>JACCIB010000005.1:4382500-5605487 GCA_018906965.1 Philotrypesis tridentata
CGGATTCTCGACGATGAATAATAGTTCCAAAATAGTTTTGTTCATTTCAAACGAGTCGCAAACAAAAAGTTTATCCTACAATACTATTACTAATCTTACTTCTTATTACATTATAATAACCGCATGTAATATAATATTAAAAAATAACGATAATATTAAATTTATCACCTTCTCAAGACGGAGAGAAAGCTTTGTAAACGAAAATACAAATAATCATACCGACAGTATCAATTTTTATGGATTTCAATGTTTTCCGAATTCACTCGCTCTGTAATGCAGTTGATAATTGCGTCGCGCCAGAGTGTGCACGCGCGACAAAAGTATATCGTTATCCTCCCTTTACCCTACCCCCCCCCCCCGCTCCTGAACGAAATCACCAGTTTTCGAAGTAAAAAAACGATTCGTATAATATTCCGCCAAAGCAATTAGCAGCTTTTTTATACTTGACATGTGCACTCATTTGCGCGAGGCCTTCAGTCGCAATCATGTGTAATGAGAAAACTTAACGATATAATAGTTAAAAGATATTAAAAAAAAATAAATGATGAGGTGCAAGTAAAAAAATTAACGGCTGCGTCGCGGGTGTCGACGCGACGAAAGCGTGTGCATTACGACTAAATATATAATAATTATATATACGACTAATATAAAGACGTTGACGTGGACGAGGACGGCAACTACGGTGTTCTTGCTATGTATGATAATAATAGTACAAAAATTCATTGTACTGATAAAAAAAAAAGAGAAAAGAATCTAGATACGTAAGGCTCCAAATTAACAGATTCTAAGATAAATATGGGACGGATAACCTATGGAACATATATAATAATAATGTAATCCCATTTTTGAAGTATGCGCGTAGCTCCTCATTCGTCGTGTGATTATAATTCTGCTGGAAAAAAAAAACATACAATGTGTAACGCCGATAAAGGAACAAGGATCGAGTGAAAATTACCGTTGATCATTGAGAAAAAGGAAGAAAATAATAAAATTAAAAAAAAAAATTGTCTGTGTATAAAAAAAAAAGAATAAAGAAGTATGACGTCAAACAGTATGTACATCTCGTTTCTATATATCACACCGTACATACGTATATGTCTTAAATCCCTCGCATGTCATACACACGTATAATAACACCAAAACTGCTGGTGCTCACGTACACCTAGCTTCCAGTAATACTTCGCCTAACATAGAAAACTACGGGTATAAACGTACATACAGACATAGACACGCGCGCGCTATGTCATTACCCAACGCCGCTGTATACGTATATACAACATCGCTAATTGGATTGCGCGCGATGGCGCTCTTAAAGAAAAAAGAGAGCTCTCGCGCCTGTGCACGTACATACTCATTATTATTGCGCAAACAGTAAAAACAGTCGTAAATCATCGAGTACATATACTTATATGAACCAAGATGTACACGTACGTAAAGTACAGTAATTACGGGCGGTACATACGGTGTATTCTACTTAAACTGGACCATCGGCATCCTCATCGCGTTCGTCGTTAGGTCGAGCCTCTCGACGACCTTCTCGAGGAGGGTGCACGCGGTCATCTTGACGGTGGGGCTGATCTGCCGGGTGACCCAGTCGAGGGAGTTCGGGCTCACGAGGAACACGGCGATCGCGCTCACCATCATCGGGGCGAACAGGACGATAAGGATCTGCGGTGCGGTGTGTATACATATATATATACGTGCGGGAGGGCTTCAGTGAGTCGCGTCAAATTCGTCGTACAGCCGGCGCGGGATTAACGTGCCCACCTGCCACATGGACGAGACGATGATCCAGCCGAGGAGCACCGTGCCGGCCGTCTTGAGGTAGAGCGCGAGATCGTCCTCGTCCTCGTAGTAGCGATCTTCCGACCACAAGAAATCCATTGGTGGGGGGAGACGGGTCGATTTTTTATTTTTTACTTATTTTTCTTTTTTAGATTTTTTTTTTTTTTTTTTTGAGACTCTTTCCGAGGGTACGCGTTGTGTGTGCTTGTCTGTGTGTGCGCGTGTGTGCGTGTGCGGATGATTTTTGACGACTTAGCCTAAAATTTTAATGCGGTTGGGTAACTTGAAATTTTGACGGGTGGACCTGGCGAGACGGTCGGCCGAAAAGTGCGCGCGACTGAACAGTTGACTGATACGGGCGACTCGGATCGGGGGGATTCGAATGTTTTTCGGGGAGGGGGGGGGGGAGTCTTCCGGGACTGCGTATACTTCCAATATAACTTTTCGATTAAATTGAAAAACCTGCGAATATATAGTCGAGAGTTGATTAAGCGCGGCTGATTCGATTCGCCGATAGAGAAAGGCTTTTTTTTACGAAAAATATACAAGGAAAATTCTTTCTGTACTCGGACTGGAAAGGACGTTTTCTCTTCCTTTCTTTTTTAATTCCGGCGCGGAAAAAATTAATAAGCTGAGCTTTGAAACGCTCGCGAGGTATGTATACGGGGAAAAAAGTCGTCTGGGAATTCTTTCGCTTGATCAAAGCGCAATTGTCCGCGAGACACGGGGCTTGAACAATGAAAAATTTCGTTCGACGCGCGAGCCACTTAATTTGAAATCGACTTTTTCGCGATTCTTATACATACGGGCGATTCTTTCAAAAGCGGAGTTTTTTATCTTAAAAAAGGTATAAGAAAACATAGTTTATTTGGAAAACACTACAGCTGTGATTAAGTTTTGTCCGTAAGATTAACATATAGTCAAACGGAGGGGTTGTTACGGTAATGACATTTGATCACTATAAATGTTACGCTAGAAAGAACAATTAATAAATAATCAAATTTCCTTTTTTGTTTTTTGCTTTTTAAGTTATTAACATTTTTTGTTCATTTACGTTATATATATATTTACTTACCACGCGATAGCCTGCGCTACGGTAGTGACCATTTTTTTCTACTTCAACAAATAAGTCTACATAAAGTTATAGAGTTATATAAAAACTGTTCGTACAACACTGCGAAAAAATTAGTTACGCGAAATATACCTTAAGTTGGCTCAAGTTGTAATGTATTGGCCTAAATCGGCTTCGCGATGAAGGACGACAAGGCTGATGGAAAATAGGTGCGTAATGTACAAACGCAAAATTACATTTTTAAGTTTGTACTTACATAACGAGCTAAACTAGAGAAACTTTTTAATAATATCTTCCTATGGAAGCCCCCACGGCTTGGCGGGTATGCTTATTTGCGTATCCAAAGTCTAGCAGCATTGTTATTAACGCAAATCTCTTAGGAGACATGTTACGGTAATGACCTTTTAGCGTTATAAACTGGAACCATCGATACGCGCTTAAAGGAGCTGCTTATATATATGTATCCTCACTTGTTCAGTACATTTAGTGCAAGTATACGCAAGTCCGTTTTTAAACTGCGCACACGAAAAACACCGCACTTTTCGAAGAATCACCCATATACACTCGGCTGATTCGACTCGAGGCGAGCGTATATTTTATTATAGGCGCGCAGAGGGGAACGAAAAACAAATTGGAGCGAATGTACAGCTTATAAAAACTTTGCCGCCCCGAAAATTTAGAGAATAAATTGACTTTCCGCTCGCCTGTGCATATCTACATAACGCACCAGCTATACCCGCAAATAACACTACGAGACGGAAAATAAGGCCATTACACACAGAGACAGGCTTGCGCCGTACGTTATGCGGTTCCGAATCGAGTTTATTGGTTTATAAAAGCATAATTGGAGCGCAGCCGTGTACAGCCGCGCTGTACAAGTGCGCCGGTGCGCGTTGTTCCTCTCTCTCTCGCCTCGAAGCGAGGTCACGAATCTCGAATTACAGGATAATTCGCTCGGGTCGCGCCGCTGTCATCAAATGGCCCGGTCCCTCGTCGCCTGCTCGTTCACCACGACTCTTTGATTCGTCCGCATCGGGAAAACCAGCCAGGAGCAATCTATCTCCGAGAGGACGCTCCGGGTCTTCACCAGCAGTATACTCACGAAATACTGCGAACAGCAATCGAACGGACTCGTTGACCAAGGCGGGAGACAATGCGGCAAGCGGTTTGTGTATCGTGTAAGTATAGGAGAGCCCTGTGTTCGCGGATCGCGCGCACGGTCGATTTCGATTTGTTGTCATTTATTGCCACGTCGATATTATGGACTTTCCCCGCGGCGGCGTTGTGTATATATATACGCGCGGTATAATCGAGCGATCGCATTAAATGACATTTCCCCAATCGAATCGGCCTCCCCTTCCGGTCACTTACGAAGAGCAGCCTAGTCGTGTAGCGAACGAACAGCAGGAGGAGCGGAGTCACTATCGACACCGTGAAGACCAATAGGTGGGAAAAGGCCGCGAAGGCGACGAGCGTGCCGCTCAGCGAGACGAGGAATATCAGTTGGAGCACGATGCCCACAATCTGAAACGGTGGGAGAGAAAGCGAATTTTTTGGTTTTTTTTTTCTTAGCGAAAAGTATCGGCCGGAGTATCGGGTATATAAACTTGGGCGATCGTGTAAGCTTATTACGCATATCGCAGACATCCTCGAGCTGGTCTCCACAGAGGGATTTCGCGGTGAAAAATATTTCGAGGGTTTGATAATCTCGGTCATCGATGAGAGCTCGCGCAGTCTTGGGGAGGTACACTTTCAATTTTGGGCGGGATGTAGTTTTCGCGTCATCGCGTTGGCGACAAAATTTTGACTTTGAATTTTGTACACGATGCCGAGCATAAACTGTTTTGAACGTAACCTACTTCATCGCTGTGTTTTGACAGGTTAAACAAACTTTTGTAGAACCGCGCGGTGTAACGGGGCTATATGCTTGTAGGTAGCGTCTTTCCGGGAATTATAGCGCATGCTTATACATATCGACAATACGCAGAAATAAATATTCGTAAATTAGGTAACTAGTCCTTCACCATGATAATGTTTATTACTTCAAATTGTATAGGTTTACATAAAATTTATAGATAACAACAAGAATGCAAGATAATCGTCTCCAATTGTTGATCCTATGAAAGATATATTCTATCAAAAATATAATAACAACGATTTTTCAGAATTCTAGACTCAGGTAAATTCAATCGCAACAATGAAAATACACATACTCGGTCACGAAATCAGTTTTTTCGTGCGTGGCATTGTAACTTTTGTTTGTTTATAAAAATACTTATGTACTATGAAAATTTTTCTTAGAATTTCGTAACGGCCATATTGTTTCGTGGTACGCATTTTTCTGCGAGAAAAACGTTTGCAATTAAATAACGAAAAAAAAAACGAACGAACATCATCACGTTATCGACGCATCCCATCCTAGCAAAATTCTCGTTTCTTGCGTTTTCATATTTGTGGTCCCATTATATATAGACATTTCTCATTCAATCATATCCAATCATCATTTCTTTTTAGAATGCTAATCGATCGGAAATGTATTATAGGCGACGAGGTATAAATTTTTAAGTGACCTTACTTTCCTCTTCCCTTCAACTGAAACGTCTTCTCATTCCTCGGTATTATACACGTTGGAAGATAAAATAATTGTATAAAATACATGCATAAACGTATAGGACGTATAGCGCAATCGTATACGAGCTATCATTATTGTCTCAAGAGCTGATTTAGAAAATTGCTCGCAATCTAAAAAAATCTATAGGCCTCTTATTATCAAATAGTTTACAAGTAATTCTACGAAAGAAGCGCTTTATTTAGATCGTTGGTAGTTTTCCGTTATTATAATTTAATGTGCTCATAAGATGCTCGAGGTAGTTGGGCTCAAAAGGTTATTGTACTACGGTTTACTTATAGTCAGTGGAAAGACAAACAATGAAAGAATACGTAATGTTCAGTCTAAGGAGTTAAGTTATTTATGAATGGACAATTTTTTGCGGTTAGGCATTAGTATAGGCTAATGTGTTAATTGACTTTGATATACTTTTTCACGTGAAACGTTCCGCATGCTATTGTGCTGTTATGAAACACCCTTGTATTTGACACACAAAACTTGAGTAAATTCTTAGAAACTCGACTATACATGTATTTGGCTTAGGTCACGTCTCTTTAGTTTCAATCGGGTTAAAAGTTTATTTCCTCGTCGCCTGTAAATTGATCGATTAGTTTTCTATGATCGCTGATCAACTGCTTGACCTTTTTTCGAATTGAAAACATCTTAAACAACGATAAAAATAAAGTGATGATTTCTTCGAGTATTTTCCTCTAAATCTATAGATATAACATCAACGTATTATTTTAAACATTCTACATTATTTTTCTCATAGAATTTTCATTAAACGTTAATAGAACATTGTACTGCCAGGAAAGGGGCGCAGTGACAGACACGAACCTACGTACTTGTTTGTAAAGTTAATGATATGAATTTCTGCACAGTAATACTTTCCAAAACTTTCCACTTAATTGACAAAACATTGAGTCAGTTTATCACCGAGCTCCTCTCCCTTAACTATAATGCTATACGTCAGCTATTCGTTGTTTAACAATTAATTTTCAACTTGCACGGTATTAACAACTATGTAGATACATTATTCCTTTATCTCTATATAGAAATATACATATACTCAGAGACCGTGTGTCAAACATTCTGTGAGTTCACTCTTGCAATTGGGCAAACAAAAGTATTTTCATCTTTTCCCAACAACACAGTCAGAGAGAGAAAATTTTTATAGCTCAACCGTGGTTTTGTCCAGCGACTTGATCTCGCTGCCAACTTTTCCCATTCCGGACTTATTTTCGTCCGCTTTACGCGCGGAGAACGTTGCAGAGAGAAGCTTCAGCTTGCTGAGCTGCGTAATCAATTTATGTCGTACTTCCAAAAGTTTTCAACACTGAACAGTCACGAGATAAATATGTTTTTAAATTTCCTGTTTGCAAAACAGGAATAAAATGTTGTTGTTTATTTTTTGTTTTTTACAATTTCGACCATGTAAAATACATCGCATAAGCGTATCAATATATTGTCCTTTGCAAAAATGCTTTTATCTTGGTTTTTTTTTTCATGATTAATTAGATACTTTCTCGCACATCAGCCTAACATCATAATTAATTCTCGATATATAATATATATGTATAATTATTAAACACTAAATTATAGACACTACTTATTGTCGGTGGATTACTTTGTGTGCGTATTTATAAACGCTAGATGGAATATCTATAACAATCATAGTTGGCAGCAAATAATACATTTGAAAGTAGAGCTAGTTATATCCACATCTAGGCCAAGTGTAAAAATTATCACAACTTTATAATGCCGACCTTTTTGCTCTCTACTCAAATATCAACACTCGGATATTCCCCCCTCGCATTAATTGTGTGTACGCAGCTGCGTATCTGGTTATTCCGTCGTTGCGTATATAATATATAATCCGGGGAGCCAACAGGTTTGACTGTACAACATTATAAAACCCGAATGCATGGCTCTTACTCCATAAAAAAAAAGAAACGAAAAGCCCGTTTTCGCGATGAACAACAGATTCTTTGTCTTTTTTTTTGTACAGTTCGTCGACCCTCCACGACGGACTTGAACAGCAGATATGTGTACATCCAAGTTAAAATCGTCGTATATTCGCAAGATCCGAAAGCATTCGCGTCGCGAAGGGTCATTACAGAACATATATAATATGCTGATATGTCGGAAAAATCGTTCAACAGTATACAGACATTAAAAAATATTCTTCTTGCATTATATGTATACGTATAATATCGACACAAGGACTCGAGAGCGCGAGCATCATCATCTCGTAAAAGCGTAAAATTGTACCCTCTCAGCGCTAAAAACAAAAACAAAAAATAAGAAAAAAAAACGGAAAAACGAGAACGGCTCGCAAACACTTATGCACATCGCTTGACTAGATAAACTGAATCGCAGTATATGCGCGCTTACTCTCTACTCGGAATACAATAACGACGGCTGTCCCAAAAAACACGGAATGCATGTTACAATTAACGTTGGCTAAAAGCGGCGCTTATTTTTTTTTTTTTTTTTAGTCTACAGTCTAAAATTTGGCGTTCTGTCTTCTGAGATCGTTGGGTATGACGTAGGTGAGGAGGGCGCCGGCGAAGAGAACGGCGCAGAGAGCGATGTTCGCCCAGTAATCGCCCCAGGCGTTGATCAGATAGCCGTAGAGCGTCGTGAACGCGATGCCGAAAACTTGTACCATGGCGTTGAGGAGGCCGGCCGCTGTGCCCTCTGGCTCCGGATAGGTCAGCTCGGCGGCGAACTCGAAGCCCACCGGCAAGTAGCCCGTCATGAAAAATCTAAAATTTTACATTTATTTATTTATTTACTTACTTATTTATTTATTTATTATTACTTTTTTGTTTCGTCGATCGCACGCAAATCGCATGCAAATGTAGAGCTGCTCTTATCGCGCGCGACCTCGACAATGTAAAACCAGAGCCTTGCCAATGACGGCTCGTAAATTTAGCGGAGAAATACAAGCGCGCCGAGAGCTTTTAAGGGAAAACACGTGTGGCGAGAGGCGAGAACAATAGGGGGGGGGGGGAAGCGCAAGGATTTTTCCTTACCCCAAGAGACCAGCGGTTACGTAGACAATAACGATCTTCTTGAGGTCCAAGGTGAAGCTGAACAGTATCATTCCCAGAAAAGAGAATATGTAAACGCCCAAGGTGGTCTCTCTGAAAGAAGGTAAAACAAGCATTCCATTATCTGCACTCTTCTCCCTCCCTCTCTCTCCCCCTCTCGAAAAAAGGAGAACAATGCGCGTTGACACATCTATTATCGGAGATAGAGATAGAGAGAGAGAGAGAGAGAGAGAGAACTACGCAGATGTTTGTATATACACTGTGGAAAAATCGTCTCTCACTTGAACTTGTGCGTCTTATCGAGGACTACGCCGCAGACGACGGAGCCCAACATTCCCGCGCAGACAATGGCCAGGCCGATCCTTCCCGCGTCCATTCCATGGCCCTTGGAAGAGAAGAAAAATACATACCAGCTGAGCAATTGAGTATACAATATACCTATACGAGAGTCATGCCTCCGCTGTGTGCAATCTCTTCTCCCGAGAGAGGCAGTCGGCGACGATGATAATACATAGGAGGAGCAATATACAATATACATATATATATAGTATATACGTTACCGGGAAATGCTTCAAAACGATCTGATTGAGGAGAGTGCTGATGGCGTAGAAGATGCCGACGTTTATGGCGTAGCTCAGCAGCAGCAGGAGGTAGCCGGTGTTGGTGGCCAGCCGCTTGATCGACGACAGAAAGCTCTCCTGCGAGTCGACCTCGCGCTGCACCGCCTGAGCGGGACTCGGCGGCAGTGGCGGCTGGTCCTTGAAAACTTTCGACAACGGAGTTCTTTTTATCGATTTCGCCCTCTTCTCTGGCTCTCCCGAGGTTCCGTGTATATACGTATATACATATGCGTGTGAACAGCGGTCTAGCTTTGTTTTTCTTATTTCATCGTTGGGGAGAGGGAGGTGTGTGTATATTGTATAACAACGCGTATTACCGAGCGTTATCGCGGCAGAATTTCAGGCGAACGGCGGTATATCAATTAAATTGCAATATGATTTATGACCGACTTCCCCGCGCTCGTGCAATTATCAGGGAGCACTGCATGCGTACGCGAAGTTTCGAGTTTCTATTGAAATGAAATGCCTCGACGAGGAAAGTTCGCTTGTAACGCGGGAGAAGAACAAAAAAAACACTCGACTCGGAACTTTTCTCATCGAGCCATTGCCGAGTGCAAACTTGGCGAGCTAACGTACACTCGATCGTACACAGCCGAAGGCAATTATTTATCCTGAAATCGTAGTTGCGCGCGCTTCGAGGTAAGCGAATCAGTCTCGTTGTAAGCCTCGTTATAAGTACACGTTTATACGTATATGTACTTCCTCGTCCGCAGTGTATCGCGGCGCGAAATTTGAATTTTTACGTAACGCGTCGTCCGAATGCAACGCGAGACGCGCGAAAATCCATAAAGGAGAACCTAGAATTGTTGAAGCGCATATGGAAGACGCGTATAAATCTCTTCAACGCTTTGCCGAAGGCCGTCGCACGACCTTCTCCCCCTACCCCCTCCCCTGTTACCCGAAATTTCGGCACTTTTCCTTTTCGGAGAATAAACTCGTTTGCGCATGGTTGGGTATTTTCCGATACTGCACATTATACACTGCGCACTGCACTAGGTATATACACACATATTTACCGTAGGAAAATACCCAAGAGTTTGCGCCCGGGAAAAATTCTCCGTACGGAGGTCTCGGTCGACGATTATGCATATATATATACACCGTGGACGGACGAGGGGCTCGATCCATTTAATCTTAAGCTCGGAATTTCCGAGAAGCGATGTATGGTATATAAGGCGCATATGCTTACACAGCAGGATCAGCACGAGGATGACGGAGGTGACCGCAGCCACGATGTAGAACATGAGCTGTAAACCTTGACCGATGACGCTTATGTCTTCGCTGCTCGTCACGAGCATCGGCGGGAACAGGAAGCCTATTGCGATACCGAGCTGCAAAACGAAGAAATGGCTTTGATAGAATTCTCGAAAGTATGTGTGTATATATGCTTTCTGTGCAATAACCCAATGGAATTGTACACCGTATAATAAATTATGCGCTCATTACGCCGGCCGCACTGCGCTATTTATCTCAATGACGCTTCGCCCCTGTGTCCTGTACACATATTGTGTATGTGTATACGCACATGTATCTATCGTTATATATTTTGAGAGCCATAATACATTTACGCGTATATATATATAGAGTCCGCCCGCGTGCACAGGCACACATAATGTTTAAACGTTTTTAAATCCGACGACGCATTATACACGTGCAGCTGAGGCTTCTAAGCGGAGCAATCTTTTCATTGAAAGCTCGCCGAGGACAATTTCAAGCGCAATCAGCGTGATAGATGGACGCGCACCGGTATAACAGCCTTTACTCGCTGTCTACTCGGCCGTCTACGCGAGGCTTGTGTACTTTAATTCCGGCTTTTTTTTTCCTCGATAAGCCGCCGCCGCCGTCGTCGTCGTCGTCGTCGTCGTCGAGCGAAGAGCCAAAGCAAACCACTCGAGCATCAGCAGCGGCAGCCTCTCGGTAGAAAATCGACGACCTGCTGTACACACGTTCAAACGCTGCTTTATCGGCTCTCCCGAGTAGAGAGCGACGCTTAATTATTAAGCATACATCGCGTCTCTCGCGGAGCGATCGGCTGTACTACGTACACAATTGCGCGTCAGCGCGTCAAACGATGAGAAAGAGAGAGAGAGACTTTCGACGTCGACGAAATCCGGCTGCTACTGCAGCGGTATACTTTATTATAGTATAGCGCGTACCAATTTTGCAATTAAGCATAGTAATGCACGTCGTGTAAGCACACACGTTTTACGGCTAAATTGAATGACTAGCGCCTCATGTGGGGGGCCGAGCCCCTCGAAGCGATATATGCGCGTATGTATATATATGTAGACGACGGATTCGTGGGTGCGCGATCGGGTACAGTTTCCCCCGCTAATCTCGACGTCGGCTCCCTCTCTATCTCTCTCGCTCTGCGCTTAAGTGCTTTCGGCGATCGCCGCGCGATTTTTATATCAAACGCGCAAACAAAAACAACGCGACACGATCAGCGTCCGCTATATATACGACTCCGTTCCTCTACATATATATTTTTTTTGCACACAAGCTCGGGCTACACGTGTCGGCGAATTTCGGCCTTGAGGCTGAATATTTACATCGTTAATGCAGCAGAAGATTGCATAGCAGAGACTCTGTGTATAATGTGGTGTATACCTGGTTACCGAAGACGCCGATGCTGCAGGCGCTGCTGACTTGGTCGGGGCCGAACCAGACGGCGGCGAGCCGAGCCGGAACCGACAGGATGAACGTCTGGCTGAGAGCGACTACGGTCTGGCCGGCGAACGTTATCCAAAATCGCTCGGGACCGATGCTGAAGACCTTCACCCACGAGCCCGCGCAGGTGCCCAGAGCCCCGAGGATCGCCGCCCATCGCAGGCCCTGCACGAATGCGGAATATAGAACGTGATTTTTGATTATTTTAGTTTTAGGCGCCGATGCGGCTGGACAATAGTGCGTGTATATTATAGGCCGAAAACGAGTTATATCGTATATGTCGTAGCCTGAAAGATAGTCCAAAATGCAGAGGAACGTGGAAAAAGTTACTATAGTAACAATGTTTCTGAGCCATATTTTAAAATTTTTTTACAAAAAAAATTAATGCGTCAAAATACTGGAGTAATAACAATTATACAAATGTTTCCGAGGCACCAATAAAATATCAAATTACACTACAATAAAGTATTTTTATATAGCTTTAATTTAAAAAAGAAATATACCAAGATTCGATTTCTAGATTTCTTTTTTCTATCCATATACCTCCCCACGTTAAATGTTCATATTCTGTATTTCCCACGTTCTTCAGCATTTTTTATCATCTTTTGGCTTACTGAAGAGAGTGTCATTGGTCCAAAAGTTTTAACTTCTAAAGCTCTAAGCTCTCTCTTCGAATTCTCGACATATATGCATACGTGGTAAGCGCTACTCGAATTCCGGATAAGATCGTTCGAGCGCGCGCTTTTACGGCGCTGTAATGCAACACACCTGCGCTTAATCGCGACACTGGGGCGTTAAACATCCGGACATTATGCATACACGAACTTAATTAAATTTTAACGAGGAACGAGAGATCCTTTCCATATCCTGGCACGCGATATGCGCGCGCGTGATTGTTATATATATACATTGTATATGTACACTTGCGGCGCGCGTAAATTCAAATCGCGCGCGCGGATAGATTATGCGCGCGCGCGGCGTCGTATATAATATCGAGTGTCCATATCGAGGTCATAATGAATTCAGGAGGTAATGTAGATGGAAAAATAACAGAAAAGCGCAGTAGATCATTGCGATATTGCGTAACGCGCTGCGCATCGTTTGCGTGACGCAGTCGCTATATTGATGTGCGCATTGCGTAAAAAGGCAATAATATATGTAACATGTAATGTGCGGTATGGTAATGCGTACGTATTTAAGTGCGATGTATATACGCGTGTGTGTACTCACGAATTTGTCGAGGAAGTAACTCGCTGGGAAGATGAAGGGAATGTAGGTGATCATGAAAATCATACTGGTCATGTCGACTAAGAAGCTCGAGACGTCGTAGTATTTCATGACTAGATCGGCTATTATGCTGTACTGGATCCATTGCATGGCGTTGCTCGCGCTGTACAGCACGAAGATTATCAGGACCAGCCATCTTCTCTTGTAGATTTTCGTCTCGACCGCCTGTGGGAATACAATATGGTATCGTTTATACACGATAATATAGATATATTGACAATTTTATACGAGTAATTATAAATGTAATAATTTATTATGATATAGTAATAATTAAGTCATCGTATATTTTGGACAAAGAAAACGAAACTTTTGCTTCCGACTAAAATCAGTGTTTTTTTTAAATTCATACATATACGCACCACACAATAACGTATACCATATACATGACAGACGCGACAATAACTCATAATCTCTCGCCGACGGAGATCAGCGAGCGGTTTCCGCGTCCGTCTGGCGAGAGGAGCGGCGCACAGAAGAAAAACGGAAAAAATTTATGAGCCGCTGATGTGTATATATAACTCGACGCGCCCGACAGCGCTTATACGCGAAATCCCGTCCCGTGATCTCATAACACCCTCTATATACAGGCCCGTATCAAATGTATATATAGATATTAAATGTACGCGAACACTAGATTTCGCGTAATACGCATAACGTCGAGTCGTCAACGACGAACCAAAAAGAAAAATAACGAGGCGAATTATCACACAAAATGCATTTATTCGAAGTCCGCAGACAAAAGCGCTCGCGTGAAACGTCTCCGCTGACATCTGCGGCCAAAAGCCTCTTCGCTATATACGTGACACGGCGACGTATACGCGGCAATTCTGAGCCGAGTATATTAGCAGAGCGAAGCTCAAAGTGCAATACGCTTAATCGCCGTCGCGCACAATGTACACTCGCTCTACATGCACATTGTACAATGTACATGTACAAGTACATATATATATATCTTTGCGGATATACATAAGCGGATGTAAGAGCGTCATCTGGAGCAACTTCCTCACAAAGCGCGTCGCACGGCTGGCAGACCGCAAATCGCTATACGCAATCCCGGGATGCCTCCGTTGCATTGGATTTCGTTCTCGCCGCCGCGGAGAATAATCCCACGACTGCAGTCGCGCACGTATGTGTGTTTATACATATAATACATATATATATATTTGCGTTCACCGCGCACATTTGTATTAGACACACACATAGCGCGCGGGTGTCACGTGTCTTCCGAGCGTATACATTTTCATTATTTTTACGATGTGTACATTATAGGTATATAGATATATACCTGGGTTGGCTGTATACCACCTTCGATGGCCTTGACGTAATCTGAGGAACTCTTTACCATCTTGCGACGATGAGACTTGACGTGCGATCACTTAAGTGCAGAGCGATGCATATATAGGCGAGTACGTGTATGTACGTGGAATTGTTTTGTCCTCTTCTTCCTTTTTTTTTTGTCTGAGTCGGGTGTGATTACAGGGATGCGTATAAGTGTTTGCGGTAAGGTGGTATGCGTGATATACGGTGCTGAAGTCTCGTCCCGCTGATTCTCTTTTGGCACAGAAGCACACGCGCGCACGAAAAGAAGATATAGAGACGCGGCTACTCGACTCTGGAATCTGTAAAATATAAGCGGCCCAAGCGACTCGGTTATTGCTAAGACATTCAATTCAAACTTACTTCAGAGACAGAGGAGAGAGATAAAGGAAATTTGCTTTATATATAAGCCAAAGCTCTCGCGGACACTTTCGGCTCTCGATCGAAGCTATATGCGACACGAGAATGAAATCGCGTTAGCCGATTCGATATCGAGGTGCAGTACGCGCGCGCTTTGCGACAAACTCGCTAATAAATCGTGCTGTACGCGTATATACCTATAGATACCATACGAACCGGAGCCGATAATATCGAACAATTGGAAAGAGTCGGCAACTTTTTTTCAATTCCGTACATCCGCGTGCTACGTGCGCTCGGGGTACACTGCGAGGGAGAGCGAGTTCGCGAAAAAAAGAAGTTACGTAAAAATTTCGCAACGAACGCGGATAACGCGCGCATTGAACTGGCCTGTATAACGTGTATATATAGACGAGAGAGAGGCACAAAATTAATTTGATAAAGCGAGAGCCGCCGAAAGAATCGATTAACGTAACAACGCCGACGATTGATTACATCTCCACAGCTATGTTTGCTCTCGTCGCTCGAATAAACAGTTCGCTTTTTCCCGCTTACCTGTATATATAGAATATACATATATAATGCATACGTGCAGAAGACCTAGATTAAAGAACCAATCTTTGCTCTCTCTCTCTCTCTCTCTCTCTCGTCGCGTATATACTGTTTCGCCGACGTCGCATTATTGTGTCCTTTTTCGCATTATCTATGCGGCAGACAATGAAACGCGCGCACGCGGCTGTCCACCGCAGAGATACGCCACACGCAAGACCTGCCCGCGGCGCTTATTATCATCCTGCACGTTATTTCCGAGTATATACGCCATGCATAAAAAAAAAACAATTTTTCTTCCCTCTCGCGCATATTATATTTAAGTATATATGTATATGCGCCGCGCGGATAGCGCATACTATATCGGCTTATTGTTCGCGAATCCTCGATCGCACCGCGATTTACGAGCTGCCCGCGCGTCGTTTCGTTCCATTATATATACATAGGCCAAGTGCTGTATGGCGCCACTTTTGAATCGATGTAGAGAGAGAGAGAGAGAGAGAGAGAGAGAGAGAGAGAGAGAGAGAGAGAGAGAGAGAGAGAGAGAGTATATAAATAATCCGTTCAGAAGAGTCTATATATATAGGCGATACGTGTGTAATTATTTCCTACACGTGTGGCGCGCGCGTGTGTTATATGTGAGGTTGCGCGCGCGGTGAGCGAGAGATAAAATCGATGAGAGGCGAACTTTTCGCGAGAGACAGAGAGAGATCGTGTGAAGGGGAGCGAGGGAAGCAATTAGTTAAAGTGGTCCCGGTATTATAGAGCCGCGTCGATATGTATTATACACGTTATAGGTATAGATATATATATTGGCGAGCTCTCTCGCTAGTGTGTCGATTGAAGCTCGTGCACTTTGCATGCACATATATGTATATATAGAAGCTCGCGACACCGCCTTATCTTCGCGTCGTCTTCTTTTCGAAATGTCGCGTATAGCCTACTTTTCGAGGAGAGTCTATAAAGTACATTGGAACAGCGCAAATGAAGTGTGTGACTATTACAGCAACTTATCCCGTTTTTCTTATCAGCCGATGTTTAGTGGATTTTCGAGTAGTTGCGATCGTCGCGCGCGCAATATGTATATAGGTATATATATTATATATATATATATATATATATATGTCGTGAGGAAACCTCGGCGCGCATCACGTGTGTGTAGACCAAAGTGATTTTCCTTTGGGGGAAAATCTAGGCTAAGTAGACACGGCGGAAGCTAATACGGACGAAATCCTCGAGGCTCGCTGTGTAATAGGCGATTATTTTTATATTCGCCCCGTCGGCGACTCGTGTCTGTGTGTATATATAACGTATACGTTAAGTACATCGGAATATATCCGCGCTTCAATTTCACGACTCTCGGATTAATATAAAATCGGGGGGAAAGTCCATCGCGGGCCAGAGGGCGGCTGTGTATATGATACAAGTCTATATTGGAAAATTCGAATCGCCGCCGCGAGGAACTCGCAATAAAAATCTCTTCGTTTTTATTGCATTCGAGCGCTGAATTCGGAGAGCGAGCGAGTGTATACAGATTGAGCATTGATATACGTATAACTGCGTCTATATATCGGTATAAATTTATAAATGCGCTTTCGAACGCGTTATTGGAAAATCACTTATGCGACATACACATCCTCTCTCCGAAATATAAGCCAAAGGCCAGCGCGAAATCACTCGCTTCCACGTATCGTAAATCCGCCTTATATATTCAGAGAAAAAAGAGAGAGAGAGAGAGAGAGAGAGAGAGAGAGAGAGAGAGAGAGGCAGGGGCCGCACATTACAAGCGCATATAGCGGCTCTCGCGTGTATCGGTTCGTCGTTAAAGTGAAAAAGAAAACCGCAAGGTGTCTTCAAATATTTTTCCGCTCTCTTCCCTCGCCGGCTAATTGGATATTCTATATTATTCCTCTAATTATATACAGGTGGTCCCGTCGCGTGTGTCTTGCGTAATCCAAGAAAAAACCGCGTGTCTTCACCCGCGCGCGTATACATGTATAATGTATATTTATGCATACGTATATACGTATACATGTGTACACGAGGTTCGTACAAAGAAGCACGCTGTTGACCCGCTTCGAGAACGTCTCTCCGCGTCATGTGCTGTACGTGTGTTTGTGTACACAGCGCACGAAAGTTATTTTCTTCGATTAGCCGCGAGGTCTCTCTACACGTGTTTAATACAAGGCGTATAATACATACATGTGCACACTTTTACTGCAAACCGGATTGCTTATACATTTTCGCGCGTCTCCGAAAGCTCATTGTCAATCAGTTGCGCGTTATATACGTATATCTATAACGCACACAAGCCGTTGTTTTCGTATAGACGCAGACTGCGAATCGCACTTATTACAATAAATTACGCGGCCGTGTAACGCGTGATCGGGGGCGATTGACACCTCGCTGTACTGTCCCACGTTTCCAATTCGGGATCCGTCCGTTTATATATGTAAGTATAGACCAAGCGAGTCGCGAGGTCTTTCCTTTATTCGGTAACACGAAAAAGCGCGCGCGCGCGTGACGTTGCTTCAGAATTCTCGGGCCGCTGCGCGATGCGGAGGGAAGATCGATCGACGATGAAAATTCTCGATCCGACGACGCGCGAGAGCCGACGAGCGCTCGGCGATTAATTCTGAAACTTTATTGGATCCGCGCGCGAGATTCCTTCAATTCAGAGCGCGTGCGGCGCGCGCGCAGCATGCGACTCGCGAAACTTTATCGTGCACGCGCGATTTTTATTCGAGAGAGAGAGAGAGAGAGAGAGAGAGAGATCGGATGAGAGAGAAAATAAAGCTCCGAGGAGCACTGTATATGCATTTCATTGCTGGCAGCTGGCAATTTACTTTGAAACGCGATCGGCTTGACGATCCGTTGTTTCGTTGTAATATGGATAAATAGGAAAACACGCGCTTTTCGCGGGGCTACTCTTTTCTTTTCGGAAACTCCTGTGCAGTGGCGTGCACTCCTTATTTATAATATATATACGTTTCACAATTTGGAACTGGTTTTTTCTTGCGACTGCATTTCCTCTTGTATACATTTACATGCAATTTTAATCGCTCGGCGAAGACTATTTCGACGCTGTTCGAGCGCGCTCAATGACAGTCTCGTATCTATATAGCAATTAACAGTTTTAGCGCTGTTGCATATTGCGTATTATTGTACTGCGACTGATAAAAGATTTCGCCGGAATAAAACAAGCACGATTCTCCGTAAATTCAGATCCAGTTTTAAGGTATATATACGCTCGCAATTATACCAGCCCCGCTTAATTGCGCTAAAAATTCTAATTACAACTCCAATCAGGTATTCTAACGCGTGCAATGTGCGTGGCTCGTGACGCACAGACGCACTAAACCTGTTAACAACGGTTAAACGTTTAATTTTGCGTTTATTTACCAGCCGAACGGCGTCGTCCACAAATTAAACACGCGTTGAAGCGCCGAACAATTGAACTTCGCGAAAAGCCATACAAAGCCAGTAAAAGAAAAACTAGTAATTTTCAAACTCACGAAGCGGCCCTTCCATCGTCGCGTGTCGTCGTCGCCGTCGCCCCGAAGAAAGACCGATCTATCCGGCTCGGCAAACAATTTAAAATAAAAAAAAAGACTGCACGCAAAAAGCTTAGGCTGTATAACACTTGTATCCCCAAAGCCGTAGCGATTCGCCGCGAACTCGCGGCTGAAAGTGAACAGCACTGCAGGCACCGAATCAGCAAAGCGCGCGCGCGCGCGCGTCGTTAAATCATCCGCGCATCTATATATTGTGGTAGGAGGTCTCTCTGGAAGTATACTTATCGGCCGCGCGCACTCGCGTTTCTTATCGGCAAAATACTCGAAAGCGGGAGAGCGAGAAAGAAACTAATCGCGCTACTAATGCTCTATATATAAGCGCACACGCGACGATTCTATCAATCCTCCGAAATTCGCTCTTATCTCGTCGAACTTCGCGCGCGCGCGAGCGAGCGAGATGCCAGAAAAGTGTCGCGGGATGATGTAGTTTATATTGCGGAGTACGCGGAGATTATATAGAAATAGCCCGAGAGTCTGAGAGAGCGAGATAGAGAGATAGAGAGAGAGAGAGAGAAAGAGAAGCGAATTATATCTATATATAAATATATAGCTCTGCGAGAGAATAGAGCATGAAGTTGGACTTACCTTCGGCTTCCGATTCTGGACGATGATGGGAGCGATCCTATATATCGCGCCGCGCGCCGCACTACAACACTCGCCTGCGCTCTTGTAAATATATATGTACAGCTTGGCACTTTGGAGCGTGTGTTATTACATATACTTGAAGTTTCACAAGTATATATATATGTGTGTGTGTGAATCGCGCTCGCGATAGTTTCCGCCCGATGATTCCCCCACCTCCTTGGCGCGCGGAGAGCTGCTGTCTCTCTCGACGACTGTCTTTGTCGTTCCTCTACTACTCCTCCTCCTCCTCCTCCCGCACGCCCCTTTCTTTTTCACTCAAAAGCGGGTATTCGCTCGGCTGGTGTGCGCTGTGCACGCACGCACCCACTGCTTTCGGTGTCTCGCTTGAGAATGAGAGAGAGAGAGAGAGAGAGAAAGACAGAGTGAGACTCGGAGGCTATATTATACTGCTGATATATACTCGGAGCGCCTGCTGTGTCTGCTCTTCAACGCGACGGGTGCGTGTATATATAATACTTAATGCCTCGATTTAGTCTCGCGCGCGCGCGCGGGGAGAGGAGGAAAATCTCGGCGCGAAACGCGCGCGGTCTCCGCGTGCAGCGATGCTTTTATATACGGAAGCTGCCGCGGCGAGTGTGCAAGTATATTATATGCACGTAAGCGCAAGTGCGTCTGCCCCGCAGCGCGATTCTCTCGCTCTCTCTCTAACTCCACGTGCTCCTCTCGCACTGACTCGGATGCGTGCGTGTGTGTGTGTGTGGCGCACGCGTCTCTGTCTCTCGCAGCACAGCCCCGGGACGTGTAGCTCTCTCCCTCTCAGCGACGTGTGCTGTGCTGCGCGGAGAGATTCGAGATCGAGCGACGTCTGCGTGTGTGTGTGTCTGTGTTGCTGGATCAGAATGAGAAGAGCAAGAGCCAAGTCCGACTGTTATATATATATGCATACGCAGTCGTATATAGATAGACACCTATATATGCGGGGGAGCCTATAGTCGGTGTATACAGCTATACACGCATTTATGTGTGCTATATCGATTGGCGAGCGAGAGAGAGAGAGAGAGAGAGAGAGAGAGAGAGAGAGAGAGAGTGAGTGTAAGTGTGCGTTCGATTCCGTCTGCGGATGTTGTGTGTGCCACGGTATTTACGCGCGCGACGTGCGTCCGGACTCCGGATATACCTATGTGTATATACTCGTGGAACTCAAGAGTGTGGCGCGAGAAAGTAAACAGTATGCGTATATATGTATATAGATATATATATATATATGTATGTACAGGGGACGAGAGAGTAGAGCCCTGCGCTGCGCGGACGACTTGGCCGCGAGTCGGATGTCAACTGCGCGCGCGAGAGCACCGGCAGCGGAGCGGCTGCCCGCAGAACAGCTGCTATACTACTACTATCGTCGGCGCTGCTCTCTCCCGCCCGTTCCCTCTACTCTGAACGCGCGCGCGCGCGCGCGTGTGGGTGTGCAGTGCCCGTGCCGTCGCTTCTGCGCACCGAAACGCCACCTCTGCGCCCCTGCGAAAAATGTATACCTGTATATATATATATGCATACACGAGTGCACGTACAAGTGTGCGTCTGTGTGTGTATACACTATACATGTGTATACATACGAGCGCAGGTCCGTGTGCGACGAGACACACCGACTGCTACACTGGCACAGTTCAAAGGGAATAGCAGACGACGACGACGACGCCGCCGCCGAGGTCGGACGCGACGACAGAGAGACAGCTGCACTGGCGCGCGAGAGCTTTTTTCTCGCGCAGCGTCGAGCGCCTCATTGTTTTCCGCAGCGCTTTCTCCGCTCCCTTCCGTTTGCATCCCGCATATATATACGGCGCACGCCAGGTCTTCTCGACTTTCCGTAAACGCGAAAAGCTATTATCAGCTGTTCCGCTCCGCTCCTCCTTTTTCGGAGCTGTTCTTCTCTCCCTCTCTCCGGGGGCTATACTTATACACTCGCACACACAGGCTCCGCGCGGGCAAGAGAGAGGGAGAGAGAGTACGAGTTTCTCGCTCATGCGCAAAAACGAGGCGGAATCAATTTCGGCGGAAACTGAGAAGAACTAATTGAAGGGTCGTTGAATCTTTTCAGGCCAGGCTCGGGCGCTTACGTCGTTAGCTGCTGCCGACGACGCTGCTTTTGTCTCTCGTGCATATGTGCGACGTATATGTATATGTACTACATAATATATACATTATGCCTATCTCGCTCTCTCTCTCTCTCTCTCTCGAGCGAGTATGTAATGCACTCGTTCTTTTAGAAAGTGCTAAAAAAAGCCCGAAACACGTAGGCGTGAGTCGCAGTGCTCGTGTGTATGCATAGCCTCAGATCGTTAAAATCAGAGGCCGAAAGCGAGCGAGCTTGACCTTTGCATTTTTCGCTGTGTGTTTTGTATTATGCGCTCGCGCTAATGCTTATTGCTCCTTCTTGGACTCGTATACAATATGTGCTGCTGCATACGCTGAGAGACGCTCGTTAGCGGAAGAAGGCGGAGATAAGAGTTTACGCTTTTGAATGCGGAGCGCTTTCCCGGGAAATTTGTAGGTGGCGGTGTGCTCGTGCTGTACAATATATAGGTATATATACCAGGCGAGATCGGCAAGATCGAGAATCGATTTCGGTCGATAATGAGGAACTTTCGTGCCGACCGAGCGGCGAGCGACGAAAATGTGTAGCATCTGTCAGTTTCGGAGAACGCACTTTTTTTAATGGAGCTTACTTTATTCGGGGATAAGTAAAAAATGTGCTGGAACAGAAAATGGTGTTTCTACTCTGTTCGACTGTACGGAATGGGGTGTTCTTCTATTTTTCATTAATTTTCGATGGTTTTCATTCTGAGAGCGGGAGAACTTTTTTCCTTTCGTTATTGCTTCTATTACGTGCTTAAACATTTTTGACACGTGGAAGAAAATTCTGTTTGACGTCACACGAAAATGTTTCCTCAAATTGCTACATACTCTACTTCGACGTCTAGGAAAAACTAATTTTTTTTTTCTTACAAGAATTCTTGTACTTAAGAATGAGCGATTTGCCGTCTGACGTCAGAACAGAAATTTCTTGAATATTTGTAAATAAAAGCTGCAGCGAATGAGAAGAAAATGTATTTCTTGAATACCTTTTTTAGAATGAAAAATTCTTTATTTCAAAAATACCAAATTTTAAACGATTATATCATCTGCGTAGGAGTTGCCGTGTATATCGCATTTCCGATGAATTTTATCATAATTATAGAGGTAAACGCTGAAATAAGCATCGTTAAATATTATTGTTAAATTTTAGGTGCCTAAATGAAAACGTTAATTTTTCGCGCGCAAGGCACCTTTACATACATTTTTAGAATTATTTGGCTTTATGCTGGGTATATTTACAAAAACTCGGCAAATCAATAACAAATACGAGATTGCATAAATATTTTCGTTGGACGCATGCGTGTGGAAATAACCGAGTAAAGCGTGATTATCGAGTTAAGCCGACGAAAAAGAAACACCGCGGGAGAGAATCGTAAAATGAGCGCCGGTTGCATTTCAGGTTATTTTTTTCTTCCGACAAAAAAAAAGGAAAGAAATCATTTGTTCCAGATACGATATTTATGTAATGCGCGCGCTCGAGCATTATTGACGTTTTTTATTATCGTTTACAGCTGCTCGCGAGAGCCAATAATTACTGAACATTGAACTTGGATTTTATAAAAGGTCGTTGATTGTGTTTCGCGTTCACTGCGCTATGCAAATATATAAGTGCGACACAAAAAAAGAATGTAACAAAAAAAGGTTTTCACTCTGCGCTGTAACTGAATTGCGGTCTATAAGTCCGATTCACCGCACAATCCTAATTGCAAACTTCCGAGTATAACAGTAGCCGACTTTTTTTTCACAACCTGTCGACGAGATATCCACTATCGAAACAACTCCACTGGAAAATTAAGCAAAGGCAGCTGAATTATTCAATTCAGCTCCGCAGCCACTGTCTTACACATCACTTCACAATACCACAACATTACGTCTACATTATACATTTTAAATTATATACGAGCGCCCCAAGAATAAATCCACCCGTACGTACAATAACTCTCCCAGACGTGTTATACGCATTTCGAGGCGCGTAAATCCCTCTCGCTCTCGCGGCTGTCAGGCCGCCGTTCGGGAAAACGGCAATTAACGTGTCAAAAAAGAGCGCTGGGAAAGGAAAAAAACTTATATATATATATGCGTCCAACTCACCGAGACGACGCTCGCCGCGTTCTTGATAGCTGCCATGACGTTCGCCACTCCGTTTTACTTTTATTTTATTTTTTATTTTTTTCGAGCCGTATAAGAAGACGAAGAATACCCGAAGCGCGCACGCAGAGCCTCGGAGACGACGATCCTCGACGGGCGAACGCGAGACGCACTGCGCGCGAGGCACTAAAATCGCGGGCGCGCGCGCGCGCGCGGCGACTCTCGCAGCCGAGCGCTCGCCGCAACCGAGAAGAAGTTGATTCTTATTTTAATTGCCGCTGTTTGCACTATGCTCCCCCCCCAACAGATAAGGCGCTCTAACGCGTTTCCCGAAGTCTCTCTCTCTCTCTATAATATACAAGAGCGCGAGAGGCGCGGATCTCGCACGAGAGCTAATGTAGTTTATCCGTCGCTTTATATACACGCGACGACACGCGCGCACATGTAACGTTCCGCGTACGTATACGCGCGTAACGCGCGAATGTGTGGATATGGCTCGTCTCGAACAAAGCAGCTTCGCGCACCGCACCGCGTGTATGCTATACTCGTTATCGCGACTTCGTTTGGCGCAGCCGCGGCGCGCGTTCTATATATACATACCGGCAGGACCGCGACGACTTTTCGCGCTTTTGTATTATACGTATACGTATAGGTATGCTAGAGGATGCGCTTATCGCCTTGAGAAATTTTCGCGCATTCGACGGAAATTAGCGTCGCACGAGCCTCGCACGCGTGCGATGTACACAATACGACGCGACGATGCACATCGTCACACACGACGCGAAGCGATGGATACTCTGCCACGCAGAGAAAGAAAGAGAGAGAGAGAGAGAGGCACATTTATGGCTACGATTATACGGTTAAAGCCTCGGCTAAATATCGAGCTCTCCTCGAGCGCTCGCGATGTGCACACACGCTGCACCTTCCGAGAAGCGATGCGCTCGTTAATGTTCTCTCTCGCTTTTCGTCGTCGTCGTCGGCGCGGTTAATGCACGGAACGATAAAAACAAAAAAATGTAAGAGAAGAAAAAGTATATTGGAGACAAGGCGCTCGCCGCGATCGCGAGCCGCGAAACTGCTGCAAGAGCGCTTCGAAAAGAGTCTGGCCGCTCGCGCGGATGTCGACTGGAAAATAACGTCGGATGCTTCTGCGATACATACCGACACGCTTCTCTCTGTCTTTGTCTCTCTCTCTCTCTCTCTTTCGAGTGCGAACGGTAAACTCGACGTAAATCAGCAACAATGTTCCGCTCTGCAGTCGAAACTCCGCGCAGCGAAAAAAAAAGAAACGTGTCGCGATACATGCGCTCGCGCGGACGAGATACGCGCGCGCGGCTAATATACGACACGTCATTCCCCGGGAGCCCGTGTTTGTGTGTGTGTGTGTGTGTGTGTGTCACAGGCGAGAGAGTCGCCGGAGAGCAATTTTAAAAACTTCAATCTCTCTCGCTACTCGACTCGATTTTTTGCTCGAGAGGTGCCTATATAGGAGGAGTCGATTGCGCGCTACGCTCGATCGATATATACACGTGCGCTATATATATACGTATATATAATACGGCGAGAATCGCCGCGGAAAGTCTCATTTGCGTGTGTAAGCAGCCGCGACCTACATGACGAATTTTCGACTGCGCTCAGCTGGAAATCTCTCTCTCTCTCTCTCTCTCGATGAAATTATGCGTAGCTTGCACGAAATCATTCCGCTCGAATTAATTAATGGCCCCTACACGCTCTCTTCTTGCCGCTCGGAAGGTTAGTCGATTCCCTTTTTCATTGGTACTTATATACATGTATGTGTACCTATTTTCGGAGCGGAAAACTCGTTGCGAAATTTTCCTCTGGATATAGTGGTGTGACCGATGTAAAGCGAGAGTCGAGCCGTTGCGAGTATATATGTATATATATATATATATTGCATGCCCTTGTAATTAAGGAGGGTTGGAGAAAAATTTCGCATCGAGCCGCAGAACCGAAGAAGAGATTGTTTTCTAATACGTCTACATCACGCCTGCGTATTATACGTATACGCGTTGACGATTAAACGTTAAACTGTCGGAGCGATTAGCTTACTGTACTGCGCGTATTATTTAGGGAATGAATGAGCCTTGATAGATTCGAGTCGATTAGTGTGCGGCCGCCTCGGGATATACTGATTTTAAATTGGAAATTATGTCAAGATCGATAAACCTCCGGCGATATATACTTCAAACGCCCGGTGCACGTGTATATTATATACGTATATACAGTACCGAGATATATACTGCCGCTGTGTACAAGGCAATTAAAAGCTGCGCGGCTTATATACAGAGATGCATGTGACACAAATCGTCGGGGCGAAAGAAAAAAAATGGGTTGTCGTCGACGACGATCGAAGTGGACGTTTCGAATTAGTGTATATTTTGAAAATCGCGTTCGCTCAATTAAAGCGTAGGTGCGAGGGACGGCCCCGACGCCAGAAAGAGAGAGAAAAAAATCAATGCTCCTCGTAAACAGTGTCTCTCCCGTCGGCGAGAGTTACATTGAATCGGGTTCAATTAGCGCTGTCGCGACGTCGAACGAGGCAGCCGCAGAGCGACGCATCCGTTCGTCGTATATAGTTTTTCCGGACAATCGAGTATAATATTGATGGAAGCCGAGTATATAGAAAAATCTATATGCTATGTAGTGCACGTATCGCGACGGTATTGTGCATCGGAGGTGTTGGAAAAATTTGCAGAGAGACGGGGCGGGGTGGGGGGGTATTCGCATCGATCGTTCGAAATTAATTTTTCAGCGCAGTATTCCCTAACGGAAAAAAAAGGTACGATCGCGCGGGTTTATTATACGTATAGCGTTTTAAGTACGCGCTCACATGTCCGCGACGACGACGTCGCGGATAAGGATCTGGGCAACACGCTTGCGCGTCGCATCTTAACGAGATCTTAATTGCTAATTGGATCACAAGCGCATAATAGACGTCATTCGCATAATACGACCGCGATTTCCTTCTTAATCTACTCGTCATGCAATCGTTTGCTCGGATTGACATTCCTCGCTTGCCATTAAATTTTAATGTATTTGATACATTGCTTTAAAGACAACACGCTCTTTTCGTTTGCAATATATACATCGAGCTTAAGTCTTTAAAGCTTTATGTGTGCATAAGTATAGATATAGTTGCGAATCGATCGAGACTCTTTTTTAGATCATCATTACAGCCGTGCAATTTGTGTCGAAGAGCGTTAAAAGTTACGTTATACTGCGGAACGTAAAAACGTACACCTATAAAAAGAGAAATACGAAAAAATATTATTCAAGCGCGTTGTAATTGCAACTGCACTTTTGACCGAAGCTGTTTCGCTAAATAATACGCACGCGTATATATATAGTGAGGGAATTAAACAGATAATTACGTGCGGCCGTAAAATTTGCTAATGACAATGCAACTTAACCCACTCTTTTTTTCGTTAGCTAGTTATGGTCAAGACGCAATCATACATGTAGATCA
This sequence comes from Philotrypesis tridentata, assembly GCA_018906965.1. Lineage (NCBI taxonomy): Eukaryota > Metazoa > Arthropoda > Insecta > Hymenoptera > Pteromalidae > Philotrypesis > Philotrypesis tridentata. The sequence continues at coordinate 4,409,693 of JACCIB010000005.1, forward strand.
CTGCTTTTTTTTCTCTCTCAAAAATTCTAATCATTATTTCTGCACACTCACGCACTGCTACCACTACATAGGTTTTCTATAATCGAGTGTGGCACAATTCCTATACGCTGAAAATATCACCGCATATATTATTTCCAAGAAATAAATTGTACTACGCACAAGGCTACACCCTAATCCCCCACAAAAAATACCTTCGCACAGCCAGGAGCCCAATATTGTTGTCGCACACAATTCCCCCTACGCTCCGTCCGCCCACGCGAACGAGAAAGAAACATTCCCGACGACGAGGCATCAGTCGCGCCGTAAGCGGGCCGTATAACACACTCGCATGCCTCTCTCGGCGAGGCGCACAATGCATCATAAAAAAAAAGTCTACAGCGGAACCAGTGATCAGCATCGCAAGTTCAATAACTCGCGAGGAATATTAGGATTCTCGACGCGTCTCTCCCCCCCCTCTCCCTCTCCATCTCTCTCTCTCTCTCTCTATTTGTCGATCCTACATTATACCGAGAGCCGCTCGAAAGCGTTTAGAATAGAGTGTCTCGCATTAAAACAATGGCGTTTCACGCACGACAAAAGGGAAACCGGAAGCTCGCTGCTCGGCGTGTGTCAGTTGGCCGGCGCGCATGTATACACACGCACACGCTTATATACAGGGGGGGAGTCGGGCCCCGCGCGCGGAGGCACCTTTCATTGTTAAAAGCGTTAACCGTTGCAGCCAGTCGTCCGTCCACCTCGAGTCGCATCGCACGATTTTTTTTTCTCTTGTCTCCCATATAGTCGCGAAGCGCCGTGTCCTCGTCGTCGTCGTCATGATACTCGTACCGAAAGTCCCATGAAAATCCACGTTCTCCGGAGCCTGTGCAGACGACGCGGGGATCGCATCGGGTGAGTGCTATATATATTTCTCGCACATTTTTATAGCGCAGTATATTGTACACACTCGGTATAGACATGGCGAACGCAGGACACGCGAGGCGAGAGTGAGCGAGGAGTCGAAAAAAAAAAAAAAAAAAAAAACAAGGAGGCGATAAATCATCTATTGTTCGGGCGTGCGGCTGTTGCGCTACATATGTACCACCTCTCTCGCGCGGGTATACGCGCGGGAGAAGGCGATATCGCTCGCGCGCGGTATACGAATTGCTCTACTGCGGCGGCGGCGGCCTGCTATAATATTCGCCGACCGAAAAATAGTGAAAGTAAAGGATCAAGCGAGCCGGTCGGCGCGCGCGCGCACCGGCGCAGCTGTTATGACATAAGAGAGCGAATATTCTCCTACCACGTTGGCCTCTTCGCGCGAGCCCGCGAGGCAACGACTCCGGGCACTGTCACTTTCCGAGTAAGTATAGTCCCGCGAGCCGGCCAGGACAGTGCGCGCGTCTTATACGTATATATGTATACACGCGGCTCTCCTTGCGCTCGTACACACACATATATAACATACGTATAGACGTCGGATTGCGATTCGCTCGTCGCGATCGGTTATAATTTCCACGATTTTCGCGGAGTTCGACACAAGCGGACTCGCGTACAGCAGATACACAATATAATAGAGAAAGAGTATACACGGTGCGCGCGCGTTACGAAAAGTGGTGCATTGCGCGAGGCCGCGAAGGACTAATTGAAAGAGAAAGTTGAGCCGCGAGTGCAGCGGAATTGAAAGATCGGCTGCTGCTGCTGCTGCTGCTGCTGCTGCTGCCGTCGCCGTTGCACAATCGATGAATCTGACATAATCGCCTCGCGCCCGCGCGCGCGTGTATATAGCGTAATGTCGCCAGTGCTGTAACTTGGCTGTTCCACTTGTGTGCTGCAGCGGCGGCGGCGGCGCGACTGTGCGTGTGTCCTGCGGTGTGCCTTATAAAATACAAAATTTGCGGAGTGCGCGCGCGATACGACGATAGCGCTTGTCTCGGCTCACAGAGAGAGAGAGAGAGAGACCGAGAGAAGAAGTGTAGATATATAGTAATATATAAGCATACTTAGTAGAGTGCGCGTGTGCATAGCGCGCGCTCGGCGGAAAAAGTATTATAACATGGTTTTCGCCTCGACGATCCTGACGTCGCTGCTGGTGGAGAGCGACCGGGTCGTCGTCGCCCAGGAGCGCTACAACATGGCGACGTTCATGATGTTCTTTCTGCTCGTGACGATCGAGGTGATGGTCGTCAAAGTGGTGACCGCCGAGTCGGAAAGGGAGGACGAGAGCCCGGGAATGCGCGAGGCCTCGCTGTTCTTCGATAGGGACGATTAACGAGCCGTGACTGCGCTATATGTATACTACGCGTGTATACTGCCGCCGCTCGTGTGTCCTGCGCGGGGAGAGAGAGAGAGAGAGGGCGGAGGACTTTGTGTTTCGTTGCGACGCGCCGATCGTCCGAGTTTTGGACTCGAAAAGTCAATTTCGATTGTGTAGTGTGTATATAATAGCCGCTGTACATATAGGACTCGTTTGATCTGTATATAGTTTCTTTATACCATCCCAATATAAATAAACGTACTTGTATACTCCGTAAATCCATCTCTTTACTGTTCCGACGAATGTACGTATTTTTGTATATATAGTTCATAAACGCACTCGAGGAATCAGCAGTCACATCGTGATAGACGAAGCACCACAATTTTATTTACATATATATATATCGACCGTAACCACACCAGTCGACTCGTTGCAGACCGGAGGACAATGGCGAGGAGGCGAAAGAGGACCGGGCGAGTAAGCCGCAGCGAGCGAGCAGGTCGGGGAGGCTGAGGAAGAGGGTGGCTTCGGTCCTCGGCAGCGAGGAGAATCGCGCGAGCTGCGCCTGTTGCCTGAAACCACTCGCGCCGACGAGTCGGGCGGTGAGATGCCAAGACTGCGGGGCGGCCGCCTGCCAGAACAACTGTTCACGCCTGGATCATCAGCTCGGCTGGTGCTGTCTGTTCTGCTATCAGCAAAGGTTCGGATGCGATAACCCGACGATTTTACGACTTTGTTGTGTTTTTTTTTTACTTTATTTTTTTGTTATTCACTTTCGCGCGCAGAACCTGGCTGCGAACGAACAGCGCGCGCTGGATCAATGTCATCGGGAGCCTCGAGATCCACTCGGATTGCGCGAGTGACTTGGCAACCCCGAGATCCCCGACTGACCTGCCACGCGGAGGTGAGTTGCGATGATTATCAATTTTTTATTCGGCGTTTTTTGTCGGCGGCGTTTGTATATATTTCATTCGTGATTGATATGTGTGCGTATCGGTTATAAATATTTGCGCGCACACCGCGCGTATGTATATGTATACGCGGAAAATATTTATGGAGAAAGCGAGTGCACAGCGGAGTGTAAAAATATCGTATGATAATAAAGAAAAAGATAAATCTCGAGGTGCGAGCATAGGAGAGATAAAGATGAAAATGCAGATAGCGGAGGCAAAACCGTACGGCAGGACGAGAAAAAATTAATAAAGACGCGGGGAAAGTGATATTTGAGAAATAGAGGATACGCATGTATATGGCCAATAGAAATAGAAATAGAGCTAAAAGTAGAGATGCGTATGAGCGACTATGCGCCTATAGATAAAAATGAGCGTACGCGCGGCTAAAGATAGATTGAAAAGTCGAGGATATAGAAGGCTCGAGAAAGTCAGAGAAATCTGAGGCAGACGTGGAAAGACCTATGTGCGCGCATGCGAAAATAGTATATAACCGCTTTACGGCTAATCAAAAATGAAGTAATACGCATTTATATCGGAGATACAGAATTTAAATATACGTATATAATATGCTTTAAAACGAGAGGAATAAAGGTCAGAGCGAAGATCCAACAAAAATTCATAATGTAAACAGTTATACGTAGACGTATATAGATAGCGACGGTACACAGCAAATCGCTATTTTGCTGTACGACAGAATCAAATCGCCTTACATCGCGCAGTAATCGAATTAAAATTACAATACACGCGCGCATACCGATGGTCTACAAAACGCGCGACGATCACGTCCCTATATATACCTATATACATGTATATAATGCCCGCGCAGCGCGCATACACCCGATAACGCATCGGCTGCGGTCGATCGATAAAACGAGCCGATCGATAAGCTCAGTCGAGATAAGCCCCGCAGATTTCTAATATACACACACAGCCGCGCGCGCGGCTGCGTCGCGTCGCCGGTGCACATATGTATAGCGGTACAATATACACATACGTGTATATTAAGCCGTGTGTAACGCGTACATCGAGAGCTCGGAGCAGTTATAGCCGTAATGCCTCGCGCACCTGCAGCTCTAAGCTAACGAGACAGAGAGAGAAAGAAAGAGAGAGAGAGAGAGAGAGAGAGAAGCCTTGGAAACGTATGTGGGTTACGTCAGACTGATACTCGCTTCAAGACTCGCTCGCGACGAGATTCAGTATTATTTCAGTTGCGAATCCAATGTGCCGCCGGCCGGTTATATGCACTTTATTAATGCATACTCCATAATCTCCCGGATATTGCGCGTTTTACATCATAATCGTGTGCGCGCGGGTAGAAAAGGCCGGTTCTCCCCGTCTCTCCCTCTCGCCTCGGTATAACGCATTACGCGCGCGACGTTACGTGCATTACACGGAGTGTCGCGGATCTCGTATATAGTGCGCGATTTCGTCGCCGCGAGAGTGAATCGCTTAATTGCGGCAGCCGACTAGTTATGCCCCGTTATAACGTTACATTGCGCTTATGCACACACGAATAAGTGTAAGTGCAGCCCGGCTTTTTATGCAGACGGCGCTTGTTATGCGCGCGCGCGCGCGCGTATTACATATTGCCCCCCCCCCGCTACCCCGCACCTCGACATTACCGCGTGTGTGCGCGCGTGAAAGTGAGACGAAATTCTGCGTAGGACTTTTTCCGGCTGGAGCTACACTGTGCGTTATACTTTTTTTTTTAATAGGATTCTGTATTGTTTCGATGGGTGCACCGTGTGCGAGCCAGGAAAATCCGATTGATTGGTGCGAAACTGTAATTTCTCCGAAATGAAAGTTCCAAGTGTGGGCCGCAAAATTCAAATTTCGCGCCATTATGTAAAGCGGGTGAAATAAGAGCTGTAATTCGCTTGTGATGAGGCTACATACTTGATGTTGAATTTCAAATTAGAATTATCTATATACGAGATGCTCGTGCTCTACGTTGTGTAATACAGCGAATCATTGTTAATAAACATTTTGAAGTGTATATTTTAAAATAAAATGTGCGCTTTAGTGCATTATATTCAATATTTTCTCTTTAACTATATTAAAATGTAAGCTTCGCATACTTTGTAAAATAATTGATTATTATATAACGAAACGCAAGTATCTCTTGTATCACTATATAATCTCATTTTTCGTACATTACATGTACATTAAATTATACAAGCGAATTCTTCACTCTATCGTCTCCCGTGCCATTATGGCGCGAAATTCGAATCCCTAATTGGCTTTCAAACCCTCCCTCAATTCGATTTCCAACGGCGAAAGGCGTAATACGCGTTAAAAGCCTCTTCATTACGTGCCTTCGTCGCAGAGGCGCGCATTATATCTCCGAGTTACTTATCACAATAGGCGCGCATATACCGAGCTTATCAGTTGTGCACACGAAAGATTGTGTACTCAGAACTAAATTTCATAGAGTGAGAGAGAGAGAGGAGAGTTTCGTAAAAGATAAAAGACATCGCGTAAATGAGTCGTCAGAGTGGCCGCGACAGGAGAGCTCCTCTCTGTACTCGCCGTTTAATCGGCGTGCTAAAAACGCTCGAGAACGCACACATATGTATACATCGCGCGAGCAGTTCCGTAATATACGAAATTGTGCGCAGTGACGTTGTTGTGTCGTTTGTTGTTCGGCAAAGCCGGTAAATAATAGAGTTCGCTGCGCAAACTGTACATAGTACACGCGCTTTGCATTTTCTCTCTCTTTCTGTCTCTGTCTACATATATATAGCTGCTTATTACATCGTCGCGGAGAAATAACGCAGAATCATGGTAATTTTCGGGGAATACACGTCGCCGATTGTTAGGAGGCAAAATGAAGTAATGCACGAGAAGGATTATTTGTGATGTACCGTGAGCAATGAGCGTGCTGTGATTGACGCGAGACCGGTGGATTTGTGTTCCACGATAAATGTTGACATTACCGATATATTACGATGCAAGAGATCCTGACATTGATTGGAGGACTTCTCATCATTTATTTTGTCTACATCGTAGTCACCGACAAAGATGGTAATTAGAGATAATAACGATGCATATATTTTCGAATGGAAATTTTTTTTTCTCGTCGTGCGTCGTATTTTACATATTTACGCGGGACGCATATTCTTGTGCGCGCATCTGCGAAGGTTACTTTTCGTGATTTCGTAAAAAAAGAAGCTGAAAAAAAATATCGTACATCTTAATGTTTGCACCGCGTTGCAAAACACTGCATTTAAGAGCTGCGCCAAACATGAAAATTCATGCTTATTTGTGTAGACATATATAGTGCCCATATAATCATACATATTCAGGTTTCAGAATGTCTTCACAGTCGCTCTGCCGGAGGTGAAAAGGGAAGCGCAATATTTTCGAATTAAGCTTGGAAATATATGGGCTTGAGTTTAAAAAGAAGGAGCTCTCCGTTAAAATTCTATTTATACATTTGACAATTGAAAAGAGCCGCAATAAATCCTCGAAATGGAGAGATAATGTTTCTTCTTTTTCATGCGCCTTAAAACCTCTCCGTCTACATGACATTTTCAACTGCAGTATTTTTTTCAACTGCATCGTCTCTTCTCCTTATGCATACACTTTGTCACCTCTACGCATCTGGCCAAACAAAAAAAACTGTTGTAACTTTAATTGTTATATTGTCTCCGAGTCTTTATTAAATTTTCCAGACAAAAGTATAGCTATATATTCGACATAGAGGATCACTCGAAGTTACACCTGTTTTATAAGATTGTCGATGTTTCAGTGACATATATACTCGTATACGGATATACAATTAAAAATAAAAGGCCTCCGCAGCGTAGCGACCGAAATAACGGCGAGCGCCAGTCCTGATTCATTAGTGAGTCGCGCGCGGACGGGAGCCTTCGACGCCTGAAATATCAAGGAAATAATGCGTCACTGCACTTGCCCCGCTGTTTTTATAGCTCCGTTTCTACCTGCGGGCGCTCGAGCCCATTTCTCAACTCTCGGCCCCTAAAAAATTGATAGGAGCATTATTTTTGAGGAAGTCGATAAGCAACCTTGACCAGATGATTCGGTGACTGGGTGTATATATATCGAATGCGGCTCCTTATACTTTTATGACGTCGCTTGTGGATTGCGCCGCGAAGGCCGCGTCCCAAGCATTTTCCAATCTAATTCTCGAAAACCGACACACGCGCGCAGCGACGCTAGAAAGAAAACCCCAAGAAAAACATTGATATATAAAAGAAGCATCGTCCAACTGCTCGAAATGTCTTTGCAGACAAGGCGGCCGACGACGCGAAATCCGCGGCCTACACCGCCATAAGAAGACTCGTCGATCATGCGGTCGACGAGGTGCAGAGATTGGAAAACTCGAGCTCCGGCGACGCGGCGCACCACGACTTTTCTTCGTCCCGAAAAAATCAGGACAGCCTCCTCGCTACGGTTATTGTTAACAAGGTACACTGTATTACATTACATTATACGCCTCGCAGCTCTCGCTCCAGCGGAAAATTGCTTTCCACGATAGATATACAGACGCCTCTTCGTTACGACAATTAATATTCCAGGTCATCGCGAAGTGTCGATCCGAGCAGGGCAACGCGAGCGTTTTAAATTTCAAACGAGCCGACAACAACGACTTCTTCGGTAAGTGCCGCGCGCTCGGCTGTAATACCCACGGCTCGCCGCCCGGACTCTTCCACACTTTCTATTTCAGCATTTTTCCATGCGCGCGCGTTTTGAGCAAAGAAAAACATTCCTCGGCCTGCTCCTACTTTTCAGAAGCTGCGGAGTCGAGCCGAATCGACGGACAGAGCCAAAGCTGCGACAGGAGCTTGGAATCGTTCGCGGAAAGCCTGCGGCGCGTGAGCGTCGCGTCCAAGTTCACCCAGACGCAGCCGTCCGAACTCTCGTCTCTTATGGTATGCATCGTTTGACTTTCCATCATTTTTCGTGAAATGCGACGAGATGTGGGACGAAGTCGTTACGTCACATATGTATGCCTTTGTTTATGTGTATAGTACGAGGAGAGGATCGAGGAGGTGGCGGCTTACATTTCCGAAAAGTACGCGACGAGCGCATCCTGCGACGAGTTAGACTTTTGTGATTCTCACCGAGTGCCATTTCCCGAGCTAGGGATCGATATTGCGAGCCGTAAGTTCGGCAACGACGATACACGCGTATAGCAGCTGCTACAAATACACCGTTATACAAAAAAAAAAAAAAAAACTAATCGAACCTTACAATCCCCGCAGATGTGCAAGAGGACGCGGAGACGAGCGCCAGCGCGAAAAGCCGGAGTCTGCCGCACTCGTGGAAGGAGAACTGGTACTTCCGCAAAAGGTCCAGCGCCGCGGCGAAGCCGGCCGTCTCGATGTTCGTGCCGAATTCGAACGCGGACTATCGCGCCCTGATCGGCGACCGCGACGTCGACGAGACGTCCGAGCTCTCGGAGCACTCGACGTACGGCTCCTCCCCGTCGGCGGACGAGGCCGACGACGTCGAGGCGACGCCGACGGCTATGAAAAATTCATTGGCCACCGCACAGTGCAACGGCGTGGCGTCGCGATCCGCTACGAGCCCGCGACGAGCTGCAGCGCGATCGATCGCGAGCGCAGGCTGCAAGACGCCGGCGGAGGAGGATAAATTATTCAGCCTCGCCGAAAATACGCCGGGCGAAATTTCCCGACTCGTCCTCGCAGCAGCAACTCGAGCCGCGGGCCATTCCTCAAGCTTATCCCCGACCGGCGACGACGATGAGATTCCAGGAGCCGCCGAGCCTCGCGCGGAATTTCAAGTGGAGCCGGATAATAGCGAGCCGGCCAAGGAGGAGGAGGAGGAGGAGGAGGAGGATTTGCAGAGGGACAGGGAGTGCGAGGAGCACAACACACTCGTGCCGAGGAGATTCCGCTGTGGAGGAGCTCGTGCCGATGACGTTATCGCGAGCCGGACAGCGAGTGGCGCTACTCCTGACGATGGCCTGATGGAGATGAAAAAACTCGATGACTATGCAATGTACGTGTATATACATGTGGGATGCTTGTGATGAAATTTCGAAGCGAATGCTAATTGGGCGACGATGAGAGTTGATTCGAGTGACGCGTGGATTTGTTTGTTTTTTTTTATTCAGAAAATCAGACGATGGTGCTCGTGCTGAAAGGAATGGACGGCCCGAAGTGGACGACGATTTGATCGAGGATTTCAACTTGTTCGCTCCGCCGATACCTGGTAAATTTTGTTTTATATGATTATACAAATAAAATAAAGAATGATAATATTAGTTTCGGATACAAACACTTTAGATTGCACAACAAACATTAATAATCGAAAAACGTCATAAGTAGATTTTTAATTTAAATTTAAAAAATGTTCACTTTAATAAAGTTCTATATACCGGATGAATTAATCACACTTTTATAAGAATCACAGCTTCAGAAAAAATTGTAACAAGCATTCGGAACTACTTCTATTTTACTTGTAAAATTAACGTTAATAAGGTGGAAATTTGTTGACTTGAAAGGTTCGATCGCCGACCGAGAGCACAAGAAGTGGCAAAACGCCGTGCCCATCGAGAACAATCCGTACAGTCTTGAAAACATCCATAAGAGACTGGTCCAGCGTCACAACCCGCCCACACCATCCGTTCTATCAAGGTATGCACGCCCGACGTCATATTCAATTCCATTATTCACCAGAGGATCAAAAATATCGAAATGTCATGACATTCATACATATCTCTCTCTCTCTCTCCTCTCTCTTTCCATTTCCGCTCTCAGCTACGGCGATACAACAATCAGCGGAAGCGACGCTGCAGGCTTTCACGCGTTGGCAGAAGATAAGGCAACGTCAGCCGAACGTCTCGGCGACGGAATTTCGGAAAGCAAAGAAAAAATCGAGAACGTCAGCGACGACGACGACGCCGCCGCCGAGGCGTCGGAAGCCTTGCACAAAACGACGACGAGCGACGATAACAACGATAGAGCCCCGTCCGCGGCAGCCGACGAGGCCCCGTCGTCGCCCATAATTCCCGACTCGCCGATCGGCCGGGCGAAGAAGACCGGCCTGTCCAACACCCAGCTGATCAGGAGCTACTTCGAGAACGGCGAGCGCCGCGAGAACACCCGGGACGCCAGTCCCAAGAAAGCCCGGAACATCGACGGCAAGCTCATCAGGAGCAAGGCCACCGGCCGCAGGCATCAGGAGTCCGCCGAGGCCAGGAGGAAAAATTCCAGAGCCTCGTCGGAATCGCTGCTACCCGAGCCGACTCTCACCTCCGCCGCCGCTGCCGCCGCTGCTGACGACGGCGAGGATAAGATAACGCTGCCGTCGGTCAAAAAAATCGTCCAGGCCTTCAACGAGAAGAGTTGCAGCTCCGCACTGGTAAGCGCGCTCAGCTGATTTTTTCCTACAAATATAATATAACACGTGCATACAGCGCTATTAGCTCTCGATTGCGCTGCAGGCACCTGCGGGTGTGCGTGAAATTCATATACCGCCTCTCTCGTCAATTTTTTTGCAGCCTCGGCGAGCGGCGAGCAATAAGTCGGAACCGTCCGAGAGCGAAGTGGAGCAGCAACAAGCCGAGCCGAGCAGCAGCAGCAGCAGCGGCGACGGCAGTGCTCGCGTCGTTATCCGGCGAACGCCCAAGCAGTTACACTTGCACAGCTTGACCGCGCGCTCCCTGTCCCGAGAATTCCGGGAGGGATTGCGGCAAGTTCCAAGGAAAGCGTGAAAATAAAAGATATCGAAGAAGACGAAACGGCAGCCACGGAGAAATGTACGAATATTAAATACGAAGCAATAAAGCCGCAGTGTTTTTTTTTCCTGTAGTTACAGTACGCATGCGAATATATTTATGTAGTGACGTAAGGGAAGAGTATAATCGTATCGGATCAGCGCACGATTTTTTGCAGACGATTCAACGCGCTCGCGCTCTCGTCTCCTCTCGTATTTTACTGCGCATTTTAAGGAAATTCCAAAACATGCGTTCTACCGATACAGATACGTCGGAGTGCGTATCTCGTGTATTGTAATAAATATTATTATGCGCGTGTAACGACGATGAGAATAAAAAGAATACGGTTTGTATATTACAAAGAATAAGACCATTACCTCATTCCCCCTCTGTTTGCATTATCTTCTTCTTTCTTCGAACAGGTTTTTCTCTGACTTCAAGTAGTTGCCATCATCATCATCATCATCATCCGCGCGGAGACGGCGGATTTCTCTTATACACACAGACACACGTATGCGCGCGCGCGTTTCTATTCGAAACAAAAAGAAAAGAGACTCTCCGACACACGTATCAAGGCCACATATCACGGCGCATCTCTCTCTCTCTCTCTTCACTCTCGCGTCGTGCTCAATTTGAATCCCGCACACTCGCCGGCAGTTCGTAATATTAAGCCGCGCGCACGGGTCGTTATTATCTCTGTACACATATTTTTATCCTCGTCTCGCTCCAATCAAAGGTAATTATTGGCAACATCCCTCGCATCGGCGCACTGTATATACGTATATATTACTGCAGCGCGCGCGGGCGTCCTTGGCGCTTTATACAAAAACACGAGCTGATGTGCAGTGCAGTGTGTGTGCGTGTAACTGAGTATGTAGGAATATAGGTTTTGTAGAACGCGCGCGTGTGTATAATATATATGCGGCCGACGATTCCGAGGGCAGCCTAAAAACCTTTTAGGTTATACGGCATGCACTATAGCACAGTAGTGCGCGCGTGTATATACTGTACATGCAGCGTATTGCATATATAGATACTGCGTACAAAAAGTCAGCCGCGCGCGCGAGAGAGAGAGAGAGCCGCGAGCGAGAGACGGTGCGGTGTATTGAATCAATTGAATCGGTGATGTGTGTTTACGTTCGTAGCGGAGCCTACTATTTGCCATATTTCAATCGAGTCCCCGGAGGCCGCACAGTCGTATGCGCCTGTTAAATGTCGCCGGACTCCTTTGCTGCCGCGAGTAAAACGCGCGTCGCTGCTGCTTACTGCTGCTGCTGCTGCTGCTGCTGCCGGAGCCTCGTCGACGCCGTGCTATTATGGCATCAGTGCAGGGACTCGAGCGGCGTCGTCGGCAATACACGAGAGGACGATGAGGAAATAGCGACTGGTGAACGCCGGTGAGGGGAGTGAACGGAAAAGTCAGCAACGAAGCGAAGCAACGCACGCGCGCGAAGATGAGCGAGAGAAAGTTCACGCGAGCCTTGGGTAAGCCCGGAATGGCTGCGCAGCTCCGGGAAACCGTGTCGCAGGTCGTCCGCGAAAGTACAGTCCAGGTATGTCGTGTGCGCTGCAGGCTGCTTTTTCCGAATTTCCGAATGTTCACCTTGGATCTCTTTTCCAGAGCAAACTGCACCTGGTGGAGCCTGTGGATTATGAAAGTTTTATTCAGAAAAACAAAACCCTGCTGCACAACGATGCTCAGCGAGAGCTACTGTTGTATCCCCCGGACGATGTTTCTGTGAGATGACACTTTGGTTGATTGTTTTGATGGTTGGCGCTGGCGGGGAACTGTTTAATGCAATGTAACGTTACTTTTCAGCAAGTTGTCATGCCGAGGAAATATCGTACGACCAACCTGACTACACCCAAGACAAACTTGGAGGAGGTGAATCTCCTGACGGAAGAATGTATAAAGAGTTATTCATCGGATTGGAAGACAATTCATTACAAGTATTCTGCTTACAGCGGATCATATCTTGATCTTCCTCGGTATGCTAATTTTATGCTGGAATATGCAAGGTTTCATTATACATTCACTAATGCTTTTTTTATGTTGGTTCAGTAATGGCTACAACGAAGAGAAAACTGATCAATTAAAAGATGAGATTTATGAAGTTGATGTTGACGTCGATCAAATTGACGAGGTAAATATTTGTTTTGAAATTGTATTGTTTTTTTATTCATGTGATATCTAAGCAATCCATCTGCGCAGGATATTATGAAAGGTGAGGGCATAACAAAGGAAGGTTATTTAATGAAAGGACCAGAAATTGGAAACAGCGATCGTATGTTTTCAAATTTAGGATCTAAATCATTCAAGAGGCGATTTTGCCATTTGCGGCAGCAAGTTGATGGCACATATATATTAGAGTTTTTTAAAGATGAGAAGAAAGGTGATGTTAAAATTGCCAATTTAGATTTTTGTACAGAAGTAGTAAGAAATCCAAAACGAGGAAAATTTTGTTTTGAACTAAAAATGAATGGTCCTCATAAATCTTATACATTAGCAGCAGAAAGTGAAAATGATTTACACGATTGGGTTACAAAGTTAAATAATGTATTACAACATTATAGGCAGCAAGAAGAAAAGTGTGCTGCCTGGTTAGAGAAAACATCTAACACTCAGTCGCCATCAATGAATTCACATCAGGTATATGTTTATCTATAAAGCATAAAATGTTACTACTAATTTCAATATATAATAAATGTATCATTAACATAATATTGTTTGATTTATAGGTTTATGGAACATTAAAAGGTTTAGAACAGAGTATGAATCCACAATTAATTAGGTATTCTCAAGAAACAGATATAAGTATTTCATTAGCTAGAAAGAAGAACAGGAAACATTTGTTTCAAATAAATTTTATGCATAATATTAAACCATTATCAATTCATGAATCGAATATTGAACCATATAAAGAGCAATTTAACCAAAGAATATTTGTAAAATGTGAAAGTATCAAGTTTAAGTTGCAAGCACCAGTAGATGAACAGGAATCTTTGTGCCAAGTAGAGCCATATTACACAACATTAAGCTTGTTTGATGCTAGAAATAACAAAAAAATCAGTGAAAACTTTTATTTTGATGTCAATCATGAATCTGTACAAAATATGATCAAATTAGAAGAAAACTCAAAAGAAAATGGTTTTGAATTGCCATATGATTTAAAAAATATTTCAGTTACCTGGCTTAGCAAATTAAAGCAAGCGATTTTCAGCATAAGTAATCCACATCCAGATATATTTCTTGTAGTAAGGATAGAAAAGGTTTTGCAAGGTAGTATTTATCAAACTTGTGAACAGTATATAAAAGCTTCAAAGGATCCTCGCATAAGTATGAAAGCGCACAAACAAGTTCAAGCTTGTTGCCAAAGGTATTTTAATGTATTTACTTTAAAGCTTTTATTATCGATACTGTTATTGAACAGTATTTTTTATTTTTTACAGACTAGGGAATTATAGAATGCCATTTGCTTGGTCTGCTAGACCGTTATTTAGGCTGTACAGTAATGAACTGGATACTTCTTCAGATTTCTTAGCAATTTATCGTCAAGAAGGAAACAAGATGAAAGATGAAGAATTGTTAAAATTACTCTTAGAATATAGAAAGTAAGTTCAATTAAAATGTGTATTTACTAATTGACTTAATTCATTTCTTCATTTATTTTTTAGGCCTGATAGATTGAATAAATTGACAATAATACCTGGTTGGATCAAAATTAAAATTGAAGCTGTCACAGAAGTTCCCGAAAGTAAGTTAAAACATTCATGTAAAATAAACCATGTTTAATAGCAACTCAATCAACATTAAAAGAAAATTCTAAATTATTCTAGATTCGTTAACAACATCTCTAACAACATTGAAACCTTTTCCAATACCGCCATCATCTGACATTTCATTAGAAATAGCAGAATTTGAAAGTTCATCTGAAAAAGATGTTCATCCTTATACAACATATACAAATCATTTATATGTATACCCCCAAAACCTTTTATTTGATACACAAAAAATATTTAGTAGAGCTAGAAATATTGCATGCCTAGTAGAAATGAGGGATGATGATGTAGAAAATGCACAACCAATACAAGTAAGTATAATATACTACCTTTTGAGATTTAATTGATCATAAATTATTACACTGTTAAAATATTTTATTATATTTTAGTGTATTTATGGTCGACCTGGAACTGCCTTATTAATCTCAAGAATCTCATGTCCAGTTTTACACCACAGCACAACTCCATCATGGTACGAAGAAATCAAAATAAGATTGCCATTGAAGCTACATTATAAACACCATCTCCTGTTTACTTTTTATCATATAAGTTGTGATATAAATAAGAAAAAAGAAAATGGAATTGAAAATTGCCTTGGGTATGCTTGGCTACCTCTATTAACTAAGGGCCGGTAAAGTTTATTAAATTTAATTGTAAATAATTATATTTAATTTAATTATTTTCTAGTTATTATTTATATGTCTGTTTAGTCTTGCATTTATAGAAGAAAGTATAAAAGTTTTGCCTGTGGCTACGCATTTACCGGATGGTTACTTGTCCATTCAACCACTTGGTTTAGGAAAAGGTGTAAGTAAAAATTTTAAAAAATAATATCACTCATAAAAAATTAATTACTTATGAGATGTTTATTTTTTAGAATGCTGGACCTGAAATACTGTGGATCGATTCTCAAAAACCAATTTTCACAGTTTCGGTTCAGATGAATTCAACCGTCTTTACTAAAGATTTACATTTGCACAATTTGTTCACACATGCTGAAAAAATTCTAGATCCTACGTGTGTAGCTATACCATCTAATATAGAAACTTGCAAAATACTAAAAGCTACACTTGAAATTCAATTAACAACTACTATAACATTTTTACCAACAATTTTGAATCTTTTATTTTCTTTATTAACGAGCAAAGTCAATGATGATGTAAATCAGTGTATTGTTAGATTATTGATTCATATTATAGATACTATACATGAAGCAGGACGACAAGAAATTATGCTGGCCTACGTCAAGGTATAATTTCATTCTGAAATGCTACAATTAATATTTAAAAATTTCATTCATATAGTTATAATAAATCTTACGTTCTAGTTTATTTTTGTACAACCAGCAAGTAAAAATAATGATGCTTTGACAGTTCACGAACAACTTGCTAAATACTTACCAATTTTCTTACAACAAAATATCACCGATTTGTCACTTGTAAATAAATTTATGTACCATTCCGGGCTGTTTTTTGATATAATGATTAAAAGTATGGCTCAGCATCTTTTAACAAGTGGACGAATAAAGGTAAAGTAATCGAATTATAATTATTGTTTTAATCTGTCAAATATTAAAAATTTTATTTAACTATTTTACAGATGCATCGATCTGAAAGATTTATGAATGAATATCAGAAACAAATAGAATCGTTTGTGCAATTAATCATACCTCAAATTATGAATAAATATAAGGAAACACCAGTTGAAACGTATGCTCTTAACAAAAGTCTTGCCTTATTTTTAAAGGTAATTTAAAATTTGCTATGAATTAAATATGAAAAGAATGCCACGATAAAGTCAAAATTTTATTTTTCAGCGTTGTCTTACATTCATGGATCGTGGATTTGTTTTTAAACTCATCAATTTATATGTAGAAAAATTCGCTTATGGTGGTTCGCGTACATTGCATGACATGAAATTTGATTTTCTACAAATTATTTGTTCTCACGAACATTTTATTTCTTTTAATTTACCATTAATGCAGTCATGGAGCGCAATAAAAGGTATAACAATATTTTATATTTTAAGTATTAGAATATTTTATTAAATGTATTATATTTATTCGCATTTAAGAAGAAAACGATGACGAACTTGACGACAGTGGTATGTTAATACTGATTTACATACAGTGTTAGCTATTTTTATTTAATTAGTAAATAGTTTCAAATGTTTATATTAACTGCACATTACCTCAGCAAAGAGAATTCAAAACTCACTAAAAATAATTGTTAAACTATATTTACATTCACATCTTTCTATTTAATTTGTAAACGGTTAAAATATTAATATTTTAGTTGTAAACAGAAAGTGTACATTTTATACTTACTTTTAAGTTTCCTCATCATGACCGCGTAGCACTATAGTACAGTAAATGTAGTATAGATCCGAAAAGTACTGTTTTCTAGGCACATCCTTATATAAAATAATCACATCACAATTCACTTATGTTTGAGTTTTATAGTAAAATATTTTTAGAATTGCATTTTAAAAATTTTTAAAACTACCTTGTACAAAATTTAAAAATCAATGTATTTACACACACGTATATCTATTCTACATAATCGAATAATATATATTAAATATGAAACATGTTCATTTTTTTCAGATATACCCAATACTGAATTTTATTTATCAGATAATTTCTGCAAGTTTCATTTTCTAGTTGGGCTTATACTGAAACAAGTGAAAGTATCTTTAAACGAAATTGTTCCCATTAGAAAAATAGCTCTTTCTACTTTAAGAAATTTATTGGCTAAACATGAATTAGATGATAGATATCAAGATAAGGTAAACCTAAAAATTTGTAAACAAATATTTCTTTTTAAAATTTTATGCAGAATAAAATATTTTTATTTTAAATATACTTCCATTTGATAAAGGGTCGAATAAACAGAATATCATCCTTGTACATACCGTGGTTAGGTATTGTATTGGAAAATCTTGATCGGTTTGAAGCTGTCAATAGTCTAAAAAATGAGTTGCAACAAAACTTAACAAATAGAGCTAGTACTATAAACAGTGTATCTACCACAACAAGCACACCTATAAAAGCTCCACACAAGTAATATTTTTCTACATAAATCTGTAAACTATACAATACAAACTTTACTTACTTGCATATATTTTATAGATCCGCAACGCATGTAGAATTACAATCATCTCCTTTAAGAGGATCTACCCACATAAGGGATTCTACTTACTTGTCAGCTATTGCTGGTCATGATATGGTCAATGGATATTCCTGCACAAGTATTGAGTCTGATTTATCTACCGCATCAAGCGTAAATCAATCCATCGCTTCTCAAGAAACTACTATTTATAATTGCGAGTCGTCAGATATTAATGATGAAATGAAAAGGCACAAAAAGCATTCACGCTCAGTTAGTATTTCGAAGACGGTTACTGCTTCATCAAGATGTGATAAATTTCAAGCCTTAGAAGTACAAGACATACTTCTTTGCTTCCTATTTGTAGTCAAATATTTAGAAGACAATCGAATGATACTTTGGTGGCAGCAATGTAATGAAATTGAAATTCAAAAATTTTTGTCAGTTCTTGAGTAAGTAAAATGTTAGAAATTTGAACTATATTTTTAAAAAACTTTGCTTAACTTTTCTAGTGTTTGAACTTTCTATTATTGGTTTATCAATACTTTCTGTACTTTTAAAGGTTGAGTCTACATCATTTCCGCTATCTTGGTAAAAGGCAATATCCTAAAATTGTTGAACATGATGTCGTAAAACCAAGGCCTATCAAATCATTGACCTTACCGGCCAGAATGGCACCACCTGATTTTTCTAATGATAACTCTGTTAATACTGGTACCTTACAGCCTCAGAATAATATTCGTGAGAATTTATTAGAAAACAATCATGAAAAACTTTATCACATTACCACACAAGCTAATTTAGCCGTTGAAGTTGGTCTTATCGTACTGGATTCCTTAGGATTATTTAGTTTTCATTTTAAGGTATTCTCTATTAATAAATCATACTATAATTTTTGTATTTTATGTCAATTGTGTCAAATTGAAATGTTATGATTTTACAGGATTTGCTACTTGACGGCAATAATAATAATCCACTTTTACAACAAGTTGTGAATGTTTATTTAACATTCTTGCAAGTTGGACAGTCCGAAAATCTACTTCGTCATGTTTTTGCTAGTTTAAGAGCTTTCTTAAATAATTTTTCTATAACTCTATTTCAAGGTAAATATTTGTTATAATAATTCATATAATTTTTGTAGTAGCATACGAATTTAATGTTTTATTGTAATTTATTATAGGAAACACTCTACTTTGTGGACGATTATGTTATGAATTATTAAGGTGTTGCAACAGTAAATTAAGTTCCATTAGACAAGAGTCATGTGCATTATTGTATTTACTTATGCGAAGTAATTTTGAGTTCACTAGTAGAAAGGGATTAACAAGAGTTCATCTTCAAGTAAGAATATACGAAAACTATAGGAATTTATACTGTGTTATTTAAAGAGTTTATACTGTGCTTACTTATTGTTTGATTCTATATTCTCAGGTTATGATTTCGGTATCACAAATGTTAGGAAACATCATCGGTTTGAATAATTCAAGGTTTCAAGAATCTCTTTCACTTATAAACAGTTATGCTTGTTCTGATAAGGTGATGAAAGGTACTAGTTTTCCTCACGAAGTTCAAGATTTAAATAAAAGAATTAGGACTGTATTAATGGCAACAGCACAAATGAGAGATCATAATAATGATCCAGAAATGTTGCTTGATCTTGAACACAGTTTGGCTAATTCTTATGCTAGTACGCCAGAACTGCGTCATACCTGGTTAGAAACTATGGCGCGAAATCATATACGAGACGAAAACTATTCAGAAGTAAGTAATTCTCCTATATATATCCCTATAAATCTCCTTATATAGTATGCATATCTTTTTTTGGTATACTATTTTCATCTGTATTTTCATTAACATTAATCTTTTTTTTCTAAAACGCAGGCTGCCTGTTGTCAATTACATATAGCTGCACTAATGGCTGAATATTTAAAACTAAAAGAGCTAAATGAATGGGGAGCTGAAGCTTTTGATAAAATATCAAAGAATATATCCAGGGACGAAAAGGGACTTAAACTAGATGTTGGGGCACAAGATGTACATTATACCGAACATATATTATTAGAGCAATTAGAATCTTGTGCAGAAATGCTAGATAAAGCAGAAAGATTTGAGTCTTTGGGGCATTTATATCGTTTAATAATACCCATCTACGAAAAGAAAAGAAATTACCAAGCATTAGCCAATTGCTATTCACACTTAACTCAAGCATGTAACAAAGTAGTACAAGTCAATAAAAGTGGAAAGAGATTGCTTGGTCGATTTTACAAAGTTACATTCTTCGGCTCGGTAAGTTTAATTATTATATATCTTAAAAGTCTGTAACGTAATATATGATAATTGTATTTTTTAGGCGTATTTTGAACAAGAGAATGGCGTGGATTTTATTTATAAAGAACCAAAGGTTACTTCACTTTCGGAAATCTCGGAACGCTTACGGAATCTGTACTCAGAAAAGTTTGGAAATGATAACGTTAAATTAATAATGGATTCAGTACCCATTCAAGTATCTGATTTAGATCCTAAAATAGCTCATATACAAGTCACATACGTTGTGCCATATTTTGATGAAATAGAATTGGATGCTCGGTTAACTGATTTTGAACGCAATCACGACATATCTTGTTTTATGTTCGAAACTCCTTTTACTCAAGAAGGCAACAAAGCCAGAGGAAGTCCGAAAGATCAATGGAAACGCCGAACAATATTGACAAGTATTATCATATTTTTCATAATTTTTCTTTTTATCAAAGTTCAAAAGAATTTCATTACTACTTTATTTTAGCACAATACTCTTTTCCATATGTGACGAAACGCATTAAAGTAGTTGAGAAAAGAGTTATAGAGCTTAGCCCAATCCAAGTAGCTTTGGATGAAATGAGACAAAGAGTACAAGAATTACAAGACGTTGCATTGACTAGTGGGTCTGCAGATGCTAAAAAACTTCAACTGAAGCTACAAGGAAGCGTGTGCGTAACAGTGAACTCGGGGCCTTTAGCTTATGCTTCAGCATTTTTAGATCCCGAGGTTTCTCACCAGTATCCTGAAGAATTAGTTCAAGAGTTGAAAGATGTTTTTAGGTAAATGATCACTAATTATTTGTAAATTTTTGCTTATATAAATATATAAATATCTAACTAAGCGATTCTTATGTATTGCAGAGAATTTGTTAAAATTTGCTACACGGCCTTACAAATTAACAGTAAACTGATTGCATGTGACCAGTATGAATACCAAGAAGTTTTACGTGAGAATTATCAGAACTTCTGCCAGAATCTCTCGTCTCTTTTGGGACAATCAGTGTGGCCTGATGAGCAAATTACGAGCTTTAAGCGCAACAGCGCTGCTCTCTTCAATGCCATTAGCGGTACGACGAACAGTCATTCTAGTACGGCTTAACAAAAGATCAAGACTGATATTTAAGAATTTCTTACGAATATATACGGACATAGAAAAAATTGTATTCTTTATTCTTTTAAAAAGCATTTATTAAACTGTTTAAATCTATTAATTTTAAATAATTCAAAATTTATGTTATATATACTGATGTTATATGTTAAGTTCAATATAATCTAAAATCCATTTTATAACATTTAATGTAATAAAAATGATCTTTAATAAACAAATTTTTATGTCTTTACGCATTATATAGTATTTCACATCCATTTGTTCGATAAATTCTCACAATACTGTAAGGAATAAAAAGATTACGGGAACATTTGGTGAAGTGAATAAACATAAATACTCAATTACATTTTCCAATTTTTATTCGTAATATTATAATTGTAGCAATTAATACCTCTATTTTATTTACATGTCACTGTATTTTTTTCATTTTCCATGGTAATAGGCTTTTATTGTAATGCGGCTATGATATACGCACTACATGACTTTTTCTTTCTATTACCTTTTTACGCGTGCATTCATTTGCGTGAAATGTAGTGTACAGTTTACACATGTATTTTGTTTACGTGTAGTGTCAATGTGTCAATGTGTTTTAATGTATGCCTCTTTAAGTTGGAGTTGCACAGCGTTTCGTCGGCCTTTGCAAAAATTATTCGATGTGTCGGAACATAATGATGTATGTTATGTACATTACGCTAATAAGTAATACGTGGCGCAGGAAGCTACATACGTATATTAAACACAATCACAGCAATTAGGAAAAAAGGGCCAGTACTAACAAAAATGACTAACAGTGAGAGAAAACACTGAACTGCTCACTAAAATAAATATAATAAAAGTTTCTCTATGTTAGAGTAAATACTTGTTAAGTTTGACACAACTTACCTCAAGAATTTCAGACTAATTATTTGAGTATCATTTACTTTGTTTTAACAAAGGGTTTAGGAAGCGTTGAATTAGTTAATTTTTTTTTCATTGATATGTAAAAAATCTAAATAGATGTTGTTTCTTATGGCGCATAATTATTTTTAATAGCTCGTTAAAACAACTTCAGTTTCTTTTGTTTTATGATTGAGTTAAGATAAATGATTACTTTCTTTTTTAGCTGAAATGCGCATCATATTTTAACAAATGCAAATATGTTTAGATTTGTAGAAAAATAACAAATTTATCAAGTATTTAAATGATTTGAAAATCTAAAATTATTGTAAAATTTTTTGTTTCCCTAACAAAACACACGATTGTACAGCAGTAATGAAATTTTCTCTCGCATCGCTTTAATTTTTTAATGGCATGATTAACAGAAGTTCTTATTAAATGCGTATATAATTTATATGTATACAGTGCATTTATGGATTTCGGTACCTGTACAATGTAAAATATAATTCCATCTAGCTAGCGACTCTGGGTACGGCTGAGCGCATATTCTTCTTACGTTTATTTTCTTTACTTTAATTTTACCATAATCTGATAATAGGGTAAGGGAATAGGTGAGACTGAGAAGACCTTGAAAATTCAACCCTGATAAGTGTTTGGTAAGTTAAAGAAATTTTTCATTTGTATAGATATGAACATTCTATGGCTCGATCAAAACGAAGGTGTTTTTTTGTTTTCAAAATCTATAGAATTTTTTCAATTTCAAGATCTTCTTTCCTATATTTAGTCAATTTATGTCCACTCGATACATTCATAGTTCAAGTTATGCATGATTAAGTGTATAGAGTAACATCTCTGTTCATAGATACCGCATAGAAGTTAATTAGTACAAACATCAGTTTTCAGTACATTGAGGGATATGCAGATAAAAGATGCGATGCACCAACGAGAAACTTGTCATCAACATTTTAGGTGTAAAGGATAAGCATCTCGACGATAATCGGAGGTAACTTAGCTACGCAATTTGTAGTCCATAGTATTTTTTATACAACTCTACACCAGATATTATTTGCATCTGAAAATTTTCCGATTGAGAGCAGAAGTAGTTAGTATAGCATCTCATTTCATCAATATTGATTCTGATTTTTGCAGTCAAGTTTTACTGCGGCAGTTTGAATAATCAGCAGTCGGTGTAATTATCGTATTCACTGAAGAAATTCTTTCAATTCATAAAAAGTTCTGCTAGAAAAAATTACTTAGAAATATAAGTAATTAACAAGCATGAAATTAATAATTGTTTGCAGTTCAATAAAAAATTTTAGAATAGTAATATCAGTTGATAGAGCAAAAGTTAATATATTATCCGCAATGTTAAACAAACTTATAAAAAAATAAAAAAAAATAGAAACATAACAGGCTGAATTTTCTAAGATAACTATATATCGATTGCCGAGAACTGACAAATCACACAGTCGAACCAAATTTTAACCTTTTAGCGGAAACCATCAAAAGATTGGGTAAATTGGAAGCTAACTTATTTCGAGTTTTGAATTGATATTTTTGGTATAAAAATTTGATGTGTGAAAATTTAATAATTTTCAAAAATCTGATACTTTGTAACCTAAAATCACGGTTACTTATTGGATATTAGTAGAATACTTTTAAGAGCAATCAATTAACGAGCAGTTAAGATATCGCTTACAGAACAACGTGGAAATCGTTTAAGTGTACGTGTGCAACAATACAAATTTAAGAAGAAACTTGAAAGGGTGTCAAGTAATTGTAATTTGGTGCGTTTGACTTTAATTTTTGGAAACTTTACTGCTTTCCTAGAGAAAGTGCTACAATACATTAAACAGTTTTTACTTTAAGAGTAAAGAAAAATGCTTATAGAAAAATTGTTCAGGCAATAAACACTATCATTAGTGGCGAAATAACGCGTTGTACTTGTTCATTAGTAAATTTTTCAATTGATATGCGAGTGAAACAGTGTCTCCGTGTATTTCATCATATACGTCTTTTTTTGGTTTTTCATTTTCATTAATTTCAAACTATACGATCTTTCTGCACATCAAAGCGTAACTTTCAAGTAGCTTAATTTAATTATCCTTCTTAAGTGACATGGCTTTATAAAAAAAAATGTTGACATCAATATGAATTATAAAACAATTATTTTTTTGCTTTTCATCATAAGACAAATGACAGAATAGTTAATAACTACAACTAATTTTTTGGAGAAGGAAGAATATTTAAGTCAGCACGTAAATAAAATATCTATAATTATAATATATTCAAGCGTTTTTAAACATTCGGTCATTTGTCTCCACAATTTTCTAAAAATATAAACAACAAGTTCTTAAAAAGACGGTATTCAATCGTCTTTTGCTTTTAGTTTAACTATATTATGCTCGAACCGCTTGCACTATTAATCAATCATTATTGCTTGGACAAATTCGTTCAAATTTTTTTGTTGTAACTTTCGAAAAATTTTCAATTTTATTTTGCTTATAAAATTTGATCCTAGTAAGCCACGTCGTAAAATGATAACTAATATTAATAAATAAATGAATGTGCTAAAAACTAAAATAGTTTAGTAAATGTTTTGGATTAACAAAAATAAAATCATAAATTATCTATCTAAAAGTAAGTTTTATATACTTTAAAATGTTTAGAGACAGCTGATACATACACAGACGTCTTATCAATTTCAAATTTTATATAACTTAAGTTTGACTATCTTTCACGCGGGCTTTGGTTTATTTGCCAATGCTACAACTATAACAAATTGGTTAAAATTGCTGTTCGAATCAGCACTTAATGCCTGAGGCATCCTGAAAAAAACGCTTAAGCGTTAATGAAAGTAAATGAAAGTTATTTCAAACATGCCTAGCAATACGTTTTTTTTTATACATAATTGCATTTGCAGTAAATGCGTGCGGTCGGCATTCGTGCATTGGAACAGTTCTGACTTTCTTGCGTAATTTTTATATGTAATAGACACTACACTCGCTTTTACTGACTGTTACGGCGTTTTGCTGCACTCGCTTTCTATGTGTGTATGTGCAAATAAGCACTATAAACGCAGAACTCGATTTTTAACGGTTTAGCCTCGGTCGCTTAAAATCGTATTTACTTATTTATATGTACGTTAGTAGTATAGCCCCGATATATATTTATATGTATGTATTGTTTATGTTTATGTATATTGATAACGATGCCAGTAACCATTCCCATTTCTAATTTTTCTCGCCTTAATAAAATCTAAAATTCAATAAACAATGTACACATATAACACAATTTTATAAATAGTTTTTTATATCATTTATACAACAATAAATGCCATAAATACTAAGTATAGGATCGTACGCATCGCAGATGAAATTTTAACAGTTTCAATGCTCTTTTGTACCTTCTCGATCTTGAACACTAGGTGTGAGTTCTCTCTAAACATGAGATTCACAAATACAACCATATTTGTGACCCGCAGCAAAATATGTTGTCGACTAGAAATACATGTTTGCTCAAATGTGCATGCATAACTCACACGGCAACGTAAGCAATAAGTAATAGTTCAATACAATTTATATCAACAATTAATTTTTAAACTGCTTATTTTTTTTTTTATCTACAAGGAGAAAAATTTGTTATAACGCTAAGTTCTTTATACCTTTTAAAGTACAATGTGGCAAAGAACGGTACAAAAAGCACTGAAACCATATTCGTGTACGTCTCTGACAAATAAAATGCCCTAGTTTACCGTCACAACTACACGAAGTGTTCCTCTTTTTCTCGCTTGAACTGAATAAAGTACTTTCGCGCTTGCATCGGTATATGACTTGATGTCCACACATATATAATAGTAGTTCGTAGCACTTACTCTCTTCATCCCTCTCCGCTTCTGTTGCATTCTGTTTCTCTCTCTTCCTTTCATACTCTTATGCATTCACACTTGCTAATACCACGCATACTGACATTTTCTCTATAATATCTCGCAACGAATATAATTGCTGAATATTTACGCATGTATTTTCAACTTTATAACGTGTTGTCCTTTACTTTTTTCATTTATTTTCTTTATTAATTTGTTTTTTTAATATGTAACACAGTCAGTCTTGGCTCGCTTCATTCCAACTCGATATTTTACACGTACCATTCCTTAATGTCCTTTATTTCACGTTTCTTACCGTTTTTACTACCGCCTTGACCGTTTTTGAGGGCACCGTTGTAGGGTTGTCCCGTACCCGGTGCGCCTCCAAGCAAAGCGGCGTTCGGATCCTGGCAGAAACTCTTGCCCTCGTCAATCTTGTAATTTGCTTCTGGTCGGCTCTTGAACTTGAGAATTATGAGAATTATCAGGACTATGGCTATCAGTGCGCCCGCGATTATACCGATAATCAGCGCGGCGTTTTCAGCTGTCTCCGATGTTATGCGCTTGTTGTTATTGTTGTTTGTGCTCTTCGGTGGTATACCCATTACCGTGTAAGTTATCCTCGTCGTCGTTGGTATTTCCGACATCTCTGTAGTTGAAATGGTTGTGTACTGGGTCGTGCTGCTTGTCGTTGCTTCTTGCGTCACAGTACTTGAAAAAAAAAAACAACGATTTGCTCAAATATCACCAGTATAAATAAAACAAAAAGTTTGCAAGTGACAGAAATCTCTTCAAAGCAAGTTTTTTAAATTTTATTTTGGAAATACCTCGCCGAACGATATTACGAATGAATTAAGATCAATTTTAATCTCATACGGGAGAAATCGATTTTATAAATACGCAAGCGAAAGAAAAAACTGGAACCTCGACAAAGTCAACTCGAGAAAAATAAAAGCCAAGCTCACCTCGACTGCGTGCTCTCGGCGGAGCTGCTCGACACGTTGATCTGCGTGGAAGCAGTCTGCAGTTGCGTTGACGATGTAGTGGCTATCGTCGTGCTGCTCGACTGCGCGCTGCTGCTCGTCTGCTGGATGGTCGAGGACAGTTGACGCTGGGTCGTGTAACTCGGCGAGGAGCTCGAATCTGCAAGTAACAATGCCGCTCGAATCAAGGGCTGCGCGCACGCTCGGGCTCTCGACGGACGGACCGAGATAACGCTCTCTCGGACAGCGCTGACAGAGCTTTACGCCGTTAGCCGCTCAACCGCTTGTTGCATGCCAGCGATGGCGGGTCTGTCTCCCCGACGGAGGTGCGCGCGCGACAACGGGGACACGCGCGAAGCCGCAAAAAGCTCTGCATTACTGGCCGAGTCGCAGCGCCGCATTCTCGTCCCGTGAGCGCGCGCGACCCACTGACAAAGCGCATAGTCCGCAACGTGCACCGCGCTGTCTGTGCGGCAGCAGCAGACCGCAGCCGGAGCGGGAGCGGAGAAAGATGGCGCCGGAAAATCGAAGATGATTCCGATATGCACGCAGCCCTTCCGTGCGAATGCGATAACTGCGACTATTGATTGCTCGGAGAGCCGTCTCCCTACGCCCTCTTCCCCCCCTCCTCCTGAATTAGCTGATAATATATAAAAATACGAATTCAACAAACGCGCGCGTGCTTTTAAAATTATAATCGACGCGAGTCGCCTGCTATTGGAATTCAATATTCCAATAAGCCCCCCGAACATCGATCCATCCGCAAATTCCATGTAACGCAAACCTAATAAAGTAGACAGTATATCTGTGTATATCAATGATGCGTAGGTCGAGATGAGTCGGGCATGTATATATAATATGGAAGCGGAAGGCTGCACTGCGAGCGGAAGATCAATACCAAGACCGGCACGTGCCCAGTCGTTCACCAATTACTATGCGAAGCGGCAATTTTTTCCCTTCTCTTGTTACGTATATGTATAGTGTATACCCACCCGTAGCCGAGGTAACGAAAATCTCTTCAGTCGTGCCGGGATCGCCGGAGCCCTCTTCGTTGCATTCCTCCTCGTCGTCGCAAGGGATCTTTTCAATATTCGAACTGTGACTGTTCTTCGGCTTGCTTATCACCGTCGGCGACTTGGTGGGCGCCACGTACACCGGCGTGATGAGGTCGTCTAAACAGCAAAAAAAATTCCGTGCATTAATATTTAACATAATCTCGCTCTATAACCCTTAATGTCTCCCCCTTCTCGTTTAATTTGTCGATCTATATTATTGCAAGCCTGATTTTGAATTCAGTGTGCAATAGCTATTTATGGAAAGAAGGATAAAGCTGAATTTCATTTCGGCGAGGCGATGAGAGTACAACTATTTGATTTCGAAAAAGCCTTTTTGGTGAAATCGGTGGAAGAATTTCGATTATAGTTGACCTCGTTTCCAAAGTTACTGTTGAAATGCAATAATGCATTCGGATAAAGCAATCAGTTGACCTACAAAAATAAAAATACACGCGGAAACGAAAACGCAATAAAGTTTGAATTGTTAATCTCGTATATCGAAATAAGCTTAATTCTTTCGTTAAATTAAAATTTGTTGTACGGAAACATTAGGCGAGCGATGACGCAATTGAACGCGATGTTGTACGCTCTTCTTGCAGACGTGAAATTCGTACAGTTTGGATGACATACCGGATCGGGCATTAAAGAGACGAATGACTGAGGTGGAATTTTCGACTGACTGAAAAGTACGTTGGTCATTGAATTGAGTTTTTAGTCAGTCGGAGAAGATTTTTTATCGGGGACGTATTAAGGGAGAAGAGGTAATGAGCGAAAGAGAAAGGATGAGCTCTCGAAGTCTATGTTCGGACGGGGTCCTAAATATGCAAATGAATTGAAGATACAATCGGGCGAACATGAAGAGGAAAAGGTAGCATGCGGCGGCTGTGCGGCTCATTCGTGCCCCAGGGATTATGCAACACGATCTGCATGAATTCATCTCACGACATGCTCGCGCAAGGCTGGTGCTCGAATTTTTTTCTCTCTGCATTTTTTTGCGCAACAATATTGCTGGAACTTATTTCCGATGAGAGAATTTTCTTTTGGATTATCCGAAATTTACGGAAAAATTTTTCTGCTACAAGCGCAATAGCAAGTTTTGCTCTGCGCAAATATTTGCGCGAGAAAAAAAAAATTAGTTCAAAATTAATGCAGATTGCAGAAAAAAAAATTAGTTCAAAATTAATGCAGATTGCCAATTTTGTACTTTAACAACTTTCTCCGTTTTTCTCTATTGCTTGCACGCGTACAGCCCAAAACATCTAGAATACGAAAAAACGTGACGATAATCTTGATTCTTGGAGTATTGCAGCAACAAAAATTGTTAAAAAAAATCTGGGTGCGCAGTGAACAAAAGAGTCCGGGCTATCTTTAGATGAACACTTTTACTTACACTTACCGGAACCATTATCATAAATAGGTGTACACTTCTCGTCCTCGTCGTCGCCGGCACATCCGCTTCCGGCGCCGGAGAAAATCAGATCGTCGGCGACACCAGGTGACCCGGAAGCCGGAGTCTGTAACGAAATCACTTGTTTTAGAATTTAGGTCGACCACACACACACACACACACACACACACACACACAAACGCAGCACACTCGCGCCTTCATTTTTGCTTCCACCAACATTGCAATCGTTATATTGACACATCCTGCTGACCTGCTGCATTCTCTGTAGAGGCGCGGCTCGATCCGCGAGGCTTCCAATCGGCATCACCTGCACGTCGCCCTTCACCGTCACTCGGTTGTCTTTCGACGCGGCCAACTCGAAGATTCGCGCCCCGTTCACGACGAGGCCCGACATTATGCCCATGAACGGCTTGTCGACTTTGTTCTTGCCGCGATTCCATCGGCCGCCCACCTGGATCGACGACTGGCTGTTGAAAACTCCGTGCTGGTTTCCTGGAAAACGAAGGAGAGCGCCGGGCGTTAATTAAAATTTATAATATATTTATTATATATGCGTTGTGTGGGAAGCCAGGGATGAAATTGATTGTTCGTTGACCGCAAACGCTTTGTTATCGGGGAGAGAGAGAGAGAGAGAGAGCGGCTCCGCGCGAAATTTAATTACCGGTACATAGACGTACACATTGTACATTACATTGTTCGATTCGATGGCCAGATTATTGATTGCCTCGCGCATTAACAATTCCGAAACATGCGCTCTGGCCGGTCAATGACTCATCGTGATCCGCAGAAAATTTTCGCAGTAGCCCATGGAAAAACAGGAGCCGCGAGTCCGAGCTTCCATATTTTTATCACTAACTTCAGCGAAGAGTCTCGAGAAGACTCTTATACACGAGAATACATATATACAATATGCATATCACGGATATAGGTGGGGAGTGAACCGGTCTGACGGCCGGCTGTTACGCAGACGACAGGGCTGACGATCAACGTTTTTGTCGATTCTTTGTTTGACGGATGTTTTCGTTTGACCAGGGATCAGGCGAGCATACGAATCGAGAGGCGTATGCCTCGCAGCTCCCTCTCCGCGACTACCGACTCGAGAAAGAGAGAGTCAGCTGTAGTGGCACGACTGACCATTGGTCAGTGCCACTATATATCGAGGCTCGCCGGCACTCGATTCTCGCGCGCGAAGAGTAGCGAAGAAAAAAGAAAGAGAGAAGAACAAAAAGTCTGTACAGCTGATGGCCTCCTCCTATAGGTATACACACCCGCAAGTGTGCCTTCGGGCATCTGCCGCGGGCCCTTTCCCTTTGTAAGGTCGGATTTCGTCGGTTTTGGGAGCAGGCGAGCAGGACGCCCCGGATCGGCTGTGCTTATAGGGATGAGCCCTTTGCAATTTCCAGGCGAATTGCTCTTACTGTTGTGCGGACTCAGCGCTGTCTCACGCCCTTTCGCTGTATTGATGTAAAATGACCCCCCCTCCCCCGGTGGCGCTGTTTAGAAATGCTGGGTTAGACAGTTGTTTTTTTTTGCGATTAGAGGTATAACACAGCTGAAATTCGCGTTGCCGCAATTTCGCCGTACAAATGACTATGCTAAATTATTCACGAAACATTTAGATTGCTTTGTGATCGTTAGTTATGGAAAATCTGGACCAAAAGTGTGGGTCAACAATGAATAGATCACGAAGCAATTAATAGAGAATTCGGGCACTGCAAAATCGAGAGTCTCGCGAAATACCTTACGCCAATATAGCTATTCGTTGTTGCTAGAAAGCCGATCGGTACAAAAGCAAAAATTTACGAAACGCCAAAGACAGGCGACGAGAAAAAAAGAGCGGAGGGGGTATAAGTACTTAAATTTCGGAGAACGCTCGGCGCAGGGCGAGTGGAGGAAATTTAGATATGCAAATTGAGCGGTGACATCGACCAGGCCACCATGGCGGCCTTGGAGGTTCGAAAAGAGGCGCGTCGGGCCCTCTCGAAAGATCTTGATCGGAAAAAATCGATAATCTGGCTATTTTTATACTAGGCGACTAGAACGTGCAGCAGCTAGAAAAATCGGTTCGGAAAGAGGGAGAGTGAGAGAGAGAGAGGGAGAGAGGCATCCCAAGAGCCATCACCATTTACGGCCCACAGGTCAGAGCTATTACCGCGTGGCCAGTATATGTATACAGTATATAATATGTTATATATACCGTGCGTATAAGTGTATGGTATTGTCTGTCAAGGATTGTTGCGATGCGCACCGGAGTCGAACGGATTGCTGTAAAAGTCGGTAATTAGTCGATATTTATTTACGAGCCATTGTGCGCAACCGGTAATTCAGCCGTACGCGGAGACGATTGAAATACGACGCGTAAGCGCAATTACGCGCCTCGATCTCTCTAAGTATACCGGCTCCACTCGATCTATATACGCGGCGAGGTGCGAGACACGTCGTACGTGTAGTTATCCGTGTCAGCCGCGCGGAGACCAATAATTTTCGTTGAGTCGAGAAAAAATGAGACTGCCTGACAGTTGTACCAGGCGATCAGAAGCCAATGGCTGGCTGTCTTACGGAATTTAGGCTCGCGCCTGACAGCGCCGTCCGCGCTTCGGCGCTTTTGCGAAGCTTCTAATGGCTTTCGAGTAGTTTGACAATGCGGTGTATTATACACTTGTAATTGGTAATTGAAAAATGGGATACCTCCGTTTTGAGGCGAAATTTTTCATGTCCAGAATGATACGAGCTTTGTTCGCAACTTTGACAGAAGAAAGTTATTGTTCAGATAAATTGACGGAAGGGCTAAAAGAAGAGTCAAATTCGCAATTTTCATTAATTTAATATTTGTCTAAAACGTCAATTAAATTCTCGAACTGACTTTCAGTGTACACGAAGAATTGCAATTATTGGAATCGTAAGCCAAATTTAAGATAGTCATATATTATTTAAAAATCAACGCAATTAAACCAGTAACGTCTCTCTACGCAACAATGTTTTTAAATATAGATCGGCAAAGCCAGCGCGAGCAACAAACGAAAATGAATTTAAGCAAAAACCCGCCCAACAAAAGCGCGAGCACTTAGCGCGCACAGTCGGTTTCCGGCCTGTTATATAGGCGACGACAACGCTTCTGCGCGACACAGGCGATTGTCCGGCACTCGTAGCGCAAACATAGTAAGCGTATCAGCGCCGCATAAAAACGCAGCTGGTGATCCGACGTCCCATCGCTCTCGCGGTGCGTTTCGCACTTTGTATACGCGCTATACGGAGACACTCGTCAACTTACCCCTTTGACGGTGGCGAACGCCTCCGCCGCATTCCGATCTGAAGAAGACCAATAAACTGTATCAGTCGACTAGGAGAGTATGCGGCGGCAGGCGCTGCCTCTATAATTTAGTGCGCGACGAGAGGAGCGGTGGTATACACGGGTGGGGCCTGTCGCCGAGCCCAGAGACCACGCCCTGCTGGAATTATGCCAGGCCAGCGGACCCAACCAACTGTCCGCCCGTCTCTCCTCCTCCGCTCTATCGCTCTCTCTCTCTCTCTCGTTCTCTCCTTCCTTCTCTCTTTCCGCACGATATATATACGTTACACGGCTTGGCTGCGGTTGGCTCATAACAGCTGTATAGAGACCGGTGTGCAGCTGGCGCGAGAGGAACTCCCTGGCCCACTTGCCAGATGCTCCTCTCTCTCTATCTCTCTCTCGTCGCGCGGCTGTGTCGCAATCGCTCGATACCACGAGCCGACGTATAATATAGAATTTCTACCGTCCAATTTGTCGCGGCGACTTGTCGAGATATCTATGTGATATCGGCGATACTGTCCGTCCGTTACATATACACTGCAGCCGCAGAGAGGAAGAGAGGTAGAGAGAGAGAGAGAGAGAAATCGAGGACGCAGCCTTCGATACCGATCTCTACACACAGCGTCGGGTATATATACTATACATGTGTGGCGGGTATACGCCGGAGACTCTCGTAGAGCCGCAATTTTTTATGTTTTGTCAGAGTGGAAAAACGAAGAAAACCGCCGGGGGGGGGGGGCGCGGCCGATCGGAAAAATTAATCGATTTCCGCGCGGACCGGGCGAGCCGCGAGCCGAGGATCGGAGATCGGCGATCGGGCGAGAATTTGTTAAGATGTTATTCGGTGAGGCAATTAGCTCTTGTGCGACATAATCTAAATTAATAAGTAAAGTCGCAGGGAAGCATGCTTAGGATAGAGGTGGGTCGCCCTGGTCTACACCGAAAAAGTGGGTCAAGGCGAGGCCGGAGGCAGAGTCGCAGCTGGCCCCAACAAGTGGCGCATTCGGGCAAAATGGAACAGGGGACGAGGAGCCGAGAGCGGTGAAAACTGCCTAATCTTGGGTCCTCTGCCTGAGCGACGGCTCGCATGTGTGTATTATGTGTGCAGTATATATATAGGTATATATACGCGCGTTGCCAGACCGACCGCGGCTGTGTGTAGCCCCCGCTGACCCTCGTCAACGTTCCACAGCCGATGCGTTGATCCCTTGTATATAGGAAAGCATTATATTGATACCTTCGATTTTCTCGGATGTACAATCGATTTGCTGTCGATGGAGTCGCTCGTCGATGGGACGATTTTCGTTTCTCTGGGGGGCATACGCGGTATAGATTTTACTGAGTTTGATGTTCGGCGGGTTAAAATTATTTTCTCGACAGGATCGCATCGATTGGATGGAGATGACGTACAGGCAATAGAGACAAATCGATTCGAGCGCAAAACCACGAGAACTACATCGGTCGCGTCGGTTTGAGCGAGGTACATATAAATTTAAAAATATTGACTGTAAGTTACATAAGCTATATATATATAACTAAATTGCAGCAGTTTTCGAAAATCGTGTATCACGTAACTTTGAAGAGTTTCGAAAGGCCATTAAAAGTCGTGAATATTAGCTGACGAGGAAATTAGAACAAAAGCTACGGGGTAACTTCTTCTATTATACAATTATCTATGTCATTTCGTAAAGTACTGCGCGCACAGTATCCTAACGAATAAAGTTTGATTAACGTAATAAAATCGAGTAGTACAAACTTTATATTCACAGCGTACGTACCGATATAAACTTGAAGCGTTCGTAAAACGATACAGATAATTACCACAATGCAGAAGGAAACTGTCTTGCCGCCCGCTCCAATTTAAATTTTATAATTTTCCACGGTATAGAGCACTCGTCATTTCGCTTTATCCGCCATACACAAACCATTACGGTGGGAAATTTGAATTTCCAATTGCCTCGCTTCTATGTACACGCAGCTGAGGAATCGCCGAGTATTTACCGATAAAATCAGTCGTAAGTGAATCGTACAGCGTGTGCATAATACCAACGCAATAATCAAGAGGAAAAATCAACAATTAACGCGTATAAAACAAACAGCGCATTGAAAGAGAGATAGAGCGAGAGCTAAACTGCACATGCGCCGTTGTATAATCAGTGTACTTAAACAGAGCTCTCGTTAATTACGAAAAGTGCTGCCTCGGCTAAGCGAGAAAAGTTAAATAAAAGAGTGTATACACATTACACACACACACTGCACATCACATCACACTGCAGTACAGCCGAGACTGCGCGGGCGCAAGTCTTTTACAAAGTAGCTCAGCTCGGCTATTATAGCCTTTAAAATAAGGTCTCTATTATGCATCGCCTTATATATATATAATATATATATATAGTGGCGCGAGGGCTCTTTGCATTCTCGTTTCTCGCCTCGTTCCCCAACAATATATAGCCGATAAGTATATATATAGTATATACACATAAACGTTCTCACGATGGGACGCGCGACAATCGCGCGCGCGCGCGCGCGCGCGGCCCAGTTATTCAGCTGCAGCGCCGCGTTCGCAGAAATAATTCTCTCTCGCGCGCCTGTAAATAAGTATATAATATATGTATAACTCGCGCGGCGTAACGCAATACCGCACGCGTTATCGCTCTCTCTCTCTCTCGCTCCCGCGATAAGAGCGCGAGCCTACGCTCCATCGGATGCTTGCATGCAGTTATATCGCACATATACACGCGTTGCACTATCAAAGTGGGCTTACACACACAGAGACGCGAGCGCGCGCGCGCGCACGCACACACGCGTCTCTCTGGTCTAGCTCTCGCGGGCTGTTCTCCTAGTAGCTCGGACACGAGAGTGCCTTCATCGACGAGATGATTGATGGGCGGCCTTGAGGCGGCCTCGCGCCACTATGGGAGTCTCTCACGTGTGTATTATACGCTCCGCGCGCCTGTACGGAGAGTCCGGTGTATACGCACACACATCACAGCTATACATATACGCAGAGTACTCGCTATATACGTGTGCGTGTGTGTGTGGGTACGTGTGTAATGCGTATAACGCGCAAGTCGCTTTGGGAACGTCTGCGGTTCACACACGCACACAGGACACGGGCCGTCGTCGCTGGGAAAGAGCCGCGGCTGCACACTGGGTATGGGAAAGGTTGGGGATTCCCATCGACGACGGGGGCGCGCTGCACGTATATATATACGGCCGAATATATCAGCGCGTAATTGCGCGCGGGAGAGGAAGGAGAGAGAAGCGCAGACGAAGGCGATAGTCGCGCTGCTGCTGTTGTTCTTCGCGTATTACATATATACGTGTGACGTCCAGCGCACCGCGAGAAAGAGGGAGAGTAAGAGAGAGAGAGAAGAGGCCGCTATATAGCTAGGAAAGGGCGTTGCAAGTATGGCGCTCGCGAGAGCGAATGAGAGGAGATAGTCGTCCCTTCCTTCCTTCCTTCCTACCTTTCCTTCCTTCCTTCCTCCTAGAAGGAGAGAGAGAGAGAGAGAGAGAGAGAGAGAGTGAGTGAGTTCTCTCTCGCTGCCGGTAGATATCTGCTCGGGCTCCATGCTAGCCTGATGATTCTAAACACTCCGTATGGCTCAGCGCTAACCTAACGCCTTTTCCGGGACGCGAACTAGACCCTCTAATACACGCCGGGGTATTGTAGGAGAGTATAGACGAGCCGCTATAGCCTCGCGTCTAAGCGCATAATCTTCCCGCGGGCGTCGGCGAGACATTCTTGTTTTCTTATCTCTGCAGCAGTGTATGCCCTCGCTTCTTGTGTACGCGGTACACTATACAAGCCGTATACGGCACTCGTATCTCTCTATATATTATATATCTAATGGTTTACTTAGATAACGACTACACTTCTATTTCGCCAACTCATCGGTTTAGAAATTCCGCATAACGCGCTTAGCGCGTACACGGCAATAACGATCAGTCGATCCCTGTAGTCAGCAGCAGTACAGCAGCCCCGGTACACACCAATGATTAATATAATCGGAGCGCACGCGCGGCAGCGGCGCCGCGTCCCAGGCTCCGAAATTTCGGGGATTACCTCTCTCTCTCTCGGCCGAGGTGCGCTCACGATATACACACAGCCTCGCGCGCGTGTGTTTCTCGGCGACTGTGCGAAAACGGATATTCGCAAGGCGCGCGCGGAGGAGCCGCGGCTCGCGCGCAATCGGAGAGAATCTGAAAGTCGTGGGAAAGCACGTGGCGGCCCTATAGAAAACTTTCCCAGACTTGGATTTCTCACGGCGAAAAAAACGGCCCGCGCGACGCTCGTACATATATATATATACGGTCAGCGAGCGTCTGTGTGAACGCGTGTGCGCCGCGCGCGACCGAGCGGTGTGATACGAGTGTGCCAAGCGTGAGAAGATATTGAACTTGAAGAGCGAGTCCGGCGACGAGAATATCAGGCACCTATCAGGCAAGCGCTGGTCGCGCCGGCTTTCCTCGGCTCGCGCGCGACGGAGGTCGTATATATACACAAGCGCGCGCCGCTGCACAATTTTTCCGAGTACGACCCGCGTGTAAAATAACGAGGGGGAGGGGTCCAGGATAGGTGTGGGTACACTTCGTATATCGGAGATTTCGCGGGCAGCCGCGACGTTAGTTCTAAGCGTATATAGACGCTCCCGAGCGCGCGCCTCTCGTTCGCGGACGCTTTAGAAATATTAGCGTAGCGAAGAGACTAATCGATCTCGCGGCGCGCGAGATTTCGGATTGTTTGTATACGGCGCGCGTATAAGGAACAAAGCGCTGCAAAGTTGGCGAGAGTTCAAGAATACGCGGCTCGCGCGGGCTCGGCTGTGATGGAGAAGCAGGCGAGGGGTAAATTGGAAGAGTCCCGGGCCACCAGCTCGGCCGCTCTAGTCTCCTAGTCAGGCTGGGAATCGGTTTCCCCTGAAGCTGTGAAGATTCTCACGATAAGGCCGGAGGAATTTCGCCGAGTATCCCAGGCTCTCTCTCTCTCTCTCTTTCTCTCCCTCGCGGCGCTCACACGCACAAATCTCCGGTTTCCCTTCCAGAATCTCGGCTATTCGAGAGTGAGTGAGAGAGAGATACTCGAGAGTCAGCCCGTCTGGCCTCGTCTCTGTGTGTGGGTCCGCGTGGATATGCACACGTATTGACGTATGCTTCACACAAGAAGATCCATTACTTATGGAAATGTCCTGCTCGGCTGCGTGGCGCCTGGCGAATTTCGAGGGCGAGAAACGGCCTAAAATAAAGGAGGCGCTGGTAGTATATAAGAGAGCGCGCACACACACATACAAGTTCCCGTGGGAATGAGAGGCTCTCGCTCCTCGCGCGCGTTTATGAAGTATTCGGCGATCGGGAGTGACGGGAATCGTCCCACGCTCGAGTCCCACAATTGCAGTCGCCGTGGCTCTCTCTCTCTCTCTCCTCTCACCTATATGGGAATATCCGACGTATCCTGTCTCTCAGCTCGCTCTCTCTCTCTCTCTCTCTCTCGCTGACTTTTCGCGCGCGCCTCTTTTTCGCAGGTGCACAGCGTGTCCCTCCGTGTGTACGAAGACTAGCACGGCTGGGGTAATGCATTTTTTATGCGAATATTGGAAATCGATGACAAACCGATGAATATACGCGATATTTTTACGAATACCAAATGTTCTTCGAGTATATTAAGTTTCTTCGGTATTTTGAGATCCGACTAGGAAAATTCATGGAAAATTAGAAAAACTCGCGTGAAAAATACATCCGGTATCTTTCGAAGCATTGAAAATTCACTCCGAGTTCATCTCCTGTACTTGCCACGTCCGTATTTTCACGCGTCAAAAAGGCGTTTGTTCACAAAAAATTATGGATCTGATTCGTGCGCCACTCCCCCCCCCCCCCCCGGGGAGAGAAGGAACCCGCGCTAGTTTTCATTCGAAGCAGCGATAAGCCGCGTGTTTTCGGGAAAAAGTCAAGATCGATACGCGTGCAGGTATACAGACACACACATACAATATATGTAGAAGAAGTCTAGCCGATCCCGGGGGAAAGATGCTGCGGGAGATATATATTCCGGGATGTTGCGAGGATCGGCTCTCTCGTCGAGGGAGAGAGAGAGAGAGAGATAAGATTCTCTCTCTCTCTTTCTCTCTCTAACGTATATATAGAGGCGCGAGCGGCGCGTCTTCACAGCCAATTAAATCGTTCCCACGGGAGCGAACCGTGGGAGAGTCTCCGGGAACGCGAGAAATTGAAACCCTGGACAGCCAGGACTTCATGCCGAGTCAAGAAGTCGTCCGCGAGCGCCGAATACTCCCCGGCCCAACGTCTCGGACTATTATCGAGAAACTCAGCCGTTCGCTCGGCCTCTTTTACACTCGGGCGCGCGTATACATATATATGCACAAGCCGCTCGCTCGGATCAGTCCGCTCTTTAAATAGCTCGAGCTATATGCATTCCGCGACGTTTCGCTCTCGCGAAACCCTAGATGCGATAAGGAGCCCGACTCTCGGAATCGGTGCGCGCGCGCGATGCGCGCCGTCGATCCTCTTTCTCGCAGAAAGTATATACGTGCGCTAAAAGAAGCGCGCTAACGAGTGCGTCCAACCTAATACTTCCCGCGATCGCATGCTCGGCAACAATCGGCGCGGTAATAAAGGTCATCGGGTGTAAAGCGAAAGACGAGGCCGCTTAAGTACGTTACTCCGAAGGAATGTGGCCCGCAGAGAGGTGGCGACAGTCTGGGAGGGGGAGGGAGGGTGAGAAAGCGTTTAAAAAACCAAAGAACCGAGAGAGAGAGGAGGAGAGAATGTGAGAAAGCCTCGCGCGCGCAACGTGTCGGGAGAGAGAGAGACGCGTGAGAACCGAGCGAGGGCGCGTGGGAAAACCGCGAAGGCGCATGGCGCTTGTAATACCAGGAGTGCACAAGTGCCGAGGAGTATAAAACCGCCTCGCTGGGCTGCTGCCCCTCTCTCTCTCTCTCCTCTCTTTCTCGTGTGGCGGTTCTCTCTCTCTTTCTCTCTCTTTCTCTTTCGAGTGCATATATATACGCCACATGGAATCGTGCTGCACGCAACAACCCTCGACT
The DNA here is from genome assembly GCA_018906965.1 of Philotrypesis tridentata. NCBI lineage: Eukaryota > Metazoa > Arthropoda > Insecta > Hymenoptera > Pteromalidae > Philotrypesis > Philotrypesis tridentata. Next base: position 4,449,419 of record JACCIB010000005.1, read on the forward strand.
CCCCGGTTGCGCAACCTTCTCCTCGCCGAGTGTGTGCACAGTACCCAAGTGCTGGAGAGTTGTAATGTCGAGATTGCGGAACGAGTGTGGGCTGCGATTCGAGGCTGTACGTGTATACAATGTGCGAAGCGAGAGAGACTGTGGGCTGGGCATGACTGTATATATGCGCGAGTGCTCGTTATCGATAATGCCATTTGTGTAAATGCGCGGGGCTTTGGAGGTGAGAACGCGAGGTGGAGGAAAAAAAAATTCCAGAGGGGTGGCGCTGCTGCGGCTCGTGGTTGGGATAGATCAGTCCGGGCGATAAGCTTAGAAATGTGAATGTATGGTTCTGTATATACTGGTAAATCGATGACTATAGTGCGCTAACATGCGAATTGCATATATACGCGGTTATCGAATCTTTGAAAAATGACGACCGGATGTTGCGTGCGAAGTCTTCGATAATGCGAGTTAATTGGTTGAGAGATTATGTAGAGGCGCCAAAATTTAAAATACGACGATTATCACAGAGATTTGTGCATAGAAAACTGCGTAGATTTAACTTTTAATGATTTTTTTTTAATGATCTAGCCAATTGTATTTGTATTTTGAAATTGTTTCCGAGGACAAAGCTCTCAGAAATTGAAATACCTTAATCTATTGTATCGAGCGCTGCGTAGCCTATCGATCGCCAATAAAAATTCCTTACACCACCTCACGTGTATAAAGTTCCATCGAAAAGCCCGAGCAGTAGTTTAATTTAATCGAGTCGTTCGCCTACGCTGTAAGCGTATACACACGCTGCATAGAATCGGCAATGGTGCGCACGCTAGCCTTGCGAAATTTACGGCCTTGCATTAGCGCGAGCGACCTTCGAGACCTTATGGGATCTTTCCCATAGCCTCGAATCCTCGATATACCCACACACGATATTCTCACCTCCATGAGAGAGAGAAAGAGTGAGAGAGCGAGAAACGGAGAGCCTTTCAAGGCCGCCCCGCTCGATTTCAATCAAGCGCCCGTAATCCCACGGCCATCTCCACACACAAACCTTACAAACGAGGCGAGAGAGCGCGGAGAAATCGCTTCCCGTCGCGCGACGACGCTACAATAATCGTGAAAAACGTTACGCATCGCCCGTACGCGCGCACGTGTGGAAGTGCATACGACTCACGATTCTCACGTGAGGAAGGCGCGAGAGACCGTTAAACGGTCGAGTGTCACCGCGCGGCGGTTGGCGCGCGCTGCGCTGCACAGGAGGAGCGCCGCAGAGAAAGCGGCTCAACGGCAGCGGCAGCAGCGTGAGAACGCGAATCCCATGGGGAATCCAAAGCAAATGCATGCAGCAGGGACATATAGCCGGGAAGAAGGTACGGCGCATTCCGGTGCCCGCGACCTTCCTAAGGGCTGCTGCGCGGCTCTTTCGCGATTTGCGCGCGCGCGCGCGCGCGTATACATATACGCCGCGGCGTCCGCGCGAGCCCTTTCCCGGGGCTTTCTCGGATTCCCGCGGCCGAGCAGCCGCTACCAAAAGTACAAATTGCTCCAGTTCGTTAGCAGGGCAGCATGCTCCCGGAGAACCGAGCCTCCCAGCGCGCGTAGGGCTCTCGAGTAGGTAGCAGCCGAAGCGCGGCAGGCATAGTATAAGTAGCCGCGCTGCGGTTGTACGCGCTGCAGTCAGCGGAGCCGAAAGCCCGAGAGCGCCCCGCCGAGCAGAGAGATCAATGAGCCAATTTTACGCTCGATTAGTCGCTTCTATTTAAGAAAATTGCTTTTGTAAACTCGGCTCGCAGGGCCGCAGGAGAGCCGAGGAGCCGCGGCGTCTCCGATGCATTTTTCTAGATCGCGCTCATTATGTGTACTTGCGCGATCGGAGCGTCCCTCGCACCGTAATCGACAATGCTCGAGAGCTCGTGCCACCTATACTCTCGTGCGCCCGTGAGTATGATGCATCGCTCAACCGAATCGCGTTTTATTCGCGCGAGCGCTTGTGTATACGCGAACGCACTCGAAAGTCGGCAGTGCACCGGCGCAAGCGTGCGTAAACGTATTGAGCGATCGGACGCAAGTGCATTACGGAGAAAAGTAGGAAAAAACGTGGTTTTTCCCTCTCGCGGCTCTCTGTACTGCAGTGCGCGCGACTGGCGCGAGACTTAGAAGGAGAAAGATTAAAGGTAGATGAGATGATGCTGACTCTCGAGGAAACTGAGCTCGGTTTCGATCAGGGGAGCAGCCGAGCTCGGGAGCTCCCGAGCCCATACACACACACACACATCTTTGCCCGGCGATGTGCAGCACGCGCCAAAGCTATCATACACGTATACATGCATAAGTACAGAAGCGCAGACAAGTGCGCCACCAGCTCCTTGCGGCTCGCCCTGCAATTCAAAACGATTTCACGCTACTTGAACTTCTATTCAGCGAAATGACTTTTGTAAACAAGTTTCGCAGGATAGCAGAAGCCTCGCGGAAGTTTAATGCGTATATGTATATACACACCGAGCCGTGCGAAGGAGGCGCACAAGGAGCTGCACGGGAGGCTTGACCGAGTGCGTTAGTTCTCGGGTTCTCCGCCCCCCCCGTCTCGGAGGGATAATCGGTGCTGTTTTAAACGCGCGGGGTTTCATCCGCACGACGCGCGGTAGGTACACGTATAGGTCTCCCGTCGAAAATTGTGCTCAAAGTCCGCCTTCTATTCTTCAAAGTCGTCAAAGCAAACCGGGAGCTTAGGCGAGCAGAAGGACGCGGGAAGTAAACCTTTTCTTTCTTCGAAGGTACGTGCGCTAATTGTTAAACAACGATGGGACTTGACAATGTCGAACGCGTTGTTCACTACTATTCGCGCTATTTGCCTGGCGTTCGCCGGAGAGGAAGTTTGAAAGATACGCTTCGTCGCGAAATACGCGGATGTTCCGAGATCACTCGCTGTATATCTAGGGATGCGGACGCGCGAGGTGTGAGAATCGTAAATTTCATAATGAGGCCCTACAATGGAATGGTGTGAACTGGCACTTATCTGTTTTATTCATCGGAGTGACTTTTGTAAACAACTTGAACAGGGAAGCAAAAGGAAAACGTAAGTAAACGGAGGAGGTCTACGACACGAGGACTCGTGCTGGCCTCCCTCGGGACTCTGCGAGTGGCTAGACGAATGGGTGGGCAGGCCCTTTTGGGTCATAAACTGAGGCGTTGACGAGCTTAGGATTCGTGGTATTTGACAAAGACTGTTGTAAGAACGAGACGACGAGATTCAGAGACACGAATATATTTTTGTAAATGTATTGTGTTTGTTGGTTTTGCAATTGTTGTTAACTACATTTTTTATTTAACAGTAATATAACTTTATGTTTGCAATTTTTTCTACCATTAATTAGGCCGTGTACTTCTTGAGTTTGTACGCTCTACGGTTGGTATACTGTACGATCACTTTGAATGCCGAGTCTGAAAAGGACTGCGGTCAGTAAATCCCCTGTAATCCGATTTCATGCTCGTAAAATTTTCTTTTCTTCAAACTGACTTTTGTCAACAAGAGCATTGGGAGAGCAGGATACCCGAGAAGGTTCCTCAAAAGGAACATTTTTGGACGCAGGATACCTCAGTATATATGCAACATAAATAATTAATTAAAGCATAAAAATGTAATTATTTAAGCAAACTCGAGTAGCCTTACTTAACACATGTGGCATGTGTGTATCGGAGCAAACGTTTCTCAAATATATACACGGGATTGTATGCCTACATCGCAGCGTATACGGTACCAGCAAAGTCATTAAGTACATTAGCACCAGCTCATTCTGCTAAGCAGGACAGATTAGATATCATTAAAATTTTATTTTACACCCGAATGACTTTTTAATCTTTAAAATGACTTCTGAAAACATATCTCTTAGGAAAGCAGAAGAATTTTGGAGGTAGCTCGAAAAGGGCCGTCGGACCAGTTATAAATCTTATTTCGAAAAGACGCCCGAGATCCCGGGGAGTGTACGGTACAGTCATTACTTGCAGGTAACCCACTTTATAATTGTAAGCGTTGTAACCGCGCTGAATTCTCTAAGAAAAAGTCATTTTTTCTGGATTAAGTCACAGAGCACTATGAACAGTGCAGTGGTATTCCAAAACGGTTAAAAGTGAATGTCGTTGTTGAGTACAATAAAAAAGGCTTGCAATTTTCGACTGCGAAAATGCGACGAAAACTAAAACACCTAGAGCTACAAAATTTGGAACCATGATTTTCTGTATACAACCACAGCTAATATGCGTTGCGCTGTACTTAGCTTTCTATAAATTTATTCGATATGAATAATAACAAAAGGTTTATGTAAAATTCATGATATTTATGTAAAATGAAGTGTGAAAGAGCATTGCCCGCACTTTATATGTATGAAGCTTCTCTCAAATTCTAATTTTTTATAATCATTTGCATTAAATAGGGTATGAAAAATCAATATGCTAATGAAATGCTATTTGATTGAATCAATCGTTACTCCGAAAGCAAAACAGATAATTATAATAGTTTCTGATTCAATAATTATTTTACATTTAAGTTTAGTACTTAAGCGCAACAAACATTTAAAACATCGATTGCGCAAGCAAATAATTTTTCTTAACAAAGTTGAAACTGTTGATAATTTCACGTGTAAATACGCAACAATTTGAATCGGCTAATCCGGCAAGTAAAAGAATAATACTTATTGTTCGTTTCGGAATGCAAGCGAAGCCGTATAGGTAAGAAAATACGTCGTGTATGTTCAAGTACAAAACGCGTTCGCCACAGGTTGTTGAGCAGTCGCAGAGAACAGGTCAACATGAAAGCCAAGAGCGTCCCGTGCGTGGGCCTAAGTCTATCAGAAGATAATAATACCGATCCTCTCGTCAATTTGTCAGAACAACTAAGGCGATGAGTACTCCGCGGTTAAACGCAGGGCTAGCAACTACTTACAACTTAATCGTATTTCATCCGCAGGCGTGAAAAGCATTGTAAATACAAATTAGTTAAAGATTTTATACCAAGGAACCAGAGTCAACCAAGAGGTCGTGAGATTTTGAGAATGGGACCCTTGCCCGGCTCCTCCCCGAAATCGTGCATATGCGCCAGCACAGCAGCATCAGCCGAGCCTCTGCGCGCGTGCGGTCTTACATCAATGGGAGGAAAAGAAAAAAATCGTTTTCCCCAAACCGCAGAGGCTCACAAAAAATCTGTTAACGGAAACTTGAAATCCTCAAGTTACCAGGCACGTATGATTTCGAAGAAAGAAGACGGCCTCGGGAGGTCGCCGAAGGGAGGCGTCGGCTGCGGGCTAATGACAACAAATAAAAAGATCATCCTATTTCATTTAGTCATAAGTGTAAGTTAAGCACAATGCCCGAGGCGTGAAGAATATTGTAAATGCGAATTAATCGAAGAATTTTCATCCGGCGAGCAGAATGCCCGAAGAGGGCCCGGAGACGTTGACGAATTGGGAGAAACGAAAAAAAGACCTTTTCCTTTTGACCGGAAGGGTTGATTTTGTTTGGGCCCAGACTAGGGTCCTATGGGACTCAGGGGGTCGCCGCCACGTCAAAAGTCTCGGGAGACGAGAGAGAGAGAGAGAGGCCCAACCTCCGAAGATGGCAAGCCGCGAGCCTACCCGTTCTCCATTCAAGGCGATCATTTCGGACGAGCGAGACTCGCCGAACTCGTTTGGGACCGAGGGCGGGGGGGTTGTTTGCACTTGTTTCCTTGAATGTTGCGCGAAAGTCGGTGCACGGCGAGAGAGCGAGAAACGAAAGGATTGACACTTGTCGAAAAATCTGGTACCATTTGCACTAGGGAGACATGAGAGCGAAGAAAGTTGCCCGGGACGTTTTAAAGTTAGAGGACCTTGGGCAGGTAGATGAGCCACGCCTTCTGCTCGAGACGGCCAATTGGTCCCTCTGTGCCAAGCGCGCAGGTATATAAGAACCCTCCTGAGCGTCGGACAAACAAAAATAATCTCATCGAGCCGGATGAGAGAGTGCCAACGCCTATCGGGTCTAAAAGCGAAAGCTGCGGATACTCTAGAATATTATATGAAATTCAGGCTCGATTGTTTATAAAATTTATTTATTAGCGTGGTTTCGCGGGCATTTCAAGCACGCTAACGAATTACGAATATAAGTATTTTAAAGAGAACATTACCGCTGTAATGCGTTCCACGTAAAAAACAGACGTTAAATTTTCCTTCGTAATAAGCTACACGGTACGGCGTAAGTTACTATAAGTAGTGCAGTATAACATGCAATATTCTAGCGACTGTCCCTGCCGTTTGCAATTACACTGCGTGCAGCAATTACTTTATATAATTGAATTTCGTATTGGCTATATTGCCGCGCAACGCTCCGCGCAGTTTTGGATCCGATGTTAATTAACGCAGTTAAATTAGTCAATCAACATTTGAGACTGGTAATTCCGCCCGCTAAAGCTCGGCGCGCTAAACGGGTTTTTAATTCGAATTGTTTCGAGCGGTTTTTCATTTCGAAATATATATAGAGGCATTCCTGACGCTTCATGTCTCTCTGGTGGTTCTGAGAAGAAAATTAAGCCTTTCCTGGCACCAAGTTCCCACAATGCGCCCTCCTGCCGGGGGTTATGTGATATTTGAAAGCTTCTCTCGAAATTCCTCGGAGTAACATTCTCGGTGAGAAACTCCCAGGGATAGCCGATAACTTTGAATAATATGCCGGCACGAAAATTTCATTTAAATACCGACGAAGCAATTTATCAGATTTCAAAAACAATCGCTTCGATCACCGCCGACAGCTTGTATATATAGTCTGCGGGTGTAAAGAATAACTTTATATAGCTACTTAATTATACATTTAGTAACCCCTAAACTTTACGGGTAGTTTTTTCTCATCGTAACATCACGTTAACAGTTTTTATTATTTTGCAAGCAGTATCGTCAGCATCTACTTCAGAAAATAAAATTGTTATTTCAAATGCAAGTAAATACAAAATAATAGTATCGTTAATAAGCGTTATTGACATTATTATTGTTGACAATACTGAAAAATTTAAAGCGGAAATTCTTTGTATAGCTGTCGCTTCTTCTGCAGTCCACATTCTATTCTAATATTCGCGAGAAAAAAAAATTTATTTTGTCGAGCTATATATACATCAATGGCGCTGCGGACTTTAAATTATAAATTTAAATGCGCGCATCTGGATTCCATCAAAACCTTTGCGAATATTTTATTTACCGGTAAACGAATGCACGCGCTTTGAGCAATCTGCATTCAACCTATATATAAATTCGCGATCGGCCAGGTTATAAAATCCCTCGATTATCCTTTCACGGGAATTTCTTTTAAAATCGTCATTTCGACGTTATCCTGCACGGAACAAAAAAAAAACTGTCGAAAACGTAAAAATCTGCTCCTCGAGCGACATGTTCCTCTGGTAAGGATCGATCAGAGAAATCAGTCTCCGGCGGGATATTTCTCACGAGACGTGGGAACGCGGGCGAACGCGCGAGTCGAGCCGACGTTATAATACAGCACGACGTCTGGCTTGTATATATTTTTCTCCCAAGTAACTCAAAATTCAAACGCATTCCGATCCCGAGTCAGGTCCGCGACGATGAAAAATACTTTGCGTATACGTAATACGTATACGGGACAGGCGACAGCTTATTCCCCTGGCGAGGCTGAGAGAAGGAAGCGTTTTTCACCTCTCTCGCTCTCGAAATTTCCGCTTACACGGCGACGCGGCACAAAAACGAAATTCGGAAGTGCACCTCTCGCGTATATACAGAAGATTCGTCGCTCGTTCCCATGGAATGACAGTATATATAATACAGCAGGAATTCCGGTCCACGCAGTGTGCGTGCGCCCATCATACGAGTGTGTGTGGTGTGTGTGTGTGTGTATGGGACGTTCAACGGCCACTCGCTCTCCATAATGGAAATCGAAAGCGAGGCTGTATAGGCGCGAAAAAAAGCGGACAGGTATATATACGCGTGTAAAGCGAGAGAGCGCCGAGCGCAACGATCTGGGAAATGCGTGAAAGGCGACGGCCTTGTAAGGCCGCGCGGCGGTTTGTACCTGCGCGAGCGCATTACGGATGCCAGAGAAAATGATCTATCAGTGGAGGAATTTTCGGAAAGAGAGCGAGAGACGCCGGGGAGAAAAAATGGAGGGGAGGGGGGGATGCTCCGGAGCCTTGTAGGGGAAGAAGAATGAGTAACGGCTACCGAGGTTCATACGTATACGCGCGCGGCTCTGTGTATACACACACGCGTTATATACACCATCCGAGGAGAGAGAAAGAGAGAGAGAGAGAGAGAGAGAGAGAGATAGCCCCTAAGATTCCAAGCGTGAGAACCGAGTTTCGAAAGAAGACTTGGCTTTCTCAGGCCTACCAAGTGATCAGCAGGCGCAAAGAGCTTCGCCGAATGGACCAGGCCGAGGAAAGAGGAAACGGCCAAATGCACGAAATGTCATCGGACTCGCGCTCTTGCGTTTGTATGTAGGGCTTAATTGCGCTACGAGCAAGTCGAGCCTCTACACATACATTAGACGTCGCGGAAAGCGAGAACCGAGCGCGGCTGTACGCGTGTGTATATGCATCGCTCGACGACACTCGTATACACTACATTGGTCGGCACTTTGCGCCGGTTTCCCATTTTCAAGGGCTGTAATTTCTAATTTCCGATAAAACGAAAAAGCCCATACCCCCCCGTTCTCGTTCGTGATTCAAACGGTCGGACTTGGACTCGCGGCAGCGGAAATCGCTCCTCCTTACACACACACACAACGGAAAGTATCAGCTGCTATACGTTGCGGAAAGGGCAGTTGCGTGGGGGGAGGGGGCAGCGGCAGCAGTTGCGCGAGAGTCCGGTCGAGAGTCCTCGATCGAAAGCACCGAAATGTGAGAAAAAATGCGAAAGGGATAATTTGTTTGGCTTTGGTAGAGCTTGCTGCGGCGGACTGGTCTCCTAGTAAGCCTGAGAAGATCTGGCCTCTCGAGGAGGCTCGGTTCTCACGGCCGAAAAGCTCGCGCGCGCGTCGCCGGCTCTCTCTCTCTCTCTCTCTTTCTCTCGTGCGTTCCCATAAAGTGACGTTCAAGCCGCTTTAATCTCCCGGCGAGACGCGAGAGAGAGAGAGAGAGAGAGACTGATCTTTGAGAAATAGGCAACGCACACACGTACACATACTCACACCCACGGACGCATTCCATTCCCGCGACCCGCGACCTTCCACGAAAGCGCGCGCGTATAAACACATACACACACAAGAGAGAGAGAGAGAGAGAGAGAGAGAGAGACCGACCGCCAAACGGATTTTCCCTCGTCTTCTTTGCACACTCGGCGCGATGCGATGATCTCCGCGCCGATTCTCGGAATTTCGACTCTCTCGTAAAATACAAATTATTACTCGACTTGCAGCAGCGAGACACGCGCTGCAGGTCAAATTTCTCACTCTCCGTCTCTCTCTCTCTCTCTCTCTCTCTCTCTCTCTCTCTCTCTCTCTCTTTCTCGGCATGCGAGAGTCGAGGGAACGAGAGAGACAGGTAACGAAATTCCAGAGAGGTTCAAAGGTCCCTCTTAAGCTCTCCTCCGAGCCGGAGATGATTATGAGGAAAAAAGGAGGAGGATCAATCCTCCCACGACCCCTCGCCGCCGCGTATAGCGTGAGAACAGAGCTCGGGCTGTCTGTCAAATGAGCACAACAAGTATTAGGGTTGCAGAGGGCCGAAGGGACGAGAAGAGAGAGAGCGAGAGAGACAGCCCTTAAACCAGCGGTGCAAAACTACCCTCCGACCAGTCGTCCTCTCCGACGGCGTCGTTCCCGACGAATCGCCCTCCTTTATAATAAAAGTATAATTATATGGGAGCGCAGAGGCGGGGGAGGGGCTACGCGTTGCGTTCGTAATGGAAAAAAGTTGCGAGGACGTTAAATTTTCAAATTACATACTCTCTCTCTCGCACTCTCTGTTTATTTCACGGCGAGCGGTAAAGCCGAACTTTTCTCCTGCGCTCGCGCCGCGAGAGCTATACACACCATAGGAAAATCGTAAAGAGAAAACCATACGGCTGCAGATATATATGTATCTCTCTCTCTCTCTCTCGATCTCTCCATAAACCGAAGGCGCGCGCGCGCAGCGAAGCGTGAAATTTTGAATTTCTGATTGCCGCCGGGACTAGGGAAGCAGAGAAGTCGGAGGAGGAATTTAACCAGACTTCGCGAAGTTTTGCGCTACACTTTCTCGGCGCTCTTCTTCCCTAGTTGCCGACCGAGACTACGTAGTTTTGCTTCGATGTGCGTGACACTGCGTGCGCGATGCGTGCGCGAGATCGATCGCGCCGGAGCTACGCGCTGCGTGCGGCCGCGAAAGCCCGCGCGCGGCCCGGCGGCCGATCCCGCGCCTCCCGCATGCCGTATATAGGTATATGCAGAGCGTGAGCCGTTCAACCAAAGCGTGTTCGAATCATTAGGAGCCTAGAAAGGCGAGAACGTTGGCGGCTACGCGCGCGCTCCGGTAGATTTTCAAAGACTTCTCTCGTCAAACTGCGCCTGGCTCTGTCTCTGTATGTGTAAACATGACTGTGTGCAGAGCAGCTGCGCGAGCGCGCGCGCGAACAAAAAACTCGTCTTCGCGGACACTCGGCGGCAATGGAAATAAATCTCGAGAGATAAGTGACGTTTCTAATGGGAGACTAGAACGCCCGAAGAGTTGGCGCGTGGAAAGGGCTTTTTACGTGCGTGCGCGATCGAGGTAGCGTGCGTGCGTGCGTGTGGTTTTTTGAAACGGCGATTCGCGAAAATTTGCTCGTCTTCGCGCGCGCGCGGGCTCCCGTTGAAACTCGAATTCCGCGAGAAACTGCCAGGCGGTGTTGTAAACTTGGACTTTTAACGAATGCTCGAGCGGCGATCGTTTAGCGCGAGCGCGGGCTATCTTATATTTTTCGAAATTTCGCGCACCCTTTACGACGCGCGCCTACTTAGCTCGGAAAAAAAGGGCAGGTTTATTTTAAGTATTCCATCATCCGGGAAGCATCAGCTGAGATGCGCCGCCTCGTTTACAACCCTCCCCTGTGCTCTAGACCCTGATGCGCTCGAACCGACGCACAAGCCCTCGCGTAAAAAAAGTCTTTTGTAACGCGAGCTTTCGTACTAGGGTCGTATGTGACATAAGAGTTTCCTCAAAATGCATAGTCAAAAAAGGAAAAAATTTGTTTTCAACACGCAAACGCCGAGTTTCAGTCGTGCCGTGTCGGTTAATACTTTGTTAAATTATATTGGCATAATAAATGACGTACATTAGGCGATTGTATATTTTTTGAAAAATTAAACAGTCAATGCCGTGCAAATATGCAGAAAATTTACATTCAACGACTGTCGTATTATTATACACATTTCCAATCTTCTATTATTCTCACAAATTTCAAAATGTAAATGCATGTATATTGAACAAAGCAAATGCGAATAATATAAAGCATTGACAATGTGGCCGTTATAATAGTTCATGCGTTGATAATCCGATGAATATATAAATTCAACTAATAATCCATTTAACAACGCAAATGATCCACAGCGCTAAACTGCCAATGCATTCATTTCTAGAAATTCTGTCCAGTTTTTCGCGAACAATAGAATCCGAATAATCGAACAATCTAGACGAGCTGCTTTCATCATTATAGCAGCTGTATACATCGATCCGGCAAACTTCACGAGCAGCGAACAAATTCTCGTAACCAAAGAAATCATTGCTGATCCGAAAAATAATAGAGCAGTATCATACGTATAACGGAATACCGGAAAATAAAGCGCACGAAAACTAAGTGTATCTTTCGCATTTGAAAGTTAAGCACATCCCGAAACACCGAAGCGCACGACGGCCTTGTATACCGACCGTCGGACACATGTGAGCATTGTACACGTGTGTTACATACGGTTTGGCTCGTCGCCGTTTCCCCGGAATATCACATGTGGCACGCGAGAGCTCGCGCGGCTTGGGGACACGTTAGCTTCCACATATGAAGCAGAGCAGTAGAAAGTTCGAAGAGGAGTTCGACGCGTTGCCGAGCACACGACGGCTCAGTCCCGGGAAGCGAGGGTGACGTTGGCCGAATATGGGATATGCCCGATGGCGTTCGCTCGCGCGCACACACACACACACATGTGTGTGTATCTGGAATCTGTATATATATACATCTAATATATATACACATACAGTGTATGCACAGCTGCAGCGAGAGCATTTTGTGGAGTAGATATATATACATAATATATAATATAGGTATACGTGTGAGAATAGGAGGCTGGCTGAATAGAAGCTAGCGCGCAGAGCTAAGCGGCTGCACCGCCTGCGAAAGGGTTAGAGAGTTTCTAACGCTCTCAAATTTCTACTGAACAGGGTAGTAGGACTTGGAGCTCTGCAGCAGCAGCAGCAGCAGCGCTATGCACCGCGATGCAACGGCCTCCTACTCCTATACTTCTCGATGCTCTTTTAGCAGACTTTTACATAGTTTATTTATTTATTTTTTTTTTTGACAGAGTGCGCGGATTCGAATAGCTTTCAAACGAGCGCACGATAAATTCGGAAGGTGATTCGCAATATTTTTTTTGATTTTTTTCGTCGCCGCGAACAACCAATCCATTTTTGTTTTCTTCTTTCTAATTATTTCGCGAGCGCTCCACACACTCTGCACGGCAAGCGTAAACATTTTGTCCTCGTAAAAACATTTATTATCCAGTCCGGCTGTGTTATCTCGTCGCGCGAAGGTCGCGGAGAAAACAATGCAAGTTACAAAGTCGCCAGGCGCGCCCGCGACTTTTCGCCCGAGTTTTGCGCGACGTAAGTATATATAGACGTAAGTGTATCGAGGAAAGATTGTAGCCCAAGTCGCGCAGTAGGTATTTGCTTATGATTAGAAAAACATAAGAGGATCTCTTTTGAAAGTGTTTCAACAGGGCCATAAACTTATCCGGGTAGCAAGTATTCTAAGAGTTTCCTTGCTTCAAAATTCACACTGGCCGAATAGTGTAACTGCGCGAAGAACGAGAGGGGGGGGGGGGCGACAGACAGACGCGCACACAATCGCGCGCACAGTGTATTAACCCTCGGATCTAGGGTTACCCTACGGATTAGCTTCGTCACAAAGAGTTGAGGATTCACGCTACCAGGAATGCAGGAGCCGAGCCGAGCTGCGCTATACGCTCGTACACATTAAATATATAAGTAACTTGTTGTTATCGCAACGAACAAAAATTGTTTGGGATTTATTTTTTACGGAGGTGTGTTTAATCTGTATCTGCGAGTTTGCGTCACAAGTTGAATGGAATTTTTATGCTCCACGCGACGCATTGGTTAATCATCATTAATTCACTGTAATGCTAAGAATGTTTGCAGTGTTAGATAATAAAAAAATAATTTTGTACACTACGATACAATTGAGGTGGAAGTCCCGTACGTGCGTAAGTATACGAGTAGCTCATGAAGTTTTTTTTTGAGCAAGGTAAGAGATCTGATAATGATATGAAATTTGGGTTTGTTTTGTTCGTACGAATCAAAGGGTTACTAATCTCAGCTGCGAAGTGCTACTTGGCGATTAGGATAGTATAAGTCGTCTGAACGTATTCCATCGAAAGTGTATTAATAATAATATGAAAAATTATTTTATTTACAAGCGAGCGTTACTCTTTCAATTAATTGTCGTTCGATCGAGAGACGACATTTTTGTTGCTGCGTAAGAGTAAACACACTCTCGTCGCAGCTCAGCAGAACAAACCACAACCCTGCTTACACACAAACACACGAAGAGACTCGCTTGCGCTCTGGGGGGATAATAAGAGTCACTTGGACCTTTTTTGATTGTTGCATTGAGTAAACTAGCACCACTTTAGGATCAAGGAAGTATAAGCTACGAGGAACGTTCGCGTCTACAGGAGGATATCTCGCTCTTGCGAATGATAAATTATACGCGAAAGACGCACGAGTACGACGTGATCGCGCGAAAATAAGGTCGGGTACTCGATGACTTGTCAGTTGGGCACCTCGATCCAAGCGACATATATTATTCCAAAATTACACACATCCCGCGGCAACGTATATATTCAAATGACGACTCGACTAAAAGACCGGCGCCTGAAGCGCACGCAACCCGCCCGTGCCATCTGTCATCGAAGAGCTCCTCTCTCCCTCTCTCTTATTCTCCCTGGAACCTCTATATATATACATACACACATGTGTGCGTACGCTCAAGTTGTTGTGACAGACGCGCAAGCGTATACGTGCTCCAGATAATTAAGTCAGCCGTGCGAAAGGGTTAAAAATCTGAGTAAAGTAGTGCGATTTGCCAATAGGCAAGCATGAGACCGAAGAAGTAGTCTTTTCGGTGAGCGAAGGTCCTCGGAGCAGCGGCAGCGGCAGTGGCGGCGGCGGTGGCGGCAGTCGTCGCCACCCACCCTAAAAATCCGAGGGCCGAGCCTACCACGCCCATCTCTCGTTCCGGGCCTTTCACGGCACCGATGCGGCTCTCTCTCTCTCTCTCTCTCTCTCTCTCTCTTTCTCTCTGCAGCGGAGGCAACCCGACGCAGCCCGTCCGGTATTATTATGCCGATGCGGCGGTGGCGACCCGCTGCTCTTCTCTCTCTCTCTCTACGCATAATTTGATAAATTTAGTTACCAGGCTGATATACCGGCGCGGAGCTAGAAACTTTTAACCAGGCAAATGTATTCTAATTAAATCAAATCAGATTCACCCTGCGCTGGGCACCGGGCTCGATCTCATGGGGCGGCTCTCTTTCTCTCTCTCTCTCTCTCTCTCTCTCTTTCCGTCTCTCTCACTCTCTACTCTCGCTTTGTTTCGTTATTGTACTTTTGCGCTGCGCCGGTCGCGCGAACTTTCTTCGCTCTCGAATATATACGAGCGTAACAACAGCTATTACAGAGCCACGTTCTCGAATGGCGGGTCTTCGGTCACCCGCGCGTCAATTTTCATTTGCCGCACAACAGCGCGCGGCTAGTACTTCATAAGCATATATAGCTGCGAAATTCAAGGCTGGATCGCTGGAAGTAAAGCCCCCCCGCGTCTGCGCAGCTCGGAACGCGCGGGCAATTCGATTTTAGATGATAAACAGGCGCCTCACGAGGTTGCGTATACCTATATAGTATATACGTATAACAGCGCTTGGCACGGGAGGCATTCTAAAAAAAAAGCGCAATATCGCTCTCCTCGAGCTTATATATAGAAATAAGCAGCATCGCGGTGCAAAGAGAAGGAAAGCCAATGTACGATACATACACGAGCAAGTGCACCCGGTGCGCGCAAAGAGCCGCAGAATTTTTTCCCTCCGCGCGAGGCTCTCTCTTCTCGCGGTGTGTGTGTGTGTGTGCGTGTATGTATGTCGGGACGCGGCGGCCGGCAGGTATGCGAATAAAAGAAGCAAGAGGAGACGCGGCCGCGAGAGAGAGAGAGAGAGCGCGCGCGCGAGCGCCGCATTCCTCCTAGAAAAGAATGCGCCGGCTAGAAGAGGCCGGTTGCTATGGGATTACGTAGGAGAAGATCGAGAAATCCCCTACGAGTGGCAGGGCAGCATGAGTGGAAAAGAGCCGGCGATGAGGCCCCCCCCGATCGCTCGTCCCTTCCCTCCGCTCTCGCTCTCTCGCGCGGAGCGGCGCGCGGAGAGAGCGCCAAGGAAACCGGTACGTGCATACCTCTCTCTCTTCGAAGACCCCTTCTCCCCATGGGTCCCCGAGAGCAGCTCGGCCACTCTCCTTGCGCCCATGTATACCGCGCGCGCACGCGGTAATGCCCAAGAGAGACAGAGAGAGAGAGAGGCCGAGTACTTTCCTCACCGCGGTGTATATACCTGTGCGCTCTCCCTCTTCCTCTTGGCTCTCCATTATGCATTATATACCTGTGCGCACGAGAGGCGTCTCAAGGACGGCAGCTAATCGATCTTTTCAGACTCTTCTCTCTCGCTCTCTCTCTCACTCTTTGGGACTCCCGCTGCGCGTCCGAGTCTAATGAGGCGGATTAACGTCTTGGACTGTATTAGGAACTTAGAAGTTCGGAGCTGGCCCAGAGGGGGGAAAAAAAAAGAAATTCGACTGACCCCTCTCTCGGCCCCGGGGTGAAACGATTTTTGGGCCATTTTCCAGCGTTTCAAGGTTTTCCATACTAGGAGACTAGAAGCGCGCCGGGCGGAAAATTCTCGAGGGCTTCTGCGGCCGAGGAAAGATGCGCCTCTCGCGCATTGTTTACCGCGATGCGCTTTTTCCCTCGCCGATGCGCATATAACGCGACGTCGCCGATGCACCCGGAAAATGACGTTCGCGCTTTTCCTCGTCTAGGGAAACAGAAGCGAGCGGACAAATGCAGCTTCGACCCGGAAAAACTGCGGCGGGCCGTATGCCGATTGTGTCGGCAGCGGCAAGGGGTGATTTCGACCATCGTTATGTACAGATGGGGGGGGGGGGAGCCTGCAGTTGGCCGGGCAGTTGAGCGGATGCACCCCGGAAACTACTGGGACGCTTTTCCTTGTCTAGGGGAACATAAGCGGGGAGCGTTAGTTTCGGCTCGGAAAATCTTCGAACCGTGTGCCATTAGTGCGTCGTGGGGTGTGGTCGCTTTTGGAAATCGGTAGGGGAGCTGCTTTCTCTTGCGGTCTACAGCAGCTGCAACGGGAAAAGTCGGGCGACGCTTTTTCCCGTCTAGGGGAGCATAAACATACGCGGTCGATACTTTCACTTTGGAAAATTTTCGAGCTACGCGCGCTAATTATGCACCGCGAGGGGAGCGGGGGGGGGGGGGTTGCTTTGCGGAATTGGCGCAAGGCAAAACTCGAGTTGTTCGCACGAAATAGTCCACAGTCGCTTGTGGCTTTTTTTGCCGCGCGCCTATATGCTGTGGTGTGCGCGCGGCAAAGCCCTTTGGATTCCCGTTCGCCACGGGACGAAAGACGCGCGAGAATCGTAAAGACGCTCATAATAGCGGCCTTTATAAAGATAATCTGTTGCGTAAGCTTGTTTACTTTTGTAATAGGCGAGCAGCAGATGCGAGATGGTCGACGACAGGTTTCCGAATTTCGTCGTGAAAACTGACCCAAAAGGGAAAGCAATTATGCCAAGGACACCGAGCAGGGAAACAGAAGTGGAAAATCGGTATTTCGAAAAGTCCAAATGAAAATGAAAGCGAATTATGCGCGGGGACGGATGCGGACGGATAGGTGGAGAGGAGATAAAAACGAAGATACCGAGCTGAAATCGAAACCGATGTTTTTAACATTTCAACGACGCAGGCCTTTGTGTTTGACGAATTAATTCACGTATGCGGCTTGACGAGGTTCGAGCAGGGATGGGCCTGTAATGCATTTATAGCCCGAAGCAAAATACGTCGTTGGGTGATAAATTATAGTGCAATGTAATCTTGTTAATAGTATTTAATGCGCAAACCGCTGGGCTGACGGCTACTCTAATTAAGGGCGACAACGAGCTCAAACCAAAAGCAAATCCTTTATCGAGTCGTAAATAATGGATACTACACGCATAATAAATATGTTGTAAAAAAATACATTGCTACTGTCATCAAACTGGTATTTAAACAGCAATTATGTGTTTAATTAAAAAAAGAAAATTACTATTTTTATCTGCTGTGTTCATCCTATTTAATGAGTAATTTTATTAAACTTCAAATAAAGAAAATCATAAGAAACGTATATAAAAATTATCGTAGCACTGGAGCAGAATTCGAATTTCGAATGAGTCGAATTTTAAAATTGAATGATATTTGTAACCAATTATGTCGCTTTCTCCAACCAGGCTCGTAGGAAAGAACGATTGGTTTCTTGGATTTGAATAAGAAGCTTTTAAAAGACCTTCTCGATTTCACGGCTGCAGGATTATTTATGAGACTCAAAGGGACTAAGCGCGGCCACCCGCTATGACAACCGCTTTGTGGTTTCAATGAAAAGGCGAAGCCAATTAACTGACTTTCTAAAATCCGGGTTGCAGGAGAGAAGAGTAGGTTTATTTTTGACGGAATTTTCGGGACCGCCTGCGACTCCATATAGTCACTGTGGCGCATGTTTAGAATTCCTACAGCCATAAGCCCACGAGTGACAGCGCATTCATTTTAAAGTCAAGGTTTCGAAATTCTATACGTATACAGATGTCGGTAGATGCGGGCTACGTGTATATACGAGGCTCTGAGCCGGCTAAACCTTTTTGCCTTTCCGCACGCTTGATTGTCACAATGTTTTTCAGTAATAAATGGAACTATTGTGTATTTGTAACAAAATGCAAAAAGTAAAATAATAATTAAAAACGGTTATTTCATTTTTTTAATCATTTAAAAGCAGTTCTTCACTTCAAATTAAGAATTGACGAAAATTTCTATTTTTACTGATTGACATGCAAAAGCTTTTTGTAGCACATAAATAATAAAAAATGAATCTCAACGTTTTAAATTTGAGTATAAAATATACATGCTCTTTTGAGCAAGATTAATTATTTTTATACTATACTTGTGTTACTAAAAATATCAAACAACCATTTAGCATTGAATAACAACCAATATTATCAATTTTCATTCGATGAATAATATGAATATACAGAGCTTCGAATTTGTCCCACAATTAGACTACAATTATAATCATTGCATGTGTTTATTTAGGGACGATACTTCGGCTTATTCATTAAAAAAAACTGCAGTTTACTTTCCCACGGAGGTCTTTCAAGCGCCACACCAATGAAATCGTATACGAAGCGATCCCAGGACTTGTGAAGCGGCCAATCCCGCTTGTTCCCACGGAACTCATTCCCTTTCCCAGCGCCGAACAGTATAAAAGCCCCGTTCGAGCTGCGTGTGGCAGTCAGTTCTGCGAGAGCTCTTGTCCAAGCAACATGTATATATCGTAATTGGATTTTAATTTAACCGAGGGACAAAGCCGTTTTTCAATAATTTAGTCGTTTAATATAGTCATTTTGAATTTCGGTCGTTTGTTATTTTTTGAACATACCTTGTGGATGATTCGATTGGAGATTATAGTCGTCGACTTGTAGAGTGCTGTTAGCTCCACTTCTTGTGAATCTAATCACGTGATATTGGTTATCGTTCACTTTAACACCGATCTCGCCGATTGGATGATCGCTCGTCCCCATGTTATATACAGCTAATACGTTTCCTTCCACCTGAAATAAAAGTATTCATTTGTAAACAGTGTCGATTTGACAGTAAAAGGAGTCGCGCGCATGTGTGTGAATGTTTTCCGTGTACGTGTGTTGCGCATATTGTGTACTTACAATTTCTATTTCAAGGTAATCATTGCTCGAAGCGGATTCGATCCGAAGTAACACAGCATCGCTCACTGTCGCAATAAAACCTATAGCTAATGTATCCCTTTTCATCTCTGGCCTTCTGTCCGGTGGGAATGTGTAGGTTATCAAGCCTCGTCCAGCCCGGAACTCGTATGATACGGCCTCTGCGGGAAATAAAACGATCTCGTTATGTATAATACGCGAATTGCAGCGGGCGCGTAAAAGTTACGAAAAACGTTTTTCAACTCTACCGTCGGAACACGTTGGTCCGGAAAAGCTGGTCATATCACAGTCGCAAGTATAGCTGTTCCACTGCTGAACGCAAGTCCCATGATTCGCGCACATGTCGTGAGTGCATTTTTTGCCCGGATGAAGGTTGGCGTAAGCGTCGCATCCGGACTCGACTAAGGAACTTGGTACAACCGCGTCGGATATGAGATCCGGACTTTCTCCGCTAAGATCCAGAGACGCTAAGCAACCCTCGAAACCGTGTCGGCTTAGAATGGGCTTCGGCAGTAGGGAGTATTGCTCCTTTTCCACGCCACCTGCGAAACGAGAGAAGTCGTCTTAAAATCTTAGGAAAAGCGTTGTTCTCAATTTTTCGGAATCGCTCGATTCTCCGCGTACGTACCGATGTAAAGCAGTCCATCCAAGTCGAGATTTTCGTTGTTCCCCGGACTGTTGGCCACGGCCACGTGATCGTCGACGGCGAGCGTGTGCCTCTTGGGCGCTGGCCGCGCTATGCTCACCGAATGCCACTTGCCATCGTTCAGCCGCGATTTCGTGCTGTCGCGAAGCTTCACCGGTCCATCGCCCAAGTCGAAGAGGTAGTGGATGTGGCCGTTCACGAGCTCCACGGCTATGAAGTCGCGCTCGCGACCGGCGTTGTACAGGATCAATCCGTTCGCCTCCCTCGTTTTGAACTGCCGAGTGGTTGGGGGGAGGGGGGCAAGAAGTACAAAATTGCGTGTTAGTATATCACCGAGTTATTTCGAATTCCAAAAGTATCGAGCGAAAAGTTCTCGCAATTAAGGATTTTCACGGCTTAGTCGCCGCACGCGCGGCTTCGGAGCCTAATTGCAGAGGCTGCGCGCTCGGGATAACTTTCCTTAACAAAAGCCGAAAGGCAAGGCGTCTTCGATTATCGAGGCCGGTTGAAACTCCCCCCCGCCTCTCCGGCAAACTGTCTCAGACGCGAATCGCAAAGTGTCGTACAAATTTGATCATACTTTGAGAGTCGGGTTTTGCGTTATAGGCGGCCGTCCTCGCCGTTTTCGCACAATAGCGGATTTATCAAGTTTCAAAAGCTTCTTCTCGGCTCATCATTCAATAAAGAGTAAACTTCTCTGCCTGCGCGCAGTCGGTCCGTGGGTGTATGATATCCGAGCGCGGGAGTAATGTATACAATATATATATATATATTATACACACACATTTCCGCGGGAAAGTACTTCGGCGAAGTGTAGTTCGCGGCGAAATTTCGCGCTATTAAAAATACAGCGATAAAATAAACTCTGTACGTCCTTATTACGCGTATATATATATATATATATATATATATATTATCCGGGATAAAAACGTCATGATTTTGAAAATTTTATAAACAAATTAACGGCGGTGAAAAGTAGAGCAGTATAATCTAATAGATCGCGCGCCGATCCGAAAAGTTGAAAGTATCGCGGGTGGGGGGGGGGGGGGCGAGCAACGATATAGCGCGACGACGACTATACGGCCTCATTAAGCATTTATAATAGCCATAATAAACCGGACGAGCTCAGAGCGCGCTGATGTCGCCTATAACCATATAGACGTCAGTATTGTATACGATCATCATCCTGTATATACATACGCGAAAAGAGAAAAGCCGTCGAGGCGTACGTACGTTACTGTATATGACCAATTCTCAGAAAAATGCACTTTTCGGGAGTCCAGAAATTGAAATTTTATTTTTAAAACTATAGAGGTTTCGGACCGATGAGACTTTCTTCTGTAAGCCAAAAGATAGTCAAAAGTGCAGAGGAACACGGGAAAAGTTACTAGTAACCATATTTCTGAGCCATTTGACGTTTTTTTTTTTTTTACAAAAAATTAATGCGTCGAAATACTGGAATAATGACAACTGCCAATTTTTTGCGAGGCACAAATAAAATTTCAAATTGCACCGCAAAAAAGTACAACAGAAGAGCTTTAATTTTTAAAAAAAATATGCCCAGATTCGTTCCTCTGATCAAAAGTTATGTCCGCTTGACAAACAAAAAGTAAATAAAAATCCGAATAGGCGATCTTCTTTTTTTTCCGTATACCTCTCCGTATTAAACTAGTGTAAAAATAAAATTTTCGATTTCCGGACATTTCTCCCTGAGAATCGATCGTATATACACGGCGTGTAAAACAACGACGCGCAACAATTGTACCTGAAAATAAATGTTGGTCTCCACGTAGGCCTTGAGCACGGGTAGGCCGACTTTGGTGTGCTTGGAGGTGAAGGTGACGGGATGATGGACCGGATGATTGCGCTTGCCGAACTTGCCGGTGACCCTGATTATCGGCGTGTAGCCCTGATGCGACGTCTGATGCGTCCCGGCGCTCCTCGCTATCTCGAGATAGGGATAGCCGTTGAACCAGATCTGCTGGAGCTGGCCGACGAAGTGGGGTATCTCCTCGCCGCTGTGCAGGTAGCCACCGACGTGCAGCGTCCGGAACTCCAGGGTGTTCTTCTCGCCCAGAATCGCCTCGGCTGGAAATTTGCGGATGAGGAAAACACGGGCTTTACAAATCAGCTTCTCTTTCTCGCAATGCGGTACACGCTGCATCTATATGTACATGTCGGTCTCGTGTGTTTGCGCGTTGCACATGTACACATCAGAGAGAGTCGAGGGACTAATCAGAGACTGGCTCTCGGCAAAGACGGCGAGCTAGTAGGTCATTTGATTGAATGTCGATATTGGCCTCGCAGTGTGTAACATCTCTCTCTCTCTCTCTCTCTCTCTCTCTCTCAATCTCCCTTCGCTGCCTCAAAATACACGAACAGTGTGCAGACCCCTTCCTCTCTCTCTCTCTCTCTCTCTCCAATTTGCCATTGTGCGCTCGAGGCCTATTGTTTGCCGAGACAACCTGTGTGCGGCTTACGCGCGTGCGGGGCTTCGGCGCGAGCGCAATACGCGCGCATTGCTGGCTTATAATGCGCGAGTTCTCGCTACATACAACCTACTTTATCGCTGTGTTACAATTCATAATTTCGCACGTGTACACACGCGCATATCGTATTATACACAGAGATGCAGCGCGAAGCTATATGTATATACGCAGAGTTTGGAGGGACGGAGAGTTGTTAGGTCGCGGCTGCATAGGCTGCGTTACGAGATATAGAGCAGCAATTTAGGCTATTGCCGCGCACGGGGCTAACTTAATATTGACGCTACACTCGCTGCGCGGCAGCGTCCGGTCATATAATGGGGGGGCTGATCCGGAGCTCCGCACACTTGATTGACAAACCAGCCGTATGCCGATCGCATTATCGATATTGCGCCCGCGCCCGCGCGAGCTTCGAATTTCCTAAGGTTCCTGCATGTATAATGCATTTGTATACGAGCCGCGCATCGCTCTTTCTCTCCCGCGCTGTGTATACACGTATATACGTATACATGCGCAATATCGACTGTGTAGACGGGATGTACGCGTGCACGCCGTCGTCTTCTCGCTCGTCGGGCCGCTTGTTTATTCATCGTGTAAAACGCGATTACTGCCGCGCGCGGCCGGCCGGCTTTTCCGTTAAAAGCTCTCGTCGCTGGCGGCGCGTCGCTCTCCTGGTGTATATATATGTATAGAACACCTCTCCTATACATGTGCCGGCAACGAGAGCTGTGAGTGCTGCCACTGCAGCCGGCGTTATGGAGTTATTACTTCGCGGTATGCTCTTTGCGAGGCGTTGCGATTTATCCAAGAGCCTTTTCTCATTCCCCGAAGAAGCCACTTTTCCCCCCGGCGACGACGGCTACGGCGGCTGTACGGCAGTGTATAGCGTCGAGAAATTGAAAGGACCACCGACGTATATATAGATGCGAGTAGGGAGGAAAAAAAATTGGAAGCTTGCCACGCTCTCGCGCCTCTATATCGCTTAAACTCCCGTACAATATTATATATACGATATATATAGTATATACATATTTCAGGCTTACACGCACGCACTGCGCGTCGATATTTTTTAGTGTACGTAATACGTGTATACATTATAAAACACCAGCGGAATTATTGAGCGTATAATAAAAAAGGCTTGGCTCGTTGCGCGAGTGCGTCCAAAAGTTTGTTCGTAAAAACTCGAGTAAGCGTACTCCCATATACATCTATATCCGCCCAAATTGTAGAAAATCTTTTTTCTGCGCTTCCCACGACGGATCGGCCTTTTCTAGCGCGACGTTATCGAAAATAGTACGCCGCATAAATGTCTCATGACACTCGTTCGCCTGTCGAAAAGAAAGAATCGCGAATATTATAATATTCTTGTGCGCCACTATGTATTTCCGTACAAATTCTAGAAAATAAAAGAGAAAAACTTGCCGGGAACCGAGAGCCGCGAATATCACTGTCGACCGCGACATCGGAGACTCGATATAGAAAGAGAGCGAGCGAGCTTCGACGAGCGGGCCGATAATAGGACATTGATATAATGAGAGAGGCGGACACAGCCGCGCGACGACGAGGACGACGACGTCCCTCTCGGAAATAGAAAATACAGAGCTGCAAATATCACAGGCGGATAACTCTTCCGCTCATCGACTGCGTATATCCCCCTATTCATGTGCTCTGTCCCGCACGAGAGGGCTCTCTCCCTCTCTTTCTCTCTCTCTCTCTGATAAATGACGAGCCGAAAATCCGAGTCTGCACACCCGTTGAATGCAGCAGTAGCAGCGTACCCCCTTCCGGTTCGCGGTTTTATTCCTTTGGCGAGCGAGATGCACGCTGTATACGCGCCGATGGTGTACACACACACACACACACACACACTATACGTACACATTCCATTCGCGTCGCAGTGCCTGCAGAGTGTGTATTATATACGCGCGCGCGGCTGTTACATATCTCGGTGGCTGGCCGCAAAAGGGGCACGCGGGCGCAGATCCTTTTTATTCTTCGGCTGCGGGGCGAAGAGTCGCCGGAATCGGCCTCTATATCTATGCGTCGCTGAATGGACGCTCGCTTTGACTGATAATTCTGTGCGAGCGTGCGTGTCTGTGTGTATGTATACGTGTAACCTGCGACCATTGATATCTAAAAATACATGAATAAATCTCGATAAACGAGCTTCTCTTTGTCGACGGTGTATACAATGACAAAAGGCCCTGGCGAATCAATTTCGAAATGACCTGTGCGCACCATCCTCGCGGTCGCGTTCCATATATATATCTCTCTCGCGAGAAAAACAAATAGGCGCGTGATTATCGAATTCTTCGGTTTTCTATGTGTATATAAAAATGAGCGTCCGCCGCTGTATCGAAACAGTCGTTTAATTACACGGGTTGGCGTTCCGAGCGCGAGAATGGGAACAAGCCGATACTGAAAAGCAGAAGAAAAAAAATTCATAAAAAACGTTCCGAACGCTTCCAAAAGAGGCTTATATACCGGCACTTCGAAGCCGCAAGCGCGCGCGCGCACGTAAATTCTCGTATACCAGCGATAAGAATTTCGAAGCGTCGCGTTCAAAAGCGGCATTTGCATGGCCTCGTGTGTGTGTGTGTGTGCAGCAGTAGCCCCTGATGTGCATGCTAATTGAAACGACGTGGACTGCGCCATATACACGTATATGTAGGGCAAAGCCTCTCTCTCTCTCTCTCTCTCTCTTTCTCTCCCCCAAAAGATCCTGCGCGAGTAGCGAATATTTTTTAGCGCGTTCGCGTGCAGACGTGAAGGAGTAGGTGGAGGGGGAGGGGACGGGTGGTAGGAGGAGGCGAGTATAATAAGAAATGCTTATCGCCACGGCAAATCCCGCCGGTAAATCCCGTCCTCCTCTACATTAAGCCAATTTCGAGTGTAAGGCGCAAGTGCGCTACTGCCGATTCTTTCACTTGCCGTTATGGGAAGGCCTTTCCGCGCCCCCCTCACCCCCCCCCCCGCTTCGAGTTAGATAAAGCTAGCTATCCCCGCGGCTATTCGTTTCTTTCCTCCTCCCGTAATCCTCTGCCGTCGAGTTATATATATATCGAAGCGCCACGCGGAGCTTCAACTACGTGAGATAATGGTCGCTGCGGAAAAGCTACTTTAAGAGCGTTATAACGGGCCGAACGCTCTTTATATAGGCTTTGCACTTAATTTTTTTTTTCTCTTCTTTTCGCGTCCGTCGCGGACTGCGCGTTATACGTTACGCGTATTATGTATATAGGTATACGGCGCGCGCTCGAGAAAATTCACAATTCGAATTCTAGTACTCGGCTCGAAGTCGAGGAGTGTATATATAGCCGCGCGCGCTTCCTTCTTTGTCAATTAAGAAGCAATCGGAACTCGCTGCGGACGCTACGAGGATATTAAACTTCGCCGTTAGTCCCGCTCGCTCGCCTCCTTCGGCGCGCGGACCTTTATACGATAGCCAACGAGGAAAGGCTTCGTTTTTCTCTCTCCCTCTCTCTTTTGCTCCTGGCATTTACCCTTCTGTATACACCCTCTTGGCAATTTTCTCCTCCTCGTTCGCATGGCGAACAAACGGCGGGCACAGCTTTTTCTCCGTATATCCGCAGCTCGTTTTCGCTTCGCTGCCGACTATATAAACTTATATGCATAGGAGGAGAGGGAGAGGTAAGCAGCGAGGGATTGTACTCATTGCTCGCGTTCTTATATTGTCGTCCAAGCCGCGGCGCAGCGGGGCTCAATCTAAACTTTTCTCCCGATTTTTTTTTGTCCCCCTTATATATATATAAGCAATAAAGTTTGCGCGGAGAAGTTTTTTTTTTCTATTGTCGAGAATGAGTAATGACCTCGTTGCCGCGATTAACCGCGGCTTGGATTGTTAAGGCTCGAGGTGGATTTTACGTAGAGACTAGCACGCTGCATATAGTGTGCGCTGGGAATTAATATGGAATTCCGGTTGCGATCGAAATTGACGTGAGATTTCAATTTTAATTATATCGCGGTGTAGTTGACAGCGGATATTATTCAGTGATATAGATGTGGCGCATTATCAGATTAGTCGATCGTGATCTGAACACCTAAATTTCAGGAATTAAATTAAACTATGAACTGCACCGAATAGACAATGCGATTTTTTGTTTCGACTTTAAAAGCTATGCAGGTAATATAGTTCGATTTACTGTTTATTCATAGTCTAATTCAATGATACTAATTCAAGCTATTGCGCCACATCGCAGTATTGAATTTATCTCCATAAAATTTAATTGCTATATAGTTGTAAATATCGTTTTTGAATTATATAAAGTTCTCGTTATTTGAACTACAAAATTCATAAACGCCCAAGGTAGTGCAGAGCGTTTCGAGTTTTGGAAAGCAAGATGAACATTCGCGGGCTTTAATTTGAATAACTTGAAGCCCTAAAGTTCTTCGGTGAAAATTTCAAACAATTAAGAATTGCGCCGCATTAAACATTGTCTAAGTAAAATAAGGGCTGTAGCCCGCGCGATATAGTGAATCATCATTTACGAGCAATAACGCACGCTATGAAATGCCGCTTAACCGAAATCACAAAAGACATCATTCATATACATATAAGGTTGAAGGTTTCGGGAAGTTTCAAAGTAGTTTAATACGTGCAACTAATTAGAGGTAATTAGCAAAAAGTTTACTGTCGTCCCGAAAATGACTTCATCGCTGGAAAATTAACGATTTCCTCTCACTTCCTCCCCCCACCTCTTCTCCGCTGCAGCAAAACTGTCCGATAAAATTATCCGCACATGGCATCGTCGCGTAAAGTTTTGCGTAGAGAGCCAGAAACTCCTTTAAACGGTCACGATTTATTATTTAAGCTTGAATTATCTCGTTAGTGAGTAATGAACCGATAGCAGCTAGCTTGCGCAATAAATACGTATATATAGAACGTCGCTGTTTAGTAAAACTCATTTTTATTAATCTTCTCGAAATCTGACGTTAAAGTCGATCGCTTCGACAGAGCTGACGAAAATAACGGCGAGACTCATTTCGATCATGAATGGGATAGAAGTTTTCCAGCTCGATCTCGGCGCGTGAATAATGCGCTTTTGAAATATTTCGACGACCCCCCCCCCCCTCTCTCACTCTCTCGCTTTCAACTTTCGCATATATATACATATCAGGGCAAACGGCGCACAAAAGCTTAGAGAGAGAGAGAGAGAGAGAGAGAGAGAGAGAGAGAGAGAGGGGCGCGAATGCGGCCGGGAGGTTGACTCGAAACTAATAAATATGCTAAATTTTCAGCCGATGCGCGCACAAACGTGCGGGTCTCGCTACTGTATATATATGCGCACTCGAGCAGTCGATCCCATTTTACGCTCGTACACTCGTTTTTTCGCGTCTATTCAAGACGACGCAGCGCCAATACATATTACATTTTTCCTTTTGCGCCTTTGTCTCCGGGAAAATATTTTATTCACTTGACGTATCAAGCGCGGGACAAAGGCGCTCTCTCTCTCTCTCTATCTCTCTTTCTCTCTGTGTCGGTGGCATGCAAATATGCTTTACGAGAGAGTAAAAGCTCCTTTTACCTCTAATCGGGGCTTCGTCGTCCACTTGGAATTTCATGGAATTGGCTCGGCGGGAGAACCTCAAGGTGTGCCACATGTCGTCGTTGAGTCCTTGCCCGGTGCGGATGAACTGTGAAACAGAAGCAAAAAGAGAACGGGCTCTCGTGAGTACATTGCGAAATCCTCTCTCTCTCTCTCTCTCTCTCGCTGCATTATAATCCGAATTCCGGCCGCTCGCGCGCGAACCGCTGCGCCGGGCGGACGATAATTTTAATGAACTCTCGCTCGCGGCAGCTCTCGCGCGCGGCTACACGTATACACACACACACACAGCAGCGGGAGTGCAATCGAAAATCTGTGCACTTGCCGGCCACATTGTCCGCAAAAATGAAATTATCGCCACTGCATTATGCGTATAACGAGCTGTGCCCGCTCGCTCCCTCGCTCTCTCTCTCTCTCTTTCCATTCAATTGAGCAACGAAAACGCAGTGGGCAAGCAATCATTATCGCCGGAGGGCGAGGTTTGGAATTAATTTAGGATTTAGGGTATTCTCCCTGGAATAATAATCACGGCTTCGCACACACTTCCCGCCGCCGCGCACACGCCGGCCGAATATCGATGCGGCGCAGCGGCAACAGCAGCCGCGGGGGCTCGAAAAAAAAAAGATCGCCGCGCACACCGGGTACGTATACCTATACACCACACATTCGTTCGACGGAGATAAAAGCGCGCGTGTGCACGCGAGCGATTATCGCCTCCGGCGAACGTTAAGCCGCGTCAAAAGCTCTCGGTGTACACCGCGAGCGTCACGTCAGTTGTTCCGTCGACACACGTATATATATATGGGTAGTGGGTATACGCGCGACAGAGAGGCTTAATCAAATCGCGCAAAGAAAGCCGTTTCGGATTCTCCCGCGAGCCCGATTCCAGATCGACGGGCGCAATGAATCGCTCCCTCCCCCCCCCCCCCTACCGCATCAGCTCACAGCCGATTCGATCGGGCGCTTATTAGCCAGAACGCAATGCCGATCCGTTAGTCAGGCCACTCGGGTATATATAGCGCCGCCCCAGCGCCGCTGCTCTAACTTACGCGACTGTACTGCCACTTATCGGTTACTGCGGCGCCGCAGCGCCGCTTCGAATAAACAATCGCGCGCGGGGCTTTGTTTCGCTTCGCGAAAATTAATCTGCAAAATTGTAACCTATATATATCGATAATTCTGTACACACGTGTGTGTATATATATATATCGCGCGATTGCACGCGTACACGCGATGTGCCGTCGCAGTTTTATATATAGGTATATATAGCGGAGGTATAACGGCGTGTGTGTGTGTGTGTGTGTGTCTCCTTTCGATTGGCGTCACGTAGTTGGGCAATCTTCTTCACTCCCGGGGACGTTCTCGCTCGACTGGATTCCTTCTTCTTTTTCAATTTCGACGGCTTGTTTGAAAAGTCGACACGCGAGTCGACTCTCGCTGGCTTCTCCATACGCCTGTATCGTGTACACGATGTACAATATACGTATATATATATATCTGTAAACTGACACAGCCGCGTGCATTGTCGCGGATTCGATACATATCCCCTCGTTGGCCGTATTAAATTATCGCGCGAGCAACGGCCGAAGAATAAGCCGATATATACGCCCTCCGGACCGCAATGGGAATAGGAATAACGATATTGGTGCGCGCGCGTGTGCAATACTCGTATATATAATATAAAACGCGCGCACGTATAATATATCTGTATACACTGTGTACACTGTACACGTTGAGCGAGGGCCCAGCCGTGCGCGTGGATTCGAACGATTTTAGCCCGAGACACGAGCCGAGCGCGCGCGCGGACCGCAGGCGTCCTGCACTATAATCGCGATACAGCGCGTTTTCCCCGTATTAATCATTCCGTTCAATTATCGGGAGGACCGTGTAGCAAGATTGAAACATTCTCGCAAATTAGCTCGCTCGGACCCTCTAATGCCGCTTCGCGAGCTCTCTCTCTCTCTCTCTCGATATGCTATGCAACCCCTCTCTGCTTCTGTTCGTTTCTCACGCGTGCAGCAGCAGTATAGCAGCTCTCTATTCCACTCCTATTACTGCGGGCTTGCGCTCGTATATTCCCTTCGCTCTCTTTCGCCTATATATATCGCGCGAAAGAGGATTTTCCCGCGCTCGAGCTCACTCTCCGCGCGCGCGCATCCGAATCGCTTTACACGCGCGGCTCGGCACTTCACTTCCCGTGATTGCGCTCGTTGCGGGGCCTTCTGCGCGCTTTTTTCCTCGTCGACGCGTGTGTATAAGGCGATGATTACGTGTGCGCCCGTGAAATTTACGCGCGCGTCACGCGTTTATGTAGACGCAACGTTGAAGATCGACTGTTTTGGAAAAGAGCGGACGAATGGCGCGCGGTGGGTTGCCGAAATGGGTCGAGCGCGTATCCGACCTGATTACGCAGTTTGTTATACGTATACGTATGTTTTACATCGTTAGAAGCGCGCGGAAACTGCGTCTTCTGTCGCTTATTTCACGGAGTCGAAAGTTTATAATTAAATATACAACGTATAACCCTCGAGCCGAAACGTCAACGTTTTGAATTTCAATTTTAATTAAAGCTTTCTTTCGCCTCTACATTCTGTGTAACAATTACGTTTTCTGCGCGTACATTACACGCGAAGAATTGACGATGTAAAATTCAATTGCATCGCGTATCCCGCAGCGCGGCTGTTCTCGCGCCTGCACACACGAGACGCGCGCAGCGCTCGCGAAACAGCGTCGTTAGCGGCGATATGATTATTGCACAATCGAACGGTCTGGTTACGGCGCAACTATCAAGTTCATCGACCACGTGCGCGTACATCCGCATTATGCCTCATTAAACGCGACGAAGCAGCCGCGTCAATGCATTCCGATGCATCGCAATGAATATTTCACGCGCGCCACGGCGCTCCATAAAAGTTGCGACTGTAACGCGCGCAACGCGCTCGCGTATCGCCGTATATACATACGCGTAAAAATTTAACGGCCGCCCGACAAAATGCGTGTAATATAAGCTGACCTTCTCCTGATGGTCGATATGTATGAGGGCTTTGGCGCTCCCGTCTTCCAGGGAGATCTGCAGTCGATCGACGCTGTTCTCGAGGCTCGTCGCCAGCAGCAGGCCCCGCGGCTTCGTCGTCTTGAACCTGATCACCAGCTCCTCCGCTTGAGTCTTCGAGTCCTCGGGCATCAGCGCCGTCATCTGCTGCGAGCCGTTGAGATAGAGCGTCGACGCGTCTGCGAAAGCGGCGAAGGAAAAGAAAATTTATCGAATCGTTCTCTCCTCGCGAGCGTCGCATCGAGGCGAGCGTAATGACTGCGCACCTCCTCGACGACTGGGTAAATTTCCTATGGAAAATCAACGCGATTCTGGTACAAAGAGAAGAGCTTTTCAAGCTCAAGTTCGCGTACAAGACACAAGCCGGCAACAGCAATATAGCAACAGCAGCAAGTCTGGCATCGATAACGGCGACGCGCAGGGGTGGATGGCGTGGCTTTTTTTCCCTTTTGAAAGGTCAGCTGCTGCGACGAGTCAGCAATATCAGGCCGAGTAAATCGCGCTGAGCCGTAGTCGCACAGACTTTACGTGTATATACAATATATACGTATATACGTGTACTGCCGTATAGAATGCATTGGATATGCATCGCGCGGACTATATATAGTGTTATTGTTTTGTTCGCTTACCCTTGCCGCAAGTGGCGCCCGTAAAAGCCGTGCCTGTGCAATCGCAGTGGAATCTGTTCCATCCCTCGACGCAGTGGCCGTTGTGCATGCACGGCTGGGAGCTGCAGTGGGCGCCCTGAACGTGACAGGCGGGACGCACGGCTCCTGTAACGCACAATTAGTCGACGCTCAATTTTACCCAGAGCCATAGAATCCATTGCCGTCGACTCGGTCTCGCCCTCCAGGAAGCTTCCCACCACCCCCTCTTCACATATAGATATATATGTGCATACGGACGTCTAGAGCGGAAATCGATTGTCGCAGAATCGGGCACTAAAGCCATATCTTACTATGTACGATGATGGTTATGGCGCGTAATGTACGTTGGACGCGAGCGATATCGTGACCGTCTTGAATTTGGCCTATCGCAGCTTTGATTGTATAAGGAAGGACGAATATATGTATATATGTTATATATATATCCTCGATTTGCATAGTGGAATGTGCCCTGCGTTTTATTGTCGACGGCGAAAGAGTTCGCTCGCATCGCGTTCTCCTGCGCGCGGAGCCGCGAGAGAGACGTATATATACAGTGGAGGAGAACATATCGTCCCTTCTGATTTGAGGGAAAGAAAACGAAGGCATATGCGGAAAGAAAATAGGGTTTCGAGCCAGGAGAGGACGCGAGTCGATCGTATATAGGTGCGCGAAGAGGAGTACGCAGGCGCACCGCGCAGCCGTGCAGCGGGAGACTGGGGAAAGCGCCGCAAGCGCGACTAAGCGCTCGTACGCCGCGGCTGCGGTGTCCGAGTGGTTAAGGAGTCAGACTCGAAATCTGATGGGCTATGCCCGCACAGGTTCGAATCCTGTCCGCAGCGAATTTTTTTTCCACATTTTTTTCGGCGTATAGGCACGACGACGGAAAGTCTCACGGTTGAACACTTCGACGATACCTTATGTATACGCGGATTTATATATTTTCATTCCGCGTCGCGCAGTGCCTGCGTCGTTGCGCGATCGATCCGCGAACGTTTAATAGGATACTTATGTACACTTATTTATAGTTCGAGAAAAGTAGAGACGATGCGGTGTTCGCTCCGGTATACCCGAATCGCGAATTGATTTTCGTAACAATGAAATTTGCCGGATTGACAGACTTCTGACGTATAATTTGGTTTTAATTTTACGCTCCTCGATTTTCGAAATAAAGTGTAATGCGCGCTGCTCGTTTTTGCGCGCAAACGAAATGAAGCTATTAATTTTAATTTTGGAAAAATATACGATTACTTGATGTAACAATTGCATTATGCTCTCGATGCCGACGAGCCGACGTTTACGTGCACTCGAAAAGATTTTTGATAAATTAAAATTTTAAATGCTTTATACTTCAGCGCATTAAAGCCCTTACGTTTTATGAAGTATAATATACGCGGCGGAGAGAGAAAAAAAAATTTGATAAGCTGGAGTTTTATGCGACACTCTAATAATCTCATGCGAGAGTAAATGTAGGTTAAGAAACAAATATAATGCAATTTTACACAATCGCATTAGAGATAAAAGAGAGGTTACCGGCGGTAGGTTTCTACTTTATCGCGCTAGAATTTATAGCGCCGCAGATACACGCGAAACAAATTCCTTCCTCGTCCTCTCTTAAAAGAAAGAAAAAACGTTGCTTTATTTCCGCGCAATATTTTTATATATACCCTTAAAATTCAATCAGCATAAAAACCGACATACCGTTATTATAGAAAATCGAAAAAATTCCTACTGAATAGAAAGTTAACTTTTATATTGCCCTTCACATTCCCCTGGATGTATGCAAAAATATACGTAAAATATAAATCTCTATAAAAGCCAATATCTCCGATTGGCAGATCGGAAACAGCGTTACATGCGCTCGATTGAATAATTCCAAGTAAGTAAATCGACCCTTTTAAAAAGTCATGTTTCATAAAAAAAAAAGAAAAAAAAATGGAAATATACGTTTTCGGAAAAAAAACTTCGTTCGCCAATTTTATTTCTGGCACTCTAAAAAAAGATATCAATATTATTGCAGAAAAAATATTGGAAAGACGCGAGTATCGGCTGAATTTTTTATTTGACACGAAAAAAATATTTATTTTGAATCTTCAAGTGTTATACGATGTTACAGGCTCGCATTATACCTGTGCTACACGGCATGACTTATTAACTCAACGACGATTTCCAACCAGCGTCCCCGACGGTCATAACAAGCCCTCGAACTATTTCGAAAACGAGACGCGCGCAAAGCACACCGAATAAACAAACACACCCCCGCGGAGGCCGCATTACACACCAGAGAAGGTAAAGTGCAGCCGCCTCACTCGCAGTACAGAGTGGACAGCTCGCATATATACGGCCCTATACATATACACAGCACGTGTACAGCAGCCGCTTGCGCAGCGACGCAGAAAACATTAATCCTCACCAGAGTCCTGCTGTTGAGCGTAGCCGGCGATGTCGACGGGCTGGCCGTTGATGACGAGGTCGCGCATGCAGCCGACGTATCCCTGGCGCAGGCTGCCGGTCCAGAGCACCGGCGGCATCGTCAGCGGGGCGAACGGCGCGCCGACGCCGCCGATGTACAGCAGGCCGTCGAGGTCGAGCTGCGTCGAGTCGCCTGCCGACAAAAATCAAGCCGCGCCCGCACGACGACGACGACGACGTCGGCGGGAGGGGGGGCAGAAAAAAAGGAAAATTAGCTCCTGCTATCAAGCGTTAGCGTATTATACGCGGTGTGCGCGCGGCGGCATACGTATACACAGTCGTAGTACACTACGTGTACGTAGCCATTATTGCCGGCGGCTCTCTTTGTTTTTTCTTTTTTTTTCCTTTCATTTTCCTCTTTGCTCGGAGCCTGGAAAATGAATTAACGAGCGTCGAGTGGAGCATCGACAAAGCGCGCGAGAGAGAGAGAGAGAGAGAGAAAACCCCGAGAGCGCGGAAATCCAATCGCGGAGCGCTCGTTTGTTTGCTCGTTCGAGGCGATATTTGTAAGTTGGAAAGTGACGAGTCTCGTCGCGCGCACGTGTGTGTGTGTGTGTGTGTGTGTGTGTGTTTGCGCGCTGCCTGTTGTTTTTCCACGGCTTTTGCCGAAAGCTCTCTATATCTCTATATCTCATCCGCGATTTGCTTGAGCTTGCGAGCCGACGCGGACAGGTCCGCCACAGGGACGAGAGCAACGTCAACATCAAGTGTGTCCGAAGGTAAAATTGAATTTCGTATGGAGACTCGGAGAATTTTCGTATGTGTGTATATATGTGTACGTGTATCGGCTTGGCAAATAATCCCCCGCGAACGCGCGGCTAAGACAAACATTGAGAGACACATATATAGTCACTTATACACACGGGTGTATACGTATGTATACATGTGTACGCGCAATGGAGAGAGACAGAGAATTATCAGTCGATAAAACGTTTCTGCTCTGCATAGCGCGAGATGAAGCCTTCTCGGGCGTGTAACCGCGTGAATTATGGAGCGTCTCTCTCTCGGCTCTTCCGCTGCACAGTTTGTGTGTATATATCATACGCATATACGTGTACTCGGTCGACTCCGAATATAAATGCGCCGCGGCGATAAAGTATACACTGGAATGGGGTGTGCGATATATGCAGCAGCGGATGTCCAGTCGACGCTCGCGGAAAAGACGCCGCGAAAGGAGCCGCTCATGCGAATCTCTCGCTGCGAGCATTGCATATATACAATATACATGTATATACATACGATAATATAGGATGTACATTCGCTGCGGTTGGAGATTCGCATGAACGGTATAGCTCTCCCTTTTTTTTCTCCTCTCTTTTTTTTTCGTTGCTCCGCGCTCACTACCGCGGGATTGTTCTGTGCAATTGGCCCGGTAGGCACTGTCTGCAGTGCACAGTTTTTTTGCTTTTTTTTCTTTTTGCCAGCAGACAGCGCCGAGTTGGCCGTTTGTTTATGAGAGAAAGAGTCTGATCTATATATAAGGTGAACCGTGTGCGGGAACCTGTATATGTACTTTCGCTTGTTGTCTTTGTAATTCAGTGTATACGCAGCGATATGCACTGGACTCGAATTTGCATCGCGATGCGACACAGCGCGTAATTACATCGTATACACATCAATTATTTATCCTTCGATAATTATCAATTTTTACGCGCGGCACACCTCGTTCCCCCCGGGTTCACCTTACGCACTTTGGAATTGAAATGAATGGCAATGCAAAGTGCAGAACAGAATGCATATACGCTCAATAGACACAGCACACGCGCGTCGACGCCGCTCATACACAGCCAGAGCAATCGTTATCTCTTTTTCTTCGGCCGATGGCAAAATAAACGACCGCTCGTTAATGAGGAGAGATAGAGAGCGAGAGAGAGAGAGAGAGAGAGAGAGAGAGAGAGAGAGAGAGAAAGTGGAGAATCGAAAACGCCCCCCTCGTTAACGAGCGATTTGCATTTCAAGCTCGGAGGGATTGATCGCGAGCTTTTTATTAACGAACTCTCTCCCCCCCCTCTCTGCTCTCCGCCATCGTCCGGCTTCGCGGCGCTTCGACAGCAGCGGCGATGGAAATGAAGACGCCGGCGAAATTGACGCGTCCGCGCGCGCGCGGCGGAAACGCGCGCTTGCCGATTGCTCTGGGTAAACTTTCGGCTCCGCGACGCGCGCCGCGCTGGTCTATGTATATACAGATGTCTCGTTTAATTAACGTGAACATCAAGAGCTTCGCAGAGAAAGCACAGTAAGACAGTTATAATTGAAATTATTTTATGTATAGATATATGTATGTAATAATATAGACAACAGATACAGAGATATAACGTACATTAACATTATTAAAAGCAAATAAATAGGTGTAACAGCAATTACCGATTGTATACGCATGTACACTTGTGTGCACGCTGGAAATTGTTCTGCCCTGCGATCGTCGCTGTGGCGCGTTCGGCTTTTTTTCCCCCCCCTCCTCGCGAGCGCACTTTTCAGCGCGGCAATGCTCGTTAAACTGATTGATTTTGGGAAATAAAGCCGTGTAATATCGACGAATTGAATTGGCTCGGTTTTTGCGGCGGCGAGCGAGCCGAAGTAAATTTCACCGCGTCAATCAATCAATCAATCAATCAAGTTAACGGGCTAATTGCCCGCAAAAAAGAGAGCACAAATTGAAGCGCAAATGTATCCGAAACGCGCGCCCTTTCAAGGCAAACTGGCCTCGCTATATATGCTCCTTAAGTATGTATGACGTATAGCGCGGACACGTTGCGCGCGTGTATATATATAAGTATCGCGGCAGGATACGCGCGGATTCCGCGAATAGTCGCTGCGGGGAAAAAAGCTGACGACGACAGTACACGGATAAGGCAGAAACCTGCAGCGTCGGTTCGACAAACAGTAGTAGTAGGCACGTCCTCGTCGCTCTCTCTCTCTCTCTTTCTCTCATCGCGTTGCGCGACGGAAAGAGCAACGTCATCGCCGAGAGAGAGAGACAGAGAGAGATGTATCACAGGATAGAGACCCCGAGAGCGGTAAGAAAGGGTAAAGAGAGAGAGAGAGAGATGGACAGAGAAGAAAACATAAAAGCAGAAAGTACTTGCCGTAGTCGATGGTCGTATGAGATATGACATGAGTTGAGTCATTCCACACTACGTTTATTTATGCGGGTAGGAGTCATGGTTGGTATTGGTGCAGCGATCGTAATTGATAAAATAGACAAAGACATTGATACTTGCAGTTATCATCCTTACCCGGTGGCCGGAATTCAAAGGTCGAGCCGTCGACGACGACGCGGCCCTCGCGCTCGACCCGGCGTAGCGCGACCTCGTGCCAAGTGCCGTCGTCGACGCGCTCGTCCGAGGCGCGCACCTTCAGGGGACCCTCGCCCAGGTCCATGTGCAGGTAGAGGTAGCCGCCGAGGATCTCGAAGGCGAACAGGTCCGTCTGCGTCGTGCAATTGTTTTTTTTTTTTTCGGTTCTTTTATTTTCACTTTAGAAAATCGTTGCAAGAGGCGCAGTCGCGCGCGCTTTCGAAAAAGTAGAAAAAAAGCACGTTCCGCCACTTGGCAGCTGTCGCGCGCGCGCTTCGCTAATTTTACACCGTAGCTGCTTACAACGCCGTACATAATACACCCTTTGAATTTCGCGGTGTCTCTGTACGAACTGTGTATATATATCGCAAAATATCCCGCGCGCGGTTGCGTCGACGCTGTTTTTGGCGCATCCGACGAGACGATTCCGCTCATATTTCTAAGCCGACCCGCGAAAAGCAACGTCTAACGACGGATCGAGCGAATTTCCGACCCCTGCGAGAATTTCTCTCTCTCTTTCCTTCTCCATCTAAGCGTATCGCTGTAATTACGTTATACACCGTCTCGCGAGTCTTTTTTAGCCTCCGCTAAAAGCAGCAGCGGCAGCAACAACAACAACCTCCGCGTCGACAAACTCGCTTATATGCGCGCACACGTTGATAAAATAAAAGAGAAAGGAACGAGGGCGAAGCGCGTTAGCTCGCCGGCGCAGCCCAGTCAGTCGTGTAAAAGATAATCGCATTAGAGTGTTTATAAAATAAAACGCGGGAGAGAGAGAAGATAGAGAGAAAGAGAGAGAATTTTTTCCGCTCGCGACGCGCTTGTGTGTGCTATCGTTTGTGTACGCGCGCACGTATATATATATATACGTGTACACAAGCGCGAAAATCGGGCCGTGAAATTTTCGTTAACTTTTTTCATTTCAATTTCTGCCGGTCGGTCGGTCGGCCGCGATTTTTCGGCATATAATAACAGAGCGCGGCGCCCTCTCCCTCGCCCCCCCCCCCTTTTCATTTTTGTTCCTCTTCCTTCACCTCCGGCCCTGTTACAGAGCGCCCGGAAGTTTTCAAATAATGATTTACATACCCGAGTGAGCGCTCCGCTTCTACTATACATGACCAAGCCGTTGGGCTCGTTCGTACGAATTTTAAAAGATATACTCCCGGACTTGGCGGCCTTCCAGGGCGGCAGGACCTGAAACAAAGAAAAGCCCAGGGCTCTTACTCGAGATCTCGTGGCGTCGGAAGCCCCCCGCCCCCTTCCCCGCCGTGTCTTCTTCCCCTCCCCACTCTGAATCCACGCCGCGCAGGAAAAGTAGACTGGAAACAATCGTGCGATGCACCTGCAGCTGTATAATTATCTCCTTTGCGCGCATGATCGGCTGCATCGTCGACGGATGTATTACATACTTACGCTGTGCGCACAGCACAAAGGGTAGACTTACAAGTGCGCCTCGCTCGACGTCTCCGCACAGCGTATCGTACTAACGTATACGCGTGTATAAACACACGTGTATACTGCCGCCTCTATAATCAGATTGCATCGTCTTGCGCGCAAATCCGCGTATTATAGACGCGGATTTTTGCCCGCTGTATAGGCGACGTAAAAGCGCATGCAGTGTGTATATAGACGACGCGCGAGAGCTGCCGCGATAATCTCTCTTATTTCCTCGGCGCTGAGAAATTGCGAAGGAGTATCCAGCTTCTGCGCGCTGCGCTGCGCTCCGGCGCTCGCGCTAGCTCTCTATCTCCTGGAATTACCTAATCCCCGAGGCGCTGGATTAGTATTCCAAATGACTTGAGCGATGCGCTCCCAGCTCCTCCTCCTCCTCCTCGCGCGCTCGAGTATATATAGATATGTAGGCCGCCCCGTAACCATATATATACTGTACCCTAACTCGGCTAACTGTGTATCCGCGGGAGCGACACGTGCACTTTCCTCGGGCTCTCTCGGCTCTTACACTCCGCGGCTGCGGCTCCAACATGCGCGCGAGAGAGTGTTGTGCAACGCCCCGCAGCAGCCAATTCCTCGGAGCGCGCGGCGACGACCCCGCACATTCAATTGCGCGCTCTGCCGTGAGAGATTGAGAGATTGAGAGAAAGCTCGTTTGCGGACTCCATTTCGCGGTCCCTTTTTCATTTAGCCCTTTTACGAGGGAGCCGCGTACTGCACTCTTCTCTCGTCGTACATCTTGTGGCTTGTATATACACTACACATCTATGAGGGCTCGTCTATTGCTTGCGCGCAACGCTGGCTGGCTGGCGGCATGTAGATTTTCATTTTGCTCTCGGGGCTGTGTGCGACGGTCGCGGTGATCCGCCGTATTCGCTCTTCCTAGTCGTCCTCCACCTCCTCGTCGTCGTCGTCGTCCTCGTCGCCGTCGTCGCTGTTTGAAGAGATATTCCGGAGGCTCATCGAGATTGATCGGCGACAAAGCCGGGCTCTGCGTCTCTCCTTTTTCGTGCGGCGAACTTTATACGTATATATATATCTTTCCGGCCCCGAGGATCTATATATGTGTAGAGCGCGGCGGGAGGGAATATTATCCCTGAGAGAAAGGGCGACGATTAATGCAGCGGCTGATAAGGACCGATCGCGTCGCTGCTGGCGCGGGGCTCTTCAATTAGAAAAGTTAAATTACTTGCTGAAATAAATTATTTGCTAATTCCACGCCCCCCCCCGCCCCCCTTCACCCCCGCCGCCGTCGAGGGATCCGCCTCCGCAGGCCATTAGCTTCCGAGAGTTAGACATATATACGTATCGCGCACATATACACACAGCGCGGCCGCGAGAAAGTTTTCCCGCCTCCGCGGTGCGGAGAGGCCCTCGTCGATACGCATCGCCGAGATTTCCGGGGAAAAAGCTTCTTCCGAGGACGGTCCAGGCGCTCGGCCCGCTGGATAGATTTGATGGAGTGCATTTACAGTGGGAGCACACCGGCAGCTGCTGGACCCCGTGTGTATATACATACCGGGGAAAAGAGCAAAGCTCCCACTTTGCCGTTAACCCCCGCCGGTCTCCCTCTCTCCTTCTCTTCGTCTCCGCTCTTCGGCACGTATATACGTATATAGAGACCCTATACGCTTCCGCGTTGCTGATGCTTCTATCCGTCGCTTCTTCGCGAGTTTTCCCCTTCTCTGTAACGAGATCCAAAAGTGTTTCCCGCATGACGTGCAGCGCCCTTGTTAGCCTCGTGTTTTGGCCCGAGTGTGTATATAGTCCGTACAGCAGTCTCTTCTCTCCGAAATAATAAGCCCCTCGCCGCGCGTTTCTGTGTACCTTTTCCCTCGGCTCTAATGGCGAGCTCTCTCGCGTCCCCGGCTCTTTTTCCAGCTCGTCCTCCTCCTCCTCCTCCTCCTCCTTCTTTCTGCCGATGCGTTGCAGCGCGGAAAATCATCGCTGCGCCGCAGCGACGGGGCAAAAAGTTGCAGCAGCAGCAGCAGCAGCGGCAACAGCTAATACATAAAGCAGAGCAAGAGCCGCGCCAACTCTCTGCTGCTGCTGCTGCACACAGCGACGTGATGCGCGCACCGCACGGCTTTTGTGGCGATGCGGAGCTTCGACGTGAGCCGCGCGCGAGCGCAACTTGTGTAAGAGGAAAAGTTGGCGGCGAGTAGCTTCTGCGCGGTTTAACGTCGTTACGAACTTGCCTCCCGGATATTCAGAGTCGATGGGCTGTGGAGCGGCCGCGGCGGCGGTGTATAGCGCTATATACGCGGCAGGCTCGAGGGCTGGAAGGAAAAGAAAGAAAGAAAAAAAAAAAAAACGGAGCCGGCTTTCAAATGATAAGCTCGCGCATATCGAGCCTCTATCCTGTATACCAGCGGCTCGCTACTGCTGCGATGTGCTATACACGTATCCGCTGCTGCTGTCATTGCATTAGTGTCTAGCGCATCCTTTGGGATATCCCTCGGCGAATCCTTTACTGTCGGAAGTATATATACGCGTATATCTGCACACGTATCTATATATACATCTGCGGCTGATGCGCTCGCTGGCCGCGCGTTGGGCGCATAAATCTCCATTGGATAAGTCGCTGTGTGGCGCTGCTGCTCCTCCTTTACACTCCTTTTTCTCTCCGCGGCAGCGCCGACATCCGCGCGCGGAATGATTATTTCGGAAGGATCGCGGCTCTTAGATGCATAATCGAGCGGGAAAATATTCGATTCTTGCAAAAGGCGGAGCAGTCGGCGGGAGAGACGTTTTCAGGCTAGATTATATGTACGGAGAGAAACGAGGTCGGCGAAACTTATTGTTTTCTTCCTTCGATGCGGCGGCGGCGGCGGCGGCGGCGAAAGGGAGGGAGGAAAAGAGAGAGAGAGAGCGAGCTCATTGATAAGCGCAGGCTTTTTCTCCTCCAATTTCCTTCGGGCGTCTACTCTTGCGAGAAAAGGGTCTCTCCTTTGCGTTTTGCAAATAAAAGCCCTCGCCGAGTATAAGCTTCAATCTTCCTCCCCCTCGAAACTTTATTTACAGTAAATTGAAATTTTATCATTATTATATTTTGCTATATATGCGTGTCTTATGCTGCAGACTCTACAATGTAATCAGAAGTGAAAATCTACTGCGTGTCGTATATATATATACATAATACAATATTTACAGTGGCTTATATATATTATATGCTCAGTTGTTGCTCACGATGCAGGTCTATTACACAGTATATGCAGAAGTAGATTCACACAGAGACTCATCCGTCGGCTTTTGTACACGCTTTCTTTCTCTCGTTTTTTCTCTTCGGAAAAAATTGCAAAGTAAAAATAACAGTCGTGAGGAGACAGATAGATATATATATAGAGAATATTGCCCTCTAGTGCAGAACTATGGATACAGCACGCGCGTGCGTGATCGGCGCCAGAGTGCCTTTTATTATATATGCATAATACAGAATAAACTGAGCAAATGCAGTATATATATATAATATATATGTAAGGGGGAGGTGAGCTCGCTATGCACATCCACGTTACGGTGTATAATATATAAAGTTCATTCACATAAGTATACAGTATAGACACATAGTAGGCGAAGACTTGTGGTGCGAAGAAGGTTTCGTTGGATCGGGTCGTATAAGAGAGCGCACGTATAGCCGTAGATAGTGGAGACAGACGGATAGGGCGCGAGAAAGATATATAGAGAAAGAGGGAGAGAGAGATGTGTGTGCAGCGTATATACGGTATAGACGCATTGAAGTAAAGCTCTTCCACTGTATGCATATAGAGGTGCTGATGCACAAGCATCGCGATACGCTGTACAGCGCGATGTCGAGCTATATACCCGAGCTACTTGGCTTATAAACCGGCTTTTCGCCAACTACGGCAGTGTGTGTTTGTGAAGAGGCGTATACACAGTGTATACGCGGAGAGATGCCATCGCTGCACTGGAAGTGTAAAATAATGTAATGTCGCGATCGCGACACGTGAGAGCGAGGAATGTACGGACTTGTATACAGATATACAGACAGAAGGAGGCGAGGAGACGTAGATATGCAGAGAGGACACGGAGTGTGTGTACAGTATTTTTCATTCTTTTTTTCTCTATCTCTCACTTTTTTTCGTCTTTGTTCGACCCTCTCGTCCGCTTCCTGCTGCCTCGCCGGCGCTCGCGCGATGCAC
Source organism: Philotrypesis tridentata (assembly GCA_018906965.1). NCBI lineage: Eukaryota > Metazoa > Arthropoda > Insecta > Hymenoptera > Pteromalidae > Philotrypesis > Philotrypesis tridentata. Next base: position 4,492,461 of record JACCIB010000005.1, read on the forward strand.
ACTCGGGTTCTGGAGCGAGTAATACGAAATAAAAGAGTCACTACTAGCCCCAGTGGCGGAAGATACGGCTTCTTACACCCAGAGCCCCTGCCCCATCGTGTATAGTAGAATTTTGCGAGGCGGAAAATTTTGAGAGCGACCTTTTCGCGAGAGGTGATATGTCTCGTAATATATAGCTGTAGTGTGTGTGTGTCGCAAGTGGAGTATCGGTAATACATATAGTGACAAGAGAATGTGTAATGACATATAGAAAAAAAAAATTGTAAATACGTTGAGGTGTATAGTTGTGGAGACGAGATTACAGACGTGTATAGCAGTGTATATAATTAATTCGTGTCGTCGATCATGATGTATACAGATTAATGCTGTGATAGTGTGTAGAGTCTGTAAAATAGAACGAGAGAGAGAGAGAGAGAGAGAGAGAGAGAGAGGAGAGATGTGCGTATTGATCATTGTCGTTATGACAGACGAGGGTATACGTGTGCACATACAGACTGAGATTGATCCCTAAAACTAGAAAAATACAAAAATATGGTATATTATGTATCCAAAAAAACGTCGTGGCGAGAGAGGAAAAAAAATCTAGTCTCGTATAATAATCGTTATATATTCGCTGTAAAGTACAAAAAATTCTCTAAAGTCTGCTTTCTCATGCAAGAGTTATCATATATATATATATACGTGTGTGTATACGCTCTAGAGATACAGTGCACATATATAGTACATGTGCAGCGCTTTTCATATATATATATATGTATATATACACAGACGAGTATCCCATTCATACATATATGCGAGACGATATATTTTCCGCATGCAAATTGGTGCTTATTCTATATAGTCGTGTGTACAAATTGATCGCTATGGCCTCACATACACATGTATATATACATATCGCATATAGATCTGGCAAAGTGTGATAAAGAAGATCGACAGCGTTCATTAATTTCGCGGCAGATATGCGAACGAGTATAACATGCGCGCGAGCGCGAGAAAGAGCGCGCATTCGAAATAAAAATGTATACGGGGGCGTCGATGCTCCGTAAAAATATTTAGCTCCGGCACCGCACGTTATATTACGCGTATCGGGCGAGTTTAATTGGGTCACGACGAGGCGCGCGCCGAATTTTCCGTGAAACCGCGCGCGGCGCCGCGCCCACATCGCGGAACGCCGTAGGGGGGAGAAACGAGCAAAAGAGAGCGAGCGCGGAGTGCACTATGAATATCGAGTTATCCTCCATATAATACCTGCGCGTCGAGAATGAAAGAAAAAAAAAAGACGAACGAACGAGCGAGCGAGCGAGCGAACGACAAGGGGAAAAATAAGCAAAACAAATGTACGCGCGGCGCTCGACGCGATATTTTACCGAGAGTTTTTATTTGGCGAAAACTCCAGCCGCGACGGGGCTGCAAAATCGTAGCCGAGCTTTGCCAGCGAGATCTCCGGTTTCGCGCCGCGCGCAAAAGTCTTCGCGTTATTGTCGTCCACGAGAGTGAGAGGAGAGAGCGGCGAATCTTTTTCCCCGTCTTATAATTCTCGCGCACAATATTCTCTCGAAGCCCCGCAGTATGCGCGCGAACACAAGAGATATGAACGGAGAAAGAGAGACGTATAGAGTTGTGAAATGAGAGAAACAAGAGAGGCGTAGAGAGAGAGAGAGTGAGTTGGCGTGCATGTGCTGATTTATATAGTGATTATACATAGTGATAGTGTGTATATATAGTCTAATACATAAGGTGATTTATATTTATATATTTATGCGTGTGTATGTACAGTACATAGTGAGAGTGAGTGAAGGAGAAGGGAGGAGCGTTTCGGCTACATGGCCCCCTGGGCTATTCACGTTCTTCGGACTCTATATATATAAATATATATGAGGAGGAAAAAAAGAAGACGAAGCGCAGAGGCTAAGCGTAGCGGCGGCACAGCAGCGCGAAGGTGAATAGCCCGGCCGGTATACGTGGAGGATATATTAGAGAAAGAGATAGAGTGAGAGAGAGAGAGAGAGAGACAGAGTGGGGGAAGTGGAAGTGATGTATATCAAGAGTTGGATCAGCGTGTGAGTATATATACATATTCACACATCATGATGGGGGGGTTGGTTGGGTTGGTTGGTTGGTTGGGACGGTGCATATCGCTCCTCGCTAAAAGCTAAGTTCGCGTGAGTTGTAGCCAATCAGAGGTGCTTGTCAGTGAGATACGGCCGGCCAGTCACATAGCGATAGCCATTGGAGCTATCCTCCGCAGAAGAGGCTTTCGCTTGAATAATTTTTTTTTTTCATGGTCTACTCGACGGCTCAAAATTTTTTTTTTTTTTTTTTTGTTGAGAAAGCTGCGGTTTTGTTCAGAGAGAGGCTTACCAGGTGGGACTCTGGGCTGGTAAAGGTGACGACGGTGCCGTGAAGTCGCCGTGAGTTCACTGTGGCCGCTGCCGCCTGCGACACCACAACCCCCCGACACAAGTAGTGACACGTCGTGTCGGACGCCGCAGCAGATCATCACGAGCACACACAGATAACATGGATATTTCTCTTTAGATATATATGTCGATTGCTCCAGGCTCATGTCAACAAATTCTCGCAATCATCTTATTTTAGTTATTGTTTAATTTTTTTTTTTTTTGCTTTTTATTTTGCTCTATTTTCGTGCGTTGCGTCCACTAAGACGAAGCCTAGGGCCTCTCGGCGGACAGTGAGAGACAGTCCACGTGCTGGTGGTGGTTGGTGCTTGCTAATGCCGCGTCTGACTCGTTAAGTTGGGCGGGGGGAAGAAGGGAGAGATAGAGAAAGAGAGATTGATATAAAGTGTGCGCTGGTGGAGAGTAATTAACAGTATATGCGTGTGGGAGAGGGGTTGCCGAGACGCTTATCCGAACAATCAAAAGGTAAGTGCGCGCGAATTTTCATCGCCGCGAAACTTATATATGCGCGGCCTGGCGTATATATAAACGCCCCGTGAGGAGGCGTTGAAAGTCATGGCTCGCAAAACTTTGCCTTAATAGATATACGGATATATACATATAAGTACACTGCGAGCACGCGCGCTGGGCTTTGGCTTAGAACTGCAGCGGGGCTTAATATTGCAAAACTTCATTCATAATCGGGCCCCGCTAATCGCGCCTATAAAAACCGTAACGCCCGCGCCGCCTATATATAGCATCCAAAACATTCCGAGAGACACCAGGAGCGCACCTGATATATTAGTACACAGCGCGTTAAAATGTATATCCAAAGAAAAACTGGGTCACGAGGGAGGAAGGGGGAGAGAGAGAGAGAGAGGAAGAGCCTCAATGAGCGCAACTTCAATTTACCTGCGCGTAAAACTAATTAAGGCAAATCCTCGTAATTCCTCGCCTCTTGCCGCCCGGAACAGCGTGGGAGGAAGGGAGGGAGAGAGAAAGAGAGAGAGAGAGAGAGAGGACACCGCAGGGCGTAATTAATGCGAGCTAGTCGCAGGTGTGTCGTCGAGACCGCGAGAGCCGCGCATCCATACCGGCGAGATGTAAAAAAGCTCTATATACGTAGATAGCCGCGTATAGAGGCTTGTTTAGTATACTATAAGCCGCGTATACAGGGATGAGGACTGTAAAGTTAACGGCGCGAGGGTCTGCTTAACGGTTCGGCACGTTTATAGCGCTAACGGTGCGCGGTCAAATCGAACGACGACGACGACGACGACGTCGACGGCGGCGGCGCGCGCGGCTCGATATCGAACTTGCGCCCCCCCCCCCTCCCCACCCATCCCCTGGGGGACCGTAGAGTCGCCTCGATGCCTTTTTTTAACCCTTTCTTGTGTAGCAGCCCCGCACCAAGCTGGCAAATGGAATTTTAAGCGTAAGCTCGCGCGAGCGAGAGAGAGAGAGAGAAATACGGACTAACCGGACGGCTGCGCTACGCAACTTTTTACTTTTGTAGATATAACTTTTATATTCCTTGTGTTATATGCCCGACGTTTCTCTACTCTCGAATTCCTCGTAAAAGTTGGCTCTTAATTAAGACGCTTCTTGGATTCGTTCTTTTGTTCCGTTATTTAATCTCGCTTCCCCGGCGCTGTTTTACCCCCCCCCCCTCTCCCCCTCCCTCCTTTTCTCTCCTCTCTCACTCTCTCCGCGTCCTCGAAAAATCTCGGTCTACGATTTTTTCTTTTCTCTCTCTCTCTCTCTCTCTCTCTCTCTCTCGGCCTTTCTGCCGCAGAGTAATAACGGCTAAACGAGGCCTCCAGTCGCATCGATTATTTTCCGTTCCGAAAACGGCGTAATGAACCGGCGATGATGAGGGGCTTTGAGGAGCGGAGCGCTGCACGAGAGGGAGGAGAGGAGCCCGTTTTTACACTGCATCTTCGCCTAATTGGATTATCGAATTCCCGGCTGTTTTGCTTATTAAGCCGCGGCGGATTCTCCGAATGCGCTGCGTCGCTGCCTCGCATTCCGCGCATAGATCGCCGAATTCTGCGGGCCGGGCGCCCGCGTTAATTCCGCTACCGCCTGCTCCTATACATACTACTACTACTACCTGCTACTGCTCGTTTTTGTCCCGCTGACCTCGTGAGCTCGCGAAGGAAATTCGAAGATACGCTCTGTACGTCCCATATATATATATATACACAGCGAGTGTGCGATGACGTATACGAAAGCCATAAATATCGATTAAAACACTGTCGGCCGATGTGTGAGCGCGCCGCGGCTGTGCGTCCGCTAATCTCTTTCGAAAATATTTTCTCGCGCGCGCGCAGCTGTGGTCGTAAATACGAATTAATGGCCTTAAATTATTGTACGAATCGCGGGACTGATTTTTAGCGCGGTTGTGTATATACAGCGCCGCGCGGCCGATTCATATATTTTAAGCTGCCCCGCGCGCGCGCGCGAGACAGAGTGCGAATTTGGAGCTTCTCTCGGCCGCCCCTACTTTTTTTTTAATATACACGCAGGAAAACGCGCCCGTATATGTACTCGTATATACACATTGCGAGAGATGAGTAACGACCGCCGATCCGCGCGGAGGTGCGCGGCGTGCTTTTTCGCGAATCCGCGCGGCTAATTTATATTTAACGCGCCGTTAATTACACGCGGCGAGTTACAGCTCTCTTCTCTCTCTCGCGTGCGCGAGGCGGAAAATAAAAGGGGGAAATTGAAAACCGACGGTGTGCGGAGAGTCCCCCCGTTGAAAATTCAAGCCGTTTAGGGGTGTGTAATTTCGAGGCGACTGCTCGAACGCGAGAGACAGAATACACAAACACTGCGGGCTTTTCCTGGTTCAAAAAACAGCAAGACGCTCCCCGGAGAATGTGTAATGGACTAATGAAGAGGAAACGGCTTTGGGCCGCTATTAAAATACGAGTGCCGGCTTAAAGTACACAGGTTAAAAGCCGGCGCTGCCGCTGCTGCAGCTATACCGCGAGCGAGAGGAAAAAAAAAGGGTCGAGTGTATAGCGCCGAGGCTTCTAATACGTGTAACGCGAGTCGGCTCGCGTGTGGCCGAGAGAGAGAGTCCTGCCAGGGAAGGGATGAACTTCTTTCCGATTCGCCGCGGCCGCGAGCACTTTGCGCCCCGGCGTCGTTTCGCGCGCAAAAAAAGGGAGAGAGAGAGAGAGGAGGAGAAGAAGGAAAGCCGCTTTGACCCACTTGTCGTGCGTGTATGTACCGATGCTAAATTATATACGTTCGCGCGTAAAGTGTATATTTTTTGAGCGAGAGGGACAGGAATGCGAAAAGCTCGTCGGGTACAGTTAAGAGAGACGTTACGATATACATAGGTATGGGAACAAAGCGACACTATAGCCGAGCGGTTGGGAGGGAGTTGCGCCGGTTACTTACGCGAACGCGGAGAGGATCAATCCCCGAGACTTGATATGGAAGCGACTGGTCGATTGCGCAATTTCCAAATGGAAATTCTTGCGGGTGTAAAGTAGATCTGCGGGCGAGCGAGAGGGCGCATAGTGCCTCGGCTCCTCGTAAAATATCTATAAACCGAACTGTGTGCTACCGCATCGCGCGCTCGGGATGCATTCCACACGTGGCTGCTGCAGCCCGACTCGCGCACGCACGTATATATATACGTATACGGGATTTTACGACGGCTACGCTATTGTGTGTTAATTCACGGAGCGAGAGCGAGAGGGAGTAAGTTCCTTTTTGTACGGTGGCTGTGTTGTACGACGAGTACGTGTGTGTACGCGCGCTTCGCCGCTTTGTTTACCTTTAATACACACGTAGATGACGACGTCGACGACGACGACGACGACGAGCTTTGTTTATACGCTATTTCGGACAATCGATAATTCACGTCGCGAGAGTCAACTCCGCGAGCGGGTCGTACCGCGCGAGGATATACGTGGCGAGAGAGAGAGAGAGAGAGAAAGAGCGAGGACTAAGCGGGCGAAAATGAATTTTTGGCAAGCTCGTCACGTGCGCGCCGAGTGCCGTCGTGCAGAAGTTTCGCGCGGGTGTAAGAGAATCCCATATGGCGAGCGTATACAGACACTCGTATATAGGTATATATACAGCGAGAGACAGAGAGAGATGCGACAGCGCATAGTGGCTGCTGCAGCGGCCGATATTTGCAAATCCAATCGCAAAATGGCTCAAGTTCCAGGAGCGCGCGAGCGCGAGCTTAAACTCTCTCTCGCTCGCGGAGTGTGGAAAGGAGGAGAATATTAATCGAAATCACGGCGAGAATCGATGTCGCGAGAGCGACTTTGAATCGAGAAGAGAGAGAGAGAGAGAGAGAGAGAAGGACGGGCCAAAAGTCTGAGGGAGAGAAACTTGGCCAATTGGAGCGGCATTCGTGCAGCGCAGCAGTAGCAGCAGCGGCAGCAGCTTCGCGAAACTTTCCTCCACGTTGCGGAGCTTCTGCGGCTCTATATATACGGCACAGCGTGAAAGAGCAAAGGCCGCGTTATACGCCTACGTACATACCTATATATTTATAGGCGCGTTGCAGGGCCTGCAGGGAGCGCGAAGAAACGGGAGCGTCGCTTTAGCGCGCGCGATAATGGCCACGAATTCACAAAACAAGCCCCCTACCCCTCCCCTCCCTCCCGCCGAAATGACGAACGCTAATGCAAATCGATGCCTCAATTAGGGAGAAAGAGAACGCCTCTCGCGCTAGTTATATTTATTACCCTGTGCCGTGCGGCATGCACAAGCGCGGCGATTCGTTGCTCGGCAAACTTCTCGCTTTGGCCCACTCCACCCCGCAGCCCCCCCCCCCCCCTATACACTGCGCCCGAGTCCTCGGCGTTTATATAATGCATACTTGCGCGCATACGTAGGAAAGCGATATCAGAGCAAGAGAGAGAGAGAGAGACTGTCTGCAAGCGTCCCGAGAGTCTCGATTCGCAATCTCGTTACGGCAGAGCGAACGGCCGGGCATCGTCGCAACGAGCTCGTTATCGCACGCGTCGGACTATGCGCTACACAGCGCAACTACTCGGCGATTGCAGCAAACGATTATGAGGGCCGCGCGACGCCGGGAACACTTAACGCTCGATAAAGCAGCAGCTGCAGTCGACGCGAGTATATGGAGGACCGAGTGTGTGCGCGCGCGCCAGCGCGTTTCTCTCTCTTTCCCCTCCCCCCTCCTCCCCAAAAAAAAGCCAGCGAAAATACGACTGGCGAGCGCCTCATGTAATATTCAATTATTCGGATAAGCGTTTCCCACACCCCCTCCGCCGTCGAATACAGCCAGACCCGAGAGAATGGAACTGGCGTTTGAAAGTGAAAAATAGATAGAGATTGGTGACTCTCGAAACTCGCATATACGGCGTATACGTATATGTACGAAGTTGGCCGAGAAAGAGAGCTTTTGGTCAGTCGAGAGAAGGGCTACTGCTGGTGGTGGTGGTGGTGGTGGTGGTGGTGGCGGCGTGCTGGTCAGACATACACTTCGGCGTGGTGTGTGAGTGTGTGTGTGAGAGAGAGGGAGAGAGGGAGGGGCGGGGGGGGCATAGTTGCGGTGCAGATGTAGGAGTTGCGACACTTACGAGATGCGAGTCTCTGGTGGTAAAGGTGACCGGGTCGTTGACCCGCGGCTCGCGACACTGGAACTCCATCTTGCCCCAGGCGGCCGTGCCTGTGGCACCGCTTCGCGCCGCTTCGATCAGCTCCATGCGCACCCCCTCGGCTTGGAATTCCACCTGAAAGAGGAGGAATGCGTTTTATACGTTAGCGCACGTATTATACGTGTGTGTGTGTTTCTTGCGGTTAATTGTTGTTGCTACTGCACATCCATAGAATTTGAGTCACGCGAAATATTCCAATATAATATTTTTTAATCCCTCGCGTTTATGGAACATCGTGCGATTACGTTCGACTCGGTCAACGACCAAATTGTCAGAAATTCGAGTTCGGATTTCCAAAATCGACGGACATAATTGCATATCCGGGCAATTTTCGTACGACCGTATATAATTCATATCTTCAGCTCGGATTCGACGCGGGAAATTTTGCTGTACGTTCGGCACACTTATTGCACGATTCTCTCTCTCTCTCTCTCTCTCTCTCTCTCTCTCTCTCTCTCTGTCTCCTTACTTATTCAGCGACCTGCCGAACGCGCGGCTTATATATGTCAACGCGCGCGCGATTTTCCGCGTCGAAGCCAATTTTCCACGAATAAACGGACTCGACAATCTACAACGCACACTGCGGGTCGCGCGACGCAAGCCTCCGCGCGTAAAAAGAAAATTGCAGAGAGAGGAGAGAGAGAGAGAGAGAGAGAGAGAGAGAGAGAGAGAGAGAGAGAGAGACGAAGAGCGCGAATAGACCGTTTTCTCCGCTGGAAACTGCCCTAAACAACCTGATTTACCGGGTAAAAAAGAAAACGAAATAGAAAGAGAGAGAGAGAGAGAGAAAAAAAATAGAGCTCGGCAATTACGGCGCCGCTCGTAAAGCTTCGTCCTTCAGCAAAACAAGTGCGAATATAATTATTCGCATTCCCGCGCGAGGTGTTATCTGCACTCGTCAACTACACTATACGCGGCCTGGCGCAGCCGTAAAGAAAGTGCGCGGGTGGAGCGCGCTGCAGGCCTGCCCGCGACGCGATAACGAAATGCATGTATATATATATAAAGAGCCGCTCGCGGCCGAGATGCAATTAGCTGTTTCTCCCGCGAAGACGTGTAACGTGACTCTAGCACGAGTCGTTTTCGTGCTATATATTTATTATGGATATATATAGGCGCGTCGTATTGTACCTTGCGCAGGCAGCCGACGAAGTTGTTGATGCCCTTGGAGCCGAGGAGTTCCCGGGCGTCGGCGCCACCGCCGACCAGGAGCTTCTCGCTGGCGAGTTTGGTGAAGGAACCGGCCGTGTGCCCGTGCTCGGTGTAGAGGCCGTCGACGGTCGCCGTCAGCTGAAAGCACACAAGAAGTACACACAGACTTTTAGAGAAGTGCGGTGGATCACAATGCCAGGGCTCTATACGTATATTCCTTCGGAAAATTAAACTCTCGGTTGAGCGAGGTTCCTTTCGGCTTTTTATTCTATCTTTCTCTCTCTCTATCCCTTCTGTACTTTCGTCGGGAGCGAAATAAGACGCGCAATTAAAAGTTTGCCCTGCGAAAGTATAGAGAGAGAGAGAGAGAGAACTTCCAATTAATCCCTCCGCGCGCTCGCGCTGTAAATATGAAAAACAGACGTTTTTCTAATTAATAGCGACGGATTCATTTACACTGCGCCCTCCTTACGTCTATAAATTATGCGCCCTGCAGTATGGTGTGCTGTGCGCAGCCACAGGTGCTCTCTCTCTCTCTCCCTCTCTCTCTCTCTCTCTCTCAGAGTGAGAGCCAGAGAAAGACACGGACGCGTGCGAAGCTCGAAAGCGGGAGAGGGAGAGAAAAAGTTAATTGCTCTGCCATATAATTGCAGGGGCCCAAGGGGACCTGTTCCGTCTGCTCGCCGGTACTTCCTCTCTCAGTCTCTCTCTCTCTCTCTCTCACTCACTAGCTTACCGGCAAAAAAATTTTAATTGCTCGCGAATTTTCGTCTATTTATTTACAGCACAGCTGTCCCGACGCCACTGCCACTGCTACACTATATACCGCTCGTATAGTGCACTGCGCACAGGTATATATCGACTGTCTTCGCGCTTGATAATTACCGGCTCTCCCCGCGCTATTTTTTGCGCACCGCTGCACGCGTAAGTATATACCGAGCGAGAGAGAGAGAGAGAGAGAGAGAGAGACGAGCCGCTGCATCCGCTTATATATATACGGAGGGAAGCTCGGCTGAAAAAAAAATCGCCTAATTTCGTTCTCCATTTCGCGGCAGCTGCGCGCACGCGGTCGAGCTGTATACCTGTATATATGTACGTAAGCGCCGGCTCGAAACAAGCTCGACTGAGTTATGGCGACGCAGGCGCTGCGCGCCCAGCGCTATATTCTGAAATCCGTCGGGAAAACAGCGGTAATTAATGGCCCGCGCGCCGCGAGAAGCAAAACCTTACACCATCTCGGTCTCCCTTTTGTAAACCAGGAGCAAAAAGCTCCGACTCCTCTCTCACCCCCCCTCCCCTCCTCCGCCCCCGCATGTATAATAAACAAATAGAATATAAATTAAAAAGCTCGTCCGTATTGTTGCGCGTGTGTACGCCGCGCACACATGCAGCGACGGCGCTGGAAGAAGACGAAGACGAAGAAGAAGAAGCAGAGGATAAAAAAAGGCGAGGGCGAAGCCTATAGCGCGTTATTTCCCGCGCGCGCAGCTTTCCAAGTGCAGCTTTCATTTGGAGAGGGGCTGGCCTAGGAAAAAGCTCTCGCGGCGAGCGATATTTTTCCGATTTCTTTTTCCACGAGCGCGCGCCCGAGAGAAAGAGAGAGAGAGAGAGAGAGAAAGAGAGAGAGAAGAAAACCAGGAGCTCTCGCCGGAGTATCTCCGCGCGACTTCCCCGACCGTAAACTTTCTGCCCCTTTTCGAGAGATCATGCGGGCGTTTTAGTGAGACTATAAACTTAGCATTTAGACAGCTGCGCGTGCACATGGGGCTATGGGAGCAGCGGCAGCAGAAGAAGAAGTAGAAGAAGAATCAGAGGAAAAAAAAATAGAAAGCGGGAGGAGAGAAGGAATTTTCCTGGGGGCGAGAGGGGAGGAGGGCTGAGCTTTTTCAACTCGGCGCGTATAATTGTTGGCGAAAATAATTGTTGTCGCTGTTGTCCCGACTTTCTCAAGCCGTCGCGAGAGAGAGAGAGACGACCCTTACGAATTTTTCTTGCGGCTACGAGTGTGTGCGTGTGTGTGTGGAACTCTGCGTACATATACATGTAGGCGCAGGGTAGAATTGTTTTTTCCTACTTCTATTCAACTCGTCCGCGTCAGGGACGACGACGACGACGACGACGACGACGACGATAATCTTTTACGAGGGGCCATTCCGCGTCTTATCTCATCGTCTTCTTAATTAAATCGAGTGCGGCCGGCTTTTTAATTTGGCACTGCGAGACGTAGAAGAGATAGGAGAGAGGGAAAGCGCAGTTGGATTTGATTTGCGGATAGTTTTACGCTCGGCGGTGGAGTCGCGAACAAATCTAACGAGAGAGTGAGAGAGAGAGAGAGAGAGAAAAGCCCCGCTTGCGAGAGATAGAGTGTAATCATTGCGATGAAATTAAGAGATAGCGGCTCTTGATACTCCGAGAAGATATACTGGAGATGTAACGTATACGGTCTTATACTTTTTTTTTCTCGTTTATATCGATAGTCGGTATATTTGCGTTGCTGTCTCAATTGCGACGATTACAACAGCTCGGATGTAAATTTAGCGCATCCAGTATATAAAGTACAAGGCTGTACGGGCGATATTTCTTATTCCCATCAGGCGCTGAATTATGCAATCGCGCTCGCGGAACACGGCGAAGATCCTTTTATCGAATTAGCTTATAATTCGCCGTGCTATAAATATCAGTTTACCTTCGATTCCGGCTTCGAAACACAATTATAAAGCTTCTCTCAGACGCGAGCGCGGAACAATACCGCTATAACGACCGGCCGCCGTAAAATTTTCAGTTAGCCTTTTTCAAGATGTTCGACTGCAGATAAAAAGTCTCGGGGGGGGGGGGCGGTGAAATACGAGGGTCATTCGGCGGTGCATCGTCCCTCCCTCCCTCCTCCTCTCCATCCACGCGCGGCCTGATAATTCAGCGTCATTAATTTCTTATCTGTCTCTTCGGCGCGAGAGGTCTTTTTCCGTCTGCTTGATAGTCTCTCGCGAGAGGCTTTTATGAAGTACGACGAGGGCGCAGAGAGAGAGGGAAAGCTAGGGTGGAAGAGAAAGGGGCTCTTCCTGCCGCCGCGGATGAGATAGCGCGAAGCGTGTCGGCGAGAGGCTGAACGCGCTCGCGACGAGTATCTTCGCGCGTGACGGAAATTGGAGGAATCCCCGCGAAGGACGGCTGTAGAGTCGCGTAGCTTTGGATTTATAATTAAAGAGTCGATTTGTTGGCGCTGCGTGTGCAATTGTGCATAGTGTAAGAAGCGTCGTGTAACGCTCCAATATGACCAATTATCCGAGGAAAATGCGCACTTTTCGGGGGTCCGGAAATCGAAATTTTGTTTTTAAAGCTCGTGGTTTCGGATCGATCAGACTTTTTTCTGGAAGCCGAAAGATAGTCAAAAGTGCAGAAGTTCGATTGGACCCCCCGAAAAGTGCATTTTTCTAAGAGAATTGGTCATGTTGTTGAAAAAAATGTCTCCGTCTCTCTCTCTCTCTCTCTTTCTCTCTCGGAAAAACAGGTTTATTAATTTTTACTTTACTAGTCGAGTAACGCAGGTACATAGTGTAAAAACGAAAAATATTCTTAGACTTTACAATAAAATTTACTCGAGTTCTAATAAAACTTACTAGACTGACACATAAATTTTACCTTTCAGTACAGCAATTTTCATGGTTTTGACGCTACGTGGCTGTGTTACTCGAAAGTACAGTAATTTTTATAGTCCGCATTGCAATCTTTCATACAACTGTTTTCTCAACGTAAAAATATAAGTACACAGAGTATATAGCACGTTTATTTCGAGTGTGCTGTTGTTCGAGTCTCTCATTCGAATGAACAAGTACATATAGTTTCGGGATACACGGAACATACAGCGCTGGAAACGACGCATATAATACATACAAATTCTTATACGAGAGAGCAGAACAATAAGGACAGGAGAGCATCACTCGAGCGGGACGCTCGCGTTGGCAGATTCGCGGTAACTAAAACATCAGAGCTCTCTCCCTCTCGCGCTCTAGATTCCGTCGGCCGCATAGTGTCTGCGTGCATATACTATATATATATATATGTACGTCGGCACCACTAAACTAAAGGCGAAAGAGAGAGAGAGAGAGTGTCGAGCGATTATGCAAGGTGGTAAGGCGTGAATTTCCCCTCCGCAGCCTGAATTAGCAGGAGCACTAGCGTATATGATCCTGCGGAGGTGCTAAATTACGCTCGGCGATGTATCGCGCGCGGCTTAGTCGTTTCATTAATTTTCACGCTGGACCCTTCGTTACTTAGCGCACGACCGGCGCTATCCCCTTACATAATTCTCTCTCACTCTCGCTCGGCTCTCTATATAACAGCCTGTAATGGTACCGCGAGTCGACATTCCTTACATCGCCCCCCCCCCTTCCCTCCCCGGCTTGCGGCCGGCCGAGCTCCTAATACACCGGAATCAATGCGCGTATATGCACTGCATATACGTATATTTACTCTCCCGCGCGTACACAAGCTTCGCAGCGGTAGACACACAAACTGTCCTGACATCGGCGGCGGCGGCGCATTCGCGCATTAATACACACTGATACTCGACCTCGTTTATCAAAGCGGCGCCATTCAGCGGCGCGATTCTAGACTCATTACGTGCTTCGCACGGCCGCGCGGCGCTGCGGAGCCGCAAATTAATTGCTTCTGCGCTGCTTCTTTTTCCACCCCCTCGCCCCTCGCCCGCGCGACCCTATGTGCACCATCCCCCACCCCCTTAAGCCCGGGCGATTTTTCGCGCTGTCTCGTCTCCGCGACGAGGCTCAAAGAGATAGCGCTCGTTAAATTTCTCTCGCGACTACATGTATAGTATATATATTTATGTCGAGAGCGCGCATTTTTCGAGCCTTGTAAACGCGTGCGTCCCATAATTTGTACACGTACTGCGCGGCCGCCCGCGCGGAAAAATCAGTCGAGCGCAGCGAAAAGTTTCTCGCGCTCCTCTATAATTTCTCAAACTCTAATCCTGCCGTATATGCACGCGCGCTCTCTCGCAGCTCGATTTTACCCCCTGTGCAGTGCCCGCGCGCGACATAGACGCGAGCGATCGATACACGCGCGCGAGAGAGAGAGAGAGAGAGAGAGAATTTCAGCCTATAGACACACGAACCGCCACTCTTGTATACAGTCCCGTTAAAAAAAATGAAGCAGTATATAGGCTCGCACGCAATCAGCGATTGACATAATTTTCGTCTCCGGCTTTGCGCTGCCCCTCTCGCCCCCCGCGCCTAATGCTCTCCCAGGACTATGGAATCAGTAAATTGCTTATCGATCCTCCGTTATACTCACTCCACTATATATGCATTCCCGCACTCACCCTCTCTCCTTCTCTTTCTCTCGCGTATCAGTAGCGCTAGCCATAACACAGCAGTAGCGCGGCTATCGCCGTCGCGTGCATCGCTCATTTTTCTTTCTTTCTTTCTCGTTTTTTTTTTTTTTTTTTTTTTACAGTCGCATGTCCTCCATAATTTAAGCGGCGCAATTCGTGAAGGTCGCGGGCGTCCGTTGTTTATCTCGCGCGTATAATAATAAGCGCAGACGCGCGAGTGTTCCGGGAAAAAGAAATTTTCGCACATGTATATAGAGCCCGAGTCGTATGTACAAATTGCCCGGAATTAGCATTCGACGTATATACAGTGACGACGCGTGTGTATACACAACAGGAGCGAATAGTTCGGCTCTTTCTCTGGCTTTTGCGCCCTGGTGCAGCGCGTTCGCGAGTCGTTGGCGAGGAACGGGATCCTTCGCTCTGGCGGTAGAGCTTTCTCTCTCTCTCACTCGCGTGCTCGGGCCAATTACCGGAGGTGGTGACTTTCGTCGATAGCTATACACTACTGTATATATATACAGCCGCGCTCGAGTGCCGCAACTCGCCGACCGTATACATTATAACGATAGGACTGGGAATTGGTCGCAGCGCATCGCGCTCAATCGACAAACAGAAATTACGAGTGTAACCCTTGCGATTGATGACGACGGAAGGGACGTAGAGATAGAGAGATAGAGCTAGAGAGACAGAGAGAGAGAAATAGTCGTGGAGACCGAACGTGTGTGGGTATGTGTAGAGCCTCGTGGGGGGAGGGTCTCCCGCTGATTACCCAGACACCGTAATTACTCTAATCGGCTTTTGATCGCATTAACGCGTCGCTACCGCCGTACGCCGCTCTCTCTCTCTCACTCTCCTCGAAAAAAAAAACCGAAAAAAGAAAACGAACTCGCTCCCCCCCTCCCCCAATCCAATCAGCTTTTCGCTTAATCACCTTAGCTTCATAAGGCGGCAAAACGGGCCTGCGCGCGCTCGAGCGCTAATTTGCCTCGCTCCTTCTTCTCGCTGGCTTCTACTGTACTCGCCTTCTTTTTCTTCTACTTCTCCTTCGTTTTCCTCTCTCTCTCTCTCCTCGTCTCTTAAAGCTCTCCTCTTCCGGGAACAACACGAGCTGCGCCCGGGCAATAATACAAGCCAGGACGAAACAAAAAAAGACGAGCCGATTTCATTTGGCGGAGGAGAGAGAACGGTTAGTTGGAAAAACAGCCCCGACGTCACGTAGCGCGGAGAGGAAAATTTCCATCGCGACAATTTCCCTTTTAAGTTTTTCCGCTGCAATCCTTGAGCTTCGTCTCAACGCCCGCCCCGAGGGACTCGGCGATGCAGACGGACCGAGAGTTCACTCGCATATAAACAACGATAATCAAAGTTATATATATTGTTGAATTGATAAACGTATAAACCATACACGTCTTGCGCAAAATTTGTACAAGCTCGTAACGAGAGTCGTTCGCCGGAGATTAGTATACGTAGAACGGAAAGGCGAGATAGCCGCGTCGTTTCCCGCCTTCGATTATAAATATGAGCCGCGAGTGCTGCCGCGCTCTTATCCTTTCTAAAGCTCTCGCATCGAGAGGCGCGTCCGTAATAAATGACGATCGTTTTTAACAAGCTCTCTCTTTCTCCCGGCCATCTGATCCCGCGAGTGGTGCTCTCACGACGACGACGACGTCTTTTTCCTCTCGAGGAGCTTCCCTCGCATCATGCTTCATCGCGGAAAGCCCGTGTATATACAGCTATACAGGCTCCTCGCGATGATCAAGGCGCGCGCGCGCGCGCGCAGAACCTTTTTACTTCATCGAGCTGGTAACTTACCCTGCAGAAGCTCGTTACTGCTGAAATCTGAAACACAAAAGAGACGGCTTGGATTAATAAGAGAAAAAAGATAGTGTCCTCGAGTGGACGGCGTTGGGAATCATCTATAGCCCCTTTTTTCCCCTCATCCTCCCCCCCTTGTAATATCACCGAGCGAGACTGAAAGTTTCGCCCTTTAACTAACCGGGCTCGCGCTTGTTTCTTTAACTCGCTATGCTGCAGCGCACACCGGACGATGTTTGTTTGAACGTTGCTTTTTTTCTCTCTCTCTCTCTCTCTCTCTCTTTCTCCTCTCCCATTCGCGCTGCCCTTCCCAACCCGCTGCGACTACACTTGAAGCTATGGCCTTCCTTTCTCTCTCGAAGCTCCCCACACACACACACATACATCTGCGCGGAGAGAGGCATTTTGCGCGGCCTGCCGCTGTGTAATTAAAGAAAGTAATTAAAGTGCGACGCGTAACGTGTTAATTAGCTCCCTTTTCTATTCATCGCGCCAAAATAGCTCAAAGCAGCCGCGTAAAATCACCGCGAGTTTAATTACTTGCGAGCGTATAGCAGGGGGGAGGGGGAGGGGTGAGCCGCACGCCAAGGCGCGGTGTGGCGGCTTGCCGGCACATTTTTCAAATCCTCGCACACCAGCAGAGAGAGAAAGAGAGAGAGAGAGGGATCGACGACAATTTCGCCGTTAACTCGGAGAAACTCTCGAGGGCGCGACGAGAGAGCGCGGCTTTAGCGCTGCGCACAAGTGATTCTTGCGATAGTTTAGGCGGGCGTTTAACGGCGCACGTTTGCCTGTCGCCGCCGTACATGTATATATACAAGAGAGCTATTGCATGCGAATAAGGAGTAGAGGCTCGTCTAGACACCCCCACCTGTATACGCGCGCGCGGTGTCTCTCTCTCTCTCTCTCTCTCTCTCTCTCTCTCTCTCGCTGTGCACCGCGCGTATATACACCTGTATGTATATATAACTATACGTGTATACGGAGCACACGTATACACATATCTCAAGGGGAAAATTACGCGGCCTCTCGACTGCTCACTTAAGCATCGGCGCCGCCGCTGCTGCTGCTGCCGCTGCTGCAGTTGCGTTGCGGCATTATTCTGCATACGTACAAGTATGTGTGTACACGTATACGCGCGCGGAGCCATTCCGATTACAGCGCGGTGTAGCTTTAACCCGGCGCCGTAGGAGCTAATACGGCTTTTGTTGGTGTTTCTTCGAGACGCGCGCTGCAGTAACAGCAGCAGCGGCAACGGCTGAGAAAGAGATTATATACTTTATAAAGTCAACACATGCTAAGCTTTGACGGCGCATTTGCATTCTTCGCACGTGTGTGTGTGTGTGTGTGTGTAGCACACAGTCCACACCGCGTGTGCGCGCGCGCGCGCTAACAACGAGAAAAAGTTGCTCTACAAACGCACAACAGCGGCAGCAGCAGCAGCAGCAGCAGCAGCAGATATACTCAACGTGTCAAGTGAAAATTCTCCCGAGGGAACAAGCCAAGTTTCCCTTCCTTCCTACACCCCCGCAGCGCGCGCGCGTGTCTGTGTGCAATGTGCGCATGTATATATATACGAGAATCTCCGGAGCGCTGCGCTACTGCTACACACAGCAGTGTATAGCGAGCGAGCGCCGCCGCCGCTGCCGTCGAGGCAAATACGATGCCGAGGGAGATCAAAGGATTGAAGACGCGAAGCTTATGGCTTTGCGGGGGGAAGAAGCGAGCGAGAGAGAGAGAGAGAGAGAGAGAGAGAGAGAGGAGCAAGTTGCGCGAGAGAGAAACTTGGCAAGTCAAGACCCTTAGCGAATCCCTCGATGAATCGATAACGAATTTCCGCGGCGCTACACACACACACACACACACAGACGCACACCGCGCGCACGCTCACAATGCAATAACGCGCCAATGCACTTACAGCCTCGCTGCACGTGCGAACGAGTCGCTTTCTCGAGACGCATCGCGGGGGATATGTATAATATAATGCCGAGAGAGAGAGAGAGAGATACAAAAGCGCAAGTTGTATATGTATAACGCGGGTGCAGGTGGTCGATGAATCTTCCCTCCGCGGTATAGTATAAAAATTTTCCCCTCGCCACCCCGCGCGAACGCGGACGAAGGATCGAGAGTGAGAGAGACATTAATGACAATCCAACGGCAGTTTGCGAGTAGCTGTCGTCTGACTAATGCATCCTGGCTCTTCCCTCTCTCGGCCAGCTCTCCTGACGCTTATTGGAGTGTTGCGGCTCCGCGACTGCCTGTCTCGCTCTGTGTACACAAGGCAAAACTGACGTTTCGTAAAACGCGCGCCAGCGCGCACCGATATTGTGTGTATACATACAAGTATCACGACGAGTTTTCTCGTCCCCGCGGGCGCGCGCGCGACGCGACGCGGCTTCGGGAGCACACAGCGTCCGGATTGTGTCTCTCGTTCCTTTTTTCGTCGACTATACGACACCCGGGGTGTACAGCGATGTTATTAAAGCATGGAGCCCCCGAGATAAATCAGGGATAATTGTCCAGCTTAGAAATTGGCGTGAGCGAGGTGGGGGTGGAAATATCTCGCTCTCGTCGGATGTAACGCGAAGGAAAATGGCCCGTAAATTATTCTGGGCCGCCGTGCGCGCAACCAGCGGGAATATTCATAGGATTCTCCGAGTCACGATTGTTCAATTTTTCACGCCGACCTATTGATCCTCCCTTGTCGCAAATACATATAGAAACCTGCTCGCTCGGAAGCATTATGTAGCTCTCGCTTCCTCCCTTCTTCCGTCGTCGCCTCTCCTCCCCCCCCCCTCACTCCTCCTCTTTTTAAATGCTCTCTGCGCTCTCCACCTTCGATTTGCATGTTTTCGCCGACGCAAAACAAGCAGAGCGCGGAGTCCGAATAAATAAAAGCCGGAGATCGGGCGGATTAAGCAAAGGTACGCAAACTCTCCTCTCTCTCTCTCTCTCTCTCTCTCTCGCTCTCTCCCTCTCAATCTCTTCAAGCAAATAAGAGCCGGCGCTTTTTTTCCCTTCAGCCGCATAATAGAAGGATGCGCGCATAGCAATACGTATATATATATATATATACAGCAGAGAATGAGAGAGCCTCGGGATTGATAAAGCGCGCTAAGAGGCTCAATGGAGAACAAGAGTTGCCGAGCTGCGCGCAGCCCAGAGCTATAGAGAGCGAGAGAGAGAGAGAGCGGTAATTCCTTCGAGTGGAAAAACCTACTTTATGCGCGAGCTACTACTGCGCTTTTTTATAATGCTTCGTAAGCTGATTCTCCCGATTCGCTTAAATAGCTACACACGCGACTAACTACGCAGCGTCTCCCTCTATAGCTCTCTTCAAATTTACCTCGTTAATGCCCGCGCTCCCGCCGAAAGCTCCTACGGTCTATATAACGTCCCTCCCGTGCGCCCTCCTCCTCTCCTCGCCTATACTCGTGAAATATTTAGTCTACGATTAAGAATTTTAAAAGCGTTCCTTTCTCTCTCTCTCTCCGTCGCTCATATAGGACACGACGTCGGCGGGCGCAGGGAACAAAAAAAAAAAAAAACGAAGTAGAAGAATAAGCGTCCCGACGATTCCTCCCTTTCAATATATGACAGACCAGGAGCTCTCGACCTCGATGTCTGGCTTCTTTTCTGAATACTAATAAGACGCGGCCGGCTCCGGCAAAATTCTCAGAATAATCCGGCGATAATCGGCCAGCTCTCTCGCTCTCTCTCCCTCTCTCCCGACGGATACGATAAATCTGGCATAAAGAGGATGAGCGAGGAGAGCAAGAGAGAAAGCGGCTGTACAGCAGCGGCCTCCCGTCATCGTATTATCCCCCTCGGATATCGTGCTCGCAACGGAAAGGAGTAGCGGAAGGAGAGAAAATCTGACATCTGGGCGAAAATTACATTTTTTTCCCCGCCCCCTCTTCTTTCTTCTCCGCTCCAGTTTCACGCCGCATTCGGAATCGCTATATAATACGCGAACACCGCGCGAGACGCGATAATACATCGTGTATATATATACGACGAGCGAAGAAAAGAGTCGCCGAGAGTTCTCCGGAGTTCTCCATATTATACATATATCGGATCGTTTAGATGGAAACTGTCAAACTCGCGCGCGCGCGCACCTTCGGGCGCTGTCTAGACACGTCGCTCGAGATCTCACTTTGACTGCGCGCTTCGACAGTTTCCTTAACGATTTCCCCGGAAGGCTATCGCTGTACTGCTATATATACGCACACACACTGCACGACTTGTGCGGACGAAAGAGCTGCCTGCATATTATGCAAACGACGTGGGGGGGGGCATTAATTCGTCCGGGCTTTTTTCTCTTTTGCTTTTCGCCGCGCGGAGACACGCCGGAGAAGACACAGCCGAGAGCATATAGCAGAGCGCGCGTTGCGCATAAGATGCATCGCGCTTAATTTGCACGATAAATAGCGCGTCGGTGCAGGGGCTCCTGACCTACTCCACACACACGCGCGGCGCGCTTGGAATTGATGGCTCCGCGGAGAGGAGACCCCGGCGCTTCTTTTTCGAGGTAATTCTTACGGACGAAATTACAGCTCGCGAAGAGGTGGGTGTATGTGTGTATATACGTAGGGCCTGGCATGATTTACGGCGATTTTCGCTAATTTGCCAGTATAAACGGGGAGAAATGACGTTTAACGTATGGTGTTGTAACGGGCTCGCCGCGCGAGGCCTGAATATTTTGTCAAGCGCGCGTCATTTTTCTCTCGCGGCAATATCGCGAGAGAGAGAACGCGAGAAATAGACGGCCCGTAATAAAAGTAAAACTCGTTCCGTATATGCGCGTATATAACTCGATAGATTTCAAAGATTTATGATCGTCGGAAAGATTTGCACACGTCGGGAATACTTCAGTCTTATTCGACGATTTATCAAAGTCAGACTTTCTCTCCTGCTCTCGCGAGTGTACGTTTAGTTGCAAATTTTTCATTCCGAATGAAGGTTCGCGCCGAGCGCGATTAAAGTGTAATCTCTCTATGGTCTATATGAAAAAGCATCGCGCGACGGAAGGGAATCCGACGCGTATGTAGGCGTACGTCGGCGAAATTCCGCACATATTACCCACATTTCGTTATACTCTTTTCTATAATTCGAGCTCTCTCCACTTTCCTCGTCCCTCCCTCTCTTTCCTCCTACTCTCTCTCTCTCTCTCTCTCCCTCCACACGGCAAATTCCGTTTCATTCGCTACGCTATAAAAATCTTTTATACCAGGGGCTTTCGTTTTATTTCCACTCGAGGTCTACTGTAGCTCGAGCAGTCCTCGCTGCACAAGAAGCCGTGCGTGCGAGCTTCTCCCTCACCGTATATATAGCTCGCGTGCAATACGTTACACTTTTGTCGCGCGCGTTGCGTGGAATCTATTTTCTAGAATCTAAATATTTCTCTCTGCTCGCTTTAAGATTGTTTCTGCTTTAAAAAAAAAAAAGGAAAACAGAGTCACAGAGAGAGAGAGTGAGAGAGAGGGAAAGAGAAAAAGGCCAGCCTAGGCTGCAGGTAATATTGCATCGAGATAAGAGAAACGCGGTAGTTAATTTTCCGAGAATTACTCGACGCAAAAACTGGGACTCGAGAAGAGAGAGAGAGTGAGAGAAAAAAAGGCCAGCGCAGTGTGTGCGCGGGGTGTGCGTCTAAATTTGCGTTTAACAATTCATGGCCCCGGCAAATAAGCCGGTGGGTAGGGTTATTCGTCGCTCTGAGAGCCCGTTGGCAATCGGTGTAATAAGCCTCGCTTACCTCTTGGACCTTCCGATGAACAATAATCTTGTGCCACTGATTGTCGTCGAAGCGCACCCTCGTAGGTTTTATGTGCAGGTCGAGCCTGCTATTGGCCAGCGTCATTCCAATGGCCGCGCCGCCGTCCCTCAGTGAAATGGTCATGTAGTCTTGTCCGTGGCCTGCAACACAGATAAGCACACGTGCATATAATACATGTATACGTACAGTGAAGACATCGAAGCGTCCTTATTACTCGCGGCCTCATTACTCCATTAATCCGCGGCAGCCTGAAGCTCCCGTCGTTATACGCTTTTACGGGGCGAAAGTATATTATATATGATTTCCGAGGATATGGCAGGAAGCGCGCAGCAACGTATATGCGGCGTTTCCGTTACGCGAGTCTATATATCTATAACCGTTGTACACCGTTAACGGGACACTAAAAGCCAGATCCGCGCGGAGTCGTCTCTCGATCAGCCGGACGACGTCCATGGAAAAAGAGCCGGCAGCCGAGAGACTTGTCTCGCGAACCTCGATAATTATTAATGAAGCGCGTTTCCGCGACGTCCTCGCGTTAGCTCCTTATACGGCCTCGCGGAAAAAAGCTCGGTCAATCAAGAGCCATTGATTTATCAACGACTCCTCGCATTTGTATAAAGCTGCGGAAGAGCGCGAGTTTACAGCTCTGTACGCCGAGTAATCCTCGCTCGTCCATTCTCCCTCCCCCCTCCCTCTGCGTCCGAGAGTTTTGTAATTAGCCAATCAACGAGCGCCAGAGCTGCCATAGCCGCGCGCGCGAGAGTATCGCCTCTCGGAAATCCGTTGATCCTCTTACGAAATCGCCCGGCAACTCTGCCCTCCCTTATACCCCCCCGGTATCTACCAGTTATATGCATATAACTATATATACGTATATACATTAGACGGACGCGGGGGGGTGCGCGAGAATGAGACAGAGTCAGAGAGCGAGGGAGAGAAGGAGGAATCGTTGGCAGTCGCGCGAGACCGCATACTAATTATCTCGCTGGGGGCATAATAAAAGATGCAGACGGCGCGCAGCTTCGCAGACTTAATTGCCGCAGACGCGCATTCGTATGCGGCTGCGCGTGCGCGATATCAATTTGCCGAATAATTAACGGTCGGTACACGCGGCTATCCCGGCCGAGTTTCTATAATACGACCGGACAGCGTCGCCGCTCGCGCGCTTGCTATAATAATTATAATGCCGCCTTTTCCGAGCTGCGGGGCGCAGCGCTCTTGTTTCTAATTCGGGAGATTGAAAGGTCCGTCGCCGTTGTTGTTGCTGTTGTTGTGTACACGAGGGGAAGACCGAAAATATAAGCCCGAAAAGATAAAAAGGGTATTGCGACGAGGACAGGGAGAGACGGGGGGGGGGAGGGGTGGAGAGAAAAAAACAAAATAACACAAACGCGTTTGAGACGTGCCGCATGCGGAAAGAGCTTTAATTCACGAAATGAAAGCCATTAGGGATAATTAGGTCTGGGGGGAGGGGATGAGAAGGGTTTGCAGAGGAGGCGTTCGCGGATAAGACGGAAATGTTTGCTGTACACCACTAATTGTGTATACACGGTGAGCATGCGTCGAATTTCAATAAAAAAAAGCACGTTTCTTTGGTCATAGAATTCGAAAAAAAAACAAAATTTTTAGGTTGGAGCTTTCGGACCGATGGGACTTTCTTCTGAAAGCTAAAAGAAAATTTAACATGGGGGAGGCATATGGATTCGGATTTTTCTTACTATTACTTTTTTTTTAACGAGCACAACTTTTGATCAGAGCATCGTATATTTGGGCATATTTTTTTAAATTAAAGCTCTTTGTTGTACTTTATTGTAGTGTATTTTGAAATTTTATTAGAACTCGGGTACATTCTTAGTTTTCATTATTCCAATATTTTGACGCATTAATTTTTTGCAAAAAAAAAAACGTAAGACGGCTCAGAAATGTAGTTGCCAGTAACTTTTCCCATTATCCTCGGCATTTTTTATCATCTTTTGGCTTATAGAAGAAAGTCCGATCGATCCGAAAGCTCTAGCTTAAAACATTTTTTTTTTTTTCGTATTCTAGACCAGAGAAAAGTGCTTTTTTCGTTGAAATTCGACATGCACGCACAGTCTCAAATTGAATCATCCGTTTTTTTAATGCAAAGATCGAACGAGCGGAAGAAAACAAAAATTCGCATCTCGCGTCGTGCGCACATATACTCGACCGCAAACTCACCGGAGTAGAACAGCAGTCCGTTCGGTTGTTTGGTCTTGAACTGCAGGAAGATGCCCTCCTGGTTGCTGTGCACCGGTCCGGTTTTGCTGAGCTCTATCGTCAGATACTCGGTCCCTCGGAACGACGCCTCCGAGGGCGCTTTATCTGCAACAGAGAAAAACGCTCGGGTTACCTTCAATTATAATAATGCTCGCGCGCTCGCATAATTACACTCGAGTTTTTCGACCCCCTCCCCCAACCCCTCTTATTTACATACGCGAGACCAGACAAACGGCCGTATATACATGGGTACAGTTCTATACACACTCCACACACACTCGCACACGCACAGCCCTCATTATTTTCCATCACCGGCATTGTTATCGCGAACAAACAAAAGCGCACTAGCAGTAGCAGCAGCAGCAGCAGCAGCAGCAGCAGCAGCGGCAGTGGCGGAGAGGAGGAGCAAGAGGAGGAGGAGGAATAGGAGAGAACAAAAAATTCGCGG
Organism: Philotrypesis tridentata; assembly: GCA_018906965.1. Classification (NCBI taxonomy): domain Eukaryota; kingdom Metazoa; phylum Arthropoda; class Insecta; order Hymenoptera; family Pteromalidae; genus Philotrypesis; species Philotrypesis tridentata. Next base: position 4,517,299 of record JACCIB010000005.1, read on the forward strand.
CTTAATAGCGCGAGAGCGGTAGCTCTGGCCGAAAGCCAGCCGGCAGCGCGGCGATTGAAATGTTCATCGCGCTCAAATGAGCTGCACACACTCACACACACACACACACACGTATATATAGAGGTGCAGATACACACTGCACTTTCGTGTATATATATATATATATATACACATACATGTAGGTATCGCCGCTATGGAGCCCTGCGAACCCACAAATCGAATTCGGCCATTGAAACGACTCGAGAATTGGCTCCTTCCGGGCGTTTTACACTTTATCTTATCAAGGGCGCGAGCGAGAGAGAGAGAGAGAGCGTCGTCGCCTTGACGCGCGACTCTATCGGCCACTTTTCACACGAGCGGCTTTGATATACTCCGCCGGGCCGGCGCGCGCACTCTATCACCGCTTTTCTTATCGTCCAGGGGTGGAGGGGGGGGGGGGAGAAAGAGAGTCTTCCTCCCGATCAGTCGTGCTCGCGCGTGCCCCCGCAAATCAATATATATAGCCGCCACTGCGGCGAACGAACGAAGAAGCCGATAAACACAAATGCCTCCTCCTTATCGAGGGTAATTAATCGGCCCGGCGCGAAGAGGAGGATTTTCTCTCGCTCTGGGCTGCTTGGCTTATTTATACATATACATTATACGTATATATTTAGGAGTGAGAGAGAAAAAAATAGTGCTACGTATACGATCTATTTATCTATCTTATATCGATTTCGGTCGCAGCTTTGTGGCTTCTACATACAACATCGGCAATATACATGCTAATGCGAGAGGTTAGCGCAGTCTCTATACTATATATACGACGAGTCTCTCTACTGTGTCTCTCGCTCTCGCGCGCGGGCGCTCCATCGGGAATCATCTTTGCCGCTCGTGTGTATACGTATCTATAGAGCTCCTTGGCCCCCCCCACCCCCGTCAGGCCACCAAACGACCGCGAAGACTTTTATGCCCACGGGAGTAGCGTTGCCGTTGGCCTATTTCGCATTGGCGTTTGTATATATATAGTATATGCGTTATACATATACAAGATTGGAACAGACGTAAATAGAGAGTAAGAGAGAGAGAGAGAGAGAGAGAGGGCCAAACGTCGCTCAGCGAAAATGACAGCGGACCATTGCCGCGAATAAGTATACGCGATATCTTCTGCCTCTTTTTCTTGCGTTCTCGCCCACTATTTTCTTTTTTACGTCGTTGTAAGTAGCTTCTTTGTGTCTATCTCTCGGCGCTAACCCGGATTTCGCGGGGAGCGCGAGTGCGAGACATAGTGACACGATTCTCCCGGGGCGTGTATGTACATGCAATAAAAGAAAAAGGAGGCGGAGAGAAAGGAGGGAAGAGGGTTAGTTAGACCGAAGAAATATTTGCTCTCGGCGAGAGAGAGAGAGAGAAAGAGAGTGAGCGGTATGGCAAGTCATAATTTTCAGGCTCGCTCGAGAGAGAAAGACTGAAGGAGAGCGAGAGCGAGAGAGAGAGAAAGGGAACGCGCGCGTATAACGATTTGTCTCGAGAGCGACGTGGCCGCGCGTGAAAAAGTTAATTAGCAGAAGCGCAGAAGCAGCGGCAGCCCCGGGGCTAGCGGAAAAGTACCGGCTGCGGGGGAACATCTGCAGAGCAACGCGATAAAATAACCGTTTATAATGTAGGCTGTGTATAGGGGCGGCAGTATAGTGGCCGCTCGCGCGCGCACTGCCATATATATATATATAACTCTCTTACTCTCTCTTTGCAGCAGCAGCGCGCTGCACACCGGCGTATAAATCCCGCGCCACCTACAAACTTTAACCTGCAGTATAACGAGGCGGCCGTCCTCTCTCTCTCTCTCTCTCTCTCTCTCTCACTCTCTATACCCCGGCTCTCGACGAAACTCGAAACTTTCGAAGGAGAAAGAGAGAGAGAGAGAAGAGCCTCCGCTTATTTATTAAATACACGAGCGAGAGAGCGAGTTGACGAAAAAGTATCTATAATAAGCGCGAAGCGGCCGTGCACGATTTCTACGCAATATTACAAGGTAATAGCAGCTACGCATACGCGTGCGTTACATAAAAAAAACGCAGTGTAACATACAGGAAAAAAGCGCAGCAGGTAATATTTTTGGCAGCTGTAGGTAATGCCGAATCCAGGCGTACCATCAGCAGAAGCGGCCACGACGCTCGCTCTCTGCACCGCCGCCCGCGCGGCTCGTATATAAAATATATCTATATCTATACGTTTCCGTGAGCAGCAAGCTGCAGCAAGCTTATATACTTATACGTCTAAAAAGCTCGGGCGAGCCGTGTACGCCGGGCCTTAGCCTATGTATGTATATACATAGAAAAGATAAAAATCCATAGAGACTCACTGCGATGCATCCTCGACCAATAATAGTCGGCGCTCACCGTCGGCAGAACCGTGCTCCATGCTTCTTTAAAGCAGAATTGCAAAGAAAAAGAAAACAGAGAGATGAAGAGCGACAGGCGCGGAGAGTTGAAGGGAGAGAAAGAAACGAGTGCGGAGAGAGGGAGCGCGAGAGCGTGAGGAAAAGCCATGCCTCGTTGCGAATCGGGCGATTGTATGCAAGAATGCGTCATGCGCCCGGAATACAGATATATACACGTGTGTGTGTGCGCGCGCATATGTATATATGTATACGTAAGCGTACAGCCCGACAATCGCGAGACGGATTATATAAGAAAATGCGGGCACGCGAGTGAATAGCTCCGAATTCCAGCGCGAGCCCGCACGGGAATTTTAGCGAAAAATTGTATTTCCTCCTCCTCCTCCTCCTCCTCTTATATTCCAGCGCCGTCCCGCCGGCGACACACACGCACACGTGCAGTGTGTACGATATATAGTCGCAGTCGAGGATTCCAGTCGTTATAGGCATCTCGTACGAAGGTTCGTGTGTGCGCGCGTGCGTGTACGGTATATATGTATACGTGTATGTTATGCGTGTGTGTGTGTGTATATGTATATAGGTGTAGAACGTGCATGTACGCCGCCGAGGCATTCCTGTAAGGCGCCACACCGGGAACTGGGTCAACACTCAACAATCTTAGCAGCGCCGCCGACGTCTTCCACTTCGTCTGCGGGAGAATCCATTTTTAACGAGTAGAGTCAGCCGCTATATGACTTGACACTCCGTACGTGTGTCTGTGTGTGTGTGTGTGTGTGTCGGTAATATATATATGCACAACGCGAGCACTTACACGTGTACATCCGCGTATTCTGTAAAGCTTCGCGCGATTCGTATATCCACATACACGCGTGTGGTACGCGCGAAACAATTCACACGAGCAAGTCGCAAAATTTTTTATCGAAGGCGCGCACCTGCCAGACCTGATTTTTCTCGTTCCTTAGGTCGTTCCGAAAGAGAAAAAAATTAAGAAACAAGAATTTACAGATTTTTTCTCTCGAAAACTATGGATTTAGAAATATTTCATTAGAACAATGATGATTTAAAATTTTTTCAGATTATTAAATGAAGATTATCGAAATTTCCATGTTTTTTCTTTAATTCTCGAAAAATCAAAAATTTTTTAAGACATATTCGTTTTAATGAAATTTTTATAAAAGACCATGGTTTTTCAGAAAAAAAGTCAATAAATTTTTTTTTGTTAATTATTTCTCGTTTTCTCGAGTCGTTTTCGCTCCGGAAAAAAGTATACCCTTCGATTGGCCATCTACCCGAGGTTTTTCCCTTTCAGAACGACCTAAGAAACAAGAAAAATCAGGTCTGCCATAGGCGAGCCTTCAAGAAAATTTTTTGAGACTTGCTCGGGCGAGTTGTTTCCGAAACAGGATGGTGCATTATCTGTGCGCGTACGTACGGTGTAGTACAGTGTATGATATTTCTTATCGAGCGCTTTTCCGTCGAAGGGTTTTGCGACGCGCGAGCCATTACGCCGTATGAAAAGCTCACTACCTTTCTCGCAGTAGATCCCCTCGTACTCGCTGTTCCGACACTCGCAGAACGGGCCGCTGTCGGTGGAAATGCAAATGCCCCCGTGTTGACACGGGTCGCGTGTCTCGCAGGCGTCCGTCGCGTTCGGCGTTATCATATTCCGCAGACTCTGAAAGCAGAAAGAGAAGAGGAAAAGAATTAATATAAGCTTATACGCAAGATGGTCTTATATATATTTAATATATAGTTGTAGATTAACTCGAAGATAAAAGTGCTTACGTAGACGTGCTCGCGAGGGACTATTATTATATCATATATGGAACGCAGTTTGGATTTTTCTTTTCCAGCGAAAACTGCTATACAGCGGTTCGCCTAATTTTTTTTTTTTTTTTTTTTTTGTGGACAGCGATTTCCCCTCGTTTCGCGTGGAGGGCGGAAAGCGAGGCAAAAATTTCCCGGCAAACTCGTGAGTTTGTGATATTTTTGAAAGTTTAAAATGTCTTTCTCGTATATGTAGGGATTTTTCGTATACGTAGAAGCATCGTAGCCGAGCTTTATCGAACTTTCGAAAAGTCTCGAAAATTCTTGGGTATTCAAAACGCTGTGTCGTCGTAAAGTTATTAGTTTGTCCTTTGAAATTCCGTTTTACTTCCTCGCTTGAGAAGAAGAGTTTCGTGGCATTCAAAACAAGCATTGAGTTAACTTGCCTCGACGACGTCGGCGACGGATTCCCCTTCAAGCGAACACAATCGCAACGACAAAATTAATATTCTGCATCAGTACGCCGATTAAACCGTAAAATTCCCTCTTTTCCCCCATTGAATAGAAAATCATCTGTTCCTCCGTCTTCGCGTGAGAACAAGTCGCGTGCCATTGCGCCAGTCTCCGCGGAAAACACGAGAGCGGTGGGGGGGGGGGGGGTACTATAAAAGGGATCGGCTATATATTCGCATGAAAATTTGAGGCCCTACTTCGGGCCAAGTGCCAGAAAGCCGTCTAAGAAAAATAAGAATAGAGACACGGAGAGAGAGAGAGAGTACACGTGACCCGGTGACCCCGTGTGTGCGCAGTCGGTGGCCGACATACACATACATCTATACATGTATACAAGGTGTGCGTGGCAGCCCATTTGGCCGACGATAATAGGCGGCAATATTTTATTAGCTGCTCTCGCGCGCTGCCGCCGCCGCGGCGACAATGTGGGATTCGAGGCAGGCGCCATAGACTCATCTCGAATTCATCGAGCGTCAAGACAATCAATATAGGAACCGGTGTTTCTTCTCGGGGGCCGCCCGCGCTGTGTATTCACGTCCACCGCCTGTTCCGGACGCACCGCACACGTGCGCAGCCGCTGCCGCTGTCGCTGCAACTTACCGAATCGCGCTTCGTGTATAGCTATATACACAAACTTTGTATATACAGACTGTAGTTTTGCGTGACGACTGGCGTGAGAGGGTGTGTGCGCTTGAGAATCTGGGTAAGGAGGAAAAACGCGAGGGAAAGTAAGGTAAAAGCGAATAAATCTCCGGCTCTCGCTCTATCTCTTTCGGGGTTTTAATTAAAATAGACGCGATTACGGATACTGTTTGGCATTCAAAGTTGGCCCGCGCAAAGTTTTCAATAGCCGCCGCCGCCGCATTCCCTCGCTCTCGCTATACACTCCACCTACCCCTCCCTTCTCCGTGCCGCCTTTTGGCGCGCGCGCGTTTATATGTACTATATATATGAGGCTCATTTCCGCACGCGTCACGTAGTTCCCGTAAACTCGCTCGAGATGGCGACACGTGTGTCTCTTTCTCTCCGGGGGTGCTGTGTGCGCGTGTGTGTGTGTGTGTGTGTGTGTACGTCCGCGTGTGTATATAAGACTTTTCACTCGAGTAACACGAGTAACTGCCACTTGTTTCCGCGCCTTCGCTATTTGTCAAAGCTCTCGCTTCGCTCTCATCCCTCTTGTAATATGTATGCGCCGACACATTCGCGCTTTACAATACGCGAGAGCAAGAGAGATAGAGAGAGAGAGAGAGAGAGAGAGAGAGAGAAAACCCAATTCATTAGCTACAGCCGGTGTGTGTGAGAGCTGTATCGAGGATTAAATTATACGCAGTAATTTTCCCTTCAGTCGAGAGCTGCACCAGCGCGGTGTGCATTTACACTTGGCTTTTTACCGCTGGAGATGACAGAGGAGGGTAGAGCTGGAGAGAGAGAGAGAGGAGAGAGAGAGAGAGAGAGAGTTTGCTGCGGTTGACAGGATTAGGAGAGGAAGTTTTCGTGCGAGCTCGGAAACTAAAGTAATAAACGGAGCTGTTTGCCGAGCGAACAAATTACTCGTCTCTCATAGCTGACGATCGGCTTATGCATATATGCAAAGAGAGAAACGGAGAGCGCATCGGGCCAGGCGGAAAGAGAAAGAGTGAGAGAGAGAGAGAGAGACAACCTTGACCGAGCGCTAAGACTAATCTCGTTAGCTCCAGAGCTGCGCTGCACGCACAGCTTCTACACAGTATACATATACACGTCTGTGTATACGTATATACGAGTACCTATACAACAAGACGTGTACGGCATGAGACGCACGAGAGGGAAGAGGCGAAGGACCTTTTTATTGCCTCGTTCAATTACTTCGAGCCGATCGGTCGCGGGAAATCACCGGGCCGTCGGGCGTCGCGCGCGCCGAGTTGTACACTTCCATTTGGCCAAAGCTCTCTACATGTCTGTATATACACTGCAAGCTCTCCCTCTTTCTCGCCGACGCGAGACAGAACTAAAGCCCGCGCGACTGCTTTCCGCTCATTCGATCGTCGATTGAGCAATATATACATGTACACATGCACGCGCGGCGCGGCGGTGGCGGATATTTTTCGGTTGAGAAGCGTCGCGCATCAATCGGCCGCGGAACGATATTTAATTAAGAAAAATGACGAGTCGGTCGATCCTCTCTGGATATGAATAAAAATTGCCCGGCGGCGGCGCGCGTCCATCGAATTTATCGGTAGGGTCCTCTCTCTCTCTCTCTCTCTCTCTCCCCCTCTCACCCCGAGTTTTTCATCCAATAAAAGGCTCCTCGCGCCTTTCTCTTTTTCTCCGCAGCGATGGAAATCAATATCGCACGCCGGGCGCACTGATGCCGCGTGCAGCGGCGCGAAGAAAGGAGCAATTCTCGCGCTATCAGCCTTATACGCGGTAATCAATCAATAAAGCGCGCCGCTTTCACGCCCGGAATTTTTCGGGATTTCTGACGTGCAGCGGCGCAGGTCGTAGGGTGTATAGGTATATTACACGTAAAGCTAACGAGAAAGTCGGGCTGGATTTGGGTTTACGCTGTACTTCCGGTTTATACGGGTTTTGTGCCTATTACGGCTCGGCTGTACTGCATTTTGGAATTGAGCTCGATTTCGGGCGGCTCGTCGAGAATCGAGTCTGTGTGTGCGTGTGCGTCGTGGCGTGGCCGGGATGACGAAAGAATTATATATATTTGGTAAAAAAATTTGCGATAGTATATTTATCATTTGGAGCTTCGGAGTATTAACGCTGATGCTTCTCTTCCAATTAAAATGTCTTTCTTCGGTGACAATTTTTTCGAACAATTTTCTCCACCTCTCCAAGAGCGTCCATCTCGATTTCCACGTATAATTAATTTTATTTCGATTAAATTTCAAAAGAACCGACGAAAGTATTAGCGAATTTTCTTTTTTCTCTTCTCGAAATCGTGCTTCGCTCTAATAATACTCGGCTTTCTTTCGCTCAATTTTCAAAGGAGACCTTATTAAAACAAAAAGGAAAAAGGATACCCGTTCTTATCGCCTTGTTCGATGCGCAACACGACACGTGCCACATCTCTCGAGGTGGAAAATAAAATCTTAATCTTTCTTTTCATTTGCTCTTCACTGCAGGTGAATTAATAATTTATACGATATTATCGAACCCGAGCACACACACACACACACACACACATATATCCGGCCACTCAGCGCCGAGTCGAGCCGTAAATAAATAATTAGCGTAATAAAGCTCGCGTTCGGACTTAATTGATTCATACAACGCCGGCGTATCTTGGAAAATCACGTCGTAATAATAAAAGATAATATAAATGCTCCAGTGCGGCGCGTATATATATTCAGGATGTATAATGTACATAGCAGCCCGCGCGCACCCCTCCCTCCCCCCCGTTGCTCGACGAACCTTCTAATTATATACTTCGGAGAGAGAAAAAAAGAAGCCGTAAAAGCGCCCGAGAGCAATAATCTAACAAGAAGTTGAGATAGGCGATATACGGATAAGGGTGACTTTTTACGGCTGTACTCGCCGAAGGAGGCATTGTTTCGCCGCCGCAGTGTATAGGGCCGAAAGTGCGTAAATGCGAAACTTGTATACGATGTAGACCGTCCGCGCGACTCCGCGAGCGCCGAGAGAGACGAAAACAAAAGCGCATGCGGTACAGCACCCGCAACTACACGTATATATGTACATTCTCGTCTCTCGTCTTATTTACGAATTTAATGGATTCAAGGTGACGATCTTGGCGCACCGAGCGCGCGCGCAGTGCGTACACAACTGTATCACTGTATGCGCGCCGAGTGAGAGGAAGAGTAAGAGAAAATGACGCGGCGGTAGTTTAACGTCCCGCTGAGATTTCCCCGAAGTCTCGTGAAGGCCCGTTAATATAGGACATCCCGTTGAATATTTCGCTCGTCGCTCGCTCTATATGTATATGCGTATGTATATATGTTCGCTTATATACCTACACGTATGTATAAGCTGTGTACGTATATGTAGAGCAGGAGAGAGAGAGAGAGAGAGAGACTGCAGGGCACACGGACAGACTCTAATGTGCGGCATAATCTCCAGTGAGAGCCCACTGGAATTAGCCCGATGATCCTTAATGGTCTAAATGTCCTTGTTCCCGCGCTCTTTCGATGTCACACCCTCTCCCTCGCACCCTTCCTCACATGCATCTCTCTCTCTATATGTATAATGTATATAGATAGGTCTACGCGTATGTGTGCGTGTGTGTCCCTCTCTGCTGTAGTTACGCATTTGCGCACTTAGTTACAGCTGTAAATTATTTATCTGAATCCAGGACGGTATATATATGAATTCGCCGACGAGTCAACGGATATTATTTACAATTTGTACACCCATATTGTTTACACGTGTTTATATTTACTTCTGGCTTGCATAGTCATGGTCTATTTACGTAAACTCGCTGTGCACATATTGATCCATATCGTAGACAAATGAATAACATTAACGATTTGTAACGCGCGTACATGTATTGCACTTGTTTACGAGGAAACGTGTATACGGCTGCTTGCGCGCATGCGCTGAAATATATATATATACATACATACGCGAATCTATACGCCCCGTTAGAATTTATCGAAAACAACGGGGAAGAGAGAGAGAGAGATTGTATAGGAGGCGCTTGGGCGTATATACGCGCACACGTGCGCGCGATGTCACAGACTGCCGAGCCTTTGTTGCCGATCGTGAATGAAATATCAGCTATATATAAACTCATAAACTCCGAAATGAGCTCCGATGCCTGATCTCCGTGTCGTCGTATTTTCTGTACAGCCCTGACAAGCTGCGCGTCGCGAGAGACAGGGACAGAGATGGATGGAAGATGATAAAATTTAGACGCGCCTGTACAGCCTTTTACAGTTTTCGCGAGAGAGGCAGGGAGTATATGCCGTAAGTATATAGACGACGAGGAGGAGGAAGAGAAGAGGATAAGGATGAGCGAGAGCGAGAGAGAGAGTGAGAAAAAAAAGGCAAGAGAGGGAGTATTATTGCTCGCGCGATTTGTGCAGACGATCGGGAGCGACGTTAAGTCGAGAAAGCAAGTGTGTGACACATTCCTATCGGAGATACGAGTGAGTTTGAGATTTTACGCTCCTCGTAAAGGAGAAAATATAGAGATCAGGGTCTCCCTCCCCCTCCTCGTCTCCCGCCAACCCCTCCCTCCTCTCTGTGTGTACCTCTATACAGTGGGACAGTCCGATTTCGCGTATTCATGCAACTCTCGCCGTGTGTATACGCGAGTTTGTGCGCGAGAGAGAAAGAGAGGTAGAGAGAGAGAAGCCCGTCATTTATACGCCGAGTTACGGGCTCCGTTGTTAATATTTATTTTCCGCGCGCGCCCCTGGAATATTCCCTCCTAAAAAGGCCGTAAACTCTAACGCCGGTATACGCGCGCGGAAGCGTTTTCTCCTACGCCAGCCTGTGCATGTCGAGCTTTGGAATCGCCTTCTTTCGAAGCGGCGAGCGCGGAGGGAGAGAACGAGAGAGAAGGTAAAAAGAGAAGGGAGGAAAAAAAAACTCCGGAAAATTCTCCGTCCTGCGCGTGCGAGACGCCCATCTCTCTCTCTCTCTCTCTCTCTCCCTCCCTCTCCACCGCCTCCTCTGAGACGAGCTCGATTCTTAGTATAAGGAGTAGGGGGGGGGGCGATATTAAGTGCGGTGTTACGTACTCTTTTTATGCAAATTTTTTTAGATAATTCGACCCGCTAAAAAGTTTCATCGACGACTGCCAAGACTTCGCCCGGGCGTCGCGAGGCCGAGAGAAGACATGAGAGAGATGAGGAAGAGAAGCGGCGAAAGGGGGGGGGGGAGTAAAAGAGGCCATCTCATCAAAGCCGATAATGCGATATTCTATTACCGTACCCCCCTAAAAAATTCAACTGCAGATACAGCTCGACTTTTATTTTCGCCTTCTCTTGCGGATCACGCCGAAGCACTTGAGAACACGTCTTCTATAATACACTATACATGATTATACAATATATACAATATACATGTATATAATACTCGGGGCACTTTGCAACTTTCTAAATAATTCACGGTGCATTCGTCTTCCCCGAAAAAAAAAACAAAAAAAATATCGGTCAGTCGCCTATACGCGTCGCGAGCTCGACGCCCGCCACAGGGAAACTTTCCCTATCCCGTGATTTTCCAAAGTCCATACAGCAGCCGCCGTCGTCGTCGTCGTCGTCGTCGTCATCGGCCACACGAGGACCGCTCAACACGGCGCGTATGTACACACAATACGCTCTTTGGCGGGGGATTTGCAAGGGAAACTCGTTATGTAAGCCCCCCCCTACCCCCCCCCCCTCATCGATACGCGCGAGTCGTTTATTGAAAAATCGGAAAAACGCCTCCGCGAAGCAACGAGGCGGCAAACGCTTGTACGTATATGTATGGGAGAAGCATTATTGCCGAGAGCGCGCGCTCTTTATCACTTTTTTCCTCCGCTGCACCTCTTTCTCTGTCTATATACATATATATAGGGAGAGAGAGAGAGAGAGAGAGAAAGAGTGCAGTGTGCGGCCGAGTTATCTATACATACATATACATTGCACACAGACGATACACAGAAACGACGTCGAACTCTTTCTCTCTCTCTCTCTCTCTCTCTCTCGTGTAATCCATTGTGGCCTCTCTCGCGGCGGTGCACAGCCATATACGTGTATATACTTTCGGAAATGGGCTTCGATTTATTGTGGAGATGAGCAACGGCCGTGTACACGCTGACCTGTACTACTCGCTCCCGTACTTTTTGATGGACGCGCAGATGTGCGACCGTCTGTGAAATATTCTTCTCGGGGCTTTATATATTCTCTATGTGCATATCGATGTGTGCGCGGGCGCGCACGTCTGAAAAAATATGTATATAGCTTTCCAAGTTGATGGGACGCGGGGGGGGGGGGGAGGCAACATTTTTTTCTCGATTTACGCGACGACTCTTTCTCTCTTTCTCTCCCTCCTTCTCTCCGGCGATGCACCGAGAAATTTTTTAGAGCCGTATACGTATATACTATACAATATACATGTATCTATAAACACGTGTAGGATATGCGTATGGTTCCGTCGCGCGGGGAAAATGTTATTGGTTTAAAAAACAGGAAGAGAGGGTGGGAAAGAGAGAGAGAGAAAAAAAAAGGAATAGCGGTGAAAAATTGTTTAGTTAAAATTTCTAAAGCCGCGCGATGTTGTTAGCACAGGTGCGGATCGTATATACGTGGCGCGTATGTATACACTCGCGTACCGCAAAATATTTTGAATTTCCGCGCGCGAGCGAGCGTGTCGCGATAAAATTTCCCTTTTCTTCTACATGAGCCTAACAGACGGTACAGCAAGTTTTTCCCTTCTCTCGCCACAAACGCGCGCATCGCCATATAGCGTAAAATGTTAATTAATTATCGCGTCAATCGGTACGCTTCTTTCCCGGACCGTAGCCTACGCTCGCCCGATTACGAATTTAGCGTTCGCGGCGAGCGATTGTCTTTGTGGACGCGTCGACGGGAATTAATACGTGCGCGGCATCGGAGCCGATATATGCAGTATCGAGAGCTGCTCGCCTGTAATATTAAATCGGACCGCGCTGTGTGACGGCCGTCGAGCGAGCCGAAATCATTATCGAGTATAGGACAAACTAATTCCGATGGAGAGCGTTATCGCGTTTCATTATCATGAATTCTGGAAGATCGAAGCCGAATATATTTACGGCGACTCACCCCCCCCCCCCCGCTCCCCCATTACGGCGCAGCAAATATACGAAAGGCAATTTATTTAAGCGATCGCAACTTTCCATCCAATTATCATTAAAATTACATGGTGCCGATTTAATCCGCTATTGGGAGACAAAGAGCTTCTAGATCCATATACGTTCGATCGGCGCGAGAGTGAGGGCCACGAATTCGCTTTATCAATTAACCGGACGCGACGACGCGATCTTTAATTGTGGAAAACGTCGACCTCTCATGCGCCGAGGCTCCTGCGTCTATCCGTCTGTCTGTCATGTGTTCGCGGCTGTGTGTGTGTGTGTGTGTGTGTGTCTGTGTATTATAAAAAAGAAGGGCAAAAGAGAAAAGAAGCGGTGATTGATGAAGCGCGAGTGTAATTATTATTAGCCGCTATCTTTCTCTCCTTCTGATACGTATCTGCGCGCGCTTATGTCTATATATACGAGACTGTGTGTGTACCTGCGTCATTTCTCTCTTTCGGAAAAGTCGCTTCTTCGCGCGGCTGAAAGAGTCCATACATACACAGGAGCTCAGCTCTCTGTCTCTCTCTCTCTCTCTCGCGGTGTCTTTGTATCTTTTTCCCCGAGTCGCAGACCTTTCTCTCTGTCTCCCCCCGCGTGTCTCCCTTTCTTCAGGTATTTCTTTGGCGAGGCGAGCGCGGCGACTCCGGCATTGTATCCTGCGCGCAGGAGCGCCGTTATACTGCGTCCGCAAAGACAAGAACGGATGAGCTGGCGCTGTCTTCTTGATAACGCGAAAGTAGCGCTCGTCGTAGTCCGCGTCTTTTCTCTCTCTTTCTCTCTCGGCTCGCCTCCCTCGCCGGGCGACGTATACTTACGCGCTTGTATACGTTTGCGCATTCACCGGAATTGCCTCTCGCGCGGCGTTATATATTCTTCGGAATCCCGCTGCGAATAGGGAATTTTTTCTTTCCCACGACGGGCGGTTTGTGCATACGGGGTGGTGGAGAGGGAATATTTAACGGAGAGGCGACGCGGCGTTCAATGAATTAAAGCGCAGTTAATTCTCGAAAAATTTTCATGAGCCCGAGGATTTAATACGGCGGCGTCTCTCTCACTCTCTCTCTCTCTCTCTCTCTCTCTCGGCCACTGATACATGCGCGCGCGGGAAAAAGAGTGAGCTAATTTGAAATTCAAAGAGAAGCCAGCGCGAGAGCGAGTGAAATTTAAAATTCAGAAAATTATTCTTAAGGGGTGGGACGGAGGCACGGACGACACGGGAAGAAAAAGAAAGCTCGGACAATGGGATCGCGGCGGACAAAGTGGCGCAAATTCAATCTTGACACGAATTTCGCGGGGGGGCTCCGCCAAGAGAGAAAGAGAGGGAGAGAGAGAGAGGAAAAATTCTCCTGCGCGAGTTATTGCAGAACCGGACGGCGAGAGTGTCTCTCCAGTAGCAGCGGCAGCAGAGCGAGAGAAAAGACGCAAAAGTAGCCGAGTCAGCTGTCAACGCTATCGGGTATACACGGCCGTAACTCGATTCCTCTCACAGCCCCCGCGTCGCTCTCTGTCCGCGCGCGCGCGCAGCCTCGAGCGAATTTTCTCTCTGCGCGAGAGAAGTTCCCCGTTTTCTCGAGAACTGCGCTTCGTATATTTAATCGCCGGGCGCAGGCCCTTCTTCTCGTCGTTCGCGCATATTGTGCGTTTAATACGCGGTGACGATAAACAGTCGTCGTCGTCTGCTTTTCCTCTCGCCTGCGTGCAATCTGCTCGATTGCACTGCTCTTCGCGCTAATTGGGTAGATTTGCGGGAGGTATACTCTCTGTGTCTGTGTATACGTATATATGACCAATTCTCCTAGAAAAATGCACTGTGCTATTCGGATTTTTATTTATTTATTTTTTTTTAAACGAATCATAACTTTTGATCAGGGCATCCGAATCTGGGCATATTTTGTTTTTAAATTAAAGCTCTTTTGTTGTACTTTATTATACTGCAATTTGGAATTCTATTTGTGTCTCGGAAACATTCGTAGTTGTCGTTATTCCAGTATTTCCGTATCACGCATTAATATTTTGTAAAAAAAAGGTAAAGTAGCTCAGAAGCATGGTTACCAGTAACATTTCCCATGATCCTCTGTACTTTTGACTATTTTTCAGCTTACAGAAGAAAGTCTCATCGGTCCGAAACCTCTAGCTTAAAAACAATGTTCGATTTCTGGACACCCCGATGGGGGGGGGGGGGTCGAAAAGTGCATTTTTCTACGAGAATTGGCCACGTATACAACGAGCCTGTGTGTGGCGGGGAAATTTTCGGGGCTACACGGGGTGAAGTGCGCGACAACGATCTTCCTCTCTCAATCTTATTATTCCCAGCGGCGCGTGTGCGCCGTTGAATTTTGTGCGCGCCCTCCTCAACGCGGCGAATCAGCTCTTTTGTCGCTCTCTCTTTCTCTCTCGCTTGATAAGAATACGGGCTAAAGCAGCTTTTCAGCGGAAAGCCGTCGGTACACACTAGCTCTTGCGCGAAGAGACTCTATCTATCTCAATCCTCTCGTATATAGCTCTGCGAACGCGCTGTTTAAGGAGAGATTCTGGCGGTGTGCTATATGCGCTGCTTTGCGTGCAGTATACCGGAGGCGAGCGAACCTCTGGGAAAAAATTATTTCTCTGCTTATCGTTCTTTTGGAAATATTAAATCACGAGAGGTGTGTGCGCGTTATAGTCGTACGGTAAACGAATCGAGCGTTATTGTTAAATTATTATTAAATTTGCATATATGCAAATAACAGCGACTCGTCGAAATTTAATCGACAATTTAAATACTCGACAGTCCACGCCTGTGATGTGAAGATTTACTCGTGTATTCTATAGGAAATCGTGCAGGATTTAAATTTATAACAATCCCCGATGATAGAAAATCAATATGCGTTTTGAATCGTTGAGATTGTCAATATTCACAGTCACTCGACTTCACCTAATTTTGCCTTTCGCGTCGTTACACAAAAATCCTCTATACTTCAATATCCGCGGAAAACAGCATTTACGCGTAATCTCCGAAAAACTTATTTTCATCGCGCGCGCGCGCGCGCGCGGCGTAAACATAGTCCGCAGCGAACATTAATATCTCATCCGAATCTTTATCTCCGTGTCCCACCTCTTCGCATATACATGCATAGATTTACGCGCTCCACTGCTGTATTTTCAAATCCTTTTTTCCGCTATTTGTCAACAGAGATACACACATATATATACAAAGCGCGGCCCATTTCCACCGCGATATCGCGATATCGCGTAGACCAATCTCATAGAAAAATCCTCAGATTGTAAAATATAGCTCGGGCTTGTCTGCATACATAGAGAGGCGATATAGCTGCAGTAGACCCGCAGACCGAGAGAGAGAGAGAGAGAAAGAGAGGCGTTGGATCCGATGTACATTTATACCGCGCGCCGTAGCAATCGAGCTATATAGCGTGTACGAAAGATATTTCTCTCGATACATCCCGATACGTATATTCGCGCGGTTGCATAAATGCTAATACGTGTTCACCTCGGGATAACTACAATACATTACACGGAGAGAAATAAGAGTAAATTTTACTAACTGTCTGGTAAACTGATCACAGACTGCCTCAAACCAAAAAAATTACTCTACTGTGGGTTGTAAAACTACTGTACTGTTTTAGGAAAATTGCCGTTTATCAGGTAAAATTTACTTAAAAACAGTTTATAGTAATTTTTAGGTTCGGCGCAGTCTGTGATCGTTCAGTTTACCGACAGTATAGTAAAAAATTTACTCTATTACTATTTCTCTCCGTGTCTAGTCTACAATATAGTATATACTATACATATACTTACGTACGCAATATACGCTTAAGTATATACGTCGAATATAAACGCGACGGAATTCTCCGCGCGTCACGCGAGGACGAGCGCGCCCAGGACTCGGTCCGGAAGAAAAGTCCCGATAATAAAGCTTTTACGAATTTTCCAATCGCTTCCTACAAATGCGTATGTGCATGTACGTGCCCGCAGACATATATGTAGCGAAAGCCCTACTCGGACACACAAAAGCCCGGACGCTATCGGGCTCCCGTTTGATTAACGATCAAAGGCCCCCGACGTACAGCCGCACGGGGAAAGATGGATAGAGAGAGAGAGAGAGAGCGAGAGCGAAAGAGAGAGAGAGAGAGAGACACGTGGGCTCTTAAAACCCGATGTAAACGAACTACTGACATACTCTCGCTCCCTTTCTCCCCATCTCCCTCCCGAGCCCAAGAAGTACTACGCGATATCGCGTAAATACACAGCTCTGTGTATGCACCTTATAATACCTGTGCAGCAGGGACAGGAAAAGCGAAAGAAAGGGAGAGAGAGAGAGAGAGAGAGAAGTGTATACACGTAGAAGGCGCGCGGAGGTGTTCGCTCTGCAAATGACAGGCGGAAATGCGGGGACACATGCATCATTACTTTGTCGGCGCGTCGCGAAGCGTGTTTTGCATTGCAAATGCGCGCGTACACGTTATATATAACACATATAGCTGTATATACGTGACGACGGTGTGCGCGCACGCATCTGCCGTCGGGCGGGTGTGCCGTGCGCGAAAAACCGCGGGACTCGAGGTATACGCTATATCTCAACGTCGTACGTACCTTCGGTAATTCGGCCCCGCGTCGCGGCGCTAATCGCTGCTCGTCTTGACGAGCGCGCGCGCGATTTGAAATTCCGATTGACGGGGATTAGGGGCTGACTTTTTCTCCCTCTCTCTCGTCTCGTTGTTAGATAGAGGGAGAGAGGGAGGGAGAGCGGCTTAATGTGGAATCGATATATATACGGGATGCGATTTGTGTATACTCTGCGGAGCTTTGCGCGCTTACGTATTATATATAGGATAGGTGTGCCGTAGGTCTCGAGAGGTGAGAAGCGGGTGGAAATATTATAGAAAATAGGAGAGGGAGAGACGACGAATCCGAGCGTAACGCCGTCTATCGAGTGAAGAACTCGTGATCTCTATAACGTACGTCCCGACTGATTATATTTTTACTGCAGCACTCGCTTTTCCAGCTTTCTCTCTCTCTCTCTCTCTCTCTCTCTCTCTCTCGCAGCCCGGAAATTACTTCCATTTCATCTCTCTCTCTCGTACTCTCTCTCTCCCTCGAAAATAACGCGCCGGGGCGCGCAGCCGAAGCTTTCCTCTCTCGCATCGGACATATAATCGAGGGCTGCGTCTTTGATGCTTTTTCGAGAGGAGGATATAGAGGCCACTGCTTCAACTAACCGTGAGAGAAAGTAATATATATATAAGTAGACGTGGCTAGCTGGCTATATATAGATCACAGGAGAAAGAGAGTAGAGAGATATCTAGAGAGAAAAAAGCAGAGGCGCGATAAAGTCGGGAGGATTTAAAGCTCATAAGGTCGCGTATTGTCTCCTCGGCGACAAAGAGCTTTCTCTCTCTCTCTCTCTCTCTCTCTCGATTATTTTCCTCAGCTGCGCGCACCTTGGCCTCGCTTTGTTCCCCTCGCTGAATGCCGGCACTGCTGCTGCTGCTGCTGCTGCTCCTCGCCCGAGGCGCAATCAGTCTAACCCCCGCGAAAAGCCAGTTGGTCTCTGTACGCTAATTGAAAGTCGATTAAAATTTCCGCTGCGCGTCCAAAGAAGAAAAAGAGCGACTTTTATCCCGGTCTCGATTATTGGCGGAGGAGCTGCTTACTGCGCGTCTGTGCGCGTGTGTATTATATCAGACAGACGAGCACACGTACACGTATATACGTGTAAACACACATACGCAAACGCGAAGAGAGAGAGAGAGAGAGCGAGAAACTGCCGGGAGCTGATTGACTCCTCAGGATTACGAGCTAACTCGTATATACAGATATATATACGTATGTGCGGGAGGGACACGGCTTGGCTTCACGAGAGTTAGTCGGTCATGTCTCCCGAGAGACTGCTCGCTGCATGCACATACGTAACGGGCCTGTATACATAGCGCTCGGATAATTTTTCCCGCTAATTAGAACGAGCTGTATGTATATATCGGAAAAATTAGCGGCGCGCCGCGGGCATCCATCCATATAACCCTATACCGTTCGACAAATTGCAGCTTCTATAATATATCGCATACTCTCTGTCTCTCAGCTCGTCGCTCATTGAATAATGTATCGCCTGTCTCTCGCTCTCTATATTTGCGAGAGGCTGCGCGCGAGACAATATCTGCCAGGCGATGTAATAAGCTATCACGCGGCGCTTACGGCGGATGCGCGCGCGAAGCTTAAAAGATTGGCTTTCACGTATATTATTTTGCTGGATTTTGTTTCGCGCGCACCCCCCCCCCCCCCCCCACTAACACCCGTCGCCATCGTCGATGCGCAGTTATAATTTTAATTGATTTTACTTGTACACGTGTACGTATACGCGCGCCGTTAATGTTTTGCGTATATACACACGATGTGCGGTGATTGGCTGTGTTTTTTTCGCATTTATTTTTGCACTCCCCTTTCCGCGTTTTCGAAATACTTCGTTTTATTATTTTTAGTTGTTTCATAACAACGATGCGCGCGCGCGGATGCCACTTTTACATTAGCGTTATAACTTTTTTAAAATAAATATATGTATGTCCAGGAAATTTCGGAAGCAACTCGGACGGAAAAGTATAGCAAAAAATTTTCTTGAAGGCACACTTATACCAGACCTGCTTTTTCTCGAAAGAAATTTCCGAGCATTCTTTCATGAATTTTAAGACATTTTTGTTCTAATGAAATTTTTCATAAAAGTCCATAGTTTTCGAGAAAAAAATTTATGAATTCTCTTTTTGTTAATTACTTCCCGCTTTTTCGAGTCGTTTTTGCTGCGGAAAAAAGTATACCCTACGATCGGCCGTGTAAGCGAGTATTTTCACTTTCAGAACGATCTAAGCAACGAGAAAAAACAGGTCTGGCAGGTGTAATTTCAAGAAAATTTTTCGCAACTTTTCCGTCCGAGTCGTTTCCGAAATTTCCTGGACATACTCGTGTATCTACCCGCACGGTATGGGAGAGAAAAAACGAGCGTCATCATTAACGAAATGCACGAAATAAACGTTGAAACCGCGAGAGTATATTATCCGCTCCCGTAATACACGTTCAAAAAACATTAGATTTTTATCTCCCGATCGCATTATCGTTCCCCGGCCCGAATCGAGCGATTCATCGGGAGAGCGAATCCTCAGTCGCTTTGCAACGAATATCCCACCCATCCGTATATCCAATATCCATATTACCTACGTCTACGCGTACGGCTCTCTCGCACTCTCTAGTATGCACGCGCAAACTTCTATATATAGACACACACACACACACATACACAAAGCAAGCAGCAGCAGCCTCTGTTCTGCTCTCGCGCGAGCTCGTTACGAAAGTTGGCCGGTGCGCGGGAAATTCGGCAAGAATGCCGATATATCCGGCAACTTGCGGGTTAGCGAGAGAAGCTCCTCTGTGAGCCGGGAAACAAGCGCCGAGGGAAGCGCTGTGTATACATATATATATAACGAGTAACGCACCGCGCGAGAGGTTAAAGAATCGCGTGGCTTTTTCGCGCTCATCGGGCATGCCAGACGCGCGTCCCCCTCGATTTGTCGCCCGTCTCCTATTCCTCCTCCGTCTTTATCCCTCTATAGCGCGTGTACATAAGCGTATATACGTATATATATATAGCCGTAGTCAGCAGGCGGGAAAAGCGCAGACGCGCGCCGATGGCCCCTTTTACTCTTCCAATATTCATCCGGACACGCAAGAGAGATAGAGAGGAAGTCGCTTTGACGAAAGAGAAGCGCGTATATACATATATATACGTGTACCCACTTTCTTTCTTTTCCGCTCAATCTGAAATCGATCGGGCGCTGTTACGTCTACTCCATCTCCTCGTCGTCGACGACGGCGGCGGCTGTCGCTTTACGCGCGCATTTACTTACACGCAAGTGAGTGTGTATTCAAAGCGGAAGACGCGAGATAGAGAGCGAGAGATGGAGATAAGAGTTTTCCAAGACTATACACATATGTGTGCTGTACTGACTTATGTGTATTACGGAGCGGACACGTATAGTGCGCGCGTTGGGTTAGAGCAGCGCGGTGAAAAGTTCGTGATTTATCTGCGCTGATGCGGCCGCGGTGAGTCCCGGTGACGAAGCGAGTCTTAAAGAAAACAGGCTTTCCCGGCGCACGTGTGCGTGAGAGCGTGTAGCTCGCGGTTAATAACGCCGTACGTATATAGGTGCTTGATTTATGTCATCTTCGGAAATACTTTTTTTTCTCTCACTCCTGTCTCACCCCCCCCCCCCACTTTCTCTCTCTCTCTCTCTCTCTCTCTCTCTCGCACCGCGTGCAGTTTATCAAGGTTTTTTTCTAATATATAAACGCGTGGTGATATCGATTTATCAGGAGTCATCCATCACCCCGGGTTAATCTGTCCTTTAAGAGTTCCTCTCCCGCGGCGTCGTCTTCGGAAGGTGTGTGTCTGTGTGTGTGTATATATATAGATACACAGAACACGCGGCGGGCCGAGGGGAGGGTTACAGTCAAGCTGCTTTTTTCTCTCTCGCGCTCTCTCTTCCTACTGGAAACTTTTCCCACCGAAGACGTCCTGTCTAGTTTACAGTTATCTAAGCGAGACCGAGAGCTCCAAACTCCCCGTGGAGATGCTCCCTCCTCCCCCCCGCCCCCCTCCCCCCAACCCCCCTTCGCTTTCAGGATAAATAGCCTTGGCGCGCGCGAGCGAGCGATCGAGCGCACCGTGTGCCGGCCGAGAAAAAGAATTCGACAATACACGGCTTTAAAAAAAAAAAGACGGGCGAGGCGCGGGTGGGGGGGTGGGGGGAGGGTTTAAAAAGCGCGAGTATAACGCTCGAAGATAATGGAGCGATCCGTCATTGTCATTGCCGTCTCTCGTTCACTCGGCCTCTGTCTGTGTCTGTGTCTGCGTCTGTGTGTGTGTGTGTGTGTGTGTGTGTGGGAGTTCGTCGAGAGCTTGCAAGCTCGCGCTTATGGAACGTACACATCGGCTGTACTTACACATCTATATACGTATCCGCTCGACAAAAGAGAAAGATGCAGCGGCGATACGGTAGTGGACTTTGGAAAAGCCAGAAACAAAGCGTGCGAGTTTTTGAGTAAAGAAGACTCGGGGACTGCTGGGCAGCCTTTCATTCCTCGGGAAAAAGCTCAAGGTCAGTCTCTCTCTCTTTCTCTCTCTCGTGCGCGCACTCCCTCTCTATCTCTGTATAGCGGCAGCAGCACACGCACACACACACAGACACACCTGGAGTCGTGCGGTTTCGAAACTTCCCCTTGATCCCCTGCCACACCCTCTCTCCAGTCGCCATATTGATCGGAGCCCCCACGACCCTCGGCTTTCTCTCTCTCTCTCTCTCTCTCTCTCTCTCTCTCCGCAGTTACCCCTCCGCGCGAGCGCGCGCGCGGCGTTGCCAGCTTTCCCCCTTCTGTATACGTATTTATATATAAAACTCTATATCTACGTGCTTCTCTCTCGCTCGCTCGCTCGGACGCTGTTCTCGCTCTCATGTGTATGTGTGTGTGGGGGGGGGGGGGGGTGGAGTGTGCATTTGGACAGGGCGATTTCCATGCCTCGCCCGAGACTCGGGAAGAAGGAGCTACTGCTCCACTCTCTTTTCACTTCGATCCCGCGCAAAAACGCGCTGGAACGCATTCAAATGTCCCGCGCTCGACAGAGCGGCAACATTGTCGCGTATATACGGTCGCATCTGCTCGCGTTATCTCTTTAATATATATATATACACTCACGCGCATATACACGCGTGGGTATATACACGTGATTTTATCTGTGCGCGCACACACGTATGGCGCGAGTGAGAGAAGGAGGAAGAAGACGAAATGTATCAAAATGAGAAAAATTTTTGGCGGGAAAATCGATTTGTCGCCGTCGTCGCCGGAGGACTCAACGAGAGAGAAAGAGAGAGAGAGAGAGAGAGAGAGAGAGAGAGCGAGGTAGATTCGATTTTCGAGCTTCCATCATGTCCTCCTCGATTTCATTATACTCGGCCGTCACGTGTATATTATATACGTGTCTCATATATATCGTACACGTATAATATCCGCGTATAGGCACACGTAAAGCCTCGCGCAGTTGCGTGCCGTGTAATGCTTTCGTGACCATACGGATTCCGAGGATATTCGCTGTATATATATATAGACCTGGCTGTATCCTGTACGCTCGGTTCCTCAACGCCGAAACACACACTCGCCCGCACACACACTCACACACAGACAGAGAGAGGGATGAGGAAGAGAGAAAGAGAGAAAACGAGGTCAAAGAATGAAGAGAACATGTAATACGCAGCAGCAGCAGCAGTACCAGAACCTATATACACACAGAGAAGAGGAGGAAGAGAGTCTTTTCTGTTTCAAGTCCTTTGCCGCGCGTCTTTCAAAATCGAATGGACAAACGGATTGATTAAATTGTTTGCCCTCGGCTTTGTTCCCGCGCGGCGCGCAAAGCAAACGCGCCGCGCGGCAAAGCTTTCTCTATGAACCTCTCACTCCCACACTCTATGTATATACACGTGTATAACGTGTATATATATAGAGAGATCGGAATTAAACAGTGCGCTTTTCTTTTCGGTGAGTCGGCGGAAAAAGCGTCCGCCCGCGCCTATATATAATGCTTTCCGAACCTGCAGTATCTTATAGATGTGCCACGAAAGTGACCGAATCGTTGACCGGCTGGTACACGAAGGGCGATAAACATACGTGTATCAACTGTTTCGTATACAAAAGCTCTGCTACGACCGAAGACGCACGCGTACCAGGTGTATAATACGAGAGCGTTTTCATATCCGTCGCAATATGTACTAATGCCTCCGACTGCCTTTCCGCAAACAATAGGAAGTAACGGCGCGACGAGCTGTGTGTATACGTCGCGCAGATCTCTCGGAAAGCTCGTTATATAACGTGTGTATACTGCGTATATGTATACAGAGTAGGCCACATTGTGCCGATCGACCGGCCAGGAGAAACACATAAATCCGCGCTCGCGGCCCAGTCGTCTTCCCTGTATCGATGACTTATACTTTTTCTCTCTATCTCCTCTTTGATCCCTCCTATATGTACAGCTTTTCTCGTCAGCCTCGGCGCGCGAGACGACGCACACGTGCGGCGTACACGACGAAATAATGTATTTCTGGCACGTGCGCCACTCTCTCCCTCTCTCGAAATTACCGCAAATAAAGTAGTCCCTCTCTCTCTCTCTCTCTCTCTCTCTCGGTAAATTTTTCCACGACACGTTATTTTCCTCGCCGGCTAACGAGCGAAAAACGCCAGGGAAATTTAATTACTCGGTATACGGGAGGGGAGCGCTCGGTGGGGTAGGCTGACAGAGACGGAGACAGAAACGACATTATAAGTACATAGCCGTACACACGCGCGTACGCGCGGCAGCGCGTATATTATCCGAAAAAAAAAGAGGAATAACGCCGATCGATAGCGTCGAACGATTTTTTTTTCGCAGTGTGTACACAGGTGGAACGTCGGTGGGGATGAGGGGAAGAAGGTGTAGAGGAGGGGTTACAACGGGTAAAAATATATAATGGGCGAATTAGCGTTTTATGGGAAATCGAAAGCCGATACGTGCGTGCAGCCATACTTCATGCACACACAGCGACTGCAGCAAAAGAGAGAGAGAGAGAGACGCAGGAGTAGAGGGAGGAAAACGGGCTGACCTTTGCCGTGAGCGTATACGCGCGCGCGCGCACGGGCTGCTTAGCGCGAAGCGCTTCAAATTTCGACCTACATTCCTTCCGCTGCAGTAGTCTGTAATTTCCTCCCTCTCTCTCTCCCTCCCTGTCTTTCTCTCTCGGTCGCTCGCTCGCGCGCGCGCGCATCCGGAAAGTGTGCGCGTTTTATTTGTCTCGCGAACTTTTCGAACGGCCAGCTCGCGCGCGCGCGACACAGTTGCAACTCCATTACCCTCAAGTATTCAGAGACAGCGAGAGCTACATGCAGCTAAAAATAGACGCGAATATTTTCGAATCGCTTTTATCTATTTCCCCCGATCAATCGATTCCTGCGGCTCTTCCGAGTGTACATATATGCACTCGAGAAAGAGAGAGACGCTCCAGTATAATCGTATGGTATTGTTGTACACTCGGAAAAGGGGGTGGGGGGGAGGTCGCTTATTAGCATAACGGCGAGCTTTCGAGTGCATCGGAGCTTTTTTCCGAGAAGCCGACCGAATGAATAATGAAGAATTCTCCATCGGCTCTTTGCCGTACGCCAAATGAGAGACGCCGAGCGACCGCAGAATGTAGCTCTGCAATGCATTGCATATACGTATTACATACAGTTGCTGTACACGACAATGCGCGTATATAAGAAACGGCCGACCCAGTTGCAATTAATTTTTTGTTTCTCTCCCCCCTCCACCCCCTCATTCTCTCTCACTCTCGCGCGCAAGCGCCGCAATATCTTTCCTCGGCTTTTTTCGCGAATACGGCAATGTTTACGCGACGCTGTACACAATGCCGAGGAAATAATTAGAGTATAAGAAAAAGCTCGACTTTTTTCCTCCTCCCCCCTCCCCCCGTCACCTGGCGCTCATTACCACTTTTTTTTTTTAGCAAGGCGCGAGGTACAGCGTCGCATCGTCTATACAGAAAAATCTGGCCTCGTTCCTTCGTTGCGCGCGTTTATGCGGCAACGCGCATTACATACACGTATAAAACTCTCGAACGCGAGTGCCAGCAGGAAGGCGAGAGAGATACATCCGGAGGGTTAGCCGAATTCCCAGAGGTAACGCCTCCGACTCGCCAACTATGCCGATTAGTCTCGCATCGGCGTTCATTGAGCTGCCGCACACTCTTTAGGCGGCTGCGCTACTACGTGACCTGCACTTTCCAACGGCCGTCTTCTTCCCTCACCCTCCCCTCCCTCCCCCCCTCCGTCGCCACCTATTCCCTCGATTATCCGACGATTAGACAAAAGAAGCCACTCTATTCGTCGAGAGGGGGAGGTCGAAAGAAAAATTCGGAGCTTTAAAGCTCGCGAACTCTGTTTTTGGAATGCGTGAGCGCCGATAGAGCTTGCGCGCGCGCGTGCGCGACAATGGGAGAGAAGTCGTCGGTAGTTTTCGAGAGGGATAATTTGTTGTTGTTGTTATCAGCTGGATATTTATAGCGAGGGGATGCATTATATTTCACCGCGGAGGCTCCGGCAGGGAGGAGAGAATTGTATATTTAACCGAAAGAGAGACAGAGAGAGAGAGAGCGAACTTTCGGATAAATCCGTTTATTGTCCAAGTTTGCGGGAGCGATTATTTTGCTTCGCCGCGAGCGCGCGGGGCGTCGAGACTTTTTTTGCCCATTCCCCCCGCGCACCCCAGCGTCCGACTGATGCGGGGCGCGGAAAGCCCGAGCGGCGCGTGTATTTGCGTGTATTTGCTGGATGATTTTTATATACAGATGTGGAATATACATATATAGTTTTGAAAAATCGTCATTGTTCGGCTGCAGCGATGTAATAAAACGCCTCGACGCGTGCGAGCGCTAAATTCATACGCGCGCCCTTTTGCGTACAAACATATATATGTAGAGACAATAAATTTAAAATACAGTTACGCACGCACACACAGAGAGAGCCAATTCGGATTCTATGGTGCGCTCTCGCGCTGCGGATGTAATTAAAATCGTCCTGTGTAAATGAGTGTTTGTATAAATTGGAATGAAATTAGAGCGATTAAATATCGGCTATTTATGTATATGATGCGTGCGTATAATGCGTGTGGTTTTGTATTATATACGTATCACAATGAAACGAATTAGCGCGCAGCACAAAAGTGTCAACGGTGTGTTTACCAGTAAAATTGCATTTGCGCGGGCCGAGAAGACAAAAAAGATTGCAAAATATTTGAAAAATGATACTCTCCATAAAAAAAAACGAGAAAGCGAGAGAGGTAGGGGGAGAGAAGAGGGAGGAAGAGGGACACGAAACGATAATTACGTTTCGAAAGTCGACTAGAGTAAAAGTTGGGTAATTTGCTGCGCTGAGAGACGTACCGTATATATATCCCACTTTTTTTTCTCTCTCTTTCTCTCTCTCTCACTCTCTCTATATATACATATATATTAACGAGTTCGCTGCAACGCGTAATCATCTTCGGTAAGGGCCCCGTCGCAGTAGCGCAAAAAAAGAAAACTGTCGCAGAAACTCCGGAGCTGGGTCAAAGAAGCATAGGGCCACCTGTTTGCGGCTTGGAGGGGGGGGGGGGAGTGAGGGGACCGGTTGGTATAAAGGTAGCTCGAGTAAGCATAATTAATTGAGGTTTTTGCAGTGGGAGAGCGACGAGTGTGTCGTTTGGGGATGAAATTGTGCCGAGTACGCGGGCGCGCGCGCGCGACACTCGAGCCTGAGTTGTGTTGCGCGGCGCAAAGACCAAGTATAAGATGGAGGAAAAAAACTGGCTCCGGTGACCCCGTTGCCACTATCCTCGATCATCCTAAATTATATGCGCGTGCAGTAGCGCAACTTATTTTTCGTCGCAAAAGTAATAATTCGAAAGCGTGTATTTACTACGCGAAGTTGCGCGAGTAGAATCTTCGAAATTGCGCTCTGAATGATTTATCGTGACACCGTATGGTTGAGCTGAATGCGAATCAATTACACGGCATTGATCTTGGCTTAGGAGCGTTCGCTCGTATGCCTCTCAGAAGGATAGAATACGATTAGCGACTTCAAAGTTCACGTCGCATTCGATTTTCGCATTTTGAGATTAGGGCTCGATACAGGTCAGTACGCATCGATAGGAAACGTTGAGTAAGATGAAAGACAGTTTACAGCCAATCGATTGTTGGCTATGCCAAGAGGTTCGTTTCATTCGTGTAAGTGCGTTCATGCTTGACATTTATATAATAATTCTGAAAATAACGTACAGTATTTCACGAATTATTCAGTCTTGTCACATACACAATGCAAGCGCTTAATAGTTAACATGCTTGCGCTCGCTAAATCAATAATTAGCCTTGTAATTAAATTATTTTTATACTCGAGTCAAATCGATATCTGATTGCATATTACTCGATTGGAAAACTTATTATCCGCGTGCCCCTTATATCGCTTCGTTTCCGGTGCCGCAGTGCTCTCTCAGATCGAGAGATTGTTATTTAAAAAAAAAACTGCACGATGCCGTGTGTACCCTTTGGTTAAAAAAACAAGTAGGTTACACGCGTGCTCTGGTTAAAAAAGACAATTCGGTCGAAAGGAAAATTCCACGCGAATGCCCGTAATCTCGAAAATTACGTCGACGCCCCCGTATTATCAGAATTCAAGATGCACCGACCCTGCCGGAAAATTAACCATAAGATCTGTCCTCGAGAATAACTCCTGCCCAGAATTTTTGAACAGAATGTATTATGATACTTTGGCATAATCGGCGCAGATTCTGTTGTCAGCATGATGTTGTCAATGCTCCCATAACCTCCATTCCCAAATAAAATAATAGGAGTTTATACATTCTATATATTATTACAACGTTTATATAATTAACGTTATTTAATTATTATTTAATTATTATTTAATTAATACCTTTTTCGCGGCGCGATTATGTATAAAATATATTCCGTGTATAGAGTATAAGAATATATATATATATTATTCTATACATATAGAACTATAGGCGTAGAAGACACAAAGTAAATGTTTGTTTACTTAAAGAAATGTAATAAATAATTTTTTTTAATTGTTAATATTATTATACTCATTACTATCTAACCTAATTTTTTAATTTATTATTAAAATTATATCATTATTATCTGCTGATTCATTTGAGGTTATAAACCCTCAAATTAATGGATTCAGCAGAATTTGCGCAAATTCTGTGGCGAAAACCATCGCCTCACAGCTGCTATTTCTGCGCAGGATCTGTTACATATTCTGCCCACGGAGCAGAAAGTTTGACAGATTCTGCCTAATACATCCTCAATTTTCCGACAGGGGAACTTTTACGCCTATATATAACCGCCTCTATGCGCATACGTTGCACACAACACAATCGGCACTGCCCACGCGCTAGTAGTACGAGTCACGCGTGATCAGCCCACGCTCTCGTCTCGTCTCGCATATAGACATCACATATATAACCCTCCTGCGTCATCGATCGATTATCGCACAGCAGCAGCAGCAGTAGCAGTAGCAGGACTGCCGCGTCTACACACACACACACGATGCAGAGCTTTAATATAGAAGCGACTGGGTGAACGTACGTGCAATACACGCAAGCGTATACGTATAGCTGTGCGTGTGTGCAGGGTATGCAGATACGCCAAGTTCATTTGCACTCTGAATGCTAATGCGCGGCGGCATCGGATCGTCTCGCTCTCGCGGACGAATGGATAATCGCGGTGTACAGCGGGAGAGGAAAGAGAAAAAAGTAAAAAAAAAAAGAAAAGTCGAGGAGCCAAGGAGCCGGCTTTGTCCGCGCGCGCGCGCGATCAGCCTTCGACGCGCTGATCCAGGTTGAGGAGCGAGAGCGGAGAAGAGCGGAGGAGAAAGGGCCGCGCGTAAATATGAATGAACAGTGCGAGAAGTTTTAATGAAAGATGACCCCGGCCAACGTCCTTTTATTAATACGGCCTCGGGGATGCAAAGGGCGCTCCACTTCTTGCGGCCGACTTTTATTATTCGAATGCATATAGACGCACGAGCGAGCGAGAAAGAGAGAGAGAGAGAGAGAACGAAAGGGAGAGAGACGCACGAACTTATTCCATAAAGAATTCTGTCAAAACTTTAATATTGCCCGATAAAAAGAAGACAAAACAGAATTTCCCCTTTCTCTCCCTCTATCTCTCTCTCTCTCTCTCTCACTAATGTAACTGCGCGAGGACCACTCTCTCCGCCGATATATACGTCCCCACGAGCGACGCGTCCTCCGTCTTTATGCACGCGCATAGAGGAGCTGCCATTAAAGCGCATTAGTCCCCGCGTCGGCTTCGAGATCGAGTCTGCGGTCAGCCAAACTCGAGTGGCCGTCGCGCGAGCGAGTAGTCGCAGCCGAGCACGCTCAGACGCGGCGCATTAGTCATCGGGCAATCGATGTACGCGCAGAGTCGACGCGGACGCGCGATTTACGCGCAGTACACGCGTGCGGGCGCGTATCGTATCGCGCACGCGTACGCTCGCGCGGCGCGCTCCGATGCATATATATATATTTTCGTGGAATCCGCGCGTCTCGCTCGGCTGCGGGCGAAGCGCGCGGGCATCTCCGGCGCGTGAAATTGTATTGATTCGGCCAGCGCCGCGCTGCCAGTCATGTATAAGTGCGCAGATGCGCCGGCGTCGTCGAGAGCGAGAGAGGGACCCCCTTGCCGACGTCGCGCTCGCAGGCAGCTGCGCGCGGCCTGTGAGACTACCGCAGAGAGAGAGAGAGAGAGAGAGAGAGTCTGGAAACGCGGAAAAGTATGTGTGTGCAGAGCGACGGGCCGAAAATCCGAGACGAGGGTGAGAGCGAGAGAGCCTCGGGAATATTCCAGCGGGGGAATCGTTCGGTCTCTCGCTGCGCGTGCAGTTGTTTCTGCGGCTGTGGTGGTACAAGCGGAAGTAGGAGGGAAAGGGTGGAAGGGGGGAAAGAGAGAGAGAGAGGTAGAAAAAAAAAGCAACGGCCGATTCGACAAACGATATGGATCCGCGGGTTAAGCGGTGGCAGAACTTCCAAAACGAAATGTCTGTTTGTGTGTACGTGTGTGTGTGTGCGCGCGCGCTCGTGGTATAACGCGCGCAGCTGCAGCCGCGCAGCTAACCAATTATTTTCGTGCTCCAAATCCTACTCCCAATTACTCCCTTTGTGTGCGTCTCTCTCTCTCTCACTCGCTTTCGCTCTCCTACTCTTCGGTTCTCTCTGTGGGTATACGTGGAGGAGCTTTCTGTACGTATGTATGTGTGTGTGTGTGTGAACCTACGGCTGGTACCACGTGAAAAACTCGTTTCGACGATCTGCTGATTTCGTGTATATCTCGTACAGACTTTCCATATCCTATATACGTATATACCTGGGCTTTTGCAGCTCGCTCTCATCGCTATTCCATTAAGTTGCGCTCGCGCGTGTGTCTATGAAAAATTTCGCCGATAAATGTGTGCAGCGGGATTTCGAATGATTTCGAGAGGGCGAAGGGAGAGACGAGGCGAGAGGGGGGGTGGGGCGGGAGGACCGATATATCGACTAACGGAAAACAAAGTATTATCAAGTTTGCAACGAGAGTGAGGGAGACGGAGGGGGGGAGGGGGGATAGAGCGCAGGAGAAAAAGATATTCTCTTAACCGGATTTTCAGGGTAAAGAGATTGGGCGCTTAAAATACGTGACCCCATTGCCGGTAATCAGATGAAGTTGATCTTCTAGAAACGAGAGCAGTTTTATATATCTGTATAGAGTGTGTATAGGAGCGAAGCGTGTATATATATATACACATATCCGAGAGACTCGTCGAGAGACAGAGAGAAAAGACGCAGCGAAATATACCTTATACTTTCCCGTCGAGGATAATTCCCGATATAGCGCTCGACGATGCATGATCGATACACACACACACACACACACACACACGTATATACAGATGTACACACGCATATGCGCGCACATCCGCGGCAATCGCCTTTTCCTCGACGAGGTAGAGAGAGGCTTTTGTAGTTGAAAAAATGGCCCCGGGCTAAAAGGGAGCTGCTGCGCGAAAAATCGAGAGAAGAAAGTGGCACACACACACGTACACAGAGAGAGAGAGGAAGAGAGAGAGAGAGAGAGAGAGAGAGCGAGAGAGAGGCAGACTCCAAGCCGAAATATCGAGAGGAATCTTTCGAGAGGCTGCGATAGGCTGAATTAGAATTTCAAGAGCCGAGAAGAAGGGGGAGAAGCGGCTCCTTCGACGATACATACACTCGTATATACGTATACATAGCATACATATATACACACACGCACTTCTCGGATATTCTCTATGTACTATGCCTTTGTGCGGAGACGCGTCAAAGCCCTTTCTCTCTCTCTCTCTCTATATATATATATATATATACCGCGTGGTACACGGCGGCTCTCGCTGAGCTCTCGCGCGCGGCCCGCTGTATTACAATATATACATATAACGCGTACTTTTGTTCGAGGATCGTGAGAGGAAAATGTTTTGCTCGCTATATGTATACACATATACGTGTGCAGCGCGCGCATATATGTATAGACGTATTATATATATACGCCGGGCGTTCGCGAGTGAAGAGCTTTCAAAAACCTCGCCTCCGCGCCGGGCATATAGACGACGATATTACATATATATACAAAGTATGTGATGTACACGCGTGTATATACATATATAACGTAACGTTATACATCCCAACAACGGTCAATCGAGCCCGACCGCATCAAAGGCCCTCCCCTAATTAGAAGCGGCCGCACATTACGCGTTCTACACACGCGATGCTTTATATAATAATGATATCACAATTTAGCGCAGCGTTGCTCCGCCCGAGAGAGAGAGAGAGAGAGAAGACACCGCAGCGAAAAAGGCGAGTTTCGCGCGCGCAGCAACAACGCCGGAATGGAGAAAAAGCGGCTTAACGAGAAGCCGCTGCCGCGAGACAACGCACAGCCAAGATTTGTCAAACAATGGCCGAAATCTGTTTTGCGCGAGAGCGAGTCATGTTGCAGCGGAGAAGAGAGAGAGAGAGAAAAAATGGAAACGCAGCAGCAGTAGCCGCCGCCGGGACGACGAGGAGAGAGGCGAGGCGAGGGTGGGAGACGTTAAAAAGGAAGAGCGAGAATAAAAGCTGCGAAAGCTGAAACTAACGCGAGGATGGAGTTGAAAGCAGTAAAGTCGTAGTTTCTTTATATATATATATATATATATACAAGGTCCTTCTTCGCCGCTAATGCTTCTCTTTTACTAGCGCCAT
The DNA here is from genome assembly GCA_018906965.1 of Philotrypesis tridentata. Classification (NCBI taxonomy): domain Eukaryota; kingdom Metazoa; phylum Arthropoda; class Insecta; order Hymenoptera; family Pteromalidae; genus Philotrypesis; species Philotrypesis tridentata. The sequence continues at coordinate 4,549,597 of JACCIB010000005.1, forward strand.
TGTTTTGAGCGCTCGCGAAGACCTTCTTCCTTTTTTCCTCTTTCTTACTCAAAAGATTTCGCGCCGATACGGCAATACTTCTCCCTTTCGATCTCGCGCTCTTCTCCGCTCCTGTGTACATACACACAATCGCGAAACAATATTGCGAATTCGCGCGCGTTTATCGTCTCTTTGGAGGAGAGGCCTTTTCTTTTTCAGTCGGCTGCAGCGCGAAGCGAGGAGGAGAGCGCGTCGGACAGAGTCGGAGCTTTCGCGAAAGTGCGAGAGAGTAAGAGAGTCTAGATGGAAATCGCGGCCGATTTACTCCGATAATGGATATAATGCCTCTCACATTTGCTTTATGAATTTCAAAGCAATCCCTCTAGCAATTTCAACGCTCGTTTTATACCCTCCCATCCGCCCCCTCCCCTCCCTCGACGGTCCGCCTTTTTTTTCTTTCGATCGTCTTGTGTTGAGTGCCTGCCAAGTCAGCTGCAGGAAATTAAAAATCTCTCTCTCTCTTTCTCTCCCTCGACTGACTCGATTCTTTCTTTTCGCAGAAGAAAGAGAGAGACTTGTAAAATGGATGGGAGTATGCTAAACGCTGATCGCGTATACACCGACGAGAGAAGATTGAGTAAACTCTTTTGAAGGGTTTATCGTGGAGCTTTCTCTATGCGTTATATATACGGATATATCGTATATAGTTATTCGCTGCGAAAATATAACGAGCGATTTTTGCGGCTTCTGTTGAAGCGGAATACATATAGCAGAGTAATTATACTCGGGAGTATGATTTGCGAAAACTCCTCGGCAGTTCTTGGATAAACCGTTCTTGAAATTTTTCAAAATAAACGTCATGAACGATTGCTTCTTCAACGAAGCATGCGCTAATCTCAGTGTTCCACAATACACTTTATAGTATACATATCATTTATCGATTTATTTCTTTTAATGCACGTCAGCTCTCGCCTACACACGATTGCGCGAAAAACAGCTGGTATATGGAAGTTCCTTCTCACCCCCTCCCCTCCCCCTCGGTTATTCCTCGCTAGAACTCGCGTGCGCGTAGTGCTTTTCGAAAACAAAAGACATACGAGCAGACGACGCGATCTAAATACCCCGGAAACCCGTGCGTATTATATAGCCAACGCAAACGCATACACACACACACACAATACACACACGCGCGCGCGTTCAGGCGTAGTTATATACATATACAGTATACACAGCAATCGTGAAGAGCAAGCGAGCAGTATATAGAAGGGAAGTGAAGAGCGAATTTTCCGCGAGAGAGTTTGGGCGAGAGAGAGAGAGAGAGAGAGAGTACAGGGGGCAATCTTTGGTTCTTGGGGGAAGAACGCGGCGGCGGCGGCGGAGAGGAGGTCGAGAGGCGATTTCCTCTTGTAGCCGAGTTAAGGACACGGAGCCGCGCGCGTAAGACGTCGTCCAAGTTCCGCGCGGCGCGCTGCTACCGCCGCCGCTGCAGCACAATGGGAACGTCAATCAATTGTTCGACTATCAGACTTTCAGTGTTCACAGAGAGAGCGCGATCGATCGAGCACATGCTCTGAAAAGGAATTCGCTCCGGGGAAGTGCTATTCAGAGAAGCTGCTGCCTCTCTCTCTCTCTCTCTCATTCTCGAGAAGCTCTGCGTCGATTGGCTTTCACTCTTCGTTAAAAACGCGCCCTTTTCAGCTTTTCTTCTACACAAACGCGCGGCACGAGCGCGAGCTGCTTGCCGTATATACATACCCCCCCCCCCCGAGTTTATATACGTCATAGACGTATATACGTATACGCTATGTACTGCGCAACCCCCACTCGCTCGTCTCTCCGCGAAAATATTCCGCGCTCTCTCTCTCTCTCTCTCTCTCTCTCTCTCTCTCTCTCTCTATCTGTGTTGACGCGCGCGAATTTTACGGGTCACTCGCGACGCGCGCGCGCGCGGATGTGTGTGAATCGATGCGCGCAATTCCGTTTGTTATTCCGACATTATGCATTATTCTCACGGTTAAAGGGGAAGAAGAGCGGATGTGCACGCATCGTCGGCGCTCTTTATGCAAATTACCCGAATCTTTGAATCGCGGGGGGTTTCAAGTCTCCGTGTGTGTGTGTGTGTGTGTGTGTGTGTGTATAGGTGTGTGTGTGTGTTCGTGTATGCGCGCCGCGCAAATATTATACTTCCAAGACGTTTTCCCGAGAGTTGCCGCGGCAGCACCCCCCCCCCCCCTGTACACCCCGTATAATATGGAGATCGAATCTTCCCCGAGAGCTGTCGTCTCGACGCCTCGGAACTATACTGCTTAGTTTCACGATACGACGTTGAATGGCACTGCACCGCATTATAAAGCAGCGTATGGTTGTTGCTACTCGCGTGTCGTATACATAATAACCGCGAATTTAATAATGCCATTGTCAAAACTGTGTATAGTCTGTGTAGAGCCGATTTGATTATCGAGAAAGAGAGAGGGACAGAGAGCCACAGTTGGCTCTGATCGTTAATGCTCCAGTTATCGCGTACGGGGGATTGCACAACTATGACCGTAAGTCACGAGTAGTGTCGCGTGCGCGCCGCTTTTAACTATATCTATACATATACATTACAGACATACAGAAGCGATATATATGTGTGTACGCGCGCGCGCGCGCGCGGCACAATGTATCACGCGCTTTTTTTTTCCTTAAACACGCGTCGCCGATGTGTAAACGAGCGAGATAAAGAGAGCGACATTCCCATCCGTTGAACAAACGCGCTAATGATAGCGAGAGAGCGAGGAGAGAGAGAGAGAAGGAAAAAAAACAGTTGTCTCCTTTACGACTCCTGACGTTGTGTTAGCATACTAGACGCTTATCGCGTGATTCGCTTTGTATTCGTTGAATCGATACATCATGCACACACAGCGAGTGTATATACATACGTATACAGATAGAGAGCGAGAGAGACGGTAGGTGGGGGGGGGGGGAGGACAGCCGAGAGTCAAGGGGTCGCATAAAAAATTTATCCCTCTGTCTCCGGATCGCTCGTAAAATCGGCCCAAGATTCATTATCGGTATTCCATAGCGCGCTACTCTCTCTCTCTCTCTATATATATATATATATACGTATAAGTATAGCAGGGCGACGGCCCGACGCTTCGATTTCAGCCTCTTTCCCTTCTTTCGTCGATAATAGGATTTCGTTAACTTCCTCATCTGGCCCCGACAAGGAGCCGCGAGCTGCCGAGACCGTCCTCTCACTCTCTCTCTCCCTCCCTCTCTCTATCTCTCCGTTTCTCTCCGGGTAACTTTCCCAAATCGCCTTTGAAACTCGCGAATCGTCGCCGAATATTGCGACGAGTAGCTCACGTTGTAATGCGAGCGCATTGAAAACCGAATCGTCGTCGGCGGTCTCGCGTGCGATTCCCGAAAAATATATACGACAAAAAAGAAAGGATCGTCGAGCACGAGGCTCGTAACGCTCGCTTTCGATATATACGCATACCACATACATATGCAATATACATATATACGCGCTCAATCTCGTGGCACTCATCCATATCGGAGGGGGGTCGACACACTCTTAATGGCCGTAGAAATTCAAATGCGGAGTGTTCGAGCGACGAGAGCCTATTTTTTGCTGGCCGCAGCACACTTAGCTCTCTCTTTCTCTCTCTCTCTCTCTCTCTCTCTCTCTCTCAGAGGGTGTGTACCCCTAATGCGCGACAAAGGCGACGTCAATGAACTTTATGATCGCGCGCTCGATTGAAATTAAGCCGTTTCTCGCAACACACTCGCGCGCGAGGGTGAGCGAGAGAGAAATTTTTTATTACAGCCGGAGAGGGCTGCGTGCGGCGCACGTCTCTTCGAAACTTTCACGCGCGCGGTAAAAATGAAATAGACGACGCTGCTGCTGTTGCTGCGAAAGAGAGAGAGCGAGAGAGATAGCGAGCTGCGCGCTATTACAAAGCCCATACTTTTATCGCCCAGCCATTAGTTAAATCACGGTTTCGCCTCCGAGCAATTCTTTTTCATTTCTCGAGCGCGCGATCTCGCGACGGCGCCACGCCTTGCATATGCGTCTTCTTCTTCTTCTCCTTCTTTTTCCCTTCGCCGCGCGGGCGAGCTTTAGCCTTAAAAGCCCGATCCCCTCCCTCCCCCCCCGCCGTATTACCACGAGCGAATTTTTCTTGTTTACAAGAGCTTTTACTCTCGCTCCTCTTACCCGTCGCCGCGAAATTTAATACGCGTTACGCGTGTATGTGTGTGCGGGTAGCGTATACATGTCGTGCAAACGGGTGCAATGCGCGATGCGAAGTTGCGGTGTAATCGAAGCAATTGGTCGAACTGCAAAAGAAAATGGAAGGTTCGAGTGGTTGGTCGAAGTGTAACTAAGCCCGCGTACAGACCGCTAAAGTATAAACAAAGAGAGCAGCACAGGCTGTGTAGCGTATGCCTCCGCGCTGCAGCGTTTGACCGGCAGTATACGCCTATGTATATAGCTGAAAGCGAGACTGAGCCCTCGAATAATGACATTTCGAAGCAGAGCGTTAGTCGGATTTACGATAGGCTTGCCGTATATATATACGTTACGTGATACGAAGCTCTAGGTCGGTAGCAATGACCGGCCCTGCGCGCGCGCGCGCGCTTATTCCCACGTATACTCGCATGTCGATGCCTCGCTCTCTCTCTCTCTTTCTGTCTGTCTCTCTATCCGTTCAATGGATTGTGGAGTTTAGTAATAAAATACCGCGCACGAATATCTATTCGTCTGGACGTGTGCCTATAACTGTGATAATACATGGCTATTGATACAAGCCGTTGGCGGTGTACGTATAACGATGTTTGCGAAGAATCGTGCGCGGAGAGCGACGAACGGCGAAAGTAATCACAAGCGCTGATATAAGACAGCCCCTCGTATCCGCGCGATATCGATCCATTGTTGTCGAATCCGTCAATTGGATCGGCTGTTTTAACTGAATTATAAACGCTGCTCGAAGAACGTCGCTTTTAACCGTATATATGCACATCCTACACTATGTATACAGCGGAGACTTGTGAAGCATAAAGTTTAATCCTGATGCGCTTGTTTATTCGCCCCGCGTGAAAGCACGCGCATATTATACGCATACGGCTGTGCGCGTAGTTTTTACAGCTTCCTCCTCCCCTCCTCCTCCTCCTCCTCCTCCGGCCCGGCCGGCATCGTCGTTTAATTGATTAAAAAGCCAAAGTGCGCCGTCAGCGCTGAGCGAGCGAGCACAGCGACTGCAGATTAATTCGGAAGTATTTAGCGAATGCGCACTCGACTCACCCTCGCTGTTTTCCGGCTGATGGCGTTGTCCGAGCATGGCAGTCCTCCGCACTGTAAGCAGACGAAAAAAGAGAGGGAGAGTGAGTTTTGTTATTAATTTATCTGATTAAACTTAACTGGGTTTCGCGCGCAAAATGCTCTCGGGGGGCTTTACGTTCGCGTCGCTCGTCGCATTAACCGCGAGCGATTGTGTCCCGTATATATGTATAAGCGGCTTTCGACTTTTATATATGTATACGCTTTATTTTGGATTTCCCTAATTTTCAGCGTATATGAGTATATCCAGGAAATTTCTGAAACAACTCGGACGGAAGAGTTGCAAGAAATTTTCTTGAAGACACACCCATACCTGTTTTTTCTCATTCCTTATTAGGTCATTCTGAAAGAGAAAAGGCTCGCGTGCACGGAAAATCTTCTCAGGGTATATTTTTTGATGGAGCAAAAACGACTGGAAAAATAAACGGGAAATAATTAACAAAAAGAGAATTCATAGATTTTTTTCTCGAAAACTATGGATACTTTTATAAAAATTTCATTACAACGAAAATGTCTTAAAATTCATGAAAGAATGCTCTGAAATTTTTTCGGATTGCGATCTGGTACAATTTTTGATTTTTCAAAAATCCAAAAAAAAATCGAAATTTCGGAAAACGTCGTGAAAAATCTGAAAAAATTTCAGAGCATTCTTTGATGGATTTTAAGACATTTTTGTTCTAATGAAATATTTTAAAGAGTCCATAGTTTTCGAGAAAAAAAACCTACGAATTCTTGTGTTTTGATATCATTTCTCGTTTTTCGAGTCGTTTTTGCTCCGGAAAAAACTGTACCCTAAGATTTTCCGTGCATGCGAGCTTTTTCTCTTTCAGAAGAAAAAAGAGGTCTGGCAGGTGCGCCTTCATGAAAATTTCTTCCGACTTTTCCGTCCGAGCTTTTCCCGTAATTTCCTGGATACACTCGTGTATACGCAATCTCTCACCGCGAGTCGCGTCCCTTTGTAAATTAGCGCACTTCGCGAAAAAAAAAGAGAAAAAAAAACACAAACTGCGGCGCAGTGTACCACTATAAATACTTCTCGAATGCATAATAAAGTCATTCTCGAACATCAACGCGACGCCCTATATAGGTCAATCCCGCTCTCCATCTCGTTAACAGCCCCGAACGAGAGGATGATCTTCATCCTGAGGGGGTGACTAATGACTTTTAGAGGGACGCGAGGAGCCCCCCCCCCCTTCCCGCCGCCACCAGCTCGAAGGAAGGCCGAATACAAGGGTCGCGTATATAGTCATCGTCGCCCGCGTCTCGAACGCCACTGCAGGCGGTTATTGATTTTCCCTTAGGAGTAGCGAGGAGAGCGAGAGAGAGAGAGAAAAAAAATTCACTATACAGTCGCCGCGCGCTCCACTTGCGCAATCTTGATGGGAATCGCGATGATCGGACGCGCGCGCCGCGCGTCTCCAACGTGCGACACATGTATACACACGTACGCGCGTCTCCGTGTACATTGGCAGAGGGAAACGGGAGAGGAGGGAGGGACAGCCGGGAGGCACACTCGTCGCTCGAGCTTTTGCTTAGCTGTGACAACGAGGCGAGCGCGCGCGCCCGCGGGGGGCTCCCGAGTTTTATCTCGGGGAACGCGGCTCGGAAATCGACACCCGAATCCCGCGCGCGTTGGAGCAATAGCCCGTTACGATGTATTGATGCGAGCAAACTGTGCACGGCACACGCGGAAAAAATCGTCGTCGTCGTCGTCGTCGCCGATATTGCCGCAGCCCCTCTGTGTCGGAGTCGTAAATGTATATGTGTATTATATGTGTATACGTTTGGCGTATATATAGCGGAAATACTTTCCAATCGGATTTCGCACGCAGTTGGAAGAATAATCTCTCTCGCCGTGAAACTTCGCGTACGGCGTGTGTATATGGATACAGTACACGCAGTTGCACACTGCACATGTGCATGTGTAACGAAGACTCGAGGCGATGGCGATCGGGGCTTAGCATTTATATGAAAAAATTAGAGGCGCGGGAGTAGGATCGTTAAATTTTAATATTCCGTTTGGATTTCGGTGAGATCCCGTAAGGCAAGCGTCGCTATACATACAAATCGTATACGTACATAGAGAGCGAGAGAGAGAGAGAGAGAGCGAAAGATCGATCGTGCGAAGGTCGACCGACAGAGAATTTACGAAGTTCTCTCTGGCACCCACTGGGACTGGGAAAAAAAAGCAAAGAAGTCGAGCGAGAGAGAGAGAGAGCATATATACATATAGCCGCAGGAATCGCGTTGGAGGGGGGGGGAGGGGAAAAACAGAGAATTTCCAGTGCTTAAAGGCCAATTCGGCGCAACAGACTGTCGAACATAATTTAGCTCCTGTATACTCCTCCCACACCCCCGCAGCTGAGCGAGACGCAAAGAATTAAAAGACTTTTTCCACGTGAAAAGTCAATTCCGCTCCGTCTCGTCGTTCCGCATGTAAAGCCTCGTCGACGAGCTGCAGCGGCGGCGCAGCGACTTTTTCCAGATCATAAATATTCCAAGGTGCGCGCGAGAGAACATCTTTGCGCGCCCTTTAAGTTCTTCAGCAGTCATCTTAAAGTCCCTACCCCCGTCTTATTCTTCTTCTTCTGACACTGTGTGCACTCGCGCTCGAGTCGCGCTCTACTCCGACTCTTTCCCCTTTTCCTCGTCTTCTATTATATATATATACATAATACGCTTCTTTTCGCGGATCGGACACAGTTTGGCGAGTTCGGCGGAGGGAGTTCGACGCCGTAAACAGGACTGAATTATTCATCCGAGTTGAAGATAATTCATAAGGAGCCATCAGTCCCCCCCCCCCTTCCCCTGCCCCCATTACTCCGTCCGTCGACGTATAACATTATATGCGCATTAACGTTCTTCCCCGTCTTTCGCTGAACTTTGCTGATAAATTATATTTTTCCCCGCGAGCGCAAACGCTGCGCGCACAACGGGACGAAAATCTTTATTGGTAAGGCGCGCGCGCGCGTCAAGCCATTTTACTTTGTAATTCCGCGTGTATAGCCGGGCAATTTCCCCCATGGAAGCGCGCGTGAGAGGAGTGACGCGAAAAAAGCGCTCGCTTGCGTCTTATATATATGTGCGCATCAGCTGTGTACACGTATACGCGTACACTGCAAAGAAAAGAGGGACAAAAGAAAAAGAAGCATCGCGACGCGATTCTTTTCAACTTTGCGAAATTTAAGGAAGCGCCACAACACGCCACTGTCCGCGCGCGGTAATTTATTCAAAACACACGACGCCGACGACGCCGACGACGAGCGTGAAAATTGTCGAGCGGTTATTGCGCTTCTTTGAACTTAATCTTCACGGCTGTGTAGCGCCGCTGCTCCGACGGTGTATACATATATATAGGGACGAGAACGAGAGCGAGGCGAATATAGCCGACTGGTAAAAGGACGCCGCGCGGCGAATTTCAGACTCCGGGAAGTTCTCGTCGTGGCGGAAAGCGTCTGTGTATAGAGACTCTCGTGTGTGGACTCTCGTGGCGGCGGCGACCGCCGGGGCAAACCTCCGCAGCTGGGTAAACCCGGTCTTCGGAAAATGATGAAACTTTACTTCGTTATATACACCGCCGGCGCGTTTCCCTATATATATATAGAGAGAGAGCACGACGTTCGATGAAGCCTCTTTTCGCTGGTTCCGCGCGCATTGGCAGCAGGGCTCGACCGGGACGCGATATCGGAGTATCGCATAGAGCAGTCCACTCGCACATAGATGGACAGTCTATTATGCTGTGGTATCTACGTGTGGATACACAGGGCACAGAGAGAGAGAGAAAGGGAACGGCGGCTCGTTTTCCAACTTTTTTTCGGAAAAGCGATACGACGACGAGAACGACAGTTTGCCAATCGGGCATCGGGGAATTATCAACGGAAATCGTTGTTTCTATTCAGGCCGTCTTGGCATATACATTTTTCAATTTTCCAGAATATCGTACACTCACACAGAGAGAGAGAAGAGAGAGAGAGAGAGAGAGAGAGAGAGAGAGAGAGAGTGATAGAGTATACACGGCGCACGCTCCGGCATTTGCATCCTTTGTCAAATTGAAACGGGTTGATCCGATAGATCGACAGTTCGATTTCCCTTCAACTCTCTCTCTCTCTCTCTCTCTCTTTCTATCCCCCTCCTCTTTCCCTCCGCCGCGACCCTATTCAAAATTGCAAACATTCGTTCCCGCGGTCTGCATCTCTCTCTCTCTTCTATCGACATTTCCAATTTGAGCGCAATTACTTCAATCTGCATATTTTTCAAATCTCCCGCACTATAAATGTTTTTTCGCTCTCTCTTTCTCTCTCCCTCTTGTGTGTACGCGTGCAAGCGCGCAGCGCTCGATCGATTGCTATATGTATATATATATTATATACACATGAGGCGAGGTAAAAAAAGAAATAGAAAACGGATAAAATTCCGCTCCCGAAATATTTCGCGTATATATAATCCCCACGGCAAAAGCAGAGCGCCCGAAGATTGTCGCGAGTAAATAAAGCCTCCCCCTCCACCCCCAACCTGCAGCCAGAGAGACCTTCCTATTAATCCGTTTCGCGCATCTGCAGCAGCGCTGAGAGCGCGGGCGGGCGGGTAATTTGAAATTCAATCGAATCGCTGCAGCAGCGGCACCTGCAGCGAATCGGAAACTGTGAAAAATCATCCGGCGCGAGCGAGCGCGAGCACGACAGTACGAGAGAGAGAGAGAGCGAGCTGCGAATACATAAAAGTTATATCGCGCCGGCGGCGGCGGCGGCGGCGGTAGAATCGGAGAAATAAGCTTGAGCTCCTATACATTTCTCCTTCAAGATCGGTGCGTCTCGCGCGCTAAATCGAGGCCGTCGTTACACTTGTATATATACGTCGTTGGGAGTTTAAGCGCTCGAGCGCGACACATCACGCGCCCAGTCAGTATAGCAGTAATAGCAGTAGTGTGCAGTGCACTCGAGCTCTTTCTCGCGTACAGTGCAGTAGTTTCTTGTATTTTTTTTATCTCTCTCTCTCTCTCTCTCTCTCTCTCTCTCTCTCTCTCTCTCTCTCTCTTCTCGCTCGCTGCAGCGCAGCCTCTTCCCGTTTCGCGAATGGCGCCGTGAGCAGCAGCAGCAGCAGACGGTGTGTATCCGCTGCAAAGGCCGGACTATACGCGACTGGTGAATAAAGCACTTTTGCACGGCGCTCGTGCGTGAAGCGACGGCGAAAAGGCGCCAGTCAAAATAGAGTCATGTGCGCGCACGCCGAGAGTCTGATGCTTTTTCTCCCTCCCCCCCCCCCCCCGGCCTCTAACGCTCGCCTATCTCTTCCTCTCTCGCTCTCGCGCTCTTTATACACACGTTCGCGGGGGTGGGGGTGGGGGGGGGGGAGAATCTAATGCTGTACCTACGCGTATGTATATATACGTATATTACGTGTGCGACGCGTACGTGTGTGTGTGTGCGTATACTGCGTACATCCTCCAGCGAGCTTTTGAAGTAAGAAACTTTTCAGCTTTTTTGAGGCCCTTGCCGCTCGATATTTTCGAGCTATGCTCTCTCTCTCTCTCACTCTCTCTCTCGTAAGCGACGATGTCTTCTCGTCAGCTGAAACTTTAATGCGCCCGGAGATAGCATAGAGAGAGAGAGAGAGAGAGAGAGAGAGGCAATCTTGGTCGACAACATTTTTGACATTCAAGGTTCTTATCTACAATGCGGCGGCGGTGAAAGAAACCGCTGAAAGGCGCGCCTGGGTTTTTATTGAATTGAAACGAGGCTCTCGAAAATGGCACTTTAATCACTTTTATGCCCGCGCCCGGGAGAATTTATATACGCTGTACGTTTTATATATAAAAGCGCGAGTCCCTCTCGACTTCCCTCTCTCTCACTTTTTTTCTGTAAATTTTTCTCTCTCTCTCTCTCTCTCTCTCGAGCACGGAATCAAACATTGCAGCTATGCTCTGCAACTGCAGCAGCAGCAGCAGCAGCAGCGATGGAAATATGCGCGCGCGTGTGTGTACAAAGCTCGTGCGAACGGCGCGATCGGAATATAACGTTTGAAGAGCAAATACAAAGTGCCGTAAACCTGGACTGCGATTGAATAATGAAAAAGCAACTGCCCTCTCTCTCTCTCTCTCTCTCTTTCTCTCTCCCTCTGGCTCTCTCGCTCCCTCGCGGAAGATCAAAGATTAGCCGATTGAAATGCGTCGAGCCAATATAGCATTATTGCCTTTCCCACACAAAAGTTTCTGCGCGCAATCGTTGTGCACGCATCGAACGCACAGTACAAAGCATTTTACAATACGCATATAGTATATAAATTGTAAGGCCTAGGCTCTCGCCGCGATCTGTTTGTTCAATACTTTGTAAAAGTTAGCTGTGTTTTAGTGCAGTCTGCGGGGGGGGGGAGGGGGGTGTGCGCGCATACATATGCGTATATACCTATCACGCATACGCGCGCGCGTTACGGCCGGCGAAGCTCGTCGGCGAATATTAAATCGACGGTAGAGATAACGATGAAGCGCGAGCGGAGCTGGCGGCACTTTGCGCAGCTGTAACGACGTATTATCGCGAGCTCAACAATAACAAGCAGCAGCAGCAGCGCGGCACCTGCAGTGCGCGCACAACTCTATCTGAAATCCGTCGTCGTCGTTACGCTGCGCGCCGCGGCAATATAAACGCTCGACCCGAATTTATCGTTGCGTCGGCATTTTTAACCGCTCGCTATGCGGGCTACGCGTATAACAAGCGCGCGACGCGCCGAGTATATATATATACGGAGAGGCAGCTCTCTGCGCGAAAATGTCGCGAAAAACATTAATCCTAAGCCGAATCGCACACGTATACGCGCAGGGGCGCGCGTTCGTCGAGTTTTAGAGAAAGGAGAAAAAAAGCCGCTTGCGTTCGATGTGCGCACGCCGAGATTTGGCCGTGTAAGTGTAAAAACCACGCCGAGCAACGTCGCTTCGCTTTGTGTGTGTGTACATAGACTGCGGTATATATACGCGCGCAGTTGTGCACAGTCTATTGGAAAATGCCAGTGTGTTTTGTTGCCTTCGGAAAAGCTCGTTCAGCGTTCGTTGAACTTGAGGAGGCCTCTCGACGCTGTGTGCTGCTCGGCCGATAAAGCGGCCATTCGATCGGTCAGCTGCTAATGAACCTCGCTCTGCTCCACTGACTAATTTCACGTGCAGCGGGATCATCAGCGCCTGGAGCTTGCGCTGAGAGTGAGAGAGGGAGTGAGCGAGAGATGCAGCGAGCGAGAAACTTGGCAATCAGTCCGAAACTGTTGGGGCAAACTCAGCGAGCTGCAACGAGGTTATGCGCGCAAGCTCGGGCCAGGATTTGCCATGGGGAAAAAGATAATTAATTAATCGCGCGCGAGGAAAGAGATCGCCGAAGGGCGAGAGCTGCAAGCCAGTCTCAGTCGGTAGGTAAGGACTCTCACCTTGACGTCGCGATTTCTGACCTCCTGCCGCCTTGGCAGCGCGTTGTCCCCGTCGGCGTAGACGAGATTCCTGATGAGGCCGTTGAAGCGCGGCTCGAAGATGACGCTCGGCAGGGCCAGCAACGTGAGCTTGCTGTTGTACCAGCTGGGCATCCCGCCTACGTAGACGTCCGAGTTGCCGGGTAGCTTGCCGAACTCGAACTCCTTGCCCCGCGACGTGGAGGTGGCCGCGACGCCGTCGACCGTGAGGGTCGTGTTCTCGTTGTTGCGGGCAATGTGCACCTTGTGCCAGTGTCCGTCGCCGAGGTCCCGGCCGACCGTGAGTATTTGGGCACCGCCGCCCAGGTTGTAGCGCAGCCTGAGCGCGCTCTCGACGAGCTTGACCTCGAAGAAGTCGTAGGTACCGCCGTCGTCGGTGTAGAGCAGCAGGCCCGTGCCCTGCTCCGTCTTGAACTCGAGCTCGAGGCTGCCATTGAGGCCGGCGTTCCACTTGGGGAAGTGCGCGTAACTCGAGGCCGAGCCGTCGAGGAGGAAGCCGTTACCCGCCCCGAGCTGCAGCGACAACAGCAGCAGCAGCGGCGGCAACCACTCAAGTCCTCCTTCTCCCATGTTTCCACCGCAGCCTCAGCCTCGTCGTCCTCGTCTTCGTCGTCGTCGTCGTCGTCGTCGTCGTCGTCGTCGTCGTCTTGGTGTCGTCCGCACTTATATCACTCCACCTTTGTCGACATATCGCGTGTCGGGGCCGCGCACCTAACCTGCTGCTCCTCGGCGTCGTCACTGCCGCCGCGACGAGGTTATTTGTCGATCGATGCGCACTGCCGAGCCGCCTACTCGCGTACGCCCCATTTTTTCCCCTGGCTCACTCGTAAGCGAGAGTGTATTATCGCGTGCGGCAGTTCATACACTATCGCGTACAGCGCGTAAACGCACAACAACGACTGTCCTGCCGCGACCTGGACGGATTTGACTCGGGCTCGTCGTCGTCGTGTTCCGTGTCCTGGCAGCACCACCGCGCTCTGGGCATCACTCCACACGCGAGAGCCTCCCCGCTTGTCTTGGCCAAGCCGCCGACGACGACTGCTGGCCTGGACTGCTGCGCTGCGTCGGCAAGCCCGCCGTCGGCTCGTTGCCTCCGCGCAGACGCGGCCACCCCCGCCGGACTCTCTGCGCTCTCGCGCAGCCCTCTCGATTCTATCTCCCTCTCTCTCTCCCCTTCTGTCTCCTACTCTCCGCAGCGACCTCTCGACTCTTGAGTTATCCGCGTTTCCACTGCCGCTCCAAGCTCCTGCGTGGCTTTCTCGAGACAATCTGAAACAATTATTTTCAATTAGACATTTTGATGCTCGCCGCGCTGAAGCGTACTTTAAGCTGGCCTTGCTCGGCGGCCGCTGCCGCACTGGCAACCGTGTGGCTCGACTATAATGAAAACGGGAGGGTGTCCCATCCAGCAGTATATACAGCGGCGGGTTTATCGCAGCGGAAAAAAATTCAGGTATTATAACGGGCGCACCGCGCGACGAGCCGAGAGTGAAAACGGATACGCGCGCCGCTTTTTCGTCGTGCGCTGCAGAGCCCTGGATAAGATAGCCAACTCCGCGGGAAACTGGAAACTTTTCAAATTAATTTCTTGCCCCGTCGGTGCCTCGAGTTTGTTGTAAAAACAAGGATACTTAATATTATTCATCCCGCGCGCGCGAGCACAGAAAAGTCAGCCGAGAGGCGAAAGAAGAACGCTATGAATAGCGAAGAGTAGGACGGGACGCGCTTACTACTGGCGGACTGCAGCGCACGCGGTATTTCCCATGTGAATGCTGCAGGAGAGCGACGCGCGCGGACTCGATGCGGAATTTCGCGGCTGTTCGGGCTAATGAAAAATTCTCAAAAGCGCCGAGCGCCGCCTTCTCTCCCAAGATTTATCGAAAATTTAGTCGAGCGCGAATTCCCCTTCTTCGGCGCGACGAGCGAAAAAGCAAATCCTTCGGATATGCTCGCCCCGCAAAGTTTTCGCGCGCAAACAGCCGCTTCACACGGGCCAATGAGAAGTGAAGGACGAGAATAAGACGCTCGCGCGCGTGCAAGTTTGTCGGAAAACTTGAAAGAGAGGGAGAGAGAGAGAGAGAGAACCGCAACAATGATGCGGAGTAGGCGTATAACAAAACACGGGGGGGCTGAGGTTGAAAAGCCAGCTACTTCCGCTGACCCAGATGCTTTAGTAGCTGCAGTGTTAGCGTCTAGGACACATCTGCATTCTGAGCTGCTGCTGCTGCTGCTGCGGCTCACGGTGACCCGCGGAAAACCTCGAGAATTGAGCTCATCTGTAAGTCTGATTCCGACAAGAAGGCCTCGGGGCTTGCGCACACCTCGCACATGTCTATATACCATCTTCTTTCGTCCATACACACATATATACGTATGTGTACCACCAATTCGCCCTCTCTAAGCCTTCACTATCTTATATTGAGCTCGTCTTGCCATTCATCTTGCTCCCACGTGAGAAATACTTTCTCTCCTCGAATCATTCATCACCAGGCCGTCGATGCTTTTTGCACCGTTTCTCTCTCTCTCTCTCTCTCTCTCTCTCTCTTTCTCTCGCCGACGTGGTATAGTATAGTAGTATAATAGAACGACGAATGAAAGTTTAATGAAAATTAGCAGGGGAGCTCTTCGGCATAAAAATTACCATTTCACTAATTCACGTAAAACCCAGTTCTCAATTCTGCGCTAATCCAATGCTGAACTCTACATCTTAATTAAGCGTCGACGACTATCACGGAATCATAATTCAGTTGCATCGCCGCCAACTCCGTTGCGCGCAGCCATTCGACACCGATGACACCTATACACACACACGGCGAAGTAGTCCTTTTTCAAGGCTGCAAGCACATCTTCCCGTCACGTCCAGATCCTCATCCTCCTTCGTTTGATTTTCCGCACTACTTGCGACGACGTGAGCTCCAGCGACGTTTTTCTCTCTCTCTATCTCTATCTCGTTCTCCGAATCAAGGATGAGTTCGAGAGATCTGCAAAGAGAGAAGGAGAAAAATAAGCATAAAGTCGAGGGATACGAACAAGTTTTTATATTAAGCGAAACTCGAAAGCTCGCTCCCGACGCACCGGAATAACATTATCCGCGGAGAGAGCGCCTGTACGCGAGCAATCGAAATAGACGTCAGATTTAATTAAACAAGCATAAATTCATTCGCGCAATACAAATTCCCTCTCTCTCTCTCTCTCTCTCGCTCTCAAGTCGCACGTGCACGCGCGAGAACGAATTAACTTTATTTCCGGCGTCAATTAGCAGATCCAGTGAGCATTAATATCAATTAGCGCGCGTATATATATACATGTATTTATAATTGGCGAGTTTTTAATCGCTGCGCGCGAGCGAGTATAAAATTTCCGATACACGTGCGCGTACACGCAGCAGAGCGAGCAGACGAGTCGATAACGGACTTTACAGGGACTAATGCGCCCAGCGAATAATCCCCGCGGTCATTCGAAATAACCGCGCTCGCGGCGGAGCGCGCTTCGTTAATTCGGCTTCCTTTATGCGCGTCGCGGCGCAGCTCTCCGGTATATACGTATATATGCACATGCCTAAACACACGTGAATACGCGCCAACTATATATATATATCACTATACCGCGTCTCGAGAAAAAACATTCGTGCGAGGTCCCTCGGCAGCGCGAATCTATGTATACATACACGTATAGCCGCAGTAACGCCTGAATTTTTAAAACCTGATCTCGATTGCCTTCGCTGTGAAAAGAAGAAGCGGCGGCAGCTCGGCTGTGTAACGCGTATACATACGTATACATGTATATATATGTACGCACGCGTGTGTAAGCGCGCACAGGGGGGATAGGGAGGTCGCAGTAATAAAAGACGAGTCTAGTCAGCCAGGAGAGTACTGTACGCTTACACGTATAGATGTATACAACGCGCGAGTGTAGTAGTACACGTATATACACATGGCGCTCGTAAGTGGAAAAGGTGCAATGCGCTCGGCCGAGCTAAGCCAGCGCCATCCGGCGGGATGTCGGCTAAACCGTTAATCGAGGTGTGCAGCTCGCCGCGAGAACACCTGGTTATACACAGTGATACTCTACAGCGTATACACAAAGTTTCGCCTGCACTCGATCGACTCGTCAGGTATCTTCCCCCAGCTCGCGTTTTCTCTCGAATTTTTTTTTCTTCTTTCTTTTTTGCTTCCTTTGCCAAACTGCACGTCCGCCGTTCCGCGCGTTGTCTAGGAGATAGGCGCGCGCGCGGGCCGGTGATCGATGCCCGCCTAATATTCCGACGACACGAATATAATACGGTCTCGAGCCGCGCGCGTACATATAACTTACCGAGACGTTGTACGCTCGCGCTTTGACCCGCGCCGCCTTCATTTATTATACGTAAGGAGAGTACGATGCGACGCTCCCGTTTCGTGCGTCAGTAGTGTACGAGTAGACGGCGAGCTTCGACGCGCAGTCGTGGGATCTATATCAGTCGATCCTCGAATATTCGTATTTTAAGCATACGCGCGTATACTTGTACATTACAGCGAAAATTCGACTCGCGCCGATAGGTCGTTTGAATTTTCGCGGGCTTTCCGCGCGATTACAATAATTAATGCACGCATTATACAAGCTTAGTATCAACGTACAAATACACTTTCTAGAAAGCGAAGAGCAAGTCGTACTATACATACACTCGATCGTGAGAGAGAGAGAGAGAAGAAAGTGCGCGCAAGCATATATATGCACATAAGATACACGCGGCTCGCGCGTATAATATACAATCTCTTGGGAGTGCGTGCGTGGGCCGTAATACAAGTGTTCCCTCCCAAACGGCGCGCCGCGAACCGAGGCGAGCCGCGCCGGCGGCAGCAGCAGCTCCTCTCGAGCGCGAAGGACTAAGGAGAGAAAAAGAGAGAGAAGCCAAGTCGACGTCAGTACAACGCCGGTCCTCTCGTTGCGAGGACGAGAGATTTCGTGGCCGCGCGCGCTTTACAGTTCGACGCGCGCACAAGGTTAGTACACGTACGCAATTTTTTTTTATAAGCAAATATATACGTGGAATTACGTACAATTTTTTCGCATTTCTCGCTTGCTGTTACACACTTTTTTTTTCCGCGAAGTCGGATCATTGTACGCGCGGCTCGCAAGCGCGGATATAAACATATATAAGTTTGCTCGTTCTCTCGTTCTCTCTGTCTCGCTCGTGATTTGTCGCGCGCGCCTCGCGAGCGAGGGAGAACAACTTGTGAACTTTTGACCATAAAGAGTGAGTCCGGGGTCCGCTTGCGTCACGTCTTACATATGAGTCATGCGGCCGCGCGAGCGAGCGAGCGGCGGCTGCGTCTTGCCGATACGAGACGAGAGACAGAGAGAGAGAGAGACACACGGCTGTTTTGAATGTAGCCGGGACGCGGCGCGCGGTGTGTTTATTTCGAGTGAAGGATCGCCAGTAATATACGAGTGCCGCGTGTACCGCACACGCACAGATACACAAGCGCACGGCTGTTAATTTATTTCGAGCTTGTCTCATTATAAAGTTGCGCTGACTCTCTCTCTCTCTCTCTCGGCAATGTAACTTGTATAATAAGCTGAACTATAATATACAATCTGGTGCACACACTCTCCCATATGTACACAAGCATTTACGGACATAGTCGTACATCACACGCGTCGTACAGCGCAGAGAGGCGATCGCAAAAACTTTGGGACAGATCGCGTTCGACGATACACACACACGTAGGTAAAATATGCACGCACACGCGTGCAGAGCGTACACCGTAAAGTTATATACATTTTTTTTTCTCGCACGAACAATCTTTCGCACAACACGCTCGCGCGCACCTATATATATATATACATACGTTTGCTCTCGCGCATAAAAAAGCCGATATCCGCATGATTAGTTTGCGCACGTGTTTTTTTGTTATCCTGCGTATATAGCCAAGCGCAACAATTAAACAAGCGAACGACGAATGTATACGTATACGCGTCGCTGGTGAAATACGATGACTCTGGTGTATACCTACGCTCATATTTTTTTTTCCCCACCCCGACAACAATGCACCGTATAAACGCGTATATATACAATATCTCCCGAGCGAAAAACTTTCTGTGCACACAGTGAAAGAGAGAGAGCGAACACCGGGCGAGTCGAGTACAAGCAATTAAAGGTTTCCCGGAGCACGAGCAGCTCGGCGTAAGCCTCGGCCAATACGTATCCTACCATTCGGTATATAGCGACAAACTCTTCGGCACGATGCCAGCTGCGCACACTTATACAACGCGTTGTGTTAATTAAATGCTGAATCGTGGGATTTTTTTTCTGTTCTGTTCTATGCCGCCAGAGAGGAAGGGAGGAAGAGGCACCGAGAGCTGCAGCCGCACACACACACACACACACACGGAGTCTGCGTATATCGCTCGAACAATGGCAACGTCCTCGCGGCTTCAGCTACTGCAGGTGAGAAAGCACATACACAATATACACATGTACACATGCAGGCGTGCACGCGATGGTATAAAAATGCAGGAGCGAGCCGCGCGATCGAAAAAGCAAAAAAGAACACAAAGAGTCTCAAGATCGGCCGCGCGAAATGTGTTTCAAGGCGACGCGAGTGTCAACTCTTACCGAGCGCGCCTTGATCTCGAAATCGCAAGTCTGTGTCACACAGCACAGCTGACACGCGTCGCTCATCCTCTCGCTATACATAATATCTCCGCGCGAAATCGAGTTAAGCGGCGACAATCAACATTAGCCAAATTGCAGCAGCGCACACTTATATCTATATACATCGCGAAATTATGCTCGCTCTCTTTCTCTTTCTCGTGGCGACGGCTCTCTCGGCTCGGCTCCCGCGAGGAACGAGAGTCGGACGAAATCGAGGCAGCGGAGAGACGCTTGGCTTGTCAACCGCGAACTTCCCCGGCTGCTTGGCTAACCATAATACGCTACCGCGCGCGCGCGCGCGCTCTCTGACGTCACTTCCTGCATCTTTTGCCACCGTCTACTGCGCGCTCTGCTTTCTTTCTCTCGCGGCCGCGGCTCTCTCGCCGTCGGCTTTTCCGTTCTCCGACTGTACATATACCTGTACATTGAAATATATACTCCGCGTATAGTGTGTTACAGCGTACGCAAGCGCTTATAATCTAGACAGATTTACACGTATATACATCGGAACGTCCGAATCAACACCCGCATGCGGCTAATTATCTCCGCCGTTGGCAACAACGGGCCTGTGTATACATATACTTATACACGCGAATATACATTGAAGCTCGCGAAAGAGCGTAGGCGAATGTAACAGCCGAGTCTGCTGCTCTATTATACGCACGCACGGCCGCCGCGTGGGCATAGCTTCGGAGCCCGGTTTTCATATACACCTATATATAGAGGGATTGTTCGGCGAATCCTTAAAAGTCGATTTTTTTCGACGTATACATACGTATGCAGTTCATAATATGACTACACACACACACACGGATGCAAATATCTGGGTATACAATATACATTGTATACTTATACACGCAGGCGCGCGCAGACATACAAACTGCACACACGTGCACATTACCGGAGTTTCGAGATTCTAGATGGTCGCAGAGCACGCGATACAAATTGCAGGCCTAAATGCTCATCCGCGGCATAATTGCTGGCACGGGCGAGCAGGCCGTTATAGAATTATACTACTTTTGTAAATTGAAGCGCGTTTTGCACGCTGAATTATTTATTCGCTAACGTGCCAGCACATACGTATACCGTTTCCTCGTTATAGAGACGCACACACCCATCTATCCATATACACACACACGGAGGATCGAACTAAATTAAACATACACATTATTATATTTAAAATAAGGACGCGTGTAGTATAGACAACAGCTTAAAGAGAAAGAGAGAGAAAACAGAAAAAACAAATTCGCACGCATGTGTACAAGGCCTCGTGTGGCCGCGAGGAATCGCGCGCCCTCCATGAATAAGTGAGCCGCGACCGCTCAGCATATCCGAGATTTATGTATGCGCCCGCGACTCGCCCAATGTCGATCAACTCGATTCTATACATACTCCAGCGAATGCTCGCATTACGTAAGCTATATCGCAGCTTCATATACCGCGGGGCATCGGAACGGCGATTTATACATATATACACATGGTATAGCTCATGGCGTGTGCGCTTCGTCGTCATACATATATACATGCGACATACGTCTATATACGATCTCTCGTTAAAATTCATATGATTTTTCACGCGTATTATAACAACGCTGTATCGTATAGAGCTTCCGTTGAACGGAGGGGGAGTGAAAGAGAGAGAGATAGAGAGCGCAGGCAACAAGTGCCGACGCCGAGCGAGCCGATGGCTCGTGCAGCATTAACGATCTTCCCATAACTGTACAAAGTCTGCTCGCGCGCGCGTGTGTGTGTGTGTGCAACGGACAGCGCGGCTATATGTATACATATAAAACGAGCGCATGCGTGATAAGAGCAAGGCACTAACGTTCCTTTGCAGGGCTCGCGCGAGAAGCGCGAGGCGCAGTTCTCTCCTGCGAAGCTCATTGTCAACTTTTTGCACCCTCCGCTCTCTCGCTCTCTCCGCTCGGCCGCGCGCGCCCGACGAGCCCCGCGCTGCTCGCGAGAACTCGCAAACAAGCCCGACGTGCTATTCCAGTGCTGTGCCACTTGCGTCTCTGCCTCCGCAGGCGATAAGGAATAATCGCTGGTCGAATTTAATTGGAGTGCGCCCTGCACCGCTGTGCGGCTTTCTCCCGCTATCTCTCGCCTCCCTCGAGAACACGTGTCCGAGTCATTAAAACGCAGCAGCAGCAGCAGCAACAGCAGCAGCAGCAGCAGAGGCGATAGAGACTCAAGAAGTTCGACGCGGCCACCTCGATATAACGATTGATGCGCAATTCAGTTTGGCCGGCTATAGCCCGGGCCGCCGCCGCTGCTGCTGCTCTCGCATCGTCCGCAGTTTAAATGATAGCTCCGTTCGAGCATTGTTACACGCCGTGGGCCGCCGACGAAGCTGCAGTCGCGACGACAAGCCGTGAGAGCAGAATGGCTCTGCCGCTGCTGCAAAATCGTTACGAGCGAGGCCGCATGAGATATACGCGAGATAATGCAATAGTGCGCGCGGGAGAATTTTAGTGCCCCGTGACGAGCTTGTACAAAGCTGGTGCGCGCTGCACGTTAAATGGTAACCCGGCCGAAATTCGTTACGCCCGAAGGTGTGTCCCTGAACCCCCGGAGCAAATGGATGATGGAGAACCTGAGGCTAATGTCGCCGCCCGACAGCACGAATATCGAGGAGCTGGTAAGATTGAAAAATATTGTAGCGCTCGGCGGCTATCATCGCTCACGCGACCATTTTCGGAGAGGGTCCTTGAAAGCGACGCTCGCTCGCGATCACCTTCCGCGATTAATCCGCTCGCTTTGTATACTTTGTCGCGTGCACACATGCACACACACACACACACGCTATACATGTGTATAGAGGACGAGTTGCGCACTGTACATTACACATAGAGCCTTGGTCAAATCGACGCATAGATTTGGCGGCTTACATCCGAATAATCGATCAACACCGTCGTACATAGCGCAGCGGCATTAAGTCGCCCAATCGATACAGGCCGATGCTTACAAGCGTCGCGCAGGAGCTCTATATACAATATATACATACACGTACAGTGGATTATTATGTTATATACGCCCGGCGCGGCCGGGGAGAGCCCAACGAGCCGAGGCAGCGCAAGCCCGACACGCTCAAAGATTTCGACGACGACAGCGGCGGCGGCGGCGGCGGCGGCACGCCTCACTCGATCGTAATTGCAAATCGACTGATAAATCGACTGGGGCGTATATAAGTTGTTAAACAAACAAGCCGGGCGGTAAATTACTTACGCGTGGCTTCCGAGAAACGCGCCTATCGCGCGGATAGCCGTCTCTCGCGCGGCTTTATATAAATTACGCGGCTGGCCTACTTTTTTCTGCGATTGAATAAATTCATATAGAGCGCGAGAGAGACGCCGAGTTTATATAGGGCTGGGACGGTCTTAATCGCCGACCTTTACATGCTTTATTTTCTTTCCAGACGAATAATATCGACGATCGAGCCTATATAATACGTACGCTCGATTCTCCATATTTTGCGAAATCTCTCCGCTCGCTTATCGTATTAATTGCTTTTCGTATGCATAACGACATTTTTCAAAAGCCGCAACGCTCGCTTAACGTCTGTACGGGTATAGAAGCGCGCAGGCTTCTTTACACAATATATATAGCTAGTTGTATATATCTTCCATCAGATTACGTTCAACGGCTGCGGTATATACACATTCCTCGCTATTTTTAAGAGCGCAATTTTTTATTATTTATCCTCCATCGAGCACAAGCAACAAAACGATCATATAAAAAGATACGTGGTATACAGCATGAAATTCGATTAGTTATTCAAGCCGCCGTGTACAGAAAGCATTATATTTGTTCAACGGAAGTGCTTCGCATGAGTCAGAAGCATTTCACTGTAATTTCACCTGAAATTCGCAGTGTTACTCAGCTAAAACCGTGAATGACGTGTCTATGTGTGTCGAAAAATGTCGAAACTTTTCAAAAATTCATCAGCTCCACGTGCCAAACTTATAAGTACATGGTTCATTTATAGCCGTGATAAACATAAACATACGTAACGACGACACCCGCGAGCCTTTAGATAGCGATTAACGATTGTACAGTCGCTTATAATTATAGCTTTTCGCAATGAAAACGAATCCTCGCACGGTGCAAAGAACTTCGGTCGGAGTTCGTCCGGCTGCGGTGTACCGCTCGCTTGATACACATGCGGACGATGAGTTTAGTAACCTCGTGTGTCTTCGCTCGATGTAGGTTAGCCGGCACAGAAATCGATGGGGCTGCTGCTGCTGCTGCTGCTGCTTCACCGGCGTACGTCGGACTATACTGCGGGTATGCGACCGGCGTTCAGTCCTACTTGAGTCACTGTGCGGTGTACACACCCTCGCAGATTTTCGTTTTGCGCCGCAATTCATACACATAATAATGTCGCAGATCGCAGTTGGCAGAAGTGCAAAAGCCGATCCGAACGCGGCTAGAAGGCCGGCTCACGACAAGCTTTACATTTTGCAGGCTCGCTTCCAACAAAAGCAGCTCCAGGAGAAGGAGCAGAAGCTGCTGCAGCTCTACGATCAGCAGCAGCAGAGAGCTCATCAGGTTGCGCAGAGAGGAAGCGCTGGTTCGAGTGGTTCCAATGGCTCGGGCGGTAGTGGAATCATAAGAGCGGCAGGCAACGTATGACTCACACATTTTGCACACATATACTGATCAATATTACTTTGGACACCTATACTCGTGCGAATGATAACTTTTTAAAATTCAGAAAATAATTATTAGTAATTGAAATTCATTGAATTCAATTGAAGCATGTACAAATTTTTATACGAAAAACTGTCTATACAGAATTGATCCATTCCGTTCTCACGCATTTGACCCCCAGTCGAATATGGGTCACCGTCTGCCAGTGTCTTTATACACCGTGTTCCATTCCAGGTAAGGCAGTTGTTCGAGGAGCGACGAAAGCAGAGCAACGTAAGGGGCATCGATAAAAGCTACCCCCTGGATCCGCTGAACGGGCGATCGAAGAAGAAGCCAATTGCCAACCAGGCGGTAAACGGTCGTCGGAATAATGCACAGCCCACGAAAAGGGGCGCGATAAAAGCCAATGGCGCGGTGGCGGCCAATAATAATCGTGCGACTTCTATGTCGCGCGAATCCTACGCATCGAGTCGCAGCAGCAACAGCTACAAGGACCCGAGCAACCAGCGCGATAGTTACACGCGCGAA
This sequence comes from Philotrypesis tridentata, assembly GCA_018906965.1. Lineage (NCBI taxonomy): Eukaryota > Metazoa > Arthropoda > Insecta > Hymenoptera > Pteromalidae > Philotrypesis > Philotrypesis tridentata. Next base: position 4,574,166 of record JACCIB010000005.1, read on the forward strand.
TCCTACGCCTCCAGTCGCGCGGATTACGACGAGCAGAACGAGTCTTCGAGACAACGGCTCAACGGCCACGCCAGACACTACGAGGTTGGTACATTCGTTCGATTTTTCTCCGACGAGAGCCACATATTGCTTATTGCGCGCGGAATACTCCGCGCGACGATATTACAAAGAGCCGCGATCACCGGCGAAAATACACATCTGCGCAGATAAACATAGACGAGGTGATCGATAACGAGGCGATGGAGCGCAACCGACTCTTGGCCAAGTTTCACCAGATCGATATCGACAGGCGTCGGCATTTCGACATCGATAGCGAGGATGTCCCAGGGGACGAGGAGTACTTCGGCAGCAGGCGATCCTCGCTCGATCAACCCCGCGCCGCCTCCCCTTTCCGGAGCAGCAACAATACGAGGAAGAGCAACGCGCTCACGGCGGCGACGGTGGCACCCGTTGCCGCGGCCGCAGCCGCCGCGGCGGCTGCCAGCGCGACGAAGAAGCCTTCGATTCCCACGGGGGCGAGGTAAGCCGGGATTTTAATTCTCTTAATCCAGCTGCTGCTGCTGCTGCTGCTGCTGCTGCGCACGCATATCATGTATATCGAAGTATAAAAACAATCTGGAAAAAGAAAATGAAAGCTTGTATAACCAATTTTTTTTTTTCTTGTTTTTTTTCGTTCTACTCTTCACATTATGTGTATTTTAATAATTTTAAAATGTTTCGCGATTCTCATAACACGACGAATCGAACATTAATATTCGGCCTCATCAGGAAACTCTGGTTTTTTTTTTCTACTCGCTAGCATCATCATTCTCGCATCATAACACACATAAACAAGCTCTCCGAAAGCATATATGTGTGCAAGCTCGATGCTACTCTCTATGTGTGTTTATATTGATACTATAATTGTACATCATGCGCTCAGTGATTAACGGCTGAACAAACCAAGCATAAAGAATTGCGCGTAAATGGAACAAGCCGTTCAAGCAAACAACGCCCCGAATAACGCCGCTGTACCACTGCAGCTCTGCAAATCTCTTTGTGTGCCGTGTGTGACTATGTCAGCTACTAAAAAGTCCGCCTGCGCAGCCGCGATGGGCCAAAAAAAAGTCGCTCTCGCTTAACGAACGCGCCTGCGATGACTAACGCGGTCAGCCGATGCATTACGAGTTCTGGTGTGTGATGCCGCAGGCAGTCGACGGTCATGAAGACGACGAAAAGCGCCAGTCTGAAAATTCGCAAGAAGGTGCCTCTGAGCAGTCGAGCATCGAAGGGGAGACCGAGATCCACGTCGCTGAGCAAGATAAATCCGGGGAAGGAGGCCACGAAGAAGCGGGACGACGCGATGTCCAAGTCCGTGGGCTGCTTGGATCGCGATGCGGACTGGAGCGCGCTCAAGTCGACGTCCTTGATCTTCGAAATGATTCGCAAGGCCAGCAAGCTCGGCCAAATCGGCGACGCCGACAGAATGGGCAAGGTCAAGAAAATGGTCATCAAAATCGAGAGCAGCGTTCCCTCGGCGCTCGGCGCCGAGGGACGCGGAAACTCCGCGTCCGACGGAAAAAGCTCGACGGAAGCTAGAACAGAGCAGAATCAACGGGAACTGCAAGTACAGCTACAGCAGCAGCAGCAGCAGCCGTCCACGTCATCGCCGATTACCAATTCAGATTCATGCAAATCGGATGCGCGAGAAGACATTGAGGTGTCGGCCTGCACGAGCAGCCAAGAAATACTGCTGAAGAACATCGAGAGCGAAGATCAAGGCGACGGACTGATGAGGCAAGTGGACTTGGGCCTACTGGCCAGCCGCGGAAAGCGCGAGTCCTCCGTGGAACACCCGAGCGAGTACCAGGAAATCACGATTACCGATCAAGCGATCGTCAAGCGGCTCGAGACGCCGCAGAAACGCGTTCGGCGAGCCTCCTTCGAGCTCAAGCGCCTGATGTTCGAGCAGATCCAGGCCCGGAGCAGCTTCGAGAGGCACGACTCGGTCGAGTCAGCCCTGCGACACTTCGACTCGATCGGCGCCGAACCGGTTTCCTGCAGCGAGCCCGATAACGCCGAAGGCGGCGGCCGCTCGACTCTTCGGCTCTGCGGCGGCAGAGACGCCGCGAGACGAGCCAGCGAGACGCTCCGGGGATTCGAGCGGCACACGAGCGCCTGGTCGACGAGAACGCTGAGGAACAGTGCGGCCTGCCGGCACGCGAAGGCTCCGGTCGCCACGCCGAGGAGAGCTGTCTCGCGGAGGAGGTTGGCCGCGGCCGGCGTCGGCGACGCCTCGACGAAGAGCCCGGGGAAGAAACTGCTGCTGGAGGCCAGGGACTCGATAGAGCTGGCGCGGATCCCGATGCTGACGAGGCTGCCGGCCTGCAGGCGGAAGATCCTGCTCGTGGCGAATTCGCGTCCAGCGGCCGGGAATGATGATGGCGGCGAGTCGTCGCCTGTAAAAAGCCAGAGTTTCATTAGATCGCGCGAGCTGGGTCGGGTCGCCCGGCTGAGGCGGATTTTCACGAGGGAACAGACGGCTAAAAATCATGACTTTTCCCCCAGTACGACGAGGCACAGTACTACGGACAGCACCAAGACGATAAAGAACGTCACCCCGTATCCCTCTTCGAAGAGCCCTGACAATCTCGCCGAGGTATATATATTACGTGCTACACGATAATTTTTCTCATTTCTTTTTTTCTTCCACGTCATCTCCGTGTCATGCGCGTACACGTAAATACACGAGCGTTGCCCCAACGTCGTCCCATATAACGTAACGTGCCTCGCTTTCCAGCGGAGCCGAGCATCCGGAGGCCTGAGGTTCCCGAGCCAGCTGGACGGGTCGAACGGCGAGCCGGAAAATGGATTCCCGAGCGCGGCTCGCAAGTCCAGTGCAGGCGTTGCCGCGGTCGACGGCGCGGCGGACGAGGTAAAAAAGACAGCGAAAAAAAAAAAACAATCGACTGTCGCATCGACGTTCACGCGGAGAGAGAGAGAGAGAGAGAGAGCCGAAGATACAGAGAGCTATACAGCAATGACGACTCTGTGTCCATAAACGGCTTTCGATTTCGGGGAAACAGAAAAATACGGGAAAATTGTCGAGTTGAAAAAACATGGTTCTGAAAAGCTTAAAGAAACTACCCTCTGTGCAGAAGCCGCGGGGATACGCTGGAGCGGAGGCGGCGGCGTCGCGGCCGACGGCCTCGGCGTCCTCCAACTCGAGCGTGGGGACCAACAGGAGCCAGGGATCCACTGCGTCGACTCGTCCGTCCGCCAAGTCGAAAGCTCCGCCAACTCCGGCAGCCAGGTCGTCACCGTCGTCCCGAGGCAGCGCTGAAAGCCACGAGTAAACGTTATTTTTATCCCTCACTTATACATTAGCTTTGGGTTATAAGAACGAGCCGTGCTTTCTATTCTTGAATTGTAACGAAATCGTGGTTTTGATAATGGTGTGATTATAAAGCTGCGAAGGAGAAACCAGTTTCTCTTGGAGCTTTGCTCTTCAAGCGCTTTTCAAACAGATAAACTTAATATAACAATGCTTCATGAAGTCTCTTTCGCTTGGACAAGAGCAACTGAATTTGAAAGTAGTTATAACTTGGACGGTATACGAGAGCTGAGAAAACAACTGGTTTCTTCCAAAAGTATACTTCTATATTACGCAAGAGAAATCATTGTAACCGTCGTTCGCGCACTGAAATTTCCAGCGACTACCTCAGCACGTGCAAGATTTGCGACAGGCGCTTCGCCGCGGACCGGATCGAGCTGCACGAGCAGATCTGCGCGAAGACTTCGCAGAAGAAGCGAAAGCAATTCGACGCGGTGACGCATCGCGTGAAAGGCACGGAGCTCGAGTCCTTCGTTCAGAAGCCAGGCAAAATGAGGGTATGCGATACAAAAATTTACGCATAAGTGTATACACGACAGCGCATTGACATCGCAAAACTTTGTACAATCGGCAGGGCAAAGCCAGCGCGCCGAAGCCGGCGGCGGTCGAGCCGACCAAGTCCAACTGGCGCCGCAAGCACGAGGACTTCATACAGGCGATCCGCTCGGCGAAGCAGATGCAGGTCCACCTGGCGTCCGGCGGCAAATTGAGCGACCTGCCGCCGCCGCCTCCCAGCGACACGAGCGACTACGTGCAGTGTCCCCACTGCTCCCGCAGATTCAATCAAGGCGCGGCCGAACGACACATACCCAAGTGCGAGACGATGCAGCACAACAAACCGAATCCGCGCGCGCCCCCGAAACCCCTGCGGCGCTAAGCCGCTCCGCAACGCACTTCGCGATACATGGTTTATCGACTTGTAACGCGTATAAAGGCTTCGAATTCTATATGCAGCTCTTTCCTCTCTCTTTCTCTCTCTCTCTACTGACTCTCACAATACTAATCGCGATTATACTCTCGCATTCTATATCGCACGCCCCGTCTCTCTTTTCCTCATCTTCGCGTCTATGTACATGTATAAGCTGTCGTGACGAGAGTTTGTTTTTTCTTTTTTACGTACACACGAATGTTTACGCCCTTCGGCTGTCAAACAGTTTTCCGAGAGTTTTCCAAAACGATGAAATTTCGAGAGTCGCCACCGCCACGCGTGCGCTTTCTTTTCCGGCCCTATGCGTATAATACTTGCGCGTTCTTTGCTATTTGCGTACGGACATAATACACGACGACTGAGAATACACGGTGCTGGCGATGTTTGCAATAAATTGAGAAAAAAAAGAAACGGAATTACATATATTTTTTTATCCCCGTCGATGCGTATGACAATTGACAATTTATTGTAGACGCGAGTGTGTTGGACAAACTCCTATATACGATATTAGCAATAACATAAAACGCATAGCGTAGGCATTAGCGAGTAGTCGTATTGTTTTCTAGAAAAACGAGAAGAGTATACGAGTAACAAATGAACAAAATCACGCGCAGTTTGTTAAATATACATAAACATTATATATTGTACCGTCCTGATACGCCTGTGATCTAAATAAACGTAGCGATATATACTATATACTGATACTAAGTGAGCACACACGGTTTGGAGTAAGTATGTCTGCGAGTTATGAGAATTGTACATGCGCGTCGAGTCATGCTGCGGTGTGTGTGTGAGCGTGTTTTTTGTTCGATTATAATTTTACAGCATTTATATGTACTTTATAGATACATGAATAATACGTCAGTTTGTAACACAATAAATGATTGCTTCGTTCATACAAGCGCCTCGCGTGTCTCTTCTTCTTTAACTCCTCGCTCTCACTCACTCTCGCCCCTATATTTATATACGACGCCCGCGCGACGACGTAAGAAGAAAAAAACAATGATTACGTAAGACACAAGCAACGTATAGCCCACAAGGGTTCGACGTTCGAATTCCCACGTTCAAATGTATATAATAATGCGGCTCGCAAGTTTCTTCAAATTGGCAGCAATGTCGCGGGAAGTGAGCGAAGTATGCGCCCGGGACGAGCAGACGACGAGGTGCCGCCGTCGTGTGTAGACTTGGCTCCGGAAAAGGCACGTCGCCGTTTCCATACACCGTCGTCCCGCACGCGCAGCACTCACTGTCTTCATTGAAAATTTCTCCCTTCGCACGCAAATGGCGAACTGAGCCGGGCCCCCGAGCACAATTTCATGCTGCATCACCGCTGTACGTCGCAGTCACGAAGCCATGGAGCAGTTGGTGATATTGATAGCGGCGGTACACCTGCTGTACTGTCCATTTACCAAAGTCGAGGAGAGCTTCAATCTCCAAGCAATGCACGACCTTTTGTATCACGGTTCTAATTTAAACGAGGTAAAGTGTCTCAATTTAATATAGACGCATGCCGCGGGTTTTGCCAAGATTTGGTGTATTTTGAATGCCAAATTTACTGTACACCCGACAGGTTTTCAACGTCCAGCTTGTGTTCAAGAAAGCTGCTAATAATAAATTTAGAAGCTCGGTCTCTCTCTCTCCCTCTCTCTCTCGTGCACATACTCTGATACTTATTAACAAACGCTGCCAATCTGTGATAATCGCTTGCAAATTGTAATTCTGTGAAGCATTGTAGTGATGATCGTTTGCAAGCTTCCTGAAAAAAGCAAAAGAACGACGGGTGAGAAAAAATAATGAAAAAAATTTTTTACTATTTAGTATGACCATCATGAGTTCCCTGGGGTGGTGCCAAGAACATTTCTGGGACCAATAGTAATATCAGCCATTGCTTCACCAGCTGTTGCTGCTGTCAAGTATTGGAAACTTAATAAGTTCTTTTCTCAGTATATTGGTAAATTTTTATTTATCTTTTGTGTGATGATTAATACATTTCCATGTATTTTGTAATAATCTCTTCAACATATTCTTTTAGTGAGAGCTGTATTAGGCTTGACAGTGATAGCAACGCTAAAATTATATAAAAATGCTTTGCAATCAATTTTTGGTGCTAAGTTTGCAAAATGGTTCCTTATCATCACTGTAACTCAGTATCACTTTATGTATTACCTGAGTAGACCTTTACCAAACACAATGGCTATGCCACTTGGTAAGATGTTTATTCATTTTCACTTCTACAATATAAAAAAAAAAATTAATAACACTATAGTAATTTTATTTTTTAGTCCTACTAGCTCTATATGGATGGCTGAAACAAAACCATGTTTTGTTCATATTTTCATCTGGAGTAGCTATAATAATTTTTAGAGCAGAAATTGCCATGCTCTTGGGACTATTCTTGCTTTATGACATTGCTTACTTAAAGTTAACAATACCAAAGTAAGTCAACTTAATTTTTTTAATCTCAAGCATTAATAAAATACCCATGCTTTTATTTTAGGGCATTAAAAATTGTAATACCCACAGGGATATTTCTCTTGGGCTTAACTATTACTGTTGATTCTTATTTTTGGAAACGAGTACTGTGGCCAGAGGGAGAAGTGTTTTACTTTAATACCATTCTCAACAAGAGTAGTGAATGGGGTGTATCCTTATCAAAAATTTGTATCTAGTTAATTTTATAAATTTGCAATAATATTTGTCCTTAACGAATGTTTAGACTTCACCTTTTCTTTGGTATTTCTATTCAGCACTTCCCAGAGGAATGGCACTTTCTTATTTTCTTGTACCGTTAGGAATGCTATGGGATTCTAGAGTAAGAATTTTGACTGTACCTGGTATTGCATTTGTTCTTCTTTTTTCTTTGTTACCACACAAAGAATTAAGATTTATAATATATGTATTCCCTTTACTAAACGTCAGTGCGGCTACAGTTTGCCACCGCATGTTAGTATACCGCTGTTTTTCTAGCAAATAAATAATTAAATAAATTTTTTTCATTTTATACTTTTAATGCAGATGGGAAAATAGAGCTAAATCAACGTGGAATGGCATTTTAGCTTTAATTATAGTTGGCCATCTAGTTTTTAATGCTATGTTCTCTATGTTTTTACTATGTTTGGCTGGTTTAAATTATCCTGGAGGTATGGCAATAGCTAGATTACACAGGCTTGAAAGAGATTCTCCTACACCAGTTCATGTTCATATTGATGTTTTGACCGCACAAACAGGAGTTTCTAGATTTACTCAAACTAATCCCTCATGGATGTAAGTAAAATACAGTTCTGAATTTAAATTAAACTAAAATTTGTAGTTTTCTTCACATAAAAATAATAATTATTTTTCCTTTTCAGTTACTCGAAGCAAGAAAATTTAACGATATATGATCCAGAAATGCTTAAGTTTACACATTTATTAATGGAAGCCAAAAGTAAATATTCTCCAAACATCAAACCTTACTTGAAAACACATTATATATTGGATTCAGTAGATGCCTATTCAAATATAGAAATAAATTACAACTCCATGTTTCCTCCTATCAGAATTAAAACAAAACCAACAATTTTCATTCTTAAAAGAAAAGAAAATATTATATATGAACCACAAAGAGCTAAAGATGAAAATGACACAGATAATGATGACAATATTACAGAGGACATTAATAATATGACGTATGATGAGACTTTGACATATATTTCTTCAGAAATAGATGATGGACTGGAACCATTTAAAGAAATTGAAGAATCATCCGAAAATGCTATAAAAGAAAGTGGTGAACAAGTGGAAGAAATATTAGATATTCTATATTCGAATAGCATAGAAGATATCAACTCAAACTCTAAAATTAACAATAATAAATTTCAAGATTCATCATCTATCAATGTTCCTGCAGAAATTGAAAATTTGAATGATCATGCACAAGTCATAATTGAAACTGTGCAAAAAGAAGAAATAAAATCAGAATTTGAACAATTTGATATAAATATCCGTGCTCAAAGGGATGAAATTAATAAGCCTAAAGTTGATTCTGAAATTGAAAAATCCGACCCTGTTAAAAAAACTACTAGTGCTAAGGCTGCTGTAAAAAAGATAGTGCAATCATCTGCAAAGCAGATTACAACTGATGATCCTATTAGTATAACCAAGAAGAAAAAAGTTCAAGTGAATGAAAATGAAACCAGTAGTAACTCACAAATAAATAATGCGGATACAAAAACAATAGAAGCATCTGACAACAATATCAGACTGAGTGACATTAAAAATGCTGTAAAAAAACTTGTAAAAAATAAGCAGCCTAAAATAGTTAACAATATAAATGTTGAAGAAAATCAATTAGAAACAACTACGGATGATAATGGTAAGCAAAACAATGTGTTAAACAATGAGCGTAAAACTCTTAGTGTGAAGGATGCAGTAAAAAAACTTATGAAAGAAAAGAAAAATGAAAAAAAAATGAAAACTGAGAAAAACACAGAGGTTGACAATAATGTAAGTATGACACAAAAAACAAAAAACATTATCCAAGAAAAAAAGAGCATATCATCAAAAACAAAACTATTGCAAAATAGTAAGCTTGTAGATCAAGAATTAGTGGAGAGTGAAATCAACCAAAAGCAACAAATATCAAATGTTAAGGAAACAATTAGGAATATTATAAACCAATTCAAAGAATTTGAAAATGAATTTGTTTCAGAAGAGAAAGATATTTTGAGTACGTGGCTAGATGAAAAAACAGAAGTAACAAAAGAAGAAGAATCTATTGACGAAAATTTATCGGAAACTGCGTCCGCAAGTTTGGAGGAAAAAGAGTTGAAGAATCCAAAAGAGAGTTTACGAGATATTCTGGAATTATTTAAAGAACTGAAAAAAGAATTGGTTCCAGAAAAAGACTCCATATTTGATGATATAACAAATTTGAATCTGGAACAACCTATTTCTGAAACTTTGATGCGTTTTAGTGAAGCATTAAGAACTTTTGTTCAACAAAGAAAGCTAAAGTTAAATGAACCTTGGGTTCAAGAAAAAGATGAACAAGAAAGTAATCAATCTCAAACTAATCATCAAAGCAGAGAACATTTAAATCTTGAAGTGGAATGAGGTTTGTAAAATAATTGAGAACTGATAAGACTTACAAAAATTACTGACTATTTGCTTAAGTAAAACTTACTTTTCATCCCAAAACAGTCAGTAATATAAATGCAAGAATTAAAATAAGATTTTAAACTTGCATCTTTGAAAATAAAAATATGTACAAAAACAATAAGTAGAGATAGATTTTTATATTGCAAGACATAATTATAGATAAATACTATAGACATTGTAAATAAACTTGATTCTGTGATAATAGTGTTACATGCTTACCATGAATTTGATGTAATCTTGATCTTGATATTTTCAAGAATTGAGTCAGTGTAAGCAGGTATACAACGCTTTGAATACACAACGCGTTAAAAAAACTGAAAATCACTTATGCAGATGTGCCTTATGAAATTTAAACATTTTATCAAATACCATGTTAATAATTGAATAAAATTATTTTATTGACACTAGATCGCTTAAATCTGTTATTCTTACAAATCAACCAATCTACGGTTCATTTTTAGTTAAGCATCATGAATTATTTTCCAATATATTGGTCAAAATAGTGGAAATGTTTAAAAACACCCAACATACCTACCACAAACAAACCTAATGTAATATTGTACAAAATTTTATCAGGAAGTCCTCCTTTTAAGAACACAGGTAGACCATCGTCTTTCTGTAAAATTAATTCACAGTCAAAATGTATTGCTACATGCGATAAGACAGATTTTTCTGTAGTACCTGAAATTTGGCTTGCTTTAGCTTGAACTTCTTGAACCACTTTGGTTTACCCGCAAATTTGCACGGATCCTCCTCATTGAACGAAACCGATTTCGTATAAAATGATCTCCTCTTCAAAGCTTGACAAATCGCTCTACCACACTGCATCTAAGCGATATTCATCAGAAAACGGAGGAAATCAAATTCTCACCCGTTAAGAGCTATAAGTATTTGTTTATGCAAACTTACTTTAGTATCCGCCGTTCAAGTCTTTCGCTCGATGATTTTCTCTTTTCAACGAAATCTCGCGTGCGCTGCCGAGTGGAATTTAACGATTCAGGCAACGACTCGCATCGCGCGACGATTTACCGCGACGACGGGCAGCGCAAATCGAGTTGAACAAAAGAACGCTGACTAAGAGTGCATAATGTTCACTGACTTCGTGCGGACTGTCGATTCTTGGTTTTCGCAAGATTTTGTTTATGAGGTATTAGAAGTTTAAACGCTTACTTGCTTCGTATATAGAGCTAGTAGTAGTACAGAAGACCCATCCAATCCATCACGGAAGAATCCACTGCACCGCCGGTCGCACCACGTATGGGACAGCAACTTCCGACAACCAATGTCCAACGGCTGCTCTGAAAGTACTGCGATTGCGAATTTTTGCGTATAAAAATCGCTTTTTTGGAAAAAAGCGAGGAGCGCAGAGGAAGGGTACTTATATAGGTAATTAGGTGTATTATATTGTTGTATACCAGAAGTCACGAGAGAGCCGAGAGCGCAGCAAGTTGAAACGCCGGCGCGAAGATTCGAAGAGACGGCAGAGCAAAGAGGAGGGGGGGGGGTGGCAGCGCAAAGTAGAAAGCAAGTTGGTGGCACTGGTCGGTGCGGTCGTTGCTATGTTCTCTCGGCTGCTCGGGCCGCCTATCCTATGCGACGAAGGCATCTCGAACGCTGCGGGAGCCTGGCCGCTGCTGCAGCGGGAGGGAGGGGGGAGAGCGGCGACGAGTGAGAGAGCTGTGCTCTCGGCTCGGGGGCTAATGGGCTATCGCTATACGTCGTCGCACGCATGCGCTCTGCGGCGGCCGCCTCGGCTCGGAGAAACGGGTAAACACATATTTTCTCCACCGCATTATTCCGAGACGAGAGAGAGAGAGAGAACGGCTGGGGCGGCCAAGGGCTCGCTCGAATAAGTTGGCGCATAGACGGGCAGAGCGAGTCCGAGGGCTGCAGGAGGCGTCTCCCCACGGAAAATGGGAGCATTTCCGGGGCTCGTGAGGCCTTGAGCGCGTCGATCGGAGCCCCCAGTTGCTGGCTGCTTGGCATGCGGTGACGTCAAAGATTCGGATCGTTCTGGAAGAACGCCGCAGGACAAAGATGGCGGGTAGGTGATTCTCGCGTCTATATATACACTCGGCGCGTTTCGTGCGTGTATAACGAGCCTCGAAAGCGACGCCGCCGCCGCCGAGAGAACGCGCAGTTTTCCCGCCCGACCGCCGACGCCCATATATCCCCCCAGGGAGGCTCTCGCTCATTGCTTTTTACTTTCAGATCTTTATGCCAAGTACAACTGCACCTACTGCCAGGAGGACATCTCGGGTCTCAGAGTCAAGTGCGTCGAGTGCCCGGATTTCGACCTCTGTCTGCAGGTAAGAGATGGCTCCTATACCGCGTCTATACGTATGTCGGAGCGAGAGAGCTGATACAGGGTTCGGCTCTATACGTGTCTCTGTGCACATACATATATAGACGCACACACGTAGAGCCGTCGTACGAGGCGGTGCGCACTGCAGCGCTTTCCCTCTCGCTCCGATCTCCAATGACTGGCGCTATCTTTATCGGCGCTCACGTAGTACGCACCTATATATTTACTATATGCATAGGAATGCGCCCTATAGTATACGCGATAGCGTTCGAAACGCCGGGCCCTACTCTGCCATTCACGTGACTCGATTACACTACAATATGACTGTTTGTAAATTTGTAAATCATTTCTCACGAATTCTTCTTTCGCGCTTTTACTTGCAAGCTGTTATTTTTTTTTAAATTTTGTTCTATTGTTTTTTCTTCATTTTGAAATTTGTGTATTTTTAAGAGTTTCAAACGCTTTTGCTTTAATAATGGCATTCTGTGTTGTCAGTGCTTTTCCGCTGGGGCTGAGATAGGACAACATAAAAATGACCACTCTTACCAGTTTATGGTAAATATAACTTCTTTTACCTTTGAAACAAATGTTAAATTTAAAGAACTCTGCGCTCAAAATTGTTACAATTTTCAAGGATTCTGGTACTATCAGTATCTTCAGTGGACGAGGCAATTGGACTGCCAGAGAACACCTCAGGCTACTGGATGCCATTGAACAATACGGTTATGGAAATTGGGAAGACATCAGTAAACACATTGAAACTCGAACACCAGAGGGTAGGAATTAGTTCTTTTTAGAGTTTATTGGTGAATTGGTAGGAGATAGATAGATTGTTGTATTTTCAATCTATTTACAGAGGCAAAAGATGAATACATTGCTAGGTACTTGGATGGAAACATTGGAAAATTTACTTGGCCTTCTACCGAAACTTATAGCCCAAACCTCTCGGACAAAACAACCTCAGACCATGGTCCTTTATCACCAGACTTGACGTCACGTCTACCACCTCTAGACATAACACCAGATGAAGCTACTCAACTTGGTTATATGCCGCAAAGAGATGATTTTGAACGTGATTATAATCATGAAGCAGAATCTCTTGTTTCATCTTTATTTTTGAATCCAGCAGAAGACGATGATCTTGATATAGCACTCAAACTTGCACAAGTTGACATGTACACAAATAACCTCAGGGAAAGAGCAAGAAGAAAACGTGTTGTTCGAGATTATCAATTAGTATCAGCATTCTTTTCTGCTTCTCGGAAAGAAAAAGGCGTCAAGAAGAAGCAAACCAAAGAGGAAAAGTATATATCGCACCTTGACTATCGCTACTATTCCAATCAATTCAATTTATCAATGCTGTTTTAAAAGACAGAATATTTCTATGCAAAATGCTAATAAAGTAATTCATTTTACACAGAGACTTTCGGGAGCGCATGAGGATGTTTGCCCAATTCTACACTGCACAAGAGTATGAACAATTATTGGCCAGCCTTGAAAGGGAAAGAGAGCTTCGACTACGACTCTCAGAACTTTATCGTTATAGAGAAAACGGTATAACTAAACACGAGGAGTGTACTCACTTGGAACAAGTATTGGCTCAAGCTCAAGGACAAGCAGATGCAGCAGATCACTGGTCAGATAAGAAATCTGTAAGTTATTTTTTACACAACAAGTGAATGCAAATCTATTACCTTGCCTCCACATTTAAAAGCGCTAAATTTATTATTTTCTTGGGTTAAAATTAGCTAAAACTTCTGTGGCAATGGTTGTTGCATGTGTCGACTGTTCTCTAGCTATTATTTGTTTTAATGTTTATCATTTTTGGAAATCGTTTACTTGTTCATACCAAATTGCAATCAATGTGCTATCAAATTTGTAATTTAGACACCAGTGATGATTTCATAACTAATGGAATTCTAATCATACAGTCTTTTATATTTATTGAATTAAGTTTTGTTCTATACGCAATAAATTCTAATTTTTTTAAGACTAAGAGAAAATGTATTAATCAAATTTAAAGAAAAAAATTCTCTGAGTATTTTAAAAGTAAATTAAAATTAGTGTTGAAATTTCGCACAAGTGACTGAATTCCATTAGCCACAAATTTTTCGCCTTGATTATTTATACTATATCTTAAAACATAGACTGGCAATACACGCAACAATCAAACAATAACATTTAAATATTTTTAATGACCAAGCAAGGGTATTATTTTACATAAAACAGCTTTTGCTTTGTTATCGACTAATTCTATTATTTGTGGTGCGTGTTGCCAGGCATTTGTTAACAGATTGTATCAGTTTGCATTTCACTTAGGGCAGCAGTGGGTCATCCAAAGCAATGCACCGCCAAGCCTCAAGAAAAAGGTGAGTTTTCCAATTAGCTCTGTTAATTATCAATTTCATTTTTGAAGCAAACCGTTTTACTATGAATGTTCAGTTTTTATGTTGCATACATTTGTTAATATTTTATGCATGCAACATCCCTTTTGAAATTAATTCTTGTCAAATAAGTGGTCAACAAATATAGTATACATATACGGTAAAATATGTGAAAGAGCGTGTGAAGAGTAATGTTTTTACAAGAAGTATCTTTTTTATTTTAAATATTCCAGAGACGAAGAAAAAAATTACTCTTTCATCGACCGAAAGTCCACTGCAAAAGCCGACTCAGCCAGCAGCAGTTCCTCAGCCACCAGTCGGACGATGACTCCAACCAGTCACTGGGGGGAGCCGGATAGCAATTCGAACCAGCATTCAACCAATTCAAACTCTATTTTCGAGAGAGGCAACAATTCTTTTACACCCGGAAAATCAGTAGGAAATCAAGGGGAAAACGAAACCAGAGATATAGAAGTCGAAGCTGCTTCACACTTATTAACTAAACAAGAAAAATCATTATGTCTTCAGCTAGATCTAAAGCCAACGCAATATCTAACACAAAAAGCGCTTCTGCTACAGGTAATTTTTTTTATTCAAAATTTCAAATTATTATGTATTATTACGATGGTAACGATGAATTTCTTTCCACAGGAATATTTAAATGGCAATAGAAAATCCAGTGTAGTTCCTCAATCAGAACCAGAAAGCAAAATTTTAAATTACTTAGTATCCAATGGTTGGATTGTCGCCAATTAACTCACTTTTAAAATTCAAAGGTCTCTCTCTGTCTAAGTCAACTCATATTTTAAGCTAAGTCATACTTCAATCTACGTTAATAGATTATCTGCTATATATTACATATTTTAAAATTGGTGGAAATTTTTATTAAATTTCACATTATGCCACATAACTTTTAATCTGCTTTCCTGTATATATTTGATTTTCTTTGCTAGAATAGTAAATAGAAAGGATTATTTTCTATGAAAAATTTTATCCTGTAGTTTGTAAGTGCTTTTATCATCAAAGCATTCTAATAATATTCGGAAAACATTTTGGAAAAGTTTTATAAAAATTGAAAAAATTACCAAGGTATTCTTGCAGGAGTTAAGTTTTTTGTTTTAACGGTTGAAAGGTAACTTAAAACGTATAAATCGAATGCTTATTAGGCAGTTACTTTAAAGAAGTAAATATTTTCATTTTAAAATTAATTAAAGCGTAAATTCAACTCAATCACGTACATCAAACTTTTGGAATTCGTGTATGTATAAATGCAGAATCCCCTGATTTTTCCTGATTAGTTATATTAATTTAACAATATTGTGAGTTGAAGAAAGAAAGTTGGTTCTCAAATGGAGTAATTGTAAATAATTTATGAAAATTTCAAGTTACGTACTTGATCTTGCTGTAAGAAACAGTACACAACTTTTTAAGATACTCCATTTCTTGTGATTTTCTTGTAGCATATCTGCATACAATAATTCAATAATTTAGTAAAACGAGGGAAATACGGTAGTGTCTATGTATATGAGAAATGCCTGTAAGGTGGCACAAGTTATACTGCTGGTTGGTCACGTTGTTGCCTCGTCTTGAAACATTTATCGATTATATAGAATCACCTTTGTATATATATGTGAAAAAATAATTCTGTAAATGAGGTAAACGATAGTATTCATTAAAAAACGATGCGATGTGTGATAAAGCGAACATGTATGTATACATTCTTTTGCGACTATTTAATTGCAACTGTGCAGTTTACTTATGTCCTTTAAGTTTGAACAAGACTATGCAAAATTCATGTTAAACCGTCACGAATACTAAATCAGTTTAAAATTTAAAGTTTTCTACTTTTTATAAATATGCATCCGGAATATAGCTTACAGCGATTAATTTAAACATACTTATGCCTACCAAAAGGATTTTGACATTCACTGAATTTTTTCGTATCCTGTAAATAAAACCGAACCTGTAAACGAAAAGGTTTACTGTATGTAACTATGAATATACAATTTTTTTTTGTTAAAATGAACAAAGCTGTGTCTCTTCATAATCCCAAATACGTTTTACCTATACATCCAACACTAATGAAGTACTCGGAAGAGTTAAAAAAGCAATCGCTTGAATTGAATATTCGAAGCCATTGATCACCGAATTCGTCGTATAGAGAAGGTGAAAAAAACCTCGCTTCTTATTCGTTATGCAATGGAGATTGAAAAGATTCATCGGCTCTCCGTTGCGAATTTTCGAGCAAGCGCCATTTTTCAAAAACACCGCAGAAACTCGGAGGCAGAGGAAGCTTTCGGCGCTGACGGCCCATTGAAATGGAAGAAAGAAGATTCGAGGAGGAGAAGAGTAAAAAAAAAACAAAGCTAAAACGTTCCATCTCGCGGTGGGCCAAACGGACCGCCCATAAACAGGCTGCGCCGAAGAAAACAAATAGATTCCCCGAATTTATAATGACTCCGAGAGAGCCACGCATACACAAGTATATTATACGCCGCAGACAGAGAGCGAAGGGGGGAGGGGGAGAAAGGCGACTGATACGCGCGCTTTATACGAAAATTAAAGGAAAGAGAACGAGAGAAAGAAGAAAGAGGAGATCGACTATCGCCTTGACACCGGTTTGCTCTAAGCCGTAAATCATACGGTGATTGATGCCGTCTCCCATACTTACACGCGCGTGAATTTCGAGCGAACGCGTCTCCGATGTATCTCCCAAGCGCGCGCGCGAGAATCTCTTTCACCTCTTGATTAACAATTTCTCATGTGTCGTTGCGCGCGTCCTTCATCGCTCTACGGCCTCCTCCTCCTCCTCTCTCGAAGCTCTTTCCTTCCTTCCTTTTTTTTTTATTCAATTTTCTGTTAGGCGCATTAACGCATCTCTCCCGAGAAAGGCGAAAACGCGCGTCAAAGTGAAAAACCTCGAGTCGCAATAAATTCTCCCGAGTTCTTTGTGTGTACGTACGCGAGGATCCTTTATCCTTTATACTTTTGCGCGCGCTCGGAAAGCGAGAGAGAGAGAAAGGAAGATCGTATCTTATTCACGCTCATGCGATCTCGTCAAACTAATTGAGGCTGCTGCGGAAAAAGGAGCGCGCGTTCTTTTTACAAGCGGAACGCATCTATAGAAGGAAATAATAGAACGTCTCGCCGGGAGAATTTTACGATTCGGTTGCGTTGAGCTATGCGTGCGATAGCAATTTTGTTTTTTTTTTCGCCAGCCGGACGACACATGTGCATATAGCTCACCGGGAATTCGTTAATTAACCGTTTATTTCCCAGGCCGCGTATTTATATATGCTCGATGCGTTTGCGCGAGAAAAAGTCGAGGGGGAAAAAAAATTTAACTGTCGCGCGGCTTCGCACATTTAAATTTCAATAAATTAAGCCTCGAAAAGTAATAGCGCATTTACGCAATCGATCGCATCGGGTTATATACGTATATGTGTAGCTGTGATATTACATACACAAAACGCTTTCGAGAAAAACACCATGCGCGCATCGCCGGCGAGTGAGAGGGAGAGAGAAAAAATTGACAGATTCCTCTTCAATAGCGCCTAACTAATTATGCGTCGGATATATGCGCGCATAACGGCGGCGCGGCGGCGTTTTGTTTTCTGTCGCACTGCGATCCTCGCCGAACCGCCGCGCGGCCTTTCAATTATAACGTCGCCGCGCGAAAAAGGAGAGAAGAAGAAAATCGCAAACGCGATTCGATTTGTGTAATATGCAACATAGCGTGTAAGTACATTTCCATGCAGACGGACACGTGTATATAGATATATGTGTATATGTATATAGGGAGACAGTAATCATCCGTCCAACTATACGCGTTGAGTCATAAGTCAAGCGATACTTTTTGCTCGCGTATTATTATGTGTCTTGTACACAGCGATATTTTTCGTAAGTGTACTTACGAGCCCGGCTATACGCGAGCGTTCAAAGGTATATATATACGTATATAGCTGATCTTGAGAACTATAAAAGCGGCGAGTGTACGAAATGGAAAAGTAAAAAAAATACGGCCGGACGAGAAACGTGTGCGCGCGTGAGCTTATTGGGTCGAGCGCGTGTGTGTATACGCGTGAAAAAAAGTCGAGGAAAGAAAAAAAACCGAGAGAAAAAGAAAAGAACAATCCGGACGACCTGGACCTGGATAAAAACACAATGATGAAGTGCGCGGGAAGAAAAAATTCGTTTACGTTCCGCCTAGCGCAAAATATGTACTTGACACTCGTGGAATTGTCGGACTTGCGCGGCCGAATCTTAAAACCGATCGTATAATACCTCGTGCATTACAGACGTAATATATATATACACACACACACGCTATTGGACGAAAAAGCGCGAGAGATGAGCGGGGACGGGAGCAAAAAGTGCGCTGCTGCGTGTTTTCCACGAAAGTTCCCGGAGGCAATATAGTCGCGCTGTGTATAATCGGAGGTGATTTTTCGGCTAATGAACTTTGGGTTCGGGTTTTTTTTTTCACGCTCGTTAAACCAATGTAAAATACGTGTAGTTATATTATACGTATACGCGTTAATCGACACAGCTCGACGTACGCACACCGATATCGCTTTGAAAATCGTCGAGTGTCATACGATCGTTAGAGACTGACAGGCGCTCGATGTCCCAAGAGGATACGTCGTATACAACCTGTTGTTTCTGCATTATTATCTCTCGATTGATCGCAAAAAAAAAAAAAAAATAAGAAAATAAAAATAATAAACTAACAGTTAAAGTCGCAATTGGCGGAGGTCGTCGTAAATCACTCGAAAGTTCGTGCCGAACAATGAGTTAGGTGTACGTGTACTTGGTTTCTTTTTTTCGGATGCCGCACACACACGCACACGCGCGCGCACGTGCTATTTAAGCATATATATACGCGGCGGCGCGCGAGAACCGCGCGTTGAATTTCGAATTAATTTCCTACTGGCCCTAATAAATTTTTCACAACGATATAGTTTCCCCGCCTGCCGCGAGTAAACAAAGCAAAAGTGTAAGCAGCTTTTTTTGTTCTCTTTCCCATCGCGCTACAGTATATATATACCCATACTATCCGGCAAGTTGAACCTGCAGAATGCACACGACGCTAATTACCATGATTCACAGCGCGGAGTAAATTTATCCAAGGACTATGTATGGAAATGTACGTGTATATGCCTACAGCGCGCGAGACCGTGTGTTTGAAGACCGCGCGCAGTTTTTCTTTTAAATTTAGGATATATATAGCATATACGCGCCGAGCTGATCACTTATTCTATACAGCGTAAAAGCCTCTCCTTGTCTCTCATCACCATAATCGTATTCACATTTCGATTTCCGCGTGTACGCGCGACGTGTTTGTTTCTACGAAGAGTTCTCGTTTTTTTTTTCTTCTCTCGCGACTTTTACGCATCGCGAGAGAGAGAGAGAAGTGTATGTGTATACCTTCCATTACGCTGTATCAAGGTGTCGAAGCTCGCGCGCGCAACGACCTCGTTTACGAAACTCATTACGGACGAATTAATGGCGATTAATTGCCGAATGTTACATAATATTTTCGGTGTAAAAAAAAAATTATAAGCAACATGCGATTATCATGTAAATTAATCATTTCCGGCGATGTGTGCTCTCGAATCGTCGTTTGTTATAAAAATCACGCGTGAGAAATGCTCGCGTATAATAAAGCTGATCCAAAACAATTTCGTAACATAATCGACGACCATTAGATGGTAAAGTATACGCAAAAAAACAATTCCACGAAAATAGGTCACACATGCGAATCTGTATAAATTCGTGCGTTTTCAATTGAGAACATGAAAAAAAGTTTAAAATAATTAATTTTGCATAGTTTTCGACCGATAATAGTTATTTCAAAAAAATATCGTTTCAAGTAGGGCGTTTTTTGAACCGAACGCACCTCCTTTTTCTTTCTCTCTCTCTCTCTGACGCAGAACACGGCAAGCGTATATATGTATCATATGCATAGAGGATACATTCCGCTTATTATGTCAATCTGCAGCTGTAGAAAAAATTAACGAATGCCAACCGTCAGGACATTAATTTCCAACTATAGTTTTTATCTAATAATTTTCTTTGTTAATGGTTATGTATGTAAGCTTACAGACGTGATTAAATAAGAATATCAGAATAAGGGATGAAAGATTTTCAAGAGCTTAATTCCATAACATGATGTGTAGGCTTCTTGAATTAAAAGATACCGCCCATTGAAAGTTAATATAATTAAACTTTCAAGTAATATATTAACTTTTATTTATTTTACAAGGGATGAAAAGTTTATGCTGCAACTATTCTACTTTCTTAACTACTAAAGGTACGAAAAATTATTTTATATGTAGTTTAAACGATATGTGCAAAAAAACATACGTTTTCATTGAAGTATTGTTGATCGCTTTGGTACTCGATGAGAGAAAAGAGTTATTGAAAACATGTAATCGACCAATATCTGCAACACAAATTTACATAAAAATGTTGTGATTATTTACCTTAAATGAAAACATTATTTGTAAATATTAATTATTGTACGATATTTAAATGGAGAGAATATTTTATAAAATTATTTTTTTAATTGAAAAGTTTCTCTGTGATCTGATTAAAGCATGGAAAATTTTGATCGGGGAAGAGAAAGAATTGTTATGCAGAGTACATTTAACGTCTGCAATACCACATTTTTTCGTTTCCCTATATCCAAACACACGAGGCGAAGATTGAAATACCAGTTTTTTTTTCTAATGTCTCGTGGAACCTTGACTTTAGCCGACCTGACTACAGGATCAGGCTGACGCATAGACGTATGTACACAAGGCGAGAATTTTGAAAATATGCGTCCGCTTGTGACTCTGAGTAACAACCTTTTCGAAATCTCTTTACCATTATAACTGACCCGCTCTATTAATTCTTCAAGCGTCATCGAATGGTAATGAAGTTAATTTCTAGTACGTAATTTAACATCTAATTTCTTTTTTATGCTGTATTCAATTTTCCCAATGCAATTATTGAGTTTAACTTGTGCTACAAAACTTCGCGACCTTTTAAAAAGAAAGGCCATTCAACCAGCAAATCGTACATCACTAATTTACGCAAAAACGCATATATCCGATCGATAAAACGATAAAGAACGAGTTGCGCAGATGCCATAAAGTATATAGTAAGTGATAATCGTACGAGTTTAGCAAATAGCTAATTATTACATTGAATGTGCGATGAATGTATATAAGCCGTTCGTTGATGTGCGCGAACGACGTGTCTCCCACCTTTGACTCTCGACACCGGTGCCTCCGGACTTTTTTGCGTAATAATACGTCATCGTCAGAGCGTATATAAGCACACGTTGTAGAATCTGTTCAGCAGTTGCGCACCTTATTGTACGACTATTATTCAGGTGAGTACAAACAAGCCTGTGAGTTTTCTCTTACTCGCTATCCTACATTCTATCTTTCTGTGTTACACCTAGTCGTTTCATTGTTTTTAACGATTCCTCATTATTGACGATCTGTTCTCTCGATTTTAATCAAAAGAATCACATAGTCTATAATATCTCTATTTGTCTTCTGATGTGCAAATTACAATTCTTCGTTCTAAGCTTAATCGATGCATAAAGCTTCTGTTTTTCGATTTTGAAGATAGTCTGAAAAGAAAAGATTTATCATTAAAAAAATTGCGCCTCCTTTCATTGGCTTCAATTATAAATATAAATTGGACTCCACAACACAGCAGATCAAAAAGTAGCTTATAATTTACTAATGACAAATAGTAAAAATAACATTTGAAAAACCAAAACATTTACCAGGATTCCCCTCCAACGTATAATTATGTGTCATTTCACGAAGTCTAAAATATCTCAAAAACACGCTATTCAAATGTCGTTTGGAAAGACATTTAAGTATAACTTCAAACTTCGAGAAATGGTTGATAATTCCATACGTATACCGAAGGGCAAGTATACTCTGGTTCTTCAAAATTGTGTTTTTACTATTTGTACAAGTACATCATTCATCATCCCCTTTAATACGTCAACACGAGAGTCTAATTTCTGTTATTTTTTTTTTGTGCCTTGACAGCTATGAAAACTACGCTCGCTCTCGCCTTGTGCCTCGCCATCGCTGCTGTTTGCAGTGCGGATGAGAAGTACACTACCAAGTTCGACAACATCGATGTCGATCAAGTTCTGTCGAATGAACGCCTCTTTAAGCCCTACATCAACTGCATACTCAAGGATACGCAGTGCACCAATGATGCCCGAGAACTGAAACGTAAGTTTTTTTTTCTAGCTATTAAAGTCTTCGAAAAGTATAATCTAGTTCAACATGTGGCTTTGCGTTCCTTGATAAACATTTGCAAATCTAGTTTGCTAACGACGTTTGAATTTTTAAGTTAAGATTTATGTAACGCTATTGATTAGTGCTGTGGTATGCCAAGAACGAATAGTTTTACAACAATGTGTCGAAACGTTTAATTACAAGCTAACTTTTTATGATCTATAAAAACTATTGCGATCAAGGAAATTCTTAGAATTATTCAAATTATTCTTTACTGTTTTTCAAGACGCACTAACCGATTTCACTTTCATGTGTAAATAGGTCTCCTCCCCGACGCTCTCGTGACCAACTGTGAAAAGTGCAGCGAAAAACAGAAGCAAGGCGCCGAGAAAGTCATCAGGTTCCTCGTCACGAAGAAGCCAGACGTCTGGGACCAGGTTGTAGCCAAATATGACAAGGACAACGTCTACCGTACTAAGTACGCCGACGAGGCCAGGAGACTTGGAGTCCCAATCCCGTAAATTCTCTATTGCGTGCTGTCAATAGTAAGACGACAATGCCCCATCTCCTTTCTACGAGTAAAATGCGTATATAATTTATTCAGTCAACTTTAGTAATACGTAATTTTTGTGTAAAAAAAAAATGGAATACCTTTATGCTCCCCGTTGAAGAGTATTTTTTTTTACTGTAAAAATAATATCTGTTATATATAAAGAAATAAAAATAAAAAAAAATCATTAAAGATTTACGATGGAATATTTTGTATGTCTTTATGTCCCTATATGTTACTATTACGGGGTTATGACAGTTTTTTTTGTTTGTATTTTTGATCCCATAATCTTTAGTAAAAAAACGACTTTTAATACCATATTGTACGGACTGTTAACTGTGAAAAATGTGGAAAAATTAATGTTTTTTTATTGTTATTCATGCGCGAGGGCCGTTTTTTAACCGCTTTCTTAGGGAATTTTCTTGGCCAAGTCATTAAAGTAACACAATTTACAACTAATGTAGCTTTTTTATTAAGTCTTAAACAAGATTTAAATTTTTTTATGTTAATATTTCGAATAGAAAGGGTAAAAAATGTAAAAAAATGTGCCAATCTGCTGCCAGGATTGCGGACAGTCTGCTTGTCCGAAAACCGCCATTATAATCGTGAGACTTAAAACTTCAAAATGAACTAAAATAATTTAAAAATTCTAGAAAATAAATTTTTTGCATCACTTTTGAAAAAAAATTCAATTTTTCGTACTTTTTTGAGGGTCTGCTAAGGTCATAAAACAAATTAACGAATCAACCCTAATTGTTTTAGTTCATTTTGCAGAAGAACATACACTGAAGCTGCTGTGAAGATTTAAGCCAAACCGGTTCAGTACTTTTGAAGGAATTTTATAGCAGCAGTTTTGCTAAATCACGTTTTGAGAAAAACTTTAAACGCATTTTTTTACATCGAACTTCCATATAATTGATATAGCTTGTAACATAGCAGCACATTACGATACAAGTGGCCTGAGTAGTTCTTTACAGCACGACGTATGTAACGACGGCTAGAGTCGCAGGATATATCATGAAAAATGTCTTAGAACGCGAATACCCTATATAATACTATTTTATAACATCTGCCTGCCCTAAACTCGCTGGCACGTTTATCATATCGTAAGAATTCCATTCCGGCACCGTGAGGTACGCGTGTTTTGATGTGAATAACCTGATAACATCTTTACTGACGTTCTAGTGCTTGAGTAGGAATTGAGGGCTTGCGCGAAAATTTGAAAAGCAAAGGGTGGGAAGGTGAAAGCCAGAATTTGTAGACGGAGCGAGGTCCCCGCTACCGATAATCGCAATATATGCAGTTGATTTGCAGCGAGAACTATGTAGCTTCTGTATCCTGTGTCTCTGCCTCTATATAGGTATATACTTTTATATATGAACGATTCTCTGATAAATCGTGCGATCGATTTTTCAGATCGTACACATACCTTACGAATAATATGAAAATAATACGGTTAGTGATGTACATTTTACATTGGGATTTAATTAAATTTGTCACATATAGTTTAACACGTTGTTTTGCGTTCCTTGATAATATTTTTTTAAATCTAGTTTGCTAACGACGTTTCAATTTTTAAGTTAAGATTTACGTAATGCTTTCAATTAGTACCGCCGTATATGTCAAGAACGAATAGTTTTGCACCAATGTGTCGAAACCTTCAATTGTATAAGCTAAATTTTTACGATCTCTAAAGACTATTGCGATTTTATGTATAAATAGGTCTCCTCCCTAAAAATCAATTGTGATACTTGCTATGAAAAGCTGAAGAAGACAGCCGAGAAAGTCATTGAATTCCTATAGTTACAATCCAGATGTTTGGAAGCTGATTATAAGTAGGCAAATCTGAATTTTTCTGGTTTCTCGAGAAGGCCAAGAAATTTGGTACCAAAACCTCGTAAGTTCTCTTAAGGCGACAATTCCTCACCTCCTTTCGACGAGTAAAGCATTTAAAACATATATAATTTATTCAGTCGATTTTAGTAATACTTAAATTAGATGTAAAAAAATGGAATACCTTTATGCTTCCGTTGAAAAGTATATTTGTTGCTGCAAAAATAATATCTGTTATGTATAAAGAAATAAAAATTAAATATCACCATTAAAAATTCATTATGGAATCTTTTGTATGTTAATATCCCTATATACGTTATTATTAAGGGGGTACTTTAGTGTAAGGACCGTTTTTTAACTGCTTTTTTGGGGAAATTTCATTCGCAAGTAATTAAAGTAAGATAATTTATAATTAATACAGCTTTTTTTTAGTCTTAAACAAGATGAATCTTAAACAAGGTGAATTTCTTTCCTGGATTTTTTAAAAACTAGTATGTTAAACATTAAACTTCTAAGATTACGATGCCATTTTTTGAAACATAGCAAGCGATGTGTTTTTAAAAGATACGACATTTTAAAGTGTAAATCTAATGCTATTACTACATATCTATATATGATCGTCGTGGTTATCATTTTTACAACTTTCTTTAATATTTGAAAATCTACACATTTTAAATCCACAGTATTGTGTTTTACAGTATAAGTTCTAAATTTAATCCAAGGTTGAGTACCCTACCTTAAAGTTTTTTGCGCATATAATTTTATTAAGGGTTAGGTTGTATTGTGTATAAAAAACTTTAAGCGTTTTGTTTATACATTAAGCTTTAATATAACATGTTTTAGATGTGATTTATGAAAAAAAAATCTATTTTTTTTATCGGCACACTAAAATACCCCCTTATCTGTCGCAAAAAAGGCCAGTGATGCAATATTGGTACACGTCGTTTAAACCATCAAAGCATAAACACGCTGTTCTAGTCTGATCTAACGATGTAAAGTTTTTTTTTCCCGATGCTAAATGTATACGCTTGTAATGAAGTACATAAATGCCGCATATGCAAAATAAATAATTTCGAGGTGCGTTTGTACTCCTTTAAGCTGATTTACATACGAATATGAGCAGCATATTTTGCGAGAGTAAATGTTTAATATTGACGAATAGCAAGAAAAAAACGCTTGCAGGCTGTTTACATTACTTAAAAAGCAAGACGGTGAAATATTCGTCTTCTTCCAAATGATCGAAGCTCGCTAATTGTTTTATTTTTTAGCGCAAAAAAGATGGCCTAATTAGAAACAAGAGTTCTATCGATAATCGAAGTATACAACTGAGTGTCAAAAATCAATGTTCATTTACCACATATAGTGACGACCGACTAAGAATATAGTTATTGACACATATAGAGATAATAGTCCGCGGGATATATTGGAGTACTTTGTGACAGCTCGTAATCAGTACGGCTCACATTTTAGTCGACCATTTATAAGCATGGACATGTCTCGAGTCTCACGGCCACTCGGCGAATTATTCAATAGGTTAAAAAAAGTCTCCGAGAAAATCATTAACTTTGCGAGCGAGTTCAAAAACAAGCTTAAAGCCAAACCGGATAGTGAGGCCGAGTCCGCGCCGAGAGGCAAGCGTCTACTGGAGCGCTACGAGGAGAGGTTTCTCAAGTATTACTCGAAAAATTATCCCACCCTATTTCACATATGCTTCGACCCCGCGGGTACGCATCGCAAGTCCCGACCTGCCTTCGGCTTTCTCCTGGGCCTTGTCCTCGGGCTTTCGCTCTACTTTTTCATCATAAAGGATCTGCGATTAAATCCGTACACCAGTCTAGCGTGCGGTATCCTATTTACCGGAGTACTGTCCCTCGGATGCGCATTGTCTCTTCAGGTATGGTCATTGTCCAGTCACCTATAACCTCGAACGCGTTCGTAACCCTGCGATACTTATATTTCTTATTATTTTTTTTTTTTTTTGTGCGAAATAATGATACCCATATATGCGACGACGCAAATTGCATCGACATATTTAATTGCCTTCCGCGCGAGATACGCCGCAACAACAAATATAAATCATCGGCTTACGCCATCGCGTATACGCGATACACACGGCGCAATGCGAAAAAATTGTTATCATCGCAGTTTCGCTGTACGTGTCTCCTGACGATTCCCGGCTTCTTCGGCCGGGCCGGCCGCAGCGTTCTGAAGGCCCTGGTTCTCGGCTACATAATCGCCGGGCCGATATTCAACCTGAGCCACAACGCCAAGGAAGTGATGCGCAGCTTCGCCTGCAGCGGTCAGCTCACCTTCAACCTCACCAAGACCAAGTACGACCTGATGTTCAGGCCGTTCCATCAGGTGCCGCACGAGATTATAACCGAGTCTCAATCGAACGGAGATAACCGCGTGAATGCCGTCCGCTATATACTGTACATTGTACTCGCTCGCAGGCGATGGTGAACATGAAAAATAGCTCGGCGGAGGTGAGGCGCACGCTGTCGTCGGTGAGCGAGATGATGGAGCCGATCGCGCGGGAAATCGAGGGCGAGGACGAGCTTGCGAAGCTCGAGGAGGAGAACGACCGGGTGGACAAGCTCCAGGGGGAGAACAGCACGCGGAGCGAGGAGATCCGCGATAACGCGGACAAGGAGATCGAGCGAGCCGAGAGCGAGGCCGAGTACTACGAGGCCAAGTATCGCGAGAAAATCACGGCCCGCTGCCAGCATCAGCTCAGCCAAGGCTCACTGAGATGCAGGTGCGATTAGACGCTATGTGTGTGTGTGTTTACTTGCGTCTATATATACGTGAGTAACTGTAATACGTTTTCTTTTTTTTTTTGCGGTGAAAATTTATCCCGGCGATTTTCCGCGCAGGGAGGCATTCGAGAAGGCGTACGACTCGTGTTTCGATACGGTCACCTGGATCGCGGCCTGGATGCTGTGCTGGCCAATGAAGCTGACGTTCGTTTGCAACCTCGTCGAGGCACTCGGTGGAAAGAAGATTTGCAATCCCAATGGGAAGATCGACGTTGGAATCGGCGAAGGATACGCTACTCTCTTGGGTACGAATTTCGTGTATATATATATATATAAGTAAGGCCGCGTATAGGCAGGGAACGACGGGACGACGCTTAACGCTCGCGGTGTATACGTTAACTGCCTCAGAAACGCGCGATAAACTTAACGAGAGCCTGAAGGACGTCAAGGTCACCATGAAAATCAATCCGAAGCAAGTGATGGTCGGCGTAAACGACGCGGCTCGCGTCGCCAAAGGGGTGATGCGCGACTTCGAGGTCCGCAAGCAATTCTTCCACTACGTCGTAACGTTCATAAAGCGCTGCCTCTCGGTCATCTTCATAAAGATCCTCCTCGACGCCTCGCAGTACCATCACAAGTACCTCGGGGATATTGAGCACGACAACGTCTATATGACGCTGTATTTTCGGAAGATCGACGCGAGGAGGAAAGCCCGAGGTAGCCTGACGCTGCTGCCGCTGAAGAAACTCGAGAAAATCAAGCTGATAGATCCTTACGCTCTCGAGCAGAGCAAGTTGGAAAGAAAAAATATGTTTGGACAGACGGTGAAGCTTCTATTGGCAGTGATTATCTCCTCGATGTTCGTGATACTGGACAGAATGCTGTTCGAGATTCTGGACGTCGTGAGGAGTCACGCGCGGCTTGAAATCACCCAAGTATCCCTTTTCCTCTCCTTTCCATAGGGAATTCCTGTAAAATCGCTGAAATCCGAAATTACACTCGGCAGCGGAATATTATATTATAGGCTGTGCGCGAGCGAGCAATAAAAATTTTTATTGGCTTTCGCAATCCTGCGCTCTCGCAACGAGCCGGACCTCGATTACGCTCTTCGTGTTTATTAGACAATTATTATCCTCTTCTCGTCTTTCGGTTTCAAATTTTCCTCTCGAAACTCGTTTGCAAGTGTGCGCTTTTACTTTCGCGGGTCTAAAACGTTATTTCCTTCTTTCCGTGGATGGACGCCTCGACTGTTTAGCGAATGTTTTGCAAGTATCGTATGCCTGATACGTGTCTTGAGCAAAATGAATTTAGACGTTATTTCGAGCTGGCGTGCTTACAAGAAAATACTTGGTTACCTTTGTGGAAGAAGGAAGCCGGTGTATTGAGGGTACGCTATTTAATGGGTACTTGTCGACAAGGCGGATCTCTTTAAAATACTCCTGAAGAAAAAAAAAAACTTTTATTATTCGGGTGTTCTGAAACTTGCAAACCATAAATACTTGCGGATCTCGCCTTTCGTTTATTACTTACTGCTGTGTCGATGCCTTATTTATCGGCGGATCTTTGTGCGATTCTGGGTAACTCAATTACGGCGTAGTATCTTGTTTCCGAGCTTATTATCCGCCTTCAGTACATAATGTCACGCACGAGCATCCTGGTACAAATATATACGAAAAGAAATTATGAATTTTTCTTTTTTACTTTTAATCCGCAACATCGTCGGATAAACTGAACATTCTCGCTTAACTGTAATGTCGTCTCTCAGGAGGGTCACCACGCCATGTCCATAGAGATCCTCGGTACCGGGGTCGTGGCGAAAATGGTCCGTGGCTTAGTCCGCGGCTTCAACGTCAGGCGCGAAATAAAGAACTTCGTGACGAACGAAGCCTGCCTCCCTCGGGCCAGTCGACTTCCCGGCTCGATCGTCTTCGGCATTTACGGCAGTTACCTCTTGGCCTGGCTGATGCTCATTACCGAGGCTTACACCCAGCGTCTTCGACGTGCCATCGGTGCGTTCTTCTACCGCAAACGGGAGAAACGCCGCGTGCTCTACCTCTACAACGAGACGCTGCGCCGTCGCCTAGGCTTCCTGCGCTTCGCGCGAGCCCGAGTGGCCAAGCTCGCTCGGGCGCACCAGCTCGAGCCCGAGTCCAAGCCTTTCTTGACGGCGCGGCTCAAGTATCCCAAGTACTTCTCGTGGCTGCGGAGATTCGCTTGCGCCAGGCGCCAATGCGTCGTCTGCAGGGAGATTGAGCCCAAGCTGGGGCCCGAGTACAGGCTCTGCGAGACCCCGGGCTGCTTCGCCGTCTACTGCGACGAGTGTTGGGCCGACGTAGGCCAAGTCTGTCTCGCGTGCGAAAAGCTGCAGGAGAGCTCCGCCGGCGAGCAGACGGCCGACGAAACCGAGTACGACGAGGACGACGACTGACCGATGGATCGTTACGCGGGAGGAATAATCAAGCTCGTTAGCGCACGCGAATCGGCATAACGAGCTCGGCGCACCGCTTATAAAGCCTCGATCCCGAGGAACATCGTTCACGAGTCCGTTCGACATGACGAGCAGGAGTGCTTTGCTCGGGGCGAGCTACCTCCTCTTCGTCCTCGCCCTGGCCGTCGCTCAGGAGCACAAGTACACCACCAAGTACGACGACGTCGACATCGAGGCGGTCATCGGCAACGACCGACTGCTCAACAGCTACGTCGGCTGTCTCCTCGACGCGAAGCCCTGCACCCCGGATGCGGCCGAGCTGAAATGTAAGAACAATTACTTATTGTATACAGAGACCGGGACACTCTCGTGTACGCGACGCGTCGCGTTAATCGTTGGGCGCGTAAAGCCCTTGCGGATTGATTAAGATTACATGTATCGAAATACCGGGAAAAGATCATTATACACGAGTAACGATCTATACAGTCCTACACGGAGAGACAGAGAGAGAGAGAGAGAGAGAGAGAAAAAAGGCATTCCAAGTATTTCAGTTTCTAAAAGATGCTCGATCAATCCTAGAGCGACCATACGTCCTGTAACTGTTTTCTAATTGCTCGCGCGTGGAGAACACCCAGAAAGATCGTTAAAAAAAAAAGGAAGCGAGGAATGAAGAAGAGGCAGCGCAGAGCAGCAGCAGCATCAGAAGAAGAAGAAGAACGAAGGAAGGATTCTCCACCGCAGCGATAATTAGAGCATACTATACAAGATCGCCGGAAGCGCTGCACATAATACAGTCTCCCTCTCTCTCTCTCTCTCTCTCGCTCTCCACGGCCTCGTCAATTTATTTTGCAAATTAAACGAAAACGGATCGTTACTACTGTATTATCCACGTAACAATCCAAGCGGCCGCGAACAAAATGCACGCGCGCGGCAGCTCGATAATTTGCCTTCCCGACATCCGTTGTCGTGCAGCAGCGCGCCGCGGCGTTCCACTCGATTGAAACTCGCCTCACAGCCATACTTGTATATTATATACTTTCTCGCGTCTCTCTCTCTCTCCCTCTCTCGGCATAAACACACACATACGCGTATTATCCGGAGACCGCAGACACGCGTATAATGTCAACGTTGCGCAACGATCCGCACGATCGTCCGCGAT
Organism: Philotrypesis tridentata; assembly: GCA_018906965.1. Lineage (NCBI taxonomy): Eukaryota > Metazoa > Arthropoda > Insecta > Hymenoptera > Pteromalidae > Philotrypesis > Philotrypesis tridentata. Next base: position 4,605,282 of record JACCIB010000005.1, read on the forward strand.
AACGACAATAATAATGAGCGGGAGACGCGATGATTGCAGCCAATCTGCCGGACGCCCTGGCGACCGACTGCTCGAGCTGCAGCGAGGCGCAGAAGCGAATCTCGGACAGACTGAGTCACCACCTGATCGACCATCGCCCCGACGACTGGGCCCAGCTCGAGGAGAAGTACGATCCTTCCGGTGACTATCGGGCGCGTTATCTCCACTCCCAGGAGGTGCAGGACGCCGTGGCGCAGGAAGAGGAGAAGAAGACCGACGGCGGCGGCGGCGGCGAGTCGTCCGACAAGGACGAGTGAGCAGCGGCACACAGCTCCTTCGCACCGGCAACCGGGCGCTCCGCTCCGCTCTCTCTACTCCCGTCGCGCTGTTGCATATAGATGTATCTCCCTCTCCGTTGCGCGTATACTCTGGGCGCGCAGCAATATGTATATTCGCGGGCATTAGCGTGTTAAAGTAGATTTCTGCAGGATGACGTCGACGTAGTTGCTGAAAAATAAAGAATCGTAATGTCAGAGAGTCGCAAGGCTTGCAGAACACTTTTCCTCCGTGTAAATGTAGCCCAGGCCCAGGGCCTGCGCGCGTGCTGGCTTATATGTTTGTTGTGTGTACTGTATATGTTATGTGGACTATATAGGTAAATGAACAAACGCTCGCGCGCGCGAGGGGGAAAGAGAGAAGAGCGAGTGAGATGTGGGCTTGGCTGGGGGAACGAGTAGCGACTTGGGTGGTCCGGCTGTTTATGGGCCAGCAGCAGCGGCAGCAGCAGCAGCAGCAGCGCGGATATCCATATACCTCTTTCTTTCTCTCTCTCTCTCTCTCTCTCTCTCTCTCTCTCTCTCTCGGCGCGGAACACAACCTGGGTGGTCGGACTCTCCGCTTACGTGCTGCACGTACATGGTACACGTGTGTGTGTGTGTGTATATAAGCGATCGATCGTTTACGGTCCTCTAGTCGTTTATTAGAAAAGTTGACTAATGAGAATTCGCGGGGACCACCCGCGCCCTCGTAAAGCTTTCAGCGCCGTCTGCGTGTGTTATACGAACAAATAGATAGAGAAGCGCCATCTCCTCGTCGTCAAAATGCAAAACGCTCTCTCTCTCTCTCTCTCTCTCTCGTGCGTGTGTGTATACAGGCGCCGTATACACAGCATCAGAAGCAGCGAGAGAAAGAGAGAGAGCGAGAGGGACCACCCAAGCCGAGAGGCGAATAGAGATTCGCGCGACCACCCAGATCGAGAGAGAGAGAGAGAGAGAGAGAGAGAGAGAGAGAGAGAGCGGACGACACGCCGGCTCTCGAGCAATCAATAATTGCAGGACAACGCTCTCCTCTCCTCGGATTAATTTGAAAAGAGCGCAAGTGCCCGTGTGTGTGTGTGTGTGTGTGTTGTGTGCGTGATCCCCACTCCCCGGGCCGAGCGCGGACACGAGTAGCTGCGGCGTCTTGGGTGGGCCCGGCTTAGCTCGACGTGGGTGGTCTTCCTCTGCGCGCAGCGTTTTCATATATACACCGAGAGAAGAAATCGGCGCTGCGACAATAGTCGGGCGAGAGAGTCTTCCACACGGTAGCTCGTAAATGCTCAATCGAGCGATTTCCCTAGAAGTTCCATAGTCCCCCCTCTCTCTCTCTCTCTCTCTGCAGCCCGCGTACAGCGTTCAGTCCCAGGTAAAGTCGAAATCAGATACGCGACGATGAAATTGCATATAGGATGATCGGCGGCGACTACTCGCTTACGCAAGAGAACGAGCGACCACCCAGCGTGCGAGAGAGCCGTCTTATTCTGAAAACGCGCGCGCGCGCGCTCGCTGCACCAGTCCATTTTCTCTCTCTCTTTCTCTCCGCTGGGGCTGTCAATCTCTCACGCAGAGAGAGAGAGAGAGAGAGAGAGAGGTATAAACTACCTAACAGCGGCAATATACACCGGACACGCCGTCGCGCGCGTTCTTTCTATTTTCACGCGTGAAATCGTCCGACGACGACACGAACAGAGAGAACGAACGTCTTGGGTGGTCTCTCTCCTCTCGGTAAACTCGGCTCTCCGCTTCTCCCTCCTGGGATGCTGCCGTCGCTGCTGCTCTGCCTACGAGGAGCCGCACCTCGCGGCGAGAGAGAGTCTTATCAAGCCCTTGTCCGTCCCAATACACACAACGATCCTCGCCCCGGAAAAGCTTGGAATTCGCTGCTCGACTGTTTTCTATATACGCATACTCGACTGTCGAGATCAGAGAGAGAGAGAGAGAGAGAGAGAAACACGGAGAACGAGCTTGGTGGCGTGGGTCGACCCGTTCCTCGGCATACCTACCCTTTCTTTTTCATATTTTAGTCTAATCGCCGCGTGATGCTTTCCAACTGCGCTCTTTCTCTCTCTCTCTCTCTCTCTCTCTCGGCGCGCCAAAACAAACAAAGCCGAAAAATCTCAAAGGAATGCGCTGCGGCGCGCGAGCGCTTTTTTCCGAAAAATTATACGGCTCCTCTCTTCGCTAAATAAGATTGATCGTTCGTCCTGCTCCCCCCTCCACCCCTCCCTCGCCCCTTTGAAGCTGCAGCAGCGCGCGCGCGCGGCGCGAGAGTTTTCCCTGAACGCCGGGCACGGTGTGTAAATATTTTTCACCTTCCGCGTGCAATAATGCACGCACAGTGCGCACACACACGGACACGGACACAGACACAGACACCGCGCGCCGCGCGGTAGATCGACTCCGCGCGCGCAGCTCAGCTCCTCTTTGTGCTCTTTTATGGGAAGCTTTATTCGGAGAATTCGAGGCTCCTCTTCCTTTGAAGAGACGCGACTTTTGCGCCAAAGTTTCTCTTCGGAGGAGCTTTAATTATAGCAATCAACGCCCATTCAAGAAGCCCAGCTTGTATTTGCGATAATTAACGTGCGGCCTACACGCGTATATCTGTATCTATACGTGTATACCGTGTACAGCCTGTATATTATATACGTAATGTATTTACAACGCAGTGTGCACGCGCTCTCTCGAATTCGAATGGTTATTCCAGTTTGTCACGCGAAAGCGCGTATATTCGTGTATACATTGTGCAGTTGTAACGTGGTATACTTAATAGTGCGCACGTGCGCGACTGCGCTCGCCGATCGCCGTCGAAAAACGCGAATTTTATAATTGACCCGAACTATTTCCCTCCTCCCCATCGTAAAGACGACGGTATATAAGTAAACATTGCTTTTTGGGCAGAGCGTGAGACGAAGAAAAAAGCCGCATCGACGGCAATTATCGGTAATTACAATTGTAAACATTTAATACCGCAGAAAAGCAGCGTTTACCTTATTTTGTTGAGCTCTCCTCTCTCTCCCTTCCCTCCCTCTCTCCCGCGCCCGCGTAATATGCAGAAAGAGCCGCAGGTACGGTTTCAAAGAGAGGAAGAGGAGAGAGAGAGAGAGAGAGCGAGATTTATTACTCGAAAATTTCGTGAAATAAAAGACAGTCGTCAGGGAGAAAGAACGCACAGACCGCGCGCGCGGCACAGCAGCCTTATAGTGTATACCTCTTTCCTGCGTGTGTGTGTGTGTGTGTGCGCGCAGCTTTCCGCCGCGAGAGAGAGAGAGAGAGAGAGATAGCGTATAATTACTCTCCACTCGCGGCGCTCGCGCACAAGACTATATGGTTTTCATTGAGAGCGACGAGCGAGAGCCTGCCGCGTGTATACCGCACCGCGCGCTATTTTCCTCCAGATCCGAGTGAAAACGCCGCAGCTGTTAACCGGATAATCCAGGTTAATTGGCGAGCGAGCGAGCGGCTCGCTCGCGGAAGGAATAAAAGAAAAAAATTAGACCCGCTTATCTGCATGGCGTCTTTGTTTTCTCTCGGTCTCTCTCTCTCGCTCGCTCGGTCGGCTCTTCCCCGCTGCTGCCTGCTGCTGCAGCGAGCGCGCGCGGCCCGTGTTTTCGGGGCCCCGGTGCGCGCTCGCTGCGGGGTCAGGGGAGGTGGGGGAGGGGGAAGAGGAGAGCGCGCGTGTGGTCCGGGCCCTACGTATCCTAGCAACGCTTGCGCGCGCGCGCGACGCCGACAGTGCCGTAGCGACGGGGCGGAGGGGCCCGTCGCGTCGGTTCGGCACGGCGGCCGCGAGCCCGTGGATGCGCCACATGCGCGAGCGCCGCTGCCGCGCGCCTACTGCCGAGTCCGCGAGTGGCGGTGCTGCCGCTGTGTGTGTGTACGGCGCGCGGCGGGGTGGGGGAAGGGCAGCGCCAGCAGCGAGCGAGCGAGCGAGCGAGCGGCCGAGCCGAGGCATTCTCTCTCGCTCTCTCAGTGCAGAGTCGAGCTGCGAGCAGTGCGCAACGCGCGCACCGGAGCGGAATCTTCTTTCTTCTTCTTCTTCTTCTCCGCTCCCTTGGCCCGCGGAAGGGAAGCACAGGGGAAAGAGAGAGAGAGAGAAAGACACACACTGTATATACTTACACACTCTGATCTGAGGAGTAGTCGTTCTGTCACGTGCGTGCGCGTCTCCGTCGTTTTTCCACGCGCGTGTATGCGTATTCCACGGCGTTGTATATGTATTCACGCGTATGCGCGGGGCCAATCTAGAATTCCGAGAATTCTTGCTCTCTCTCCGCCCGCCGAGTCTCCCGAGTGCGAGTGTGTGCGGTTGTTCTCCGAGCATAATACTACACGCAGAGAGGAATATTCTGGGTGTCTGCGGCGACGACGACGACGACGGCGGCGGCGGTGGTGGCAGTAGTGACAAGTCCGCTTGGTTAAAAGTCCCCGGCGGGCCAATGCACGAGGAATCATGGTCGCTGCGTCCGGCCCTACAGGGATCCTAGCGGGACGCCCCTCCGCCTTTCCGAGCACCGGGTGCCAGGAGGTGAAGGATGCCAAGCAACTTGAGCAGCAACAGCAGCAGCAGACTAAGCTTAAGAAGCCGAGCGAAGATGGGACGAAGCACAGGCACGAGACTGACCTGTACGTCAGGCCCAGCTGGACCGACGCCGCGCTCGCTCTCGATCAGATCGAGAAGGTACGTTTAACCTCTTTTTCCCCCCTCGTACGCGCAAGCTTACGCGCACACGCGCTCTCCCACCCTCGCCAAGCTCCAAAACAGACGAACCATTCAAATCTCCGCTCGCGATCGATAAGATACATCCCGCCGAGCGTCGCTGTCACCGTGTCCCTCTGCGTTACCGCGTGCATGCGCAGGTTACACGTTAGGAAGCTGCAGCAGCAGCAGCAGTCTGTATAGAGAATCAGAAGAGTCTCTCTCTCTCTGTCTTTCACGTACACACTTACACAGAGACACACGTGCTCTGTCCGCGGCGCTGCCGCTGCAGCGACGCAACGAAAGATTAAAGGGCGCCGACGTCGTGTGCGAGCAGCCGAGAGCGGCTTTCCTAGCTAATAATAAATACCCCCGGCCATGAGCCGCTCTGCCGCTGCTGCTGCTGCTGCTGCGGCTATACGGCTGCTGCTGCTGCCGCCGCCGCCGCTGCTGCCCGAGAGAAAGTCTCGTGTGTGAGAGAGCGCTTATGAAACGCTCTCTGCGCGCCGAGCGGCGCACACTGTCTGTTTTTACGGCGCTCCAGCCAGCAGCCGCAGCTACACACAGTGTCAAAGGAGAGCTCCGAGGAAAATTGCCATTTACGAACAGGTCTCTCTCTCTCTCTATCGCGCGCGCTCGCATTGTGCGCGCGGCGGGGGAGGATCGCTCGCGCGCGGCGGTAGCCCGTGGAAAATGCCTGGAAAAAGCCGCGGGACGTTGCTTCTTTTATTCCGGAGGGGGGACCCGTAGGGATGGTACACGCCCAGCGCGCCGTGGTTCAAAAGTCTCGGGACGTTTCTCGCTCTTTCTCTTATGTATGCGGCTCGAGAGAGAGAGAGAGAGAGCGTTGTACCTTGTGTATACCTGCGCTGCGCTCACTTCTCTCGAGATGCTCTGCGGCTGCGGCTGATGCCTCCGGACGATCGCGGACGCGCTGATTCGCGATTTTTCGTGGGAATGTCGTGTCGGAGATTCGCAGACGAATGAGTTGATGGCTGTAACGAGAGCATCAATTGGGCACTTCCGTTCCTCGACGTCGACGAGGATGATGATGATGATGACGATGGCGATGGCGATGGCCATGATGATGATGATGATGATGATGACGACGACGACGATACCTCGAAAATGTCGTGCGACTCTATAAAGTCAACGTCTTCTCTTTTCTTCTTTAAAATACTGATGATGGCACGCTCGCCCAGGGCGATATATATGCTACTTTGGGGGGGAAACGTCATAATGCCACGACGTGAAAGGAGAGAGAGAGAGAGAGAGAAAAGGAACGTCCCTACGGTGCAATGCAGTCACACTAGTAGTGTAACGCTCGTTTCGACGATGCATCTTTTTTTTCGGGAATATAACTGTATGCGCCATCGCTTCTTTTCTTCGAATAAATATTTTCACGGCATTGTGGCCGAGCCGAGGCTATTCAACGCGCGCTCTCGCAACAAAACAGATGCGCTCTCGAGGACTCAATTGACGAGAGTTTTAAACGTTGCGCGAATTCAGGGGATGCCTTCGACGGACTTACGGGAGCCGGAGGAGGAGGGGTACTTTTTGATTTGTGAAAGGGAACTCGTGATTGGATTTGGATAATCGTTGATTGATGCTGATGTATCGTCGGCCGTATAAAAACTGCGCGCGCTCTCGACGATTTGTTTATTCGATGGAAACGGAGCGGCTCTTATCAGCTTGTTGATAGGCACTGGGTTTTATTTTGTTTATGCATTAAATGGTCTTCTGTTTGCTTAATTTGTATCGAAAATTTGGCAATTAAAACGTACCAAAACAGTTGAAATATTTAATGATTGTTAATTCATGTCAAGTGTCAAACAATTAAAATTTTGTTTAAACTGTGTGTCAAAGCACTTCTTGTATTCGATTCAAATCAATATTTACGATTTTGAAATAAATTTGTCGTTCATGCTTATCGCAGTGATTTATTTCAATGCGTTTCAATGTCCTATCGGATGACCATTCATTTATTCTTTAACCAGAGCTATTGTCAACGGAAGCTTGTCTTACGCCAATTTCAAAGGGATCTATTTTACCGACATCCGAATTTAATGTTGTACAGCCTTTTTAATGCCTATCATTACTGCAATGACTTAACATTATTTCATGAATCACTGAATACAGTAAATCTAAAGTCATTAGCGGCAATTAGCGGAATTAAAGTACTCCATTCGTTTAAAGTAGCATAAATCAAAGCATAAAAGTTTCACCTCGAAACAAGTTACCGCAAGACCGAGAGAGGCTGAGGGAAAAAGCGATTTTCCCGCAACGCAGGCGCGAGCCCCACATTGATATAAAGCGTAACGCGCGTACGCGGCTCCCGTATAACCATAATAATAAAAAGCGTCAATGCGAACGACAGAGAAAAAATACACAGAAAGTTCAATGCCTCGGTGCAGCGCGAAATCGTTCGAAAACACCACGGCTTTGTATATCGGCTGCGTGCGCGCGCCTTGAAAAGGCTGCGCGCGTATCAGTCGATAAAGATAAGCAAATTTGCAAAACAATGGATCGTCGCGCTGCGCAATTCAGCTCCCCGCGTGTATACGCTTTCGTAGTATAAATTTTTACGCGCGCCCTCCGCGAAACTCGAGCGAGAAAAATGTCAACAGTATCACCCGAGCCGCGTATAGTATCCCCCCCCCCCCTCCCAGCGAGCATATACGCACGCACACACGCGGACGTAAACAATGTCACGTCGGCCGGTTGATTCGCAGGAAAATCACTTGTACTCGCTCGCGGATCGTAGAAAAAGGAAGCTTCTCCGGTCAGCTGCCGCGGAAGCTCCTCGTCGGCGAGAGGAAGAGTGCGCTGGAGTAGGGGGTGGCGGCCGGTATGTAGAGGGAGAGAGCGGCGCGTAAGACGGAAGGACGGCTGCGGGGCATGTGGGCCAGAAGAGAGAGAGAGAGAGAGAATACCTGTGTGCAGCGCGTATACGTATATGTATACGGGACTGCACATCTCGGCATCGGCAACATGCGGTCGTCTAAGGTTACTCGCGAGCGCGCCAAGTTAATTGAGTGGAAAAGCTTGGGCATCCGATACTCGCCCTTCGCACGCGCTATAATCGACGTTTCTGCGTTTTATATATGTATGTTGTGTACGCACACGACGCACACAAATATCTCGCGTATACGCAGATATGCAGGCTCGCGAGGGTGCAACGACAGCAGGACTGCGCGCACGTACACTATAATAACAAAACTCCGTCGTCTGTCACGCAGGGCAAAGCCGACGGCCAGAGATGGGCGGTGTGGATCAGAGCTCGCCTGCAGGACCAGCTGAGCCAGTTGGGCTACTTCCTCCAGAAGCACGCGGGCAAGGTCCTCTTCGTCGCGATCTGCGCGCTGGCGACCTTCTGCGTGGCCTTGAAGTCCGTGCAAGTTCACAGCAAGGTCGACCAACTCTGGATTCAGGGTGAGTACGCTTCGCCGTCTATCACGCATGCACATTGCGTATTATATTAAAAATATTGGATCCGCGCCCATAATATACATAGAGCGCAGGGGCAGCATCCCGTGCGCGCACGGTTATATATATGTATATCTACGTACTGTACGTGCACCTCCGGAAATCCGGCGATGCGGGTGCGCACATCCTCTCCGCAAAGTCTCTCTCCTGTATGCACAGCACACGTACACGCGAGAGAGAGAGAGAGAGAGAGAGAGAAAGAGAGTATAGAGTACCGAGAGAAATGCAGCGAAGGAGAGAGAGAGAGAGAGTCGGCCGACTGCTTACATCTTCATTAGGCCTCCGCGCGCGCGCTGCAGCCGGAGAGAGAGAGATGCTGCCGAGAGAGATAGGGAACGAGGCGGAGAAAGAGAATAAAAGGAAAGAGAGAGAGAGAGAGAGCGAGGGGAGGCCTTGTGCGCGCGCGCGCGCTCAGAAAAGCGTCCTCGTCTAAAGACCCACCGGGAATCTGTTGTTGTTGCTGCTGCTGCTGCTGCTGCTGCTGCCGCCGCTGCTGCTGCTGCCGCTGCACCGACGGACGTATGGACGGACGATCGGCCGCGCGCCTTCTCTCGCTCTCGCGCAGTGGCTCTCATTCGCGAGCGCTCGCGTGTGTGTATACTCCGTATAGGTATACTCTGTCTGCGTATAGGTATATAGATGATGAAATTTTATACTGGCTTGTAACGCTACACCGTTTCCCGCTCGACCCACGTGCAAAAATCGCGCGCACGCAGTACAGAGACTGAGAGAGAGAGAGGGAGGCTGGGAGGGAGGGGTCGGTAAGCGGGAGAGTCGTCACATTGGGGGATGTCGATGATAAGGAGGAAAGTCCGAAGGCGCGATGCCGCCGCTCCTTCGGAAGAGAAGAGAGTCGCGAGAAAGTACTGAGTCAGCGTTTGAGAATCTAGCGCGGCTGCTGCTGCTGCTGCTGCTGCTGCTGTGTAGTCGTGTGTACGGATCGCCCGGGAGGCTCTGTGCACGCGATCCGTGTTTATTTTTTCGGGAAATTCTCGGCAGGGCGTTTCTCCCTCTCTCGCACTGAAGAGAGAGAGAGAGAGAGAGACAGAGAGAGGAGTAAAACCTCGTAATCACTCAATTTCAGCGGGCAATTAACGAAGGAAATCCGCCAATTAAAATAGCCGGGGAAAAGCGCGCTCTCGGATTAATTAGCCCCCGTAAAGGCTGTTATTAAAAGCCCGTTAAACGGCGAGCGCGCGCGGTCCGCTAACTCGATTTAGATTGCGACTACTTATGATCCTTGTAGGTACACGCACACAGAGAGAGAGAGAGACATCGCGCGCATCGCAGCATCATCACGGGAGACGAAGCTTGTGTTCTCTCTCTCTCTCTCTCTCTCGTCTCTCGGCCGTTTGAGCGTCACTGAGATTGGACGGAGAGCCTCGGTTCCGGTGAATGGTCGCCGTGGGTGGGCCGCTCGGCTCTCCGTGCGCCAGCGAGGCAGTCGAGCAGCGGTGGGCCTGCGTGCCTCAGTCTCTCTCTCTCTCTCTCTCTCTCCCTCCTCTTTATGTTGCTTTCTCTCTCTCTCTCTTTCTCTCTAGCTCTCGCTCGCTCGGCAGCGCGCGCGCGCGCGCGCGCTCTTGCGCGCCCGTGGATGATCGCAGAACCGTGACACAGTCCGCGATGGAACGCAAACACCGTAAAGCCGCATTGGTGAATGACCGACGGCGCGCGGAGAGCGAGCGAGCGAGCGAGCGAGCGAGAGAGAGAGAGAGAGAGGATCTCTTTAAAACAAAAAAGGAAACCGGGCAGTAAAAAATAATTCGGGTTTCTAATTTTCCGTCGCGCCGCCCGGTGCGCGCGCTCGCTCGCTCGCTCGCTCCTGCGCGAGGCGTTCCCAAAAATAGCATAGCATTGCGAGAGCGTGTATATAGAGAAGAAGGAGGAGGAGGAGGAGGAGGAGGTGCGGAGGAGGGGGGCAAGGCCGCACGGCGTTGAAAATTCGAAAGACCGTTTCTCGGAAAGAGGCTTGTGTCTCTCGCTCTCTCGGCCCCTTTTTTTTCGACCGCTGCTGCTGCTGCTGCAGTTTTTCCCCCCGCGCCGCGCTCGCGTATATCCATACGCACGTTTAATGTGTATACGGAAATGCGTACACCACACCCCGTTGTATTTTCACGTGCCGCTTCCGCGTGTCTCTTGCTCGTCGGTTCTTTCTTAGGAAACGCCGCCGCCGCCGCCGGGAGGACGTGCGCGTGTGTCACACCTGCTCCGGGGCTGTCGTCGCGCGCGTATATGTATACGTATAGAACGCGCTGCTCCTGTATACTCATATATATGCGCGTAGACTCGGGTATATAGACGAGGAAATTTTGAAAAGCGCAAGAGACTGTAACGGAATATCGCGCGCGTAAGCTTATATCTATCTCTCTCTCGCTCGCTCGCTCTCTCTCTCTCTCTCTCTCTCTCTCTCTCTCGCGCAGTAGCCGGAAGGGTAGGTATGGCAGAGAGTAAGAGAGAAGCGAAGGCCAAGTCGAGAAAAATAATTACAGGGACGTCCCGTCGCTCGACTCGATAATAAATCAAGAAATTCCTTAGCCCTCGGCTTCGCTCATTTTTTGACTTTTTCTCTCTCGACTCTCTCTCTCTCTCTCTCTCTCTCTTGCTCTCTCTCTCAAAGCGAGAGCAATCAAGCTCACTTACAGCCTCCTCTCTTTCTCTAAGCGAATCTTTACGTTTCCTTCTCGAGGGATCCACTCATTAGCATAGAGCGACTTTTCCTAACGGAAAGACTCTTTCTCTCTCACTCACTCACTCTCTCTCTCTCTCCCTCTCTCTCGGGGACCGCAGAATAAGAAAGAGAGAGAAAGAGCGATCGCGAGCCATAAACATCCGGTGGCGGCTGTGTAAGCAAGAGCATCAGCTCTCTGGCGGCAGAGAAGAAGGAAGCCGGCGCCGCAGACGAGGAGAGCGACGAGAAGAGAGCCGAACGTGTATATAGTATAGAAGAAGAAGAAGAAGAGAGAGAGAGAGAGAGAGAGAGAGAGAGAGAGGACAGAGAGAGAGAGAGAGAGAGAGAGAGAGAGGGTTGAGAACCTTCGAGCGATGCCGGCGACTCGGGTGGTCTCAGCTCGGACCGCCGCGGAACGACCAGATACGCCGCGTCTCGAGTTATTTCTTTTTCCCCCGAGAGAGAGAGAGAGAGAGAGAGAGAACGCGATGCAGTCGACTAGACTCGTCTCGCTTTTTTTCCCTTCATTTCGTGCATATATACGCATAGCCACGCGCGCATAAATTGCGCATATATATAATATATATATTATATATAGAGCGCAGACGGCAAAGTCGCTCCATTGGGCCGCGCGCACAACTGCGAGAGGGACGACTGTATACAATAAGTATTTAACGATTTTCCAAAAAATTTTGCAGAGGGCGGCAGACTCGAGCGGGAGCTGAGGTACGTCGCGGAGGCCCTCGGCGAGACCCCGGCCTCGACGCACCAGCTCGTCATCCAGGCGCCGAAGCATCACGGGGCCAATATCCTCCACGCGGCCGCGCTCAAGGAACACCTCATGGTTCTCAAGAATGCTACCCAAGTCACCGTCAATCTCTTCGACACGTGAGTCTCTCCTCCGCCTCCTCCTCCTCCTCCTCTTCTTTTTCTTTCGAGCTCTCTCTCTCGCTCTCTATCTCTTTTTCCTTTTTCCCTGTCTGCCGCTTTTTATGGAAAGTACGGATATTAACTTAATTGCCTCTTTGCGTACAGCTCCTGGACGCTCAAAGACCTGTGCTACAAGCCCAGCATACCGACCTTTGAGAACAGCATGACCGAGAAGGTAAGGATTCCTAGTGGCTCTTTTTGCTCCTGCGTAGCGGCAGCAGCGCCAGCAGCAGCAGCAGCTCTCATGTATAATACTTTTGGCCTTGTTTTTGCAGATTTTCGATAACATCATTCCTTGCGCCATCATCACACCCCTCGATTGCTTCTGGGAAGGCAGCAAGATGCTCGGGGCCCATGTTGCCTATGTACCGTAAGTTCCATTCACTACTTTTTTCTTCTCTCTCTCTCTCTCTCTCTCTCGATCTCTCTCTCTCTCTCTCTCTCTGTCGCGAGCGCGAATTCTGTATCTGACGATACAAAAAAAGTCCCCGCAACGGAGAGAGAGAGAGAGAGAGAGAGAGGCGATATAAAATTTCTTACCCAAACGAGTGACGATGTTTACGAAACTATGTGCATTGTTCGCGTGTGTACACAGGAGCCACATATGGAGCGAGCCGCTCAAGTGGACGAGCCTCAACCCGACCCTCATGCTCGAGGAGATGAAGAGGAAGTTCATACAGTACAGCTTCTCCTACAAGATCCTCGAGGACTACATGAAGCGAGCGGGCATCACCAACGGCTACCTCGGCAAGCCCTGCCTCGATCCCAAGGATCCCGAGTGCCCGGAGAGCGCGCCCAACAAGCACAACCAGCAGGTAACGAGCCTAGCTATGCCAAGCACGCAGAGACGATGTTTTGATGTGTCTCTCGCGCCGCGCGCGCGCGCGCGCAGGAAGCGGCGCGTTACGAATCTTTAAAGCACGCGCTTTTCGTCGCTTTTCTCGCGCAAAGTGGCCGGAGGATGTGACGGCTCGCGTACGGGTGGGGGGGGGGGGCACCCCGGTAGCCCCCGCGGTAACGAGATGACGTGTAATCCGCTGGATCCCACGTTATATGGCTTATGCGAGGCTGCCTGATTCGAGCTAATTGTACTTGTGACGCGCTTTGCACGGGCTAAATGAAAAAGACTTTGATTCGTTATGCAATGAGAAAAGGGGGCAGCGGAGGAAGGGAGGGAGGGAGAGAAAAGAGCCGGCTGCTTTGGTTGATGGGCTCGCGTCGTTGCTTGACTTGACTCGACTCCCCACCGCAGCCGGTTAGAGACGGCAGCAGCTAGCTCGTGTATAATACACTCGGCCGAGCAAAAGAGCGAGAAGGCAGGGCCCCGCGTGCATCGAAGGAGCCTCGAGAAAGACGAGAGAGAGAGAGAGAGAGAGAGAGAGAGAGAGAGAGAGAGAAGGAGCGAGAAAGACGTTGAATGAAATAAAGAGCCGAGGCTGCGAAGCCGGACGCTCCTCCCGCTCCTTCTTTCTCTCTCTCTCCCTCCTCTGCTGCCGTCGTCGTATGAGTATGCGAGTCGCGTGGGCCGCGTTCAGCATTAAAATAATAAAATCGAGAGATGTGCGTCATTATTGCGCTACGCCGGTGGTCGGACACGCAGAACGAGAGGGAGACGGAGAGAGAGAGGGGGGGGGCGAGGGGGAGGGAGGGAGGTAGCACACCTTCGGCATACATTAGCTGCAGGAACAGAATGAGAGAGAGAGAGAGCAGCAGCTCCATTACCGCTACATTCTCATTTCGATGATGAATTCGACCTATAATAATACAACGAGCGAGAGTCTTAATTACCGCTGCTATATGACGGTTGCTGTGTTTGATGCACAGGTGCCGGACATCGGGGCCGAGCTGACGGGCGGATGCTACGGCTTCGCCGCCAAGTTCATGCACTGGCCCGAGGAGCTGCTCGTTGGTGGCGCCAAGCATAATAAAAGCGGCCAGCTGACCCGCGCCGCCGCCCTCCAGACCGTAATCCAGCTAATGGGCGAGCGCGAGTTCTACGACTATTACGCCAGGGTCGACACCGACAAGGTCAAGTACACCGACTGGACCCAGGAGAAGGCCACGCAGGTCCTCGAGAGTTGGCAGCGTGAATTCACTCGGCAGGTCAAGTTAATGCAGAACTCCACCGAGTCACGGCCGTACAATCTCTACGCCTTCAGTACCACCAGTATGAATGACATTCTTGGAAAGTACAGCGAGCTGTCCTTCCTCAAAATTGCCATTGGCTGTGGTCTCATGGTGAGTCCCCTGATGATAGCTATCATTTATTAATTTTACGTCCGTGCTTTTTTTTTACATTCGCCTTCTATTTTTGTTTTCTTTCTCCTTGCAGTTCCTTTACGCAGGAGTAGTGTTGATCCGCTGGAAGGACCGAGTGAGGTCGCAGTCGGGTATTGGCATCGCTGGCGTGATGTTGGTCATTTCAACGCTAACAGCAGGACTGGGCTTCTGCGCGCTTCTCGGCATTCCTTTCAATGCTGCCAGCACACAAATTGTGCCATTCTTAAGCCTCGGACTTGGGGTTCACGACATGTTCCTCCTGACGCACACGTACGCCGAGCTGTCGGCGAACGAAGTACCGAGCAACCAGCAGACCGGCATCGTCCTCAAGCGCACTGGGCTGTCGGTCCTGTTGACAGGACTTTGCAACGTCGCAGCCTTTTTCGCTGCAGCCATCATCCCCATCCCAGCACTGCGTGTCTTCTCCCTGCAAGCTGGTATCTTGTTGCTCTTTAACCTGGCTGCCATGCTGCTCGTTTTCCCGGCGATGATAAGTCTCGATCTGCGCCGTCGTCGAGCAGGACTTTATGACATTTTCTGCTGTCGTCTTCCCTCTCTTGGAAGTGAGGCATACGCGCATCGGAATAGGCAACTCAGACGAGCTGGCGGCACTGTAACACAGGAAAGCTGCACCCAGATCCTCGCTCATCCCAAGTGCCAACAAACGTCGATCAATAACAACGAGAGCATTGCCGGAGATAGTGAAGAAGAAAGTCTTACCGGTTGCAGCAGCGATGATTGCTACAGTTTTTCGCTATCGCAGCTCGCGTCCAAACACTACGCACCCTTCGTCACACGACCAGCTACCAAAGTGCTCGGAATGATGTTGTTTGCTGCTATTCTCACCGGTAGCACTTGGCAAGCCTTGCGCCTCAGTGACGGTCTCGATCTCGCGGATCTTGTGCCCTTCAATTCGGATGAGCATGCCTTTCTCGCTGCTCAGACCAAACATTTTGGTTTCTACAACATGTTCGCTGTGACAGGTCGGGATTTCGAGTATCCTAACAACCAGAAGATGCTCTATGATTATCATGAGTCATTTATGCGCATCAAGAACGTTATAAAGAATGACGACGGAGGTCTTCCAGAATTTTGGCTCAGCATCTTCCGCGACTGGTTACGAAATCTTCAAGAAGCCTTCGACCGCGATTATAAAAATAATTGTCTGAATGCCGAGGGCTGGTTCAAGAATGCGAGTGACGATGCCATTTTAGCATACAAGTTACTCTCGCAAACTGGACACGTTGACAATCCAATCGACAAGTCTCTAATCACACAGATTCGCCTAGTCAACTCGGAAGGTATTATAAATCCCAGAGCGTTTTACAACTACTTGAGTGCTTGGGCTACAAATGACGGCCTCGCCTATGGAGCCTCTCAAGCCAATCTACGTCCTCAGCCCCGTCAGTGGTTCTTCGGTGACGACGAAGAACTCAAGATCCCAAAGAGCATGCCAATCACCTACGCCCAGATGCCATTCTACTTGCACAAGCTCACCGAGACTTCTGACATCACTGAACTCATTACTAGTGTCCGCAAGCTTTGTCGCAGATTCGAAGAAAAAGGTTTACCCAACTTTCCATCGGGCATACCCTTTATTTTTTGGGAACAGTACATGGATCTAAGGAGTTGTTTGGGCATCGCTCTCATGGCTGCACTTGGTGCCAGCATCGTTGTTGTTGGTATCCTTTTGTTGAACCTTTGGGCAGCTATCCTCGTAGGTGCTGCACTCGCTGGAGTAGTACTTCAGTTATTGGGGATCATGGGTTTGTGCGGTATTAAGTTGAGCGCTGTACCTGCTGTGCTCTTGGTTGTCAGCGTCGGCATTGCTGTACATTTTACTGTTCACATCTGTTTGGTAAGTTAACACTCTATTACGATCTTCGATTGTAATTTTTTTCATCGATGCTGGAGACTTATAATTGTTTCTTTAATTTACAGGGCTTTGTAACTAGCGTAGGCAGTCGCGATCGAAGAGTACGTCTCGCCTTAGAACACATGTACGCACCAGTGGTCCACGGCGCACTCACCACTCTCTTGGCTGTCCTCATGCTGGCCTTTTCTGAATTCGAATTCATTGTCCGTTATTTCTTTTTGGTATTGATTTGCTTGGTTGGAGTAGGACTCGTCAACGGTCTGTTTTTCTTCCCTATCCTTCTTTCCATCATTGGTCCTTCGGCCGAAGTCATACCAAATGAACATCCTGATCGCATATCAACTCCAACGCCACCAGCATCGCCTATTGTGCGACGATCATCATCGAAGCCACCCGCGCCGCCTAGAAGATCGCACAAAATTGAGAACGCAAGACTGCATGCCGAACCATCCTTGACGACTATTACGGAAGAGCCGAATTCCTGGCATAGCCAACAGGAGTCCTGCATTATTGTACAACCCGAAGTCAAGGTCGAAACGTCGACGTGTGGTAATCAGGTTTGTAAAAGCTTTTTTTTATCCAGTGAGATTAAGTGATACTGAGCTTGCTGAATTGAACTAACGCGTGTTTTTTTGTGTTTTCTTTTCTTTGCTACTAACAGAACTGCAGCGGATCAGACACAAGTTGCTCTAGTCGGACGTCTCCAGTTCCACCACCGTCACACATCACCACTAAAGTCACTGCCACGCTCACTGCCAAGGTCGAGGTCCATACACCACTAACCAGTAAGTATTAAATCGAATGATTAGAAACTTCATCTAACTTTTCATACATTTTTATTATGTTTATTGAACATACTCTGCACAAAAACAAAATCGTTTTATCGAGAATTTAAACCAACTGTTGTAGGTGGAGTCGAGCGCAGTAAGAAATGCCGACACGGTAGCTCCAGCAGCAGTAGACGAAGCTCACGGTGCAGTACGTCGGTCAACACGACCGAGTCTTCTGGTTCAAGTTCTGAACCAGATTCTGATACGAATACGAATAACAAACGCTAGGAAAAGGAAAATTGCGCAGCAAGACGACCGGCAGCTGCTACTTACTTATCGCGCAAAGCGGGAACACCCAGAAGGCTGACTAGGTTATAGATTAAAAAAAAAAACATTTTAATGCTTTCTCAAGTAACTTGCGCGTATTTTTTCCAACGCATTTTACTTGAACGACATAAACGTTCTTACTTTAGTTGAGAACTTGCGACTGAAATAATATAAAGGAAATTCGAGTTTTTTTAATTGCATCATATATTAATTATTATTATTATAGTTTATAATATGTTACCTGTACTTACTGTTGGCATTTAAAAACTTCTCTTACGTCGGGAGAGAATAATCGATAAGCCGGTTGCAATATTAAATTATGTTAAGAGAAAAACTCGAGTTTTCTCTATTTTTTTAATAAATTTTATACACGAATAAAAATTTCTAGTTGATCGATAAAAAGTATTACGTGACTAGGAATAAATTTGTCAATTCAAGATGGTTAAATGATATGCATTTGTGTTCTATAGTCATCTTGGATAGCTAGAAAAATAGCCGGCCAAATCCAAGTTCCTGAATTTTTTAAATCGTGCATGGTCCATAAATGTAAAAAAGCGGACAATGTTTGAACGCATTTGACATTGAGGTTGTCTCAATTTTTGTACATAGTTTTTTTATCGCGAATCGCGAAGGAGTGGTGCGAAACTAGTTCAATTTGTTACCAGTGGCAGTGTGAGATTTACTTGAAGCTCCCAAAACAACAACTATTGGTAGAGATTCCAAATAAAAAAGATCGATCGATTTTTTGAAAGCGAAGAATCATCAAGTTCGAGCACCATATTTATTTTTTGCCAACAATAATCAATGTGCAGTGTGTGAGTGTATGATTCTAGCGATACGAATCTTGATCTATTTATTATTTATTTTAGTACTTTATTTGTTGATTTTGAGTTATGAGGAATGTTTCGATTATGCTAAACTGTCAGAGGCTTTAATTGCGTTTCTCATAATTCAGAATTCTATTCTCTAAATACCACGAGTATTTAAAAACTTAAATCATCCTGTAAAATCTCAGTTTTGCGCTTGGGGCGACTTGTAAAAAGTTTGAATTATTTATGTTGTACCCATAAAAATATCTTAGTGTAATGTTGATGGTTAAATTAACAAATGAATATCGGTCAAGGTGTTGCCAATCGCGCAATTCGGCACACCAGAAAAATGTATAAATATGTAATGTAATATATTCACCTATATAGATAGATATATAATACGCATAGTACGATGTAAAATGTGCATTTTTATATACAGAACAAAAAAAATTTTATTCGTTTATTTTTAAATAGACTCGATGAAACAAAATTGTCGTTCGGATAAGAGAAGTTGATGTAATGTAAAGTCATTTTGTATACAATTCTTAGTGTGTAAGTGCGATATTTAACGAGAAAAAAGTCCTATACGATAAGACTAATCATAGGGTCGCTATGATTTTTGTAAGGAAGATTACGCTGCGTCGAGACGATCAAATTCGAGGAAAATAGTCAATTATTCCTCAGCCAAGTGCACTCCGCCTAAATTAAGACTAAAAATTTTTATAAATGAAATTCTATTGCCAAACGTACGGATTAATACGTGGATCCAGCGCTCGTGGCCGCATTTCTTTTTTGTACATAAATAAAATGACGTTGTAATAAATGTAACGTACAATTTATATTAAAAAAAAAAAAAAAAAAAAATACAAAACCGGCTCACTTTATTGCCTCGTGCGAAATTGCAATTGCTCTTGAGTCCACTTAGCTTAATTTACACGCGTCTGAGACAAGTGCTAATGCTCAGCCGTGTAATTTCAAAATCCTAATAAGTAACATCGCGTGACCGACGAGTGAAGTGTGTAAATTTTTTATTCACTGGCCTCTTCTCATTCGCTCGATAGACAAATTTAGATAAGGTTTAGCCTGGCCAGCGCGAGAGTCGATATCCCTCAAAAAAAAAAAAACACTTCAACGCTTCGATTTTTAATAAATATTCCCCCCCCACGCTTCTTGTTCTAGAACACATTTTGAAAAAATTCAAAACACCGACAGTTATTTAATATACCCGCGATGCAATTCTCTGAAAGTTTAAAACACCTTCAAAACCACTCTAAGCAAACGAGCGTACACCTATATATATATAGGTACCTCACGATATAAAAGCAGTTAGCAGCTGAAAAGAACGAGAGAGACAGCGAGCGCAAGCTTCGGCGCCCGTCGAACAAGGACAGCGCGAGAGAATGTGTACGCATATATAGTGATACACACAGTAGCAACGCACACCCGAGTCCCCACCCTGTGGCCCCCGCCGACGTTCTAGATCGAGATTCGAGGCGGCGAGAGTGTGCTCGGTCTGCATGATAGTGGGGACGGTTTTGCGCGCTGTGCGGCCTGTGTCCCTCCGTCACGAGAACGGGCGCCACGGAGTCCGATTGTCTACCTGCTGAGGATGGTCGGAATACTTGCCAACTCGTCGCGGGCCGCCCCACGCGCCCTGAGACGACTAACCTTGCTGCAATCCAAGGTAAGGCCTCCGCCGCCGCGCGAGGTGGCACCGTCGAGCTGATCTCCTCGGGGTCCCGGTGTCCCCCGTGTATATCCCACTTGCCGTGGATACACTGCACGTTCACCTATCGAGCGCTCCGGGAGATAAAAAACTCGCTCTTTCGACACAAGTTCGCGCCCGCGACTTTACACGGCACGCGCTATTCGTTATATAATAGGCGGAAAAAAATTTGCTAATATTCTCCGTGGCTTCTTATTGCCGCGGGGTGAGAGAGAGGTGCGAGTGTTCGCTTTTTTCCCCATAACGAATTTCGCCCTCACAGCGACGAGCGCACGCACGTGACCTAGAGGTGAAGTTTCTGCTAGGGCCGACTCACTTCAGACTTCGCGCTTGCACCAACTTTTTATCTGGACTGCTGTCAATGACGCTTTTATTTTTATAACAGCCTATCTCTAGTTTCGACATCGCGAGTAAACACTCAAATTGTCTTGTCTTGTTTTGCAGGTAGTTCGGACTCTGTATCAAGGAGGTAAGCTGGCGCACACATATTTGTGGAAAATTCTTTGTGAAAAATTTGTCGGGTTTAATTTACAATTATGAATGCCTTGTTGCAGGGCCAACATCTTGTGTTCGAGCGCAGAAGGTTCTGAATAAACATGTTACTAAGTGAGTTACAAAAATTAGGCCTTGTCGAGCTAATAGTTATAAATAGTATTTTTTTTTATTCATGATTCGTATCATTTCCAGCAACCAACTTAAGCCCCACGTGTTCCAATCTTGGAGTATTCAGTCCAGACGCATTCAATCAACTCCTTCATTATGTAAGTTCTGACCAAATAAAATGACAAAACAAGTTTTGTATGGTAATGTATTTTTATCAATTTGATAGGGGAGATGAAAGATGTTGTGGTTCCTGCGTTTGCCGATAGTATAAGTGAAGGAGATGTAAGGTGGGAGAAGAAAGATGGAGATCAAGTAAAGGAGGATGATGTTTTGTGTGAAATCGAAACTGATAAGGTATATTACATAAAGTCGCAAAGATAAGATGTCACCTAAGACGCTAAACTACATTTTTTCTATTTCATTTCATTCTGTTTTATTTTATTTTATTTTAGACATCGGTTCCTGTACCATCTCCTGCTGCTGGAGTTCTTAGGAACCTCCTCGTAAAGGATGGTGACACTGTAACTCCTGGAACTAAATTATGTCAAATTGATGTTGGTGCTAGTGGTGGTAATGCTCCAGCAGCTGCAGCTTCAAAAGCTGAGGCACCAAAGGCTGCTGAGCCAGCCAAAGCTGCACCACCTCCACCACCACCGCCACCACCACCGCCACCGCCGCCAGGTTCTGCAGCGGCACCACCACGACCTCCACCACCTCCCGCATCTGCACCACCACCACCTCAAGCTCCGAAGGCATCTATGCCTGTAGCAGCTATCAAACATGCCCAGGTAAAATATTAGTACAAAAAAAATTATAGAAAAAATATTTCTTGAAAATTTATCGTTAATCAATTTTTTAGTCTTTGGAAGGTGCCAAAGTGCAACTGCCACCTCAAGATTATACTCGTGAAATCATCGGTACTCGAACTGAACAGCGAGTTAAGATGAATAGAATGCGCCTTCGCATTGCAGAACGTTTGAAGGATGCTCAAAACACCAATGCCATGTTAACTACGTTTAATGAAATCGACATGAGGTAAGCATACAAGGCATCTTAAAAAATATAATTTTTAAAATTTTAATAGAATTATTTTATTATTAATTTAAATTAAAATTCCAGTGCTCTGATTGATTTCCGTAAATCGAACCAAGAAGCTTTCCAGAAGAAATATGGCCTTAAATTAGGTTTTATGAGTCCATTCATTGCGGCTTCTGCTTATGCTCTGAAAGATCAACCAGTGGTCAATGCCGTTATCGACAATACTGATATTGTTTACAGAGATTATGTCGATATTAGCGTAGCTGTAGCCACGCCAAAAGGTTTGGTCGTACCCGTGTTACGAAGCGTAGAAAATAAGAACTTTGCTGAGATCGAAATAGCTTTGGCTGCTGTTGGCGATAAAGCCAGGAAAGGAAAAATTTCAGTTGAAGATATGGACGGTGGCACTTTCACGATAAGCAACGGTGGAGTTTTTGGATCACTTATGGGAACTCCAATTATTAATCCTCCTCAAAGTGCCATTTTGGGAATGCACGGTGTCTTTGATAGACCCGTTGCTGTTAAGGGACAGGTATAAACAAATATTAATAAATACTAATTTTTCATTGAAAATGTAATGATTAAATTAATAATTATTCAAGGTTGTTATTCGGCCTATGATGTACGTGGCACTGACGTACGATCACCGATTAATTGATGGCCGTGAAGCTGTGGTATTCTTGAAGAAAATCAAGGAAGCGGTAGAAGATCCTAGAGTTATTTTAGCTGGTCTTTAAAAACTTCCAAACATCTGTTGCAATCGCTTCAAGCGCCTCTCATTTTAAGATTAACGTACTTGTACAGTGTCATATAATAATTTATTTCTCGAACCGATAGAAGAGATTCACCCACACAAGTCATAAGCTTCAATAATTTCACATCATACAGCTGTGATTCAAAGAAAGTAAAAATGTGCACTGTTAATTGCAGGAAATAATTTTTGAATCTACCGATGATTGTCAACAGTATTTCTGTATCAAAAACGTGTTTTTTTTATCTGATGATACATTGTCTTCAATATTGAAATAAATGTCACAATGTATTACTTTTACTTTATTATATAATAATCTACTTACTACTCAATTTTAAAATATCAAACAAATTGATGTTTTATCTATTTAAGTATAATTGTACAGTAATTTCAGTATTCAAGGAAATGTATTATTAGCTTTATAACAAGACCTCAACTTATAATCATGATCATCACCATAAAAACTTTATTTCTTAAAGTTACTTACTAGTATCAGCGTAACTTATTTTTCCCAATTCCATTCTTACTTCAGAGTTAATAATATATTTTTCGTTTAAAATCCAAGGCCCTTTAAACTACAATGTTCCTTGAAACAAAAATTGTAAATAATAAACAATGTTAAACGACTAAAATTCGCGCATACGTATCAACACGAACGAACAGACTGTTTTAAACTTATTCCATAAAGGTGACGAAAATAAAAATAAAACAAATTTACTGTACTATTTAATACACTGTGGTATTAAATATGTACCATTTGCATAATTATACCTAAAACATGTACTGAATCGACTGAACGTCATGTCTGAATAAAAACAATGAAATTGTTGAAAATTTACATTTTTTAATGTCATTAAAAATATTCACGAATACTCTGATTGCGATAAATGTTTATTTGTCGGCTACTGCCATTAAATATTAAATAAATCGAGGTGTACACAAGAAGCGAAGACCGGTTATAAATAATCTTTTACATCTTTATTGTATCATAGATAGTTGTATTTAAGAATAACAATAAAAACGACAGATTAATATAGGTATACTGTTTTGAGTATTTTTGAACTTTTTTTTAAATTGTTTTTTGTTTACTTTATTACTATTAGGAAATTCGAGATCTTAGCGGCAATCGCGGTTTTGTATCGAAATATCGAAGAAAAGGAAGATGGCGGGCATGATCCGTCGAATGACTTTGTGATTTCGTCTTGGCTTGTCAAAACTTCTGAGTAATGGTAAGTAAAATAATTAATAAATAAAGATTTTTCAATACGCAAGCGTTAAATATTTTGGGAATGAATAAATGCAATTCTTCTTACGATGTCTATCAATTTTTTTTTGTTTCCAATGCTTTTCAAACAAAAGTTAACCTAATCTTGAAATGAAACGGCTCTTGTTGTTCTTTGAAAAGTTTATAATCGATTCCATTTTAGGGTCAGAATCAGTCAGGCCCTGGAGGTGCTGGCGGAGACAAGAAAGATGACAAGGACAAGAAGAAGAAGTACGAACCACCAGTTCCTACAAGAGTTGGAAAGAAGAAGCGACGTACTAAGGGTCCTGATGCAGCTCTGAAACTACCTCAAGTTACACCTCACACAAGATGCAGACTAAAGCTTTTAAAACTTGAACGCATCAAAGATTACCTTTTGATGGAAGAGGAGTTCATTAGGAATCAAGAACGCCTTAAGCCGCAAGAAGAGAAAAATGAAGAAGAAAGATCAAAGGTTGACGATTTGAGAGGAACTCCAATGTCTGTAGGAACATTGGAAGAAATAATTGATGATAATCATGCTATTGTCTCAACCTCTGTTGGCTCAGAACATTATGTTTCCATTCTATCATTTGTTGATAAAGATCAACTTGAGCCTGGTTGTTCTGTACTTCTGAATCACAAGGTCCATGCAGTAGTTGGAGTGTTAGGCGACGACACAGATCCCATGGTTACCGTTATGAAACTTGAAAAGGCTCCTCAAGAAACCTATGCTGACATAGGAGGTCTTGATGTTCAGATTCAAGAAATCAAAGAATCAGTTGAGCTTCCTATGACTCACCCAGAATATTACGAAGAAATGGGCATCAAGCCACCAAAAGGAGTCATTTTATATGGTCCTCCAGGCACAGGAAAAACTCTATTAGCGAAAGCAGTGGCTAATCAAACGTCTGCAACTTTCTTAAGAGTTGTTGGTTCAGAGTTGATTCAAAAATACTTGGGTGATGGACCAAAGCTTGTGAGGGAGCTTTTCAGAGTTGCTGAGGAACATGCTCCATCAATTGTCTTTATTGACGAAATCGATGCTGTTGGAACCAAGCGATACGACAGCAATAGTGGTGGAGAAAGAGAAATTCAGAGAACTATGCTTGAACTCTTGAATCAACTTGATGGTGAGATTTTTGCACTTTACTTACTTTTAATAGTTAATTATTACAATTCCAGTTCTAATATATGTTACTATCTTATAATATAGGTTTTGATAGCAGGGGAGATGTTAAAGTGGTTATGGCCACAAACAGAATTGAAACTTTAGATCCTGCTTTGATCAGACCTGGTAGAATCGACAGGAAAATTGAATTTCCACTACCAGATGAAAAGACAAAGAAGAGGATTTTTAGCATACATACAAGCAGAATGACTTTAGCACCTGATGTTAATCTCACAGAACTGATTATGGCTAAAGATGATTTGTCTGGTGCTGACATTAAGGTACTGTAGTTGAGTTTATATTTATTTATTTTTCTAACTCTATCTTTTTTCTTACTCTATCTAAATATATTAAATATTAATTTCTTTGATTATAGGCGATTTGTACTGAGGCTGGTTTAATGGCACTGAGGGAGCGTCGCATGAAAGTGACTAGTGAGGACTTTAAGAAGTCAAAGGAGAGTGTGTTATATAGGAAAAAAGAAGGTTCCCCTGAAGGATTATATTTATAAAAATTCTTATGTGTATTTTACATCCAATAATTTTTTTGCAATTATTATTATACTCGAAATAAAACGTGATTGTAATTCTTTTATAAAAGGGTTTAAACAGTCATTTATTAACGATCGTTCGACAAACGTTGTAACTTTACATTATTGAAAAAAATAGCAATTGTTTTCTTTTCTAATTTTATCGAATAATTTCTAATAAAGTATAAAAAATTTTGAAATTCCAAACTGCTTTTATATTATTTACAAATTTTTGAAGAATAAAACATTTATTACAATAGAGTGCAAACATCTTGAAGTTATTGTAAATAAAAAAAATATAAAATATATGCATTAAGATTAAATTATCTGAAAATGATGTCATTATATTAGTCATGCAATATAATTCTTTAATAAGTTAGAATTTACAATATAATTGTAATTTTTTAATAAAATAGTTCTGTATAATCATTTATAATTTATATTCATCATAGCAGATAACAAATATTACAGATTTGCTTGTTTTATAAAAATTAGAATTATTTTATTTTATAAAGTAACTTCTTGCGCAGTAAAAAAGTGTAAAAATCTATGTTTCAATACATTGTGCTTTAAAATTCTTGCATAAAATATTAGATTATATTAATATTACTATTAATAGAAACAGCGACCATAAATTATATAGAATTATATAAAAATATCTTTTCTTTTTTGCATGAAAATGCTTAAATTACTTATAAAAGTTCAAAGACGTAAGATCAATATTTTGCTCCTTAAAAAGAGGATCAAAGTAATCCTTTAAAACTTGCAAAATCTTATCGGAATGGTCCTTTTGACATTTTTCGATTTCATTTATAGACTGATTTGGTGCTATTGAAGTTTCTTTGTTTTCGATTTCGCACAAGTAACAAATTCCTTTCTTAGATTTAGACAGAATACTCTCAACTTCGGTGGGAAGTTGTACATCCTTCATCACAGCATTAGCAAGACCTTTATAAACACCTAAGAGAAATGTAGCTCTAAAAGCTTCCTTGTAACCTCTATCAAAACCATCTTGAAAAACAGACATCGAGCCATCTTTAATGCCTTCTCTATATCCAGTCTGAAATTATAAATTATCATCAATTTAATGTTCGTTGAAACAAATTAAATTGAGAAGAAAATTTTGTTTACTTTTGAAGCAGAGTCTATCACCCTATTCCATGTTTTTGATGCCAATTCCAAAGTATCTTCATCATTATGATCACATGAATTCTCCATCAAGTATTTTTTATTATTCTACAAATACTAAAAAACAAACTTCAACAATAGTATCACTAAAAGTATTTAAAAACAAAAGAGATACAACTTGCAAGAATGGAATCCAATTGATTGTTACAGATAACAGCTGATTTTTGTCTGAACTATTCTGTCTCTTTCTATGCCACCATATATACAGATATACTTGCAGGTACAGTCTGATCTGTCTCACTCTACTCCTGCACATTCTATTGTGCATTCTACTTGTGCAGTTACAGTGCCGTCGGCGTGATTAATATAGGTTAGGTAGAACAGCGAACAACAAAAAAATGTGGTAGCACATAAAAATAGAAAAAGTTACATTTTAGAAGCTAAGTTTAATCACTTAACATGGTTTAGATGTATTTATGAAAACTGTAATAATGGATACAAATTCGGAACAAACCAACAATGCTGAACAACATGATCCAATATCTCAAAAGTATGTAGTCAATTTTATTAAAAAGTAATAACGGAATAATAATTAAACAAATCATTAATTATTTTTACTGTTACGTAGGATAATTAACCTTGCTCAAACTAAACCCAAGGGTATATCGGACAAAGACATTTCAACTGAAATGCCTGATCTGACTCCAATACAGAAAGCGCAATCCATTAACAAGCTTTTAGCACAGGGTTACTTTGATCTTTTTAAGCAAGGCGAAACATTGTTATACAAATTAAAAGATCCGTCCAAAGCAAGAACTGCAAAAGGTGCCGATAATGAGGAGAAAATTGTGTATACCATTATTGAAGAGGCTGGCAATAAAGGAATATGGATCAGAGATATAAGATTCAAATCTAATTTGATGCCTACTCAACTCAACAAAATCCTGAAGAGTCTTGAAACTAAGAAAATTATCAAAGCAGTTAAATCTGTTGCTGCGAGTAAAAAGAAAGTATATATGCTGTACAATTTGGAGCCTGACAGATCAGTGACTGGTGGAGCATGGTATCAGGATCAAGACTTTGAAGCTGAGTTTGTTGATGTGTTAAACCAACAATGTTATAGATTTCTAGAACAAAAGCGAGAGAACACTAAAAACTATATAAATGGACCAATAGCAGAAAAGAATGCTACTTTCGCCACATCCAAGGAAGTCTGGAAATTTATTTCTGACTTAGGTATAAGTAAAGTAAGTAGCTTTTCCAACAATATCAACAGATTTAAATTGATGCTTTTGTAATTAAAAATAACAATTGTATTTCAGGTGAAATTAAGTGTTGAAGATTTAGAAATGATTTTAAACACATTAATATATGATGGAAAGGTAGAAAAAACTATTTCAAGCGATGGAAGTAGTTTATATAGAGCAATAAATCCCCTCCTCGACTCACCAGGACTTGTAAAAAGTTCGTGTGGTGTTTGTCCTGTAAGTTCATAGTACATTTTGTTTGTAAAATACCACGACTCTGTAAACCTTTCTTACCTTGCCATTTAACATTGCAGGTGAGAAAGAGCTGCTGTGATTTTGGGGATGTAACACCAGTCAAGTGTCTGTACATAACTGAGTGGCTGGACATCTAGCGCAAACCCACTTGTACATAATTTATTTTTAAACTTAGTGAATGCATGAGTGCGCGTGTTGATCAATAAGATCTTAACAAACTTATTATCAATTTATATTAATTATATTTAAAGAAATAAGAAAAATGAACAGAGAACAATTTTTACACAAATTTCATACGAATAATTTATTGCTTATCGTACGGCTCTCCATTGAACAATGATTACTGTAACTCGTTGCCGCTGTATATACGTCAAGCATTTATTTTTTGACGCGCGCAAGTATATATAGCCTGCAACGGTCCAAGTGTTCAAATTCTGGAAGTAATGCTCTCGAATTCCCGCTAAAAATCAAGCGTTCGCGGGAGGCGTTGCCAATAGCATTAAAAAAAAGCGCGCGCGTTTCTTATAAGTACTTATCCTGCGATGCCGCAGTCTCTCGTCAGCTTTATCGACGTATTGAGTCTCGAAAACGAAACGAGATCTTAGCCCGCCCCGCGATTCCAAACTAATATAAAATATCCGCGCTATTACAAAGCAGCCAAAGAGTCGACCAGAAAAAAAATTATCTTCACGCGACGACGACTGTCTGTAGTCTGTTACTCTGTTGGTAGAAATGGCGGCCGTCAACGCTCACTGATATCTATCGCGTGTGTGTACACATTGTTTGATGTACTACGTATACCTACTCCATTTCCGTTAAAGCGCGGGGTTCATTGTGCAATTTAGTGCAACGTATATTAACCCGGTCGCGCCGAGTTCGGAGTCCATGCATATAAGAGCTTCTTCGAGATTGTCGGGGAAAAACGGAGCAGACTATATATATTATGTGCTCGATGCGGATATCATCGCGCGTATATTTACATATAGAGTCGTCGAGTAAACAAAAGAACAGCTGTGGCCATTGCGGAATTCGCGAGGCGCGTGCCGTTTGGAAAATTGGCGGAAAGACCCCTACATAGGCAAATCGTGTCGTTTATTGCAATAACACACAATGCGACAACGCAATGCGTAAAATTTCGACCGACTGCGCTGCTGGCGGGAGAATCGTATTATATCAGACGGCATTGCGGTGGTAAACCTGTTTCCGCCGTATAGCCGAGTAATAGTAGTAGTAGTAGTATATAGTATAGGCATCAAGCATCGTGCGGAGCGCGAACACGAAGAGAGCCTTCCTCGCCCCCCACTCCCGCGAGAAAGAGAGAGAGCCATTAGAAAGAGAAGTCTCGCGCAGTCTCTCCGCGGCAGTAGTGTGTGTGAGACGTGTGCGCGTTGTTGCTGCCGCTGCTGCTTACTGCTGCCGTTGCCGTTACATATACGTATACATATATATACGCATACACCTATCGCCGCAGCTGCTGATCGCGGCCTGGCACAGGTGTGAGTGCGAGCGAAAAGCGCGGCACTCCGTCCGGAGAGTGTCGTGAGAGCTGCAGCGGAGAAGCGAGGCGCTTGGTCGAGGTCTGGCGCGAGCCCCCGGAGCGTCCGATCGGCATCGTCCTCTCGGCGAGAGCACCTATAGCGGCACTCGAGCGTGACTCGGACCTGCTGCTGCTTCTGCAGCTGCAGCGAGAGCGCGCGCGGCAAGCCGCCGCGCCGCCGCCGCCGCCGCCAAGTTCGCGCGAGAGAAGAGAGTAGGTAAGTGTATAGTGCGGGCAATACACGCAGCGCAAGAAGAGAACACGGCGATTCGCCAGTGCCAATAGAGCTTCGCCGTATACTGCGCGGAGAGGAGAGTGCTCGGGCGCGCTGCGCGTCGACCGATTGATTTCCGAGAGCGTGTGTGTCTCTCTGCTCTGCGACGCTCGCCCTCCTTCTCTCTCTCTCTCTCTCTCTCTGTCTGACGACGTCGATCACATCGTCCTCGGGAGGAGAGCGCGGGCCAGGCGACCAGCTCTCCCGTGCTTTGAACGACAGTCGCAGGCATGCCGCTGCTCAGGAAGAAGCCTTTCCAGAGGCTCCACGTCTCCTCGGACTTTCGGGAGGACGACGAGGTCTTTCACTGCGCGGTCACCAACGAAATCTTCAAGGACTACAAGTAAGCGCTACTTACGTACCTACAGCACAGCCGATATGCGCATGCTATCGTGCATCGCGCGCCCATATAGCCACGCGCTTGCACCACAGTCATCCCCGCATTTTCATCTGTCACTTGTTATTTTCTTTAACTCTCCTTTCCTATGCTAGTCCTTATTGCGAATGGGTTTGTGTTTATTAAAATCTTTACCCTGTCTTTGACCCGCAGTGAGTTCTGTGAGAGAATCATCTTGTGCAATTCAATGATATGGTCGTGCAGCATAACAGGCAAATCTGGAATGACTTATGAGGAGGCCTTACAATGCGAAGAGCACGCAAAAGAGAGTCTCAAGGAGTTTCCAATGGAGGTAAACAAAGCTCGGCTTAGCTGTTAATGATGTCCCCTCACAGTTTCAACTGATGCCACTATTTGTTTTTCTTTTTACTCTTAGCTGAGGATTCCCATACTTTACCTAGCTAGCAAGACATCCAGAACCTCTCTTGGAGAAATGATTGAGGATGTTTACCAGTATGCCAGAGAGCGGTACTTCATCGGTGAAATGGTTGAAGCAAGCTTCACGGAGGATTCTTGGTGTGAGTGCCATGTTTTGCAGGTGATTGAACCAACTGAAGCTCAAATCAGTGCACACAATGAAGAAAATGCCAAGTGAGTGCTTGATTTCTTAAATATCATTAAAATTCTTCAAACGTGAATGCATAATGTTGTCTTCTTTCTTTTTTATCGATGTATAGAAGTCCACAAGATAGACAGTATCAACCACCTGCTAAACTGTTTCGGTATGAAGTGGAGCAGCTTGACTGTGGAGATGCAGATGTTAGTCAACTCATGATAGTAGAGGCATCGCAAGTTCGCAGGAGAAAACAACAATACAGCCGAGAACGTAATAAAATTTTTCTCAGAATGCTGTGTGAACAAAATGGTTCTGGAGTATGGATTGTAAAAGTAAGTGTCTTTGTCTATTCAAAATTTTGAAAATCCAATAAATTATAACAATAAAATTAACTAACATATTAATATTAAAACTTTAGGATAGTGTTTTACAAAAATATGGAATTAGTAAGACCCGTTTTGATTCTTTGTTTGCTGGACCTTTACCTGACTTTACTCCCAAACCAAGAAAAATAGTAAAGCAGAAGCAAGAATCTTTGGATAAATTTCTTATTTCTGATGCATCAAAGCACAGAGCTTTCAGTAAACCAGATCCACTTAAGAAAATCAATGATGGTAGTATGTCCATTAAGAAACACAAGAAGCCTAGGTATGTATTAGTAATAACCTAATTTTTAAGTTAATAAATAAAAGAAAATTTGAAAAATATTAAATTTTTTTAGGGTCAATGGTAAATTTAAAGAAGAATTAAAAGCAAAAGCTTTGGAAGAGAAAGCTAAGCGAATAGAAGAGCGTTTAGAAATGCAGGAGCGCAAGAAAGAAGAAAAAACAAAACAAGCCGCTTTGGCAGCTTATGTAAGAAAATGGAATAAGCCCAGAGAAGATTTGGAGTGTGAAGATCTAAAACCTCTTCCTGAAGCAACTCCCCTCAAGAGCGATTTACTTAATGAGAATTTTGGTGATTTTGCAATGATTTTGGAGTTTTTGGAATTTTTTCATGACGATCTTGAAGTTAAAACTTGGTTTCCAAATGGCTGTTCTCTTGAAATTTTGGAAAAAGCAATGGTTGACAAAGAAACTACTGGTGCATTCAATGATCTCGTTCAATTACTTCTTGCTAACATTTTCAAACATCAAGCAGAGGAAGAAGATGAAATTCATGCAGAATCATCTGAAACAGTTACTGACAATAATACTGATCAAAGGGTATCTTCCATGGCAGATGCAGTTAAATTGGCTACAATGGCATCAAGTTGGTGTCAAACACATCAAGGTTGTCAGTTGTCAGAGCTCGCATTAGATTATTATTCAGTGAGTGAAATTCTAAGACAACATCTTTTGAGTTCTGGTGGTCGCATAAGTGAAGCAGCTTCTAAATGGAGGTATTCTCAGAGAGGTAAATATCTTATATAAAATTTGTTTAATACTTATATATTTTATTTTGTTAATTTGATTAATTTTGATATATTTTTAAAAACCAAAATATTTTCTAGGTGGCTATACAAACCAAGACGATCCTGCTCTTTTGTTGCGAATTGAAAAACCACGAATACTAAGGGCCCTTGGTCATCGAAATATGTGTGAATTTGATTTAAAAGATCGTTTAACTGTAATTATTTGTTTAATGAATCAATTACTTACATTTGCCTCTATGAGAGATGTTATTGACGAAAGGTATGAAAAATTGGTTCAAGCTCGGAAAGAATTGAAATCTTTTATTATAGCCGAGCAAAAGAAAGAAAAAGAAGAGAAGGAGAAACTAAAAGAAAAGAAAAAAGAAGGTAAAGTTGAAGAAGAAGACCAAGAGGCAAAAAAAATTACCCGAAACAATTACAAAGAAGAGAAGAAGAAGGAAGAGTACGAAGCAAAGCTAAAAGAGTTACAATTAGCTTCGAGGGATGATCAAATGATGGTACTACTAGGCACGGACAGAGCTTTCAGAAAATATTGGCGTTTATTATCAATACCAGGTTCAAAATTTACATTATGTTACTTTTTTTGTATCTTATTATATATCTTTTGTTTCCTAACATTTTCATTACTTCTAGGTGTATTTGTGGAAAATGTTGATACATGGCGGGGAACGTGCCTACCAGAAGGCACTCCATATATGCCAGAACTCGCAGATACTGACACGCTATATTCTTATTTGAAGAACTTATTTGAAGATGAATGTAGTGATAAGGAAAATAGCTTTAAGAAAAATAAGTCGCCTAAAAAAGTTAGTTTTTTCGATAAAAATGGAGTTAAGGCTCCACGCAAAGATGTTAAGAAAGATGTTCGTAAAAGCCTGATGGCTTGTACTGGTAGCAAAGAATGTCCAGTGCATGTAAATAGACCTGGTCCGACATGGTGTTTTTATGGCAATGAAGAGGATATTGATAAATTAATAAATGCCTTGAGTGAGAGAGGAGTTCGTGAATCAGAACTTAGAAATAACCTGATTCGCGAAAAAGATAGTTTGCTATCTGTTATAAATGATTGTCCAAAACATAAATTAAATCCAGAAGTTGTAAGTATATTATATTAATTATATTAATAGTAATTTTTTCTAATAAATATCACAAATAAAATACTTAATTTGTAATAAACTTTTTTTACAGTTCACTGAACCAGCAAAAGATACGTCAAAAGTTACGAAGAAAAATAAAACTGACAATACTCACAGTAATTATCCTCCTGATATGCGAATAGGAGATGTATTGGAACTTACTTTACGCGATTATATCTTAGATTTGGAAGACAAGATTAAATTAGGTTGCTTAGGTTCGCTAAAAGTCAATAATCGCGAATCATGGCGAAATGCCATTAGTAATCGCAAGTATGATAAGCAATGCGACAAACTTGTATATGGTTTAAACGAAACTCCAGTTGATTCATCAATGAATACTTCGGTGGATAAAATCAAAACAGATACCAAAAGCAGTAGGTCTGGCACTCCCGATTCCGACGGAGGTAATTCTAACACAAAAGTTTATCGTGATCCTGGAATATACTTGGGTCTTCCGGAAAAAGGCGAATCTGTACCAGATCCCGCGCACCAAACGTCAATCAAACAAATGGCATGTGCTATACTACAAGTGTATCATGCTGTTGAACACAAGTACCTGAAAAAACCATTAGGCATGGATGAGAAAGATAAGAAATGGTCTAGCGAAGAATCTAGAGATAGGTGGGAGCAGTCGCTTATGGCATCAACGAGTTGGTCTCAATTATTTGTACATTTAAATACGTTGGATAATAGTATTGCTTGGACAAGAAGTGCTCTAAATGCTAATTGCCGCATCTGTCGAAAACGGCGAGATGCAGAAAATATGCTGCTCTGTGATGGATGTAATAAGGGTCATCATCTTTACTGTTTAAAACCGAAGTTAACTGTTAGTATTCAAATTATAAATTTTAATTCAGTATAAACTTCTTTGCATTTTGAAATATTCTAAATTTTTTCATTAAATTTTGTTCTTTGTATTATAGTCTGTACCAGATGGCGATTGGTTTTGTCATGTTTGTAAACCAAGAGAAACTAAAACAAAAGAAAAAGCAAAAAAGAGAAGAAAATTCGAAGATGAAGTCGAAGAAGATACATCACTTACAAAGGAAACTAGACACAACCGAGCAAAACGAGTTGTAGAAAGTGATGAGGAAGCTGAAGCTGATAGCGATGAAAATCTAGATGAGGAAGAGGAAGATGATATGTAAGTTCTAATCTTGAGAACATTATTACTCAATATAATCATTAAAAATAATATTATTACATTCATTTTTAGGACACAACTTTGTTCAGTATGTCAAAGTGATGGAAAACTTATAGGTTGTGACACCTGTTCTAAGTTTTATCATACTGATTGTCTAGAACCTCCATTGGCTAGAGCACCCAGAGGTCGATGGTCTTGTAATACTTGTAAATCTCGAAAAAGTAATCCCAGGCCAGGTAATACTTATTCATTAATTTGTATCAGATACTTAACTTTAATTCGTGAAAGTCATAAACAATATTTTATCGTAGCTAGAAAATACTGATATGGTATTTAATGCGTTTACTACATTATATAATTAAACTTTTAATCTTAATGTTTAAAATTAAATTTGTAAAAAAAATATTGGCATACAAACATTTTCTTTCATGTAAATTTCAAGTTTAGTACAGTTTCAAAAATCGTTGTCAATATTTGTAAACAAATGTAGAAAGAAAAGAATAGAATAAGGTCTAGCTTTGGGTATGTTTATTGTTAGCGAAAGGTCGTGAAAAGGATAGGGAGACTGAAAGATCATCGGCAACTATGGCACGTTCTCGCATCCACGGCTTCGCCAAGAGCCTACTTAGTAAAGAATCTAAAGACTGGGATGGTCTGTATTAAGATATTCGTGTTACACCCACAATACTTCTTGCTAATTACATTAATTAAAACATTAGATTTTATTCAGGAATTACTCTGATAATACATTTTTCTATGTTGATAATAGTCTTAAAAAATATAGATCTTAGAATTTTTTTATTTTTATTTTTATAAACTAATAACTTAATGTTTTATGTTATTTAACAAAATGTTTAATTTGTTTGAATATATTACTTAACCATCTACATGCATAATACCTTTAAAAAACAAATATACTTTTTCTAATGGTTTTTCTACTTTTCTTTTTTTTTATTTTTTTTTATTTTTAAATTTTACAGACAGTAGTGCTTCAGAGGAAACTGAACAACCGAGACAAACGAGGAGAGCAACCAAAAGGGCAGCTGAAATTGAACATGAAGAAGTAGTAAAACATACTATCAAAGGATGTAAACCTTTGTTAACGGAACTCCTAGCTGACATTAAGAAACATCGTGAATCTTGGCCATTCATGACGCCTGTTACGAAAGACGAGGTCCCTGATTATTACGACTATATTTCCGACCCAATGGATTTTGGCACTATCAAGAGAAAGTTTGAAAATAATGAATACCGCACTCTCCAAGCTTTCTACAGCGATTGCTTATTAGTTTTTGATAATTGCCGAACATACAACACGGAACACAGCGAAGTGTATAAGTAAGTCAATTTTCGGTTTTTGCTTGGGTTCGGACGCCAGAGACCATTCATAGGTGTCTGAATGCTTTATCTTAAGCAAGATCATCATAAAACTTCACAATGCATTTGATTTGATTACTTTTGGGTTTTCATAAGCTGTTTGCCAATCTTTGCATGTCATTTATTTATTTATTTATTTACTCATTTATTGTATGCTTTTAAATCATTATTGTATGCTTGGTATTGAGATATAACGGTTCATGTTTTCATTTTTCACAAAAAATTCATTCATTTTTATCGCCTTAAAGATTATTATAAGTTACATCAATATCTTTTAATTATTTGTGCATGCTACCAAATTAAAAATAACATTGTTGAAAATTCATACGAAATCGGGTGATGCATGATTTCACTAACGGAAATCGGTATGATTGTTAAGTCATATTTATTCATAAGTACGTTTCATGACGAAATACATAATCTTTGGCTTCCGAACACTGGAGTCATTAGATAAAAGAATATTTTTACCTTCACCTAATTAGTTACGTTTTTAGAGCCGGTATGAAGCTGATGAAATTTTTTGAGAAGCGGTGTAAAGAGTTGAATCTTGATTACAATGAAGATGCCGTTCGACAACCAAATGCCAAGAAGCAAAAAATACAAAGAAATGGTGATCAAAATGGATTAGAGCACAGTGACGAAGAAGATGATAATAATTCGAATCATAGTTAGGAAAGGATTTATACCTGATTAAGTAATAATTTATACAGTGACTTGCCTTCCTTAAAGTCCTGAATTAAAATAAGTTTTTGTTGCAAAACGTATCAATTACTGTTTATAACAAGACAAACTTTTCAAGTTTTTCTTGCAACGAAAATTATTTTAGTTTGAACAAATTATATAAGCTCATAAGCCGTTCAAAGTACAAGAGCTTGACTGATCGGTAGAGATTATTATTATTGAAAACTGATTAAGTCTGTATCAAAACGCTTTTTTAATGTTTAGATAGTTTTGCACAAGTTTAATTCGTAAAATTTCTCTTTGGGCCTAGCTGAGATAAGTATTATTCAATGAAACTCATATTTCTCAGCAAATAGCTTTGCTATTGAATGAACCAGTGTTGGAGACTTAATTTACAACCCAGTTTAAGTAACCAATTTAGAGCACTTCTACACTTTTTGGTCCATAATATTGTTATATGATCCACTTGATTCATAAATTATTATTTATTTGATTAATCATAGATTTACACCTTAGAGTAGATCAGAGAAAATATTTCATATACCAATGGTCATCTTATTAATAAATTTTTAAATCTCTACGATTAATGTATGCAAACTCGTGTAGTCTAAGATTTTAGATTATATTTTACTTAAAAAAACAAAAAACAGAAATTTTTAAATCAAAATTCAAAACCGTTCATTAAGAACTTTACTAAATGGTTTTTTTTAGAATTTTATTTCTTTTTCAAATTGTTATCGTAGTAACAGTACTTAGTTTTGCCATAGTGTGAGATCTACTTGATCATTTCCAAGTTTGTTAAGATAAACCTTGGGCTGGACCTATCCAAATTTTATTAAAAATTTGGACATTGAGCATTATCTTGTACAGCACAATTTAAATCATTTGTAATGGATGTACGTTTTATACAATTAATTTGGTAATAAACACCTTCAAAATCAATGATCTTTATCCTTTATTATCAATTTTGAAACCTTTGTATTTTCATTTTAATTTAATACAATTACATTATTTAAGTTGTCATTTGCAACATGATTCTTATTTAAGATCATTATTATACTAGACTTTTGACGAATATACAATTAATGATGAGCACCAGAGAATTCTTTCCTGTGAATTTCATCCCACTTCTTAACATTCTCAGGAGCGTATGCTGCAGAAAAATAAAATTATGTTGTAATCGACACATGGAATTGCTTGCATACACAATTGTCTCATCGTATAGAATATGAATGTATACTTACACATCTTTTGAATTTTATAGAACACTGGTATGCAGAGAAGTATTGCAGGAATCATAAATCTCGCCGCCCAACTGTGTTGATAGTAATACTTGTATGGGAACTGAGCAATTTTTGCAGCTATAGTGTAGGGGTATTTCATTGGTCTGGAAGCTTCTTCAGCCATGTTTACTGAAAAAGTAAATCAAATATTGTTGGTACAATTATAATACTATTTTTCAAAGAAACTAACACTCATCATGTGTTACATAAAACTGTAATGTTGAGGTTAATTCATGAAACATTTTGTTCTTGCAATTATGAATTTTTTTTCAGATCTTTTAGAATTGTTCCAATACCACGATTTGTATGCAAGATCATTAATACACAAGTTTAGTTGTTTACACGAACACGTTAAATACGAATATAAATTTTATATTTACGAAAAATTAGATCAGCATATTTTTTCGCTAATCGATTTCGATACGTCAACGGCTAATAAAGGAAAAATGATTCAAATGCAAGTTGTCCGGCTTTTTAGTGATGGAAGCACGATTAATCTGAATTAATTCTTACCACACTGCTTTCTACAATTTAGTAATAACAATAAACGAAGAAATGGATAAAATTTTCGGAGAAGTCTCTGGTAGTCGAGGATTCGCCGATATATATAGTATAGGAGAAGGCGAGCCAGTAGCCACCATTGATTCGACACGTTTACGTAATCACTCGGTCGGTAAAGTAGTTCATTCAAACGAATATACTAACATTAACTATACGCATTGTAGTATATTGTTTTAATAGATTCTACAGAAATATTACGTTTTCGAGTG
Source organism: Philotrypesis tridentata (assembly GCA_018906965.1). Lineage (NCBI taxonomy): Eukaryota > Metazoa > Arthropoda > Insecta > Hymenoptera > Pteromalidae > Philotrypesis > Philotrypesis tridentata. Next base: position 4,643,680 of record JACCIB010000005.1, read on the forward strand.
CTTTAATTCTTAAAATATACGAAATAATCCTCAAGTCTCGAAAGTATTGAGGCACAGCTTTTGCGCACGTTCGCTTCGTTACAGCAAAAGAAATAACACTTTCTATAAAAGTAGGAAACCGAAGTAACAAAACAAACATTAATAATGAATAAAACTGCATAACCGCTGCATCTGGACACAAATATGTCCTTGCACGCTTGATTCAACGTCCGTCCAACGCAGAGCCGTTATACATTGGCGGCTGCGGCAGCTATTCGCGACGACGATCTATCGACACTTTCAAAAAACGGTTTGGAACGGTGGAACCTCTCCCGATAGTGCGCGGCGCTGTGAGCGCCCCTTCTTTGTGTTTCTGGTTTTAGTTCAAACTTCAAACGCTTGCGGTTTCCTTCTTTCATCCCTCGCGCTGTATACAGGCTGCAGCTCCTTTTTGCCACGGATATATGTAACGTTCGTTCTCTCGCCGCCGCGGTGTGCTGCACAACATTTTGTATAGCTTCGATTGCCGAGAAAACTGATTCCTGACGCGGGATAGCGTTAATCACACCTTTGCTCGTCGAGTATATCACGCAGAAAGTCGCGGAGAAACATACCCCCCGAGAGGAGAGACGCGGTGAGCAGGCAGCATGTCGCCGAGAAGGACGAGGAGAGGTATGATTCGACTTGTGTCTCTCTCGATTTTTTTTTCTCGCCGACCTTTTTGTTCAACGCCGGTTCGGGGAAAATGTTTGGGCGGGCATGCTCTCAAACATGGCGTGAAATTTGGCGCCTAAAAAGTGTTAATGTACGCATAAACGTATAATATATGAAATTCGATATAGCTATGTATGTAGAGTATGTAGACACGTACTACATCGTAACGTGCGATTTTATTATGATGCTTCGGAAGGGATCACTTTATAGTTAGCAGCTGAGTAGAGTTTGTTGATTCTCGCTATTATCGAATGCTTGTGTAATTTATATACGATGAGTGTATGGTATCGTCGAGCGGCTTTTCGAGTACTTATTCTTAATTTACATTCTTGAGGCGTCAAGTACTTAAGTACTTAAGTACATATACTTACACGTCGTGCTCGTGATAAACGCTGGTAAAATGGTAAAAGTCGGCGTTGGATATTTCGATTTGATTATTAATGTTTACTTCTTCAAATATGAATTCAATGTACATACAGCATAGATAAACATATGATTCACATAAATTATGCTAGAAGACTAATTGATGTTAGAGGAATATGCTGTATAATTCATTTTTACTTTTTAGGTACTGTATTGGAAAGTAGTGTCATTGATGCTTCCATTGACACTAGTATCAAATCTGCTAATAAATCAGTTCGTAGTGCAAGACGAACCAGAAGAAGTAAGCTTATTTGAAGTTTTTTCATTTTCCAATGTTTATAATTAAAGTTTTTATTTTTTTTATTTATTATTATTCTGTTCAGATCAAAATGTTAAAAACTCAGAAGAGGAGAATGATAGTAACGCAGTGGTGAACAATTTAACAAATAATGATACTGCAAGCTTTGTAAATGACAGTACAGTACATGTGAATAAACGAAGAAGAAAGGTACAAGATTCAGTATTAAGTCAAGATATTTCATTGTCAGTAACTTTGGATGAATCTAAAACCAAAAAAAGTAACTTGAAAACTCCTAAGGCCAAAAGACAGACCAGAAACAATAAGAGCACAAAAACTGAAAAGACAGAGAATAATTCTCTTATTAGTGAAGATGAATCTTTCAATGCTAAAAGCCAAAAGGACACAAAGAGAGTATCTTATTCAATGGATAATCTTATAAGTGAAGATGAAGGGCAACCAACACCTAGTAAAAAAGCAAAGACAAGCAATCCTAAGTCTAAAACATCAGATAAGCCATCAACATCTAAAAAAGCAACTACTGAAAAATCTACAGATGGTAATGTTACTCCAAAAAGTAGCCCTATAAATGTTTCATTTACTCCACATCGATCCACAAAAACCCCTAAAAGATCTCCTATAAATTTGGGATCACCTAAAACTCTGCCACGTAGTTCTTTGAAGCTCCTTAATGTTCCAAGAAGATTATCTATTACAGCTTCACCTCCCTCTTCAGAGAAATCTGTTAATTTAGTGAAGTCACAAGAATCTACCTCTGTTACCAACAAATCTGTCGAGAATATCAGCATCACTGATGAAACGTCAAAATCATTTAAGGGTAAACCCAACTCTCCTAAATTAAAAGTAAAATCAAGATTTTCAAAGTCACCAAAAATAGGCTCAAAAACTCCAAAAACGAAATCTAAGAAATCACCAATAAAATCACAGAATGTGACACCAAAAAAATCAGATAAAAGCCCAACCAAACCTGTTGAATCACCAGACAAATTAAAAAAGTCACCAATAAAACCTGTAAAGTCACCAGCAAAAACTCTAAAGTCTACTGAAAAATCCATTAAGTCACCAGAAAAATTACCAAAGGAATCTGAGAAATCTCCAACGAAGACTGTTGAATCTTTAAATAAATTAACGACAGATTCCTCATTAGTATTAGAAAAAATATCAGTAAATGTTTCTATAACTCCATCAAAAGCTAGATTGACAAAGTCAGAATCTCCAAAAAAATCTGTTAAGAATTCTGCAAATGATTCTCCAGCCAAACTGCAAAAGTCATCAGAAAAATTAAGTAAATCTCTGAAAGTTAATTCATCAGTAGAATCACGAAAATCATTTTTAAATACATCTTTAAAGTCTAAAAAGTCAGGATTAAGCACATCCTTTAAATCCAAAAAAACGCCACTTTTAAACTTAAGTTCAAAAAAGATGCCGAAGATAGTTTTGAATTTAAAATCTAAAAAATCACCTTTTAAATTAAGTAAGACTTTATCACCAAAAGCAAAATCACCTACAAAAACACCTAAAACTAAAATATCAGTAAAGCCAAACAAATCTCCTAAAACTGTTTCTCCAAAAAAAAAATCAAGTGCAGATTTTATTGTCAACAAAAGTGTATCTCAGGATTCGTCTTTAAGTCCAAGAGTGATTCTCAGTAAGCTTTCACCTCGTAATTCTACTCCAGGAATAAAAAACTCTACTTTAAAAACACCCGGAAAACAACCCAGTGTAAAATTGATTCCAGTAGATTATAAAGATCAAAAATCTACTAAAAGTAGCAAAACACCTAGGTCACCAAAATCTTTAGCAAAGAGATTTAGTATTAAATCCTCAACTCCTGTTCACTCATCAAGAACGTCAATCAGTGCAATCAAGAATGTCAATGATGAAGTCAAAACACCATCTCATCTTTTAGAAAGAAAACTTTTGAATATAAAACCAGCAAGTACTTCAACACCTAGAGATAGGAATATCAAGCGCACTCTAAGTGTAGCTTCTAATAAAAAACCTGCATCACCTAAACAGGATAACAATTCGGTGGTTTTAAATGGTTTAATTAATTCAAAAGCAAAAGTCACAAAACGATTAAACAATTCATCAAATCAAGTAGATACTCAACTTTTAGAAGATGAGTCAGAACCTTCACTAAATGAATCTTCACTTATTCATATGAGTGATGTTTTTGATTCTGATAATTCGAAAAATAATAGTACCTTTTCAATTGATAAAAGTGATTTAAGTAAAAGAAACTCTGTAAACAGTCCAAATACTGGGCAAAAAGGTAATAAAAATAAATCAAAACTTGATACAGATGATACGTATGAATTGGAACATCCAAAAACTCCTGCAATACAAAAGAGAGCAATGAAAAAACCACTAGATGAAACTGGATTAAGTGTGACAGAAGATCCAGAATCCAAGAAAACTGGCAAAGTAACTTTTGCTGATCCTTATTCAGAAAGTCAGGCTGGACCATCTGGTATAAGTAGAATGAGCACACCAGGTCATACTAATCAACAAAAGAAGGCAGGGGTATCAGTTAGCAAAACTAAGACTCCTGCAAATAGACTAGATGCTAAAAAAAGACTAAGTACAGTGATGAAATCACAATCAAAATCAACTGTGAATACTCCTATGAGTAGAAGACAATCACAAATTGATTCGGTTAATCGTCTCAGTAGGCCAAAGGGAATCACTAATTCAGGGGTTAAGGTAGTAAAAACGCCAATTGCTAAAAAACTTCCTAATTTTGCCGAGATTCATCAAAAAAACTTTGCTAAAATGGAATCATTGGTTGATTTAAAAAAACGTGTTGAAAAGCGGCATGAAGTTTTAAATGCAGCACCATCTAGTACAAAAAAACGTGAGTCAATCATTTTAAACATATACAGTGTTTTTAATTTCATAGTTATTGTAACGTATTTTTAAAAATTTTTAGAAAATCCAATAGGAGGATCAAAGCCACTTCCACCTGATACACTTAATGGTGCTTACAGTAGATTTGGATTTAAGCTAAGAAAGAATGATGCTGTTGATATAATTACTAAAAAACAGACAGGTGGTGTTGAATCAAGGTATGTAGTAGCTTCAATTGTAAAATAATTGTTTTATTTAATATAAAAATTGTTTTATTTAAAACGCGTCAGTATTTATATGGTTGTCAATATATTACGTTATATATATCATCGATAAAAAAAATATCTTTATTTGTTTCAGAGAGAAAAAACGAGAAAACGCACGAACTGCTTTGAAAGGTGTACGAATGAATAGGCGATTTGAACTGCAAATGAAATCTCGCATGAAGAGCACGTAACAGGAACTGACTATATTTTATTTCTTTTTTTACAATGTAAATACAAAAATCTATTTACATACTTTCATTCAAAAATTTTGACTTAAAAACTAAGGTATTACCATTGCAAGGTAGCTTTCTTTTGGGAACAATGAAATTGTGCTAATCATTTAATTTTAAATAGAACGTTTTTATTTCTTTTTTTTTAGATTAGCTTGTGCGTAATGTGTGACTTAATATTCAAAAAGATGTATTTGTTTTAATAACTGATTTTTTTCGACGTGGCAGAATCCTAGAGTGTTTTGTTTAAAATTTATATATACGTTATGCACTAGTTTTATTTAGATGTATAAAATAGAAATTTAATTGTAACATGTAAGGAAGTGCATTATACTATCTTAGTATCACGGTATTTTTTTTATGCAATGTAAAGATACCAATATGATTCGAAAGTTACTTTTGTGACAAATAAGGGAATATTTAAGATATAATAATGCATGCGAATTGGCTAACACTATTTTTTTATGGCCAATTTTCAAAACCCTTCAGCAATCTAAAGCTGAAACAAATGTATATAAAATGAACAAATTTCTTGAATAAAAAAAAATGTAAAGAAATCAGGAATATTTTTATCTTTTGGTATAAAAGTTTTTTCTTCTTTATCAAATGTTGGAATTCGCTAGTGGTAGTTCTGTCAATTCACACGTGTTAAATATGGCGCCTTACCGGCTGAAATCGAAAGTCGACAGTAAACAATACAGTAATGGTGAAGTATAACACGTGCTCTCGAGTATTTGATCTTCATCATATCTACTTTTATATGCACGATAATATATTATGAAGAAAATTTTTATTAAATTTGATTTTCTAAAATTAAAATAAATTAGCAAATCATGTTTTACGTGATAGGTTTGGGCTTAGGTGATGCGAAAGACGTGACAGTAAAAGGTTTGGAAATCATAAAAAAATGCAATCGAGTTTACCTGGAAGCATATACTTCTATTTTAACTGTGGGAAAAGAAAAGCTTGTAAGTTACTGTTATCTTCAAATTAAGTTAATTTGGCAATTCATAAGCTTGCAGTAATATAAAAGAATTTAACCTAGAGAAATAAATAGATGAATACTTGTAATCAGTATATTTTTTATTTAGTCTTTTTTATTTAGTTTTACTTTAATTAGTAACATTTAATTTAAATTTTTAAAATTTTAATATTTTATTCGCACTGCAGGAAGAATTTTATGAACGAAGTGTAATTTTAGCAGATAGAGAACTTGTTGAAAGCAAAGCAGATGAAATTTTAGAAAATGCAGACCAACAAGATGTGGCATTTCTAGTTGTTGGTGATCCATTTGGTGCCACCACTCATACTGATCTTGTTTTGAGAGCAAAAGAGAAAAATATAAAAGTTAAAATTGTTCATAATGCTTCCATCTTAAATGCTATTGGTTGTTGTGGTCTTCAATTGTACTCATACGGAGAAGTAGTTTCAATACCTTTGTGGACAGAAACTTGGAAACCAGATAGCTTTTATGATAAAATTATTGAAAATTATGAAAGAGGTCTACACACTCTTTGCCTGTTAGACATAAAAGTGAAAGAGCCAACTTTGGAAAGTATTTTAAAAAAGAAAAAAGAATATATGCCTCCAAAGTTTATGTCAGTAGCAGAAGCAGCAGATCAACTTTTGCAAATAATTGAAAATAAAACAAAAATTACCGAAGATGAACTATGTAAAAAACTTCACTTATCGACTATGTCTTAAAATCATCAATCAATAATTATTTTATTTTCCTTGTTTATTATAGCTATTAATTCTTCGAGTCTTGCTGTAGGACTTGCAAGAGTTGGCTCCGACGATCAGCAAATTTTTGTTTGCTCATTGTTGAAAATGAGCAAAACAGATCTTGGTCCACCACTGCATTGTCTCATCATACCAGGAAATAGATTACACCCTCTTGAATCAGATTATTTATCACAGTATGCAGATAACAGAGTTGAACTTAAGCAACTGCATCATTAAAAAGAAAGGATATTAACAACTCTAATTTATTACACGTCTGTCTACACTACGTATACAAATTATTTTCATATCCAAAGTATATGTTAAGTATTATTTTTTATCGAATTTTGATAACGTACATAAAAACTCTGAAGCAACGATTAAAGTTAACTTTAATTTATTAAAAAAAACGTTATTAAAGCAACGACGTCATTATTTTACTTGTTGTAAATGTTATTGAAGCATCGTCAATGTAGGTCGTCGCATTTATGCGCGGAGAATTGAAGAACGGTTTGCGTGTGCGTATGTGTGCATGTGTGGGTATTGCCGCATTTGCATGCTCCCGTGTGAGCGAATAACAACTATGGTTCCTGGTTTGCCGTGCCGTCGCCACGCGGCCATAGAAACTACCTAATCGATGGAAGAATATCGATCGACCCTCGGCGAAGGTGAAACTTACCGAAAGGTGTACGCTCAGTCGAGTGGAGAACTCTCCACCTGTCAGTTTCGAACGCAGCAGTCATTGTTCGAAATTCGATTCTGCCTATTGTTTTGCAAGATTGAAGTGTCCGTAGGGTTCTGCGTTTTCTCCCCGTACAATCGAGTGCAAGGGTACGTAATAATAATTGTACACTTTGTGCACTGACGTGTTTCATAATTCTTTACACTATCAACGTATACAATGCTGCGACGTTGTGCTAATAAATAAGTCGTTAGAGAACAAATAAAATTTAAAGTGCTGTGTCCATCTCGAAACGCTCAAATTTTTAAATATAAATATACGTTTATATTTGACTTTCAGTTTTCTGCAGCGAAAGACACAAAGTAAGATGACGGCAACAATGCAAGACTCCAAGCCGAACAATCACATATTTCTGACTCCTCGAGTGCCTCAAGGGCTAGCGGCGGCCGTCGAAGGATTAACTCGAGAAGTGATTCGCCATCGACCAGAAAACATTTACATCTTCGCGGCTCACCACTTCGAGAAGCTCCTGCGCCTTCGCGAGCAGTACGACGACGCGCCGGCCACCAAGAGCAATATGAAAATTCTGCACGACATGAGCGAAATGATTAAGGAGCGACACGGCTACCTGGAGCCAAAGGATAATACGAATAATTGCGCACAGAACAGTGGCTGGTCGTTGAACGAAACGGCGAAAGTTCTGGAGCGCTATCGAAGCATCTTCGGCGAGAGCAATCAAAAGATCACAACCGAAGAGGTGCGAGAGCTCGCTAACGAGCGGGTCTTAGCGACGCCGAAAATTCCCAGCAGCAGTCCCAAGAAAGCGAAGGATCGAGCGGGCGCTGAGAGCAGAAATGTGACTGGCAAATATGCGGCAGCCAGTTCGAGCAGAAGGCGGGAGTCTCCGCGAGTCGAGACCCAGGATCGACGGGGCGGCAGCAAGGCCGACAGCAAGACCACTCCGAAAATCATTTCGCAGATACCTCTGGCGAAGGACATTAAAACGGAGCTGAAGAAGAATCGGATGAGCAGCCGCGAGAGAAAGAAAAGCGAGGAGAAGAAAGTACAGGTGGCCTGCGAGTACAGCAAAGAGACGATTGTCGAGAAGTCGTCGAGACGGACGGTGGAGAAAACGAGGCGAAGCTACGAGACGCGAACGGAGCAGCGGAAGAGCTCGCGAGCCGAGGACACCACGAGAAAGAGGACCGAGGCCAGGGAGTCGCCGAAGCTGAAAAAGTCGTCGAGATCCGTGAGTATGGATCAAGTGAAGAATTACGTGGTTCAGAACTTCGTGGGTATGACGAGTCTGGAGGACCTCCAGACGCCCAGCTACGTGGAGAAGGTCCAGGAGGTGATCGACGAGACTTCCCTCGTGATCAAGGAGAAGGTCGAGGCTCTGAAGACCGGCATCGCCAAGGCGTCCCGGCCGAGGAACTCGAGAAAGGACGGCTCCTCGAGCAGCGAGGAGCAGTCGAGAGCCTCGGCCAAGTCCACGGGGAGCGACAGGCAGTCGGCCAAGAGCGTCGACCGAGCCGCGGAGAAGGAGCAAACCGACGCGAAGAGGTCCGACAGCTCGGAGGGCTCGAACGAGTCGAAGATCTCGCTGCCGGCCGTGAGGCCGCCGTCTTCCAAGTCTACGTCGAGGAGCTTGTCGGCTCGGAGCGATCCCGACGGCCTGGTCTTGCCGCCCATTTCGCCCGAGTCCACCAAGTCGCCGAAGGTCAAGGAGGACCTGGTTCTGCCGATACTCTCGCCGCCTCGCAGCTCCGTCGCGTCACCGGACGTCCCGGTGAGCTCGATCGTCGCCGACGGGAAGCCAGCGGCCGACGCGAATCCAGAGGAGGAGTTCCAGGACAGCTTGAACGCGACGCCGGAGCCGAGGGAACCGGGCCAGAGGCCGGATTCCCTCGACGGCAGCGGCCGCGCCAGTCCCCTCGAGACTCTCAAGGACAAGCTGCTGGAGATCGAGGAGGTGCAGAAGCGGATCGAGGAAGTCCTGGACGACACGAAAGCCAACGACGAGCCGAGGCTCGAGGAGGAGGGCGCCTCGGGAGCGGTCTCGAACATCGAGGTGAAGCTCCTGGAGATTCAGGAGTCCGAGAGGCGAATAGAAAAATTGTTGGACCCGACGGCCGTGGACGAGCCTAGGACCGACATCGAGAGAAAGCTGAAGGAGCTGGAGGACGCCGAGAAGCGGATACAGAATATTTTCGTGAGCGAGAGCGACAGGGAGACGGCGAGCGAGACGGGCGCAGCGGTGGTCGAGCTGAAAGCCGACTCGTCCAGCTCGTCGCCCGAGAGAGCCGAGGGTGACGGCGACGGGAAGGAGAGCAAGCCGGACGTTAATTTGGATAAGAGCAGGACAGCGAGCGAGAGGGAGGAGAAGGCGAGTCTAGTGCCCAAGGACGAGACTCGGCTTTTGTCGCCGCATTCCTACATCCTCACGGAAGGCTCTCCCTGCGAGATCCCGGACAGCGTGACGACCGTGATAATACCCGAGAGGCTCTCGACCCCGGATTCCGACGCTCTCGACGTCGAGATCGAGAACGACAAGGTCTGCACGAGCCTCCTGTCGTCGCAAGAGCTGAGCAAGTTGGTGGCGGACGATTTCTCGTGCGAGACGTCGGCGAGCAAAATTCACGATGCCTTCGGCGAGGCGGTGACGGACGCGGTGGACGCCGAGACCTCGACGGTCGACCACGAGCTCATGCGAGGCATCAAGGCCAGCCACGACATGATAGTCTCGCGCCAGGATCTCGCCTTGATCCAGGAGGAGGGCGACAAGGAGGAGGCGATCGACTCCGAGGACGAGAAGGTGCTCAAAGTCGTCACCTCGTCCCTCGAGGAGATCCTGGACAGGAGCGAGGTCGAGTACGTGACCAGGGAGGAAATCGAGAGCGTCGTCAGAGGTACGAGCGTCGAGCAGACCGAGGCGGCCGGCGAAATCGCGCGGACGGCCGAGGCCGTCGGGGAGAATTCCCTGGAAATGGAGGAGATCACCTCGAGGTCGGGCGAGTCGAGCAACGAGGTGAAGGAGACGTCGCTGAACACCGACAGGTCGAGCCTGTCGTTCGACGCGGCCGGGCCGATCGTGCCCGAGCTGAATCTCGACTCCCTGCCGGACTTGACGATCTCCTCCTTCAACATCACCGACGACGAGCAGAGGAACAATCAGACCGGCGGCAAGAAGTCGAGATCGTCGGACGACACCCTCAGCTCCGAGCGGACCAAGGAGATTTCCTGCAGCGACGGCAAAAAGTCCCCCGCCGACGAGGAGACGGCGAACCTCGGGAGAATCAGCGACGAGGGTGAGCGGGACGATCGAGGAGGCGCCGCCGTCGAGACCGACGTCGCCACGGAGAAATCGACGGAGAGCGTCGCCGAGGCGATTGCGGAGTCCGACGTCGAGACGGCGGAGTACGAGAAGCTCGAGAAAATCTTGATAAGCAGCGTGGCCGCGGAGGTTGAGGACGAGAAGAAGCAGAGGTCGTCGGCGAAAATCGGCGTAGACGACGGGCCGGCTGCTGCTGATGCCACCGAAACGAAAGCAGCATCGGCTCGGAATGCCGGCGCGGAAAGCGCGCCAGACGATATTAATAAGCTTGTTTGCGACGACGACGACGACGACGACGGCGGCGGCGACGGCGTCGAAAATAAACAAACGATCGAGCAGTCGCCGTCGCCGCCGCAACATCGGAATGACGCTGCGGAATCGTCATCGACGAGGAACACCGCCGGCGTCTCGCGGCTCGACGTCGTCGCGCAACAATTGCTCGTCGAGTATCCGAGTCAATGCACGGATGGCCTCTCAATCGAGACAGATGCCGATGAGTCGCCGAGTGGCAATCGGAGCCTGGATATCGGTAAACAGCCGGACGGGGAGCCGGTGCTCGTTGACGTCAATAAGTCCGAGGACGACGGCTTGGAGACGAGCGTCCAGAGAAGCGAGTCCAGCGAGTCGAGCACCTTCATGTCAGCGGCGACCAAGATTCAGGCGGGTGAGGGAGAAACCAAGTTTTTTTTTATTCTACGACGCACACGAGAAGTAAATACCGCAATCACATGCTATTCTCCCCTTTATATCAAGGTGTTCGTGGCTTCCTGACGCGGCGCCGCCTGCAGAGCACGCAACGCCGCAGTTCCACGCTGGACAGCGTCCCATCGATCCAGGAGAGCTTCGCGGTATATATATAATACATATATGAGTCCCGAGGAATTTCCTTGAGCTTGGAACGACTTCTCTCTCGCTTTACAGTCGGCTCAATTGCACTTGCCGCACATGTCGAATTTCAACAAAAAAAAAAAAAAAATGCATTTTCTTTGGACCAGCAATCGAAAAATTTTTTTTAAAGCTGGAGGTATTTCGGACCGATTAGACTTTCTTTGGTGAAAGCCGAAAGATAGTCAAAAGTGCAGAGGATCATGGGAAAAGTTGTACTAGTAACCATATTTCATAGCCATTTTACGCTTTCTTTTACAAAAAATTAATGCGTCAAAATACTGGAATAATAACAACTATACGAATGTTTTTGAGGCACCAATCAAATTTCGAATTACACTATAGTACAGTATCACAAAAAAGCTTTCATTAAAAAAAAAATATGCCGAGTTTCGATGTTCCGATCAAAAGTTATGCCCGTTAAAAAAAATAATAATAATAAAAATCCGAATATTCCCATTCAAAATTTTCATATTCTATATTTCCCACGTTCCTCGGCATTTTTCATCGTCTTCTGGCTTGCAGAAGAAAGTCCCCATTGGTCGGAAAGCTCTAGCTTAAAAAATATCCTTTCAAAATCTGGACCAAAGAAGAGTGCATTTATTTTTTGAAATTCGACGTATATACGTGCATTGAACCGCGCACGTGTACGCACGAGCTCGTTTCATCCTGTCGCGAGAGACAGAGAGTGAGAAAGCTTATAGTATGTACAGAAGGCGATTTCGAAAATCGTATGCGCTCGCGCGCTTATTATTGCATCCGTACAATAATTCATGCTACGCGCTATGTTTCCACGTAGTAATAAATTCACGGGAATCCAATTGAAAAGCACTCGGTTCGATTTAAGCGCGAGAGACGCTTTGGCTGACGTCACCTGCAGTCGCGCGCGCGCGCGCGCGAGCATTAAATTTCTATTTCGGTCGGAAGGCCAGGGTAATCCGAAATTCTGGATTTTTCTATTTTCGTATATACGGCGCTCTGCGCGTTTATTGCCTTTACGTTCTCTGCGTTACTCGTTTCGCGCATTTTTCGCGCTCTGTATCACGATGCCCGAGGGAGACGCATCGGTTACTACACTTTTTATTTGGTCGCGGGGCCGAGGAAGGGGAAACCCGTTGTTTATTTATTTTTCAAGCTCTCGCGCGCGCGCGCGTCGGTGGCCGTTCGATCGTGTGCCGTGATAGGTTCGAGTTCGAAAATTGCATCGAGTAAATAAAACGGTTCCTCTCTCTCTCTCTCTCGGTTCCCTATGAAACGTTTATTCGATTCGTCGTTCGACTTGGCAGGCCCATATACAGTTACGAATCGACTGTATATATTCGGGAATAAGACAGATGGTACCGAGCGCGGCTCCGCGTGTGTATATATATATATACATGCAGCGTTGTAACGGTGCTGCGGCACGCTATTCCGCGCTTTATTTTTGATGAATCGCGCCTAGATATACATATATATGCGCGCGACGTACAAATAAACGAAGTCGCGCATTCGACGCGCGATGACTGCATGAAAAATGTTTCTAGCCCAGATTTCGTATGCGGCGCGTTTCGTACAATGCCTTAGTCCCTGTATATATACATACACGAGGTGCGGGAAAAAGCCTTTTTTGTTATTTATCCTGCAAGTCATATTATTTGCCGAAGGCGTGCAACGTGCACGTATATGCGTATATACGTATACGTCCAAAATTAAAAAGGAAAGCCGCGGCGTGAAAGCCGATGATTCCGAAATACTTATATCCGTCTCGACGCGGACTGGCATAAGTTCACGTGTGTACAAGAACGCGTGCAGCGTTTCGTGTCAGCGCGGGGAAAAGGCCTCGTGTATATACGGCAGCGCGCATTTCTGACGTCGTGTAAATTTAACCGGGCGCATCTTGACCTTGCGATTGACAAGTCGAGCTCGACTTCCCGAGGTTCTCTCTCTCTCTATGTCTGTCTTTCTCTCGAGAGTGCGGCGGTATACACAAGCCTCACGCACAAGCTTCTCGCGCGCTATCTTTCAAAATCCACCTCTTCTGCCTCGTCGGGCATCTGTTTGCTTTGCGCGTACGCATATATATAGTGTGTATACCTTCGTGCGTCCGATGGGCAAACTATTTTTTCCTTTATTCTCTCTGATTGTTGCACGACACGCTAAGTGTAAAGGTAATGCGACATTGTGTAAACGTGTCTATATAGCTTTATTTTCGAGGAAGCGCACAATTAGAACACGCACACTGCACGTGCGCTTATATATACGTATATATTTCGAAACGTTCGATCACCGTTACACGCATAATATGCAGGTTGGTCATTCTTCCAAAAGTGGTGTTTTCTTGTCTTAAAAAATGGACCAAATCAAAAAGACGGATTTGAGGGTAACCGATATAGTGGCTTTTTGTTATTTAAGATACAAGAAAACATAGTTTATTTGGGAAATAATAATATAACACTGATGGAAAAAAGGCGCGAAATTCAAAAATGCAAAATTAAGTTTTTGAGTTTGTACGGCTACAGGAATGCACAAAATCATATATATGTAAGGGGCAAAACTAGAGAAACTTTTAAATAATACGTTCCTTTTGAAAAACCCATAGCTTGGCGGTTGTTTATTTGCTTATCCAAAGTCTAGCAACATTGTTATTAACGTAACCCTCTTAGAAGACACGTTACGGTAATGACACTTTAGCCTTATAAACTGCAACCAACGATACGTGCTTAACGGAAATGTTTGTATATGTACCCTCATTTGTTAAGTACAATTAGTACAAGTATTTTATCCGTTTCCCGAGTCAAAAAGCTTCCAAAAAGTCCGTCTTCAGACTGCGGACATGAGACACACCACTTTTGGAAGCATGACCCTGGTGTATACACCGGAGAGTTACGAAAAAGAAGCCTATAACGAAATTTTCGAAAATCTCGCGCAGGTCGAAAGCTCGGCAACGGCGGAGACGCGCAGCGCAGCCTCGTCGGCGACGACGACGCTTCTGATGCCGATCGTCGAGAGCACCTGCTCATCAGCTACGGACTTGCGCTCCCGCAAGAAGCTTCGCCGCGAGGACGCCGTCCAGCGTACGACCCTGTCCGTGGAGAACGCCTTCGCCGAGAATCAGCTGCAGCACACCGGCGAGTTCCACGATTGCATTCCGCTGCCTCTCCTCGACTCGGCGAGTCTATTGGCGTTGAGGCTCGCCAGACAGAGGCAGCAGCTGCAGCAGCAGCAGCAGCAGCAGCAGAGCGACAGCTCGACCGACTCGAGCGTCGACGCCGCGGCTACGAAGGAGCAGTTGAGGGAGGCCGAGGCGAAGATGAAGGAGGCCGAGCACCTCCTCGGGAAGATCCTCATGGAGCACGCGGCGGCGATTCCGAGTCCCGCTGCCAAGCTCGCGCCCTTCGTCGACGTGGTGCTGCTGCCGCCGCCGCCGCCCCCCGGCGACCACGAGGCCATGCTGCAGAACAGCTATCTGAACTTCATCACGAGCGTCGAGGACGTGATGGCCAGCGAGCTCTTCCCCAATCCGATGATGCGCCCGGGAACGCCCAAGGGCGTCATCATCGAGGAGATCACGAGCCTCGACGAGATCAAGAGCGCGACGGCCCCGCCGAGCGTCCTCAGCTCCGAGCTCGAGTCCACCGGTAAGGAAGCTTCAACCGAGACGACGACGACGACGACGACGAAGCCCAGCGAGCCGGACGAGCCGATCGACAAGCCCCCCGCCGAGGACACGTCGTCCGTCACCACGTCCGAGGAGCACCTCTCCATGAACATCGACGAGGTGCTCGGCCTCGGCGACGAGGTCGCCCGCGCGGGGAAGCCCGGCTCCGCGGACGCGCTGGCGCGCTCGAGCAGTCTCTCGCAGGACAGCCGATTCAGCGACGAGAGAACGAGATCGCCGGTCACCATGATGCAGATAGCCGCGCCACGGCCCGGCGCCGAGGCCGACAAGAGCGAGGAGCGGCTCACGGCCAAGGAGGACAGCAGCGCCGGCGCCGAGGAGAAGGAGCAGGAGAGCCTCGGCGAGGGCAAATCCAACGACGTCGCTTGAACGCGCTGTATCTCTCGTTACGCGCGTTCTCAATTGCGTATCACTGCTCTATAACTCATATGTATACGACCCAATCGACTCTGTACTTCCATGAAGCAATTTAAAATTGCGGATATATGCAATACATAAATATTGTTTTACACATACGCAACGCCGATTCTCACACTCTCGAATCATTTCGCAAGAAAAAGCTCTATACTGTTTCCTTTGCGTATACAAAAATCGCTCTCCGCGGGAATCGACGCGCGCTTGCGTCTGGCTTCTTCGCTCGCGCCTCGTATATGTATATGCGATATACGTGAATCATTCTACTACTATATAACGGCGGCTGCGGCTGCGGCGGCGCGTATTTTTGCGTATAGCGCGCTTGACTTGGAAGAAGCCGCGCAGAGAGTGTGCGAGAGAGAGAGAGAACGCGCGCGCGCTTTAATTTATAAATAACATCTGCATTTTTATCGGCCGACGAATCTTCCGCGGAATGCGATCGGTATTTCGGTGCCGTCTACACCTATATAGCGCTTGGCGTACGCGAGCGCGGTTTATATAGACGCATACACGTATACGCGCGCGCACACGCCGATCGCGCTTATGTAATTCGCGCGTGAATGGGGCGGCGAAGCTCGCTCGCGCAAATTATAAGCCCCGTGCGCGCGCGGCGGAAATCCCTACTCGCGCGCAAGCTCTCTCGCTCTCGCTCGCGCTCGTATATCGCTGCCTCAAAGGCATTTTCATTGACGACGCTCGTGACGCAAGTCTCTCGCTCGCTCGCGTGTGCGACGCGTCTATGTGTATTACGCCGTTCTCTGTTGTGCACGACCCAATACGTGGGGTATACAGAGGTGCGATCGCGCGCGCGCGCGCGCGCTTGGTTTAAGCGCGTGTATTAATAGCGAGCGAGGTATATAGGGCTGGATTTGCTCCGCTGCGATTATCCGCGCGCGCGCGCGCGCGAGCCGTATAAATAAATGACTGTGTACTCTCGGTGATGTGCTATACTACGCTGTCTCTCTCTCACTCTGTTTCTGCCGTCGTCGTTGCGCTTTTTATGTAGGTGTTTACTGCCTCCGAACGACGAAGAAGACGAAGAAGTTAGTGGGGATGACTCATCGGCGCGTAGATCTCGCTCTCATTTTCTTGTTTGCGCGATTCAATTGAGCGCGGTGCACAATTGATTCTCGTCGTCTCGCGGTTACAAATTGATCGCGTCTCTGCCGTCTCTCCGCTACGTCATTCGTTTGTAAATCCAGAGAGCCGGTGGTTCGGTTCGTTTCTCCCGCTATTACACGCTCCCTCGAGTCTCTCATTCTCTCGCTCTCTCTCTCTCTCTCTGCATTAAAAGTTATAAAAGGAAGAAGCTGCCACCGCCGATATATACACTACTCTGTCTGTCTCTCTCTCTGGCGTGTTCGTGTATTTACTCACGCGCCAAGAGAGCCGCGCGCGCGAGCGAGAAAGAGAGAGAAAAGAAACGCATGCGCAGAATAGTGGGGAGCGCGAGCGCGCGCGAGAGACGAGTATATACGGGTATATCCGATAGTCGATCCGAAAAATCATCGACGGCTTTAGTTAGCGGCGAGCGAGCGATCGGCGTCGAAGTGTATTATACTTACGCGCACCCCGCGCACGATACACAATACGTAATATAAGTCGTCATGTCCGAGGAGAAGTCGGTCGAGGAGGTCCAGGGGGCGGACAAGGCCGCGGCGAAGATCCAGGCGGGATTCCGGGGCTACCGGGTGAGGAAGCGCCTCCAGGAGGAGAGAAAGGCCAAGGAGACCAAGAGCGGCCGGGCAGACGAGGCGTCAGCCGAGTCCGAAGAGGACCAGGACCACATGGTTGGGAATAGTTTTGTTCGTTTGTTACATCGAGTGCGAAGTTTCTTTAGCGGATGGATTTTGTAGTTCATTATTTTCATTATTTTCTTTGCTGCCTTATATACTGGTATATATAAGTATTCGCGTAACGATCTCCTCGGAAAACGATCTCTATGTGGACAGACGCGCGCGAGGAAAGAACTGTGTGTGTGTGTGTGTTTAGTTACGTTGTATATCACGTGTTCCCTATATAATGTCCCGTTTGAAAAAAAAAATTTTACTCTCTGATTTCACGTCTCTGTGTGTTTGTGTCAAAATTGCAGATTTGAGGATTACGGAGACGATCTCTCGCCGCAGGGACGCGACGAGCGACGATCTATATACGAGAGAGAAAAAAAAAGAACAGAGTTCGTTCTATACAATCGGCAAATCTGGGCTTTTACGAGTCGCATATATGTGTGATATACACGTATATATATTAAAAAGGATGCGTCGCACGTTTCAAGCTCTTTATCCCCACGATTTTGGATACCAATAACTAATCGATTTACCTAGAAGCGGCCTATAACACTCGCTCTCTCTCACACACACACTCTATCCACCCAGAATGTATAAAATTAGCAATACACGAAGATATGTCTACGTCAGCAAGCTCGGCATTTTTAACTTTTTCCCTCTTCTCTCGACTCTCTCGCTAAAAAAAGTAATGCGACGATCTATTTTTTCTTCGCTCTCTCTCTCTTTCTCGCTGCTACTACTACTGCTACACTGTCTCCGCGAGGCCTCGCGCGCCTCCAAGTTGACTGACCCGCGCGCGCGGCTTTGAAATAATAAATTCGAACGCCGCGATACGAGCGCGTCGTCACAGAGGAGAGAAGCCTCTTCTTAAAAAAAAAACAAAATTAAACAGAACAAAAGCGTTTGTATAAAAAGCTCATCGCGCGTTACGCAGAAATCCCGCGACAATGCGGGCATAGTCCGCTTTACGTAAGCCAATTGCCAGCGAGTAATAGCGAGTAAATTGAGTTATCTAACGCGCGCGCGTGTTGCATGGGTATATGTACAGCACGAGCGATTGGCATAAAAAGTAAATAGCCGGGCCCTCCCGCCGACCGCGCCAACTTATTCTATATATGCGCTGTATATAACACCTATTCGGTCGTTTCGTCGACTTGTCTCTCTCTCTCTCTCTTTGCCGTAAATCGTCGTGTATACGCACACGCGGAAACGCACACTCTCGTGCACAACTCGTTCTCGAAACTGTCTAAAATTAAAGCGCAGCCACTGCGAGAACAAAGCAACCGCTCGGCTAATTCGCATCGACACACAGACACACACACACACACGTATGCGGAGATCGTTATTCGAGAGCTTTTGCACGTACGATCGTAAAAAAGAAAAAAAGAAAACTTTCTCTCTCTCTCTCTTCGACATGTCTCTCTCTATGTCGACATCCGCAGGACAAGCAGCAGCAGCAGCAGCAGCAGCCGGGCAGCAACGTCGACCTCGAGGACAAGTCGGCGACGAAGATCCAGGCGGGCGTACGCGGCTTCCTCGTGCGGAAGCGCCAGCAGGCCGAGCAGGCCGCCGCGACGAGGATCCAGGCGGGCTTCCGCGGCTTCAGGACGCGCAAGCTCCTCAAGCAGAACGGCCAGTGACGCCCCCCAGTCCCCCCCAGTCCCCCCCGAAAACGCGAGAAGAGTGATGCGATTTAAAGTGCGCGCGCCCAATGGCACCGACCCAGATACCTGACAGGCCAACTTCCGCCTTGCGCGCGCGCGCGTATGTGTGTGTGCGGATACTTGGCAGCACGATGGTCACGAGGTGTGCGTGTGTGTGTGTGTGTGTGAGAGGGAGAGAAAAATGTTTGCGTGTTAATGGACGAGAGTGTTTACTGATACGGCTGGTATATACATGTGTGATGCTTTCCGATTGGTGATTGATGTACACATCGCATTTT
Source organism: Philotrypesis tridentata (assembly GCA_018906965.1). Taxonomy (NCBI): domain Eukaryota; kingdom Metazoa; phylum Arthropoda; class Insecta; order Hymenoptera; family Pteromalidae; genus Philotrypesis; species Philotrypesis tridentata. The sequence goes on from JACCIB010000005.1 coordinate 4,662,825, forward strand.
CGAATACGTAAGCCCCCCGCCCCCTCCCCCCGTACGGTGGATACATGGAAGAGGCTTATATTTGTAATATTCATGTATACTTATATATATATAATTCTATTTGTGCAAACTTGTATTTTTTACATTCTAGGGTGTATTAGATGTGTAGTGTGTTATACGCGCGTTTAACTTCTATAATATATGCGTAACGTCGCGCGTACAATATAGACACAAGAGATTTTTTTGAGAGAAAATTTGTACATATATTTTATATGATATCAATGATAATAATACTTCAGCAAATATATGCAAATATTGTACGTGTATTTTTTTAGAGTTTCGATACGACATGATATATACATTGACGATGTATAATGCAATAAATTCTGCTGCGGTTATGAACTATGTACTATTGAAATTTTGTATACGATATGATATACTATTACTCATACACACTGTACTGCTTTTGTGCTTTCTCGAACGAGTGTATACATATACATTATACATGTATTGTGCGCAGTATGGGAGAGGGCAAGGCCGATTCGTCGAAATTTCCCATTACAATTTAACATTGATTTCAACGGCCGTGGACGGCATTGTCGCCGTCGGTATATAGCGCACACTTGCAATGCGATTTATAAGTACTGCGTAGAGGGGAACAGAGAAGCTTTGCGCAACGGCTCTCAACCGCTCGCGCTAATTAGTGCGCATTCCCTCCTCTTGCTAAAGACACTTGTTTGCACGCGAATGTTCTTGATACTCGCCGAATGTATTTTTATATCTAAACCGTCGCAGCTCACTTGTAATGTCAATTATATATACGTAGCATTATACGCACAGATGCAGATTGTTAGAGAATATACATATAGTTCTGTAATTTTTGTTACTTTTACTTACTGGAATTATCATGAATTATACACTTGTTTAGTTTCGATCAAATCGAGTTGATTCAATGCAATTGTCTTCTCACCGTCAACGCTTACCAAAGTCATACGCATGACGACTGCCGCGAGTAAGTAGATGTCATTTTCATTGCGTAGATAATACTGCGCGTACACGATATTTACCAATTTTTTATTTTGAATTAGAGCTTTTTTTCTGACTTTTTGTTAGCGTATTCTAAAATGCGTCTGGGTTGGAAACGCCAAAAACTATTCGTAACAAGTGTAATTTATTCAATTGAGTTGTATGAAGAAATAATTTATTGAGAAGCCGACGTTTGCGAGGCTGTGATCCTTCCTTTTTAATGCTCTGAAATTACAAATTATATATTTTAAATATATTTATACGTGAACTCAATACAAAACAACAAAGTATAATTACAATTGAAATTTAAAAATTTTTAAATTCAAATACCTATTAATAATTTATTTTCAAGAAATTAAAAATTAAACTTACCGTTAATTCAGCCAACGCATTTGTTACGATCAATCTGATAGTAATCAAATCTGAGAGGAGATCTATGCACCTGACAGAGATGTTTCGAAATGAACAATAGGTACTACATCTTAATAAATTATTTGATCTTCATTCAAAGAAGATTTTTCGGTTTATCCCGCTCTGATTAAATACTTTTTTTTTTTAAAGCACAGTCAAAATGTGATAAGATTATACTCCTCGAAAGTTCCTCGAACCCACTATGTCGCAGTTCTCGAAAGCTCGTTTTACTATGCCGTAACTTCAGCGCCAACCTCTTTCCGCGTGATTTGAAATAACTTAATGTCCAATTAAGATTCTGGTACAGTATTAAACACTGCGTACCGCATGAAAGATTCCCTCACCATAATCATAATACAGCTGCAGTACACTGTGTGTTCAGTTAAATTATCTACGAACTCGTGATCGTTAACGTTATTTACGTCGAGATCTTCAATTTTCGAAATTTTGAAAATCTCATTTGAAATATGTTAACACATGAAAGTCGATACAAGTCCTATTTAATTTAAGTTTAACCGCATTCCACGCGGGGCATATTTTCGACCTATTATAACGTCCCATTATTTTCGAAACTATGTCTATTTTCGCAAATATCGAACGGAAGTGTACACAGGTGTCAGTTATAATTATGGCATCGCCGAGCTGAAAAGTTCTAAATTTGAGCGCTTATTAATACTAAGTGGGATTAAAATATATATCTTTATATCTAGCGACTAAACGAAAATCAATATACATACAACGCTATATTTAAATTCGAACCAACACCGACGAATGAGTCAAGTGTTCGGAAATGCACTGATAGTCACAGCCCTTGAAATATTTCCGAGATCTCATAAATCATCTTTTAACTGGTGTACACTCCTATATATATACAATTTGCCGCACGCGCGCATATATACAGTGCAACTGCGTCCGAATGAGCTTCTGCATCTGCAATTGTGTAAACACATAATCTTAGCCTTCTCTTCTCTCGTATATATACAAGTATAGTTCTTGCAGTCGTTCGGTGTGGCAGCACTTGTTTCTTAAATCAACGCGAACCTCGTAAAAATTCAAAGTTCTATCGCGCGTGCGGTTTAACGGAGACAATGCGCGCGGCGAGTTGCGGTTTGTTGTTTCCCGCGCGCGCGCGAGACGAGAGGCAGTAAAAATAAATTAATTCCTGGCAGCGCATGTAGGCGCGTATTACGTTTACGGTGTGGGGATTTAAAAGCTGCGTTTAAATTTTGCATTGTGTGTTCGCATATAGTGTCTGACTAGTTGTGCAAAAAAGTCGGAAATTCCAGTGTCTACGATGATTCACCACTGAAATATAATCTATAGTTGATTTGACGATGTAGCAATGTTTCTCGAAGAGAATATATGGAAAAATCCGCCAAAATAATTCAGATCATTGCAGCGGAAATCGACCAATAAATGTCTCGCGAGACTCGTTTGGGACAGCGTTTTTTTTTTTTTTTTTATCTATAGGATCCCCAGAACACGAAAAAATATAGTGTTCCCATCAAATCAAATGAGTGGTATTTAGAAATTTGTGTAAAAATTTAAAAAAAATCGTTTTTTCACGGGTATTTTTCAATCCGAATTTAGAGGGAGAAGGAATTTTACTTTTGCTTAAAGTTCAAAAAATATTCGAGCTTTGCAAATTCGTCGAGCTTTTTTGTCTACGATTATTTTTAACAAAATGACGGTGGTTTTTGTGAAACAGCATGATGTTAAACTTTGTCGCGAGCGTGATGTCAAACATGACTTTTTTTCTCGAGAAATATGACCTTAACGAAAAAATGTTGCAGAACAAAAAATGCTTAAAATTACTCAAAGAATACGTATGAATTAAATACCCAAAAACAATTTTTTACTATTTTTTTCGTGTTCTGGGGGTCCTATAGAACAAAAAGAAACGCGGTCTCAAACGAGTCTCAGACGAGATTTTTTTTCGTCGATTTCCGCTGCAATTATCTGAATTATTTTGGTGGATTTTGCCACACATGAAATTCGCACTCGAGAGAATTCATTTGATAGTTACGTGGAATCTTGGTGTGCAGAAAATAAGACCAACGTGGTAAACAAGCTGGAAATATGAGAAACTATATAATGAAGACTATCTCGTCGACGCCGTGTCCCCCGCGAGATAATGCGTGTGACACACATTATAGAGAAAGAGAGAGAGAGAGAGAGACAGAGAGAGGCGAAAGTGTGAAGAAGAATAAACAACAGGCTTTTGAATTTGATATTTGTAATCGTTTATTTGAAGTGTGAAGCTTAAACAAAGAGTAAGCGTTTCAAAATCAAGTGTTGTATAATGACATGCTCGAAGAAGAGGTACAAAATTTTCTCTTCGGTACACGCACACGTTGACTTTTTCTCTGTACACAGATTTTTTTTTTATTTTTTTTTTTTTTTTTTTGTCGAAAACAAAAAATGATAACGTGTGGCTTCAAAAGTCGAACGAAGAAAAAAAAACAACGTTATACCGACAGTTATCGTGACAGACAAAAAAAAAGAAAATAAACAAGGATATGTGTGTTGGCCGATCGGTGAAGCGGTAAGCGCGTACACAGAGTTAAGACAGCGCGGTAGGACACACATGTATTATAATTATCGACTCGTCCACTTTGATTACCTTCTGCGATTGTATTTTTTTTTTCGTTTTCATTTGTCTTTTACTCATCGATTATAAATGCACATCTGGTTGACTAGTTATAGCATCGAGCCGCACGGGTGTGTCTATATATACCGTCTCTCTCGCGTGTATATATAGAGCGCAGTCGACTCCCAATACTGATACAGCCCCTCCCCCCTGAATTCAGCTGTGCAAAACGCCGATTATACATAACGTACGACACAGGTTTTGTCTTCTTACGTCCTGTTATCTCATTAGTCTCATTCACTCGTCGTCGCGCGACTATATACGCGCGACCGTCATGTACAGTACAGTATATAGCATTATACTTTACACCATTTGCCCTTTTTCGTTTTCTTCCCTCCGCAGCGCGTCGTCTTAAAGAAATCGGCACAGAGTATAAGGACATCTATCTTTCTCTCCGTATACACATCACATGTTCATCGCATCGTATATCAGCAGTATATTTTTCTATACTTCGTGCCATCACATCTCACAGCCAGTTATAAATGCGCGCGTATACACAATGTAATTATATATATATAGTAAATTGTCAGCCTCGGGGGGAATTATACATATATACGTCACGTCAATATGTGTGCAGCAGCACAATATGTGTGTGGTGTATAACGAGAAAACGTAAAAATTATTAAACACAAAAGAAGACTAATGCGCGAGACGGCGAGGTATATATATAGAGATATATATATGTGTATATAAATGTATACGTATATAGATCGCAGAGTCTCGAGGATATCAGCGATTCGCTTCATCGTCGTCGTCGTCATCATCATCATCGTCATCTCTTTGATTTTTCATTTTCTCCTACTTCGTCGCCATCGTCGCCATCATCATCGTCGTATATCACAATCCGCGCTTAATTATCTCGCACAATATATTCAGCGACGCGACTATCCTCCTCCTCTCTCTCTCTCTCTCTCCTTTTTCACCGTAAAAGTGTGAGATCACTCGAATGGAATGGAGCATTACAAAAAAAAAAGTAATTGATTAATTAATTAATTAAGAAATAATTAAATCGAGACAAGCCGTGCAAGGTCTGAAAGCGTATGTTTGAGGAAAGTGCGGCCGCGCGTTATGTATATACACATGTGCAGACATGTATATAACGTCGTCCATACGGGAAGCGGACGAGGGGGGGACTCTGCGGGTCTACTTGTCGAGCTGGAGTCCCTGCATGTGGCCCTCCTGGTGGCGCAGCTGGAACTGCTCGAGGATCGGGCAGAAGCCGGAGAAGCACTCGAGGGTGTTGATGCTGCAGCCGGTGCACTTGTTGCACCGGCAGTACATGCCCTCGCCGCAGGCGCCGTACTTGTTGCGCACGCCGCCACACATCTCGCCTGGGCCCTGAAAAATTTCACCAGTTTTTTGCTTTTTTTCCGTATTGTCTCTGCTCTTTCGTCGACTAGTCTCTAGTGCACTTGTGCGTCGAATTTCAAATAATATATATGCACTTTTCTTTGGTCTAGAAATTGAAAAATTGTTTTTAAGCTGGAGCCTGCGGACCATGTAATGGCGCACTTGCTTCTGTATAGCCGCAAAAGACGATAAAAATGCAATGAAAAATGAGGCACATGGAGGAAAAAGAAAAAATTGTCTATTCGGATTTTTATACTATTTTTTTTAAGGGGCGTAACTTTTGATCGGAGGATCGAAACTCGGCGTATTTGGTTTTTAAATTAAAGCTCTTTTGCAATACTTTACGTTTTAGCTGTGTAGTTCGAAAATTTATTGGTGCCTTGGAAACATTCGTAGTTGTTATTATTCCAGTACTTCGACGCATTAATTTTTTGTAAAAAAAAACATAAAAGGTTTAAGAAATATGGTTATTATAGTAACTTTTCCGATGTTCCTCTGTACTTCTGACTATCTTTTGGCTTACAGAAGAAAGTCTAATCGGTTCGAAACTTCTAGCTTAAAAAAAATTTTTGAATTTCTAGACCAAAGAAATTGTGCATATTATTTTTAAATTCGACTTATGAGTATGTCCAGAAAATTTCGGAAACAACTCGGATGGAAAAATTGCAAAAAATTTTCTTGAAGGCACACTTACCATAGACTGGTTTTTTCTCGTTCCTCAGGTCATTCTGAAAGAGAAAAGGCGTACATGGCCGATCGTAGAGTATACTTTTTTCGGGAACAAAAACGACTCGAAAATCGAGAAATAATAAAAAAAACAAAAATTCATACATTTTTTTCCCGAACACTATGGACGTTTAAACATATTTTATTAGAACAAAAATGTCTTGAAATTCATGAAAGAATATGCTCTGAAACTTTTTCAGATTTTTAAAGGACGTTCTTCGAAAAATCAGAAATTGTGTCGGATATCGATCTGAAAAACTTTCAGAGCATTCCTTCCTGAACGCAAAGACAGTTTTGTTCTAATGAAATTTCTATAAAAGTCCATAGTTATCAAGAAAAAGAATCTACGAATTCTCTTTTTGTTAATTATTTCTCGTTTCTTCGAGTCGCTTTTGCTCCGGAAAAAAGTAATACCCTACGATCGGCCATATGTACGCGAGCTTTTTCTCTTTCAGAATCACCTAAACGAACAAGAAAAAACAGGTCTGGTAGGTGTGCCTTCGATAAAATTTTTTGCAAAGTTGGCCCCGAAATTTCCTGGACATACTCGTACGCTTAATTCTTTCTCGTGTGTACTCTGCGTTGCTCCTCGTCGCGAGCGCGCGTCTGACGCAATCGAGCGATTTCTACTGGAAGTTAAAGCCGCGCGTGCGTCTCGCAGCGCGCACCGCGGCGATGGGAGAAAAGTCTCGCGGGTGTTCGATCGATATAGACCGATCGATATGCTTGAATTTGAAGTTTCAAACCGAGACGAAAGGATTGGCCCGCGCCCGTTTTTACGCTAAGTTCTGTAATTGATGAGCAAGTTTCGGAAATTCAATCGATCGATACGTCTCTGCGTACACGTATAAATGGAAAATTTGACTATAGGCGCATTGATTACATTTAATTAAAAACCAGATTCGCCTCACCAAGAAGCTCTCCATAATAATTTTTCTTTAAGCCGTCTCTCCGCACGCGCGCGCATTATCGATCGTCAAACATCGTTTACCACAAAACGCACACTTTAAATAGACCGCGCGCGCAGTTACACAGCAAATTCCCAGACATCTGATGACCTTAATCTTAATCCCAAACTGCCTCCATTGGAAGCTCGTATTTGCAGCGCGTATATAATACGAGAAATGCTCTCGACATAGCGATTTTCGCAAAGCAAATTTTCAATCCAAAAAAATAAATTTCACCAAGTACACTATTGTGTATATATATCGCCTACCTTGAGACACTCGGGCTGTCCGCACCAGCGCGAGGCCGCCGAGCCGTACTTGCACTTGTGGCACTCGTCGCCGCAGCCGCACTCCTCGGCTCTCTGCTCGGAGCGCTCGATGACCGCCGGGTAGCCGAGTATCCTGCCGAGTCGACGAAAAGTATATTTTCCGTAAAAAATTTTTCTCTTACAATGCGGTGCGAACTTACATCGGCAGCATGTTCAGCAGCGCCAGCAGCACGAGGACTTGGACGGCGTGTGAGGCTCGCATAATTATTGTCGTCTCGTAGCCTGTGGGATCTGCAACGATATACATATACACGGTCGTTTTCGTATACGGTTAATACTTATAGTGATCGGTATATATATACGGATTAACCGAGCAGCAGTGGTCCTTCTCGCCTCCCGTCCATCTCTCGCGTGCAGTGTATTGTTATGAGCAATGCCAAACTGCAGCTCTCGCGCCTGCACTTGCCTTCTATAATGCGTCTATAATACTTACGCAATTACAATACGCGTGTAATTATCGAACTGCGCCTATATACATCGTATATGCGTATAGTGCATACATATATAGTAGGAGGGAGCACGCGTCGAGCGAGAGAGATAACGAAACACTGACCTGCTCTCCGGGCCTTATCGGGCCTTTTTTCGTTCTACCTCTCTCGTTGGGGCCGAGAGATAGAGAGAGTCTCTTTCTCTCGAGGCGCCGGGCTCGCTGCACTATATATATACGAGCCGACAAGAGATACGTATATACAATTATAAGAGAAAGAGATTACGCACTGTACGGAACGGAAAGTTTTTCCACACAGCGTATGCGCATCATACTCTCTCTCTCTCTCTCTCTCTCTTTCTCTGCTGGAGAGCTGAACGCGGGGACAGCGCAACGAGGAAAAGTCGCTCGGCGGCGGCTGCGCTTAACGAGCGCAGACGCTCCGGCCATTCGCGCAAATCGCCCTTTTCTCGCGAAAATAGCTCTTTTCTGCCCGATTACGAATCTGGGCTAATGACGAATCCCTCCTCCTCTCCCCCCCTCCTCCTCTCGCTCGTCGTTCCGGCTCATCGCGCGCTCGCCTCGGGCCCCTGACAACTGACACATGCGTTTGCATCGCATACGTATATATACGCGCGAAACTTTTCCTCCTCCGAAATAGAACGCGAGAGCTTATTTTCAGCGAGCGCTCGCCTCCAAAGGATTCTCCGCGCGCTGCTCTCTCTCTCGCTTTCACTCTCGCGACTCTCTCTCTCTCTCTCTCTCTCGTGTAAGTATATACTCGATGCGCGCACTTCCTTCCGAAAAAGAGAGCTTGCGCGCGCTAAGTTATGCGCGGCAGTACTCGCGATGGCTCATCGGACACGTTCTCGAGCGAGAGAGAGAGAGAGAGCTTGCACGACGATGCGCAGCTATAGAGAAGCGATCTCTATTAATAGCGAGGCCCGCAGCGCGGCGAAGTTCATGCCAGAGAGAGGCGACGCTTTGCGCGCAGTTTTTCGCGAGCCGCGACGCGGGACTCGATCCGCTTCGAAGACAATAGCGAAGGGGCGCCGATCGAAAGCTCGCGCGCGCGCGCGACCGCGTGGAAAGCTGCGAGGGACTCGAAGGGAGCCTGGAGTGCGCGCGAGGACAGGAGAGGATAATTGGAGGGCCGACGACGACCGATATATTCGAGGGGAGGCGCGGACTGCGTATATTCCGTGGACGAGATCAAAAAGTTTCTCGAAATAGTTGGCGAGAATAAAGAGAGAGACAGTGTGTCGGAAGCTCGCCAACTCGAGCTTGCGGGACGCGCTGCGCCGCGGCGTATACGCGGTGTACAAAGGCGGCGCGCAAATATACAGTAGATATAATAGGATGGAGCCTGCGAGGAATAGCGATGCGATGGTTCAAGGTATATATAGTATATACGGGCGCGTGAGATTGCAAGTTGCGATTCTTTTTTTTTTCGTTCTTTTAAGGGGAAATTGGGTCGATCGATCGTTCGATCGGCCGGTTCGTTCCGGTTATGGTAGATATACTTCGATTTGCGCCGCGAGACTCGTGTGTGTTGACACGCGCGAATAAAGGCGGTTGTGCTGCGCGAGGGGGAGGTTGCAATTTAATTTTTGAAGAAAGAAAGTGTGAAGACGAAGGGGTAGTTTTCATTTTTTAGCTATAGTCACCCGGAGCTTTTTTTGTATATACTTGTAAACATTACGTTAATATTTTGTCAGATGATATTAGCAAGTCCACTGATATTTTGAGAAAAAGTTTGAATCGATTCAGTACGCGGTAATTACAGAGATAAGCTATGAAGATCTTGAAACCCAAATTTGAATAATATTATCTGCATCATTATGTACTTGTTATACGAAAAATAATTCTTTAAACGATAAAACTCTGCGCTTTCAGAGAAAAAAGAAATCATGAGAAATTCAAATCCTTATAGTTGTTTATCTCTGTATACTTGTCCGAGGACTTGCAGGTGCGCGCGCGATCTTCGAGACGAAGCATATATGAGAAATCGGTTGCCTCAATCGGTGTAATATAGACGGCGACGACGACGACGACGACGACGAACCGGCGCCGCGGAAATACGTCTTTGGCACACTGTACTTTGAAGCTTCCTTCGATATTTCTCGGTCAAAACAAACACACTTTATTTACCTCTCGACTCGCATACACGTCGTACATGCGATAAACGAAGAAAGAGCGAAAAATTAAAAACGCCGCTTAATTGGATTCCGCTCGATCGAAGATCGCTGATCTTTCGCACTCGATTTATCCCCTACGACAAAAGAGTATATCTATACAGTTATACGCACGGGTATCGCTTATACGCCGGATAAGTGGAGCGCGCGCGTTTGCGAGGAGAATCTCGCCGAAAAAGTCCAAGACAAATGCTAATATACGCGCACTCGACTCTTGCACTCAATAATACACGCGATACACAGCTGTGTGCGTACATAAATATAAATTTACGCGCGATAAGCGTCGATTTTACGAGCTCCAAAGTGAGTGTAATTGACGGAGGCAATGACTGCTTATCGGGGGGGGGGCGCTCTCTTTGCTCTCTCCTTGGTCAAACAAAATCTTCCCGCGGAGAGATCAAAAAGAAAGACAGAAAGAAAGAGAAAAATGTAATCTAAAAGAGAGAGAGAGAGAGAGAATGGACGGGGGTCCCGTGCGTGAGATCGCATTTCCCAGATAACCCGCACCATACGTCTACCCGCGACGGTTAAACGTCTATTTTTAGCCGCGCATAGGTAATAAGTAAATAGACACAGAGATTTGAGAAAGAGAGAGAGAGAAAAAGCCGAAGTGAAACTCGAAGCTTACCTCTTCGCCGTGAGTTCGTGTGCACGTGTGTGCTCGTGTATATATACTACAATATACACGTAGTACAGCGCACGTATATGTATATAGCCGAGAGAGCTGAGCCGCGCCGGTTTTCCAACGGATCGTCGTCTCGCAATATTATCCGAGTGTCTCGCGGGGGCTCGTTCGACCGAAACGTACCGTCCTGCGGGACTGCGGCGACACGTTTGTGGAAGAGTCTCACTCGGTCGGCCGGTTTTATACCTCTGCCCGCGGCTCCTCTCTCTCTCTCTCTCTCTCACTCTCGCCTGTGTGTCTATGTGTGTGCGTGTCCCGAAGGAGCGTTGCCATGCAAAACTCTTCTCGAAAGAGAGAGAGAGAGAGAGAGAGAGAGAGAGAGAGAGAGAGATAGAGCCCGCGCAGCTGTCATAAGCCATTTCAATGCTCCGTATAGGCGTCTCCTCCGGTTAGCCCAGTCAGCTCCTTGACTGACGTTTATTAATATGCAAATCTATCAGCGGCGACGACGACGACGACGATGACGCGCGCGCGCGCGCCGGCGACAGCCCTTATTTTATCTCTCTCGCGCGCGCGCGCGCGAGAACTCTGATCACCTTGACCAGTCTGCGCGCTCTATCGCTATATCTGTATACGTCTATTATACCCATTTTTTTTTCTCCTCGCTGATCTATACGTCGCCTCTGTGTATGTGTGTGTGTGTGTGTGTGTCCTACAAGACGAGCCGATTTTCTCACTTGTTCGTCTCCTTCCTTTTTTTCCGCGCATCTCCGCACACACCCGAAAGGAGTGTCGTCGGCGAGTAGCGGCGGCAGCATCGTCGTCAGCAGGACGACGAGGAGGCGAGTCCTCGCGAGGATGCTGGGGCCGCTCGACCGGGCGGAGAGCGGCCTGCTGCGCATGAGGAACTTCACGGCGATGGCCGAGCAGCTGCTGCTCTTCGTCCTGGCGGACAGGCTGCTGCTGCAGCCGCGCCAGCGGATGACGGGCCTCTACAGCCTAATGTTCTACAACGTCGTGGCCTACTGCGTGAGCTACGCCAAGGAGCTCGTCGAGAAGGACGACTGGTCGCCTTACGTCACCCTCGCCGAGAGCTCGCAGATCAAGCATCTCGCCATGTCCGCGACGAAGATCGTCCTCGAGTGGACCAAGGCCGTCACCTTCCTCGTCACCCTCACCTTCACCTTGCTGGTCTTCGCGCTGGAGCAGGGACTTCAGAATTACAAGTGAGAGAGACTGTGACGTCGATGCGACGTTCTTCTTTTTTGGGATCGCGGTGATTCACGAGCACACCCTTATCGTCCCCCCCCCCCCGCCCCCTCCTGCCGCCTAATCTTAGACGGTGGTAGTGGTGGTGTACGGCTAATTCGAGCATGAAAGGACTTTGGGCATTGATTAGGCGCGGAGAGGCTGCTTTTATTAACCCACATAAACACACAGCGCGCTCCGCGTCTCTATACGCGAATTTGCTAATTTAGTCGGCGCTCGACGTAATGTCGGGGGTGAGGGACACGGGAATTTTATTTTTCTCTATACCTATACGCATGGATCGTCATCTAGATAGTTTGTCTTCGAATTCTCTTCCATGATATTGATTGCGGTTGGAATGGGTGTATCAGTTTTAGAACAAAAATTTGTTGATACGATCTTAAAAGCAATGAAAAATTTGTAAACGTATTATCGGCTTGATTGCAGTTACGGTAATAACTGTTTGACAGTAAGATTTCAGAATATGTAAGCAACGCGTTATCGGAGAAATTCTCTATTACTGCATATTAACTCTCGCTCTATATTCGTAATATCTATACCCGTAACTCGAACGATATACTTTTTGGCGGAAATTGATGAAAGACCCGAACTCTTCCAGTTCGAGATTATACTCCCGAGCCATAAGAAAACGTGAGCTCGACGCGTAAGCGCGATTCGCGTTAGAAAAGCAAAATTTCAACTGTATATCGCGCCCAAAGAAGTTATTGATTTTTCGAAATTTGCATTTTAACGAGTTGACAGTGAATACGCGCGATATATAGATGCTGCGCGCGGCTTCATTAAAAAAAAAGTAATTAAATTTAAAAGTGAAATTCGCGCTTTTTGCGTCGATTAAACGAGAAGCTTATATATAGTTGTGCTGCAAGTAGTAATGGTCAGATTTCGATGAGACCGACATTTTCCTGTACTGGTTTGGTTTTCTTCATCCTTTAGAGGACATACCGGTTGTCCGTCACGAGGAAAACGTTTCATCGGTTGAACCTGATGTCAACCAGTGGGTTTCAGTTTCCTATTCAAGAAATTTTCCACATAGATCGACACATCCACGATTTCGCTGCCAATTTTTTTGTATTTCGCAAGGCAAAACATACCGATTTCCGTCGAATCGATCTCATCGGTGCTGAGATTAATTTTTAACGCTTGGTAAAATAAGAAACTCGCAATAAAATCGTTTAACCGGTACCGAAAAATTGTAGTACAAAAATAAGGTGCGAAAATTTAATCTAATTCCTTCTCAACGCAGGCCATCGATAATCTACACGATCGTCACCTGGACGTACTACATGGCCACGGAGAAGGTGTTCGTCGACATGTTTCCCGCGCTCCTGCGCTTCCTCGAGATCGAGGCCCTGGACAGCCTGGAGAATCTCTACGCCCCGGTCATACTTCGCAGCTTCACGATAACCCTGTCGACGATCTTCATCCTCCTCGTCGTGCCGATCGTGCCCTGGCGGCTGCTCTTCGTCGCGATCTACTTCAACGTCTACCTCAGGGCCAAGGAGCTCGCGCAGACCCACTGGGCCGCCGTGACGAAGGAGCTGAAGGTCCTCGACAAGTACAGACACGCGACTGCCGAGGAAATCGAGAATTTCGACGACGTCTGCGCGGTTTGCATATCCCCGATGACGAGGGCCCGGGTAACGCCCTGTCAACACCTCTTCCACGCGAGCTGCCTCCGGGAGTGCCTCAAGACCAGCGACTGCTGTCCGATGTGCAAACGACTGCTCGCCTTCATCTGAGACGGGGGTGGCGGACGAATCGACGGGGTTGCGATATTCCTATACTGGCGTGTACATACATATACATACGTCTCTGTGATACTGTTTGACGAAAGCAGATTTGTTATTAACTCTCGTAGCGTATGGACAATTGCAAAATCGTTCTTGTGTCTAAAAATATGCTGTCTAGTTATTCTGAATTTAGAGTAGATTGAAATGACGCGAAAAATTTCTTTATAATGATGTTCAACGTGTATTATAACGAAATGCTCTGTACAGTCAAGGATAAATACATTTTTTACCCATAAATAAAATCGTTTATTACTTCCTAGGAATTTTGTATGCAAAACTTGACAATTTTTTTTTTTCAGCTAGTTTGAATGCAAATTGTTTCTATTAACATTGTTAAGATTTTTGGCTCATGTTTCTCCTTCAAATTTTTTAGTTACATCCACGCATTCACCATCTGCGCAATCAAAATTATCTATGGGTGCAGTGTGAAGAGGACCTTGTCTAGAGTATGGCAGCAGTTCTGGATCAATCTAAAATTCAAATGGCTTAGTTACTTTAACCGATGTTCTTTTTACAGAATATCTTTAGTTATTTGCTGTACCTGTATTGCTTCCAAATAAAGCTCTTCTGATACCTCTTTCAGTTCGGAAAGAGCCTTTTCCTGAGCAAATATGTATCTATCTATGAGTCGCACAGTTTCATAATGTTGTTTTGTTTTGTATTTATTCCATTGCTTAAATGTTATAGCTCTTTCTTCCAACTCTTCTGCTGAAAGAGCTGGCAAATCTCTTTTTCTAATTCTAAAAAATTTGTAAAAAATTGAAAATTAATTTCTCTGTTTATTTTGTTTCATCAAAATCAATTGTGAATAAGATATTTACCCTAGTTCATCCCTCAACGATAGAGAAATTTCACTTTCAACAATTGGTTTTAACTGTCTTGAGTGTTTTTCTAGCCTTCTAATTTGTTTTTCCAATTTCTTTTTCCTTCGTTCTTCTCTAGCCCTAATGATTGCTGGATCTATTTTTTTCTTTTTCTTCAATGGCTCGGCGCTGTTAACAATTATAAATGTTATACCTGACAATTATCGGTTACAAATTGTTTATTATCAAAAGTTCTAAACAAATTTTAATCTCTAAACTTACAATAGAACATTTGTAACATTCAAGCCTAAAGGAGTGCTCGAAGAAATGTTTCGAGTTGTAATAAACTTATTCAGCGTCAACCTAAAAAAATATTTCTGAAAGTAGTTGTTCTTGCAAAATTAAAATTAATAGACATGAAAATTAATGATACCTCGAAAAAGCACTTATAATTCCAGTAGTATACATATTTTTTTCAAGCTATAGTATTATTAAACTTGATCAAAAATTATTTTTTAACTTAGAAAACTAATAACAACAACCATTATGATAACACGAATGTTCAAAAGAACGTAACCTCTAAAATTGATGTTTCTCCTTCGAGGGGATCAAATTTGTCAACTATAAGACTTTTGTACGTATAGATAATGTTAGATGGTTTCGCACTCATCTGTACGAGATATATACAATGCATGCATTGCATGCGATGACATCATGCATTACATATATAGATACGAACTGACGAACAGAAAATATCTTCGATTATCTGCTTCTCATCTAAATAAGATAACGTGCATCAGCTTGCAGTCGACACCAACGTTTCAGGTCGATTGCCGGATTTAGTTTACTGCACATGCAACTGTAAAACTAATACTTAATATCAAGTTATTAACCGTAAAATATAACTTCAGAATGTTTAAGCGAAAGTTGAAGGCGCTTGACTTCTTCGATTGCGACAAGTTTAACGGAAATGGTAATACATACATTCTGTATTTTTGTAAATGGAAATCTTTCTAACTTTTTTTAACATTATTTATGTGTAGATTTGCAACATGTCAAGAAATTAGTACCTTGGTTGGAGGATCAAAAAATTCGTCAATATAAAATTGATGATCGAAAAGATTTACAAAATGTTAACTCCGAGCAATGGCCAGCAACTTTTGAAAAATATTTAGGAGACGTTGGATGTCCATGCTTCCAAGCCCTTTTAGATAAAGTGGAGTGGCTCATAGGACTGGCTATTAGATTGGAGTTCGAAGATAATTGTAAGTAAATATTGAACATCACTGTTTTAATATGACGTATAATTACTGAAAATCTTTTTCTTAAAGGTGAAAAATATAAGTCAATCACAAGTAAAGTAAAAAGCAAAAACGAATCAGCTCCCAGTATTAAATCTTCAAATCCATTAGACAATTTAGACTGTAAGTTTTATTATGGAGCACTGAAAATACTTATTTTACATTATACCTAATACTTACTTTTACTCGATTTTAAATTTACAGTTCAAAGTAATGACTTTAAAGATGGAGTTAATGCACTGGCCAAATTATTAAGTATACCTCAACATCCAAATCATTTAATTACACTTGAGGCGTGCAGTAAACTTATTTGTAAAAGACTGAATCCTAATGCAGTACAGAATCCAAATTCTGTAATAGTACGAGGAAAGCCATTCCCTATTATGGAAACTGCAGCTGGATATAATATGGGCGATGCTGCGTTAAACAAAGCTGCTAAAGTTCTAAGTTTATTGTACATTCAAGATCTGAGGGATTTACAAACTAATATCAATGAAGCTATTGTTTGTGTACAAAGTATTACAGCTAATCCAAAAACAGACACAAAATTAGGCAGAGTAGGAAGATAAATTTATAATATAAAGGTTTAAGTTCTCACAAACTGTACTGTACCTAGAAAAGACCTTGTGGGAACAAGAAATTGTTTTCTTGCGTTACTTTAAATTAAAATTAAATTAATCTTTTGTAATATTGCACATCAGAACATTATATGTTAAATCCATATACATAGCAAACGAAAAAAAAGGTGTCCATTTGCCATTGGTTTTTCTAAATGAAAAAGCTTTGAATGAAATTCTTGGGTATAAAAAGTAGGTCCCAATCGCTTTGGATTTTCCATTATTTTACAAAAAAAACTTTTAAAACACTAAAAATTATCTCTGCTTAAACCGAAGAAATCGTTTGATGACAACACCGATAGAAACAGTATAAGTATCTTTACAAAACGTAAACATTATATTCTAGTCGTTTACTATTACAATTTAGCGTTTTTTGCGCATGACCCTTTTTTGTTACAAATTTTATTTTCGCAATGTTAACATTTTTTTTTCTAACTATAAAAAAATTTTTATACAAATTTTCTCGTATTCTGTGTAAATGGATGCAACGTATAATGTATGAAGGCACCTGCAGTTATAACTCAAACGTTGTAAAAAATTTGATGGTAATAAAAAACCATTGATAATTTATAAATAAATGGTGAAGTTTATTTACTGGATTTATAACTTTAATTATACATTTATTCAAGTTTTTAAAAAATGTGTGGAATGTACATAATGCATATATATATGACAACCTTTTACCTATATAGCATGTATCAAATTTTCTTAATCTCAGAAATAGTAGAAATATTTGACTCATGAGTTATCTTAGTGCTTCAACAATTTCTCGCAGTTATACTTTATGTAACAAAGCAAATCAGAATTTATGTTATAATTGTTCTTTTCATAAATTAATGATTGAAGATGTTTATTTTATAATATTCACGGTTTGCTTTTTAGTCAAAAGTGTATGTACATACTTTGTAATGGAAGTGGTAACGTAAATGAATTATTACATGATTTAATTGAATTTGAAATTCTTAATTTGATAGTTTGTGCTAATGGACAGTAGATTATTTTTTTAAAGTTTTTTCCAATGCATCAAATAAATAATTATGCCTTTCTTTGTTTTAAAACTTTTGCTATAATATTTCTTAGGTTTCAATGTCTTAGAATAACACAAAATATTGAATATTGATCATTAATATTCCAAGATTCTTTGACCTACCTAATAAAAAATAAAATAATGAAAGAATACATTTTTTTTATGCAACATTAAGTTTTTTGCAGTTTTTTTTTTGTTTGTATAAATATAAGCATAAAATCTTTCCCTAGGATTACTTAAATGTTTTTGATTATTGATAAAATTTAAATCTATGATAATCTACACTTGTCTCGACTGACCCAAGGCATTGGCTGCTGCACAGTAGATTTCTGGTGTTCATCTTGAAGAGAAGCTTGCAATGCTCTAGCAAGAGCTTCATCTTCACTCATTGCGCCTTGTAGACTCCTAAAATTATTAGGATTGTTCCCACTACTACTGTTTTGAGCTGATTTGTTCAAAGCATTAAGCCTTTTTTGCCTTAAAGACTCTTCTTTTCCTGCGCAAGAATGATCAGTTGGATGTCTATGCTTCAAACAATAATTTTTTCCACATTCTGTGCAGTTCACTGGAACAATTTCTTTAGTTTTGCAGCCTTTCGACGAACACTTATTGGTGAAAACTTTCCTGCGACCTTTTCCAAAATCTGATTTACAATCGTTGTCAATGTGCAAACTGACTGCTAGATCTGGAGGATCACCTCGTTTCGATGGAACTGGCGCATTGCACAATGGGCAAACTGGTACTTGAACATCTTTTTTGTATGCGCTGGGACAAGTGTGACTTACATAGGATATGTGATCAGTACAAAAGATTGCTGCACACGCATCGCACTTGAGAGGTAGGAAATCTAGTCGATTGCAAGTTTGCTCACTGCAGTGCTCTCCAAGATTTGGAAATTCCATTGTCTAGAAATGAATAAAAAAAGAATGTAATAATACATTGTTGCAATGAATAATTATTTAAACGAAGAAAAATTAAGAACTTACCTTAATTATCAATTATTTTCTAACAGGTAACTACGTTTCGCTTGGTCATGCAACAAGGAAGACTTGAATAGACTAAATGCCACGTTAGTGTTACGAAAAGATTTATATAGGGAAGGAATCTACGCACAGCCTTCTATTCCTTGCGTCATGTCATGACTGATCAAAATATATGAACATGTACAGAATATATCGAGATCAGCAACCTATACGTCAGAATCGTTAACTATATACAACCCTATGAGTGTATAATATATATACACAATTGTGAAAAAGGAACTACTATATGCAAATTGTACATTAAAATTGTAGAAAAATAAATCCTTTGATAAAATAAACGTAAACAAAATTGTATTTTTAGAATTTTTAGCATTGCTTTCTTAAATTTTAAAGGTCTATTTTAGAAGAGGCTTGAAATTTTAGGTATCTAAGTTTTGTCGGTAAAGCAGCAGAGAATAATGAGCACAACACGAAAAATTGATTTCGAACAATATTTTTCTATATCATATTATAATTTTATTTGACAACATCACAAGCAACAATGAATTATATACATAGTTATAATACAATAAATAATACAAAAATATTAGGTATCACTGGTATTCAAGTAAATTTTCAATTCTTTTGTTCGAATTGATGACGAAACGGTGGTAAATCTAACATTCTCGCCACTCCGAGTCCAAATGCAGCTAAACAGCAATAAAAAACACATCGTGATTATCATTAAACAAATTTTTATAAGGCCAAAATTAAAAGATTTTCTTACTTCCTGCTATGCACAGCATAATCATTTTTCCAGCGGGTTTTTTTACACTTTTGGAATGATATCCGATGTAAAGTCCGGCGCCAACTAATCCAAAGCCACTTACAAGTCTACAGCCCGTACAGTCTCTGTCTCTATTAGAAACAATACTGGTGGACTCTGACACTTTGTTCATGATGTGATTATTATAATATTGTTGCAATAACAATGTTTTCTAATTAGACACTGATAAACAAACACCGTAGAGGTTACGTACGAGCAGAAAACATCGTGTATCATGCGAGCAATAAAGCACGTGATATGCACTGATGCACATATTACACATATAGATATATAGGATTTGTAAAAAGGACTTTTGTAAGGGTTCGTCTACAATAACTTTTGTCAGATTAAAATTAAATTTATAAACACTAATTATTAGAATTTTGCGATATACGTCAATAATATCTGTACGTTCTTCTCAATTTCTACTTATGTACACTCAATAATTTACAATTTATTACGTATAAATAATTATGTAATTGTCGATGAGTGCTGTAGTTTCACATTTGTCTATTATTATCAATACTTTTCTTTCATCATTATTTTTTTATTTCAATAAATTAATTTTCAAGCATAAAAAAGTAAAATGCAGAATTTGAATTTAAAATTTCTTATGGTTGCTTCGGGTTACGAAAATAACGCCATCAGGAGACTCAACTCAGCGGTTGTTGCAGTTTGATCAATGAAGCGCAATGTTCTCAAAAAAAGTTGCATCTTAATATTTTGGTTAATCGCGTATCGCTCCTGCAATGGTTAAATTAAATACATCTTTAGTGAAAAAGAAATGTCTGCAACAACAATCATGCAAGTCTCTGACAAAGGAGATAGAAAAAGATCATGTAAAAAAAATAACGCATCTTTTCTTGGACGAACAATTTATCGATGAAATCGTGAGTAAAAATATTTTGATAAATAATAAGCACATCGCTTTATACATGCACTGGTTTTTACAGGAAGATTTTAGTGATTGTAAAAATTTGAAAGTTATTTACCTTCAACGAAATTCTATAGACAAGCTGGAGAATATAGAGTTTGCGACAAATTTGACGCACCTTTATCTTCAACACAATGAACTGAGGAAAATTGAAAATTTAGATTGTTTGGTCAATTTGAGAAAACTTTTTTTGGGACACAACAACATCACAGTGGTTGAAGGTTTAGAAAATTTAGTGAATCTTTTGGAACTCCATATTGAAAAACAAAGATTAGCTACAGGGGAGAGACTGTGCTTTGATCCAAGAACTGCGAGAACGTTATCGGTAAAAAATTTAATTTATTTGATACTTCGTTTTAAAATGATTATTATTCTAAGATTATATTTTAAATTATTTATTGCTTAATCGTCAAGGGCTGTCTTGAATTTTTAAACATCTCAGATAACAAAATTGTTAATTTGAGCTACTTGAAGAATTTTGGAAAATTAATTACACTTG
This sequence comes from Philotrypesis tridentata, assembly GCA_018906965.1. Lineage (NCBI taxonomy): Eukaryota > Metazoa > Arthropoda > Insecta > Hymenoptera > Pteromalidae > Philotrypesis > Philotrypesis tridentata. Next base: position 4,683,518 of record JACCIB010000005.1, read on the forward strand.
AAGCAAAAGATAACTTGATCGAAGATATTGAAGATGTTACTGAAACCGTCTGTACTTTATACCGTCTAAAAAATTTGTCTTTGCAAGGCAATCCAGTAACGAAAATCCATAGATATCGAGAAAATCTTATTGCTAACAATGATTCATTGAGTAAGTTATTTCTTTTATGTTTCCATTTATTCTGTATCTTATTTTTAACTTTTATAATTTTACATGCTTTCAAAATGTAGCTGTGTTAGATGACAAGCGAATAACAGATAATACAAAACATTTTCTCCAAAAATTCAAAGCTGAAAAACTGCATCAATCCCAAAGAAAAGTAGAAACGACCTTAAGCGAAGATATTACCAGTCAGTAATTGACAAACGATTTGTTATCACGTATTATTAAGTAAATTTATAATTCTAATTTTCATTACTTTTAGGTTCACTAAATTTACCGCCGGCATTTCGAAGATCAGTTTCAAGAGCAATGTTTCAGAATATTAACCCGAAGTTCTTATTTTCGGAAATTACTATGACAGGGGATTCACAACCACAAATTTTTCCGGCGTGGAAATCAGGTAATTTTTTGTTTTTTTTCCTATACATATAACTACTAAAAAAATTAACTAAGTAATTTTATATGTTTAGCATCAACTATAAAGGGAAAAAAAGATGATCATGTTTTGCCGCGACCATTTTGGAGAAACAAATCGTATGATCCCAAAAATCAAAAAGACTGTTCATACAAACAAAGTTTTGCTTATAATTTTTCGTAATACATTTAATAACAAAAATAAAGCTTATAATAGAAAACAAATGAAAAACTGGCTACGTATAATCTGATTTATTAGTTTCATAGACTCGTTGTAGAAAAATCAATCACAATGTTACAATGAAGAAAAAAGGCATATATGGGAGACTGGATTTCTAAAATGTTCGTACAAAATGTAGATATTAGTCTCGCAATAAAAGGTTTCTTATTTAGTACAGTTATCTATTACAATACATAATAAACTGTTATTAAAATAGAGGTATTAAATGTATAAAGGACGAAACAAAAACTATACGAAAGTAAAAACTTACAAACAACGTTTTTACAGCGTTTAACGATGACGGCATCGTTATCTCCACAACACACACATAAAAAACTCTTGTTTAATCAAGTGTTATGATAGAAAATAAAATAATTTTTTAGCAATCTTAACTATAGCAGCGCTTAAAGTATTTTAATGAAGCGAGGAGGATCTCTAAAATGCAAGCTAATAAATACAACTCAATAATACAGTACATAATTATGATACAAAATTACTACAAATGCGGAATGGTGCAGCTATGAAAAGAACGTACGAAAACGAAGAAAATATAAAATCATTTCGGTAATTATTTGTACCGAGGGCAAGGCTAAAAGGCCACTTTGGAGATGCTGAGTAGCTATTTGATCAAATGGCTTGTATTGAAAATTGCAAGTTATTTTCGTTTTACAACAGTAAAATCCAAGCTTTTCATTCCTATTTCATACTTTCAAAGTTTATGCAGTCGGCTAATCGACAGCGCAAAATAATTTAAAAAATATTGACATTAGCACTGACCCTTAATAATGACTTATGTGAAAAGAATTGCAATTAAAATGGATAATAACAATATTTATTTGCAGCATCAGAAAGATGTATTAATGTTGAAATTTTTTCAATTCATCGCTCTTCACCTTAACTCTTACATTATTTAACTAAACATAATAACATGTTAGTTAGAAAATTTTTCGCTGCTTCAAATGGATGGATTGTAATTAAACAAAGTAAAATATATTTATTTCAACAAAAAAAAAATCTTTAAAAATATGTAGACCTAGAGCTACACACTCTATAGCTAAATTTAGACATATACGCCGACCAAAGCATCATTGCTATTGGTATTTAATTATATTTATAATTTATTAATCTATTATAATTAATAGTTATAGCTAATATTTTGCATGAAACAGTAGAATCCACATCATTTTCTTAATCTTTGCCAAGCATATTTTATTCTGAAATTTTCTTTTATGAATTTTATTTATTTTCTTGAAAAAGATGCCGATTCAGAAGTTCCTATTGCCTAATTATATATATTTATTATTTATATATATACTATGTATATAATATATTAATATTTTATATCCAGATTTATTTACTCCAGTATATAATATCTGTTTAAGTGTCAAAATATCTACTGTATAAGAGTAATCGTACTATACAGGCAATTTCGTAACAAAGCTACAATTGTTACGTTCGCTCATCACATCAGATTTCGCATGTCACTTACAGATATAATACATGTAGTGACTTTGAAAATGCTAAAAGAAAATGCTGAAGCTCGGAAGAGTTAATGCACGAAGAATGAATTTACAAATTAAAATATGCATTTCGATTAAATCGCGACACTTTTTTATCCATTTAAAAGTAGCGCACTCAGACAGTTGTATATATTAACGCTGTACTAGCAATTCTATTGCTTGCTTATGCAAAAGTCTTTTCTTTTTGTCATCTCAGCATTAAACGTAGGGCACCCTGTTTGCTTTTTTTCAAGCCGATACATCACATTTGACAACTTGTATACATAGTACGTTTTATACGGCAATATAATTATACTGTTTACGCGTTCGCCGTGCACGCCGTTTCAATATAAACTCTATATCGTTAAGAACCAGATACGTAAAAATTCTTGATTTTCAATTAAGAATTTTCGCGCATAATCTACTTTTAATGTCGCGATCGTGAGTTACAAGATTGTTCTTCTTAGACATTTCAAAAGTTAACATGAACACATATCGTAATTGATAAGATTTACAGTTACGTTATTTTATGTCAGTCAAGTTTTGCAGATTAAGGCGTGCACTTTTATTATTTTACAGGCAGGGCACCCTAATGCATTTATAATTACTTCGATTTACAAAATTACGGCGCTGTCTGTTGTTGGATTTCAATTTTCTCGACATGCATGTCGGGATTCATTAAAGTGGCTTGCTGTATAGCCTCTGCTAAGGCTTTGTCATGATCAATTGGATCGCCATCAGATTGTATCGTTATCTTCTGCTCCATTCGTGTTTCTACAACTCCATCTCGTTCGGTTTTGTACTATAAAAGAAAAGCTTACGTTAGAAACAATCTAAATTTCGAATATGATAATGAAAAGAACAAACTTACTGTAATTGTTTCAACAGTACGAGTTTTGCTAGAGATGGTTTGCGAACTAACGATTTCTCCTGTTGCGCTGTAATTTTCGTCCAAGTTTTCAATAGCTACTTTCCGTGATTCTGTCGCCACCAATGGTACCGTCGTTGTTGTAGTTACATTATTCTCTGGTTCAGCCGAATAAACGTGGCTTTCAGTAGCGACTATGACCGCCGGATCTGCCTATAAGTCATTAAAATCCACAGTTTAATAAAATTATGCTTTTTTAAATTTTAAATTAAAAAAAAATTTTAAATGGCTAGTCTTCTTTAATCACATAAAATTATAGATATATGATTCCAAAGTGAAGTTTTCTTTTATATCATTTGTTTTTTTTATAAAATCATATTAAAATATCCGTTATTTATGAAGATAAATGTATTTTATTTAACAGATTTCAAATAAATATGAAATATGCACACTATAAGTATGCTACGATTCGAGCAAAATATGTTTCTAATTGCGCCCAGTAAATCATACATATATAATGTTAGCTTTTAAGAAAAAATAAATTAAACAGTAAGTATAATTATTCTGCACTGAAAATCTTCGATCCATTATGAGCAATCATTCGTTGCTTACCTCTCAGCTATGCTTAATGTTTTGTTTTTCTTTTTGATAATAACAACCATGCAATCCAATCAGAGATTGACGAATGCATTTTTTTATACGTAAAAAATATATATTTTTTACATGAACATACACAGGCATTCAAATATATTTTAATACTATACCATTTTTATTTGAAGTTGATATATCCATCATTCCGAGTGTATTTGTAGAGTGTTACTGAATAGTTGTTGATGATATAAGCAGTGTAATGAATGGTATAGTGAATGTGTGAGATTGATTAATAGTCATCAGTGATATTTATTATATAGTTCTAGCTAGTGACATTTTTCCAAAACTATAACTATACTACCCATGTAAGTATTAGAGTTTTCTTAATTTGTTGCTCACCTTTTTAAATTATGATATTTGGTTCAATATGGAATGTTTCTATTTTTTTTTTTAATACAAACAATTAATAATTTAAAAAATATATAAATTGACACTTTACAATACTAAAAATACATTACTCTGTTACAGAATTTTTAAGGATGGATTAATACCACCTGATTAGTTACTTTTGTTAAGATTACCTGGTAATACTGATTGCAGAAGGCTTGTTGATCGTCATCAAGATCGATGGGAGTTCCAGAATCACAACTGCTCGAACTGGATGTACTGAGACGTCGTGAAAACAGCTACATCATGCAATGCGTTAGCCAAGCCGTTGCAATTAATGTTTGGATAAAAAAAAATGTAAAATAAAAGACTCATGAACTTTAGTGATGTACGAATACGTTAAATGTTGTTTTTTTACCGTGAAATCATTTACAATTTATAAATGTGCTAGATTAATTATGATCGTTATTTTGGTGGGCGCTGGATGTCTTAAGCAGTCAGCTTTTAAAACATATTCACGCAATTATAATTATTATTTAATAAACATTAGTTTCGTAAGTGAACTTTATGTGTCATCTTTTACATTAATTTAGCAGAGTGTTGGGATTTTGTGCTTTAGTTTGTTATTACAAAAAGACAGCAGTAAAATCTTATAATTGTTATATCAAATTAAATTGATTTAAAGAAACATTTTACTGCGATCTTATTATTTACTAACGTTCAGTATATTAAACTATTATTAAGTACAGTAGCATACATCGATAATAATATTTAACTGAAATAAAACTTACGTATTTATTTATACTTTATATAAAATGTTTACGAAAACCGAGACGAAAACACATCAAAGCAGAAGTCAATCATTGAACTCAGTAGATAAGAACGAAACTACGATCCGATGCAACAATTCATGCCTCTCAATACATTTAAAAATCACGAGCACTTTCTAGAATTTTTTTTAAAAGCCATAGTACAAAAATTACCTGCTCTCCAGATTGTACATGACTTGTTGTCCTGACTTCTTGCGTTACGGTCCGTTGTTCCTGCCTGTTGGCGCTGGTTGCCGTCGTGTGCGCTACAGTCTTTTCTTCAACCTAATATTAAAAGTAAAAAACGGTGTAACAAGCATCTACACTAAACAAATTTTGCTTAGAAAATTCAAGATTTAGAATAACATATATTTTTTCACTAAAATAATTTGTTTTTGTGTACAGTCTACAATAAAAAAATTTCAAGGTCCTTGATTTCTAGTTTTTGTGTGTTATCACATTCACAATTCATAGCATAATTCTTTAAAACAGGTGTTTGATAATTTCTAACATTACTGTCAAGTTGCTTCATTTTTTTTGTACTGAATAAAATCAACAAAAGTGATCATTACAATATACGACTTGACATACTATACAAGGAATATTCTATACTAGTAGAAAATTTTTAACAAACGAACCTGGCTGGTCTTCTGGTTCTTTTCAAGATCCTCGTGCATTGTGGCTGTTCGAGTTGTCACCGCTGTAGCTGATATGTACGGAGCTGTGCCATCACTAGGTGCCTCGGCCTAAATTACAACTACTTTGTGACCAATGCATGGTTTCAAATGATGATTATATCTAATAGTGATGATTTTACTTTTATAGTGTTCAAACTATAAAGCTTACTATCATTGATTTTATTTTTAATGTGATTTATGATATGGGGTATATTAAAAGTAAAAAAAATAGTAAGATAATAGTTTAAAGTACTGGTTCAAATTGCATGATTTTACGATTGAGATTTACGCATTATGTATAATATTCTACAGTAATGCAATCATAAATGTACAGTTTCTAAATACAAAAAAAAATAATAAGAAAAAAAAAGAAAAAAATAATAATTCATGCATATAAGCTATTTCATGACAGAAAATAACAATCTTTAAGGTATAAGACATGAACAATTAGAATAAAATTTACCAAAAAAATACAGATTTCACAATAACTGTCATAAAATACATTTTTACTTAGCATTCTCAGGCAACAAAAAAATTCAAAACAAACAAAACACGAACGAATACTAATTTACAATAAATATTTCTACAATACTGTATAGTTTAATGTTGAAATCAGTGAATTATCGAATTTCGATTTATACCTATGTTTTCCAAAATCTGTCTTTCATTTTCTTTCTCTTTATTCAATTTGTGTCATATGATTCTTTTGAAAATTTCACCTTATTAGTGTGCGTAGAAACAGTGATCTCTCCGGTACCGCCGGGTGTCAGATCCTCGACTCTTTCCTCCACGTTCTGCGTAACGCCTCCCTGATTCTTGATCATCGACTGCTTCGTAGTGGACTTGACGATCGTTGGTGTGCTGACGGGTAAAGCAGCTTTTTTCTGCTTTGGTACGTTCATTTTCTGTGCTGCTCCTTTGAGATCTCTTAGATCAACATCCTCTTTCTCCAGTGGTTTACCGCTGTTTGCGTAAACAATTCCGTCCTTGATAAAAGCACCACTGTCGTCGAAAATTTCCTGGTTCTTGAGCTTGCCATTCTTTTCGTAAACTTTGCCATCCTTCACGAAACTACCATCCTCCGAGAATGTGCCACTGGCTATTGGTGTTCCATCTTTGTTACAGAGTAGGCCTCGTTTTATTAATGTTATCGTAATCGTTGTATAATGCTTCTCAAGTGGTTTGCCCTGAGGTGTAACGACAACTCCGTCTTTGACGGCGTTGCCCTCAGCGTCAAAAGTGGCGTTTTTCAAAGGCTTGCCAGCATCATCGACGATAACGCCCTGCACGACTTTAAGACCTTCGGGTCCAAAAGCTTCTTGAGTCAGGGGCTGACCGTTAACATCGTATACCTTTCCGTTCTTCACGTAAGACGTCTCGGGGCTCAAAGTTCCCTGAAGTAGCGGCTTTCCATTGGATCCCAGCATTAAACCGTTCTTCACAATAGTACCGTCAGGATTAGCTTTGTTTTGAGTCAACGGTTGACCACTGCGGTCGTAAATTCGCCCATTCTTTATGGTCGCGCCGTCGTCATTGAAGGCAGCTGATTTCACAGGCTTACCATCCTTATCACAAACCAATCCGTACTTGTAAAAAGTGATTGTAACGATCGACAGTTTCTTGTTAAGAGGCTTTCCGTCAGGACCGTAGATGGAACCATCCTGAATGTAGCTTCCATCGTCATCGAAAGTTCCACGCTTTAACGGCTTCATATCCTTGCTGTAAATGAATCCATTTTGAATGTAACCATCTTCAGTTCCGAACGAGCTGTGATTCAGTGGTTGGCCATCTTTGCCGAAGAGTCGTCCCTCTTCTGTGTAATAACCAGCAGGCAAAGCAGATCCAGAGTTCAACAATTGTCCTCCCCATCCATATATAAGTCCATCTCTGATATAGGTCTCATTGGTTCTGAAGGGACCCTGTTTCAATGGTCGCTCGTTAACGTCGTAGACGACTCCATCCCTGATGTAGCACCCATCGGGCAACAGAGATGACTGGTTCTTCGGCTGTCCTTGCGAATCAACAATTTTTCCGTCTTTGATGGCAATACCATCGGGACCATTATCGTCTTGCGTCAAAGGTTTGCCGTCCCTACCAATGATTAGGCCGTTCTTGATTTTGTTGCCGTCAGGCCCGAACTCGCCTTCGGCTACGATTTTACCGTCCTTGTCATGAATCAAACCACCCGCTACGTAAGAACCGTCTGATCCAAAAATGTCACGGTTCAGTGGTCTACCTGAGTGGTCGAAAATCACACCGTTGGCTATGTAACTATCTCCTGGCAATGTAGAGCAAAGATTGAGGGGTTTTCCATCCTGTCCGTAGATTAGGCCATCCTTAACGAAACTTCCGTCCGGTTTGAAAAAGCTAAACTTGATAGGTTTGCCGTCTTTCGTGAGTACTTTGCCGTCTTTAATAGACAAACCTTCGGGCAACAAGCTATCTTGATTCAGTAGCTTTCCTGATTTGAAGTGCGCTACTCCCTTCTTAGCATAACTGCCGTTTGAGCCAAGAGATTCCTGTTTGACTGGCTTTCCGTCTTTTCCAATGACGTATCCGTCTTTAATTGTCAGTCCATCGTGACCCAAGACTCCTTGTTTAAGTGGAGCACCATTGGAGTCTAAGATTATTCCATCCCTAATGGCAGTGTTGTCGGACTTGAAGAGACTCTGATTCAGGGGCCTTCCGTTCCTATCGTACAACAAACCATTTTTAACAAAGGCACCATCCACGATTAAAGGTATCTGATTGAGTGGTCGGCCATCTTTGCCGTAAATGATTCCGTCCTTGATAAAGCTACCGTCAGGCTTGTAGAATGCATGTTTGATCGTCTTGCCGTCCTTTCCAACGATCTTACCATGTTGGAGATGCGCACCATTTGGTAGTAAAGATCCCTGGTTAAGAAACTTGCCATCTTTGCCATAAACTACACCATCCTTAATAGAAGATCCGTCGGAAGCAAAGGTCACGTGTTTGACGGGCTTGCCATCTTTTGCATAGACTTTACCTTCGGTGACGTAGTGTCCTTCGTGGCCGAGATCTCCGCTAGCCAAAGGCTTTCCGTCCCTACCGTAGATCAGACCATCGTTGATGTAGGTAGCATCAGGTAATAGGGCCACTTGTTGTTGGGGTTTACCATCGTTTTTGCAAACGACTCCGCCGACTATGTAGTTACCATCAGCTCCGTAGGAGCCTTGAGTCAAAGGTCTGCCGTCGTGAGCGAAGATCAGACCTTCTTTTACGTAAGTTCCATCAGCTCCTAGTTTATTGTACTGCAGGGGCTTGCCATTCTTGGACACGATTTTGCCATCCTTAACGAGCGTGTGATCTGGTCCCAAACCTCGTCGGTTTAGGACTTGATTGTCAGGACCGTATAAGATGCCATTCTTGATAGAGTTGCCATCGGTTCCCAGAACTTCCTGGTACAGGGGCTTGCCGTCTTTGCCGGTAACGACACCGTTGGCGATGTGTGCACCGTGAGGTCCAAAGTCAGCTTTCTTGATGGGCTTACCGTCTTTCGAGCAGATTTTACCATCGATAATACGAGAACCATCGGGACCCAGACTGTGCTGATCCAGGGGTTTTCCTTCCTTGGTGAAAATAACACCACCGATTATTCGCGAACCGTCGGGTAGAGGCAGTACATGATAGTCGGAATCGATTTTCTCAGTGCCGGGAATGATGGCACCCGGGGCTGCTTGTAGATTCTGTCCCTTGGACTCTCCCTTGATGAGAGCCGTGGATGCATTCTTGGGGTCCTTTCCAGCTGCTCCTGGAGTCGTGGTAGGTGGTGCTGGAGGTTGCACGGCGGGCTTGGTCACCGCCGGTACAGATGCTGCTACAGCCGTAGGTTGAGCAACGCCTTTTTGCTGTTCCTTCAGTCCAGCGGATTCAACATAGTTCAGTCCTGGAGTTTTTAGGCCTACCGGAGTTAAAGAGGGAAGGGGCACCGGAGTTGGTTTCGCTTCAGGTTCCTTAGCTTTCAGCTTCTCGGCATGTTCTTCGAGCTTTTTGTTCTCACCGGGTGCATAGTTGAAAGCCAAACCAGTGGCTTTGCGGCTACCCGAGGTGGGCGACTGTTGATTTTCAGGTCCAGGCGAGGATGGCTTGTCTTCGTACGTAAAACCATGGGGTGTGAAGCGCTTTTTCGTTGGCGAGGACTCGCGCTCTTCGTATTCATAAGGCTTGGTGAAGGCCAGCTTGTCGGGTGAGGTTGTTGACTTTTCAGCGTCAGATTTTTCATCGGGGGTCTTGACCCTTTCGGAGGTAGACAGATCGGATTCAAGATCGCTCTTGTCCTTGGAGTCGTCGAGATCCTTGTTCTTCTTTTGCTTCTTCTGCTTGTCGTCCTTGTCTCGCTTACCAAACAGTCCGAAGGCACTGACTGGACTCTTTGGTGGATGATGAAAAATGTGATGGAAAAAAAGAAAAAATTTTCGTTTTGTCAAAAAATAAGGATAATGAGCGATAAGTAAGTCGTGGCGGTTGTGATTTTACAGGTGCATTCCACGTGAGTGTTGAGGTTGTTAGTAAGGAGATTGACAAAGGGGTAGTGTCACTACGTCTCAAAACTATGTTAGTCGTGATGTCTTCCTCTCAATTGTCAGAGATAAGATGACTGTGGCTCTACTTTGCCGACGATGACAACACTAAGATCGCTTGTGATTTTTCACGCTTTTTATCGCGTCCAATAAACTTACCTTAATCTTCTCCTTCTTTTCCTTTTCAGGTTTTTCAGGCTTGTCTGGGGTTTTGGCGCCTTTTTTATCTTTCTTTTTTGCATCCTTTTTCGCGGGTGACTTTTCGTCAATGCTTTCAAGTTGTGAGCTATCATTAATTACATCAGATTTGTTGAGATCGTTATGGTTTTCCTTTTCATTTTCATTTTTAATGTCCTTCTTCTTCTTAGACAGACTACCGGTCGGTAGGACTGCGATACCTCCGGCCGGTTTCTACAATGTAAAGTAATTCACAATCACACGTCGCTTCATGCAATAAGCGTTAAGCTCTCTACTTTTATTTTCTTTCTAATCTACGATTTATAGTTTTATCCTACATACATGTAAATGAATAATATAAATAGAATAATAATATATCATATTATAACAAATAAACACTATAACTAAACAATGCATTTGCCGTGCTCCCATGCATCACAATAGATAAGATTATTTATGTATAAGCTCTTCTACTATTTGGGTATACGATGTCACATAAATATTTAGAATAAAGATGATAGAGCATAATTAATATATATTAAGTTGTAAGAAAATGTTAATCATAAAATTAGAATAGATTATTTGCAGGAAGTTCGTTAAAAATATATTTTCTATAAAATAAAGCACTATCTCCAGATTTTCTTGCAAGTTTCATTGAAAGTAGCCAAGAATTTATAAGACGTTAATAAGTACTTAAAAATGCATCAAGACAACAGTGGAAACCGTCTAAGCATAAACCGAATAAATAAATATTAGTCTAACAGAAAGATGTGAATCGTGTACACAAATATATTGAAACAAATTTAAAAGTGACGCTGATGTTTTTTATGTTTGGTTTTAGTATCAATCTTTTAAATTTGTAATAGAGCCAAATAACAACGAAAAAATCAAGACATGCATTGATATAATCGATAGAAACACCAAATGGTTCGCTCAAATTTTAGTATCTAAGAGGCTTGTATGTATTACGAGAAGATGGAATGGTGCATGTTGGGTATGATTCATTGGTGTAATAATCTCTTATACCTTTCCACCGGCGTCATATTCTCCTTCCAGGCTACTTGCACTGCTGGCCGACGTCGTTCCGGCGCTTGTTTTTCGCGTGAGCTATTAGGTGTTAGTTACGTGTCAGTTAGTTATCAATGACGAAAGCTCTACAGATTGCACAGGCAAAATAAATAAAATTCAAACACCGCACCGTGAACTTTCCCTTTCATTTGTGTCAAGACAGAATATTTACAGTATGTATTGTTGAATAAAATCTCAAAGCTTGTGATGTGAATAACTTGAAACAATATTGTCAAAAGTGCAAAAGTGGGTGTTGATAAATTTAGTGCAAGTAAAACAATTTTGTCCTTTTCTTGATGTAACTATCAGTTTTTTTGCTATCTGCGTCAATAATCCATAGAGCTTATAATAATATGATTAATGAGACGATACAAATGGTTGATATGACTTATCAAAGTGTTAGGTTCAACAATTTTGAAAGTGAGCCAATTGGTGTTTAAACATTTACTAATATCTGCAGAAACACAAGATATGGCATATCTTCATACATTGGGACGCGACAATTAACAAATGCTTCATTTAACCTTGCATTATGGACAATGTTCTCTAAATCATACCAGAAAACTTTTCTTTTCCTTCCTAATCTACAACTCAAAATCGAGAAAATAATACCTTTTCCTTCTGCTTTTTAATAGGACTTGGTCGTTGGTCGATATGCTCCATAGCAGGCAACGTTTCCGGTTCGTAGCTCATAGTATGTCGTTTGCTTGGCTCTGAACTATAGGGTTCAAGATTCTTCTGTTGACCTAAAGCTGAAAGCACAGGTTGTGACGAGCCTATTTCAATGTTAATGCAACCGTTGCCGTTGATATTATAGTATGTTAAATAAGGCACTTGCGGTAAACATAATCTACTCAATTGGAAGATTAAATTGCTCAGTTTACTTACTGTCCATGCTTCGTGACGTTAGTCTTCGTGCACTGAGAAATCTTTCGAACTTCGGAGGTTGTCTTTCAATTGGAGTCTTCTTTGTTTCGTAGTGCGTTCGTCCCGAGTATCGGAAATTCGATCCCAGGTGAGGCAATAGTCCAACTTTCTTTACAGGCTCAGGGCTCATGAGCCTAAAAAGGAAATTAGAAATAAAACTCAAATAATCCTACTGATATTAATCATTGTTCCAAAGAAACTGAATAGTACTGAGGGCACACCTGAAGAAGGTATGGTGTTCGACGCATGTTTTCCAGAGTTTCTTAGCTGCCCTATGGTTCGCCAATTTGAATCCAATGGTCGACTCGAATTGTTCGAACTCACCGGGTCTGATCTTGATGTAGAAATTATGCCTTTTGTAGGAAATCTTAAGAATCTTCGGCCATGCAAACCTGTTGATCCTAAGCCTGTCCCTGTAAACTGACAATCCCGTCGAGCACACGCCCAGAGTTATATCTACACCTTCGGAGTCTTTCGCTGGATGGAGGTCGACACCGTACATAGCTAGTTTCTTTGCATTCTCAAGGTAATGCAATTCAGCTTCAGCGGGTGTTTGACCTCTGCAAAGCGGAAACAATCGATTATGAATTTTAAAAGCCTATCGTCTATTAATAATACGCTTGAAGCGCGCGTGGACAATTACTCACTTGTACGATTTGTGATATTTCATTATTTTCGCAACCAATTCCGGCGTCTGGTTGGGAGCGAATTTGAAATCTTTCAAGTAGCCCTCGCCATGCTCCTCGGCATCATAATCGCCGACTTCAGATTGCACGAGATAAGAGCCAAGAAGAGCGTGCGTGACGGAAGAGCAGGGCAATCGCCCTGTTATTATATCATTCCTAATTTGCAGGCACAGCTGATAGCGCGTTATATCTTCTTGCAATTGCGCTGGATCGGGCGGATAGAATTTTACTTCGAAATGTAGCTTCCAAGGCTCGTCTGTTGCGAATAAAGTAATTATCGAAATTAGTTTTTCAAATTTACGCATCTATTTTCAAAAATCAAGAGTTTCTGTAAGTCAATTTATCAACGTTAGAATTTAACTCTATATTAATATCAATTTAAACAACATTGCACAACAATTTTCATTTTAAAAAGTATGAATTGCATAAAACTACATGAATCATTCGTTTTTTTTTTAAACAGATATTAATAAATATCACAAGACAGAGAACAAATATCTCATTACTGTTTGATTTTTATTATATCTGTCATATCGCGACGCTAAATCTGAACATTTGATTGACTTTCGGAACCCTTTTAACAAGAGCCAATTACACGTGACATACGTTTTAGGAACTTTGAGATTCTCTTTTCCAAATCCAGCCAATTGCGGGGGTCGTATTTGTCTTCGTAAATCAGTCCGAAGTAATCTTTCTCCAGAAGATTCATGCTCTGACACACTCGATCCAAGAGTTCGTAGCCCTTTGCCTTTCTCTGCCAAAAAAGAGTGAATTTCGGTGAGAAAACGAAGTTGCAAATAACTCGTCGAGACCCCGTTTCAATTTGCTCACCTCAATGTTAAAGTCTTTAACGCTGCCGTCCAGAAGAGTGACCTTCGCGAGGGCGAGCTTGCCCTTGCTGAGAGGACTCTTGCTGGGCGAGCTGGTCCCATTTTCGGTGGTCGTTTCCGTCGGCCCGACGCTCGGCTTCCGTTCCTCCGGCATTTTTAACGCTTAACTGCAACATTAAAAAGAAAGCACATCCCACCATTAGTCACATATATATGTGTATACACGAGATCCGTCGGTTGCTATCAATTGAAGAGCTTAAATTAATGAGCACACATTCGTCTTCATCACTCATTCGAGGGACTATTGCAATTAGAAGCGATTGCTGCTCCGACAAAACATTCTTTTCTCTCGGGACAAAGACGGTGTTCTTGATTCAAGAAAATTCGCGCAGAATATATTCACAAATTACGATACGGCAATATAATTGTGATTCGATATGAAAACATTTTTTCTCAATACACTGAATTAAGAAAAGGTTCTCAAAGAACTATTAAGAAAAAATAAATAAATAAATTTGTTGTAGATACACGCATAATTTATAAGCGCAGAGACGAGGACAAAAAAATCCGTCGAAAGCTCACGTGTGGCTTTCCCTTAAAAGCTCGGCAAAGGCAAGGTCGACTCTCTCTCTCTCTTTGCCTCTCGGAATATTACCCTCGCGCGCGGTCGAAAGAACGAGGCTAAAATCAATTTTCCCTTTCGCGTTACGTCAATGCACAGAAAGTTCACACGAACGTCAGGAATCCTCGCTTATATATGTGTATACACGCTGCTGTGTATACACGCACGGGAGCCCGCGATGCGTGACGCGCGTTGCGGGAGAAGGTCGCATGACAATTTCATATTACGCTCCCGACGGCGGCGACCATCGTCGCGGCGCAACAAAAGTAGATCTCCTCGTCGTTTCGCCGTTATTACTATATGCGCATACCTCAAAGAAAGTGGAAGCGAGTCAACGATAGGATAGGGAATGAAAAAAAAAAACTCACAATAACGCGCGCGTGCACGTATACGCAGGCGCGGGAAGAGCTTTCAAAGCTTATACACTTCCATTAGTCAAACCGAGCAACGCACGAATATCGCTGCTATATACACACAGTGTGATACTGCGTATTTCCAGTCCCGAGTCCTGAGCGTAATAAATCCCGTCTATCCTTTTCCATATATAGGTATATATAACACCCCGCCGCGCAGGATAAAAAAGCACGACTGCACACGCGCGCGAAACGCGATAGCCCGACGCAATTATACAAAACGTCGTCCGCTGCGGAATGATCGCGATTTTCCGCAACGCGGAAGCCGCGCTCATTTTTTCACAAGTATACAGCACAGTCGGACGAATAATACACAGCGCAAAAAAAAAAGAGTCGGAGAAAGAGAGAGAGAGAGATATAAGTGCGCGCGCGGCATTATTATACGCTCGCGCGCACACAACGGCGGCGCGACGATAAAAATACGATTCTCCCGTGCATCAGCAGCCGGGAAGCGACCGCGACGAGACTCGAGAGAGTGATAAGAGAGAGTGAAAGCCCAGAGACACTAGAGCAGCGTTAGGTGTCTCTATATAGCACATCGTGTATATCTACTTAAGGGACTAGACTAGTGTGCGCGAAAATAATCAATATCTCCTCGAGAGCAGCACTATAGAGACGAGCGAGACGCGTCTCGCCGCAGCAGCAGCAGCAGATGTGCGTAACCGGAGAGCCGCTCTCCCGCGCCGCAGCGCGCGGAGTGTACTTTTATTTGGGATATATAGCAGAAGAGCTTACTCTCGGCTGTCACTATTATACTCGGCGTCGCGCGCGTGTGTGTGGAAGGCGTCGACGCGGGATGGCTCCTTTGCACGCGCTCGCGCGAGAACCGCAGCTGATGCGCGGAGCTTGCAAAAATCCGCAAGAGGGAAAGAGAGATAAGCGCTCGCGACGCATTGATTTATGCGAGTTTCGCGATTGATCGGCTCTCGCGTGAATGGGATCGCAGCTCTCATTCATGCTTTTTTTTTCGTCTGGATATAGACGAGAGAGGTTGCGGATAAGGCGGTATTACCACACGAGATGCGGCTCTTTTTCTATTTTCAGATCGGCTCGGCTGCGCAAACGGCCGTTACGGAAGAGTGTCGAGATTGTGCGAATTGTATCGCGGAGGGAGACGTTGGGAAGCTCTTCTTGGAATAATATTTTGCTTGTAGCGAGCGGTGCCGAGGATGCAGTTTGAAACGCTAGATACACATGTCGCCGCGCGCGAGATATATAGAAGCTGCGGGTTTTGTATTTCTCGCGCGCGGGTAAACGCGGACGATGATAGGCATCGCTTTTAGCGAGAAAGTTTCGAGCGCGGCGTATATATATAAGTATTACGACGATGTGCAAAATAGTTTGTGAAAAGGATTCGCTTACCCGGAGATATTCACGTATTTATTTTTTCTTCGCGACTATACGCGTGTGTCTATGCTGCACGTTTGAGAAAAAAAATATTTTCTATGATTCACGTCGCAACTATCACCGTAAATCGTCAATCATAATTTAACGTCGTTACACATTACCTATCTCCGAGCGTACATTTGAATACGTATAATTAAGCTCTAGTTGTGTATATCGAGAAAAATTAAAGATCACGGTTACTAAAAGCGAACGCTTACGTGATACGCTATCGTTATACATCGTACTTATACATATACAGACACACAGACTGTGCGGTGCGCGAGTCAGGCAATTTAAATAGAATAGTTATGAATCAGTCTATAGCGTTTACGAAAGTTTCATGCATATATATACATAGACGAATCCGAGCTTATCATCCGCGACTGCACTTGAATTCGCCTATTCAACTTTCCAGACGATTCTGCATCGGCGGCAGATCTTGCCGGGACCATTTTCGCCGGCTATGCGCGATATATATATATATACACGAATAGACGCGAAACGAGAAAGTTTTAATCAGTCTCTCGCGGGTATAGAACTTCGGGGGGGGGGGGGGGCAACAGTTGCAGTCGTCATTTTCCTCGTTTGCTATCGACGTGTCTCTCCGCATAATGTAGATACGGAATCGAACGTCATCAGCGAGTTACCGCGACGACATGTGTGTATATCTAAACGTGGCGGTAAGTACCGGAATTTAGTCGCGTATATCGCACGTGATGCATTATTTCGTCGGGAGACGGAGATTAGTGCCAATCGGGTTAGCGCGGCGATATCGATTTTATTTTTTTCAGCGCTGCAGGATTCGATTTGCAAACGCAGAGCGCATAAGTACACATAAGTATATGTACAGCTGCATCACAGCCAGCGCCTCGTAAAAGCGCCGTCGCGAACGAGAAGCCTTTTTACGACGCTCGCGCGCGCGACGCTTTAGTCACACTTTCGCGGCTCTGAAAACGCGAGTCTGGCTATCTCTCTCGGAGGATAAAAACACTTTATCGCTATAATCGACGATAGATAGATGTCTATACAGCTGTAAAGGGAGCGAAAAAAGCGTTGGATTAGGAAAGACGCCTTGGTTTCGATATTCCGCGTGTATTTCTCCGAGCGCGAAGGTTGAACGAAATTAATCGCCGTTGCGTGTCTGACAACGCGTTTAATGCAAGATGCAAGAAACATAAAATTTATCTTGAAGTAAAAAAATTTTTCTCAAAAAAAAGAAAAAAAAAACAATTCTACAATGGAACGATTTAATCGCGATGTGCGTTATACGCACGTATGTGTACGCATACGTACAAAAGAGAACTGCGCCCCGATAAATCTGTAGCGGCAACGCAGAGCCAGTCCTCTTCCTCCGCGCGCGCGGCATAAAGTGGATCGCGAGCGCGCTGCAGTCTTGCACGATAACAATTTCCATTATGTAACGCCATTATAATTTTTATTGCGACGCCCACTGCGTGTAATAGACGAGTGCGCGCGCGCGCATGCACTTCTCGCGTGTGTATACATGTATTGTATGCATACCGCGGCGTATGTACTTATACATATATACAATGCGATTGCCGCTTACTATATATAGCGATAAATCCTTGTTTCAACAAATTGTCGTTTCCTCTCTGGAGAGTGAGAGAACGAGGCTTGATACGAAACGAATTCTCGGACGTGCCGCAGGTTCTTTAATAACACGTCGAGTTATTCGTGCCGAACGTGAGCGAGGAGAGAGAGAGAGAGCGCGTGCGATAGGCGCATTTTTTCGTTTTGAATTGGGAAACCTAACGTACGGCTATGTGTGGATACAGTGCAATACAATGAAGGAGCCGGTGTACGCATTTTCTGAGTATAGAGCGGAAATATATTGGTATAAGCTTTGAGGGATTTGCCTGTGTATATATACGTGTACGTACAAGAGCCGTCTTGTTTCGAAAACTACCGAAGTAAACGTCGAGATTACAGAAATAGGCCTTTTGATAAAGTCAGTCGTGCACTCTTTTTCACGTCGACGTATACACGCACACGTGCACAAACACACGTACCATATGGACGCAGAGCTAATCTCTCAGCTGGGACGATGTTCCGGCTCTTAAAAACACGAGAAATTATCTTTTACTGTATAGTGTTATATACTTATGTTACTTAAAACGCCAACTATCCCACGCAATATATACACACACACTCGCAAGAGATTTTTCCGTCCTAATAACACGTTATACATCCCAGGAACAAACAAAGCCGTAGTTAGTTATAACGGCACGCAATTTCTCTCTACACACTTTTCTCGGGTGTACACGCAGTATACGATACCTATTACGGCCCACCGAAAGCTCTCTCCACGAAACTTCAAGCCCACCCAGTGTTCTACTATACATTGCGGCTGTGATGCTCTTCGAATCGTAAGTGTACACACTCCGATGCAACAGCAAATCCTCAAAACGCGTCTCCAATATGCAAACGCGTATTATTCATTGCGAGCAGCGGTACACACATCAGAGACGATGCATCATCGGTGGCATCGCCGCTCTTACGCAACAGGATCGAGGCCTCGCCTCTATGAATTCTCCATCTCTGTCTTTCGCGCGTATATACGCGCTGTGTGTTTACAATATATATATAGGTACATATGCGCGGAGAGTAGAGAGAGAGGGGCACGTATACGCGCGAGAGCGTCAATTGCGGAGAGGGAATCACCGGCTGCGGTGCATATATATATAGACACGTGTATACGTGTGTGTGTGTGTATACTATATATAGTGTATACCTATAGAGCTCGTAGACATACCGGCCTAATCGTCATTAAAATTCCGATCTCGGGCTGTGGGAGACACGCGAGAGATTTTTCCTGGGCCGTGTGTATATCGCACACGCGTTTACGCTTGTTTGTCGGCAATATCGATCGGAGTAAATTTATTAATAATTATATCGGAAAATTTTCTACTCGTCATCGATATACACACGACGCCCTATCGGAGCAGTCGCGCGCGAGATTACGAAGCGCTAAGAACTTTTTCAAGTACCGCTTAAATTTGAAGCAGGTGGTATTATATATTACAGGCTCTAATCGAACCGATCGCATTTATAAAAAACTGTCGCTCTCCGGTTGACCGGTTAACATACTTATAATATACAGACACAGTATATAATAAGCAATCATTTGCGCCACAGCTCCGGGGAATGCTTTCGTCTCTGCGGGTGTCGGGGCTCTTTTCTAGAAAAAAAAAAACGCATCGTCGCGACTTTTTTCATCCCATCCGTACAGCAGCAGCAGCGGCGGCGGCGGTGGCGGCAGCAGCAGCCTCATTGTTTTACCGTCGCGCGCGAGGCATTACGGAGTTAGGCTAACGCGCGCGAGCGCGCATAAAGCGGACACTGGCGTGGCTATGACACGGCGCAAACAAGGTCGGGCTCTTAAACTGGGTCGCTCGTCGTGTGCTCCGATGCTGCGCGCGCGCGTGTGTGTCGTGTGTTCCGCCGTGCTTCCACATACGCGTTTACAAGTGATAATACAGAATCGAGAGAGACGTTGTGTATTACACAGAGAGAGAGAGAGAGGTGAAAACGAGGTGTAATACGCGGACGTGAAAGGAGAAGACGAAACCGTTGCGTCGGAGACTCGTCGTATATATATATACAAACAAACATAACGCGGTAAACGGTATATAAACAAAGCGCGCTCGGCGCTCGCGTAATTGAGTGAAAAGTGCAGCGTAAAGATAAAATATACTCGAGAGCCAACAACTTCGGCCGGGGCGTGTCGTCCACTCTCTCCTTCCGAGTCCGCTGATGCGGCTTTTTCCACATTGGCCGAATGCTCGCGCTAAAAGTCTTAATCAGTTCTGAAAGCAGTTCGTACTTATGCAGTTGTATTATCGCTTTGTGTTGCGCACTCTCGATTCTTCTGTTTTTTTTTCTATCCAGAAAAAGCCCGAGAGACGATTAGCCGACGACGACGACGACGAGGAGGAGGAAATCCCGGCGAGAAACGAAGACAATCGCAGCAGACGTGTTACGTACTTATCTCTCTGGAGCACTTATACACTGTATATATATACGGTGTACACACTTGCGAGGATTTAATCGTGCGCGTGCCGGCGAAGGCAAAAAAAAAGGAAGCGCCGCGCGATGCGGGCGGACGGGCGTCGCCATGGAGATATTTGGCGCGCGAGCGAGCGGCTGTCGTCATCGCTCTGAGTATGCGTGTGTTCGAGCGAGCCACGCCGACCTTTGCGATGAGGTAATGCGTCCGTTTTTATAGTCCGCGGCGCGAGAGACGTATGGAAGAAGTTCGCGCTCTTCGACTGAGGGAATTTTTTTTTCGAGGACTTTTTTTGATGGGGCAGGAGCAGACACACTGTTCGCAAGAGGGTTCGGTTGATGTATACCTGTTTCGCCGGCTGCAGGTATATGTGTCGTCGATGCCGCTGGTGGAGAGTCGAGAGAGGCTTTCGAAGAAGATTACTTAAATGGGTCAGAGCAGACTTTGAGAGAGAGAGAGAGAGAGGTGTTGACGAATTGGCTTTGAGGATTTCTTGCTTTAATCTAATTTTCATGCGCGCTTTTTATTTTAAGCTCTCTCTCTCTCTCTCTCTCTCTCTCTCTCTCTCACTCGGAATTTAGGTGTAATTCCAAGATTTTCTCGCGTTTGCGTTTTGAAAAAGTCGCGTCGGAATTATATATATATAGTGATATTGATAAAACAACCTCGCCCTATGACGTCGTATACAAATACCGGCGCAAGGTTGAAGGGGACGTTATATTCTATATCCACAATACGATTTCCTTATGATATTGAATTTTGAAAATAGAACGTACACGTATGCTAATGCGCACATAAAATTTTCCATTTTCTCTGCGCATCTGTGTATATACGTAGATTTCGATTCATCAAACTTTTATTACCGTACTTTATTGCCTTGGCTTTCCGACGGGATATCAATATAATAATCCAATATGCGAGTGTATTCGAATGATCCATACCTATTTCAGAAATTCCTTCCGCAACGCCCGAGACCGAAATAATAGTTCGCTCTAAAAATAAATCCATTATCGCTCAACTAGCTCGAAGTGAAGTGGAGCTACAACGAGCTGTGCTCTATAACGCGGCCCTTGAAAACTGATCAAATTTATGAACTATATGCACGATCCGACGTTATAGCTATCGTCGCATTCACGAAGGCGTATTGCAAATTGCTCTCGTGGTGTAATGCGCGCTCAAACGATTATTACTCATAGCTAAGGCGTGATACAAAAGATAAGTGAGCCCATACACTTCTTTTGTAACCTCTGAATTGCAATGTATACATCATGTCCAAAATTTTCAATCGAGACGTACAGTCTCACCGATCAAAATTCCAGAAGGACACCATTCGGAATTTGACGTTGGCGCAGATTTGAAATATTTCGCATACCAATTTCGCGTTCACTTCGAGCAAAAAGAACACGTCCAATTCCATGACATACATCAACGAGATATTTAAAACTTCTATTTATAGAACTGACTAACATCATCATTACTTCCATTTGACAGGATTAAATCGTCGTCCACTGCGGTATACGCCGCCGTAGCCGCATAGCAAGAGAAGCCTTATTGAAATAAAGCTTCCGTTAAAAGTGAAAATTCATCGACTATATGCGTACAACGTATAGTCGGCTTCGAAGCAAAACTCGCGGCTCTCCCAAACAATGTCAATAGTAAACAACGAGCGAGCGCCGCGTAGTGTACTACCTCTCGCCTAAGAAGTACACTAATGAGGATGCAGACGATGAAACTTGGCCGGAGGCGCGCGCGCGACGTCGTCGTGCCGAGCGAGACGCTGCACAGAGCGTGGGATTTGCATAAATTTTTAAAAAAGACCACCTCAAGACGCCGCCCCGCACAGTACACGCGTTCAAAGTGTGCATAGTGCAGCATCAGCGATGCGCGCGCGAGATGTCGCCCCCCCCTCCCCCACCCAGCCAGCCAGACGCTTGAAATTTTTAATAGAGCTCTCGCGGACAAAAAGAGGCGATTCCTTTGCTCTCTCCTTCTCTCGCCTCTGCTTTGACGTGGCATTATATACGCGCAGTGTGCAGCCCCGGCTAAAAGGGCCGCGATTGTCGACGTCGTCGTCGTCGTGAGTAGTGAGGGTCGACTGATTATTCACTCGCCTGCCGCCCACGCGCTCTTTCTCTCTCTCTCTCTCTCTCTCGTGCAACCGGCTCACTTTAAGATTCTCATTCGCGATGTATCGCAGGAATCGCCGCCCTTCTGCCGGGCGTTATGCAGCTCGCGCGCACGCGCGTTTATGCTAATTCGCTGCTTCGGATTTATAATATACGTAAGACGTGCTTCGCGCGCGAGCTTTCGCGAGGTAAATCGGATGGTTTATTATACATAGGCTGCGCGCCTATATATTGGCGGAGCGTATCTCGGCTTTTCTTGAAATTTCATATATAGGTGGGAGCTGCGCTACGGCCTTTGAAATTAGCAGTCTAATACGTTGTGTGCACCGCGCGTGGATAAGATTTATCGAGGATTTGAATAATTATTCGTCGCTGCGTGGCCGCGGTGCGCAGCTCCTAATACAAGAGCGAGAGAGAGTTGCGGAGTAGTATTCCAGTTTAAATTGGAATCTTCGCTATAATATAGGTATATGGGACGCGCGGGGCAGGAGGCGGGAGTAATTTATGCCATCGTAAATAAATATTCCTGATTTATGCGAAAATTTTTCTGCGAAGGATGAAAATTGAACGGGTATAATGCGTGATAAATCGAGGGAACAGTTGATGTATTATACAGTATGTGCCGAGCGACGAGCTCTCGCGTGTGCAGCCCCGTGGGCGCCGACGTTTATATATATATGGGAATTAAAGCTTTGATTCGGTCTAATTTAAATTCTACACGAACGAATTAAGTCGTATACATACACGACGCGGCTGCTGCACCGAAATGTCTTTCCTTTCGTAATGTAATTGATAGTATATATATACGTATATTACCCGAAGAAATCTCGCGACGATCTTTATGAGCCGAGATTTTATAGTGCCTCCGTATTATTACTCACTTCAAAGTCGCGAGCTATATTTGCGCGCGAAATTTAAAGGTCAAAGAAAATTTAATCTGCCAAATGCATACTCCACTTACTATGTATTGAACGCGTGCGCGCTATATACTCGTGCGGCGTTTTACAGCCAAATCGACCTCCAGTCCAGTATTATTTTCTCTTTCTCCCCATCTCTCGAGAGAAATGCAGAACCGCACTGCTTCCGAAATAATAAAAGTGTTAAGCGAATATCAATCGCAGCCGAGTGGGAAGTGCTCCCCCGCCCACGTAGTTTTCCAATTCACGCATTACCCGCGCGCCAACGCACATCGCATCTCTCTTTTATATTCCTCTCTCGGCTTTGCAGCTGTTCTGCTGCGTATACGGTCTCGAGTGTCTTCGACAGACGCGTGTACGATATCGAAATGCGCTTGATGTATATACTGTACACATGGACACATGCGAGTACAGCAGGTTTATTGACTCTGAGAAACTCGGAACTGATGCGTTATATATCTATATACGTACACACGCATCGACCTATCGCGTGCTATTGACGTATGAATGAAAGAACGCACTGTGTCGCCGCCGTGTATTATATGCCGTAATTCCTCCATATATCGCAGCAGTAGCAGCGGCAGTTATATGTCTATACAGTCGAGCGGAACGCGTGTATATACTGCAAAACTGCTGCGCTCGAGAGAAAAGCGCGAGTTTTCATCTCGCGAAAAGCCATGAGCGCGCGTGTCTCGAGCAGCGAGAGCGCACGTGTATATTGTGCTCTACCTCGCAGGATATATACGTAAAGAATAAGCGCAGACTTATGCACACAGGCATGTTTGATCGATATCGCTTCGAGACGCCGGCAATTTTCCGGTCTCTCGATCGATGTCAAGAGCCAGACGAGATTTATTATCGGCTTTTAGCCGGCCCGAGAGGCTACGTTTGCGTTTGTGTGTGAATTGAGAGAGAGAGAGAGAGAGAAAGAGAGAAAAAGAGGCGAGACTCTTTTTTGTTTTCCCCTTGGCGTGTCCGATGGCGAGGTTAAATTATTTACGGGCTCGTAGGAGGTCGGAGTCTGCACACTGCTGTACTGCACATTTCCCAGGAGAAAGTGGAAAACAGCTTTACGACGCGATTGAACGAGAGAGAGAGAGAGAGAGAGAGAGAGACAGACAGAGAAAGAAATTGATGCTTCATTTTTTGCCTCGGTGATTTTATCGATGATTTAAGAATTTCGCTTCGGCGCTCCGAATCAACGAAAATGTAATATATAGTTAATATATGCGCATTCTGTAATTAATTAAAAACGCAATTTTTTTTTCAAGCTTGCGCGTGTCCTAATTAAAAGCGAAGCGCCGCCGTAAACTTGGCAGTTTTACGAGGAATAATTCGATTTTATGTCAACGTCGCTTTTCATATATATCGAATTATATTATCTCAGCAAAAAACTGGCCACTGAGTGTGTGTACAGCTCGACGATAAACACGCAAGCTGTCGGTTTTTAAAAACTAGAACACCGCCTTTTAAACGAAATTAAGTGTACCTCTCAATGGCTATACTCGGTCTCCCGTATATACACACTTCTCCTCTCCGTGGAGAACAGTTAAGTCGATGGGATAGTCGCTTCGACATTTCACAAAAAAACAAAAAAAAAACAAACAAAAAGACACGCGTCCACAACAGCAACGACGAGTCGACCGTTAATTCCAGGCGATCGCCTCTCCACCGCAAAATTAAAAATCCATAGCAGATCGGACACAAACGTTCGCTGCGTATACATATAATACAAACAGCACTCTTGAGGCACGTGCGCACAATAGACTCAATTTCCCGCAGGAAAAAGAGCTCGACTAGCCAAACAATCAATACATCATCCCATTCCGCAGAGATTCTATACACTTAACTCGCACAATCACCGTTACAATCCCATCGCTCGCCGCGGCAGCGGCAGAAGCCCGCGAGCTGTCATCAATGCTCAGGCTGGCATGAAAAGAAAAAAAAAATTATGAGCGACTACACAGACAGTCGACCAATAACACAATGCGCATCCGAAGAAAGCGCGAATCGCCGCACGGAGGAAAACACTATATATATGCGGCAAAAGAGAGGCTCGCGCGCGATCGCCGTACACACATTTGCGAGACTAACGAAGCGACGCTGTTGCGCGCGAGGCGAGCTTGTACACATATATATAAGCGCGCTGCGGAGTCGTCGGCTCGCGAAATCAAACGACGCGTCGCGCCGTTTCATTAACGAGGCGGGCGCGCGTGTGCCTCTCGCTCGTCGTCGTCAAGTATCCGTGAAAGCACACAGTCCCGTCTATATAGGTGTATACTTACACGTACACGGTTACACGTGCGCACACAGACACGGAGTGTGTATACATTTTCGCGGAGGCGCTTTTGACGCGCTCGGCGATGATTAAAGGGCTCGGCGCCCAGTCGAAATGTACTGTACGACTCGCCCGAGGCGCCAGGATAGCCCCCCCCCCCCCCTCTGAATCACTATCGCGCCGATTTTACTTTCGAGCAGGTGCAGTGTGTGTATAGCCAGACGCAGTCGTCCTTTTGTCAGCGATCGAGGCGACGATTCGGTAGTACAATGGGCCGCGAGCTTTTCGAATTGTATGCGTATATCTGTGGAGTTGCAGCCGGTATATACAGAGGGATCGAAGAGAGGGGGAGAATTTGCGAGAGGAATTGCAGATAGGCTCGTAAATTCGAGTCGAAATGCTGGCTTTGTGAAGTGTCTAACAGGAGGTATATATATAGCTTTACCTACTTCATAGATCTGCGAGGAATATTATATATGTATATAGCGTTTGACTGCCGCGAGAGACGCGGAGATATCGAGCTCTATATATCTGCCTAGCGTGAAGAGACGGCCAAGTTTATACACGGCGAAAAGTTGCAGAGGGAGCGATTATATTCGTGAGAACAATTTTATCGTTCTCATTTACGGAGAAGCTTTCACGCTCTCTCAATCGCTGAATAATAATTCACGGGTAGAGGCAGTCACATAAAAACTCTTTGAAAACTACTCGCTGAAAAGAAGCGTGTATATAACGTAAGAATTGCACAAAGTGCAGACTATCGCGCCAAATGTCATACTGTATATACTATACAAGCACAGACACACACTGTATACGCTCGTCGTATCGGAAAAGCCGCGCGAGCTTCTATTATGTACACTAAAAATATGTATATAATACACATCATCCTCGTCGGCGCGCCGGAAAAAATAAAAAGCTTCCGCGCTCGAGAGCGAAAGAGATTCGCACACACATAATGCTCCTCTCCCGATCGGCGGCCCCTCTCCTCGCGCTCTCCCGCGCGCAACATTCATAAACAACATCCAAGCGTATTATACATGTATAGTGCAATGCACACAGACACGAGAACCGCATGAGTCACTCACACGTCTGCCCTCAGACTTGCTTTTACCTACATATACGCGCGCGCGTGTGTGTGTGTGTGTTTATCAGCCGCGTCACGAATAATATATATATATATATCCATATACTCTTGAGCGCAGACAACTCCGGCGAGCGCGCGGCGGCGGCGGCGTCCGATATGCACGTGGATACATATTTACGAAGCGTAATTTACAATAATTTCGTGCCGAGTGGGCGTGACGAGCGAGCGAGCGAGAGAGAGAGAGAGAGAGAGTCGAGGGGGGAAAGAAGGAAGGCTTCGACGCATAGCGCACATATACCGAAAACCCCCGCTCGCCTCGTTTCCGGTGCGAAACTATATATGTATAACATATATACGTATACGTGCGCACACAGACAGGTTCTATGAGGCGAGGGTTTTCTTTCCTTTTCAGTTTTTCGCCCGGCGCTCCGGCGCACGGAGTATACAATACAATCGATGGGATGTAAGAGACCGTACGAGTGTAAATATATATAATGTACAAGTCGCAAGCGCTTTTCCCGAGCGGCGCGAGCGGCCCCGATGACGACGGAGGTGTAGGCGCCGTAAGTGTATATCTCGCACTAGAGCTCCGTCAATGGGACACACGACGAGAGCGATGATTGAAATTAATTCGGTCGATTACTCGCGGAGTGGATGCTGTACATAATGTGTACGGCTCGAGATGTTGCGCGCGTTGTGTGTTACACGTATTATATATAGGTGAAGGTTTAGGCGGGTAATGCTTTGTAATATGTGGGTTACGTTGGACAAGGTTGGGCCGAGAGCGCATTTTTTTCTTCTCTTTTTATATATAGCTGCCTAGAGTAGGGGGCGAAAGGAGTATACTTATGGGGGATAATTTATGCGTGGTATATATTATGCGGCTGCATTATAATACGCGAATATTTATTTCACGAGATGTGCACGAGAGAGAGAGGTGCAACGTCGAGAGGAGAGAAATTGATTGCTACTTTCGCGGATAATTGCTTCCAGAAAACGCAGATCGATACATGCGCTGCTCTTGCTGCGTTATAACGTCTGTAATGCACGTCCGAAATGTTGGTTAGCATACATTATAGTATCGAGTGTGTGATGTCGTGTGTTATAAAGACGAGAGCTGTCGCAGGTGTGCTGCTGTTTATTCGTCGGCTGAAATTAGTCGGGGAGACCTTGACTTCTTTTTCGACACCGCCGCTTTTACGTCCGCCTGTGTCTTTAACGCGCGCAGGCTTTTATGTAAACGCGGGTGTCTTTGCCGCCGCCGCCGCCGACGGAGAATATTTTCCCGAGATAATTTAATAATCGATCGTGGGAACTCTTGCTCAAGACGCGAATATTCTATGGCCTTTTGTTTTCGAGCGAAAAAAGTGTCCCCGATGCTTTGCGTAACTTTGTATAATTATATAGCATAGAAACGTTAGTTCCACAAAAAAGGAAAAGAAAAATTTACGAAAATTGAAAGCGCCAACGCGATTTCCTGCTGTGCGTCGACGGTAAAACGCCTGCACACCGGCGCGATCGGCAAAAGCTTTTCATCTTTCCTTCGAACCGCTTCACACACACACACACAAACACACACACACACACACACACACAGCGGCAGAACCAGTAGCGACCGTTGGCGCACGCAATAACAATTGCGCCGCAAACGTACGGCTGCAACCTTATCTTTATCGCCCTTAATTTTCTTAAAAAGAAAAAAAAAATAGTCGTCATCCGCTTCTTCGTCGTCGCCGCCGCGGCCGCCGCCGTCGCCGCACTAAAACCGTAATTGCGTTAGTGCAAAAGCTCTCGGGGGTTTACTGTAACTTCTGAAACACCTTAAAACTATACACGTATTATACACGCGTGTAATACACGCGCGTGTACAGGCATCACATGCCCGCCGAGAGACACATACGCGCAATTTGCACTGTAGACGGTAAAAGCACACCGCGCTAACATTTTTTTTTCTTTCATTTCCAGACCCCTGTGCGCGCTCGCTTGCTTTCAGCGAAGTCTCTCTCGCTCTCTTGACACGCGAAACCTCGCAATTTTCTCGCACAACCCTCGCCGCTCGAGTCCGAATGATTCGCCGTTGCACATGTATATATATATACGCGCGGGGGGTTATGTGCAGTGCGCGGAGGGGGAGGTGGAGGAGAAAAACCGCATGCACAGGAGGCGGGAGCCTCCTCGTCGCAAGCGTCGGCTAAGCGTTATCGATTTTTTCCTTCTGTTTAGGGTTATATTGTGTAGGACCTTCATCCTCGATCATTGCGGGATTCGGTTTCAGCCCATTGGGCCGTCGAGTCTACCGCGCGAGGGTGGATATAGCGAAAAATAGCATTGGCTTTCTAAGCGTGACACCCTTGGCCATGATATCTTCTTCGTTACGTATACTATAGTACTTGTTATTCTTTTTGCGCTCAGCTCTCGCGTAGCGACGAATTTACGAGGACTACATTTTTAATTGCATTGTCCGCGCGAGCATGAATTATTTATGCGGCGAACGTACGACGCTGAATAAGTTTTGAGAGCAACAACCCGAGCGCGATCGGAGCTCCGAATCTCATTGAGAATATCCAGCAGCATATTTGCCTATTATTATACAGTTCGGCAAAAAATCGAAAGCTTCTAACGCGCAGCTCGTCGCCGGCGAAGCGGCTTAAAGCCGGAATTACGCGGACACACGCAGGCTGAGGATTGCCCTCGTAAAACTGCCACTGCGTTCATTAACTCTTCCTTCGCGAGAAAGTCCGACGAGAGAGAGAGAAATGACGCATTGTCCGAGCGTCGACGACGGGCTGCTCTGCAGCACAAAGCCGCGCGCGCGAAGGAGAGAAAAAAGCCGAGACGACGGAGGAAGAGGAGAGAGACGAGAGAGAGAGAAAAAAATGAGACGAAAGAGACGGGGCGGAGAATTAACTCTCGGCTCGATCTCCGACGGAGGAGGAGACGAGAAAACTCAATTAAGCTCGGTTTCCTGGCGCGAGCCAAGCTGATTCTCCGGGAGATGAGATGTCATACACCGAGGAGGAGAGACGGGAAGAGATTTTGCATCTGCTGTCTCGATGTGTACAAGGGGATAACAGATCGCCTTTTCCTTGTAATTCTCGCGGTGATCTCACGGAGCACTGGATAATTTTTTATTTTTTCACCTCGTTCCGAAAGTGGAGCCGATACGGTGCGATCGTCGATTGTTTTTTAGGTGAATCGATAGAATAATCCCCGGATTTCAACTCGATGCATCGGTAGATCGAACATTATGATTTATTAAGTAAATAATGGCCGACACAATCAATGAAATAAAAAACGAAGAAATTTTATTTATTTCTATTTTTAATCACGATCCTTTTTATCGCGCAACACCTGCACTCCGTTTTTCATCTTAAATCCTACTTTCCAGCAGAACTTAATTAGAGCATCGGAGATTAATTATATAGAAAGGCGGCGAGTAACTAAATCAAGCTCGTGAAGAGTGCCGAGCAGGTTTTTACACGGGAGTATATAGAAATCGATCGGGAACCGATACGGGCCAAATAAGAGAGTGGAAAAAGCCCGGCGTTTCCTATATATTCACTGCAGACTATATATAGTCGAATATATAGTCCGAGCTTTTAATTACCGGCTGAAAGCGCGTCGCGTCGTCTCGATGCAAATCGAAAGGAACTACAGTCGGGCAATTTTGCGAGCCTTTCGCCGAGCGCGCGCTGCACACCACGGGATGCCATTGTTTTCCCTTTAAAGCGTAATTCCACTATACACGGCGCTCGACT
Source organism: Philotrypesis tridentata (assembly GCA_018906965.1). Taxonomy (NCBI): domain Eukaryota; kingdom Metazoa; phylum Arthropoda; class Insecta; order Hymenoptera; family Pteromalidae; genus Philotrypesis; species Philotrypesis tridentata. Next base: position 4,713,985 of record JACCIB010000005.1, read on the forward strand.
CCCGATAACGAGACTGCACGCTCGAGAGGAAAGATCGTCCCTAATTTTTTGTTTTTTTCTTTCTGCCCGCAGCTTTCTATGACAGACGAAAGAACTATATCACTGCTCTTGTACGCGTTGTTCTTTTTTTCTGTCTGACTTTTTCTTGATTGTATTACAGATCGATGATTATCGGGAGCAAACGCTGCATTGCCGTCGATTTTTATATCGGTATATATATTTGTATATCTTTTTCACGGCGCGATCCACGCATTTTTTTCTCTCCCTCTCGAGCTTGATATATACTGTTGTGAGAGCGCGTGATTCATCGCTCGTTTATTTCTAATGCTATGCACACAGCGCGCGTTCCAATCGGCGATACGCGTACACACCTATCGATAAGATCGAGTATGTAGGTTACGAAATCGAAGATTATCCGTCCCCACTCCGCGAATCGTTCATTAAGAAAAAATAATAAACGACGCGGTGTATGACAGGCTGAAACTCGAGTGCGTCTTTCGCGCTGCACTCGAAAATTCGCCGGATTATTATTACAAGGACTATGTTCTGTAGATGCATATTATATGTATATACGACACTCGAGAACAGATCGCTATAACTCGTTGTAGAAAGTGCGTAAGATATATTTTACCGAACAGACACTGCGACGTCTCACGCGCGCCACGCCTCTATACTCAGCTCTTCCTCTCTCTCTCTCTCTCTCTCTCTCTCTCTCTCTCTCTCTCTCTCTCTCTCAATATCTTCGCGAAATACACGCGCTCGTGATTTCCGCTTGCCGCGGAAGCGAGCTTGAGAAGTCGGGCTGTACACCGGTGCGAAGACCGGTGAAGCACGCGCAAGGGGGATGCGCACTTTTTTCGGGGGGAGTTCCGAGAGTGGAATTTTTTCCGTAACCACTTCAGCGGCTCGAGACGTGCTTTGTATTTGTTTTTCGAGCTTGTACGTATCATATATATACCTATATCAATTGGCGTACGTATATGTCTATACGTATACTTTTACGTCTGAAACGTGCCTCGAATGTTTATCTCGTATCAGGTGTTGTCGGTGAAGTCGCAAGTCGTCAAATAATTCGGAATATTTCACGACAATTTTCGCGTTTCCAACTCGCGTTGAAAACTCGCGCAGATGTTATGTATATAAGCTACCTCGCGGACGTGCCGCCATCTGAAAAATTGTAACGGAAATACCGGCTGTGTACGGGAGTGACCTGATTGGCCAACGAGAAAACCCATAGAGCGATCGCTCGGTGTATGGCTGTTTAGAATATATGGGCAAGGTAATAAGGAAAGTGTACGATATATAGGAATCGGGCTTATCGAGAAAGCTGCGAGTAGAGTCTCTCTAGCCGATAAGACGCTGTGTATATACACGTGGCCAGCGTGTCGCGGTGTATCGACACAGGACTGCAGTGGAGTTTCTGCGGCTGTTGTAATGCACGAGCGAACGGATTGCTCAAGAGCCTCTTGTGTGCACAATGTATATGTATATACACGTTCGAAGATCTTGGAAAGAGGATGACGAAATCTGTCGATTTTTTATTTTACACTTACGCGCGTATAACTAAAATAGAATTTAGTCATTTATTAATCGCGGCGTGGAAGCTGGAATTTATTTCCGAGAACCCGTTTTACGCGTGACGTATTTTTTCGGAAAATATATAGAAGAGAACGAGAAAAAGTCGCTGCTGCTGCTACTGCTGCTCGCGCTATGTCACAGCTCAGCAAATCTGTTTATAAACTCGAGCCGTTACTGTTACGCTACTACTGCTACTGTCATCATCGACTCTATACTGTGTACACTGTACAGTGTACATACAATGTAAACTTCGCTCAAACGCGCGATTTTCCAATCCGAACGACTTTCCCGAGACAATGAAGTGTCGGTAAAAGTACACACACACACACACACAAACAATAAAAACTCTAAGATTCCGAGAAAAGAAAGCGACTGCGCTGGCTGCACGCGTGAAAGAATTTGGCAAACGCTCGACCTCGTTTCTCCCCGCGCAGCTCAGTCAGCTGCAGTATTATAACGGAGCGGAGTAAGCAAGCGCATCGGCTACTGTGAGTCGCTCCTCGTCTTCTCGCGCCTCCTCCCAAGAAGGTTTAAGAAAGAAAAAAAAAATAATAATAACGAGCCTCAATTACCGCACACTGTGCGCGTATATGTACCACGGCTGTTCTATATAGCTGGGCGTCAATTGCCGATGCGAATCACCGTAAACTAGGTACTATATACACAGACGCACTCGCACATTACGTACAATATATGATATATACGGATACGATGGTCTCTGGAGTGTGCACTTGAATGTGATATATGTAGGCAGGACACGACCGGATAATATACGAACGGCCGATATCGTTTATTAAGTTTCTTCTCGGGTAATTGATTGTGCCATAATTTCAGGATCGTGGCTCTCGTATATGTGGGTCAGCTGTATCGCGCGCGCGTGTGAATGAATACGTTGATCGTCGTCTATATGTAGACGCTGATTTTCTGCAATTTCGGTGTGGAATACATAACATGCGCGAATGCACGTATAGACGTCGTGTGTAGGCGTATTATAATAGCAGTACTATATATATACCGTAATATAAAACATCTTCTCGTCGTTGAGCTTCATACAACTCGAGGCGACGTGTACACGCGCTGTACTCTCGCCAGTAAAATGCGGCTTAATTTACCAACAAATTGAAAAGCCAATCTCTCTCACTCTTTTTCTCTCTCGCGGTACGGGGGAGAACAATTCATATATACACAACCGTCCCGTTACGTAGAATCCGGAAATTTACCATGAATAATCACGCGGCGCACGCTATATAGACGTGTAGAACGCACTCTGACGCAGCGCGTCTTCGTCATGTGCACACCTATACATATATAGTATATACTGATGCACTAGCGCGCGAAAAAGCAGGGAAAAATAAAATTGCGAGGCATGATGGTCGCGACTCAGCTGTGGCTGCGAGAGTGTCATAGTTCGGCTTGCAATGAGAGCCCGTCGGAGGCGCATCATCTCTCGCGAGAACCTTGCACATATACAGGATGTACCGTTGGGAGCACAGTTATCAGGAGTTAAGTCTCTCCCCCCGCGCGCTGTACACGTTATATACGCACACTTACGTGTATACGAAAGAGAGAGAGAGAGAGACCGTCTCGTTGCGTCTACCTATATATATACACATATACATAATGTAGAGTGTATAGTATAGAGTATAGGTAAACGCATATACCTGTATACACATTACACACTGTACATACTGCACACGGGAGGTAAAGAGGAGTAGGCAGTCCGGTTCGCCGGCAAACTCCAAGTTCATTGTGACGCGGAGAGTATATAGTCGAGCAGCTCTCGCGGTCATGCCGTAGCGCCTCGCGGCGCGCACAGCTCGAAAAGTGAGAGAGAGCGAGAGAGACAGTGACTCCGCGTGCGCGTGTGTCTGTGACGACCACACCTTCGCGTTCGTTGCTCCTTTCCTCCACTTTACGTTCGCTCGCGCGGCCTGCAGCGCGTGTGTATATATACTTTCCTTGGGCTGATATGCCCAACCGTCGCGGCCGCTTCTGCGCCCCGATGCGGATTCGCTTCTTTTTCTGCCTTTTTATTACTGCAGCAGCAGCAGCAGCAGCAGCAGCGGAGACGACGTAAATGGATTTTGCAATTTTTCGTTTTTTCCTCTCGTATAATATACATGCATTACGCATATTATAAAAGCTGCAGTACACGCGGAATTCGAGTGTATTGTAAGACGGATGGGAAAGTAATGCTCGAGGATTACGTGTATTACAGGAGAGGAAGAGACGACGACGACGACGACGACGAGACAATGTCGATGTTTTTCCACTCTTGCGACGAGTTGAGAAACGAGCGTAATTGTTACACTGGCTCCTTTACGTGAAGACATTATTTTCCGACGACGATTAGCGCAGCAGCCGCGCGCGTTCTTGCACAATGGGCGAGGAAAAAATTCCCGGGACTCCGCGCGCGTGCAGCTACACAGCCGAGAGAGAGAGAGAGAGAGAGTCTGGCTTCGTTTTAGACACCTTCGCCGCAATAAAAATACCTCTTGTACCGCCCGCGCGACCAGAGAGAAAAAGCAAATTCGCGGAACGCCTTCGAGAGTTCGCGCGTTGAAATACCTGTACGACGCATCTGCGTGCGACACGATGCAACGCACCGCGAGTGAGAGAGAGAGAGAGCCGAAAAAAATGAAAAGAAGCGCACGCGCCACTTGCGTCGATCTGTATACACACTCGCGCCGCCTTGTACACGTATACAAGTACTGTAAACCGCACTTCGCATGCGAACCGACGACGGCCGCGCTCGTGAAATGCACCGATGAAAATCACGCCCGGCCGAGTTATTTCCTGTTGACGTTTATGCGACATAGTAATGCCGAAGACGTACGGACTGCGGGGCATACGTAAGAGAAAAAAAAATTGAACACGACGAAGAATTCCCAAGTGTGTTGCACACATGTGTATACGCGCGCGTGAGTACACATATCGAGGAATATCGCTGCTGCAGCATATGAACGTGAAAAACCGCTATAGGGGATATCGGTATACATTTGAGCCGACGAGTGCGGCAACGATCGCCGAATGACATAATTATTATCCGCGCGCGTATTATAACTGTATACCTGGCAATAATAACGCTTTACGCGAAATTCCACGTGGGTTCGGTGAAAATCGGATATATATATACGCGCGGCCTGCGGCGCGTTCGAGTGTCTGCTATATATGCGTATACTTGGGTCACTGCCAACCGCGAGCTTTATCCTCCTTCCTCCTATATATATGCGGCGGCCTCCGACGAATCGATGAGAGACTCGCGTGCGTATTATAGCTCGTACGGTATACACTACACAGCGTGTAAAAACGCCGGCCCTTACGTGTGTATGCATATATACGCGAGGCTATAGCACACTATATAGTCGCAGAGAGAAAGAGAGAGAGAGCAGCCGGCCGAGTATAAAGCTCGGGCGCGTAATGAAACCGGTTTAGCGAATTTAGCATGTAGGTATACGTATATATATAACGCGCAGGAGGCGCGTTCTCGTTGCGGCTGTGAATTTTCGGAGTCGGGTTCTGCTGTGCGCTTCCTCGCCGCGGCGGTGTCCTCGTATTATGTAGTATATAGCGTCGGTCGTTGTAACGTAAGGAGAGAGCGTAGTGTGCATAATATCGCGTGCGCGCGCGCGTGTGCATAATGCCGCCGCGGCTGCTGCTGCACGTGAGAGGAAAGTTTGCGCACCGAGCGGCGCAGATGTGCGTCTGGTTTGAGAGAATGATTGCACTGATTGCGCGTGTGCGGCTTGTAAGTCGGTGCGTGCGCGGCTTCTGGGCTATACTCTATGTATTGTACAGTGTATATATGTACGAGATATTAAATGTACCAAGTGGTACGTAATTGAGCTCGAATTTTGAGCGCCGATAAATTTTAACGCTGATGTGGCTAATACCGTCGTTAGAGAGAGAAAGGGAGCGACGACTGCCGTATTGTCGCGTGTGTATACATATTTTGGTTTGATTGAGGAATGCGAGGAGTAGCAGCGGGTTACTAAGATTCTTGTTATAATACACGTACTGTATACACAGGCGATGAGATAACTTGTTTTTTGCTCGGGACGTTCGTGTCTAATTTATTCGTGTTTTCAATTGATTCACGCATCGATGCCGTATCGCCGGTTTTCGAGCGCGTTAATAATAAACATTGAATATTATGCACAGTATACGCTCAATATCGCGTGTATCGTCCCTCGCGAGACTCGATGTAAAAATGAAAAAACAAAAACAAAGTAGAAATTCGCGAACGAGCGCAGAAGCTTCGCGTATTAAGAGGCGGATGATGTCATCGACGCTCGTACGTTATTCCGTAGAGGCATACATGTAGCAGACGTTTAATTCTCTAAATGCGAAGGTCGACCCATTGAAAACCGCACGGTTCTCTCGCGGATTTTCATTTCCGCGCCGCGTGAATCAGCCCGATTAGGTTTTATATATATACTGCACGCGTTCAGCGCGCGCTTGACATGTACAGTTCGTCGTATATCATTTTTTTTAATTCTAGGGGGCCGTACACACACGACTCGAGAAGAAAAAACTCCTTGGAGGATACGGCAAAACGCTTTTAATTACTCTCTCGACTCCGAGCGTTAATTTCGTCAACGCGGCGAGGGAGTGTCGTACACGTGTAAAAATCATTCGTGCGCACATGTTATATATATACGGCTCTTTGTATAGACGACAAAATCCCCGCGACATTTGACTGCCCCCGACTTCCCACGAGAATACGCGGCTGCACGCGCCGAAAAAAAAGGAGCTCGCCGCACGCTCTGGTCTCTTGTATATACGCGCGGCAACGGAGCGCACACAGGGGAAACGCACATGAATCGCGATTAACGACGCGATAAGTGCACGCGCAGGAAGAAAAAACATTTATCGCTGCAGCGGCGACTTCATTTTTTTTTGCGTTGACTATTTTTACCGCGGCTTCGCGTTTTACTTTCCGAGATTCCGCGTCGAAGAGAATTCGTTTCTTTTCTCTTCAAACGCAATTATAATTTACGCCGAGGACTCAGTCGTGCGCTTGGAAGCAAGGGAGAAGCGTTTCGTGCTGCTTACGCGCGTATATCCAAATGAAGATCTATATATAGACGTGAATAAATCAAGATCCCTTTAGAGATACAACAATGCCGTTTTAATGAATTCCATAATGCGACGACAAAAGGGTTTCTGCGCGCTCGTTGCCTCTCGTGCATTTCAACCCGCGGTACGCCTCTCTTGTCCTCGCGAGTCCGGAACACGCGTCGGCCCTCGGAAAAGGAAAAAGACGAGGGATCCCGAGAGTCTCGAGCAGTTTCTTGATTAATTCAATCGTCGAAGTGCCCAACAATCCAAGTATCCAATTTCCCTAAAAAGCTCTCGTTATACAGCCACGGAAATAAATCGCACTTCTCATCGCATAAATTAAACGCTTAACAGAGCCATAAAAAAAAAACGAAGGAGAAGAAAAAAGAAAGAACATCTCCCCCGCTGCTGCTGCTGCTGCTGCAGCATCAGCAGCAGCGGTAAAGTAGAGTAGAGCGCCAGACGAATATGATTGAACGCGAAAGAGAGAACTGCTGCTCTGGGAATCTCGACGGCGTTGCGCATCGGCGCATCTGTCCGCAGGCTGCACTCGCTCGTTACATAATATATATATGTGTATACACGCGCTGTACAGACAGGGCCTGGGATATATACCATAGAACGTGTCTCTCCCTCCCGTTGCTGCGCGCCGTATAATCCCGTTTATATCCCCGTCTCTTTCTCTCTCTCTTCTCTCCGTCCTGTGCCACGCGCTCGCTCGCTCTCTCTCCTCTCTCTCGGAAGGGGATGTTTATGGGGCGCACAAAAGCTCCGCCCGGCCTTTGATTGCCGCTGCACGAGCGCCATGCAGAGTCTGGAGTAAGTGGGTACACGGCGTCAGGCACGCGCGCTTAGACTCTGCTCTTTGGATCATGTAAATTTTCAAAGATTTTCATGAGCTTTTTCTTTTTAGGCAGTCTCGATCGTATATACATATGCGTGTTCGCAAGGGCGAGTGTGTTTGAGACGGTTAAAGCGTATATATAAGCGGGCGTTGCGTAATTTAGATTTCTATTCTCGTATGCAGGGATACGAGAGGCAATAGAGTTGCAAATTAGCGTAACTAGTCTCCGACATTGATCCCACGCCGCTTTTATATATAGCCTCCTTCGTTCGGTGTAAACTCTTTTTTTTTCGTTGCTCTAGTTGTCGATCAATGCGCGCAAAAAAAAAATGCAAGCTTTGTCGCGTTGAATTCGTGAAAAGTACATACGCGAGCAGAACATCGTTGTCTGATTCCGCACAAATTCTTGCTGAGCGGCGCAGCCTGGGTTTAATGTGTATAATATACAGTCTCTGGTCAATTTTCGTCTGCCGCACATATGTAGTGTACGTTCGACGAAATTATGGCAGAACCGACGGTGCGGGTTGACGTAATAGGCGTCACGCGAGAAAGAGAGAGAGAAAAAAAACAGGTTGCAGAAATCCCGGCGACCACAGCAAACGATAAACAAACCGCGCTCCGCGCTTTCCGGGAAAATTTTCAGTTACGCGCTCGTTAGAATTATATTTGCGCGGGGGAAAGTAAACAAAACGTATAAGATGATCTATGCTCTGCATACGTCGTTCAGAGACAGCTCTCGCGTATATTTTAGAGCTATGGCAACAAATAAGAGATGCATGCAACGAGGAGTAGAGAGAGAGAGAGAGAGAGAGAGAGAGGAGAGCGAGGTAGGGAGAGAATGTCATTCGAGAAGTTGTTATTTAGAGAAAGAAAGTGCCAAAGAAGACGAAAGAGAGGCGACACGAGCTATTATGTACCTGGGCCAAAGTAAACTTTATCCAAGAATAAATCTATTTGCAGCCGAGCAAATAAAGACTCGCAATTAATTCATCAGCTTTCCGCAGGCTCATGCACTATATAATAGTGAAATCGATCCTCTATTATTACACATACACCGCGCGGGAGGTATACAAAAAAAAATGCGCTTTCATTGCATTGAATATCGAAGCAGCACTTGTTGAACGATCCGCATATAGGAATAAGTACATAAGTATACACACACAAACACTATTCCTTTAGCTTAATTCAGCAGCTCGCTAATGCATGCAAAAAGCAAAACGACTTATTAGTAAACCGTTGAATGCCACTCCAACCCAATGAAAAACTCCACGCCTAATTGCATTTTAACAATCCTTAATTAAAAGCGGCGCTCGTTAGAGCCCGCGCACTTACACATTCACACACGCGCACATGTAGCGTTTACTTTCATCCCAGACTTTCGTGGTCGCGATTCGCGGAAGAGCAGCGGGAAAAATCTCCCTGAGTTATTAAAAAATATCAACTCGGCTACGAAGAAAAAAGAACAAGCTGCCGGAGCATTCGTGAATCAAACAAAGCGCATCGGCGGCTCTTCCCAGCAGAGAGCGCGCAGCGGCACGTTTTATAACCTATTTCGATGCGGAAGCTCTCGTGCAGGGATCGAGTCGGGGGAGAGAGAGAGAGAGAGTCGGAAACTCGCCGTCGACAAAGGAACGGCAAAGTTGAATTCGGAAAAAGGTCGCGCGCGCGTCGTCAATATATAAGGGAGCGAAGCATAGCCGATGAGAAATTCACCCTTCGAGCCTATATACGCTGTAGACGACGTGCACTGCGCGCAGGGAGAGAAAATGAACTTATCCTGCCGGGGATGTAGCTCCATCTCTCTCTTCTGCCGGCTTCGCTCGATATATATAATGGACGGCGGTGTTTGCTCGGCTCCACGGGGATGCGTCGAAATTAATGAACGAATCCGTACTCGAGACGCTCGCTCGGCGTATTTATTACACGATTACGCGATAACGAGCGAATTGAACGGAATACACGTATACGCATTCTCTCCGAGAGAATCACTGTGCAATTATAGGCATCGCATTACCGACGAATCGACACTCGGCGGAAAATGACATTGTTTTTTTACACTCGCGGGCGGTGTATAGTCATCGAAACAATCTCCTGTGGAACGTCGTGATTCACTCGCGCGCCGCGTCGGATAAGATCTCCGCGTAAATCGCGTAAAAGACAAGTCTGCGCTGCTGCACCTCTGCAGTATAGGTATATATACAGAGTGCACGAAGCGCTTTATCTCTCTCGCTATTGTACACCTAGATTGTTCTCTCGTCTATACATACCTATACGTATCGTCTCCCGAGTCCCGAGTCTACGATAGGCATGCATACAGGTTAGGTGTACGCGCGAGTACTAATCGCTCCGTTACACGGCCCGACAGGTGAAAAACCGCGAGTCTACACTGCACTGTATTGCGGCTTTCGCAATAAAAGCGTGCTCTTATCGGCCGGCGAGATAAGCCGCAGCTCTTCTGTATACATAACACCGCGTAGCTAAACACGCGCTCGTATAATATTGGGGAAAAAATCGGCTCGTCGCGCCCATCGTACACATATACAGATCGAGAGAGATAGTATAACCATACGGCGATAGGACGCAGCGAGCGTATGTACACTACTATACCGCGGTTTTCACCTCTCGCGCCTGCCATGCCACTCTCTGCGCGTATACACGCATGTATTGTATATATATGCGAGAGCACACAAGTGCACGCAGGCAGCTCTCCTCTCGACGATGGTGGTATAGTGACAACCACTGGCTGGTGGAGGTTGCGAAAGAGCCGAGTCGCTCGCGCGCGCCGAGAGAGAGAGAGGAGAGAGAGAGTGCAGAGACTCACCTGAATAATTTTCATGTCCCTCTCCTCACTCTCTCACACACACACACACACACTCACCGACTTTCCGAGATTCCGAGTCTCCCTACTACGCTGCTCTCCGCTGCTACTCTCGTATTTATAGGTGAACACCTGTAGGTATATACGCTCGCGGTCAGCCCCGGGATGGGAGTATCCGAATCGCGTAGTAGCGGTTACTGCACTCACACGCATACACTGTATACACGCGTACAATATAGGCGCGCATATCGAGGGACTCACCTTTGGGCTGCTCGTCCAAGATGTTGGAATCACGGCGAGTCGTTAGCCATGGAAGCTTGTGCGGGCCGTGATAGCTGCGCGACGCCCGCGACGGTAGCCGTTATATATATACACAGAGCGAGAGCGAGAGCGCGCGGAGCACTGAATGATACTATACTATACTATAGATACTACTACACAGCACTAGTCGGCTCCTCACGTCCTTCGGCTCTTCTCCACTCGCTGGGCTGCGGGAGAAGCGCACGACGGCGAGGACGAGGCGGTGTATAGGCGGCGCGTGGCCCTTTCCTCCGCCGTACGCTGGCCGGCTGGAGTCCTAGCTGGCTTAGGGACGCACTTCGGCGTCCTCCTTTCCTTCGTGGGCTCGTCGTTGTCGTGACGCTGCCGCCGCCGCCGCTGCTGCTGCTGTTGATGCTCGAGCCGAGCCTCAATCTCGTCTAATCCGACTTATTCGATTAGAGATGAGAAGCTGCCTGGCGGGACGTTATGGGCCTCGTATAATATGCCGACGTTCGTCCGTCCGTCTGTCAGTCCGTGTCCGGCTGCAGAGAGCGGCTGTGTGTGTGTGTAAGTGAAGTATATGTAGGATGAGTGTGCGTGTGAAAGAGAGATGATATAGAAAAGGGCCACACCGATGCGCGCTGCACGAGGGAATGCCAGAGACTGGGCAGGGCACACGCGCTGCTTGCTACACTCGCCTGGAAATTCTCCTGTCTCTCTCTCTCTCTCGCGCTCGCTCGGTCTCTCCCGCTCCGCGACTACTATACACACACAGTCGGAGTGGATATGGCGCTCTTTCTCTTTCTCCCGCTGCGCCGCCACCGCTCGCTATATAGGTACTCTCACGAACGTACAACGCGTAAACACTGACGTAGCGCCGTCTCCCTCTCTCTCTCTCTCTCGCTCGCTCCTTTGGCTTTTGTCGGATGTATGCGCGAGCCGTGTTCCCATTCCTCGGACGGACGACTGCAGCGCACTCGAGCGGCCGATTTCCGAACTGTCGGTTGAGTGATAAGCTGCGTTCGATTCGTATTTAATAAGCCTAATAAACGTCTCGTTGACGGGGTTTCGTTGCTGCGGAATTTGCGAATAACGATATTTCGAGCTACTCGGACTGGCGATGGGCTTGAGAAGGCTTTACTATGCGAGTACCGTCCCAGAGGAAGACATTTTATACCCCTTGATCGAAGTTACCGCGGCTTTCATCGCGGCGTTGCATCGCAGTTCAATATATATTATATGCAATCGCGTTCTTTCACAGTGATACAGCGACACCTGCCGACTATTCCAGATGTTGATCATACCAAGTTTAAATGTATCGCCGTCGGTAAAGTTATTTACTTGAATACCGACTCAGCAGAGTTACCGTCAAGGTTCTTTTAAAACATTTTTTCCCAAATTTCAAATAATTTGATTAATTGGAGGTGAAGGTGTTTATTTTAGGTTAACTAATAATATTTAATTATACGCAACAAATGGATATTGACAAAAGTTACAAAAAAATTGTTTTTCTTTCCGTCATGTTTTTTTAAAAGTCTGAAAATAAATTGGACGAAAAATTTATTTTTACATATAATGAGACCTTTCCGCTTGGCGGTCATGCCTGAAAAAGAACTCTTTAAACATGTGAAAAGGCTATGTGAGGAATTTTTAAAGAATTCTTTTTAACTTATTGCAATAAAATTCTTTTTCCTCGGTGCAGGGCAATTACCGGCGAGTCATTGCAGTTTGCACGAAGGATGCAGCGAAAACAAGTTGTTTTAAAATGGCTTGTCAATAGTGCAGAATTTCGCACCATTCTTTCTGTAAGAATACATGTAATAGCATGCAAAATTTCATGATTTAAAACATGATCAATCTCCTTGTTGGCGTAAAATACTAACCCATAAATTTCTATAGAGTGAAAAAGGATTATTATAACACATCATAAGAAAATTAAACGTAAATAACGTTTAACTTGCCTACAATTCAAATTCAAAGCAATAACCATTATTTGAAAACAATGGAAATCGATAGCCAATCGATCGATCCCAACTGTTTTATTTTATATCATTTGAAATTTATGGTATGAGCAATTAACCTATGAAAGTTATACAAATATATGTAATATTTTTCAAGGTTACTCGTAAATTAAATATTTTATTTATATAATTATAAAACTCTTGATGATACGATTAATCCTATAAATAACAGACGAATACAGCAAATGCGTAAAACAGCACGATGAGCGTAAAACGTGCACAATATACATGTACATATTATAATCTTGTGTGCTACTGTGATGAATTAAAAAAAAAGTGTAAATATGCTGGCGACAGCAATTACTATAAAGGACAAAAATTCATTCAAGTGATAACGCGAATGCCTGTATCTATACGTAGTTCACTACGCAAAGATATAATTCGTTATTTATCTGTAGAATTTCAGCGGTTATAGCCGTATCTTTGTGGAACTTGAGAAGACGCGTGATCTTTCTATATTATAACGCGCTTTTCAATTGCACGATTGCACAAACGTCGCTTCGGATCGACAATATCGGCTTTTGTTTTTTTTAACTCCAGTAACTTTAGACTATCAGCGCTACATGATAAAATTTCAATTTGTCTCACGTTCAGGCATTTTAAAAATGCAAGCGACAGCTTGTAAAACGTTGTTCATTTGCATTTTACATAATGTAATTAAACATATCACTTTTAATTTTCAATTCGCTGCAATAAATCTTCTATTACAAGCAATATATATCCTAAAATAATGAATTACAACTAGGATCGATTAGACAATAAAAAATTGTCAAGCAATTTTTCACATGCTAATTCGAATGAAATTGCCGTTTCCTTGAAACAAAAGCTATACAGGCATACTTATATATACTTACGTGGCTCCACGCTCGCGTGAACACGCGGCGGCGGCAGCAGCGGCCAGAGGCACATCGACACCGCGAACAAGCCGTTTTAGTTTTCTCTATGCATGTACATTGTACACAGTAAAGGGAGTTGGCGTAAATGTAGCCTTGAGTATGACAAGGCAGTTTTGCCACGACGACTCTATACTCTGTCATTCGCGGCGTATGCGAGCGTATATACCCAACCCTATAGCCATTCAAACTTCAAACGCACTGATTCTTATAAAGGACGTTTAGTTGCGCGCTCGGTATGTACACATATAGCTATACGGCTACATGCGAGGCGTGTGTACACGGCACATCTACATTTTCTGAAAAGTCCACGAAAGCTAACTAAAAATTTTCTACGAATCCATTAATTATAACACGCGTTTCCAAACGTGTGTTAAGGACGATCGAAAAGACATAGAGGCATGACTTGCAATTGATATTCCGAGTTTCGCAAGTGTCACGTACACTGCCGTGTACGCATTAGTAAGGTTTTAAGGTATTAATCGCTTCGATAGATACGGTCGATAAAAATCCAATTCTCTCTCTCTCTCTCTCTACTATCAGATTTCTCCGGCACGCGGAGTACCGTACATACATTACATCTGCGAATACCGCATACTCACACACACATGCGTGTTATATAAAATATACATGTGCAATAATCATCCTTACTAGACACATTAGCTCGGATATTATGCAAGCTTCGCGCCGAGAGCTGTCCGAGAGTTATAGTCGGAGCGAGACTTTACGATCGCGGTCGTCGCTCGCGTATTCATGCTCACGCGCTCTCCGATAATGCACATGGAGAGCTCGGTTGGCTCTCTCTCTCTCTCTCTCTCTTTCGCGTATAAAAAAAGCCTGCAAAGATTAACGTACAGATATATACTCAATCAAAAGAATTGTGTGCGCGCGGCGGCGTGTATCGTGTGCCCTCTCTCTCCCGCACCCTCTCCCGATGCGTGTGTATATGAATTCCTCGTGTCTCCACGTCCCTCTATATACCTATATACATATACGTATAAGTGAGTACCTCTCTCTCTCTCTCTCTCTCTCTCTCTGTCCCGATGTTGCGCGGGGCGCCAGCGACCAGCGATCAGCAAAATGTATATATATAGGAGGCAAAGGTTATATAGCCTGCGGCGGCGTATACGTCAGGAGTCTGCACTGCAGCACAGCAGATCAGCGCGAAGTCGATAGATTATACATATACCTATATATACATTGTACATACCTATAGAGAGAAATTCTAGTGTGTCGATTTTCATCTCTTCTCGTTCTCTCGCTCTAGTATCTCTATACCTACTTATATCTCTGCTGCTGCTGCTGCTGCTGCTGCTGCTGCAGCACACCGCGGTGTATAGTGCTGCCGTAGTGCGTGTGCTCTGGCTGAATGCTTGGCTTGCGCTGCTATACAGCTGTATAGCTGTATATACGTATATTGTATACCGCCTCTTTCTCGCGCGCGCGCGCGCGCTCTCTCGCCGTGCGTCCCGCGCCAGTCGCCAGAACGGAGCTGCCGAGTGCAGAGCCCCTGTGTACTACACCTCCACCGGAGCGAGCGAGAGAGAGAGAGAGCCTATTTGCCTTTGACAAGATTGCATTCGCGAGTAGCACGGGGTAGATGCGCAGAGTGATAAATGTGGCAAGATGGAGAATCACACGATGGACCAATTTTGTGGCTCTAAGTTCTGGGTGAGTGTGTGACGTCGAGAAAAAACAAAAAATAAGTAATCAGTCGCTGAGTGAGTAAGCAGACTCCGCAGCGAGCGGGTTCGTCGTCGACGGATCTCGGGAGAATGCGTGTGGTTACATCGATGCGCGCTCCTCTCGGGGTGCACCTGCGGCTGCGGTATATACTTGGCCTGCAACGCGTGCTATCCGTCCTCCTCTTTTTTTGCTCTCCCTCTCTCTGCTCTCCTCTCTTCCTGGCTCTCGCGCACTCTTTCTCCTTCTTTCTCTCTGCGGGCTCTTGGTTCGCGTGGGCTTTTAAAGGCCGCGCGTCCACACAGACCGATTTTGCTGTATACCTATGCGTCTCCTGATGCTTGTACATACTCGCTGCGATATGTGGCATGCTTCGCTGCACATGCAGCCACGGCATCTCGCGCGGCGCGAGAGCCATGGGATTTCGGAAAAATCATCACTGAAAATCGGAGACGAGCCGAGAATGCGGTCAGGGATCGAGGAAAACGAAAGCGTCCGATGAGTGCGCCGATTAGAAAAGTCCGTCATCGAGAGTCTCGCAATACTTAATGATAGACGGTCGCGAGTAGTTTATCAGTCACAGTTTCTAACTGTACTGCATGGAGGGAGAGAGAGAGAGAGAGAGAGAGAGAGAACGGCTCATTGTTGAGGGCATAACTTCGCCTTTCAATTAGTTTCGTCTATACAAGCGATTATTTACTGTGGCTTTATTATGTGCCTTATGCTCACTGATCTTGACTGATAAAGATACGGTTCCTGTATTTACACAGCAGTTTATGTTATAATTAGTTCTTTTATCTTCCGTATCGTATTCTTGAATAGCACTGTCATCATTTATATTTTATGAATGTTTCATAGTTTTATTTGACAAAGTCAGTTTTCTGATAACGTGCAGATTTTATTTCCTTATGAACCTTGATCCAGCAAAATCTTATTGAATTGTTCAATCTTATGTACAAATATGCGTTGGTCATACTTTTTAAGGAATCAGATTCTGATACAATTGTTCATCAATTGGCATTTAGAAATAAATGTATTAATCTGGTCCTCAGGTATTATCAATGACCTTATCTTATCTAAATTTTTGTTATTTTACAACATTTCCGTGCACAATGTACAGTATCAACAGAAATTTCTTGCCTCATGAGATTTTAATCTCTGTGAGAAGATCAATCATCATTCCACAACTAGTGTTGTTCTTATGATTGGACATAATTAACCTAAATTGCTCCCAACATCATTGTACACAATAGAAGTGCAAGTATTCTGTATGTATACTTTGTTTTATTCTGGTTCGTATTGTTGTTGGTCTCTGAATGCTTTATCTCACAATTATCAACTCTAAGTGATAATCAATTGTTAAAAAGTATCAATACAAGTTATATGAATTTTTAATAATTAAGGACTTTTCTTTTATAGGACCCAAACTTGTCATGGTACACTGATGATCCAGATTTGACAGAATGTTTTCAAAAAACGGTGCTTATTTGGACGCCATGCATTTTCTTATGGGTATTTTCATCGTTCGAAGCTTATTACCTTCTCAACAGCAAAAGAAGAAATGTTCCTTTTACATGGCTGTTTGTGGCAAAATCAATACTTACATTAGCATTAATTCTACTCACAATTGTGGATTTGGGAAAATCGATACGAGACAGCTTTTCAGATATAACAGTTTACAGTGTAGACTACTTAACACCATGTATAAAAATTCTCACATTTGTAAGTAAATTTTTCAATCTTTAACTTATGTACTGTACACACGTAAACATTATCTACTTAAAAATAACATTTTTTTATTAACAGATCTTGGCTCTTGTACTACTATTTTATAATAAAAAGTATGGTATGCAAACTTCAGGATTGATGTGGATGTTTTGGCTTCTTCTTGGTTTATGTGGTATAGTTCAGTACAGAAGCTATTTGAGGAAAAGTGATGAGGTAGTTAATAAGAAAAATGTTACATCTTGTCTTGTTCAATTTCATGTTTATAATTATATACTTATTTCAGATCGAATCTATGTACAAGTTTGTATCATACATGATCTACTTTCCAATAGTGGTAATATTGTTCCTGCTGAACTGTTTAACAGACGCAGAACCAAAATTCTCAGAATATCCACGTGTAAGTCTCAAGAGTAACAAACGTTTTTAGAAATTTACCATTTTTTTTAGTATACAATCTTTTTAATAAAACATAAATTTTATAGGTAGAGAAACCTTGTCCGGAACAGAGTGCCTCATTTCCATCACGTTTAACTTTTTCATGGTTCGATTCACTAGCATGGAAAGGATTCAAAAATCCCCTCGAAACTTCAGATTTATGGTCTATGAACCCTGTAGATATGGCGAAAGAAATCGTACCTCAATTTGACAAATATTGGATTAACAGTCTTAAACAAGTTGATAAGTAAGTTCTTTAATTTTTTGTTTAATTGTTAACTGGTGCCTACTTTACCTTCAACAAAGTAATAAGTACAATAAAAAAACAGTTGTCAGTTTCAAAAAAATGTTATGTAAAGTAAAGGCCACGATAGTTAAAAATATATTTAATAGTAAAATTAATTAACTGTATTTATTTGCTATCAAGACCATTTTGGATTAATCGTGAGTAATATATATGTAATTGTGTAGCACTTAGTATTAAATATAAAATAGAATTTGTATATATTGCATTTTAAATGTAAAGAAAATTTTTCTAGTACACAAGGAGCAAAGGCAATATTCAGAAAGTCGTCAGGCCAAGTAGAGTTCAACAATGGAAAAAAGAAAAAAATAGCCTCTGTTTTACCGCCTCTTTGCAAAGCGTTTGGACCTATATTCATGTTTGGTGTCATGCTTAAAGTTATACAAGATGTCATGACGTTTATCAGTCCGCAAATCTTAAAGTAAGTAAATTATCTTCTTCATTAATAATAATAATCTTATTTTGACAATATAAAAATCTATTCGTTTTGCAGATTACTTATCAAGTTCACATCTGATAAAAATGCACCTATGTGGAAAGGTTATTTTTATGCTGCGTTACTTGTTCTGACAGCAATAATTCAAACATTGGTTTTATCACAATACTTCCATCGCATGTTCTTAGTTGGATTACGGATGCGAACAGCTCTGATTGCAGCAATTTATAGAAAAGCGTTAAGAATGTCAAATGCTGCTAGGAAAGAGTCCACAGTTGGAGAAATCGTTAATCTAATGTCAGTAGATGCTCAAAGATTCATGGATGTGACAGCATATATAAACATGATATGGTCAGCGCCGTTACAAATTGCTCTGGCGTTGTACTTTTTGTGGGATATTTTGGGACCGTCTGTTTTATCTGGTTTAGCTGTCATGATCATTCTTATTCCTGTGAATGCATTGCTTGCTGGAAAAGTAAGAAATTTACAAATTAAACAAATGAAGAATAAGGACGAAAGAGTGAAATTGATGAATGAAGTACTGAGTGGCATAAAAGTTTTGAAATTATATGCTTGGGAACCATCATTTGAGGAACAAATTCTAAGAATCAGGAACAAAGAAATCAAAGTACTTAAAGAAGCTGCATATCTTAATGCCGGAACAAGTTTCATATGGTCCTGCGCTCCGTTTTTGGTACGATAAACTTATTACTTAGAATAAATATTTTAATGTAATGTGATTTAAATTCGCACTTAAGTCACGCCTATTTCTAACTTAACTGGCCCAATGTACCTTGTGAATATCAGCTTGGTCAATATAAACAAATAATGGGCCATTTAAGTCATATAAATCGTAATGTATGTAATGAATTTTAAAATATCATAAAAAATTTTGTAGGTGTCTTTAGTCTCATTCGCTACATTTGTTTTAATCGATGAAAAGAATGTATTGGACAGTTCAACAGCTTTTGTTTCCCTCAGTTTATTTAATATTTTAAGATTTCCATTATCCATGTTACCAATGATGATAAGCAACGTTGTTCAAGTAAGTTTACTATTTTTTTATAATTATATTTCAATTTTGATTTATAAATTATTTTATTTATGAATTACATTTATTTTAAGGCTTCCGTTTCTGTGAAACGTATTAACAAATTCATGAATTCTGAAGAATTAGATCCTAACAATGTAACTCATGATCAATCCGAAGGTAGGTTAATTGGTTGTCTTTTTTTAAATCCTAAAGGTGCTTACGTAAAATACTGACAATACTGAACGTGGTTACGTTTCAGCGAATCCGTTGATCATTGAGAATGGTAACTTTTCATGGGATTCAGAGCAAATAGAAAAGCCTGTATTACGAAACATCAATCTACAGGTAAAGCAAGGACAATTAGTTGCTGTTGTTGGAACAGTTGGTTCAGGCAAGAGTTCGTTAATATCTGCTTTACTTGGAGAAATGGAAAAGCTCAATGGTCGAGTTAATACAAGGGTAATGTTTTTTAGTATTTGTAAGTACGGGTCATGATAAAAATGCGCATAAAATATGTTTTATTCTTTATTACAGGGAACAATAGCGTATGTCTCACAACAAGCATGGATTCAAAATGCTACTCTTCAAGATAATGTCCTTTTCGGAAAATCTCTCGATAAAGCGTTGTACCATCGAGTTATTGAAGCTTGTGCATTGACTCCAGATTTAAAAATGTTGCCAGCTGGAGATCAAACTGAAATCGGAGAAAAGGGTATCAACTTATCTGGAGGTCAAAAACAACGTGTTTCTCTAGCAAGAGCAGTTTACAATAACTCTGAAATTTACTTCTTGGACGATCCCCTTAGTGCTGTAGATTCTCACGTCGGAAAACATATTTTCGAAAATCTTATCGGACCACGTGGTCTTATGAAGAAAAAAACAAGAATCCTAGTTACCCACGGTATTACTTATCTACCCGAAGTGGACAATATCATTGTACTCAAAGATGGAGAAATAAGTGAAAGTGGTACTTACAAAGAACTTCTGGATAAACGTGGTGCTTTTGCCGACTTTTTAGTGCAACATTTACAAGAAGGTATATATACACACTTTTTAAACAAGTGTAGAATTTTTCAATCTACAAATAATTTAATTTTAAAATGAAATTCAATTAAATTAACATGTAAATATGTTTTTCATGGGACTAAGTTGGAAATCGTAAGTCGATTAAATAATTATAGTTTCATTTCTATGCGATATCATGTGACAGTATCGTAAATATATTTTTTAGTTTGATAGTCCAAAAAATAACGTAAATTGTACCGTAGTGTATTAAAAAAAATTATTTTTGCTTCGAATATTTCGTGTCTAGAGTCTACCATTAAGATAACGCTTTTAATATTCACCACTAGTTTTTAAAAATGTCCTTTTTTTATTTCATACTATTAATTGTAATGTACGTAACATTCTTTTTAAATTAATTTATTGTATCCAGTAAAAAATGAGAAAATATTCTATACTTTATTTACGCATGGCTGTGAGTTTGACCTTCGATTTCATCTAAGTCATAGTTTTTCGTTATCCCTTTTAATTTTGATTGCATTATTCATAATTTAAATATCTGATAGTTCAAACTGAAGAGGAAAACACTGACGACTTAATAGAAATTAAGCAGCGACTTGAGAACACAATCGGTAGCGAAGAACTGCAACAAAGAATCAATCAAGCCAGGACAAGAGTTTCTGGTAGCATTAGTGAATCTGGTTCTATTGCAGATAGAAAATCTTTAAACGGATCTTTACACAGGTAATACCTGAAATAGTTATTCTTAATTTTTGATTTTAAAAAATGCAATTTAAAAAATCTTTTGCATTAAAATACAACAAACATATTACTTCTTTTTTATATCGCAGACAACATTCTACTGACAGTCAACAATCAGGAAGTCCGTTAAGAAACAATAGTGTAAAAGATAAAGAACAAGTTCAGTACAAAACTGGAGAGAAATTAATAGAGACTGAAAAAGCTGAAACTGGTAGTGTAAGTATCTTTATTTGTATAGCTATTAACGAATTACAAATCATAGTAATTTTAATTAAATTTGATTTTGTTTAGGTTAAATGGAAAGTGTATTCTCACTATTTGAAATCAATTGGTTGGTTCCTGTGTCTGTCTACTATTATGATGAATGCAATTTTTCAATCTTTTAGCATTAGTTCAAATGTATGGTTGAGTCTATGGTCAGACGCAAACCTTACAAGTAATCAGACATATGAGCGTGATATGTATCTTGGTGTATATGGTGCATTAGGTTTAGGACAAGGTATGTATTCAAAATAATTTTTTAAAATATTCTATATAGCTTTTCATAAAAATTTTATGAAAAGGGTATTTGAATTATTAAAATACGTATAAAATATTTTCATGATAAAAATTATTAAAATTTTTATGAACATATATTTGAGAGTGAAGCATAAAAAGATAAATTGCAGATGACAGCTATTTTCTTTGATGTATATATTGATTACGTATTTGCTTATTACGTAATCTAATGAAAAAAATGTGCTTTAATAATCTTTTGTGTGGGCAATTGAGAAATGTACGTGAAGTTTTAAAATTGCATCCAAAATGCCGAATTAGAACATCACCTAAATAACAACTTCTCTACAAGCCATGTAACACAAATCACATTACATTATTTTTATATAATCATTGCAATAGATCCGCGCATTAAAATTATGACTATTAGTGTTTTGCTATTCGTGGAATAAAACGACTAAAGTACTGTGCATTTGTTAAATAACACATTAATATTCAGAACTAGGGCAAGTGTGGTTTGCTGTGTCTCCAAAATATTTTTTTCTTATCATTTCGTTTGATTTTGTTTTTTTACAGCATAGTATTTTTTTGAGAATGTTCAATTATTAGTAGCATTATTTGAGAAATGTTTATTAAGCTCTATATTTGATAATACATTTACTAGTTTCGTTGTCAACTGTCTTGATTAATGCATGACATCCTGTCATCAGTTATGCATATACTTATACCTGTTTCATCATTTATATACATATAGTATACGAGATTGGTACATTTATCGACCCTCTATTACTTACAATACAATTTCACAAATCAATATATATTTTTTATCACTTACCTCACTAAAAGTGAAATTAAATTGCAAAAAAAAAAAAAAAAAAATTGGAAACAAAAGAGAATCATAAGTTCAGTAGGAAAGCAAACTTTTTTTTTACTCTATCAACTTGAGTTACGAATATTTGAAAATACAAGTCATACTTGATCTAAAACTTCACAGTTTAACATATTAATCAATATATAGCTTGCTTACAATAATCCACAACTAACACATGGTTTGTACATATTTGAGCAGCCATAGAAGTAGATATTTTTGTCCCTTTTGCCGTACTATGGAAAGAAAAAAAAGGACTTGAATCAATTTAATGTAAATTGAAAATGAATTTCAGCAATATTCGTACTTCTTGCGCAATTGGCGATGGTTATTGGCTGCCTACGTTGCAGTTATCTACTGCATTACAAGTTATTGTTCGGCATACTGCGCTCTCCAATTGGATTCTTTGATACTACTCCATCAGGCAGAATATTAAATCGTTTTGGAAAAGACGTTGACATTATAGACAACGTTTTACCACCCAACTTTAAAGCTTGGTTATTTTGTCTAGTTTCGGTACGTGGGACTTTCACAGATCTCACAGAAAGAGCACTAGTTTTAGTTTTATGTTTAAGTTGTT
The DNA here is from genome assembly GCA_018906965.1 of Philotrypesis tridentata. Lineage (NCBI taxonomy): Eukaryota > Metazoa > Arthropoda > Insecta > Hymenoptera > Pteromalidae > Philotrypesis > Philotrypesis tridentata. The sequence continues at coordinate 4,736,787 of JACCIB010000005.1, forward strand.
TTTAAAAAGTAACAAAGAACAAAGCAAAATTTAATGAAGTAACTTTGTGTAACAGTGGTTTAAGTTACTATGCTCTTTCGACAGTTAAATCATCATTTAATTCAGAATTAAATATTGACTTTCATTGAGTTATCTCAACTTTCAATTTACTAATATTAATTTAGATTTGTTTCACATTTGTTGCTCGTGCTATTCAAATATATCGTGAGTTAATGATGATTTATTATGATCTCGTTACTTTTTCCACTAAGAGCACGAAACGCTGAAATCAGTGGTCCACCAATAAGTACAAAAAAAAACCAACGAACTTTTAACTTGGCAAGCTAAATTAGATTAGAATAGTTTCTAGATAGTGCATATATCGCTGAACACGCCCAAAAAAATCTATTTTTACACATTCACAATAGAGAGCTGCCAATTATTATTTACCTATATTCATTTTGTCTTAACATATGTGCAGTACTAACAATAGTATTATTAACGCAAAATGCACGCCGTAGCATTCACATATCCAGCGCACAGCAGCACACTTCACAAAATTTATGATAGTCAATTGTAATTGTGATTGATTACGCATTGTAAAATAATTATGTATAACAGCCTTTTTTTTATAATATATACTTATAATTTTTCTTTTTTAATGATAGTCAGCTATCGTGACTTTCCATGACGTATATAATTTTAGGCCTTACCAACTTCGTGGTGTCAATCACCTTGGCATTGGGATCTGTAATTGCTTCCAAAGGAATTTTCGAACGTTTAATCAATCGTATTCTTCGCAGTACGATGTCGTTTTTTGACACAACTCCTAATGGTCGTATTCTTAACCGACTTGGCAAAGACATTGATACTGTTGATAATATCTTACCTATGATTCTACGTCAATGGACTGCTTGTTTCTTTTCGGTATGAAACTATTTTGCTGTCTGTCCCTTTCCACGGCAATACCAATATATTTTTATGTAGAAAAGACAAGATGCACGGGAAACAAATTATGTTTGTTAGGATAAATTATAGATTGCTAGACGTTTTATGAAATCTTATAATTTAATAGTACGTTTCTGGAGCATCAATGTAGCATATTTAATAGCGTCGTTACATAAGTAGTTATAGAGCTCAAAGAATTTTTCATTGCAGGTTGCACATTTAAACAAATGCAGTGAACAAATAATCGTGGTTAAAGTACAGGTTTTCGGTGTAGGTGACGCTATTTTAGCTTTTTCCTTTATACAGCAACTCAAGACAGTACAACTCATACACGCATCGCTTTCTATTGTGATATGTTCAAAAAAATAATTAAGTTTTTTATTTTAAATAGTGAGTCTGCAGAAGAGTCAAAGCTTGCAATGTAAATGAAAATCAACTCTATGTTTCTGTGATTCTGTTTTTATTCATATACGTAAAAAATTATATCACTTGTTTTGACTGTGGCTTACGGACATGATTTTACTGAACAATAAAAAAACTTTGCACAAATTGTATGAAGTTTTCAATTGATAAAGATATTGAGAACTGCATCAGTTGCAACACTGAAAGTTTTTATGCATATTTAAATTGTAAATAAAATGCGTATAACATGACCCTTACTAATTCGTTTGTAATTGATCGTCATACGACAAACCGTTATTCAATAATATTAAAGGCACTGGACAAACCGTAGTGTAACAATCGCCCCATACACACTACACAGAATAATTTTACCGGATATTTTCTGTGTGAAGAAGAAGTTCTTTGTTAATATGTTCGTAAATTTTTAATAATTTTACTGTACCGCAAAATTACACAATCTTATAACAAATTAATACGTAAGCGCGTTGTTGCAAGAATAGCACATACGATTGTATGAAATTTAGCGATACAGTAGAATGATTAAGCGCATGCACGTTGGTAATTTTTGAGAAGTAAACGCATATTATATTAAATTTTAACGTGTAAAAAATATTTGCGTAAAATTATGTCTTGTATATGTTGTCGGGTTGATTTTTTGTGTAGCTCCAGTATGTCAAGTGTCGTATTCAATATAGTATATGGTAGTGCAAAAGTTCTCTGCTTTTAGATTGTTTTTAACATTCATATATCATTCGAGTCTAACTTGTGCAACAAAGTCTCTTATAAAAATACAATATCTCATTGAGAATGAAAAACAGAAGAAAATAGATACTGAGAGTATAAGTATGGAGTGTGTGTGTGCGTGTGAGGTGATGGTTCTTTTATTTTGTTTGTTGAAAAGTCAGTGTTGTGTTACAGTACTGAGCGTGATATGTGCCTCATTGTCGGTGCAAATCGGCACCCTGAGGTCGTCCGCCGTGATGTTTCGTGAGGCGTTAGACAACACATTGCGCGGCCCTATGTCCCTGTTCGACACGGTGCCGATCGGTCGTATATTGAGCCGTTTCGGCGCCGATATTGATACCATGGATAACAGGCTTCCGATGTCGCTTATGCAGTGGCTATCCTGTTTATTTAGGGTAAGCTACGTTCGCGATTCTCTCTAAGTATATATAATCGTTATGTATTAATTGCGCACGAGGGAAACTTTATAATTACCATGTATAATAACTACATGAACTTTATTATATATACTTGAAATATGTTAAGCTTCAATGTGCAAATAACTTGCAAGGATGCATTCATGTCTTGTACTTTAAGGACTCTTCTCAGTTCTGGCGCGATCGGGATTTTTGTTTGTCTTGAAGGTGATTTATTCTTGCAGGAACTTTTTTTTCATTAATTGCCAGGAAAAAATTTTTGATAATTTTTAGCAAAGCTTTGGTCAACGGCGTTTAAAAATTTGTCAACGATTTTTTCCGTTTGAAGTCCGGGATAATTTTTTATCTGTATTTTTTTAAGTTACAGACGAATTATTTTATTATGTACTAATTGATTGAATGACAATTAATATATATTTATATTCAAAATAAGAATAATGTATAGATATTACGGTTAATTGTTGGAACATAAAATTGCCTAAAATTGTGTATACGTTACTGCAGCAATTTACAATTTTTAAATTGGCACAAGGATAAAATTAATAATTCTAAACCTGGTTAGAATCCGGTGGTCTGTAGTATTCAATGAACGCGTGTTATGGGAATTAAAAATCGAAGTACTTTTGATTAATAGTTTTACAACATTTATTAATTTTTTATTCCTTATTACTAAATATATTTTTAATATCTTATCCTCTAAGACTATACTTTAAGATGCGATTGTTTTGCAAACTCTCGTTTCCGATGCTTGTTATAACTGAAAATTTTTCTATTCATTTGGGATTTCAAAAATGTTCTTGGGCTAGAGTTTATTTGTCTAGATTATTATTGCCAAATTCGAATTGTGAATTTACAATAAATACACTGACTTTAAATTTTTAGACTAGATTCATTTTTAAATGATAAACTCTAATTGAAGATCAATATTTCATTCGGAAAATTGGTTTCAGCCTTTTTATGAAATTATTGTTAACGCTGCAATATAATAGATAAATGGGTTGGACAATGGCACGATAATAATCAGTTTTATCAGGCTCAAGTGTGAGTCTGCTCTGTTGTATTTCAAATGACACAAAAAATATCTCGGATTGCGAATGATCAAGAAATTCATTGGAATCAATTAAGGACACAATTATACAACTAATAATTAACGGTTAACGGTCGATTAGTAGAAAATCACTTGCTTGTGCTTGGAAATGTTTCCCTCTGTTTTTACACATGCCTGCTGCTATTCATCTGCCTTCATTATTTAGCACTCCTTGTCCTAAACCGAATTTTCCCGCAATGGGAATCTTTTTAAATCTGCAAACTTCATTGAATATGCAATTGTTCCCATCAGTATTTAGTTGAAACTCTTTTTATCGTATACTTAATTTTAATTAAATCGTAAATTGAAATTTTAGCCATCGTCATTGATCTGTATTACAGATGAAGAACATTTATTACTTACCACCATGAAACTTGTTTGAATTTTAATGATTTTAATGATTTATTTTTGTTATTCAATGAATTTTGTAAAAACAATGTGACCGTTTCCTTGTTCTCTCCTTTGCTTTATTTTGAACCACCTGCATAAAGGTAGCATGTCACAGCAAACTTCACCCCCTTGCAGAACACGAGCCGAAGTGTGTGGACAACAATGATAAAGATTCTGAAATTTCTGAAAACTTATAGTAGTGAGCATGTTCCGAACCAACCAGTAATTACTAGGTCTGGTGAAGCAATTAGTTTGTTTTTTTTATTATGTCGCGTTTTCCTCGCAACAAAAACAATCGGAAATTATATTTATACATGTGAGCACCAAGTTAGGTACAAGATTTAGCTTGTAACATGCATAGTCTCAGTTGCGCATCTTTTTCCTCGATCTTCCAAAAGATTTTGAATTCACTCGTTTGTACTAGTGTACTGTCGATAAAAGCGGAGCTGGAAAACTCTGGTGAAGGGAAATGTTTGTCGCAAGTGTGTCGTAGGCAAGATGAAAAAAAAGAGAGAGAGAGAGAGAAGGAAACGAATTTTTTTGCACCACGAAAAAAGAAAAGAAAAGAAATGTAATGCTTAATGGTATAAAGAATGACGAGCCGGCATTACGTGTCTGATGTTGTAGCGGTGGCGAGCTTTTTCTGTGATTTGGCTCCGCAGCTGGGCTGTTGGCTGGCTGCACGTCAGATGCACATCGTCATGCTGCGCGGAGTGATGCGTGCCCCGCTGACCTTTTTTGACACGACACCCATCGGTCGTATTATCTCCAGGTTCGCTAAGGACGTCGATGTCCTGGACACGTCTCTCCCCCAACAAATTTCCGATAGCATCTATTGTACGTTCGAGGTAATTCTAACAAAAACAAGCATAAGACGACAACAGCGTGAAACAATCTAAACAACAAATTGCGTTACGTAGTTATTTTGGATTTAATTTTATCGTCCAGGATCACTGATGCGATGGCACTTTTTTACTTTCTTATATTATTTTCATTTCTTACTGTTGCTACATGTATATACCTCTGGTCCTGATAGGAAAAAGTTGGCTGTAGAGGTGTACTTTCGTCACGACTATATAGACGTCGGTAATTTCGCATGTGATATGTTATTGTTTCAATTCGAAATTGTAATTCGAGGTAGAGTCACGGATTTGCGTAATGCTCAAAGTATGTCAGTGGAAAATTCGGAGGAAACAACTTTTTTGTATCAGGAATAAACATTTTCAGTGAGGTTCAGAAAATTTGTAATTACAATGCAAAGTCGTCGGTAAGAAGTGTGATCTAAATAATGGAATACATTTTTTTTATTTGTACTTACATATATTATCTTACATTGCTATTTTTTAATGTTATTCTAATTAACTATTTATGTTGTAGTTTTGAACTGTATATTATTATTGTTATTATTATTATTACTATATTCTTATAGAAAGCTGAACTATTTCATCTTTAAAATTTCTACTCAATATCGTTATTAGCATCTAAAAACTTACCAAACTACTTACTTCCACTTTATTATTAAACTACACTTTTATAGATTATTGTAAAAACAGTGAATTGCATAACGTACACGGGAGTATTTTTGTAAAGGCAATTTTTATTACAGATATAATTATGATTTTTTTTAATTTTTCTGACTTTTTTGTTTTTTTTTTATTGAGAAAAGTGCTATGAACTGCGAATTTTTAATAGATATAATTGACATTTGAATGTCATCGATTATATTAATTTATGATTAAATAATTAAAGTAAGAATTATATTTCATTGTACATATCGGGGTTTCCTGTATTGCAAGGAGCGTAAAAAGGAAAAAATCATATAGTAATTGTATAATTGTGTCCATCATATTGGTTTTCCTTGTGTGTAAGCAGTATCTATTTATGGCTTTTAAAGAGTGTGTGTCTGTACATAAAAATTCCATTTGTTCGTGACAAGTACTGGCTTTGACAAGTACAAGTACATGTTGGTGGGCCGGCAAAATTCTCAGTTGTATATATGTGATATATATAAATATATATATAGTTTTGTTTATACATTTTTTTTGAAGACGCATTTTGTCATTCATTCATTTCTTACACAATTTTAGAGACAAAAAGCATGATGTTTTCTTTCAAGTTGCTTTGAAGCTTATCTCACTGTTTCATTTTAGTGTTTTATTTCATTAAAGAATATTATTCGAAGGTACGCATATCTTAAGTCAATAAGAGTGTCATGGTGCTTCATTTTCATCTAATCTTGTGGGTAATGTACACATAATGTTAGAAAATTGATAAAACAATAAACTGTATCGGCACTCTTATTGTTTTAAGGTCGGCAATAAATTATACATATCATTTTTTTATTGTTAAATACACGAAATTTGTCACAAATCATAACGCGTGCTTCCTTATCTGTAAGATTCTTATATACATGATGAGACTTTTCTTCATCTCAAATAAAGTCATCATGTTATAATTTATTTATTATCATGTATATCCATTAAATAATCATATAGTGCGAGTGTCAAAGATGGTAATTTTGATTTTTCACATTTTCACATTTATGCGTATTTATTTGACCATTTATATCATTCTTTTTTGCCACTTTATACAAACGCAAGTTATCATTGAAAATTTCCTGTTTGTATAGATATAAATATACGTAAAGTATTCCTTAATGATTTTGATTAAAGCAAACATATAAAATCTCATAGTGATAAAATGTTCTTGACGTGTGAGAATGTGAATTATTATTTCAATGACATAATTCCAAGCTTTTAAAACGACGTTTATTGCTTCATAAATAATTGAGCACACATCTACAGCAGATGTAAAACGAATTGTGCTTTGCTTTGGTACAAATACAACTTTTCTATTAATGTTGTAAGCAAAACTGCTTTGAAAACTACAAAAACCACAATTATTCTCGAGGAGCAGTGATCCATTTGATTTATCGTAATTTCTCGCTTTTCTCGAAGCACGTTGGATGATTTTGACAGACGAGCCGCGGTGAAATATGCGAGCTCGCGAGCTGACGCGCGCTAAAAAAAAGAAATCTTGTTTTCTCGCAGCGATTGTCGCGAGGGCAGATCTAAAGCAAAATTCGTGTTTCAGGTGATCGCCACCATCGTCGTCATCAGTTACAGTACGCCAATTTTCATAGCTGTAATATTGCCGATAGGCGTTATTTATTACTTTATCCAGCGCTTCTATGTCGCCACCTCGCGACAGCTTAAGCGCCTCGAGTCGGTCTCGAGGTCGCCGATTTATTCGCACTTTGGCGAATCGGTGACGGGGGCCCAGACAATACGAGCTTACGGCATGCAGGACAGATTCATACAGGAATCCGAAAGTAGAGTCGATTTCAATCAAGTCTGTTACTATCCCAGTATCATTGCTAACAGGTACAGAAACAATACCTTCAACAGTACGTTATCATTTTTCAAGTTTAAAAATTTGGGAATCGTAGCTTTATTCGATTTCTATATATGAAATACTGACAAATTATTGTTGCAAGAGTAATGAAATGCCAATAAATTTTTCTTCATTTGCCACAATTAATCAATTAATTCTTCATTAATGTCGCAGATGGTTGGCGATTCGATTAGAGATGGTGGGAAATTTCATAATCTTTTTCGCTGCACTATTCGCAGTACTTGGCAGAGATAATATGGCTGCTGGTCTAGTAGGATTGTCAATCAGTTACGCATTGCAGGTAAGTCTCGTTATATTATTTCAGCTGATAATTACATTATACTGCACGTTGAGCACGATCGTAACATTGGAATCGCTTGTTTAGATAACGCAAACGTTGAATTGGCTGGTTCGAATGACATCGGACGTCGAGACGAACATCGTGGCCGTCGAGAGGATAAAGGAGTACGGCGAGACGCCTCAAGAAGCCGCGTGGGACTTGCCGGAGAACGACCCAGACAAGGAGTGGCCGTCGCGCGGTAGCGTCGAATTCAACGATTTCAAAGTGCGCTACCGAGAAGGTCTCGATTTGGTGCTCAATGGCCTGAGTTTCAGCGTGAACGGCGGCGAAAAGATCGGTATAGTCGGTAGAACGGGAGCCGGCAAGTCCTCTCTGACCCTCGCGTTGTTCCGCATCATTGAGGCCGCCGGCGGCAAGATTCTCATTGATAACGTCGACATTTCGAAACTCGGCTTGCACACTCTCAGATCGAGGCTGACCATTATTCCGCAGGATCCGGTGCTGTTTTCAGGCAGCTTAAGAATTAATTTGGATCCCTTCAACTCGTGCTCTGACGACGACCTGTGGAGAGCACTTGCTCATGCCCATCTCAAGGATTTCATTAAAAGTGAGTCGTTGTGGTATCCGCTTGTAGACTACGTTATTGGATTTGTTTCTTCTTCTTGTGCGATTTACATACAATTACTTTAACGTTTAGGTTTGCCAAATGGTTTAACGCACGAAGTTACCGAGGGAGGAGACAACTTAAGTGTTGGTCAGAGGCAGCTGATATGTTTAGCAAGGGCTTTGTTAAGAAAAACTAAAGTTTTGATTTTGGACGAGGCGACTGCTGCCGTTGATCTGGAGACCGATGACCTCATACAAAGGACAATCCGTGAAGAATTTAAAGATTGTACAGTTCTTACTATTGCTCATAGACTTAATACTATTCTCGATTCAGACAGGTAAGGATGGAAACAATGGTTTAATTGTGTAATCTTTCTATTAACCAAACGAAAAATATTCATATAAATAAAAAATTGTTGCAGGGTCATTGTCTTAGATAAGGGATCGATTATCGAGTTCGAATCGCCCGACCTACTACTTCAAAAACCAGATAGCGCGTTCTACAGTATGGCAAAAGATGCCGGATTGACTTTATCATAAAACGTACCCGTAGGTTCTGTCAATTAATGAGTGTTAAATCTTGCCTGAAACTTTTTTTTAAACATAGAAGTTGTTCATGTTTCGTTTCTTACACTAGTTAAGATATTTATGGTTTTAAAATAACCAATTTCCTTTCCAGAAGTTTTATAGGCTATGAATTTTCAGACAAGATCTTAAGTCCTGTTCCAACCATTTTTCAATGCATTCACTTATATATGCGTACGAGAATTAAGTCATTTTAACTACTGCCAATTTTAAGCCAGTTATATTATTGTTATTAATGCAAGCAGATGTATTGCGCTTAGAATACGTAATGATAAATCAGTGCGAAAATTAAGTAACATTTTGGTTCTCTATTGTTTTCATTATTTTACTTAAAATTTCTATTAAGTTATTTGTATTGATTGTATTGATTTTGCGTTCATTATTCATAATACCAACATTTTCGGTAAAATTTTATTCTTTCTAAATCTAAGATTGTCTTGTAATAATAATATTGTATCGATTTTTGTACATTTAAATTTATTACATGAAAAAGTAATGTTGATGTTACAGCGCAATGCAATGATAAAAGTATTATATTTTTGCACTTTTAATCTTACCTTCCAATTATATTTGCATAAAATTTAAAATATGGCAACTAATCGATACTTTTAGCGTTCGATTAGGTTTTTGTTCATTTTATACTTAATCTTAATGTAAACAAATTAAAAACTATTTTTCATACCATTCACATTGGGCCTAAGGAATACGAGGTACTTAAGTTACTGCACTTAATTTTTGTAAAATGTCAGAAACATACTTAAAATTCTAAACAATATTACTTTACGTTAATGCAGTAATCATTGTATAAAATAACTACATCATTTTTTAAAAAAACATTATCATCTACTTAATTTATGCTTTCAATTTTTGTAAATTCTTACCGTGCTTTTCTTATTTGATGCACAATAATAACAATTAATTGAAATTATTATTTTTAATGAGTTAGTGAAAGTGTGTATGCTGATTCTAATTAGTGTTTTCAATGAGTACTTTAGCAAAGAACAATAGTTACTTAATAGTTGTAATAATACATTTGTTATAGCAACCTTCATATTTTGACATTTGAAAGAATTACATCTATTATGTTAATATGTAATATGTATTGTATTGATTTAACAAAATGTTGAGAAATGAATGATAATACTTAAAATTGTAAAGACAGTAAGATTTAAGGTAAACCAAAACTAATCTAAAAAACAAGGGTTCTTTTTTAGAATATATGAATGGCGACGTAATTATATAAACTCCGTTCAGGATTTTATCGATGGTTCAAGAAACCCTATTAATCTATAAATTTTAGTCGAAAATCATTCCGAAGGGATTCATTTTCTATTCGTTTGTATTTATTGCATACCACGTTAACGTACCGTCTATAAAATCCTGCAATGTACATATCCCTGTTCTCTTATGGTCAAAAGAAAGTTTAAACTTTGAAAGTTCGTTATCAACTGTACGATACCCTTTAGAGCTAAAGAAAGAAGCAATTTTACTATGAGCTGTAGATTAAAAACACAGAAACCGTTATTGAAAAAAATTCAAAGTTATTAAACAATTGGTGAAAATAACATGGCACATTTTTGTAAATAATGCTTCCAAGTTTAAACTTTGTTATAGCGAGCGATTTGTAATCGTCTAGCATTTTACTGCACTGTAAAATAGTTAACATCCTATTTTCATCGAGAAAAATAATAAAAAATTAAGCAAGCATTGAATAATGTAAAGCCGAATGAATAGGAAGTAAGAGAAAAGTTAAAGAAATTAGATGCATACAAATTACAGCATCATGCGCATATATGGGATAAGTGCCTTTTTGTAAGAATGTTATACGAATGCTAGATGTCTACAGCATCTTTACAGTGTTATGCATATGTATATTACATGAAAAATGAATTAAAGGGAGTTTAGACGGTAGCGTCGACGACGAAACACAACTTTACATACTAGCAATCCTTACCGTATCAATTTGAATACTTCACTTTTTAACTTGAACCATACATTCCTTATGTAATCAGTTACTATCATTTGACCGTGGCCTTGTATACATTAAAATATTGTAGTTTTAAAAGCTTTCTGTTTTCTGACTACATGGCACTTTTTCATGTTATGTATTTATCAATTTCAAAAATAAAGGAGTATGTAAAGCGTTAAACAGCGAAAATACGTAAAGTAATAATATACGCTTCATTTGTCAAACTTTTTTGTCCTGTATAATAAAAACAATTTTTATTACGGCCTAGAATATTGTAAAATTAGTATTTATTACATTGAGAATAATGCTAATAAATTTGAGGTCAAAAGTTGAATTGGTTTTCAAATATTCTTTAATGTTTAAAAACATGCATGATTTATTCATTTATTTTTTGATATTTCTGTGTTAACGTCAACAAAATTATTTTGCTTTAAACCTGTACGCACCTACTATGATTTCAAAAATCGCGCTAAAATACGTGAAACGCTTTCTAACCAATGGCACATCTGATTGAATAGCCGTTATGCTATCCTGAGATTGGGAGGGAATTTCACAGCCAATAGTAGAACATTCATTGTGATTTCTTTGCCTTCCGGTCATTTTCATTGGTGGAAACGGTTTAGGCATTTAAAATAGCGTCTCTACGCAGAGCACAGAGGTCCCATTGTCTACTCTTTGGTTGAATATAGCGGTTAAGAATTCTGTTTGTGTGTTTACGTTAGAAAACCACTCTGTGTGATTTCTATTTAGTTAACAATTCTAAAAATAATTAGTTCTTAATATTTGTTTGTATACATTAAAAAAAATTAAAAAATAGTAATAATTTTAAGTTGATGGAATAATAGGAAGGTTCTGTAAAGATCTGTGAAATGGCTGGTCTTTTTAATATATTCAATGAGTCTGAAAATCTACATTCTTTATCTTTAAATAAAGGTAAATTTATTTTACGTTTAATGAATATTTGTCGTGTTAGTTATTACAGTCAAGTGTATGTTTTTTATTAGGTAAAGAAAACTCCCAAAATCTGAAATTAGCAAAATTAAAAACTGTTAGCTCAGCCAGCTCTACTTCGCTAAAAACATTTGTTCAACCACAGTCTCAAAGTAAACCTAAAGGACTTTCAATTCGTTCAAAATCAGATCTTAATGTCTCTGTTTCTTCTCATTCTGAATCATGTAAGCAAATGTCAAAAGATTGCATGAGTTTAGAAAGCAAAATAAATATTTCAAAGAAACCACTCCATTCACCGACTAAATTAAAGACACCAAAGGTACCTTTTTTTATGATTTTTAATCCTATTTTAGCATAATTTATTCGTATATTTTTGAAAGTGCTTATTTTATCTAACTGTATAGAGCAAATCAATAAAAAGTTGTAATTCAAAAAAATTATCACCAAAGCCATCATCTCCACTAATGAAGAACGTTGTAAATGAGTTTGTATTTGCAAAACCTGCAACTCCAAAACCATCAAAGAAGTATCCAGAACCAGAATCCTTGGCAAACTATGTTGATCCAGTCAAATTAATGGGTAGAAATAATTTTGATAAACTTTAATCTTGCTAAAATTAAACCTATTCATAATATTAATACAAATTTTAGATGATGAAATGCAAGTTGTTTTTAATGCTGACCTTGCATTTGTTAGATCAGCAACAAATAATGACGATTCATTGTCTTCTCTTGATGATGAAGGATTTATTTCTGGTAAAATTAATATTCATTGATAAAAACATTACTTTGTTATAGCTATTTTTATATTAAATTTCATGTTTTTTCTTTAGATCCTGAGCAAGATAACTATCTAGCTTTAGAATCTGTCAATGGCATAATCACGGATGAAATCATGGATGAAGTAGAACTACCAGATATTTCAGATTTTGAAGATTAAATTTGATAAAAGTTCAAGATTTATTTATGTTATAGAATGTGAATATATACATTACTATAGTCCAATTAAATTTAGTTACTTAAAGACTGTACTAGTTAAGCATATGAATAATTATTGATTTGTCAGCATTATTCAAATTTAATATTAAATCAATTTTATTATAAAAAGCTTTATTATGTCTTCTTAGTCGATTTATCTGTAACACTACATTTTTATTGACTATCTGCAACAATTTATTGTTATAGATAGATTGACTGAAATTCTAAATGGAAAATTTTATTAAATTATTATTATAAAAATTTTAATAATAATACTTGAGTGATGTTTCTAGCTTATGAACAAGTAAATTTTCAAAATATGCTTAATATTAGAATACATAATTATAGTAAATAGTATGTTGTATTATTATATGTATAAATGTATAATGTTTATTATTAGTTTGAAAGTAAATCATACAATAATAAGTGAGTGAATGATTCGAAGGTTCCTAACTTCAGAGTTTTATTATATCTTATAAAATTAAGAAAATATTGTGTATAAAGAATTCAAATAAAATGATAACTCTTGTAGCTGGCATTTTACGCAATAGTGATTTTAATTATAGTTGTTTTATTCTTGAAAGTTTGTCTCAAGTATTACCATTTTTTGTTGTGAAAAAAATCGCTTTAAAATCAAATGATTGGGAGGTAATTAAACATCTTAAATCTAAATATATATATATGTATTCAAGAATTGCTTTTAAGTTTTTAAGAATTGTTAAGAAAACTATGCTTTGATTATTTTTGCAGGAATGGATTCAAAACAAGTGTAAACTGCATGGATGGTTTCACTCTGAACCACCTTTAATTTGGCGTGAAACTGGTATATGTGGTGGAGATCCAACATACATTGGTGGAATAACTGAATTTAAAAAATTTATAAATCTTCATTATGATATTGATATACTTCTCTCAAAAGCAGAGCAAGAATCATTGGATTATGACTATTTACTAGTAGTTATATATTTGAAGAAAAAAAATGAATTGTTGAGAATTTAATGCAATCTTAAATTTTTATTTTAGGCTGAGAATTTTCACTCAATTTATAAAGAAGTACAATTAAGTATTCTTAATATTACAATATTAGGTGCTGGTAGATCAGTTTGCCCTGATTTAGTATTGCAACTTGCAACAATGAAAGAAATTTGTCAAAATGGGGTAAAAATTAATCTTTATGATACACCAGGACATTTTTTTAAAATCAAAGATGTAGTTAAAGATGCAGTGGCGATTGGCTGCAATCTACGAAAAATACAAATTTTACAAAGCTTATCTCAAGGCTTAGAAAATTGTGATATATTAATAATTTTAGATCATACGCTCAGGTTTTTAAAATAAATCATTTCTATTATTCTATTATTAATATATTATTATGAGAGTTCAGAAATTTTTTGTTCATTTATATATTCATTTATTTCTTTTTTTTTTTTGAAAAATAATTCTATATTGCTTTACTAGGGAAGATCGTGAAAGTACAGAAAATTGGTTAACAAGAAACTATGATACATACGAAGAAGTTGCTAATCAAATTAATATGTATGCCTCATTGAATTTGAAAATTATCTTTTGTTCTTATGGTCCAAATTGTTTTTGTGCAAATGTGATTGCCAAGAAAGCAACGAAAATTAATAAAAACAATATTGTTGTTGTTAGTGCACACTATGGTTTAGAAGTAGTTCATGAATTTACAAAATCTATCGATGTGAATTTAGAAGGGATTACCTGTCCACCTGTATGGGGATTTTTAGGTACATAAAAAAATCATTCCTTATACACAAGTACATTTTTCAAATAAAATGACGTTACTATTTTTTTTTTAAATACAGGAATAAATCAATATGTGGACATTCATCGCATGCTTCAAAATTATTCAGTTTATCTGCCTAGTAAACAAGCATCGACATCTCATGTTAATTCTACACTACCCTTAGGAGTTAAATATCCAGAATTAAGATGGCTTTTATACTTAGCTTTTGAAAAAAACCCATATACAATGCTGACTCATCGAATGGTAATGTGTTTAATACATTATTAAAACAATAAGAAATTAATTTTCTAAAAATTACACGCATGAATCTATTATTGTTTATTTTTTAAATAGGCACTATGTTCATATAACGTTGGAAGACAAGAAGATTTTCAAAAATGTAAGGCAATTTGTGATTTGTTAAAACTTTGGTTTCGAAAGGATGATACTAAAATTGAGGATGAAATTATTACTCTTGGGATTTCATCTGATGGTACAAAAAAATCAATTGTGCTTTATACCACAAAATTATTAATTTTTAATTTTCCGAATAACTCTAATTAAATAACCACCAGTAAAAGTTTTGTATATGTGTTCATATATAGGGTCCTTCAACTTTACACGCGGTATTTTTTTCTCTCAACCTGTTCATTTAAAGGTTCTTGAAGATAACTCACGTGTATGGGTCCCGTGCCACGAATTTCCATTGCCACACGATCCTGGCAAATTTTTAAACAACTTTATTCTTACTGCTGAATTAATATTGAAAAATAGAAATTTAATTTAATCGATAAGGATGATTTTGAAAATTGCGCGGTATTTTCCAGCGCCATCTATACGCAATAATTTTTGGAATTCATGCGAATACAAGAATATATCTAACCTAAAAGAAATCTTGGATTTGTATTATTTTATTTTTACGTATGTACATCATATAAGCGCACCTATCAATTTTATTGTTTACGAATTCGTGTAAGTGATTAAAAGTAAGGTGTATTGATTGACTTTAAAGTTTTAATATAATTTTTATAATTACCTATTTATGTTTACTCTTTTTTTTTTATGCTGAAATGTTATTATTTTTTTTTTAGATATCGATTATCATAAAATATGTCGAGCAGCATAGAAATGAATCAAGATCTTGCCAAACGTTTATTGCTTGAAGGAGGTACCTTGGTTCTTCTTGATGTACCAACTGGAACAGATTTTGGCATCGATATCAAATCTTGGCACAGTGGAGAAAATTTTAAAGGAATTAAAATGATTCCACCTGGTTTTCATTTTGTACACTACAGGTTGAGATTTTTATTAATAAAACAGGCAAATTAATAATTTAAATTTAAAATCAACTATTTCGAAATATTGCAGTGCAACAGATGAGTATGGGGAGTCGGCTCCAAGAGTTGGTTTCCTTCACAATTTTAAAAATCGCGACTTTCTAGTTAAAAAATGGGATAAAAATATTGAAGATTTAAGCTCTGAACGTACGTTATTTTTATATCAGTATATTACGTTTTCATTGCTATTCTACTGTTAAAATTGAAATATTTTTTAAAAATCTATAGCTATTTCTGAAGAAACTACTCACAGACTAAAAGCAAATTTAAAAGAGCTTGATAAATACTTAGGACCATATCCTTATGATACATGGAATCAGTGGAAAGAACTTACAAATAAAATAGATGATTCAATTGTAGAAAGATGTGCCCCAGAGTGTGGGTAAGTTGTTTTATTTTTTATCATTAAAACTAACTCTACATAGAATTATATTTTTAGATTTGTTCGTTCTGCCTTAGAACTCGTTAATGTTGATGATGCTTCAAGACCAAGAGGAACTGAAAGTAGAAAAAGAAAAAGAGGTGCTGGTCTTACAGTTGAAGAAAAAGAACAAGAATTATTACCAGACCTTAAACCCAAACCTGGAACAGAACTTCGGCTATCCGAATTACCACAAAAGTTTTATCCTGACGATGCGACTCCAGCAGAAATTACAAGGCATTCATTAGATACCAGTTATGCATTTGATTTACTTCTTAAAAAATTAAAAGAGTAAGTATGATGTCCAAATTATCAAAAATGACTTCATTTTAAGAACAAATAATTAGAAGAGGCGCTTTTTTAGTCCAATAGAAATTATAGGTGAGTTGCAGTTGTCATTTGTGTGTTTCTTGGCTGGTCAAAGTTTAGAAGCGTTTGAGCACTGGAAAGGACTTGTTTCTCTGATTTGTAAAGCAGATTCATTAATACCTTCTCGGAGAGCAGTATTCTCTGAATTTCTAAATGTTTTAGAAATTCAACTTTCCCACGTTCCAGAAGAAGTTCTCTGTGATATAGTAGCTAGTAATAATTTTGTTTATCATAATTTAAGAAAATTATTTGCAAATATCGAATCAAATGTAAATATAGATGATAGATTGAAATCTTTAGCACTTAGAATGCGAGATAGACTTACAAAAAAATTTTTATGGGATTTCAAAGGCTTGCAAGAAGAAGAAGATGATGAAGCACCTGTCGTTGTAGCTTTAGATTAATTCATTAAATTACTCAATTAGGCAATATTTAATTTAAGTGACAAAGTATATATTAACTATATAATACATAAGTGATTGTTTATATTTAGCAATCAAATAAAAAACTTTCACAAAATCATTTAATTACAATATTACAAAATTGTAAATTAAGCGCTTTTATTATATCAGTGACTTTATTATGCTTGCATTAAATTAATTTATATTAAAATTTGGCAAAAGAATGTTTCCGCCCGGGATCGAACCGGGGACCTTCCGCGTGTTAGGCGGATGTGATAACCACTACACCACGGAAACGCTGTGATGCCGTTTTTATAAGTGCTACTCTATGCTCACTGGGTATTATAGTAAAAGCTTGCCGTTCACGAGCCGCCATGTGCATGTATATAAGTATATGTATAGGTATACATGCATCAGCATAGTATTTAGGTCTAGTCGAGGTACGTTATGCAAGGAAATTTCATTTACAGTTAAGTAGAGAGGATTCATTTTATTTAGATGATCTTGTACATAAAAATCTTCATATTATAACTATAAAACGTAAAATAATTACAAATGTATTCCAAAATATGAAATGTGACTTAATATTTCAGCAGTACAGTTTTTTCATATGGTAATTGTGTAAAATAGTTCGTGGGTACCAATCGAAATATCAAAATAGTTTAATGCGTGTTATGTGTATCGTTTATTAACATAAATTTTATTATGCGTAGATTATGTACTATATGAATGTATACACATATGTAACATTCATTGCATAAATGTTAAAAATGAACGTGATTCTGTCTCAAATCGTAAGTAATATTAACATTTAATTAACAAGTGCTATTTGCGTTGCACATAGCTATCATGCATAAATAATTATACTAAGTTAGATGAAAAATTTATTTACAACATATTTGTCAACGGTAAATTTAAAGAGTTAAATTTATGAATTCATTAAAGAAATTCTCTGCAAAAATTTTGAATTCTGTGATGTTAACTTTTTCTTTTTCGGTGCTGCAAAGAAAATTAGAAAACATGAGTAATTTATAATGTAACATTTTGGTAAATATTTTTTATCCTTTAAAACGTACAGGATGAAATCGTTTGCGAAGCAGGCATTTCTTGTTCAACAGGTTTTTGTATAGGTTGAGGTTTTTTTTGACCATTGGGCTTTGCTGAAATTTTCACCTGACATGTAGCCATCACCGTTTGAGGCTCCTTCAAAACACAGATTCTTCTTATATTTCGTATTTTCTAACTTGCATAATTCTAATACTCTATAGAATAATTTTAAGGTACTATCCATAAAATTTTGAATTTCAGTATTTAAATAGTTGTCACCCTATATATATGTATATGTTAAAAAAATTTTCTTCTCTTACTACAAAACATGATTAATATTACACTTCTTTATTTTGCAATTGAAATTAAACGTTATTTAATGTACTAATGTAAGCAAATTTATTTTCTAAACTTTCAGAAGCAAAGAATGGCTCCATTCTTGTTTCTCGTTTCTGACGCTAAAAGAAATAAATATACTCAGTTTAATTAATTTCAGTGAATCGCACTGGTCGATTTTCGTTGAATTTCATAATTTTCATTGGTTTAATCACAAGCATAATTGTTACAAAGACTAAAAATTGACTTACAGGACGCTGAGGACGATGTGGCACGGGGGGTCTGGGTCGCTGAAATGCAACAGAACGTTTTCTCCGATAAAACAAACGCTACTTAATAATGGTATAATGCAATTTAACGTGAAGAAATTTACCGTTTGCACCGATGGATTCTCGCCGTCGGGTCTGTGCCGATTTCGGCCAGCTGAGATTACTGACAAACACAATATCAAAATTGCGAGAAAAAGCGCGTATCTCATTGTGCGTCGAAGCTTTTTCTCTCGAGGCAGGGAAACGCTGCGTTAAGCGACGGCAATACAGTTTGCTCGTAGCGGCTTTCAAGTAACTATCGATAGCTGCAACGATACGACCCGTTTTATACCGATCCCAGCGAGCGCGGCTACTTCATTATCGAGTGCTCGTGATGCAAATTTAGCGTAATAAGATCTCGATCAAGCTTCACTTTCTCGTAATTATCACTGACTAGTTTGAGGCTTTTTAATTTACATAACTTTCGTGCTTTACACACGCTATATTTATAATATTGGCCGTTTGCACAGCGCTCGCGTGCGCCGCGGCGACATTTATTTACTGTGTTTATTGCCTCGGCTATTTTTCTCGCGTACTCCAAGTTCATTAATTTTATTGGTGAAAGTTTCAATTGATTGTTATGCAAGGATACGCGTGCACAATGAAATATCGGGAATAAGTTGATTATTAGGGATGTGATACGTGCAATAATTTAATTGTATCATAAACAATTCAACCTGCATTGGACGACCATATAAAAATTACAAGTTAAACAATTTAATTCGTCATTTAATCACATATTTTATTGAGTTAAATAATCCGTTACATAAGCTCTCATGCATTATATTTTCCAGGCGACCGTTAGAAAACAACAGTTACGAAGGACATTCAGTTCTCCTGCCGTGCGCAGCGAATGCAGCGTCGTTCGAATCCTATACATGAAAAAAGAGAAGGAAAGTCAACCTCTAACGATCGAGCGTCAACCGCGATATAAGTGTGTTCCGCGACAGGACGTCGCAGCTCGAGTAATCTCTCTCGGCGACGCGCGGGGAGGTGGGGCAAACGCCGCGGGATCGTCTCAAGGCTTGACGGTGGTGCTGGCGCTGGTGCTGACTGTGCCGGTGGCGGTGGCGGTGGCGGTGCTGCTCGCGGCCGAATCAGCGGCTACGGTGGCAGTTGGTACGCTGGTAGTGGCGGCCTGGACGGTGCCGTTGAGCAGCTGCGTGGCGCTCTTGGCGACGAGCTCGACCTCGAGGTTCATCTGGTCCTCGACGCACTTGTCGATGGCGTCGTTGCTCTTGTCGGCGACGTCCTTCCGCTCGAGGCAGATCCTGGTGAGGTTGGAGACGTGCTTGAGCTCCTTCAGCCGCGACTCGTTCGCCTTGTCGTCCTTGTTCTTGCTCCACTCGATCAGCTCCATGGACTGCCGGTAGTTGAGGGGATTGTTGAAGATGTTGACGCGGCGCAGACTGGCCGGGAGCTGCTTGACCAGGTCGGCGGGCAGGGAGACGAGCTCGTTGCCGCGCAGATCGAGGCTGATGAGAGCCGGGACGAGCTTGAGGAAGTCCAGCTCGATGGCGCGCAGACGGTTGAAGGCGAGGTTGAGCTCGAGGAGCTTGGGCGTCTCCTTGAACCAGGCGGCCTTGAGGGTGCTCAGCTCGTTTCGGGGCAGTATCAGGCCCTTGAGCTCCTTGAGGCCTGCGGCGAGCGAGCGATCGGTAATGAGCGGGTGACATCATCGGGCATATCGTATCGAAAGCGCATCAGGCACTCACCCTTGAGGGCGCCGTCCTCGATCTCGGCGAGCTTGCTGCTCCAGATCTCGAGCTTGACGAGCTTCTCGGCGTACTTGGCGAGGGCGTCGTCGGCCAGCTTGGGCACCTCGGACATGGAGAACCAGACCTCGGTGATGTTCTGCTTGGGCGCCTTGGCGAGATCGCCGGCCAAGTCCTGGGACTTGACGCAGACGAGGATGGAGTAGTTGCCGGGCTGGAGCAGCTGCTCCGGATTCTCCTGGGACTTGGGGGGATTCTTGCGGTAGCAGAAGCCCTCGGCGGGGCCGGCCAGCGCCAGGACGGCGACGAGGCCAACCGCTGCAGCCAGCTTGCCGATCATGATTCGCGCGCGCACTGAGCCGCCGCTCCGCGGCCACGGGGGTTTTATACGCGCGAGCGGACGAGCGTTATGATGCGTGAGCGCAGCGCCTGTGCGACGCAACTGATGCGCTATGGGACCCGGGGGGTACGCGCTCGCTGTTTAGCGATGCCTCCGCAGCCGCGATGAACCGGCGAGCGAGCGAGCGAGCGAGGCACAGTTTAAACGGCAATTGCAGCTCGTTGACGGATTGAAAGCGCGCGCCGTTGGAAAATTTGCCGTGTACACTATATTACCACCTACTTCGTCAAGCGCGCGCGCTATGAACTGGATTATTGAATCAAGGAGATATACGTACGTTATATACGCACGATGTATCGAAGGTGCGCGAGAGGCGATACGTGATGTACACACACGTCTGCCCGTCATTGGCTATTTTGTCATTACGCCTCGTATGTGGGCCATCAGCGCTGTTTTTACAAAGCGCGCTCTACGATGTATATGATAACGCGCAGCTCGTGCTCTGCGGGGATTCGCGCGGCGTAGAACCGCGGCGAGCCCGTTGAGCTGCGCGTATACGAAGGTCGAGGAGCTTTTCTTTCCGTCGTGTACAGCTGGACAATGCCAGTCGCGATTATCCGGAAATTTGACGAGATTCATGTTTTGATGGGCGGCTTTTGTCGCAGCGCACTATGCGCGTTGACTAGCGTTCACTTGATTGCGCCCTTTATTGCTGTGTTCCTGTTGAGCCGTACGTCGCGCCGCTTTGTGCGCTGTACCGCAGGGAAATTTCGATTTTACATAGCGAGCTTTTGTACGTCAATGGCCTCGAGGGCATAGTCCATTCAAGCTGTGCGCGAGGCGTTTTTTTTTTGGATTTAAGCTTGTCGATTAGAAAAGATGTGTATTTTCTCGTTTTTTTGATCGAGGAGAGCTTGTGCATATTACGGGGAGAAGTGATGGAATGACTGGCCGTCAGTGATTTACAAATTATTGAAATATCTCTTTATTTATATACGTTTCGCAAATCTCGCCTACGATATTATTTGTTTTTTTCTTTAATACATTTTCAAAACGCATCTCGCAAAATTCACCTTACACTCGTGCTAATTGTACACGTGAAAAGTATATAGGCGCGGCGTAATCGCGTCGCCTCCGGAATCGCATACGGGGATAATTAGCCGGCTTTGACCGGTTCGGCGGGTTTCTCGCCCTCCAGCATCTTGGGGAAGTCGAGGGCCTTGGTCAGCTTGGCCTGGAGGCAGGTGTCGAGCTCGTTGAGGTCGTCCTTCTTGCCGATGGTGTTGATGCACTCCTTGGCGAGCTTGTAGGTGTCGCGAATGCCGTCGACCGAGGCGTACGAGTTCTTGACCAGGCTCGGATTCGCGTTCGAGTACTCGATGATCTTGATGCCCTCGATCCAGTTGTAGGGATTCCACTGGAGGCCGACCTTCTTCAGCTTCGGCCACTTGGCCTTCATCGCGTCGAGGTCGAAGCTGGCCAGCAGGTTCTCCGAGATCTCGAACTCCTGGATCATCGGCGTGAGATCGAAGATGGCCGGCTCGAACTGGCGGATCATGTTGCCGCTGAGGTCGAGGCTCTCTGTTGACGAAAGAATTAATTAACGACTGGTCTCGCAGTTTAAATCGGCGTTATCGTCGACGAGTGAGTGAAAATTTGGGGTATGTACAGTGGTAATTCGAACGTAACTGTAACAATTATTCTTCTTACCTACCGCAGATTGATAAGCAAAAACAGTGAATAATGGGACGAACGGAAAATATCTTTTAATCTTGCAATTATTCCATAACATATTTTTAAATCAACTGTTATTACTTTGTAACAAATAAAAATTTTCCTCTAATCAGAATGCCGATAGCCCGCAGTAATCGAGGTGAATCCCAGATTATATAAGAATATCCGATCGACGTACCGAGTTTGCCGAGATCCTTGAACCAGCTCTTCTTGACCTCGGCGATGCGATTGCGCCGCAGGACGAGGCCCTTGAGCTCGGTGAGTCCGGCGAAGCCGTCGTCGTGGATGTGCTCGAGGCCGGAGTAGACGATGCTGAGGCCGAGGGCCTTGGTGCCGAGTTTCCGCAGCGAGTCGGCCTCGAGCCTCGGCACGGCGCTGTTGCGGAACGCGACGTTGACGAGCCGCGTGAGGTTGAGCGGCAGCCGGTCCAGGTCCAGCTGGAAGTCCTTGCTGCGCAGGCAGGTGTAGGCGTCGTGCTCGCCGAGGTTCGAGACGCCCCGCTCGAGGAAACAGCCGGCCTCCACCGCTGGGGGGATGCCGAGCGCCAGCGCCAGGGCCAGCACTGCTTGTCATTCGCGGAGCGTCGCGAGAGAGAGAGAGACAGAGGAACAGAAGAAGAGCATCGTGTTAGAGCGTGGAAATTGCGACTTGGAGAGGAAACAAAAAAGAAGAAAATATCGTTCACCTGGGAACACAGCCGGTGCGCGAGTCATCGTGCCAGTGCTATATGTAGACAGAGGTGTGCGCGCCGCTCGGAAGCAACGTAGCTACTGCTGCTCTCGCGGTCGCTCTCTGACGAGCTGGGATTCTGCAGCCGTCAATTTATAGGTCGACGTCTAACGAGCCGCGATGAAAGGAGATCATCGCGTCGACGATGCGCTTTGGCTCTATATGCGCGCATGGATGGCTGGATTATAATGTGGTCGTGCGCGTTGTGCAGGGCCGTGATGTACACTGTCAGGGACGCTTTATACGAAGCCTCGAACATCTGATTGGCTGATTATTCTTTTTCTTCTCTGTCAGTGTTGAGCCGATGACTTTATCCGAAAATTCTAGATGTGCTTCTCACTGCCTGATTTCCGTACGTTGTGTAAGTTGAACTTATGCGCCGAGTGTGCGTAATATATATACTTATCGAATAGAGCGAGTGCAAAAGTTAATACGTTTTTTGTTTATTGATTGGTGTGACTGAAACAGCCTGCTGGTGAATACGCACGTATTCAAATCTTCTTAAAATTAGTTTTTCAAAATATTTTTTTTGTAAACCGTTAAGTATCTTGATAAAAAGTATTGAAAAATTAAAGCGCGGTTTTACACAATGAACTTTCGTAAATACGAAACACAAATGAAAAATAAAACATTTTTAAAACTATAACTACATCTATTATCTATTTAATAAACTTGTGCAACTTTTTAAGAATCTACAATCAGCGATTGAATGACTTCTACCAGTAAATCCGGTTCGTCAATGGATTTGAATTCTTCGGTGTTGACGATATCTTTCGCATGGATCATTACAAAGCGGCAAATGTAAGCCTTTAAATCGGTCATTCTGAATTGATGACAGAACTTCAAGGTTTCAACGACGTTGTCTATGCTCAGATTCTTGTAAAGATACTCTATACACTCGTCCTTTAATCCGTTGATCTGATATTTATCCGCAGCCACTAAAACTTCGTTCAGGCACGTGTCGAGATTTTCGACTTCTCCCGTGTACATGAAACGCGCCATTTCCTTCAATGCCTCGTGCGTTATATCGTCGATTTTCACAACGCTGTCAACCTTCTCCTTCATGTCGTTAGTGAACATTGCCCGAAACACTGCACTTCGCGCCGCGAGCACGAACTTGTGCAAGTTTAGTTGTTTACCGCAGGGCGCGATGATTGTGAAGTCGTGAAATTCATCTGCCTCGAATTGATGTTTGAAACTGTCCAACAGAGCCATTTGTTTGGTTTCCAGTTTAGTGCAAAAATTGAAATTCGGCATCGCATGATTAACCGCGTTGTCTATTATGATGAATTCGCAAAAGATGGATAAAGTGTCGTCTATTAACATTTTGTCTACAAGAGTATCTCTCCCGACGAAGACGTCGAAACAATCGCATGAGTTTGATTCAATTGTACTCTTCTTTGACTTTCTGTGAATAATTTCACCTTCCTTGTTGAGAATGCAGATCGAAAAGCTAACGTTATTTGATAAAGAATCGACTGACTCATTGCAAAGAGATGCACTCACATAATCTTCATAACATTCACTTACACCGTATGGATATACTGCTAAATACCATTGTATGTTATTGAATGGCTCTACAGTAAATTTTGGCGACTTCAGTCTCTCTCCACATTCTTTGTTAATGTAACTAAAATTTTTTATGTACCACGTGTAACTTGACTTTGCGATTTGTTGATCCGTAATACCCCAATCAGATATAGTTGCTTTGCTCATTTTGTTAATGTCAGCTGAACTGGAAATCAAAAATCGCTTTGTGTCCGCAGGAACATCACTTCTCGAACTGATCAAACGTATATAACGAGTAGCGACTTGCCAACGAGCGGAAAGATACCTACATATATATAAGTATAATGTAAACAGAAGCGTATAGAGTCTATAGCATTCGGGGCTCGGGCATGCGCATCAAAACAAAAGCCGCATAACAATCGCGAAATAACTGACTACGAGAAACGGATGCGGCGCTGTTAAATGATTTTTTCCATCTACACATTTTAAATCTTAATTTTAATTACACAGTATATCACCTGCATCTTATTTGTCAGAAATTACAATGCGCAAAACTTCTGATAGTAAATTAGCTTCATCAATTTTTTCAAAGTCTTCAGTTTCAATTATACTCTTTGCGTGAAATGTAATGAATTTTCTGGTCTGAGCCTTCAGAGTCTCGATTTCATAGCGATAAGCAAGAGCCATTGTTTCAACGGCATTGTCGACGCTCAAATTCTTAAAAAGATATTCCTCGCATACTTCCTTCAATCCATCGACTTGATATTTTCTAGCTGCTTCCAAAACGCCACCTGCCAAGTTCTCGAGGTTTTCAACTTTTGTCGTGTACATAAAGCGTAACATTTCTTGAAGAGATGCATAATCCACTTCTTTGATCACGGCTGCATTCTCATTTTTTTCCTTCATATCATTGTTGATCATTGACGAAAACACTGGGCTTCGAGCGGCCAACACGAATTTGTGCGCACGAAGTTGCCTTCCACACGGAGCTGTGAGCGTAAAGTCGTGAAATTGATCCGATTCAAGCTGTCTTTTGAATGCGTCGAGTGCCTTTTGCTGCAAAAGCTGTGGACTTTGCAAGCCTTGCACTGTCGAGTTCACAGTGTCTGTGTATATGGTGTATTCGCAAAAAATCGTGAGGACATCATTGATTAGTAGGCTATTTTCTTCGAGATTAAGATGATTTTTGCTTATGTATTCGTTGAATCCAATCAAATTCTGTGCAGACGTATTTAGCTTTTGCCTGACAATCTTTTTGTTAAATTTGGCTCCGTATGAGTTTATAATACATAAAGTTACTCGAGCTTCTATTGCGTTAAAACTATTAGATTTATTAACGAAATACAAACTTACATGATTTGGATAGCTAGAATTATAACCGTTTTTGTATAGGGCTAAATACCATTTCGTTTCATCCTCACTATTATCAATCGAAAACAGAGGCGATTCCAGGACGACGCCATTTGCTTTGTTTATGTGGCTGTAATCCTTTATTGTCCATAAAAAGTTAGATTTCTTCATGTTTATTTTAGTAAAGCCCCACTGGTCAGCGGTCACTAGCTTCTTACTCATTTTTAAGTTGAAATACTTATTATACACTACTTACACGAAAATGTATAATCGAAACTGCTCGCCAAACGTGGCGCCACTTAACTGAGCGTGTCTTATTCTGTGATTTTTGATGCATGTAAGCATTCTTTGTTCAAACGAGTCAACTATTAAAAAAAAACCACAACAAAAGGCAATAGAAGAACATGTAACACTTATTTAAATTTTAAAGTTTTATTCAGCGGTGGAAAATAACAACTTATATTGTATAAATAAATACAACGTAGTCATCTTATAAACGAAAAAAAAAATGATCTGTACGATTTTTAATTATTTTTCGATATGTCTTCGAGAATTTCAATAATTAAGTGAGAATGAGTTCCATTCGTTAAAGCTTTAAAGGCTGGTGTTTCCATAACGCTCTTTAAATGCTTTGCAATAAAACGTAAAACTTTTTGTTTCAATAAACCAGCATGATGTAAATCAGCAAGAACAAGAATTTCAACTGCATTGTCAATAACAACATTTTCATTAAGAACTTTTTCACACATTATCTTCAGATCTTCAATAGCATATTTATCAGCTGCTGCTACAAGACTGATGGCTGCACTCTTCAGATTATTTACATTCCCAGTGTAAATAAAAAGTATCAATTCTTCCAGCGTTTCCGCGTCGACATCTTTTATTTCGACCAAATTTTCTTGTTTCTCTTTCATGTCGTTCTCAAACATCGCTGAAAATACAGCGCTGCGAGCTGCTAATATATTCTTGTGCACTTGAAACTTCTTTCCACATGACGAAATAAGTACCGTGTCACTAAATTGTTCGCTTTTTAAAAGATTATTGAAATCCAGTACAAGTTTTGCTCGTTGGTCAATGACATTTTGGATCTCATCCGTTTCAGAATATTGTAGTAAGCATTCATTTTGCTTCGCCATTTTGTAAACTATCGTTAAAGTAGTAAGGTTGGAAATATCTTTATCAGATAGAAATTGATCAAATCTGTATTCTAATACATTACTCGACCGTGCATATCCATTTTTATAATAAACAAAATGACAGAACGCTGAATGGCAAATCGAAGTTGGGAGTAACGTAAACGAAACCCACACTCTCTCGAAGTTTAACTCAGTATGTGGTAATAGTTTTATCATTATACCAATGTAAGGTTTGTTAGTTGATGGATACAATTCCAATTGCCATGAACAATTAGTTATGTCAGGAAACTTGAAATTAGGAGAACGAATTGGTTCAAGCTTTTTCCACTGGTTGTAGTTCAATATCTTCCAAGCGTAACTGCCAGATTTATGTGACACTAAACTGGACCCTCCTATGATCTTGTTAGACATTATATTTAATGGAAACTTTTTGTCGAATTTCTGTAACGTCAAGTAAAAATTTAGCAATAACGGATTATACTTTTGTGACTACGCAAGGAGAGACAGTGCAAGAGTCGTTACGCCGGCGCGCTGATGGACACATTGAAATCTGTTATACGATTAACAAACATGAGACTCTGAGAGGAGTGTATATATAGGTATATTTACAATTTATTGCGCGCACAAAGAAAATAAATGGCGCCACTTTCCACGTGGTTAATTGGAATCCATGATGAACGAATGTCGAATACTGATGCTGCATATGTGTAATAACAGTAAGTATATAATAGTTCTACAGCTTGCCGCGTGGTGCTTGAAAACTGGACAGTGTTTCACGTTGAAACTGTTTCTGCGGGTAACGAAAAAATCTTTTAAATTTCATATTTAAAATTAAAAAAAAACACTATTGTTGTCGCTTTTATGTATCTCTACAGATGCAGAGTGGAACAATTGACATATCATGAAAATAATTTCAGTAACTCGAGTAATAACTCCTCCTCTATTTTGTTTGGTGCGCGTAAAAACTTTTTAATAAACGTACAGCTGCAACTTTTGCATAAGACACGTGAGATGAAAAGTGACTCTGTGCTTCCATCAATCATATTCTTAATTCTTATTATTGTACCTATTAATGCATATACATTTATAATTATTACAAATCCTATTCTGGAATAAAAGATCGAACTTATTGCTCGATAGCGAATCAAAATAATATCTTATGATTTATAAATAAATTTGAATACAGTAATAATATTATTTTGCATATAATTTAATACGTCAAAGCTTGGATTAAAATATGCAAATGACTATATTATAACAGTATACATATATTTTATACTATAAAGAAATTCGATATAACACACTACATATATTATAACTAATAAATTTGGAAGAGTATACTGCACTTATGTAGGTACTTGATTCCCGGCGGGATAAAAGATAGAGCGGACGCAAAAGACAATAAAATACATGTATAAAAATGAGAATAGCGTGTAACTTTTCGTGTACTTATCTATACTTATAATAGAACCCATTACACGGATTGAGCTAAGAGATTACAGATGTGGAGCCACTTATCTGAACGTGTTGCTATTTTTCTTTGTTCAAATGAATAATAAAAGGCAATAGAAGTATACGTAAAACGTTTATTTAAAGTTTAAAGTTTATTGAGCGTTGGAAACAATACAATTTATATTATGCAAATAATTACGAGTGTGTACATAACTTTAGTCGTTTTACAATCGAAAACTAATATTAATCGCAAGGATTTTCATTATTTTTATATATGTCTCCGAAAATTTCAATAATCAAATGAGAATAACTTCCATTCATTAAAGTTTTGAAAGCTGGTGTGTCCATAATGCTCTTTAGATGCTTTGTAATAAAATGTAAAACTTTTTGTTTCAATAATTCGGTACGATGCAAATCAGCAAGAATAAGAATGTCAACTGCATTGTCAATAGCAACTATTTCATTAAGAACTTTTTCACACAATATCTTTAGGCCTTCAATATCATATTTATCAGCTGCGGCTAGAAGATTCATGGCTGCTGTCATCGGATTATTTATCTTCCCAGTGTAAATAAAAAGTATCAATTCCTCCAGCGTTTCCGCGTCGATATCTGTTATTTCGACCACATTTTCTTGCTTCTCTTTCATGTCGTTCTCAAACATCGCTGAAAATACAGCGCTGCGAGCTGCTAATATATTCTTGTGCACTTGAAACTTCTTTCCACAAGATGAAATAAGTACCGTGTCACTAAATTGTTCGCTTTTTAAAAGGCTGTTCAAATCCAGTGCAAGTTTTGCTCGTTGTTCATCGACATTTTGTAACTCGCTTTTTGTAAAATACATTTTCTTGATTGGACATTGTTGCAATATTTCGCAAAATATCATTAAAGTATCATCGGTCAATAAATCAAGAGGTAGAAATCGATCATAAGAGTAACTGCATAATCTAGGCGGCAAATAATTACTGAAAAAACGATGGAACGCCGAATGTTTGTTCGCACGTTCGTCGGTTGATGATTTTGTATAAAATGAAATCTTTACAATCCCTGCACTGAATATACTTGTACTGTTTATTAAAACTAATTGTATACCACAAAAATTATTGGAAGTTGATGTTGGTGGAGACAATTCCAAATACCATGGTGTTTTAATTATATCAGGAAACATAAAACTAGGAGACTGCAATGAGTTAAATTTTAGCCAACTTTTCAAGTTCTTTATATTCCAAGTGTAGATGCCATGTGCATTTAACACCGAACTCAAACCCTCTATCTTCTGGGTAGACATTATATTTAATGGAATTTTTCTGTCGAATTTATGTAATGTTAGATAAAAATTTAGCAGAAACTGATTGTACTTTCGTGATTACACGGAGACGCAGCGCGAAAGACGTTACTCCGGCACACCGGTGGACACACTAAAATTCTATGATACTTATAACGATTGAACACTAAAAAGCAAAGAAATCGAGCGACACCTTGCCGTTTCAACGCACGCACGATCGGCTATAATATATACAATATATCGATGCCGCACAAACTTAAACAGTAAACACTTCTTGTACAGCTTGCCGCATGGTGCTCGAAAAACCGATAGCTCTGTTTCGCATTGAAAGCGCCTCTCGCCTTTTACAACGGAAAAATCTTTCCAATTGCGTATTTAATAAACAAAAAACTTTAATTATCATTTTTATACGTCTATATACAGCGTAGAAATCGAACTGTTCAGGTGACAGGTTTTAGCAACAAATCCGCGCACACCAGTTGAAACAAACAGGATAACATTTATTCTAACAGTTGCGTAGGACGTTCGCTTCACTCAATCGTCGTCGTCCAACTTCCTCCCCGAGGTCCGCTTCGGCCGCTTTTAAGAAGCCGTCGAGGTACGGTACTCTTCTCCCTTCCCTCTGACCTTGCAGTGTCAGTCCTACCCTTTTCAAGGCCCCCCCCCCCCCCATCTTTAGCTTGGGTCAGACTAGGTTTTAGGCGACAACACGGCGGCAATTAAGCGTAGGCACGTCACCATCCCAATGAGTCCTATGATGAAAACGATTTTACTTTATTACGCTAAGTTTGCAAGAGGAATAAAATAGATCGAGTGCAACGACCCTCATACCCCGTTTCCTTATCGTATAGCTCAATCTCATCTTACCAAATTTTGTATATAGAGGAAAACTAAGGCGGCCGTTAGAATTTTTTGGCAGTAGTATTATACAGAAGTGATTACAGCTATAACTTTTGACAAGCTATAAGAGTGACATCAGCGTTGCACTCCATGCTTCCAGCGACCATATGCTTAATATTTATGTGTATTATTTTGCTTGTATAAATTTACGTATTACGGAAATTACATTCTTATGAATCTCGTTTCGGCAGAATAAAGAGCAAATGTATAAAATTTTTACTCGATAGCGAATTTTTCTGTGCAATCATCAAAATAAAATTCTCACGATTTGTGAATAAGGTTTAAATTACATAAACGGCAACAATCTTATTTTGCTTACAATTTAATAAGTTAAAGCTTGGATTAAAATATACAAATGATAATAATATTATAAAAGAGCGTGCATATAATTGCACGACAAAGAAACTCGACACATCACACTGCGTATACATATATCTAATAAATTTGGAAAAACGTTACTGCACTTTGGTGGACACTTGAATCCCGGCGGGGTAAAAAAAAAAGAGCGTATCGCGAAAGGCAATAAAACGCATGCGTATAAAAATGATCAACCCTGCGCGTCAACGTCGGACCGAACGAGCCGTCTACGGCATCAACGCGTAAGTATATGGGTATATAATAAAGTAATACCAGAGACGACTAGAGATTGACAGAGAGCGGGGTTTTCGCACGACGAATTCCAAACGGGATTCGTTGCGGAAAGCAAGAGGGCAACAGGAGGCCAGGGTAAGAGTTCCCAAGCGCTAATCCCCTTAACGACGGTCAGCTTTGTGACGCGAGCGAAATTGAAACCGTTTAAAAGTGCAAATTTACGAAAATCACATTCAAAAATTTGGCAACGATTCAGACAAGCTTCGAATTGCGAAAACACGTGATTTTCGCAAATTTGCACTCTTACGCGTGTTTTCCTCGAGGCAGCTCGTCCGGACTTCGCATATCAGCGAAAGCCCCGCTCTCTGTCGATCTCTCTCTCTCTCTCTCTCTCCGCAATACGCCGTTATACGCGTTCACGGATCTCTCTTGGCAGACTTGTAGAGCCTGTAGACTAGTCATTGGGCGGGCTGCGCCTGCACCGCCGTCTCGAGCGCCTTGTTCTCCTCGCTGAGCAGCGTGACCTTCTCCTCGTACTTGCCGCGCAGGTCCTGGAAGAGCTGCAGCTGCGTCTGGTACTCCTTCTTGAGGTCGGCGTTCAGCCTCACCGCCGCGTCCATCTTGTTGAGCATCGCGTTGTGCCTCTCGCGCTCCGCCGCGATCTTGCTCTCCATCTTGTCGACGTCCTCCTGCAGGTGCTTCACCTCCATGTTGCGGATGCTGAGCATGTCCTTGGTGATGGCCACGACCTCCTTCAGCGAGCTCACCTGCTTGCTCAGGGCCGAGATCTGGTTCTCCTGGTTGGCGACGCGGCGCTCGCGCTCGTCGAGGACGAGCTTCGTCTGGGCGAGATTGGACCGGAGGTCCTCGAGCTCGCGGCGCAGACTGCCCTCGTCGCACGCGGGGACCGCAGAGGGCGCGAGCAGCGACGACTGCAGGCCCGAGAGCTTCCGCTCGGCCTCCTCGAGCTTCTTGCGGAAGCCGTCGCGCTCCTCGGTTCGCTTCTGCGGGCCGGTTTCCAAATCGTTATGATATATTACTTATGATTTCGATATCCTAATTGTGTCGGAGAACAGCTATGGGGACTCACCAGTACTTGGTCCTGCAGCTGCAGCACTGCGTTCTCGTTATTGTTGTTGGCCTCGGCCGCCTCCTTCGCGTTCGCATTGTTGTCCTGAAACGGAAAATTGCTGCGGTCACCATCAAATTACAGGAACGAATCTATAGCTGCTGTAGAGGACGAATTAACGACCTTCTCGACGAGCAGTCCGTCGCCGCCGGCTCCTCTGGCTATCGGGCAGACCGGAGCCTCGGCGGCTGCGGGCTCTCCCGCTGGGACGAGCTGACAGACGGCCGGAGCCTCCGGATTCTCCTTCGATTTCTGCGTCGCCTCGACGAAGTCGCCTTCGGCAGTGCAGTTGCACGGATTG
Organism: Philotrypesis tridentata; assembly: GCA_018906965.1. Lineage (NCBI taxonomy): Eukaryota > Metazoa > Arthropoda > Insecta > Hymenoptera > Pteromalidae > Philotrypesis > Philotrypesis tridentata. The sequence goes on from JACCIB010000005.1 coordinate 4,769,671, forward strand.
GCCTGAGCTTCCGCCGACATTCTGTTCCGTATAGCTGATCTCCGTATCTCTCGCACCGTTAAAAAAAAAATCTGTTGAACCAACAAGCCCTATTGTTATTGCACTGGAAGTTTGGCGCAGGACAGCGTTCGTCTGCGCGCTTTCGCATGTTTTTCCACCGCTAACGAGCTCGCAATGGTCGAGAGAGACGAGAGAGCCTGATTTTTCTGCGTAGAACGAAAATGAACGTATATATATATTTGAAAAACTGGGAATACTTACACGCTCGTTGTGCACACAGCGGGAGAGACTCGAGAGAATTTTCCAGCGATTCAGCGGGGAAAATAAATCGATGTATTTAATTGCGTTAACTTTGTGGGTGTACAATAACGGCTCGCTGCGAGAAAAAAACCGTGACTTTGCCCCGAGCAGAACCGGAGAATGCTAGAGTTTCTCAACGAATGCACGCATATACGCGAGCCGAACTAACGAGAAACACGTTTATTTTTGGATCCTCTCCGGTCACTCTATTTTCGAACGTTTTATACGTTTGTGCGCGCACACTATACTGCCTATAGGACACCGCGACGGCCGTAAAACAAATCAGCTGTTTCGAGACTCGCGCGCTTTCGAATCGACATTTTTAATTGACTTTCGAGCGTTTGCCATTCAATTGTGGGGGGTAGTATGCCATCGCGCGATTCGCAGCGCGAGGAAGCGATTTCAAGACGATTCAAATAATGCTACCCTCGGCTCGATTCAAATTTCGCGCCGATTCTCGAGTACTTGCGCACGTGCTCGGCTCGGCTCTCGCTGCACGCTGCACCTCGTTGAAGAAAACAAAACTTTGGTGAAAAACAAGTTCGACCGGTATTTACTTCCCATACGTTTTCGACCACTAGAACTCACGCCTGCGAATTTATTGAAATGTGCGATCTGAATTCGCGAGGGATGAAAATTAAGTTTTACTTGAGAAACGTGCTAAATCGTTAGGTTTGCAGAAGGAAAAAAATTCTCCGTTGACTCACGTGGTTCTTCATATCGTGCGCGTGTGTGTGTCTGGTTCAGCCGCAGGCTGACTTTGTGTTGCTTCTGAGGGAGATCGTTTTTAGATCTGTTTATTAGGTAAATATTTGCGGGGAAAAGCATTAAATATTGCGTGCTTTTGTTCAAGTGATGCAACGACACAAAATTTGTGATCGGTCAATAGTGTCGATAAGTATTTGAAATTATTTCGTCATTCTAACCTCACATTGAGCTCATTTGATTTAACTCGTCATGATTCTTTGCAATATATCGCTCTATTTATTTTTCTAATAATATAGTAAGATTACAGTAATGATCAGCTATTAAGATTGTGCTCCTATTTGTTTTTGATAACTATTTAGTTAGGCTTTTGTTTGGTAAGCTTTCATTAGTTTTTTAAATTTAATTTCAAGAGTAAATGCACATTGATTTTTGTAGCAATAAAGTATCTTGTCGCACCAATTTTAAAACTAGAAAATTGAAACTCAAGAAAATTATACTATCTATTATTCTATTGATTTGTGAAAGTTTGGTTGATTGTAACGAAAGTTCTATCTGATGTTCGGTAAATAGCTGCAAATAAAATCTTGATCATAAGAATATCAAGATTATACAAACAGTTATGTAATGTAAATTTTCAAAAGCCTTTACTCATGAACTTTATTTTCTATTAGAATACCAGTATGGAGGAATATGCAAGAGAGCCATGCCCATGGAGGATAGTTGATGATTGTGGTGGTGCCTTCACTATGGGTGGAATAGGAGGTGCAGTGTTTCAAAGTATCAAAGGTTTCCGAAATGCACCAAGTGGCTTCAGCAGGAGGTTTAACGGAAGTTTAATGGCTATCAAACAACGAGCGCCAATCGTTGCTGGAAACTTTGCTGTTTGGGGAGGTATGTTCTCAACTATCGACTGCGCACTTATTCACGTCAGGAAAAAGGAAGATCCTTGGAATTCAATCATCAGTGGTGCAGCAACTGGAGGTATTTTGGCAGCAAGAAATGGTTTGCCAGCTATGGCTGGTAGTGCTATTATTGGAGGAGTTTTATTGGCTTTAATTGAAGGAGTTGGCATCCTTTTCACAAGAATTTCTGCAGATCAATTCAAACCCCCGTCACTAGTTGATGATCCCTCGCAGCTTGGTCCACCTCAACAAGGTTTTCCATCGTAAAATTTTTGACATACTTAGGTTTACTGTTTTAGAGTAAATATTCCAAAAAGACGAACGAAAACAAAATTGGTTCACAGTAAAAACTTGCTGTGTGCCTGAATGAAAAATGTGTATAGATTATCAAGTACATAGGTTAAGAAAGATTAATAATAATTGTTTTGTGTTAAGATGTGTTGTTCTTAAATTTTTCCTTAACTATCCTAAAAGAAATTCAATATTCTCGATTTTTAAAAAAAATTTTATTTATAGTAAAAATATTTGCAATAAGTATTGTTTTCAATATATGTATCTAATTTTCAAATTCATCTTCATCCTCTTCACTGCTTTGGAAGTTTGGTATTGTGAGATCTAATTCTTGTGATCCAACCATTTCTTTTTTCATATTTATTTCGTTATTAGTTCCATTTGTGGACGGTTGACTACTTGTAGCATTATCACTTGCATTTTTATTTATAGCATTTAAAATATGAAGTTGCTCGACCTATCAAATTAAAATATTGATTACAAGTAATGATGAAATATTTTGTTGACATTTCATGTTATTTCAAAAATAAAACAATTTTTACTAACCTGTAGTGCATGGACTTGATCATTAAGCTGAGAAATTATTTTCTTTAAGCATTCTTCTTCTGCTTGAAGATCTTGTTGGTAAATTGTTAAATTTTCTGGAGTTTCATCCTCGAACATAATGTCAACAAGTCAATTTGTTTACAATTTGATTACATGTGAAATCGAGCGTTTCTAGCTGACACTTTGCAGTTTTACTAAAGTATAGAATACTTCTGTATAGAGGTTAGTATTTTACGGATTACTAACGTACCGATAGAGTATTGTATGCCTGTAGTAAAATGAATTGTATTTTGTATACCTATATATCTGTTCTTATGCGCACACCAAAAAGAGACTGCACTATTTGCACTGAAAATTAATATACACAAGAATTATCTGCATAAAAACAATAGTAAAATTTTCAAAGATTATTTACAAAAAAACGATAATATTTCAAAGGCATATGAAAAAATTTGAATTCAACTTTGTACTGTGTTGAAAAAGAATTAGGTTTTAAGGAATAATCATGGTTTAATGCATTTAATTGCAATAATACTTTATTTTTCTATAACTTCTACATGAAGTATTATTCTATCAATAATTTACGATAATAGGAATTCTTAGGTACAGAGGCCTGTGCGAATATTTCCGATTTCTGACTGAAGCTTCTGGTAAAACTTAATTTAGAAATATTAATCTAATTACTAAACGACTCCTACGCAAATGCATGCTTTCGTTATACTCGGCAAACGATAGCCTTTACACAGAATAATTTTTTCTTTATTTTATACAAGAACAAGATTATAAAAGCACATTACATAAATTAAACCTCCAGTATTTATTGAAAGTTTTTAGGGTTGCTATTTACATATAAATACATACATAAAATATCGCGTAATAGAAATTATGATAGCTACAATAATCAATAACTTTAGTCAAGTTTCCTAGTTATTATTATAACAATAAAAGTATCGGAACAGTGTTTAGTTACGCAACTCGTCATCAAGTACAGATAAAATTAAAGAAATTTGTAAATATTTTCATATAGCATCAAAGCTCAAATGAGTAGCTTGCTTGATTTTAAAATATCTGTATTCCATATATAACATACCGAGTAATTTTAGCTAACGTTGATAAATTACTTGACTTTCGTTACATCGCCTTCACTTTAAAGAACGTTTAGGCTACATTTTATCCATTTATTCTACCATCTAGCTCATTATCATTTTTATTTCTTTGGTTGGGCGTTGATATCAACGAATACGATATAATTATTGGATTGATTAAATTAAAGAACACTTTTTTCTTGAAAGAATGTGTATAGAGTACAGTCTTTTGCGCAGGACTTTTTCATATTCTGGTAAGTTCGGCATCGGTGCGCCTATTTTCATCGGTCATTCGAGTGATACGAGCCTGTTAACAATTGAGTAACACTTCCACAGGACAAAATCTTGCTGTGTAAGAAGCTCGATTTCGTACTCGCAAAGTTCGCTAATGATCAAAATTCTACAGTTTAGCTGCCAATTTACGCTTACGTATTATATCACTTAGTTATTTTCGCAAAGAACAAAATCATGTATATTATGTGCATTCGCATATTTATTGTGTATTATAATGAATTTTTCGGTTTCCTATTAACTATTATTATTTACACAGAGAATCATTAGGTTTTTACACAGTTCAGTACTGTCTATAGCAAACAATTTATTTTCAAAATAAGAAATCGTAAGCACACAAGAAAATCCACAAAAGATAAATGAAGATATCAAAAATCGCTGTAAGATGTCGCGTAGAATGTAAACGATTACGATGCAAGTCGCAGTCGAGACTCGTACATAGTATACGTCGAACATTGTTCAGTTCCACAGCGACGGTGTTTTTATAAACTTTCAATTTTTCTTTCTCCCCCTCTCGTTATGGTACACGTAACACATTAATATAATAACTGTACATTTCAAACGTCTCTACGAATAGTCACTCCATTGGCAGATTACGTAATTCGCGCGTTTTTGTGTATAGCCGAGCTGGCGATCAGTGAAAGTAGCAATAGTTGGCTACCAATAATCATTGCTTTCACTTTTCTCCGTGTAACGCCTGAATCTCATTGCTGGCGAGCTCGATCGTGCGCGGCGGCAGGGCGTTCGACGGAAATTTCGCAAGGAATTTTTCCAAGAACAGCCGCCCTTGTCGTCGAATTACGCGGACTCGCGCAGAGTATCCCCGCGTGAGTTGTCACTCGCGCGCTGATGGCTCTTACGCGCAACTGCCGAAGTCGTAGCGTCATTCCTTGGCGGCGGCCGGCGGCGTCGGATCCCGGCTGTTCTCCGAGCCGGCGAAGCCGTGCAGTCCCATGGCCATGTCGAGGCCGGTGGTCGAGCTGGTCGGCGAGTTGCTGGTGCTCCTGGCGCTGCCCGTCGGGCCGGCGGCGCCGTCGCTGCTCGAGGCCGCGGCGCCGGCGGCGGGTATCAGGCCCTCCTTCATGCGCTTCTTCTGCTTCATGCGCCGGTTCTGGAACCAGATCTTCACCTGGGTCTCGTTCAGCTGGAGGGCCGAGGCGATCTCGATGCGGCGGGCGCGCGTCAGGTACTTGTTGAAGTGGAACTCCTTCTCGAGCTCGGTGAGCTGCTTGTTGGTGAAGTTGGTGCGGCCGGTGTTGTTGAAGCCGGCGGACATGCCGGCGGCGGCGGCCGCGACCGACAGGGACATGCTGCCGGCTGGACTGAGGCTGCCGGGGTTGGCGCCGCCGCCCAGGCAGCTGTTGCTGGGCATCGAGTTGGGGTAGACGGCGCTCGAGACCGAGGCCGTCGCCGCGCTACCGAAGTCCCCGGCTACGCTCGCGCTCGTCTTTGGTGCTGAAATCACAGAGGGTGTATCTTTTAATCATTCGTTTTCTTCCCTTTTTTGGGCATTTTTGAACGAATTGTAGGAAACGCGAAGAACAGACATTTTTTTTATAACTTCGGTCGTATATAGTTTGCGGGGAAACAAGTATTTTCACTATATTTTCAATGCTAAACATTTTCTAAGTATCTCTGTAATATTCAATAAATTTGTATTACCGTTACGTTAAAAAAAAGTAAGAAATAAATAAAGTATATTTGTTTTGAAAAACTTCAGAAAATATCAAACTGCAGAGTTTCTGGTCGGAAAATTCTAAAATTTTTCCTATTAGTTAATTATTTTGTTTGCCTCAAGTAATTGAGCCATTATACAAATTAAGAAATTACAAACATTTTAAAGTGATTGATCCAGATTTAGCCTTTGAACGTTCTCGATAGCAAACAATCATAAAACTCATAAAAACTATTGCTCATATTTCCAGCCAATTTTACAAAAAAAAAAAATACATATTTAATATTCTTCAGGTATAACACATGCATCGCAATGTTGTTTCCTGAATATTGTTTTTATTTTTTCATTTATACTAGAATTACTTTATGAAAATTTGGGCAGAATTAAAAATACTCGTCCACGATTGAGGTAACGATCTACGTCTATATCAAAGAATTTTTATTTTCACGAACGAACAAAATATAGTTTTGCGAAGACAAAATTTTCCATCGTTTATCTCAAAACAAAGGATTTCCGTCCACCGTTACGCATACCCGCACACTACCCACGCGCAATAGTCGAAAAGGATTGACTTTGTCCGGAAAACGGATGGTCAGCCCGTCGCACGAGAGGTCGCGCGCACGTTAAATATATGAAGCAAAGGATCAACTGACCGGTGCAATATGTGCGGATTAGAGTCTCTTGCGCCGTCGGACAGCCGCAGCCGCGCGCTCACCTATCCGTTGCAGCTGGTTCCACAACGCGGCGATCCGGCCTATAATTTCCCGTATTTGCTCTCATCTCCGAGGAGATTCTCCGAAAAGGGTTGGGTTATACAGGCTTGCAATATAATTGCCTCGGCCGATCGTCCACGTGCAGCGCGCGTTATACAAGCGCGACTTTACGTAACGGCCTCGTTTTCAGTGTATAGATATATAATGTACGATATTTGTATATAGATATACACAGCGCGTGTGTATAGCGGCAGAGAGTGTTATTGCGACGGAAAAAAAGCGTTAACGAAATGACGCTGGATTTTCAAGCGCGAGGCGGCTCTTCGATCACACTTCATCGAGTTGCTTAATGCACTTGTCGGCGAGGAGGACATTATGAAAATTAGGCGGCACTTCCGCAAGATATGTGCGCTCGCGCGCTCGCGTCTCAATTTGCCTAATGGAAAAGAGGGCGAGGGACGAAGCTCTCGTCTTCCTCCTCTGTGTTTCTTTCTTTTTTGTGTATAAGCGAAATGTATATAACAACGGCTTTCTCGAGGAGCATATATACGCGCGGCGAGTGTCTTGTTACACAGTGTGTGTGTGTGTGTGTGATGCGTATATTAAGAACGAACGTTGATTAATCGGACTATATTATAAGTATATACACCGCGATCGACTAAATTTTTTTCTTTTTCGCCGCGTTTATAATATTATAACGAAAAATTGTCTATATCGAGCGCCGATTCTCTCGCGCATGTGGTCCCTTGTGCTTTCGGGAAAGAGAAAGAGCGGCAAACGAGGCGAGAATTTATCTTTATAAGGACGCGGTGTGTGGCACATATATATGGCGAAACTTGTGCAGGGCTGCGCACGTATATACCCTCGTATATACCTGTATATATAGGCGTATATCAGGTGAAAAAGCCAATTTTCGCGACTTTATATAGCTTTTTCTTCGTCGCCTCTGCATTTTCTCTCGGCCGCGCGCGAGTTAGCGGCTAAATTGATGAACGAGATCCGCGAAGCAGCAAAAAACGCTCTTGCCTCGGTTTTGCCGCTTAATAGAACTTGTCCAACTCGATTATTTACCGCAGCGGTGCGGGAGCGCGAAAGAAGCGGCTCGATTCGACGCTCCTTTTCTATATACGTATATATAAGCATGTATACAGGTATATTGCGCGCAGGTGTGTGTGTGTATATGGGTAATGGGTATACAGCTATATACAGTATACATACACTATATATGTATGTAAGTAAGTGAGCGATCGGTCTTCCATTCGTTTATTTTAATTAGCCCGCGGCGGGGAAAAAAAGTACAGCACTCGCGCGCGCGCGCGCGCATTTCGAATCTCGAAATTTAATAAAGAGATTAAAGACACCTCTGGCTGACGACGTAATCGACTCTTTTCGTCGGTGTCTGAGAAGTTGGCGGCGCATGCGAGAGATAATTAGCGGCCGCGTGCAGTTGCTGCAGGTAAGTCGCTTATGCATATATATACAATATATACATATATACGTGCAGCGCGCGCGGGCGCGGGCACACACACACGTGTATATATCGTATATACGTATATGTGGGAGAGTATACGCGTATATAGGCTTGACTCAGCGCTATCGCCCGCTCGTCGGGGCCACTTGTCAGCGCGACAAATAATTTCCGACCGTCGGCCGCAATCTCTGCATGAAAATCGCCCGCGAGAGTCAGTAGCTTAGAGCTCGTACTTTTTACCGCTGAATAGGTATATGCTTGGTATATATATATACGCGGAGCCCTACAGCACAGAGCCGAGAAAGTGAGAGAGAGAGAGAGAGAGAGAGACGATCCGCCTTTTTCGGAGCTGTATATTTAACGCGCCGCGGACGACGACGAGTATTTATGCTGATTGGAAAGTAGTGTTGTATAGAGGCCAGAATTTTTGTGGGCTTTTCAAGTGCTCGCGCGAGAATATGAAAATGCGGCGACTAATAGAAACGTATGTGTATACATATGACCAATTCTTCTAGAAAAGTGCACTTTTCGGGGGTTCAGAAATCGAAAATTTGTTTTTTTTTTTAAGCTAGAGGTTTCGGACCGATGAGACTTTCTTCTGTGAAGCTGAAAGATATTCAAAAGTGCAGAGGATCATGGGAAAAGTTTCTAGTAACGATATTTCTGAGCCATTTTACATTTTTTTGTTTTTACAAAAAATTAATAAGTCAAAATTCTACCCTGGTAGAATAATATCAACTATACGAATATTTCCGAGGCAGATATAAAACTTCAAATTGTAGTGCAGTTAAGTACAACAAAAGAGCTTTAATTTAAAAACAAAGTATGCCCAGATTCGATGCTCTGATCAAAAGTTATGTCCGTTTAAAAGAATAAAATAAAATAAAAATCCGAATAGCCGATTTTCTTTTTTTCTCCATATACACCTCCCTATGTTAAATTCTTATATGTTCCATACTTCCCATTTTCCTCCGTATTTCTGGCTATCTTTCAGCTTACAGAAGGAAGTCCGATTTTGATCCGAAATCTCTAGCTTTGAAAAAGAATTTCGATTTCTGGATCCTCCCCCCCAAAGTGCATTTTTCTGAGAGAATTGCTCATACACGTACGTATATACGCTATTAAATCACATAGTTATGCGGAGAAGTTAATTCGAGTTAAGCTCGGCGAACGAACGCGACGACTGCCGCACGAGAGCGACGCGCGAAACGAGGACGTGTGTGCAGTGTGCAAAGCCGTAAGTACGGTGCACTAGTGCGCCATGTGTGTATAAGTATATCGATTCGTCGTTTTTCTCTTACGGACCGTCGAGCCGCACACTGCCCGCGGAGGACTATAAGGACTTGCACCGGAAAGTCCGCTGACGCCTTTATTTGCGCGGAAAAAAAAAATTTCCATATGCGTACACGTTTTTCAATCCTTTCCCGCGCGCGTAAAGCGCCTCGTCCTTTGACTCTCGCCACGAATCGATTATAATAATGCCGCGCGCGGATCCGTCGTTCGATGTATATTGTAAGCCGATATCGCTTTCTGTTGCACAGGCTTACAAGAGTTTCGAATAAAAAAAAAAGCCAACGAGAGAGACGCTGCGCAGCGTCGAAGCGTATGATTGCATCTCGAAATCCGATAGCGATCAAATACACCTGGTCTTCCGGGCTTGCTGTGTGTACACTCGACTTTTGGACTGCGGCCGACTTTTTTTCTTAATTATTTATCGACGATCGCGGCGCGAGTCTTCGGGGCTCTCGAGATAATCGAGCTTCGCGCATCGATCGGCGAACGCGTCTAATGATAATCGTATAAAAATACGTATATGCCATGGAGGTGTGTAGAAAATGTGTATACAGAGCCCGAAAAAAAGGCTCCCGCATCATATATGTGTCTTTTTCGTAACGCTACACCGGTAGTCCGTACCGTCTATATATATATATACGCATATAGCGCTCATAACGTATACAATATACATAAGCTTCGGTTCTTACATCATCTGCTACTCCCCGGCCTTTTAGCCTTTGAATAATATTTGAATTGCATAATGCGCGCCGACAGGGGTCGTTGCCGCAGAACAGGCAGATGATCGCGAGTGTGTGTGCTCAACGGATTAGCTTTCGACGCCCTTTTTAACCGAGAGCGAGAGAGCTGCGCGCGCGCGCGTAAACGAAAATACCTCTCTTCTGGCACGCGCACATATACCTATATACGCTATATATCGAGTGGATTTAATCTGCAATTGTCGATGATTCGGCGTTTATCGAAAATTTCACGTTCCTAGATGTATTATGCTCCGAAGCGCAAAACAAACGAATACCGCAGCGGTGGTGCTGTGGGAAGGATGCTGGAGAAACAATTGTATATATATCGAGATCTGGGCACGAAGATATGCTGTGTTTGTGCGTAAACAATTGTGTTGTACGGTTATTGCACGTAAGGATTTTGTACATAGTATTTGTAGACAGAAATTCCATTGGTATATATTTTTGGTGATGCATTGCACTGTTCCTTGGTATACAGAAACGCGGTTGCATGCGCTTTTGATCCAGTAATTAGCTGTATTAAATTTGATCTCGTCAAGCTATCGCTATATGGAAGTAGATTATAAAAAAAATTTGATAACTACCGACGCTCCACAGCTTAAGAAGTATTATAGCTGATGGAAACTGGTTAATTTCCAAAGTTATGTGTTTAAACAATATAGAAGGATATCCGGAAGTATATACCGGTGCAATAAATTTAACAAAAAAAAATTGATCTTCTGTATAGATATACTGTAAAAAACTCGTACTCACAGCTAAAAATCAGCCAAAAAAAAATTCGATAGAAATCAATGCGTCAATTGTTGACCCTTCGCCAATATAATCAGAAATTATATTGCACAGAAATTACATCGTTATATACGTATACACGTACGGAGAATCATATCTGCACAAAATTTTTTCGCGATCCAAAACATTTGGCATTATAGGCGACGCGAGCCTGTTTAAAACCGTGCACGCGGGTGAATCTCCGATAAACGCGTCGCCGCGATAATTAAAGCGTCAGCAGCCGCCGCGAGATCTTATGTATATGTAAGCCACACACTTTTTATAAAGTCAATTAGGCGTTGATGGTCGCAGATGCGGTAGGAGGAAAAGATCGAAATGTAGGTGCTCTCTCTCTCTCTCTCTCTCTCTCTCTCTTTCTTTCTTTTACTCGCACACACACACACACACACACACACACACAGAGGGGGTTTAGGTAAATAACATATAGCTATACACGTGTATGTATATAGGTATAGGTATATAAGAGGGCAGTACACGCATGCCGCGCGCGCCGCGTGCATGTCAGTCAGTTCATGTTCATTCGAAGGTCCCCGATTAAATCTCGCACGCTGGCGCTGCTTGATATTATTATTTCCACGCTCTCGTACAAGCTGCCGCCGCCGCTGGAGTAAGAACACGAGTGTGTGTGTGTGTGTGTGTGAGTATGGTAGCGAGAAATCCACGCTCGACCTTATTTCTTTTATTTTTCTTCTTCTTCTTCTTCTTCTTCTTCTCTCCGAGAGATGTATAGTGTGTGTATAGTATATTTGTGGATTGTGTACACACGGCTTTATATCGAGAGTTTCGTCGTATATATTCGCGAGTCCGACCGGGACGGATCCGTATATATGTATATTGTATATGGACACACGAGGATGATATCTGCGAATGACGTGTAGATATACTACTGCCGCTGTGCAAGAAACGAGGAATCTGGAGTAATGTATTCTTATTAAATTATCGACTGCAGCTGCGCGCGGTGTGCGTATACACTATCTCGATTCTCGATCTGACTAGTCACCGTAATTTCTGTTCTCCTTTTCTCTCTCTCTCTCTCTCTCGCCACATTACAAGAATATCGATTCGACGGCGGCATTAACATTCAGCTTTCTCACGCCTTTCGCGTGTATTTATAGAAAAGTATACCAAATCCCCGCGTGGTAATTACCAAATTAGCTGCCGCGGTAATTCAGCGCATAACACATAAGCACCTCTCGCTCGCGCGACTACGACTACGACGACGACGACGATCGATCCCCCGCGAGCAAAAAGGAGAGAGTAGCGAGCGAAAAAAGTATGTGTATAACGGCATCGCAGTATAAACGCTCGCGCGGGAGGGGTGTACGGTATACGAGTGTGTATACGAAAAAAAGCGTGTAAGAAACCAAAAAACGCGCCGCGCGAATTCCGACCTATCTCGGATCTGCGATCTCGGTAATTTCAATGCCGCGCGCGCGCACTATTACGCCGTTATTATTGTCCACGTGGTGTATATGGTACATATCGGTGTCCCGCCTCGGATAATGGCCTTATGATAGGTAATATTCCGAGTCACGGTATACATACGCGCGGTATCGGAAACGCGTGTGTATCGGAAAAAAAGAGCGGTCACGTCAGAGTGTGTGTGTGAGAGAGAGAGAGAGAGCCGTCGCGTGGGGAATACATCGCGTGGGGGTGTCCCTCTACCGTATAGCTACAGATATATACAGACTGGCGTGCGCCTCGGGGGGTTGGCGAAAAATCCGGGGAGAATTTTCGAGTCTAAAGCGGCCCCTTACACACACGTGTATGTGTGTATGTTTGTGTGCGCAGACGAGAGAGCGAGAGAGAGAGAGAGAGACTACGAGAGCGCGATAAGACGACGGATGAAGGAGCTTGATAAAGGGAGAGTGGATGTATACGGCCGCGCTTATGCTATCAATTTGTCGATCTATCAATCTTTCTCTCAAGTCCAGCGCGCGGGTCGACTGGATTTTTTCTTTCGGATCAGCTATATAATGCACACTCCTTATACATATATATATAGAATATATATACGTGTTTCACATGCTGGACGGATTCTGCGCGCCCTGGATCTCGATGTTGTCTTAAACGATATAATTCCTTTTTTTTGTCCGCCGATACACACGTACTTATATACTTATATGTATTAAACGCGGCTGCAGCGGCGGCGGTGCGAGTAAAAAGATAAATCGTAATTAATCTATATGCGCATAATGATCTAGACGCGAGAGTAGCCTCGTATATATATATATATATATATATATATATAGTGTCGCGCGCGTTGCAGGAGAGAAACAGCTAATCCAACGCGTGCTTTACAAATTTCCAGCCGATCCGCCGATTAGATATATATATATATATAGCCGGGAGTCGCGGGAGCGTGCGCATATCGCTTGCGACAGATCGGGAAAAGTGTCGTTCGGAAAATCCATCCAGCCGCCGCGACTGCTGCTGCAGTCGAGCGAAAAATCCTTTCGCAATCCACATCACATGTATATCATACACATACAGATATACGAGTGCGTATACTCGAATGTATAGACAAGTCGGATTTCGAGAATAAAATAGCTTATGTATATCTGCGAGGTTCGTCGGAACCGCGTGTGTATAGTCGTGTGATACTTATATGTGCTATTCCACGAAATAGTGGAAACAACTCACGTGAGAAAATTTTTTATTGAAGGCACACCTATATACTAGACCTATGTTTTCTGGTTTCTTACACCGTACTGAAAGAGAAAAAACTTGCGTGAACGGCGAATCGTATATAGGGTATACTTTTTTCCGGAGCAAAGACGACTCGAAAAATCGAGAAATAATTAACAAAAAAAGAATTCACACATGTTTTACGCGAAAACTATATATGGACTTTTATAAAAATTTCATTGCAACAAAAATGCCTGAAAATTCATCGAAGGATGCTCTGAAATTTTCGTCAGATTGATCCGAGACAATTTTTGATTTTTCGAAAAATTAAAAAAAAATCGAATTTTCGAAGAACGTCCTTAAAAGATCCCCCCGAAAACATTTCAGAGCATTCCTCGATGAATTTTAAGACATATTTTTAGTTTTCCAGAAAAAATCTACGAATTCCCTTTCTATTAATTATTTCTCGTTTTTTTTTAGTCGTTTTTGCACACCGCAAAAAAGTATACCCTATACGATTCGCCGTTTACGCGAGCTTTTTCTCTTTCACTACATGGTCTAAGGAACGACAAAACATAGGTCCAGTAGATGTGCTTTCAAGAAAAATTTTGCAATAATTGTTTCCACTATATTTCGTGGATAAGCACATATATATACCTGCAGCAGCGTGCAGGTGCGCACCGGGGGCGCACAGAAGAGAGAGAGAGGGCGAAAAATAAAGCGTGTATAGTATATATACTACACATATATAGGAGCGGAGTTAGAGAGACGCGCTCGTGTGCTGAAAGTGCCCGCGGAAATGAAAATCACGGTGCGCGCGGCCGCCGCGCGACGAGACACGTGGTCGACGTGCTATTCTCCTAGCCTCACCACAGATAGATAGAACCGCGAGAGCTGTATGCATGTTTATAGCGCAGGTATACACGTATATATAACTGTATATACCTATACGGGCTGCTCGCGGGGGGTAGCTCGACTCCTTCCACCTTGCACAGCTATACGCGTACGTACGTGTGTCTGTGTGTGTGTGTGTGTGAGTATACGCGTGTATATACCGTATATATATATGCAGGCCGCGAGCGAGAGAGTCAAGGGGCAGCGCAGAGGGCTCGGGCTCGACGCTCGAAACACGCGAGCGATCCTCTGATCCCCTCTCGAGATATCGGCCGCTCACTCACGCGTCGCTGTATGCAACGCGGTCAGTACTACTGCTACTCCGGCTATATACACTTCTATATACTTGTTTTTTTTTTACTTCGCTCTCCTTTTCGCTTCTGCTGCTGCGCGCCTTTCCGTATATACTTATATATATGTATCTATATACCTATGTATAATGTATATATTGTATATACGTACGCGCGCGCGTATCGCCCGTTCCCGATGCTTCACTTGGTCTCTGGGTATATATACACGTATACGGGAGGTTGAGCCGCAAAAATATACGGGAGTCGTAGAAGCCAAGTTCAGGGCTGTGCTGTGTATGTGTGTGTGTGTGTGCGCAACATATACATGTGATCTCGCGTCGATTGCTGCGAATGGAATTTTAATTTAATTATTATGCGTGAGCCGCGGGGCAAATCGTACACGAGCTGCTAGAATTCGACTTGGCTTTTAGCCGTCTTTTTTTTGTATCGATTAATTATTGGGGGTGTGTATAGCGAAGTGCATCGGAGTAATTGTGTAATGCAAACGTATGTATTCTTAATTTAGAGAGGCTGATTGTCACTTATTTTCTACGGTTTATAATTTTGGAAAAATAAATAGTATCGCATGTAGTATTGAAATTGGAAATTACTACATCAGTACAAATATGCGAGAGTTGCTTGACTCTTATTTTAGTTCGTTTTACATCGCATTATCATTTTTTTATTATCGTCTTATTATCATGTAAATTTTTACCGTGTCTCTTTTTTGCTTTTCCCACGTTTTTTGCCCTTACGATAATTAACGATTGTCATCGCGGTGACAATCAATTATTGCTTTTGTTTGTCATGAATTCGAATTACAATTTTTTTTCTCTCTGCCTGCGATTCCAGCGCTGTGTGCTCGCAGAACATTTTTTTTCTTTTTTCGTTAAAAAATTGTCATTGCGTCGATCGAAAGTATCACAAAATATCAATTATAATTAATACATCAAATTGCATTTGATTCGCGTATCACCAGAGCGATTCTCGTTTTAAATCACGACTCGTTAAAGCACGTACACGATACTCGCGTCCTGTCGGCGCTGCAGCGCGTTTTTTTTAATTCAATTAATTATACAACCGTCCGCGTCGTCGGGAACGCACGTGCGCGCGAAGGCTGAATTTACAGCGAGCGCGGAGTCTATTTTAAAATGGAGGCAATAAAGGGGGGTGCTGCGTTTCCAGGTCAAAGTCCATAATGACCCGTAAAACCGATGAAATGGCACAAACAGCGCGGCGAGCACTCGCTTATACACATATATATATATGTGCCGATCGCGATTGCGCGGGCTCGTAAAGCTCGCGGGCGCGCATTTATGAGAGCGAAATGCTGACGTCATTACGTTATAATTCACGTCTCGCGGCTCGACTCGAAGGAGTTTACGAAACAGCGGAGAGAAACTCTGCACGCACGAGAGGAGAGAGAAACGACGGGCTTTTCTCGCTCTCGCGGTGAGAAAACGCAGAATAATTTTCTACTTATATCCGAACGATCCTTGCAACGCCGTCTCCTCGCAATTAGTCGGACATCGCATGTATAAAGATTATATACGGTAGTCGGCAACGAAATTTCGTATTGATTTCCGAACAACTCGTCGACAGCCGCATCAGCGACGGCAGCGGCTCCAGATGAGAAAAGCCCAGAAGACAGGCACACATCCGGTTCACCCTCGGTTATAAGAGAGGCGCAGCCGTGTCCATGTACGTATATACACACATACAGATGTGTGTGTGTGTGTATTACAGCCGCGCGTCGCCATCGAGTATAGTACATACACATATAAACGCGTATATACAGCACGCGCGCAGTCTTCCTCGTTGGCTCTCGACGCTCGCGCAGCGCGCCGGGGAAAAAGAAATCGAGTTTCGTGTATGATAGATCGGGCCGCTCTCGGCTGACAGGACGTCGCGAGCGCGCGAAGGGTGGACCGACCGAGAGAGAGAGAGAGAGAGAGAGAGAGAGAGAGAGAGATGGAAAAAAAACGCTACCACGCAGCGAGTGTGCTGTATACGTGTACGCGTCGCGAGGGGGAAAAAGAGAATGCGAGAGAGAGAGAGAGAGAGAGAGAGATAGCCTCTCAACTCTGGACCCAAAGCTCATGGGGATCGATGAAAGCGCGCGGGGCAAGGGGGTGGGGTGGGGTGAATCTATTGTGAGCCGCACGGCCAACCAGAATTTACGAAAAATTTCGCCTCTCCGCGATAACCACGCCCTGCTTCACTGCGCTGTATATATAGGCTGCTTTGTTGCTCTGCTCTCGCGTCGCGTCGCGGCTTTATTTTCTTTGATCATCTCGTGTGTGTGTGTGTGTGCGTGTGTGTGTCCGGACAAAATGGGTGGAGTTGCATTTGTTGAGAGAGCGGATGAGGTTTCCTTGAAAATTAAGAAGCGAGCTTTCGAGGGTGGAGGAGAACGAATGTTTAACTCTCATATGTGTGTGTGTGTGTGTAACTCGACTCGCCTGCGCTCAATAACGATTCGGTGTAATTCGACGATAGCCCTCGTATATACAAGGTAAGCTGTGCACACGTAGAAGGGAGGGCAACAAGTTGACAAAAGAGATAAGCCCTCTCGAGCTGCTGCACTTGTCGTCGCGGGCTCGCGGAGGGTAAGAGAGTGGAAAAGCTCGTGTAAAGTTGAAAAAGCTCTCGGGTATTACTTATATATAAGGTATATACGTGTAGGACTCGGGGGTTCGCATGTCACGGCGCAGTGAACAGAGAGAGAGAGAGCCGACCGTCCGCGTGAGATCGTCGCCGCTTATATACCCGCACATAGTACATACCCCTCATCGCCATCCCCCTCCCGATATGGCCTTTTATTAATTCGATTATAATGAGCTTTTAAAGCGCGCGCTGCTGCTGCTCGAGCGCTGATACGGGCCTCTCTCGCGCGTATTGGCAGTTACAGCGCGGCGCTATTAAGTCAATCGAGAGCCGCGCGCGTGTAAGTACAGCGGGCTTTTTATTGCCGTCGATCGCATGAGCGAGCCTCGAGCTATGTATATAACGTGTGCGCCGACGGATTTTTATTTTTCGCGCAAGTGCAGTTCTCTATAATTCTCTCTCTATACGTGGAATTATGCGCTGGATAAGCTTCGAGCCCCCCGAGAAAATGGGGATTTAACAACGAGTGGAGAAAATTACGATGGCTCTGCTTACATATAAAGGCGACGCGACGTGTGATCGCGGGGTGGCGGAATTTTTTGCTTGTACAGTATGCAATTGTCGACGGGTGAAAATACATGGCTTTGGGGGCTACGTTTAGACTAATGCTCTGGAACGGTGTGCTCGGAGAGGAAAGAGAAAATTAAGTTTTCGAGATAAGCGCATAGCGGAGAGCCTTGTGGGAGAGCTTTGAAATTGATTTGGTATACGTGTGTGTGTACATTGTACACATCTGACCAATCATTCTAATCCTATACGAACGCGTCACAGTTAAACTCTGGGTTAATGTCACTTTTGTCTCGTATTCGAATCTCAGATGACAGATATATCGAGGACCCTGGATTACATCCGATCATTTCTTACGATTGTGCGTGTACATATGTTGCTTTATTGGATTGTTAAGCGTCGATAATTTTTTTTATTTACGTTTTCATTTGCGAGTCGAGCTGTGTAGTGCCGATGTTTTTTTATAACAATTTTTTCACGATAACAATGCACTTATCACGCGCGTGATTATAGCGAGCAATATTTTGACGAACGCGACGAAATTCGCTGTTGACGTATTTTTAACAATTACCGTTGGAAAGTCTATAGCGCTGTTTAACCAATTATTGACTAATTACAATGGGAAAAACGTCGTATTACAACGTTACTGTAAAATATAAAAGTATTGTCGGATATATTCTTGGCGAATATCCACACGATCTTATCTATACGAAACCTTTAACATTTAATTTCAATTTATTAATTCGCCTCCGCCAAACAGTTTCCCGCGAAAGAAGTCATCGAGTCTCTTGCAACCGCGTCCCCGCTCGAGTTCTCGGCGAATTTCCGCGTTGCAATTAAAAAAATCCAGCGGTCAAGCCGTATATCTCGAGATCGTCATTTCATTATCGGACACGCGCACGTCCGTCTCGCGCTACGCCAAGAGCCTTTTCACTTTAAACGCCCCGATAAAAATTTTTTTCGTGCTTCGAAATTCGGCATATATATATGCGGCGCTCTCGAGCTATATCGCGATGTGCGTGTCGCGCGATAATACGCATAATAAATAATAAGCGCCAATCGAGCGAGCGCGAGCCATTAATTAACATTGAATCGAATATTACAACCGACAGTCACCGCGTCGATCGTATACATACAAACGTATATAATACGCGTAAGCGCAAGAATTATATATTTTTATCGTCCGCGTACTCGCGCTATGCGCAGCGCGCGGCTGTGAGGTCCGACGGCTTATCGACGGGACGATTTTTCGCAGAAGCATTTGCAAGCTAAATCGAGCCGATCAATCGGTGGGCAGCTTAACAGTGGGGAACAGGAAATGACAATACTGATTCGTCGTCGCTGATATATTATACCTCCGCGACTGCACGCGTAAATACACATATACGTATATATATGCACGCGCAAGTAACGATAACGGAACTCGAGCGATTCTCGCGCTTTCCCGCGCAAGATAAACCGAAAAAATAATTTTTTTTTTTTAACATTGCGCACACACGCACATCGCGAGCCAATTCGAAATCTCGGACAACGCACTGTGCGCGGCGCATCAGCTATACGCTCCTTGGCGCGATAAATCGAAGAGGCAATAGACATGCTAAGCGCGTCGCGGCGGCGATTGTAACGTTCGGTGCTCGCACCTGACACACAGAGCGAGAGTTGGCAAGCACTTGTCACGTTTGATTTATGGCCGCTGCCGTCGTGGCTTCCGAATCGCGAGTTGCTTCCGCGCGTATCTCTCTCTCTCTCTCTCTCTCTCTCTCTCTCTCCGCAGCACACCCTTTCCGCCGATGCGCGCGAAGCTTATAGCGACGACTTATCTGTTGCGCGCCGTACATAGTCGAGAGCCCGAGGATACGCGCGTCGAAGGAAATGGCAGCAGTAGGGCGCGAGCTGCTGCAGTTAAGGAAACTCGCGAAATGTGGCACAAGGTAAGGAGAGAGAGAGGGGCTTTTACGACTGCGCCAAAAGGAATATAGCCTCGATGCTCTAGGCCGATTGTGTGCGTGTATATACTTACATCGCGAAGTGAGTACGAAGTCGAGAGAGACGTCTTAACGGCTTTCCACCGTATGGCGGGAAAATTAGTTTTCGGTCGCGGTGCGTGCAAGGAGATCGTGCGCGCATCGGTACACGAAATACATGTATATACGCATGGCGATCATGCGTCGATACAACGACAGCGCATTTTACGCTTTCAACGAGGTTTTTTTTCAATGTTTCGCTGTTTTGCGTGCGCCGTCGCGATAGCGAGATAAGATTACATCGATAACGAAAATGCATAGGATCCGGCTGTACGTGATTTTCCACAGCGATTCGCAGCTTTTCGATGAATTATTCCTTCTTCGGTAGACGAGCTGGCGTCGATTGTGTGTATGTGTGTGTGTGTGTGTACGGGTATACAAGAGCGGGTGAAGTGGAGCGAGCTCAACGCGTACAATTTTTGAGATAAAGAACCGTCGAGCGATAGCTCTCTTCCCAGCGTTCCGCTACTCAATCGGCGCTTTTTTTTCGCATCGTCTCCGATAGTCGTCCCTCTCTCTCTCTCTCTGCAACGTCCCATCAGCTCGAGCTGATTGAATGATTGTGCAGGTTCTCTGTCGCGCCACCCTCGGCTAATTCGCCGCGGCTTAACGAGTTTTCGACGTAATTCGCGCGCGGTGGCTGCGATCCGACGCGCGTCCGAACAAAACGATTTTCAATTTCACGCTCGCTAAACTCGACGCCTGCTGCTGCCGCTGCTGCTGTGCAAGTAGCTCCGTCGAGGACAGAAAGAGACAGAGAGTGAGAGAAGGAGAGGTAGGATGTGCGGGTGTGCTGCTCACCGGCTGGTTTCGGCACGTTCCTCTTGACCTGCATCCACTTGTAGGTCGGCACTTGCGTCTGCTGCTGAGGCGGTGCTTGTTGCTGTTGCTGCTGCTGCTGGTGGTGCTGCTGAGGCTGGTGGTGAGATTGGTGGAGATGGTGGTGGTGCTGGGGATGGATGTGAGGGTGAACTCCGTGGACGGGAGACGGCTGGAGGCCGTGGTAGACCGCGTGGTCCGGAGCCTCCTCCTTGAAGTGCTGCTGCTGCTGCTGCTGCTGAGCTGGATAGGCATCCTGACGGATGGCACTGGCGTTGCTCTGGTTGGCGTAGTGCTGCTGCTGGAGCGATTCCTCGGGCAACTGGTGCAGGTAACTCGGGCTGATCTGGTAATCGCTCGAGTCGTGACTAGATTGGTGATGCTGAGGCTGCTGCTGCAGCTCCTGGTGATGCAGGTGGTGTCGATGCTGCTCCTCCGGCCTGTAGAGGCCGGTGTGTTGTTGCTGCTGCTGCGGCTGGGGCTGTGGCTGGTAACTCTGGTGGTGATCGGCGGGACAGCTGGTGTGGGAAGCGAACGACGAGGAGGACGAGACGTTGGCGTAGTCGAGGTTCGTGTAGCTCAGCCCGTTCTCCGAGGAGATGATGGCGGTGCCGTCCTCGTGGAGGACGGGCGCACCGCTCGCCGAGTAGAAGCTCTGGGGCGGTGTGCTGCTGCTCGTGGCGGCATTCGAGTCGATCGCCGCGGCGAGGAAGTTCTCGGAGCTGCTCTGGCTGCTGGACGAGTATGGAGCGATCGCTGGCGTCTGGGGGTAGTAGTGGCTGCTGGTGGAGAGCTCCGGTGACGAGGACACCGACACATGTCCGACGGCCTGGTGGTGATGGTGGTGGTGAGCGACGGAAGCCTGATGGTGGTGATGATGGTGGTGATGATGACCGCCGGCAAAGCCGTAGTTCGGGTAGGAGTCAGGCTTGCCGTAGGTACCGTACATGCCCATGTCCATCATCATCATCCTCGCGCCGGATTAGCATCAACCACTCGGCCGATCGGATTCCTCCTCCGCGGGCTGTGTTCTTCTATATGCGTACGGATGCAGGGCTAAAATATCACAAAGTTTTATTCACTCTCCTTTCGACGGACACTCGCCAGGAGCTCAGCACGAGTCCACGCTCGCGATGACAACTCGCGGCATTCTTTCGAGTCTCCTCCTGCGTCGCACAAACAGTTTCTCTAGTATTTCCACAGCGTAGCCGAAACTTCGGACTGCACAGAGCACAAAAGGTGTACTTATACGTCGAGAGAGAAAGAGAGGGAGAGAGAGAGAGAGAGAGAGAGAGAGAGTTGAGCTGCCGAGTGACACCGTCGCCGACGACTGCTCGAAGCGGACTGGTGCGCAGGTGAGGCAGGTAAGCTCGCTCGGGCCTGGCTCGGCTCTTTTTCCTTCTCTCTCCGTCGCTCCGAGTCTCGCCGTCTCTGTCGCACCAACGCCCGGCGCAGGTCCGGAGGGCAGTCCGCGCCGGAGAGAGGCGGGCACGTCGAGGGCTCACGTGACCCCGAGCCCGAGCTCGGGGGGCGGAGCCGACGGCCAATCGGCTCCGGCTCGGCCGCGTCAGCATGATGGATCATCGCGCGAGTCGAGCGCGAATTTTATGTATTTTCCTCCTTTTTCTTTTATCTGCCTCGCTGCAGTTGACACGTATAGCTGGCTACGTGCGTGCGCGCGTGTATAGCCTATACTCGAAGCGTAATATCGAAGCGGCCAACTTTTCTTTCCTACACGCGCTCTCTCTCTTCTCTCTATACTCTCCCCGAGATCTCGCAACTTCTGCGCGCCTGCCGATTTTCCGCGGGCGAGGATCGCTAGATTTCTACTTGGCTACTTCGCGATGTGCCAGAGCGCGCGCGCGCACGTGTCTCGGCCGCTTTAATCGGAGACGACGTTTGACGAGTTCATCAACCGATTACACGGAGGAAATTGACGTTTTTTCGCGCTCGCCTTCCGCTTCGGCTTCCGCGGCTAATAGCTGCAGCGGGATGTGCGTCAGAGCCGGTTTTTCACTCTTTCGCTTTTTTGTTTTTGTAATAGCCTCGCGCGCGAATCAGTCTCACTTTACAGGGCATGAACATGTGTAATTTCGTCGGCGACAGTATTACTATGTTATCGGATTCTCCAATGAGATTTCTTAATTCGCGCTCCGAATGTTAAGCTGTTTCGGAGAATGCGCGAGAATGTCGTTGCAGCCTGATTGTAACGTTGTGACGGTTATCGCGAAATCGTTTTATCGGGTCGATTAAGAATCTGAATTTAAAAATACATCGCGGTAGAGATGATTATCGATATATCAAACGCCCTTGTTGTGAATCTTGAATGTTGTGGCGAATTGCAATCGTGCAGCAAACCGACTATTTTTAAAGAATACATTCTACTAGAAGGAAAATTTAGTAAGCTTCAGTTCGATTGGAGTAAAATTTCTATCGCAGATAGAAGTAAATTTACTGGCTTCAAGTTAAGTATGAATTAAAGTACTTGTAACTTGTATTTCATCCCAATTTAACATTTGTTCTATTCTAAAGTCCAGCTAAAATTTCGATGCTATTTTAATGAAGAACTCAACGCAATACTTTAACAACTGGACGTTTTCCTACAGGAACTGTATAATACAACTCAATCACGAGTATATATACACGCACAACACGGCAGCACGCGTAGCAGCAGCGACGCGTAAAAGCACGCCCGATTCCCAAGCCAAAATTATGTTATCTTCTCCGCGCGCTCGCGCAGCTGTTCTAACGAACATATATAAGTTACACGCTCAGATCATCGTCATCAGATACAAGGCCGACCAATTTGTGACTTTTCAGCCGTTCGCCAAACGGCAGCGCGCATATACATACTGCATCGCACTTCATCGGACAACTGTATATACCCGCTCGTCGAATTCATCATCCCCGTGTCGTCGGAAAGTCGGCCCGACAATGCGCGCACCGGGACCATAAGGGACGTCGGTACATATACGGCGCGGAATAAGGGCCTGCAATGCAAAGTCCCCTCAGACCGCTTTCTTGGAGCGCGCAGATCTATCTTGCGCACGTCAGGATGTGTGTCACGGGGATTTTGGTAGTCAGCTGCGCTCCGCACGAAGCTGTCTTCTGCTGATGGGCATTCGGCGCCACCTATATACAAGACTTTTCACAGTTTCTCTCTCTCTCTCCCTCTTCCTCTGTCTCACTGGGTGCTTATACGACTGGAAAAGCCGTAGATTCCGGGATGGCGATCGCTCAATCAAGATCCGAAATCTCGAGAATTTGAAATCTATATATAAAATAGAGAGCGCTATTATTAGTATACATATTATACACTTTACGAATTTTAGCACAGACGTGCGATTCTTACCTGTATACAGTGCACACAAGCTTCTTTGATGTGAATGCGTGTGCAAGAGGGAGTTGGAAGATTGAAAGCTCGAGGTGAAGCTGTGGCGCTATATAGGCGATGATAGGATCACTATGCCAGACTTCGACCGTTCGGTCGGATGTGAAAGGCATTCGTGATATTCATAAGGATGCTAGTGAGCCTGTGATGAAGACAAATGGTATGCGAGATGAAAACTGGAAAGAATGTTTCGTAACTATGTTAATTGGCGATCGCTATGGTCCGCATTGTCACTGCACGTGGCAATGTGTATTGTATTATATATGTTACCATATACGCGCGGGCATTAAAACGATTTTCAGCGACTGTATAATCGTGTGCATCGGCTGTCTTTTCCGTTTAGAAATGTATCAATTTTTTTCTTTTTCATTGTTCCAGTATATCAATGCCAATAAAAGATAAGATAAAGCACATTTGCGCATAAATTATCATTAAATTTTCATGTTAATTACGAAGGCGAAGCAATTCAGTTTGTTCAGGGAAAGCTCGTGTGTTCGGAACTCTTGCATCAAATGTCAAACGGAATTTAGAACACCGCTGCAGTTAAAAAATGTCGATGCTGATTTCGCATTACAAACGTTACATACCATTACACGAGTCCAGAACTTCCACGGCAACGAAAACTATTTATTTTTGCGAATTAATGAGCTCATTAAATTAATGCTAGAAAGTTAAATTTTAATCCACAACACGTAATTACATAATCCCGGCATTTTTACATGAAAATCGACCATTGATTAGCCAATGTTATATCTCTAAAGTTTTCGCGGGGTTGCTCGCACTCGCAAATTTCGATCGTTTTATTTTCCTCGCGAATTCTTTCTTTCGCCCGCGACAACTTGTTTCTCTCGGTAGCCGCAGCTATATATTCTCTATCGAGTCGAGCAGGCGTAGGCCGCGGTGAAAAGCTGTTTATACCCGTACGACTGCTCGAAATCGGACTGTCCGAAAAATGCCGGCGTACAGGCCAAAAGAACAAGCTAGATAACACCCGATTTTCCTGCAGCTACCGCGCGATTGGGAAAAAGAAAAGAGAAATACGTCCAGTCACATATACGTATAATAATACGCGCTCGGAGAGAATTTCTCCCGCCGCTCGAAACGCGCACTGTCATAAACGCGTGACTCTGCGGCATGTTTACAACCGGCGCGCGGCTTTCCACCCGGTATATATACTTACACCCAAAAAATGACCCCCACGAAATTTTTTCCCGATGACACCTGCGCGCACCCCGCGGGCCGTATATATATGTATGTTAATATACGATGAAGCGATCACAAAAGCGAGCCACACTCTCGAACGCGGCCGAGATGTTCGCGCGCATATCGTTACATTACACGCGTATACGCGTACACAGTCACTCTCGGCATCGGAGATTCCAAAGAGGAAGCGTAGAGTCGCTGCGGCTGCTTGAGTTCACTGACAGGATGACACATTCCTCACCGTGAGACTTTCGGAGCGAACGGCTTTCCGTATGCGTATATACGTGTGCCCGTGTGTAACACACATACATATAGAGACGTATATATGCGCGCGTGGAAGGGGCCTCGGCTCGACGGTGTGTAATCTTGGGCGCCACCCGCGGCCTCGCGCTCTCCCCACGATCGGCCCGATCTCGATATCTCGACGCGCGCTGCGCTTGATTGTTCACCGATCTTCGCTCGATACGTATGCTCCTTTCTTTTTTCCTCTCCGTCCGCGATTCTCTCGGAACGGCTCTTGACGAGGTGTGCCCATTGCTGACCGGTGACTGGACGGTTTCTTTCCTCTTTTTTTTTTTTTCCTCGGCCGCCGTTGGTATATAGGTGTGTATAATGCATATACAGGAGACGCAGCGAGAGAGACGCGAAGACCTGAAAAACAAAGAGGAGGGGATTAATCATCTGGGCGAAGAAAGTGGCGACAGATTTAGGCGCACACGCGTATAATACACGAGGAAGTCCCGATGTGTTACGCGATATACTCTGATTAGAACGTCGTATACAGTGTATTAAGCAATTGTATATGCGAGACGATCGTCGCGCGTCTGACTAATGGTTGCGTTGTGAGCAGAAAAATGACGACAGGCTCGAGGAGAGTCCCGATGACGACAAATTGTTATAGACCGAAGCGAAGCGCTTATAAACACACAGACACATACAGAAAGTGCCATTAATCATTTGATTAGCGAGCCGCTATAAGAAATCAATAACACGAGCGAGTGCCCTGCGGTGCTGCTATACAAACTCTCTTATGGATTCATTAGGCACTTCCGACGTAACCCATACCGGTCGTCCCGTCGTCGACGTCTCAAAAAGTCACAGCGATGCGCAGCCAATACAACGCGTGTTTACAACAATACAATATACGTCTCAGGGCGAACAAAAGCGAACTCGACAAAACGACACAATACATATATTACGCAAGAGCAATTATCTCGAGTGTATAAATTGCGCGCGGCAGGATAACAAGTCCGCGCAGCGCGCGCGCGGGATGATCCCGACAAATTCGAGCCGATCCTTGACCTAAAGCCCGGATAAATTCCCCGGATATTGTAGGGTACACAACAACTCACACACAGCGAGGTAGAGAGAGAGAGAGGAGAGACGCTCGCACGGGCCGGGTTATAATCCTCTTAAACAATTGGCGGACCAGTCGATCGTACCTTCCTTGCATTCTCTCCTTCGTCTTCTCTCTCTCTCTCGTCTCTCGTCTCACGAAGCGAGCCGGTCAATCTCGTTCGGCGCCACGCTGAGTTTTGACGTGGGATGAGGCACCTGCATTGTCATGCCGTAGGCCGCAACTGTCACGTCCGCGTCTGCGGCCGCTCGCCGCGTCTGCTTCGAGCTTCTTTTATCCGCGCGAACCACCCATGGCTCCTCCGCAACCACGAGATCTGTGTCGCTCGACAGAGAGAGAGAGAGAGAGAGAGAGCTCGCAGCGGCCCCGAGACACACCGAGAGATCTGTGCCATTCGATCTCAGGGTGTCCGCGCGCATATAGTGTTATACGGAGCGAGCGCGCGGGAAAGAGGAACTTCTCGAGAGTAAACATTTTGCATAACACGCGCATTATAATTGCGGCTGTTTCAGCTGCGCGCGAGCCCGGAGCATTTTGGGGCATTAGCAGCGCGCGGGCTAATGACTTGGCGGAACGAGCTGTTGCTGTATTGTATGTATGTGTGTGTGTGATAGAATAGCTTGGATTCAGCGCCTTTTTAGTGTCACGAGCGATTTGGCTACCGCAGTCGCGCGCGGACAAACTGGAGATCGCGTGTGTAATATATGTCGAATTTGAAAAATAAAACGCGCACTTTTCTCTGGTCTGGAAATCGAAAATCTTTTTTAAAGCTATGGAGGTTTCGCGCCGATTAGACTTTTCTTCTGTCGGCCGGAAGATAGTAAAAAGCGCAGAGGAATATACGGGAAAAGTTACTAGTAACCATATTTTTGAGCTATATTTTACGCTTTTTTTTTCGAAAAATTAATGCGTCAAAATACTGGAATAATAGCAATTACGAATAACGTTCCTGAGGGACCATACAATAACGTATTACAAGAGAGCTTCAATTTAAAAAAAATTTGACAAGTTTCGATGCCCGTTAAAAAAGAATAGCCAATTTTTTCTTTTTCCTCCATATGCCTCTCCATGATGTTAAATTTTCATATTCTACATATTTCCCATGTTCCTCGACATTTTTCATCGCCTTTTGGTTTACAGAAGTAAGTCCCATAGATCAGAGAGCTCTAGCTTAAAAAATTTTCTTTGCGAACTCTAGACCAAAGATTTATTTTTCGAAATTCATACAAGGAGTACAGCAGCCTCCTACGGCTCATCAAAACGTGCAACGGCGCCATAAAAGCATATAGGAATCCTACATACGAGCGGGTACAACAGTATACGATGTGTACGACGAGAAGAAATACCGGGAAAACCGAGGGAGCAAAAGGATTCAGCGAAGAAAAAGCCCCAGAGCGCGTAGTAGGTTGTCCAGGAGCATCAAACGCGTACACTGTATATACAAGGCGGAGTCGAGGCATGACTTTTACGCGCAAGTCGCAGTTTTCAGCTCTTCCTCCGGGGGGAATCGAGACTTTTTCTCCTCGTCGGGGACGAGAAAAAGATTCCTCGCATTTTCCACGCCGAGGAAGGGAGACCGAGGCGTGCTCATTGTCGCCCACCCCCGAGAAAGTCTCCGCTCGCGCGCGAGGCTCTAAGGTCAATAGAGGCCTCGGGCCCATTATGCAGCGGACCTCCAGAGGGTAAACAGAGAGAGAGAGAGACGATTTTCGGCGTGAATAGCCCGGGAGCTCGGCCGTGGCAGAAGCGAGTTTGAGTGACAAGACACTGCGGCGGTGTGTGTGTGGGGATCGTTTAAGACGTGACGTTCTCTCCCGCGCGCACAATAATTGCCGCTGTATTGTGCCACCTGAAAGCTGTATATAGCCACTCCACCTGCGCCGCCGCCGCCAAGTCGAGTTTGAGAAAGAGAGAGAGAGAGAGATTATTTTCTCTCCGCAGCTTTGTTTAAGGGCGCCGACGAACGTAAACATAACACGGCGAATCTTTGACTTTTCTCTCACTCTCTCTTTATCCCGTCACATCACAACTGGGAAATTATACGCTCGGTGTGAGTTTTCGGCTCGAGAGAAGCCGTGGGGAGGACGCAGCCTCGCTTCTCGAGGACGGGAAATCGTGAGGAGCGAAGAGAATCGAAAACGCTGGATTTCGAGGTGCAACAAACGGGAATGAATTCGACGTACATTCTTTAGTCAACGCATACGTGGTCTGTACAGGTCGGAATTGCGCGTTCGCGTACAATCGTGAATATTATACATTGCGAGAGAAAACGAATTATGTCGCGAGGACAATCATATACGCGCTGCGCTCCGCGATTAGAAACGACAACGAAACAAAAATAGACCTCTCAACGACACAAAAATCTATATCCCCGTATCCGCGTATAACTGTCGCGAGCATTCGCTGCCGCACTATACGTATATACACACATTATACGAGCTTACATTCAGAACATCGGAGCTAATCTCCAGAGCTGTGTCCGTGTCCGTGTGTGTGTGTGTGTGTGTCTGTGCCGCAGCAGCCAACATTTCCTCTCTATCTCTCTATCCGTCACAGTATAACGATCGATCTTCCTCGCGCAGCGTTGTTGTCGGATTTTCCCATTTTCCGTAATTCTGTCTGTTTCGGCAATGGCGTACGTCCAGCTCTCTCTCTCCTCGTTTTTGCTCTCGACGTACACCGCGCACGCACACGCGGACCTACACGGAAATGTATACATAGGAGCGCGCGTGTGCAGCAGTGTACAGTATACACACACACACACGTACACGTGATATAGGTGCGGGAAGCACAGCCTGCACAATGGAGTCATCAATCATTTCGTGCGCGCCGCTCGATTGCTCCGTTTCCAACTACTGCTGCTGCTGCACACGCGCGCGCTATATGCAGTATATATTATGCTCTATACTCCCTTTTCCGTCTGCGCGCGATGCAGGACTCGCTCTCGCTCCCTGCAAGTGCGCGCGTACGTATATATTATGTATATAGGTATATACGATGTGCATATAAGCGTGGAGCGCGGGTTGGGAAACGAAACGGAGAGCGCGCGGTAATCGAATACATTCGCAAACATATGTATAGGGCTGCAGCGTTGGCGAGGAGGGAAGGAGAGAGAGAGAGAGGAGTTTTCGGTGCAGTTGCGATTTTACGCGCGTGAGAAAGAGAGAATTAAAAATCGAGCGGAATGTCAGTTACAGTGAGAGGAAAAATTAATTGCTAGACGCGGTATGAAACTAAATTAGTAAATTGGGTTTGAAATTAATTTCTTCAAAATTTTTTTTACGCATATATAGCTTATATAGACAAGAAAAACTGTCGTAAGAAGACAGCGCGCTGTACAGCCTATGTATAGCTTACAACCGCACGACGGTTGCGGCACGTGGTCGTCGTCCGGTGTACGATGACTCCGCGAAAAGCGGCTCTCGCGCCCCTAATTCAACCCCCGGCGGACTTGTATTATTTTCTCTCTCTCTCACACACACACTCGGACGTCACCACACCTTATGTACAGCCCGGCAAAGGTAAGCATTCGTCGCGATCCTATCTGCGTAAGTGTCGAATAAGCGTAATTAGCCTTACATTCGCCGAGAGGGCTGATAACGCGATAATTTCCGAAAGCACCACTTAATAATTGACAGCGAGGAAGTGTCCGAAAAAGCGCGTGCGTATACATATATGTATAATAGTATGCGTATACTGTACTGTACACGCGCATCAGGCGTACGACTGCAATGTCGACGCGAGAAATACGAAACGCCGCGTTGTTTTTTCGGGTATATACAGCTCGAGTGCACTCGAGTGTGCGCGCCTGCAATAACATTCTTCCTTCTGCGCGCGAGCGATATCGCAGAAATAAAGACTCGGATTACAAGCGCGGGTATTGTGCCGAGTGTTTGAAAAATCTTTTTTTAATTCTGTTGCCAGTTCTGCGGCCGCGCAATTATCGCTGCGGAGCTCGTACGAACGATAACTCGCCAATTGGCTATAGTTGGCGCTTATCGAATATAATATAAATACAGCGCGAGCGCAGTGGAATATTTGTATCGCGATTCCGATCGCCGATATCGAGCTATCTATGTATCTTTGATTTTGCATATATGCTTTTCTATACGCGCGCCGGTTTCCTATCCCGCAGATCGGCCGCGCGCTCGACTCGGACGAAAGGCGCGACATTTGCACATGTATAGGTGTTTTATTTTTTAGAAACGTCGTGCACCTGTTCTCGCGCGTTACGCTCGACAATTCGGTATAAATGCAAGTGCTTCTATTGTGTACAGAGTTTTGCATGGCTTAGCGAATAATTAATTTTATAACAAATTTAAGCAAGAACGCTGTTTTATTTCTGATAACGATTCAGCTGCTTGTATCGAATTCAATCAACGCTTATAAACTTTACATCTGCAAAAGCACACCGAGAAAAAGCCAAATAAAGCAAATATTGATATTGCAATAATGAAACAATTTTCTTTAAAACAAAAGCAATTATTTTGTGAAGCCTCTTAAAAGTTCAATCCGAAAGCCCGTGCGAACAGTAGTGCGATATAGTTTCAGAGCACGCGCAGAAATAATAACAGCGTGGAAAAAGATCGAATACGAATTAACAGACAAGTTTGCGCGAGTAGAGTTGGTGAGTAATGGAGAGAGTTATACGGGATGGTACCGGCTGCACCGCGCTATAGGTACCCGCGCCATACACAACAGCCCTCGCGTTCGCGCGTCCATTTATTAACACTTCATATCTCTCGCGCGACGTGCCGGTAACGAGCCTGTCATAATTAACATGCTAACTTTATTACCACTGATATACAAACGCCCTTTCGCTCGCTTCCTATATAATACTCGCTGCTGCGGCACATCGGCTCCGACGAGAACAAGGTAATTTGAAGCGTTGAAAACTCGCTGTTTCGTTTTCGCGAGGGTGATCGATTCGTTTCTTTATAATTTTCTGTGCAATTATACCGTTGGCTTTTTAGGAAGAAAAATATAAGATCAGTACAGAAAAAAAAAATCTATATAAAGTCACAACTATAGCAGCCTGTCTAAAACCATTACGTAAGCACATTTTCGTTGTCACCCCTTGAGCATGTCTGTAAAAGCATTTGGCTAATTCAATGCTAGCGTACGATCGTTGTCTACGCGTAGTCTGTATAATCATAAGGAAATTTTTTTTTGAGCAAATAATACGCAAGTATTAAACAGCGCTCGTTGAATAATACAAAGTAATAGGAGCAAAAGCCTCACGCATACACGTTTGGTGTATCAACAGACTCAACTAAGAAAGTAAGAAACAGGTTATTCAAAAATAAATGTCTGATAGACTACGTCGATCACGCCATTAACGCCAGAAAATAATCCAGAGTAGTGTGTTTACTGTGAATATATAGCGGAGAATCCAGTTTCTCGTTTTTAATGAATGAATCTCGTCGAGACAGAAAGAGGAAGGGAAGAAGAGAGAGAGAGAGAGAGAGAGAGAGAGAGAGAGAGAGAGATGCCGCATCCGGGGGGCGCCTATTCTCTCTCGCGTTAATCATTTTTCGCTCGCGTTCATTAGCCGGACGATTTTTTCTCGGAGACTTCTCTCTCTCTCTCTCTCTTTTTCAAGAGAGAAGAGAAGCCATCCAACCGGAAGGCGATTCATGTGACACGGAGACGCGCAGGACCTGCCAGACGTTCCCAGAGCTCATATTATATATATCTCTACCGAAGACCTTCGATGTGTATCTAGGCTGACGCGCGCGAGCGCCTTGTCAGTAGTGCCGCCGATAGAGAGACACGTTGACGGGCTAGATAACTCGTGGAGATGCATGTCTGCATATAAATACATGCACGCGGATATCTGTCTCCTTTTCCTCTGTATAGCGCGGAGCCTTTTCACTTGGCGAACGCATTAAATGATTATAAGTCGGATGCGCGCGCGTTGTATTTATAGATGGTGGAAATCGACTGTCGGTGACTTTACAGTGAAAGTCCGTCTATATCTGTAGATAGCGATGACGCTGGAAAGCAATTTCTGATTTTTCTGGATGAGCTAAGTTTCAGTGCTCTATTTTGTTTTGTCTCCAAACGCGATGTCGATGGAAAGCCAGTAGCTATGTTTCCTTGCATTTACGTTACTGTTATTAATGCAGAAGACCGTTTTTTTGTTTAATCTTTTTTTATTTATCTTCGTGCGTACACGAAACGTAAATTGTACGTGTTAACATTCGAATAATGAAATGCGTAACTGCTTCTTATGATTAAAAACTGACTAATAAGCAAAATTCAAAGAAATTTGTAGTATAGATTTAAGTAAACAAGTTTCATAAACTACTCAACATTGCTTCTAATAAAAAATAATCAATGCTAATAAATGCGTAACGGAAGTGAGACAAGTAGAGAACAAAAAGAGAAAGAAAACGAACGGACGCATATCGCTACCCCGGCGACAGAGACAGTGCGATAAGGCAAAAGGTCAAGAATACGATCTTAAGGGATTTCCAACATAGCTCCTTCTGAACTGCCTCTCTTTCTCTCTCTTTCTCTCTCTTCAGGCCCTGGATTTCCGCGTCATTAAACAGACACGGCGAGTTTATAATTGAATGCAGCGTGTGTTGACAGCCGGGCATATTGGCAGGCGGATGACGGAGGCTGCATCAGTTAGTTCCCCGAGGAGAGGAGCGAGAGACATCGACTTCAGGCGCGAGCCTCGAATTCAGATATGAGGCTGCGATATCAGTGGTCGGGGCTCCTTAGACGACGAGGCCAAGCCGTGTACCTGTCATTTTCTCCGGGCCGTGTCATCCCGCTTCTCATCTTCCTTTCGCTCCACGGTCTCCAAGGCTTCGGGCTTGAGCAGATAGACGGGGGCCGTGTGTGTACGTGTAGAATTGGGGATACATGGCGTCTGAAATGCCCAGTGTCTTTACCAGGCTATGCTACTTTACTTCTTACTGCTCGTCTTATCCTTGGTATGATGTTATCCAGGCACGTTTATTTCTGAAAAGTATGCGAGAGTGTGATAGTTGATTTGTACAATGTCTGCTAAAATCGCACAGTTTCACGTGATGTATTATTTTAAATTATGATTCAAATTTGGTCATTTATTTGACTGGACCTTATTGTAAAAATTAAAAAAATTTTCGAATTTAGAAATAATCATTGTTATACTTGTGCCAAGCTGCTTGTTGTGTAGACTAACAAAGGTGGAATTCTGTCTGAATGAAGCTCATATAGTTTAATAACAACTTCTCATCATCTATATGCAACAAAATAAATTTCACATTAAATTTTATCATATCGGTAAGGTTTGTTATAATGCATTGCCTAACTATATTATTGTATATTTTTACTAACCAGTTAATCTTAACCCTGCATTCTTACACCCTAATTTTTTCTTCAAAGCTTGTTTTTGCTTCTCGTTTCTGTTATTGATTTCACGTTGATGAGTTTGGCTCATATCTATAAAATCATTTTCAAAATGATTAAAATATAATCTGTGCAAAAGAATTGTAGTGCAATAAATACTCTAGCAAATACGTACTTGGTTTTGAAATACAATATCCAATGACTCCTTTACCTTTATTACTTTTTGCAATGTTGTGATTTTCGTAATCAATCATTTCATTTACGTTACCATCCATAGTATTAGTAATTAGCAGCTGGTCTCTGCTGCAATCTTTGCGAGGAAATTGGTGATCAGCAGTATCAACATAATTTACCGATGCTGCGGAAAGGAGATAGAGGTATTTTATTACTTCGATAAAATAGAGTTATAGTATGTGTATGTAGAGATGTTAATAGAGTACTTCAAGAAATACAAAGTATTTTTTCCACTGTCCCCACAAGCTTCAGTTTAGCAAAAAAATTAGTGCTCGAAAAATGTCAAAATAACCCTCTATAAAACCTTCAAATACCTGTTCTCAGATTCGCAAAGTGTTCAGTCGTTCCAGCAGTGGCAAACTTTTCCTCTTTAATAAAGATACTTGCTTCGTCATTAGGATTAGCCGTAGTTTCTCGAAGAAGCTGTTGGGCAGGCCCACTCGAAGGTGTTGGTCTCTCGTCTTTTACAGGAGTACTCCAAGTATCGTTGAACCACTCTCTTGATTTCTTCAATATTGGCCGAAGTTCTTGAAACGAATGAGGACGTTTACACGACTCCATGACGAGGCGCTTGATTGATCCTCTACGACTCGTAGGTACGTCGACGAAATATTAATACGTGAAAAATACAAGAGAACTGTGCAGTCTCTGAGACAAACAAAGCAAATGAAGCTCGCGAGTTCGCCGGCGCAGCGACGATCGTCGATCGCGCGTACGAGGTTTTCAGCGTTGAAGTTGGCAACACTGCGCCGACTGCCGAATATGGCCGCCGAGCCCCAACGGCTTTTTTCAATATTTCGCAAAGAGGAATCGCAAAGAGAAATTTCTCTCACAAAGAGATCGACTTGGCTTCGACGTCGAGGTAAGGGAAAGGGACTGCGATTCTTCGTCCTGATAGGAGTGAGCCCGTAGATTGTAGTCGAATATACGTATTGACAACCATATACGCAACAATCGCAGTCACACGTAGCCCCCCCCTGTGACCCCTGTCCCCCACGGCCTCACTTCGCCGGGAGGCCTCGACTGCGACGGACGTGCCTGCGCTCCACGACGGCCGAAAATTCCGCGAAGGTCAGGACTCGCGTCGTCCTGGTGAGTATGGAAGGTCGAAAATTGTGTCGTTTGACGATACTTTGTTCGGAAGTCAAGAGAGCAGGTTGTATTGGGCAGTAAATGCATCGTGTGGAGGGAATCGCACGGCACCTTCTC
The DNA here is from genome assembly GCA_018906965.1 of Philotrypesis tridentata. Lineage (NCBI taxonomy): Eukaryota > Metazoa > Arthropoda > Insecta > Hymenoptera > Pteromalidae > Philotrypesis > Philotrypesis tridentata. Next base: position 4,805,042 of record JACCIB010000005.1, read on the forward strand.
GGTGCATGGCGTCAACGCCAATTCTGAGGTGGACGTCGGGGACGCGACCTCGAGAGAAAAATCATAGTCGCGTTGCTCGATGTCGAGGTGGCGAGTGGTAGGCATATTCCCTGCGATGAGAGTAAGTGCAGGATGCATTGGACTGTATAAGCGGTGTATACATAATACATATATAGTACCCCGCCATTCGCCTCCTCTCAAGCCTCAGTTCGCCTGGAGCGTCGCGGATGCTCTCGCGCGCCGTCGTAGCGCATGGGGAAAAACACAAATGTTATTGTTTACGTAAAGTTTACATACGGGGAAGTAAAAGAGTAAGTATAGGCACAGTAGCCGCGAGCCCCTTGAGCGAGTCAATTCGCGCGCGAGCTGTTCAACATGGCTGCCGCGGCAACGGTTTTCATCTCTCGCTCGTTTTTTTGGAATTTTGCAGGGCATCCGACCGTAAGATTTCTTCCCGACTTTTTCTCTATTAATTCGATAACATACTCGGTGATGATAGACTGACTTTTTCGTGTCGTAAAAGTAAATCTGTAAAGTTGAAACGTATAAAGTGCATATATAGGTATATTGTCATACCGCGAGAAGATCGGTCTTTCTTCCCCTCCCACCACCCCACATAGGCGATAGGCCTCAGTTCGCCGGATGGCTTCGTTGGCGTAGGATCTCTCCGCGGACCGCGAGAAGGTATTTCGCGATCTCTGCATCTCGCGTTTTCGAGTGAATAAATGTATGAGTCTAAGTTTTACTTTGTTGTTCGAGTTGAGTGAATCGCAAAATCGAGAGACAAGAATTTCGCTAGCTGTAACGAACGTTCCAGAAGATGCGAGATGCAGCGCGAGCCCGCGTATACGTTGCGCTGCAACACACATCGGCGTCGTGCCACCGGTTTTCTCTCGAGTCCCTCCGCGAGTTTTGTGGTCGACGATTTTTGCTAATCTGCATATCGGGGTGACGAGACTGATGTAGTTGGTTTTTTTGTGTAATATAAACGTATATATAGATATTTTCTCACTACGCGAAAAGATCAGTCTCGCCGCCCCCCTCCTCCCCCCGCGGGCCATAGTTCGTCCTGACTCTTCGAACGTATACCGAATGTCCCCGAGTTGATATAGTTTGTGATCGCGAAATTAAGGTGGAAGTAGTGAAATTTTTTTTTCGCGTAGCTGCAGAATATAGAGTCAGTGCGCCCGAGCAATTCAACATGGCCGCCGCCCCAACACGGTTTCTATTTCGCATTTCTCGGAATTTCAGAAATCGACTACAAGGTTTCTTTTAGGCTGTTAGTTGCGATTTTTAACGACTGATTTTTCCGTGTCATATAAAAGTAAATCTAGAATGCTGAAGCGTAATATACATGTATAGTTATATACGTTAGCCACTGCACGGAAAAATCTGTCTTTGTGCCCCCCACCCCCGCAGACCTCAGTTGGCCGAATGGCTCCGTAGGCGCCGGACCTCCGGGAGGCGCGAGCAGGTATTTCGCGATTGCTGCATCTCGCATTTTCAAGTGAACACGAACGTACAGTATAAATTTCGCTTTGTTGGTTGAGTCGAGCGAATCGTGAAATTGCGGGGCAAGAATTTCGCTAAGCAGCGAATGTTCCAGAAAATGCGAGATGCAGTGCTCGTCCGTATATACGTATGCGCAACGTCGCGAACGGTATTCTCGAGTTGCCGATTCCGAGAATTCTGTTCGACGACCACGAGTAATTCGTTCTTCGCCCATCTGCATCGGGGTGATGAGACTGACAAGTAGCTGACTTTTTTGTGATGAAGAAATGTAGATAAAATTCGAGTATATACAAGTATTTTCTCGCTACGTGAAAAAGTCAGTCTCACCGCCCCCCCCTGCCGCCCCTCGCGCGCCTCGCAGGCCTCACTTCGTTTAGGGATGCTTTGTGCGGGGCGAATGTTTGCGAGACGCGAGATAGTAATTACAGGGATTGTTGCAACTAGCGTTATCATAGTTAATAAAATCGTATATAGTTCCAGTTAAGCGAGTATAGCTAAATTGTAGTGTAAAAATTTTGTTGAGTGTTGCTGTAGCATATATAGGTGCGAGTCCCCCCGCAAGCGAGTCAGTTCGCGTGAGCTATCCAACATGGCCGTCACCCCAGTGGGTTTTTTCGCATTTTTTCGAATTTCAGAAATAGACAATTTTTGTTAACTACAGGTGGGCTTGCGAGTGATTTTTTCGTGTCATTAAAGTAAATCTGAAATGTTGAAATATAGCATATGTGTGTAGTTATACAGTCACTATACACGAAAAAATCAGTCTTTCTCTCTCCCCCCCCCCCCTCTCCCGCTGGCTGCAGTTGCCGGACATCCGCGAGGTGTTTCGCGATTGCTGCATCGCGCGTTCTCAGGCGAATAAAATCGTAGCTTTTATTATTGAAGTTAGTTGAAAAATAAGAGTTTTCTCGAGCAACTGCAGTTACAGAAAACGCGAGATGCAGAGCGTGCGTGCGCTGTGTAGGTAATCTAGCGACGACGTCGTGCCAACGGTTTTCTCGAGCTGTCGATTCCGAGGATTCTGTTGGACGGCCACAGGTAATTTGCTTATTACTAATCTGCATCGGGGTGACGAGCAACTGGTTTTTTTGTGATAAATATAAATACGTGTACGTAAATGTTTAGGTACATTCTCACAGTATCGAAAGATCAGTCTCTCACACCCCCCCCCCCTCCGCCGCAGACGTTCGGGCGCCGAGTGAGTTCAAGAGGTTTATATAGCGTATTAGGTATATTATCTGCGTTAATAGGTGCACTAGAATATAGATGAACTTTTTAGGCACAATCATATAGTCACAGTCGTAGCCCCTCTATGCGGAGATGTCGCGCATCGCCGAGAAAGTATAAACAAGTCATCCGCCGCGAGTCTATATAAACGTAATGTAAATAGTGTTTTTAAAAAGTGTAAAAACTGTAAATAAATAAAGTCTGTAAAAATTGTATAAATACTGTACTGTAAAAAAGTGAGTTAAATCTTGTAAATAGTACTGTTTTCGTAAAAAGTAAGTCGCGTAGTGAAAAAATAAGTGACAAAGTCAGTGTGAAAGAAACGAAATTATTCTTATATACCAAAGGCAGTCTACGAGACGTTGAGACGTCCTATGTGAGTATACCTACGCTACGTATAGTAATACATTCATATGCAGTGTACATTATACATGTGTGTACTGCCAACGTTTCCGAATATTCGTCGGCGCTGATCGTAGATAAGTACGCGCGCTGCTCTTTCTTCTGCATGCGAGTTTGCTCTCGCGAATCGAATTCCGGGAATAATCTCGATTTCCTTCGGGTGTATAAAGCACATGTGTCTGTCAATCCTCGATGCTAATTAATTCTTTGCGGAGTCGCACGAGAAAGTTTGCACCGGATGGGCAGTCCGGTTTTAGCCGACATTATTTTTTTTTGCTTTCATTTCGCAATTCTTAACTTTTTTTTCGTTTTCAGTGCACCCAATGACGAATGTAAAACGTTGCAAACATTCTCTATAATACACGAGTTACTTCTTGGCGATAAATTTTGAGCGACTGCAACACTCGATATCAGCAGAATCGTCGCATTTAAGGTAAGTCCTTTACGTTATCCGTATATCATCTAATTCAATAATTTTCTAATATTTTTTCATAATTTTATTTGTACAATGTGAAACAATCGAAAATTTCTGGGATTTAACGAAACGTGTTTTTTCTGAAGAGATACTGGCGCAGACGTCCCCAAAGGGAGCTGCGCCAGGTCCCAACCAACTTTTTGCCAATATATACCACTCGGTTTCAGGTCCCGATGCCCTGCTTTGTGTGTTTATCTCCAGAAACACAACGAGATCGTCGGCGCGTTCAGAATGCAATGATTAATTGTGTGCGGCGTGCGCGAGATCCCGATAGCTAGAAACCCATCGTCCCGTGTCCGATAAGTAAGGAATGCCAGTTTTTCCATCAGAAGCTTTCACGGCGGCCGATGAGAAGTCTCTCCTTTGGCTCGCGCGCGCGCGCGCACGGCAGGTAAAGTCAGCGAGACCGTCTCTAGAGACTTTCTCATACATGGCCTTACACTTTGTGTGACGCGCGGGTCTTCTGTCCCCGAGGATTCGGATACGTAGGTATATAAGTAGTCACGGACATTTTCGTATGTCCTGAGAAACATAGAAGGGCAAGCAGACGACCAACGGGCCGACTGCGTGCGTGTCGGAATGGACTGGGGTATACATTATACTGATACTATGAATGTTGTTTTTTTTGTCGGGCTTTACTCCACGGTCTCTTGACTTTTACATGCGAAAAGTCTGGATTTTCGTTGAGGATAATTTTTTTTGTCGTTTAGACGTGTTTACTTAATTCACTGAATATTTTTGAATATTTTAATTATTTTTAGAATACAGAATTAAGACAGCGTAGACGATGGAGTTATATTGATTTTTATGAATTTTGGAAAAGTTCTCTATTTCAAAATTTAAGCTTAAAGTTTTTATAATTTTATATACATTTTTATTTTCAGAAATAGCTATGGACTCCAGTTTTGAAAAGTACCAAAATCTTTTTTCATTGGCTAATGCCTTCTAACAAGTGATTCTCAATGAAAAAAATTCTTCGACATACAACAAAAGTTAAAATTCTTTTAAATTCAAGCAAAGTTAGTGATATAACTTCAGAAATAAGATGCAGAACTTATTCCCTAAAAATTTTAATCGGGTAACCCATCTTTGAGCAAAAAAATGTTAAATATGAATGAATGTTTAATATAAATAGTTTTATATAAAATGACAACAGTTATAATTAAAAGAGTCATTACACACTTCATTTAGGCTTGCAAAGTTAATATGTGAACTTTTACTACCATATCTAGTAAGCGTACCACTCATTGATGATTGGTATGCGTATTCGATAGGGCATCACAAAACTTCACATTTACAATTTTTAGGTTTTAATTTTATCTAGTTGTTAAAGTTCACTTTCAGGTTTCAATTCCATTAAATTTAAAGTAAATTAAGTTTTAATTTGAACATTTTAATTTAATAAATTCTACATCTTATTTCTAAGGCTGAAATATACATTTTAAGACTAGATTAAAAATAATTCAGAACTTTTCTGGACTCGGGTCATTTTTAGTGAAAATGAATTTCCATTTATTTAATCAAACTATAACCATCTATGAGTGGTTTTGATACTTTTAAAATATGGAATTAATTTCTAATTCTGTAATTATTGGGAATATCTTTAGAATAATAAATTTTAAGCTTGATAAATTTTTCAATACAGAGTTTTCCTAAAGTTAATAAAAATCAGTAGAATTTCACCATAATATAATGTGACTATAACCATCTATACATAATGCATACGTTGGAAGAAATTTCCACTAAATATTTCAAACTCTTGCAAGCCACTTTAAAACCCTCAAATCTTAAAATAATGTGTGCATTATGCGGGTATAGAAAGAAAATCATTCGCGGATGGTGGTAACGTCGACTGTCAATACTCTCTCGCTAAATCAATCATCCTCTCGCAGTCTCTGTATATAAAATGAAATTTATACGCCGGTATTTTTTCAATCCCCCAAGTATTCGGCGTATATGAAAATGACTCAGCCTGTCCCTGCGTATACCAGAGAAGAGGGAAATTTGTACCGAAAGTATAATCGAAAACAAGAAGCGTATTATAAAAGATTATCGAATAAAGTACAAAGCCTCTCCCGTTGTTCCACATAACGCCATGATCCTACACGCTTTATGCGGGGTACGTTATATTCTATATACGTATCCGTGGGTTTGGCCTTCCGCGCACATCCTTGGGGACAGATACGTCAACGCGGACAACGGCGCGGGTGCGGGAGGCGTGTATCTATATAGGTATACAGCCGCGGCACGTATACCTATATAGAAACCTCAACTGGGAGATATAGCAGCTCCGTATATAATTCGCCATTTTCACCAAATCCGACGGATCACCGCCCTCTTCTCTCGCTCGGCTCTCAGCTCTCGGCTCTCTCTCTCTCTCATTCTTTTCCGAGCATCACGCGCTCACCAGTATATTGCGCTAGCGCGTGTTTTGAGTTTAGAGCGAGCGAGGGGAGAGTCCGTTTTCTCTCTCTCTCTCTCTCTCTCTCGCTCTCTGTACCTTATTCTACTGCGGTATAGCTCTTTATTCGTGAGAGAGCTGACTGGTACCCGATCCATCAAAACTGCACGTCAGTAGCCATTAGCACGCTCCCGTCGCCGGCTTGATTCAGCGTCGTATATGGGCTTCTGTGTCTTCGCTACCTTTTTTTCATCCTCCTCTGCAGTTTGGATTGTTTATGTTTATTTTTCCTCCGCGCGACTGCCCGAAAGTGACAATTTTCATTCCCGGGCACGACTTTTTCCTTGCGGCAATCGTGCGAGAGAGCCGTGCACGAGAACGTATATGTATTATCGAGTTTTTTTGCAGTCGAGACAATTTTCTTTTTTTTACACAATTTTAATAAACCTCCGAGGAACTGGACTTTGTATTCTGTTTTTTGCTTCACTTCTTATCCTGCCGGTTATGATTGTATGGAGACGACATTTTCGAGGTGGCTCAGACCTGTTGATTAGCGCGACTCAATTTTTTTCTGCAATTTTCAATTTTAATGAGCCTTCGAGGCAAGACGACTTTATTAGACCAGCGTCGACATGCGAAAGATCGCTCATATACAAGTCGAGACGATGGTCAGAAAAAAAGGATGAAATCTTAACCGCGCAATCAATTGAATTGTACAGAGAGGAACAAAAACTGCTTATAAGACTTCCAAATTACATGTACGCGGCAAAACGAACGTCAAGAAGTATAGAGACGTCAGAATCGTATATAAGATCTCAAGCACGCATCTAGATCTACGGGTGTATACACTGTATCTTGTATATATGTAGACGGCAGGCTATATAGCTCACTTGCAAACGGTTTCACGCTCAGTTCTTCGAATCGCGCGCACGCGACAGGATCTTCGCTTTACGAGAGAAAACTGTCAGGACGTGTCCTGGAGGAGGGTATAGGTCTCTGTTTCTCGAGCTCTACACGCGCAACTGTGACGCGAGCGCCGGCAACTATCCATCATAAAGGTGTCAGCCGAGCTGCTCTCTACCTCCTCCCCTTTCTGCCGTATAGAAACAACTACCTATGACATTCTTCTGTGCTGCTGCTGCTGCTGCTGCTGCCGCTGCCGTTGTTGCTGCCGTTGTTTCTTTTGCGCTTCTTTTCGACTTTACGTGCGATCGGCTGTGTGTAAAGATGTATGGCTGGGGATGCTTGTGTCGAACTTGTTGAGTTGGAGTAAGTTGTGCAGTGGGAAGAAGCTTCTTTTGCCAAGAGTTTTATTGCGGCAATGACGGCTATATCTTCCACTGGGTTTCGATGGAAACGTGTACGTGAAAATTGGTTGACATTATACGGGAACATTTTGATATTATCTGCACGGAAATTATCGCGTTAATAGTCGAGGAAAGGATTGTCAAGTTAAGTCAAAAAGTCAAGCAAAGAAATTGAAATTAATATGCCGTATGCGTGCCTTATATAAATAATGAAATATGCAGACATAGAGAATTATTATTCGCCAACGAAAATATCAAACATGTTGTACGTTAAAATTTGCATTACTGGTATGTGTCAAAGTTAAGTCAATTTGAAAATTTCTGGTTTATCTTAGCGTCACGTCAATTTTCAAAATAAACTGTAACGTTAAAGTGGTCGAGAGATCAATGAATATTATCTAGATTGTCAACTGTAAATTATTTTTTGAAACAAGATATTTCTGGGAGTAGAAAAAAATCTGGATATTGTTCATTGGAATACAGGATCTATCGATGGTTTAAAAATAGTTAAAATTTTTCTTATTTTTCATACTAATTTCGTGTAATAAACAGTACACATTTTTCAGATGCAATTATTGTATTCGCTTGATAAATCTCAGCGACAAACATTTGGTACATAATTTATACATTTTATATTCTTGACGGCATGTATCTGTAGCGCATTTAGTATTATAGCAAAGTAGCTAGTAAGCTTAATAAAATACAGAATTAAAAAATATATTAATTAATTTATGTAATTGTTAAAATAATTAGTTTTCATGTAAAAGCATTCAGATGTAAACTCACAAATAATCACTCGTCAGTTCTGAACAGTCTTTCTGAATTCTGACAAATAATTTTCTCACAAATATCTATAGTGTGCAGCAGTACATCACAGCATACATTTTAATTAAAGCATCTAAAGCCTCGGTCACGTCGGTAAATACACGTGCTAACAATACCGGAACGGAGTATCAATCATGCTCTCGCGCTGCCACTGTGCCAGCCGATCGTTCGTAGTGATAAACTCTTTTATCCCATGCAGTATATATACAGTAGGCCGCCAATACATAAATGGAGATAAGCATTTCAAGAAGTCTTAATTTTTACCGATTTTGGTACTTTAAATTTAAACTATAAGCAGGTTTTATTTTAAAAATACTATGCAGATTTCAAATGTTCGATTCGAGACTTGACAATAACGGTAAAGTATAAAAATAATAAAAGCTGAAGTTTAATCATAAAAAGAGAAATTTTAAACAAATTAATTATTCTGAATTTTTTAAAATGTAAAAATGTTTCAAGGTAAAAAGAATAATTTTTCAAAAAAGCTTTGAACATACAAACAATTTTTGCTGCAGCCTGTACACAAAACAGATTACGCAATTCTGCATTGCACAATTTCGAGCATGAATAAAACATAAAATTGTTATTATGAATAATTTCGAAATCTGCACATAAAATATTTTTCTTCTGATTAAGATTTTCGTTTATTTCGGCCATTGTTAACTTTTCTTCGATATTTTTACACAGATAGCATAATACAGGGTGCACTCGCTTGAGTCCAGGCTCGTTGACAAGGAAAAGCCTTTGTCAAATACATTTTTGGAAAAGACTAGGTGGCAGGGAATAGTAGCACAACGGCAACAGCAGCAATTTCGACGGGCCGCGTACAATTCTATTTGTTGGACGATTCTGTAGCGCTGCAGAAATCAAGCCTGACGAAGATCGATCGCAGGACTTTTGGGCGTCAACAACGTCGTGCTATATCCAGCTCTTGGGATATCTTTTTTTTCTCCCTCTTAGACTATTGTAGCCTTGAAAGAGAAAGAGAGAGGGTTCGAATTCGCTTGTGTATACGCAGTTCTTGCAGATGCTGCCACTTCCCGGTTGATGGCTGAAATTTCTATTAGGCGAACGCCTGGCGATCGTGGCTGAGAGATTGGTCCTGGTCAATTCTGATGACCTTCGTATGGGAGAGCGCATGTAGAAGCCTGCTCTCGTGTTGATTGATCAAGGGATATTTTCCAAAATGATCCTGCAGGACGTACCCTCGCTTGACTTAGTTAATTGAATTTTTTCTGGGATGTTCGGCTGTACAAACGAGGACATGAGTTTAATGGAGACTTTGCTAGAGATGTTAAATTAAGCCAAAATACTAATGCAGTTACGAAATTATTATTATTTTTATGAGTATAGATGAACGTTTCTGTGATAAAATAGTAGAGTAAGTAAAATCATAGATATATATCATAAAGCATATTGAAATTATTCTTTAGTATTTTTTGTACTTGTTATTAACAAAATATTATTCAATTTTAATCATACATCATTTCTATTGATAAATTCCGCATCACTTTCTGAATTTTGTTGACGACAACAGAAATATTCTTCGTAACTGACTCATTTCTTTACGTAGGTGTACTCTAGTGTGATAAATAAGTACTTCATTGTTTATTATGCATTGACGATAAATTAAAAAACACCATTTGCATTACCAAAAAGAGATAAGGCTGAACTTTCACGTCTCACCCATCACATAAAACTCTTCCTTCTCTTCCAATTATCGATAAAGTAGGATACTTACTTATCTTTGGAGGGTCATCAAGCGACAGTGAGTACATCTAGTGTTTCAGTCGATATACGATCCTGGTAACCCAATCCAACCCCACATGGTTGTAGGTATAGAATAGGGGTCGCTGCGATTAGTAGCAAATGATTCACAGCCCTACAGCAAGAAACAGCTGTGTGGAGAGACTCGGGGGTGGTATCTACTGTCAGATGCTCCGCCTATAAATCAACCGTTCCTCGGCAAGGAGTAGGGAAAGGAAAGGACAGGCCGACGCCATGTTAACACACGTAAACAAACCTTCGCGCGTCCCTGACTGATAACCAGTTTGCATGAGCCAAGTGCTAAGTTTTTCAGTAAACACTTGTTTTAGCTTTTTTTTCAATGTTAACGATATAATTTGTCGATTGTTCAAATTTTCGAAATTGTTAGTAACAAAGAGTATCAACAATTATTAAGTGCAAAAAATAACGATCTTACTGTTCTTACGTAAAGAATTTTTTCTGAAAACGTTTTTCTGAAAACATTCGTTAAAATTCAATTTTTCATCTTATCCACTCGGTTATAGGTGGATCCGTATCTGCAGTTTAATTGTTGAAAAATTAATTCTTGTTTCATTTAGTCCAAATGCTATTTGTCATCGCAAAAATCACGAGACAACTAATGGTGAAAGACTCACGTCTGCCGAGACCCTAAGACTAATTAGTGCGAACATTAATCTTTCCAATGGTTGTGTCTCAACCCAATTTTCGGATCTCGAATAGAGGAATAGAGACGTTGATTGGATCCACTAACGTTTTAATATCGTACGCTCTTCTTTTTCTCGGAAATATTTTTATATCAAGCTCGATTTCTTGCCATAACGCTTAACGTATTTTTTTTTGTTCTTCGGCACCTTTGCCATTAAAGCTCAAATGAACGATCGCCAGTTTTATCCATCAATTATGTATAACTCAAAAGTAAAATAAAAGCTAATTCATTTACAAGTAAAGTCGAACGATGATACATCCGCGTCGTTTTTATTTCCGATATCAAATAATGATCATCCCGGAAAATAAAAAAGTAAACAGACAGAAACAATGAATGTCTACATTTCGGGCTGTATCCGTTAAAATCATTGCTCAGTTAATCTTACAAATCGCGCGGGCCCTCTCTTAGCCTTCAACATATGAATCTTCCATACAACATTTATACCACTCGCGAGAATGATAGATCGACTAGGGCTACATACCGTTCTACACCGCGCAGCCCACGGCTCAGCGAACGCTGCGCGTACATCTCGCCTTTGCACCTATACAGTACGGATACTTACACGTAAATACACACACATACGCGTCTAGAATCTCGTGTATTATACCGTTTTCAATCCATTACTGCACACGTGTATAGATTGTATAGTTCCGCGCGCAAGTTTCCAATTATATTAAAGCGCGTATTAATTAACTATATTGTTTTACGGATAATGATTAATGCTCGAGGAGGAGTATACCGGGGACGTGAGCTTAACGGCCGAACGGCACGGTGATCATTGTGTATAGGAGCGAGGGAGATAGACTGTAGAACTCATTGACCGTCTGTTCGAGAGAGAGAGAGAGAGAGAGAGAGAGAAAGAGCGCGTGAGCTGCAGCCGATACAGTATACACGTGTTGTCGGATCTGATGGATAGGACAAAGGAAACGCGTGCTCGGCAAGTTGACTAATTTGCAGAGCTTTTATTCCCGTTTCGTCCCATTTCTTTTTTATTGCTCCGAGGGTGGATTAACCCCCCCGGTGTGTGTATCAGGGAGAGAATCGAAAATTCGAAAGTGGCTGTGGAAAACTTGTTGGATTGATTACCAGGGCGTTTATCTCTCGGCTCCGTTCGCTTGATTTCGTATACCGTTGCCGTGTACGAAACAATATTTTCACAGTCTTTAAAATCCTTTGTTTTCCCTATGCGCGGGTATAGGGCGCATCAATACACAAAAAAATCATGTCCGCTCATTCCGCTGAGCAAGGTGTCTTCGAGCGAGAGACCTATGTAATTGTCGAAAAAAAAAAAAAATTGAAAGAGATCGACGAGAAATCACAAACAGCGCAGCAACAAGAGCGGCTCCACAGCGCGGGCGGGCGCGCGGGATTCGAATGTATATATATTATATATACAGAGAGAGAGAGAGAGCCTCGCGCGCGGCTGAAAACTTGACTCTGCGCGGCAGTGTGTAGCGCGCGAGGATAACAGTGGGATAAGCTTCTGTTAAAGGCCCGCAGGCCGTTTATCATCCTCATCCCGCGTATACGGGGGTTCCTCGTCGCGTCGTCGTCGTCGTTGTCGACGTCGTCCTGGCTGCTACGCGCGAAGAGTTAAAACCTCAGCATGACTGGTGGCTCTCTCGGTAGCCGATAGACGTGTCACTTATGCATCGCACGAATCAATGGGCCTCTGCGCTTCACTTTGCAGTCGACGAGCTTTGGCATCATTAGTCATTTTATATATATATACGTATATATAATACACACGTACACACACACAGTCGCGCGCGCGCGCCTGCGTTGTTCAACGCGTTACCTCCCGCGCGAGCGTATACACATATGCCTATGATGCTCATATGTATGTGTATACACAACTATATAGCTATGTATATAGGGCTTCGAACTCTCCGCGGTGTGGCTTATAATGCGAGCTCGTCCGTGTGTTTGGGAACAAGCCGTAAGAATGTGTATAACGGAGTCGCACGAGCGAGTTACAAGGTCATCGGCGATCGATGTATCAAAACAGCTTATAGGGCGAAGAAAAAATGCGACTGCCACCGCTACATTGTCGGATCACTCAAGGTTATTCAATTATACATCAGCGATTGTTCGAACGTGCCTTCTTTTTTCATTTTCTTCGTATTTTTGCATTTCTTTTTTTTTTTCCTTTCAATTCTGCAATCGCAAGTCCTCGTGGAGTCGAATTCCCGAAGAATAATACGCAATTACGAATGCATTTTTAAGGCGTACACGAACGCGCTGTATTCGGAAGCGAATTAATAATATACTTGAGTGGCTGTCTGCGCAAATAGTCCAAGTATGTATTAATTAGCGTGTAATACATACATTACATTACCGCCGGAACGCAAACAGTAATTAGACTGTCCCGCTGCGCCATCTACGAGCTTGTAACAGAAATATTGACTGTAACGCGTAAGATCCCATGATTCCGAGTATAACCGAGTATGCAAAGCACCAACTACACGGCGACTACAGCCCCCAATTACTTCGTTTTCAAGTTAAGATTTTCGCTCCAACTGGTTTTTCCGCTTCTCTATATACTTCTTGTTTATTTATCGAAGCGACACCGCACAATCAACAATGTAACGCGACAGTAAAAATCCAGCCACTCGACGTAGAACAAACTGCACTCGCGCGCGCAGCGGCTAACGACGCAGGTTTCAAACGCGATAAAAAGCAGTGAGTTAGTTGCGCAAGTTCCGTCGGGGCGTTACTTATAGCGCGAACGAACGTAGAGTACGTGCGGCGCTGTGCGCACAGAGAGTCGACGGGAGGTCAGCGATATTGCGCGCCTGTACTATCCGCACCCGGCGGCCTCTCTCTCTCTCTCTCTCTCTCACTGACACTCGCCTCGGAGTTCTCACGTGTCCGTCGCTCACTTATCACTGCTATATAGTGATTGCGGGTCTCCCCGTTATATTGAGCGCGGCAACTATATATCCTGGCCTAGGCGAGTCTTATGCGTTATACAGAAAGAGAGACCGCGCTTCCGATGTTGTTGCATTCATTTGTTCGTTTTTTGCTGTTGTTTAAATGCGCCTTCTTTTTTTCTCTTCGCTGCCGACGACGATCAATCACACGACTTTTCTAGTCAATTGAACGCGCGTAGCGTTATAGAGCTGCGGAGAGCCGTAGGTATACATAAATCAATTAAAAAAAAAAAGAAGAAGAACGGCACCTAAGCATCCCCTTAACAATCGAAGATTAATTTCTATAACTCGGCGAGAGGCTTTCAACCCCTCGTAAACGCGCTTGCCAGCAATAATACTTGACCCAGCGCACACGTACACACGCGCACACTCCCTCAAGGGTAGTCCGCATATATACGCGGGAGTAACTCGAAACGAGTATATAAATTCTATTTGCGGCTCGCGTCATCTCGCTCTCGTCGACGTCGACGTCGTCGTCGTCGTCGTCGTCGTCGTGGTAGTGGTATATAGTAGTCGACGTCGTCGTCAGAGGATTACATTATATACAGACACACACACGCACACACATACATATGGCCGCGGTTAACTCTCGGCGAGAGAGCGAGCGAGTGAGTGAGAGAGAGAGAGAGAAAAGATAGGCTCTCTCTCGCTTCCTCCCATCTATCATGCGAACCATGACAAACCGAGAGCTCAAAAGCAGCCGCCGGCGCGCAGAGACTAGCGGTTCGCTTCTTCTCTCTCTCTCTCTCTCTCTCTCTCTCTCTACCTCCACTCAGTCATATGTGCTCTCTGCGCTCTCTCGGATTCTATATACCTGTCGGTGCGCGCTCTACATTTGTTAACGTTTAAGCGTTAACAACATTTCTCTATGCGGAGCTGCCACAGTCAAATTATTTTCTAGCTCTCCTCGGGGGAGGGGGGGGGGGCAGATCGCTCTCTCGTATGCAGATGAAATATTGGACTTTTGATGATATTCTGATTTTGATGAGCCGCCGCTCTTTTTTCTCTCCCTCTCTCTCTCTCTCGTCCTTTTTTCTATTCTCTTGCCCCGCGCATCACGGAGGTGTAGATTTATTCGGTCGGATACAGGGGGATTAATTAATAACACTTAGCAGAGTGCGTATGGAGAAAGAGCCGCATATAGGCGTCATGAATCAAAATATTTTTTTTCCACCTCCTCTGTTGCGCAAGAGTGTTGGTCTGTATATACTGGTGGCGGTGCGCGAGGTCGATGAATTTTCGGAAAGCAGAAATACACGCCGGGCATTTCACGCTCGATCGAATCGCGGACGAGAGGCCGGCGCTATACACAGCACGAAATAATCCGACGGGTTGGAGGGGTTACGCGCGCGCGCGCGAGAAAAGTGAGGGGTATTAGTCGTTAAACGCGCGCAACTATATCAGCGCAGCGCGCGTCGTTATCATTGGTATATAGGGAAAGGCTATAGTGCGGAAAAGAGAGCAGTGGCTGCGCGCAGTAGTATAGCGTCCCTAACCGAGATCTCTTTCACTGAATATCGGCCGGAAAGTGAAGTGGCGTGAATGAGTCGTCCCTCGACGATGGCAAGATTTATGGTCGCCTTTTGCGTCCGCTCTCTTTTCTCTCTGTAACCCTTGACTCCCTCCATCCTTATCCTCCCTAGTGCTGCCGGACCGAGCAGGGGTCGTTTTCTCTCTCTCTCTCTCTCTCTCTCTGTACCCGTAAGCCCTTACTTACACTTTTCTCTCGTGCCCACCTCGAGACACACGATAGAGACTCTCCTGCTCTCCCTCTCTCCTCTATTATCAGGAACGGTTCCCTCAAGACAATAAGAGCCGCGATATGTCCGTGCTATATAGGCGTCTAATCGATGGAAAATTCGAGGATGGAAAAGGAAGCTCGTTATTAGCCGGAGAGAGAAAGAGAGAAAGAGAGAGAGGGCCGAGAAAAGACGGAGAGAAAAAGTTAATAGCGTCGAAATTAGCCGGTTTCGGGGGCTTCCTATACGCGTATACTATAATCGGGGATCGCGTTACGCGCTTGCACGTCTGTGTGTGTGTGTGTACGTATGCGAGGGTGAGCCTCTGAGCACAGATGCGCTCGAGAGCTGCTGCTGCTGCTGCCGCCGCCGCCGCCGCGATATAGGCCGTGTTTCGAGGCCGTACACAGCGCGCCGCTGACTCACATGCATAGCACGCACTCATCCATCATTGTCACCGGGGAAGCGAACTCTTCAGCGCACCGACGGACTACCGACGCGCCGTGGCCTCTGCTGTTGCTGCTGCTCTGCTGCTGCTGCATGCGAACGCGCCTCGGAACGCGCGGGCTTCTTTCTTTTGGCTTTTGTCTTCGCGAGAGAAAGAAAGCTCTCTCTCTCTCTCTCGTTCTCTGAGCAGTTTTGCACCGAGTGCGAGGCTATAATCGTTCGATGCGAACGCTAATTTTGCTGAATTTTTGGTGGAGACGCGCGCACTTGCGCGGTTGATGCTCGGTGGGCATGTGGCACGCGAGGGATAAATCGTCGCTTCTCGGAAGCTCTGAAAGAAGTAGCATCGTTATTAGTAGTGTCAGTTTTTTAAAATAAGTAGAGGCTCGAGTCGTCACGTTTGCTTTGTTTTTATATCTGCATTTAATTCAGTTTCTTCGCTTTGCCTTCATAAAGGCAAATGAAAATTTTTAGTACAACATATTGGAGACTATCTAAATTTATCTATGGTTTATAGATGTCGTAGCCGCCTCCAACACCCCCCCTGTACGGAACTAGTGCAAAAATTTATAATCGTCGAATTTGGTTTACCAGCGAACAAGGTGCGAAAGGTGAATTAATACATTATTCTTTCGTATAATGCGCATTAGGCTAGTTTAATTTTTTTTCCCTCTCGCTCAGCGGTCTGCAGACCTTCGACAACTGCGGTGTTGCGTGGTGTATAGCTGTGTACTTATACGCTTGTTTGCTATGTCGATGAATGTGAAATGAATAGGCGTGCGTATTTTTTTTTCTGTAGGTAATATGTCGGTATCGCGGATTCGCCTAGAACGCAGCTTACGTATTATTCATGATAAACAATGCGTCTTCTTTTCGCTTAGTCTGCCTCTTATCATATATATATTTATCTATTTAATAGTATGTATGTGTCATATTTTGCAAGTATTTACAGAGGGACTTACGAGACGCTCCGCGAGAGAAACGTACTTTTCCTGTGTAATATGTGTACGTGTTGTGTATGTGTGTATGTGTGTGTGTGTGTGGGTATGAGTGTGGGTGTCTATAAACAACAACAGCTAGGCGTAGATAATTTTATACAAAAGAGACGGTTCGAGACGGGCTTTTACAACTACGGATTTTATTTTTCTTCGCTTTGCTTTCTCGCAATCTATACATATGCGCGTATATAGACTCGCAACGCTCTCGACGCTATATCCGACTGAATTTTCTACCTACACGTAGATACAAATGGAACGAAAAATTTCTTTTCACAAATTCTCATTCTGGCGCATGTAATAAAAAGGTCGTGTGCAGCTTTAGAGGCTAGTGGGTATACATAATAATAATAATGATGATGATGATGATGATGATAATAATAGTAATAATAATTATAAACATATACAATAATATCGCAAGTAATCTCTAGGATCTATTGCAACAACTATACACTCCTTTTTTCCCCGTTTCTTGTTTCTATATTTACAACAGGCACTAGAATTACAATATATTGCCGTGAATGTAGTAATACCCCGTAGAAACTATATTATATAAACAATTTGACAATCGAGACTTAGCTTGCATTCCTCACAACGTATATATATCTACACGTGTACGTAACGATCGTCCCGACACTATGCGCATTCTTATAACGTACAACTCCGTTGAAAACCTATAAATAATTAATTTACACATAGCATTCGTCTCTCGATCTCTATTATTTTATACACACTACATCGGAAATTATTCAATTTAAAGTCTTAGCGACCGCGGCTGTCTCGTTTTCACCTCCGTCGTCGTCGTCGTTGTCGTCGGCGGCGGCTGCGGCGTATCTCGCGTTGTGTGTAAGCATTTTATAACGATATACGTACGCGATATTGTCTCTAGCTATATGTATATATCGACCGATTGCGGCCGGTCTAAATTCTCCAGTTCGTGTATTTCTCTCTCGTGTATATATATACGCGTTTAAGTGCATTTCCATTAAAACCTCCTCGCTCCTTCTCTCTATCTCGCGGGAGCGAGAGAAAAAGCTAAACTCCGCGCGCAGCTCATCTGCATCCAAACTGTAAAAATATTCCGGCGCGCGATTATCTCCGCGAGCAGCTTGAGCGCGATTCCATAAATCGCGAGCGTCACTGCGCGGTGTGTGTGTGTGTGTATACGGCGTTAAGATGCAAATGCCTCGCGGCTCGTAAAGAAGCCCTATAATCACACCGTATCCGACTCTCGTGTGACCTGGAAAGAAAATTCGCGCCAAAAAAAAGGGAGAAGAAAAGATGAAAATAAAAAGAAGCGAAAACAAAAGAACGGAGAGGAAGGAAAAAAATGAGTGTAAACACACGGCTCGCCTTTGCTTGGCGACAGGCCAGTCCGCGATTCCCATCCGGTCGCGTCGAAAATTGCACGTATCGCGCGCGCGCGCACAGACAGACAGACAGACAGACACACACATGTACGCAGAGACAGAGAGACACACTCGTACGTAGTCTAGAAGCAGAGAGAAACCGATGCTCGGACACAGATAAGGATATAAAAATAATAATCACAGGATGCGCGAGGCACCGGACACCACTTCCAAAGCACTGGGTCAGTAGAGTTCGTTGAGCAGGTACTGCTCGTCGTTCCAGTCGAGCTGCTGCTGGCAACTGTTATTGTTATTGATAGTAGTCGAGGAGGAGGACGACGACGACTGCACGACGTCGTGCTCGTGGACTCAGCTGAGCTGGTAGTACTCGGGCGCGAAATCGTTGGCTAGGTTGCTCAGGAAGTTGAAGTCCGACGAGCTGTTACTGTTGTCGGCTTGTTGTTGTTGTTGCTGCTGCTGCTGCTGTTGCTGATGTTGGGGATCGGCAGCGTAGTAGCTGCCGAAGCTGGAGTAGGACTCGTGGCTGGGCTGCTGTTGCTGCTGCTGTCCGCTCGCGTCGTTCGGTCCGGACGGGGTGATGACGGCTGCGGTCGCGGCGGCTATGGCCGTGGCAGTGGTTGCGGGGAAAGGGTCGGGCGAGGAGACGTAGCTCGCGGGGATGCTCGAGGCCTCGCCGCCCTGGTGCACGTGCTGTTGCGGTTGCTGCTCATAGTAGCCGGCCGCCGCCGCCGCGGCGCACTTGTTCGCGCTGTTCGGCTGTCGAGTCTGATAGTCGAGAGCCGAGTGCATCGAGGCCGTCTGATACGCGTCGCCCGCGTGTTGCTGCTGCTGCTGCTGTTGCTGGTGATGCACATCGCCGTAGTAGCTCGCTTGCTGGGAGCTCACCGCCGCGTGAGCGTGATGGGCTTCGCCGGTGGACGCTGACGCGTGATACGAAGCGGCTGCGGCCGTCGGGTAGCCGTAATTGTTCGCTGACATGTAAGCTTCGCTAGTGTTGTGCTCCGGTGTGCCTGGGTACGCCGACGACCCGTAGCCCGCGCTGTTGGCGTTCGGCATGCTTCTGAAATCGAGTTGACGAGAAATTTTCATCGTTTAAAATTGGTCGGATTCAGTTCTTGGATTAGTAAGGAGAAAGAGAGAGAGAGAGAGAGAGGCGAGAGAAAGAGAGAGAGAAAGAGAGAGAGAGAGAGGCGAGAGAAAGAGAGAGAGAGAGAGAGAGAGAGAGAGAGAGAGAGAGAGAGAGAGTCTGAACGTATGTGAGATATTTTCGAATTTCCTTGCTTATATAATTTTCTGGGTACATTAAATAAAGTCGCCACGCGGTCTATTTCGGTCTAGCACCGTGTGACCCTTTTACTCGCAGCGTGTTGTGACGTATATGCACAGTCGTTCATGGATTATCACTCGTAATTCGTAGCTATATACATCGTAACTTTCTAAGTAGTCAGCGCGCTGTAGCAGATAAACGTCGCGCCAGGTCAATAATATCTTAATCTTTACACATTACAACTAATAACTGTTTTGAGCTCAATTTAAAATTGTCGTTATTACGATTGTACTAAAAAAAATGTCGTTTAATGCATTGAGAAAACAGTTCTATGGAATTAATAGACCTGTTTTCTCAGTGTGCTCATTAGAAAAGAGTATAGAAGTACAAAGAGCGAACAGCGTTAAGCTCACCTCGCGTGATAAGAGGCGTGATAGCCGCCAGTCTGTGCGTATCCGTTGTAATCTCCGGTGCTCGCGTACTGATTGTGCTGCTGATGGAACTGATGCTGCTGCTGCTGCTGCTGCTGCACGCTGCCGTGATGATTGTACATGGATCTCGCGGCGCTGGCTCGTGCCGAGTGATGAGCTGCGACGGGCCGATGGCTCATCGATTGCTGAGATCCCTGCTGTCGCGCGTACTGCGGGTGCATCTCCGCGCCGTAGGAGATCCTCTGCTGATGGTAGGCAGCCGCCTCCCTCGAAGCGCAGTAGGCGCTCTGCTGCTGCTGCTGTTGTTGTTGCTGATTGCCCATCGGCACCGGCTGTCTTCCGCCCACCTGAACGCCGTTCCTGTAGTCCATGCCGGGCGAGGTTTGGTGATGATAGACACCCTGTTGGAAGTGACCGCCGGCCATCGCCCGATTGTGCGGCGAGATCGAGCCGTGCAGAAGGTTGTTGTTGCTGGAGGACGGGGAGCTTCGAGGCCGTTGCATGTATGCCGCGTGCTGTTGCTGCTGCTGCTGTTGCTGGGGAGCCGGCTGGACGTTGAGCGGACTTCCCTGTTGGAGCTGTACGGAGGCCGGCGTGCTGGGGGTCGAGGACGGCGTGAGGCTCCGCGTCGAGGAGCCAGGCTGGTTGGGCAGGGTCGGCGTGGTGACCGTCGAGTCGGGCAGGGCCAGCAGGACGCCGTTGCTGCTGACGGAGCAGAGATCTTTACTGCCGACGCCGCTCGACGGCGACTTTTTGCTGAGGCTCGTCTGTTTGCCGGGGTTCGGGCTCTTGTGCTCGGCCTCGAGCTTCACCCGGACGTCGAGCTTCTTCGAGCTCGAGAGACTCGGGGAGGTGACGTCGCTGCCGTCGTGCGATCGCGAGTCCTCGTCGACCATCATTTTGTCGAAGGTGCTGGAAACGCTGTTGGTGCTACCGACGCTGCTGGCTCCGTTACTGTTGGCGTTGAAGCCCGCAGAATTGTTGTTGTTGTTGCTGCTGCTGTTATTGTTGTTATTGGTGGCGCTGGGGGTGTTGTTGTTGCTGTTGGGGCCGGAGGAGCCGCGGACGGAGGCGAGATCGGTAACGTCGCCGGACAACGTGCTGCCGACGTCGCCGACTCCGGAAATATCACAGTTGTGGCAGCTCTTCTTCTCGTCCTCGTCCAGCCCAAGCAGCTTGTCGCTCTTGCTGGACTTTTCGAGGCCGTCAGACGACGCGCCGTCCTTGTCGTCGCCGTCCTCCTTGCTGAGGGTCTGACGCTTGTGCTTCATGCGCCGGTTCTGGAACCATACCTTCACCTGCGAACGAATTAGAATGCGTGTGTCCGTGTGTGTGTGCGCGCGCGTCTGCTTTTTTTTCGTCGAGTGCTTTCGAAGCCTCTCGAGGAAAGTATGATAAATGAAGTTTTGGAATCGGTCGTACCTGCCTCTCGGTGAGATCGAGCGACGCGGCGATCTCTATTCTTCGGGGCCGGCAGAGGTACTTATTGAAATGGAACTCCTTCTCGAGCTCCAATAGCTGGGTGTTTGTGTACGCCGTTCTTAATCTCCTGGGCAGGCCGTTCTCTGTGGAGCAGAATTTTTGGATTAGATTTCTCCCACTCTCTCTATCTCTCCTTCGTCTGGTTGTTATGCAGGGACTTCTGTACGCGGCAATGTTATTGTACAAGGTGTAGGTGTATTGAACGATTTGATTAACGATCTCTCCTGCGCTCGCGCGCGCGCGGGTTATTCCTGAAGTAGCGATATTGTGTCAGATGACAAAGTTTTTTTTCGCGGATCGCTTTGTATAAATATTATTAATGTATTTGCTCGGGAGCGGTGTCTCGGCCAGTGCGGCCGCGGGGACACAATGCCAAGAAAGAGGAAGGGCCAACATTCTGGGGATACTTGACTCCTTACAGAAAGTTTAGCGGCAAGTTCGGGGGACGCGCGCTGTGTATCTTGTGTCGATGGGAACGCCGGCCTAATTGTTATCGGTAAGAAACTCGACAGCGCGATAACAAGAGAGAGGAGAGCTCTCGGGAGTATAGCTGCAGTAGCCAAGTTCAGGTCCAGTGTATTCTCCTGCGGGCTTCCTGGGCAAACTTGCCCTTTATATGCCCTTCACGCCCGCAACGAAGCGAACGCACTTTTAACTCTTTGCATCTCTCTCGCACGGGGTAATTAATATTCTTTCCAGTCGTATCAATCATCCGCCGCGCGCGCGCGTGTGTGTATGCGTGTGTGTACATAATAAATATGTTTCCCTACACGGCGTACTAAATTTTTCTTTGTGTAAGAAAACATATTTACAGAGACAGCCTCGCATCCGATTATGCGCGTTATAGGCAGTATATATAGTATGACCCCTCGGAAATGCGTACCCGTATATATCGATTACTTATGCATTCAGCCAACTTAATCCTCAAAGTCCCGCTGCTTTACGAGGGTTAAATTCAGTTTTCACGCGGCATTCTATGCCCTTTTCCACAAAGCTCCTCTCTCTCTCTTCCGAATGTGCTGCGGGGGTGTCTCGGGTGCGTACAAGAAAAAAAGGAGGAAGAGAGAGAGAGAGAGAGAGGCTGGACCCCAAAAACCCCGGAGGCATGTCGCGAGGGAGAGAAGAGAGAAGCTCGCATGACTGACGCGGACCTTATCAGCATTTTACCCTGGCGATTGGCCCGAGACCTGTCAATCAAGCATCTCTTCCACGCCTATACGCGTACGTATATACCTACGTTTTTTTCCGCTCTTTCGGCGATTGCTTTTTTTCTTTAAGGCGATCGATTTCTATACTTCCCTCCGTCGCGTCCGCGTACATACACACATACGCACATACGT
Organism: Philotrypesis tridentata; assembly: GCA_018906965.1. Taxonomy (NCBI): domain Eukaryota; kingdom Metazoa; phylum Arthropoda; class Insecta; order Hymenoptera; family Pteromalidae; genus Philotrypesis; species Philotrypesis tridentata. Next base: position 4,827,668 of record JACCIB010000005.1, read on the forward strand.
ACTATTTGGTTGCGGGGCAAACTATCCCTAAATTAAGTCGTTCGCCAGACTCGGGGGGTAGAACAAAAGCGACTATCTGCAAAATGCGCCTAACAACAGAGGCGCATTCCGAGGCTCGTTCGTGCGAAGTCGTCGCGCGGTTCCAGCAGAGCCGACGAAAATATCGGCTCAGGCAGCGGCAGCGGCAGCAGCAGCACGTAAACATACGAGTGTGGCGAGTACGATGACGGATAGTCGAACACATTCGCGACGGAATGAAGACTGACGGGAACGTCTGCGCGTGGATATAGCATGAGGATGGCGAGGGCGTAAAGATAGCTCGCGCTTGCTATTGTTGCAAGCTCGATTCGGAGCGCGTTTGTTACACTCGCGCGCGACTCTCCCCGTATATTCGCGAGTCTCTTTGAAATCGCCAAGAGTATCCGCTTTGAAGGTATACTCGCTTTTGCGATTTGTTCGTAACGCGTCGTCCGCGCTCTCGGCTAATGGCGAGCGATCGATTTTTTCTTTATCGCACGATTAGACAAATGCGTTTGTGTGTTTATATATAAACGCTGCACTTTACCGAGAGTAATTCAGTTGTGACTCTGCTATATACGTATGTGCGTTATCTCTTTGAAAGCGAGCGCAAAGTCTCGGAGCGAGAGATAGATTTTTAAAAGGATATTTCCAACTTTCTTGTGAAATTATACAAAAAGCAAGCAGCTGTCACTTGGGCCTCACTCGGAGACATCCATCTTTTTTATCAGAGAGAGAGAGAGAGAGGGGAGAGAGAGAGAGAGAGAGAGAGAGAGCGAGAGCGAGAGAACGAAGAGGAAAGAGAGCGAAGAGAGAGTCATAATTACGCGAGCCAAAGACACTGGCGCCGCCAACCCCTTACGATCCCTCTCGGCTACATATTAAACTTTTTTTCCTCCCCTCTCCCTCGCTCTCTCTCTCTCTCTCTCTCTCTCTCTCTCTCTCTCTTTCTGGCTCTCGCGGGCAAGCTCCACTGAAAATAAATTTCGCCGTCTCCCGGTATTTTTAGCGCTCGAGGAAGCGTCGGTAGAGCGCCTCCGAAAATGAAAGAAACACAAGAGCAAGCGAGAAAGAGCGGAGACAACAATGTGCTGGCTTTTGACGAACTAAGCGCTGATTATATTTCGGGACACACGACGTGCCGCTATTTTTCCGGGGGAGAAAGAGGCCCTTCAATCATCGACAGCAGCAGCAGCAGCAGCGGCAGCAGCGGCAGCAGCAGCGCTCGCCGCCGTCGGCCGTCGCTTGATGCTACACCGTTGCGACGAGGTGTATTTTCTCACTGCCGCTCTGTGTTGCTGCTCTGCTGTTGTTTGGCTATCCTACCACGATGACAGCAGTTTGCTGCCTCGCGCGAGAGTTCATCCAAGGTTATGTACCTTCTTTAAGCCAGTACTTTCGCTACTTCTCTTCTCAAAATGAGGGCACTTATTATTTTTTGTTGCTCCGCACTGTACTGTGGCCTTAGCTCGAAAATTGGGATTCAAAATTATGCAAATCTCCGCATAATTTTACAATGTTGAATTTTTTTAACTATATAGGGGCTTGCTGCACTTGCTTACTTGTTTTCTAAAGAAACGTTAACGAGCTTGCACGCAGTAACGCGTGTTAAATAATTACATCCGTTTCATTTATTAAGCACTGTAAAAATATCATTTTTCATTTGTTTATTTAAAAGTAAATTCGTTTGAAAATCTGTTTTCAAATCGAATTAACTCTAACCGTGTAGTGGAAGTCGGTGAGAAATTGTTTGAATAAGTATGCAGGCATTGCGTTTCAAACAACGAGTTGCTTAATCTTGTGAGAAAAACGTTTTGCATGTGCTTATTACAGTTATTATCAAGATTTATCGTCCTTTATTCTTAAACATTCTATTATTATAATTCATTGTGCTTATGTAAAAGCGTGTAATAATCATCGTCGAGAGGGGAATCCTGAACATTCTGCGTTCGCTTAACCGAGCTTTTTTTCCCATAAAATTTTCGAGTCCCAAGGGATTCCTTTCCGTTTGAAAAGCGAATCGAAAAGACTTTTCACGGTCGCGAAAAGCAATGATTAGTCTGCTCGGCATGCCGCAACGCGCGGGACTTCCGTTGCGGATCGAAAAACCGAGTCGGCTAGGTAACTTAATTACAAGGTAATCAGTTCGCTGCAATTTGTGGGGCTTTATTTTAATTTTTCATGCGAAAGCGAGACGTCGCGCGGTATGTAACGAATATTGTGTTTTTATCGCCGCCTGTACACATTTTTTTTGCCCATGGAAATGAGTGTTTTTGCTCGTTTCGAGACTCGCGCGTGTATAACTAGTACACGCACACAAACACAAGCGTCTGTAATTACACGACGAGCGTAGATCCATAAGAATTAAAACGAAATCAGGCGATTCCTCGTATATAATACATTATGCATCAAGCGCGTTTGCGAACAAACGTTTGCAGCTGTATACACACGCACATACACGGAGAGAAGGTTGCGCGAAACAGCGAAGACACAGGTGGAAAAAGAAAGATCGAAGCCCCTAATTATGATAGCCCGGTGAAAAATGCTCGAGGAAAAGGTCAGCTTTCCCGAAGAAAAATGCTCTGTATAATGTGTGTGTGTGTGTGTGTATATATGCATGTAGGTGCGCCACAGCGGCGCGCGTTGTAACAGTTCGCACTAGAGCTGCGGGAGTACAAAGTGACCGCTTTCTGGCGCCTCTCGTCGGACGGGGTTCACAGGTGGGAAGGGTCGCTAAAGCGTAATTTGTCTTTTGTTTCCCCGCGGCGAGGAAAAATTCAGCGTGCCGAGCACAAAAGAGGCGAAGGCTGCTGCTGCCGCCGCCGCTGCACACGGCTATAAAAGGCGCCTGACTTCTTCCTTGGATAAATGCTCGCGTGAAAAATGACGGAAGGCGGTCTCGGGAAGGGAACAAATGACGTCAAAACTCGCGCGGGAAAATCGGGAGGCGATGAGCTCAGAGGGAAAGAGAAAGAGAGAGAGAAAGCATTGCTTGCGCCGGACGACGATTTTCTATTCAAGGGATTCTTAATTCGGTGCTCTACATGCGGGATATATTGCGCGCAGATTGGACGTTTAAACTTGGATTATTCTTTACGCGGGTGCTCGTACGCACGTTTTGATTTATCGAGGCGGGGGCATGCGCATCCGGTGCGCCTTGGATTCTAATTTTTTTAATCTGGACGGACAGAAGGCTTTTCTTCCTGACGAATTGCCCGATTTCAGAGGCTATTATCGTGGCTACATAGCCGGATCATTCGGTTATTTAACTTTCTTCCTTTCGGTTTGTAATTGAGTTGGAGATCGTTAGACTGGGGAGGTCGTCATTATGTGGGTAATTTTTGTTTAGCCAAATCTAGCTTCACTGCAGCTTTACGGTCCTCAGTTGCCAGTCGACCATGGAAAAGCATCATCTTTTTTTAAAGACTCGTCATTTATTTGAAATATACACGCAATTTGGAAATTTTTAATTTAATTTTAATCAGGACTTTTTTTATTAGTTAGTCTTTTTGAATCAGCCGAATGCTGGTACCAATTTTTCACTCTTGCATATTTTCTAATATTCATAATTTATAAGTAGTTTTGATTATGCAGTATGATGAAGAAATTTAAATTAAATTGCATTTCGTAATGCATGTAATTCATAAGCAACCCCCCTGAGATTTTCCGATAGCAATATTCACATTATTTAACCCTGAGATTTTTTGATAGTAATATACACATTATTTAATCCTGAGATTTTCTGATAGCAATATACTCATTACTTTTAAGGATAAATAATACTACTGATAATTCTACCATTATAAATTAGCTGCGTTAACGAGCTCGACGTGTCAATGTACCACAGGAGCGAAGAAATCACACTAATCAACGCTCGCAAACAAAGAAAACGCAACAGTAGCAACAACAATCGTTTATGAGTTTCCAGTTTCCTCGCGGTCCCGTTGAACAAATAACTCGCACCAGTATAGCGCGTATATCTACATAAGAAGGTGGGAACGCCAAAAAGGCTCGCTCTCATAAAACAATGAAAAGCAGCAGTTATAGCCGAGGCTCATGCTCCGTTCGGGATAATTAGCGGTTGACGGGGCGCTATAATACACGACGAGCTATATACTATATGCGGCATGGGAATAGATACACACGCACACAGAGCAGCGCGCGTCCCCTCTTCTCTCACTCTCTATATACGCATAGCGTATACAGTGTACGCGTAGTACTGTACGAAACAACCTTATTACGGATTTAGGCGAGAGAGCAGCAGTACAAAACCGAGTTTCTTGGGCTTAAAGCTCGTATACGCGGGCTATATATCACTTTCGCGAAGGTGTAGGGGGGAGGACCTCGTAATCAATTAACAGGGTGCTACACGGAGTCGGAGAGATTATAGCAAAGACAAGAGGAAACGCGTGCGTATTACGAGAGAAATTGAGCGAGCGACGATGAAAGATATATGCGACTTCTATATATATCGAGAGACTGCACAAAAAATAATATCGAGATTGGCTGCGTGAATTCTTGACTGTCTGTGTGCATTACGCGCAAATGAACTTCTTTTTTTCGCCCCGAACGCATTGAATATTGATTGCGAGTAATGATTGCGATTGCTGTACGCTTTCAAGTGGCGAATGCGTGATTTATATTTACTCCGGTGCTACTCTCGCTGTGTATATATGCATTAACTCGGGTTATAATGGCTTGGAAAATTTTAAATATACACTTGGGTATTGTGCGCTTGCTCGAAGCTTTTGTTGAGACTGAATACGCTTGGGATGCGGTTTTTGCTGTGCCTGGCTTTGGATTAATCGAAAATAATTTGCGCCCTGATTTTTTAACGCTGATTCGCGTGACGTAAAGAATCGGTGCACTGACACAATATATTGTCATAATTAAACACGATAATTACTCATACATTCGGTTGCAAAAATTGAGAACTTTGTAGTTGAAATTGCACAGCGAGTTGATTTGAAAATAATTCCTTACATTGACGCTTCGTCGAATGCAACCTTAACCCGCACTTTATATCAAATCAAGTTGTAAATGTATTACATAAAAGTACACGTTGCCAGTTGTAGGTAACGAAATCGGCTCCTTAAAAAAAAAGTAAGAACTCCGCTCGAGTTTACGCAACGAAATTAAAAAGCAAGACGCGATAATCCTCTCGAGTCGACAATTACCGGGTCCAAAATGAAAGCAGTGTGCGCCAGTAGAGAAGAGAAAATCGGTGAAGATCGTCGCTATTATCCAGCTGCCGCTATTTTTCACGTGCACCTCGGCCTCCGAAGAGGCATTAGCATAGCGTTTAAAAACGCTCTCCTCTCACCCACCGTAATAACAGTGTTGAGCACCTTTCTCATACGCTGCCGTTGCTGCTGCTGCTGCTGGTATAGCTCACAAAAAGGACAAAATGGGTTCGGCTTTAAAAATCGAGAGAGAAAGCAAAAGAACAAGCAGCAACAGCAACCGAGAAAAATATCGATACCGCACTCCTCTCTTGCGCGTGGCGTATGCGTAGAGTGTTAGCTTCGAAGGAGGATAAGATGAAGAAAAGGAGAAGTATAGGCGCTGCACACGTACACACACGTGTGTATAAGAACGAGTCCGTGACGCGTCGCGGCCATGTTGCACGCGATGCAAAGTTGCGTCGGCAACCTGTGATTATGGTTTCCCCGTCTAGAAAATTGGTTATGGGGCTCTCTCGTGCATGCATATATGTATATAGACTGGCTGACTGATGCAGCAGCGAGTGGTGTACGTGTGCCCACACATTCGCGGCATTCGGAGGCGTGCCACCGGCCAACAACCTGCAATCATCGGGGTGTGGCGAGGGAACGAAAGAGATAGGGGGACTGTATACCTACTCCTTCGCTTCTGCGTGAATGTACGCGCACACACACATACACACACCTAGGTGTGCATACACTGTACAGTGTACACCGTACGGACACCTTGGGCCAAGTCTGAACTCGACAGTTCGCGCGCGCGTGTGTAATGCGTATGCATATACAAGTATGTAACTATACTCGTTGGTATGGAAAGCAGCTGGACGTTGAACTTGCGCAGCATGGGCGATGTGCTTCCCATCGATTTTACCTTTTTTTTACACCTTGCGCGTTTTCCTTTTCCAAACGAGCTACATGTCGGCAGACTGATAAGCGAAAGACCGTGCGTACGCGTCTGTATGTGTGCGCGCGTGTGTGTAATGCGATAATTCGTGTAGATACGAGATTGAGTGTCGGATGGCTGACGCGAGGATGGTTGTATTATTGCATGAATAAGGGAAGAAATACTGTATTTGTGCAACGTTCTCTCGCAGTTTTATTTCACATTAAACGTTTACAGCTCGCGCGAGTTGCGGAAAAAAGCTCGAAAAGAAAAAGTTGAAATTCGCGGGAAGATTAAAAGGAAGTTTCCGTTGCTCCGCGACACTTTTTTTCCTTCCCTCTCTCCCCCTCTCTTGCGACCGAATGACTCGTAAGTCTGATACAGAACGACACGGCTCGCTCGGATGTATAAAAAGAAAAGCTCCAACTTTGCCGCGAGTTCCGACCGCGAGAGAGAGGGGGGTGGAATCCCTCGCGAAACGCAAATTATCAAGAAATTAGTTTTCACCTCCTACTCTCGCCTACTTCTTTCTCGGGAATCTCGCTAGAAGTTTTAGGCGAACTGCGGGAAAGACGCGATACTCTCTTGGGTTCGAGAAAGAGAGGCAGAGAGAGAGAGAGAGAGAGAGAGAGAGAGAGAGAGAAGCGAGATTGATTTTGCTTGGGATAGAGGTTCTTCTTCTCGAGCAGCTGATGCGCGAACCTCGAATACAAGAGAGAAAGAGAAAGAGAAACGGACAGAGAGGAAATCGAATCCCGCCACTGATTCGATTGAAATTGTTCGAGCTTGACCGGGTTCGAGTTTGATAAAGTGATTGCTTTCGTTAATCATTTTAATTGCCAAGTTTTGGGACTGATTGTTTTGTTTTTCAGAGACTAGCTTCAGATTCTGGGTAAACATCTTTTAACATTTTTCAAAATCTATGTGCCGTACAGTTTTCAGCGTTCTCAGATGCACCAAAGGTTTACATCCTAAAAATAAAATTGTTGTTATAGGACCCGGGATACGCGTATTTATTTACCACTTCGCATTTTAATTTCAATTTTAAGATTTTAACCAAAATTTTATCATGATTTATTACATAGATTTTAGACTTCAAACGAGACTTCAAAGAAATTTTTGAAATTTTTTTCTGTTGATCGAAATAGTTGAAATTTTTTGCATGTATCTCGACATTAACCACGTAATTTCCTTCTTAATCGTCCAAACACACAACCCGTTAAAGTATTCTAAGTGCATAAACAATCCACTGCCTGCACGTTGAAACCGAAAATAAATCCAGCTAACCTCTCTCGGTTCTCGGCAAAATAAAAGCCGACTAGCAGCAACGCCTGCAGGTGCGCTTTATTATATTTATTCATTACATCGCTTGCACGGCCGCCGCAGCGCTTTGCGCTTATAATTCAACTTGCCGCCGGCGGTGGCAGCCATTCCTCGCGCTAAAACTCGCGCCCGGGCCGTATTCATAATTACGAAAGAATAGGACGAAATTGCGAGACACCGGCGCCCGAGGAAAGAAATTAGATTCAGCAGCAGCAGCGCAGCAGCAGTAGTAGCAGCAAGAAAGAAAAGGGTTTTTGGCTCCGCAATGAAAAAAAAGGAGCAGTATACATGTATATTCTAGAGGCGGACGAGTGTAGCACACTTGGACGGGAAAAGGGTCGCGAAGGATACACGAGTGGGTTATACTTATACTGCGGTATAGTGCGCGCGACCCTCACGGAGTCAAAAGAGAGAGGAGAGAGTGAGACGGGCGCCATGTGTATAATAATGTTAAAGAATGTTAAATGCGCGCGGTCGAGGGACGTGTGGCGCGGCCGGCATACATTACTTGTTAACAATGCTATAAAGGACACTCGGTTGGGATGCTCTCCGCGTGTGCGGAGGAGTCTCCGAGATTTACGGTGCTCCTTTTATATTCAGCCGATTCTTACGTATATTCCTGCTCGAGGGGGGTTATAAGGATAGCGCGTGGGGTTGTTCAAGTGGTTTAAGGGTAAGCGGGCCACTTTCCAGGCCGGATCACGCGCGCGGCGCATATTTCACTCGCCTATGCGATTGACTGAGAGAGAAAAAGGAAAAAATGCCGAAAAAGCTTGCCGCCACGGTGCGCGATACCTTAACGAAATTTTAATGAAATCCGCGCAACAGTTGGCGCGGGCGCAGCAAAAATATCAAACTGCAATAATCACCCCGTCGTCGATCCCGTTTCTCTCTCTCTCTCATAGTCCCCAGCGGCCGGTCAAGTGTGTGCTGCGGACCGCAGACCGTCCTAAGCAAGCCCAAGGGCAATAACTTACCACCCTCGTGTGCTGCTGTCCAGTCTCTGTAGAGACCCTCTCGTGATAATTGTTTAAAGCGACCGCGAGAGAGCGACCTTTCTCTCTCAAACACTCGACGACTGTTATAATGCTTTCGCCGCGTGTCCTAAGTAACTGCTTGGCTGCGATTAGGGTTGAAAAACTGCTTGGCTCTCTCCTTCCCGCGCGCATGCGAAATTTTGGATTTTCCCCGAGTGAATTAACCCAAAAAGCTGCGCGTCGAAATTTTAAATTCAAAAAGTCCGAGAGGCAACAAAGCGATCCTTTATACTTTTCCGGAGAGCCGGACGTGGGCGGCGGAGGGGGGGAGAAAGAAAATGATACTTGTAAATCAGGTGGCGAGAGTGTGCCCCGGCGTTTCTCGAGCGTAGAATACGACAATGGATAAGGTTTTTGGATGGCCTCCAGAAAAGTATATATACCGCCCCAGAATCGTATAAGCGTAAGAAAGAGCGCGCGCAGACACGCGACGAGATAGCGAGGAAATAATAGGGAAATGATTTGCTCCTTGTTAGATAAAGGAACCTCGAGACTCTCCGCGCGCCGGAGGAAAGAAATATCGCCCCTTTCCCGCCCGATGAGAGCTTTTTGCATAGAATAAGTCGCCGCCCGTTCGATTACCGCGCGAGCGCGAGGTTAAATAACGCCTTTTCCGACGACTCTCTCTGCCTTTTCTCTCTAATAGTCAATTCACGAGAGGTCGCGTTGCAAAATTGAAATCTTCCCCGCAGCTGCAGCATGCACACGAGAATCAGGTGAAATTCAAGCCGAGCCGCAGAGAGTGTGCAGCTATACATACAGGGATTACGGCATTGATATGCGGAGGTGACGAGCGTGAATCGCGGGGGGTCGCGCCACCTTTTTTGCAACGTCACTTTTCATCGCTTCTCTCTCTCTCTCTCTCTCTCTCTCTCTCTCTGCCACGTGATGTCTGTGCGTGTGTATATATACAGTATATATGCAGTTCTACACACTCATCATCCCTCTCGCCCTTCCAATCGTGTTTCTCGGGCATCGAACCGACAGACCGGAACTTTAACCAGCCGCCAATCAATATGGCATCAGTTCTCTGAACTTTCAAATTTACTCGAATATTCCACGTTCTTTTAGCCCCTGAACTTGCCAGGGCTTCGACGTTCTGAAAAGTAATTTCAGTTTAACTTTGTTTGGACGTTCGCGAGAGCGATACTTTCTCGCTGTGTGTGTGAATATATATATGTATACGTACATATTGTACGTTATACAGCTTGGAGTGACGGCCTTTTTTCGCCGCTACAGAGAGAGAGAGAGAGAGAGAGAGAGAGAGAGAGAGAGAGAGGGAGAGAGAGAAAGAGAGAGAGAGAGAGACGTCGATATTATTTTGAATTATCAGCCTCGAAGCTCTGCAGAAAGAATCGTAGTTTTGAATAATGGATGTTACCCCGGCGCTTGTTTAAAAGTATTTACACAAGTGTGATTAGTGCACGCGCTCGTACAAAGCATTCTTCTTCACACGCCCGCGGACGAGAGAGAGACGAGAGCCAGAGCGATCTATTAATCATTCGAGATGATGGATTTTCACTTTTCTTTATGATGACAAGTAGTAAAGCTTTTTTCACGCTCAAAAATGCATTTCGTCCTGCTTAATTTAAACGTTACAGTTTGCCGTGCTGCATGGTGAGTATATATTCAACGCAATACTGCGCGGAAATTTCTCGTATTTATGTGCGCGAACGACAGGGGAAGCCTTGGAAAACTCGAGCAAACAGAGGAGAAAAAAAAGCACAGCCGAGCGAGAGACCGTATAGTAATGTGTATAGCATCCCTTATACACAAGTTCCGCGACGTATACAGCCGTGTACAGCCGCGTACGTATACGTACACGTATACGCGCGCGTCTGAGCGAAAGAAAAATCCAAGTCCATCGGAAAACAAGCGAATCGCTGGGCAAGAATAAAACCTCTCCCTCTCTGTCTCAAACGCCGCGCATACACACGCGTATATCCACACACACACGTACACACTGCAGACGCGCGCACATAGACAGTGGAGCAGCGACGGGGTTGGGCTATATAGCGCAGCATCCGTAGCGCTCGCCAGCATAGCAGAGGAACGGAGCCGAGAAAAAACATGCGCCCGGTAGTGGTGATCATCAATCAGAAAGGCGCTCGGCCGTCCGGCGTTCGGTCAGCACGTCCAGCCGCGCGAACTTCGCACTCTCTCACTCCGCCTGTGTGTATGTGCGAGAGAGCGGCTGTTTCGGAGATTCGGCGAGTCACGCTCTTCGCGGGCTATATTGCCCGCACACCGAAAGATCGATCGCGTTTCTCGCTCTCGCCCTCTCTCTCACTCTCTGTCTCTCCATAGCATTCAATTCGTCTGTGCATAGTCGCGAGTTTAGTCTGTGCGTTTGCTGTTTTGAGAATTTCAATTGTTTGCTGGGTTTTTTTTCGTTGCGAGTTCGTTTTGCTGTGAAAAGCCAATCGGAATATTGCAATTGTTTGTTTTTTAATGTGAATTTTTGAGATTGTGTACAGGGATTGACAGAGGGCAAGAGTCAGACTATTGTTTGAACGACCAGTCAGATTACCCCAGACTTGTAATCCATCTCTCTCAATAATCGACAAAACGTTTTATTATTGGCAATATTATTTTCATTACCCGTACAAACAGCTTTTTTTATCATTTACGAACAACTTGAAAAATTGCTCGCGTCGTTTTTGTAGTCTTATCGTACAAATGCGCACAAAATACCTAACCTGCAATATTTGCTTTTACCTACGCCGCTACTACGCGCGGGGTACGACCACCGGAGCCAGCCCAGCCTCTTTCGAGAGAGATCGTGCGACCATATCATTATGATTGCGCTCGCGCGCGTGCAGTGTAGTGTAATCGCTTCGCCACGCTATGAACGTGTTTCTCAGCAAACAGCGCGAACTTGTAAGTCAGGCCTCCTCTGATAAATCATCTACGTTGCCGTATAATCTTGCTCTCCGCCTCTGTGAGAACGAGAGAAAGAAGCCACCGTGTATACCTCCAGCGCGAGAGACACCGAGAGGAAATTAAAGAGAAAGAGAGAAAGAGAAAGTTACAGAGAGAGAGAGGACTCGAGCATTATTTATTAACGAAATCTCCCTTGAAATGAAGAAAAGAGAGACAGAGGGAGAGAGAGCGAGAAAGAAAAAAAAATGAAAAATTGAACACAACGTCGTCGAGAGGACAGGATGCAAAAGCGTGACCGTCGAATAGACTGGTTTTTCTTTGCTTTGTAAAATAAATACGCGATTTCAATTATTTTTTTGCGCCCTCTAATAGAGGGCTTATGCGAGCAACTCTCCTGCAGCTTTTATTCTGCTCTCTCGAGTACCGTAGATTTGTGCATACAATGTTTGTTCTGTGCAAAATAAATGATGTAAGGAGGAAAAGTGTTGAATGGGGTTATTTGTTTTGCTTAAAATAAATTCAAAGTTAATTTAGTGGGTAGCGGCCATTTGTTTGATGTATCTTGCACGTGACGCCTTTTATCTCGGCGTTTCCTCAACGCAAACGCATTCTTCGATGAGTCGCGTGACGTCCCGGCGAATCTTTCAGCGAGATTTCGCGACAGTAATTAGAGCGTTAATTATCTTCAGTCGACTCTGCGACTCGGGAGATTCAACTACCGGCCCGTCTTCCTATTTATCGAGCTTTTTCACGACTTTTTATTATTTATCAAATTCGAGATTACGATGTATAGTACTTTCAAAAGCGTGAAAAATTAGCCATCTCGCAGCAGAAGCTCTCGAGACGAATATTCACATAAATACTCGCCCGGTATTCGTGGCGTTTGAGCGTCGCGGCTTCACACAATGCAAAGTCCCTCGTCACGCGGCGATCAAAGCACGCCGTGCTTTTGCCACCGAGCGTATACATCGCATGCGCTCTTGAGCTTCGTCTCTTGATCATCATTTCCGTTCGTTCACCTCATCTCGCCGCGCGAGCAAATTGTGTGCTAGACGCAAAAATTTTCGACCGCCGTGTCTGCCGACGCGCTCTGATGAAAGCCGCCCGAGCGAACACGTGAATTAGCATTGTGCTTTGGAAATTTAAAAGCTAGTTAGTGCGAGAGAGAAGGAGAGAGAGAGAGAGCGCAAGACATGTGTGCCAAAAGCCAGGAGATGCCGTGAAGCGTTTGTTGAGAGAAGGGTTGAGATTCTTTTCAAAGGAACTTCGAGATTCGATACAGTTCAAAGAGGAAAATAAATTATATTCTCTTCAGATAAGTAGTGGAGAGAGGTGAATGGGTGTCGTGGCCGTTGTGATCATGTTGAGCCTACCGTTTTAGTCGCAATTATTGTTTTTTGTTGGTAATATACTTCCTATTATCAAAACTAAGATTGATATTGTATAGTATAAATTTGTTCGGATGACAAGGAATTTTTTTATCCCTTTCCATAAAATTTAACACTTTTAAATATTATGTATCAAGATGTTAATTATTTATATTTATTTTAAATAATTGTATGAATAATTGAATATAGTACTTATATAAAACGTTTGGTAACTCATTCCGGTATTTAATAAAGATACTGTCAATTGAATACTTAAGCCATAAATTGGCAGCTGAATCATTGCCAAAACTCAGTGTTCTTATACAAGAATTTATAGACAAATACCAAATGTACAATTAAAGAACGGAGAATTGTCTTTCGATTCAGATATTATTCTATTATAAGTCGCTGGCTTCTTTATTCTTAAATATACAGCTATTTTATGATTTTATCGATTTTTGTATAATTTTTTTACATCAATAGTCATAAAATATTGAAATAACTTCATATTAGATTTTTTGAACAAAAAGCGTCAACTGAACGTTCTTTCACGGTGTGATTAATAAAATTGGTTGCAAGTTACTATTATAGACCTATGAGAAAAAAATTAACTGTCTAGTTTCAGTATTTTGGACTTTCCATTAAAATAGTTAAACATATTAGTATTGACATTAAAACGCTAGTCAAACAAGTAGAACAAGTCAACTTTCGTCAGACTATGAGTATATCGATAATACCATAAAAACTAAAATCTGAAACTGAAAGTAATATTTTACGTATAGCTTCACACACTGGCGCCTAGTAAAAACTTCCTCACGAATAGCACGTGAGACAAGTGGGAGAGAGAGAAAGAAAGAGAGAGAGAGAGAGAGAGAGAGAGAGAGAGAGAGATGCCTCGTTGCCTTTACGCGAGAACGTCTGCGGGGTAATTAGCCGGGAGCAGCTATGAGACGAGACGCTGTACTGCGAAAGCGGCGACGCTGAAAGATTTTCAGCTAGAGAGAAAGAGAGGGCTCACGAACTTGTACCTCGGGCGGAAAATGTCAAGAGCTCGTAAAAACTTCCGACGAGCTGATAATGCCCTCGACGAGAGAAAATATGCCGCTGTTTAATCGCTGTTGACCGAGAAACCGTTTTTTTTTATTTAAAATCCAGCATATCTTTTCTCAATGAATCTCAACCCAAAAATTGTAATAGAAATCGGATGGGCAATGAGACGAGATGTCATCTCGCAAATTAGAAAACTCGGAGAAATTCAGTGAAAGGTGAGAAAACTCGTTGGCGCAACCAATTAAATGTATAACAGTTTAATTAAGTGCATGGTATGAAAACTCTTGAGGCCGCTTTATTTCAGCCGTAAAAATCTTAAGTCGAATATTATTAAAGTTTTGCGACGCGCGGTATCTTAATTCTTATATAAAGGGTAAGAATTGAGCAATGAAACAAAAGTGCGCAAATTAAAAAAAAACGCTATATTCCTTGAAATTGGTTCAAAAAAGTCAATCGCAAAACCTATTTCTTCTCTCTCTTTCTCTCTCACTCACTCTGCATATTGTCCTCCTTGTGGATTTTTACACCTACTTCTTTTTTACGACTGACTGAAGCGCCCCCCATCATCGCCGCAGTCTCGTGGTTCCCGTTTCCGGGACCCCCCGTCGCATCGCTCTCTTTCTCTCGGACATTTGCATAAAATTATTATTAACGCGCGCCTCGGTTAGTTACGTTCCTGGCATCGTCGGCGATCCGCGCTTTTTTCGACTATACACGAAGAAGAGAAAGGGAGACGAGCGAGTTTCCTCGCTGCTGTGGGAGAGAAGAGATGCAGACGATCCTGCCGATAGATTGTGATTAATGATTCGAGTCCGCTGCTTTATTTGGAGTGCGCCGACCGATGATCGCACGGAACAAAGGGAGAAGGAAGCGTATAAGACAATTATTTTCTTGAAACTGTTTCACTTTCTTAATTTGTTTCGTCCAGGAATCGTTTTTTTTCTCTTTCTCATACACATCCTCTCGGGATACGCGTTATTAATCGCTCGGAGAGCAAAGCGTTATTATAGTTCTACGTTCGAGAGTAACTTGTGCCTGGAAGTATACGATGAAACGAACGGCGATGCCTTCTATTTTAATATCCTCGAAAATTGCAGCGAAAAAAAAAGAAATTCCTCGATATTTATCAAAGACAAAACATCGCTGGAGGAAGTGATTTTTTAAGAGCTTCTATTATTTTAAATGCGCGCGCGCGTGGTGTATATAAGGGGGAGACGCGCGGCTGCTGCGCTCGTTTTTTTTTCTCTCTGCACCGCCATAAGCTACCACCACCCCTATAAGGTCGGAAATCGCGGGAAAGAAGGAAGAAGCTGCGCTTGGGGAAGACACAGCGGGCTCTATCCCCGGGGGCTTTTATAGCGGCCCATTTGGCGCGACAACGAGCGTGGAAACTTCTTTTAGTGTATATCGGCCGACGTACAGATTTCGTTCCTTCAGGGCCGTTATGGGCTTCCGGATTATCAATTTGTTGGAGTCGTGTTTATTATTTCTCGCCTCTGGATTTCGATGCATATACGCGTATTTTTTTCTTTTGCAGAGCCTCTTACCGAGTGAAGGTATTTACCGGATGGAGATTTCAGAGAAGACTATTCTGTGAAGAAATGCTTTTGTAAAGTTTTCTTGAATGTATTTATAATAAAAATAGTGCACCATGTTATTTTATCATTTTCGTAGTAAAAGCATGGCTGAAAATTCGAAAACTTGACAAAATAAGAAAATAAAATCTTTGTAACGCGTACTTATTACAAATAATATTAATTGAGAATTGAATTATAAACAACTTAAAAAGTATAATTAAAGTATGTGAGATTCTTTTTATGTAGCTGATATCAGAGTTATAGCTATTCCTCAAACGGCTTGATCAAAATGTGACAATTCAAAAGCACTTCATCACAAGTCAGATTTTGGTAAATTCTTGTTACGATTTCTTAGTTTGCAGGCTATTTTAGATTTTCGTATTTCCAACAGGACATGACGTAGCACTTCCGTGCATTAGAATAAACTTTTCGCATAATTAAAATTGCGTATACAATAAGAGCAGACGTAAAATTGTGGGCTGAAGGATATATTTTAAAAATTTAATTTTTCATTAGATTAAATTCAACAAAAAGTATAAGACTTACGGCGTCTATTTTTCAGTGAAGAGAGGACGCATGTTATCCGCTGGAGCATCGAGCTGTCCAGCATGATTTAGGCGACCGGACACTGGATTTGGGACCAGCCAACCAAGAACACGATAACTCGGTCCTTGCTCTTTCTCTCTCTCGCTCTCTTTTTCTCCTGACCTTTTTTATCATTCAATTTCGGCTATCTAACTTGTCAGTCTTGAATCAAAATCAGCACTTTTGTATAGCTCGAAAGCTCCTTTGGAAAATCTTGGATATAGGAGCTGCAGCGGGCAGCCCCTTTCTTTGCGACTATGCATCAGTATATAGGGAAAACGTAATTACACGCGGCATAATCATGCAAGAGAGAGAGAGAGAGAGAGAGAGAGAGAGAGAGAGAGAGAGAGAGAACTGAAAGTTCCTATTACATCTTCGAAAAGGCTAATAAATCAACGTGAAAACCCGGTCGATTCGTTCTAAGAACGTCAACGTGCGCCTCGTCCAATTCTCGAGAATCGCGCGATAAGTGGTAATGAAGATTTCGCCTACTCCTCTACAACTATACCCTTGTTTAATACGTAACCATCATTACGTCTCAAGATTAATTTCGTCGGAAGCTACGGGCCGTATAGCGTATAAGTGAGGGAGTATCCTGCTGGCAGAGCTGGAGAAAGCTACCCCCGACTCATCCTCTCTCTCTCTCTCTCTTTCTCTCTCTCTCTCCCTCTCGAGGGTGACTCGACCAAAGTCCTCGTCGTCCTCGTATGTGTGGGTGTTCTTCGGAAGCTCGCTCGTCCAAGAAAACGACCAAGTGCATGCAGGGCTATCCCAAGGGGATGCAAGGATTAATTGACACATCGGCGCTCGAACAGCAGAGAGCAGTATAGGGAAGACTGATGAGACGAGGAGAGCTGCCTGTGTACTGTGTAGTCTGTATATACTATATATACATGAGCTAGACATTTCAGAAAAAGGAGCTTACGTTTTTGCCGGAGTTACCTAGCTACTCTGTGCAGCCCCAGCGAGGCTGGCTTGTGCAAATAACGTAATGGGGAGCTTGATTAGACGTTTAAATTGGGCCTTGTGTGGCAGGAGCTGTTACTAGGGGGGAGGAGAGGCGTCGTCGACGTTGACGTTACAGATTGGAATTTAATACGAGCCGCGCGCGAGCGCAAGGCCTGCACGATACTCTATTTGGAGCTTCGTTAACGTTAAGGCACCGTTTGGTATATCATTACTTTTGGAATATTTTAACACAGATGCGCGACGAGGATCGATCGGCTGTTTAGACGCGCAGCGGAGGTTTTGATTATCACGAGGAGCTTTGCGTAACGGGGGGGATCGGTTGGATCTCGGGGCTGCTCTGCCGTCGACGTTTAATCAATTATTTACTCGTCTGCAGCACAATTATACTTCGGGACGCAGCGAGCCGATAAGCAGAAGCGCGTGAAACCTGCCAACTCGGCGAGGAAATAAAAGATTAGCTTCCCACGTGAAGCTGTGAGCTTAGAGAGAGAGAGAGAGAGAGAGAGAGAGAGAGAGAGAGAGAGAGAGAGAGAGAAAGAGAGAGAGGATCACGGATAAGGTCACAGAGCCAAGTGGTACCGCCCAGCGTACACTCGTACAGTCGTATAGAGGACACATTCCGCGTGAGTTATGGGCGACGACGGCCGGCCGCTCAATTTACAGATGATTCCGCGTGTTACCGCTCCGGCCATGCCTCGGTTAACCTTCCTCCGCTGCCAAACACTTAATCTTCCCTCCCCCGTTACGTCGACGGATTTGCAAGCTCGCGACTACTCTTCTCGCGGACACAACCCTCGTGCCCCATAAACTTCCCCCCGGAGAGAGAGAGAGAGGCGCGAGAGCGAATGTGTTACGTGTATGTGTGTGAGTGTCTGTGCGGGCGTGTGAGGGAAGTCCGGCCCGCGGGCTCCAGATTTATGGGAGCTCGATGGCTCGACAATAGCCAACAAGTTGCCGGAAAACGATCGGCCGTGGTTAGTGTTCGTTCACGCCAATACGTCTATGAAGTGCCGATGTAGAGTCTCTCTGCTGTTATGCCCCGCTGAGGTTGAGACAAAATGGGCTCGTTTGACGTTTGGGGAAACTCAGGGATTTACGTGCTTGCTCGAGTATTGGGACTGGCACTTTTTCTTTCTGGACTTCTGGTTGGGTTTTATTGGCTTGATGGATTTCGAGTGCGAGAGCTTTGGGACTCTGGCAGTTCATTATATCGCTGGGTCGCTATCTGCTCGAGGATTGAGAATTTATGAATTTTGCACTGACAAATTATGCATTGCACTGACGAAATGTTAAATTGTATTCAATATCGTCGGCCTGTTTATTGTTAGTCTGACGTGTGGTTGAATACATTTATGAAATCACCTTTTGATGTGAATGTATCTGTAATTGACTGTTATGCAATACGTCGGATAAAAACTGACGTTTGTGAAAGTTTAGGTTTGACAAATTGTAAAAATAAAACTGATTTATTGCGAAGCTTTTTTTGTTTTGTTGAAAAAAGAAGGATATAATTTATGAAACAAAACTTTCAATATCTTATAGAAGAGTCGTCGTAAATTTTTTGTGGTCCATAATCTCAGATGTCGAATTCGGTACAGCATATTTTTTAGGAAAACAAGTTCATTTCAATAGAATGACTGACCGGCACGTTTTGATTCTCTTTTATTACGAACTTTCCTTATGGTTTTTGATTGAAAATGACGATTTAATCGTCAATCTGTTGATGGCAGCATTTTTGATTGACCGATACGTCCTGCATGTTTATGTTTTTTCTAACTATCGTAATAGTCTCAAATTCGAACCACAGTGATACTATCTATAGACTGAAGAGCTTGATCGAGTGTCCAGATTCACGATTTCATTGCTTGCTCAATTTATGTTATTGATTGATGATTGATAGAAATATTTTGAAGTAACATTACTATGTGCTTAAATATTGTTGATGGAAAAAATCGAAGTCTTAAATATTATGTTAAAAAGATTTTATTCTTGATTGAAAGATGCATTATTTGTATCAATGCAATTAATTAGTAGGTTTTTGAACTTCCAGAACATGTGACATTTGACCTTGGCACCAATGGTAATAGACTTTGTTCAGAAATTAATTTGTCATTACGCCTGCCCGATCCATTATTCATCAATGAAATTATTATCACTACTATGATCGCAATTCGCTACAAAAGAGTTTGTAAGCATTGTTTGTACAAGAGTGCCTTAAATATATAATAATTCGTGGAAAAACTGACAATGTGTGCTTTGTATAGTAACTTCTGATTCTAGATTATGTTTATAGAATTATTTTTAAAATTAAAAGTCCCTTTATTTCAACTATGCAGTTCAATAACCCTTGAGCATTAGTGAAAATTCAGTGAAAATGACGAGTTACCGCTGTAGCTCGTCCCGCTAATAATTCATCCGACGGCGACACACTCGCTTACACCACACGAGCATCGACTATAGTGTATCCAAAGGGTAAACGTTCCCATCATCATGTGTTCGCCATCTTTCTAAAAGGCGAGTTTCACGGTGCCCAGCCGAACTCGACCGATCCTCAATTAACTCGGCAACACTTTTACGGAAGTGCCCCCGCATGTTTGCAAATGCCGAAGTGAACGTGTGGTTTTCTCTATGCGCTGCAGATGTGTCGGAGCCGAGAGATGGATGCGAGAGAAACAAGGAGCGGCACTGAATTGTCATTAGCCGGGCCACCCTGCGGAGAGCCACAATGCGAGAGAGACCGAGAGAGAGAGAGAGAGAGAGAGAGAGAGAGGAGAGAGAGAGGAAGTGAGATGGTAAATGAAGCCGACGGACCACTCGATAACAATTGACTCAATAATGTCGATTTGCTACCGTCTTCGGAGCTGGTTGACCGAAGAGAAACACGTGTGGAGCCAAACCCTTTGCGCTTTGTGCTCGCATCGACGAGAGGGAAGGATGACTCTGCATAGTTGGTGATTTATATTCCTGATGACCATGTGGCTTATCGAGAAATTATTTCAATGGAAAATCATTTGGATGAGTTTATTTCGGTAGTGTGGGATGGAACTTTGATGAATTTGGTGACGAAACACAGTTTGGTAATCCCATCAAAATAGACTAAGTCGCATTAGGGATGCCAGTAATCCAATAAGTCGAACTATGAAGATCATAAGCTTCTACTTACTGGTGGCTCAGAGTCGAATGAGATGTTTTTGAAGGGCTGACGGTGTTCAGATCTGTTTCTGAGTGGCTTCGAAAGGGTCGTTATTTTTTTGTTACCTTCGTTAGTGGCTTTGCACTTTGCTTGCTTCTCGTTATGAAATTTAGTTCAATTGAGTCGTTAGGACAGGATAAAATTATCGCGTTCGAGCGGAATGGAATTTTGGAACAAAGCCTTGAAAACCGGTTGAGGGACTATTTCATGAAGTGGCTAATAAGTGGCTTTACATCTGCAAAGAGCTATGCAAATTTCTATTTCTGGCGCAGTAGACTCGGGGTGTCCAAAAGCTCGTGTCAGAAACAATGATTGATTGCGGTTTGTTGCAGTTGGAGCGATCCAAGAATACCTAAAACGTACCTATGCTTTTGGGCGTGAGAGCACAGTTTGTGCTCGCTTAGCGATAAAAATTACCTTGCTGGCTGCTCTTCCTCGTGGTCTTCTTCTCCTTCATCCAGGGGTACTCGGGTACATTGACGCCCGAGGCGTCCTGAACCCCGTGCGGGTCCATCATGCCGTGGTAGCCCGGATGATGGGCTCCGGGACTCATGGGCCCCCCGGCGGCAGCAGCAGCGGCGGCGGCGGCGGCTGCTGCGGCGGCTGCAACGGCCCCGGGCGAGTGTTGCAGCTGTCCAGCCTCCGGTCCGGGCATGCCCTGCGGCAGGGCCGTCATGAACTCGGCCATGGAGGGCTGGCTGCTGATGAAGCCGGTCTCGGCGCTGGCGACGTCCATGACGGCCGGGTGGGCCCCGTGCGGGGGCAGAACTGCACCGACCCCGGCCCCCGCAGCCACCGAGGCCAGCCAGAAGCCACCGCCGCCGTCGGTAGCCAGGACGGCTGGCGGCGTTGGCGACCTCGTCTTCTCGTCCTCCTCTCCTGGGGCGAGCAGCGATTCGTCGTAGTGGCTCGCGGCCGGCTGCTGCTGCTGCTGGTGCAGATGCGACGGCGGCGGCTCGCAATGACGGAGTAGGTGCTGGGCGAGCTGCGGCTGGTTCGTCGGCGCGGCGCCGACCTCGTAGAGGCGGTGGGACGTGTAGCTGTTGACGCCGACGGCCAGCGGCTCCTCGATGCCGCGGTGAATGCCGCGCATCAAAATTTCGGCGGGGCTCTTCCGAGCGTTTTGCCAAGCGTCGCCGCAGCAGCAGCGGAAAGCCGCGCGAGAGCTATCAGCGGAGACGTGTCGCGTCGCTCGGTTCACGGCGCGCTCTCGGCCAAGCTACCGATTTCCTCCCGGCGGCTCATTCTCTCAGAGGCCCCGCATCCTCGCGACACTGATCACTATAGCCACTCATTCGTTCCGGCGACAATGTAGCATGTTTGAGCGCGCGCACAGAGGGGGTAGAAATCGGCCGGCGTTCGCACTGCTCTTTTTTTCCACTGATACTAGCCTAGGAGTAAACGAGTCGATCGCGCACAATCCATGCAGAGACGTCTGGACGAGTTCGAGCGGCGGGCAGCAGCATCGGCTCGTCGCCTGCACTGCATATGCGAGCGAGTGTGTTGAGTCCTGCGCGCGCGGCCCCGAGCAGAGATCCACTACTAGTTGGCGTATGGCGTGTCCCCGTTGTTGGCCTGCTCTGTCTCTGTCGGTCCCTATCCTCCTCTACGCGCCGCTGGAGTCTGACTCCGGCGTCACGTGAGCCAATGGGCGGCCGGTACCCGCGCGGTTCAGCCCTCTCGACGTAGGCGGCGCGCTTCACTCGCGGAGAGGGCAGCCGTTCTCCGTAGGTGTACTATACCTACCTCCGCTCCGCTCTCCTCTCTCCTCTCTCTCTCTCTTTCTCGCTCGCTCTGCTCTGCAGCTGTATACGGTGCTACAGTAGGGACAGTGCAGCAGTCGGAGAGAGAACCGCGCGGCAGCGCTGCATGCGGCCGACTCGAGATAGAGAGAGGAGCGATACGCGAGGGAGCGGTGTATACGCGCTGTGTGGGCGGGACGACGCGAGCGATGCGCAGACAGCCTGGTGGGGATGCCTGTCACGTGCGAGGCCACGCGGTTCTCTGCTGCTTCTGCTGCTGCAGCAGCCTCGAGTTCCGACTATACCCTGCAGGTATTGTGCATTCCGAGCGATGCAAGTGTGCAATTGTTGCTAGCTATAACTCACATTTTTAAATTATCGTTATCGACGACTGGGCGGGAAAGTGTCCTATTCGATCACGTGCGATTTTTTTTTCGATCGATCGATCAGCGCGTGGGATCAATTAATTAAAAAATCAGTGGCTTCAATGGGACACGATCAGTTTTACACAGCCTTTCAATTGCTTCCTCGTACACTCATAATCGCACGGCTCTCGCGTCTTCGCGGCGCACTCTTGGGCCAAGTTCATTCAAAGTCCAAAAATAAATGTAGCAACCTTGTCAGCTGGTTGCAAAAATTCAGTTATACATCGGAGAAGACGGGAGCAACTGGCTCGTTGCCTCGACGCAATTTTTCAACGGAAAGCAATTTTCCACGCGCTCTCTTCATCTCTCTCTCTCTCTCTCTCTCTCTCTCTCTCTACAAAAATATATAATAGCGGTATTTTTCGTCGGCTCCGCCCATCGAAACTAATATTTAAAACAGCAGCAGCAGCAGCAGCCGTGCGGTGCATAGAGGCTAACGGTCGGGACGAAGGCTCGCGCCGGCTGGCCCGTCTCTCTGTGTGTGTATGTGTGTGTGCGGACGGCGCGCGCGTGCGTCTGTGTATTCCGGAGACAGGCTGGTTGGGCAGAAGCGCACCACGAAATGCTCTCGATGACAGATTACCCTGATCCGCTTTGTGGCGGGGCTCTCATTTGGACAGCCGATTTGATTGAAAAGTTCATCGAGCCTTGGCAAAAAATTACCCTCATTTCTTTTCGAGTGCGCGTACGCGTAACGCGCCGTGCAACACACATAGACACCGGTGCAGGCTTTCCGGGGCACTGGGTTGCGCGTGGAACGTTTGCCTCGCCAGTTATAATATAGAGAGAGAGCGCGCCGGCGCGCGCGGAGAAAAATTCAACTTCATTTCGGTAACGTAATCGACGCCGAGGCGGCGTTATTATAAGGGAAAAAAAGCTGCATTTTCATTGGGATTGCGGCGGGAAGAGGGAAAAAAGCGTTGGAGTGGAGGGGGGGGGGCGAGCTCTCTCGCTCGGAAATTCGGGGATGCTGCAATGCGAGCGCTCTTGCGCGCGAGCTTCTCTCTCTCTCTCTCTCTCTCTCTGCTATAGGTATATAGCTGTATATCAGGGAGCGAGTATAGCTTGAGCGGGTGGGCGAAGTGCCACATCTGCCGCCAGAGATTTAACTATACATTACAGACACACGATATGTCAAAGTCCTATACTTCATATCGACTCTGCCATTTATTAAAAGTTTCATCGAGCTGCTGCTGCTGCTGCTACTGCTACTGCTACTGCTACTGTGCCGCACTTGCTTCTTCGCAGAACTCGAGACTTGGCGAAAAATTCCGCTGCATCAAACAAGTTTTTCTTTTTCTTCTTTTTTCCGTTATTCCTCCTGTGATCCGCGCACACATACGTACACGTACACATACGCACACACACTGCACACACGTACACGCACGATTTTCCTTTTTGCGCCGTGTGTAGAGGCGAGCAGAGTTCGTTCGACGCACACGCACGTCATCGCGCACAATGCACCGAGTCAAATATTTGATCGATATTATTGTAGGCCTAAAAAAAAGCCCTCGTTGTTGTATGTGTGTGTGTGTGTGTGTGGAGCGAAAAGCGAGGACGGAATCAATAACTCGAGGCTCGCGGAGCAACACTAAGTATACACTTTGTACACAATTCAACGAGGGAGTAAAGAGGGCGCAAATTTCCTTTATACCAAGCCCATTCCGCTCTCCTTTTCTTTTCTCTTCGGAGGCGCCCTTCTCTCTCTCTTTCTCTCTGCTCTCTTTTTATCCTGTGCTCTGGCTATAGATATAACTTCCTTACCTATATAGTCTCTCTCTCTCTCTCTCTCTCTCTCTCTCTCTCTCTCTCTCTCTCTTGCTCCGCATCCGCCGCCGATTGCGAAATGAAGTTTTATATTAAGCTTCGAGCTCCCGCTTCTTTCCTCAGGAATCTCTCTTATCCCCGCCCATTTAGCCGCGCACCACCCTCGCGAGAGTAGTCACTCTCTCTCTCTCTCTCTCTCCTTCCTCGTGTTTCTTCGATCCTCGGCTACTACTACTGAACCCTATCTATTGCTTTTTCTCTCGTCGCTTTTCTTGCATTCTTCCTCTTCCCATAAGGTCTCTATCTTTCTTTTGGCGCGCGCACTTTGCGCTCTCGCGCGCACTTTGCCAATTGCTATTTTCAAGTGGAAAACCTTGGCTATACGCGCGCACGAAGCGAAGAGTGCGCGCCGATATATAGTGCACGCGGCTATATAGGCGCGCGATGATGTATACTACCGGGCGCTCTCCTCGATAAAGGAGCGAAGCTTAAAATCCATATCTTTATAGAATATCTCGCGGCAGCGGCACATAAAATAATCCAAAGAAATAAATTTTTATCAACGCCCGGCATCACCCACAGTATTTTTCATCTCCTCTGTTTCTCTCGCTTCGCTCGCGCACCCCTCCCCCTCTTGTCTTCTCTCTCTCTCTCTCTCTCTCTCTCTCTCTCTCTCTCTTTCTCTCGCTCGTCGCACTACGACAGCCCCAAGAGCTCAAGCAGCGCGGCTCCTCCGCGCGTATATTTACGTATACCGATAGATCGTTATGTCGGCGTTTGCATATATATTGACATCGCGGACGGGCCTCGGAAGACAGACGCTCTTCCCCGCGCGCAATATATATACAGGCGCAGTAGCTCGCCTCGAGAGCATAAGCTCCTACAGCTCTCCACGACAGGTATATAATGTATATGTTATGTATGTATATACCTTGCACACGTATATATAGAACACAAATAACGCTGTGGGCCAGAGGAGCGGCTGCCATTCATGGATTTCGAATTGCCTTTTGAGTATGTCGCCCGTTACAACCGCGCACTCCCTCATTCTGTGTTTAGTTCCTATGCGTATTTGATATGCGGAGAAAGAGAGAGAACGAGAAAGCGCATTGATGCTCGGTGTATCGTGAGGCTTTCCTGCTTTCTCGTGCCGAGAAGGAGAAGATTCCCTCCTTTGTTTTCTTAATTTTTTGGAGGAGCCGTGTCAGTCTCGCCGAGTGAGTTATTGCGCGTCGAAATTGTAAAAGTTAGTCTTTTTTTCGCCGTTGTATATAGCTTTCCTTCCGCGCGAAACCGATCGAGGTCGGGTTACAGAATAAAGAGCTTGCGACGAGTACACCGCAGTACACGTAATACCGTAGACGCGTAATCGATCCAATTTAATCAGACCATTTACACTGTCGCGTACGGCGCATAAGAGTTCATAGAGCCTAATGACTCCTACACACAGAGCGAACGTTACACACCAACAGCTGTGACATTGACCCAGCAAAACGCGTGCTTTTCCTTTTAAACTCTTCTTAAAATTTCCAACTACAGTTTTACCCGGGATATCTCTCGACGAGAGAGGAGGCCTCGGCTGACAAGCGTATAATATACATAAGCAATCTCACACGCAGTAATGGGGTAATGGGAAGAGCTGCTGCTTCTGCTCTCGGGCAAAAAGAGCGAGAGAGAGAGGCTCGTCTAAATAGCCCGATCTCTCGCTCGCTCGCTCTCCGGCATACATCTCAAATCGGCAAGTTTTTAAACGTCTCGCTCGGTTGGCGCGACGCTCGCCCGACGTCCGGCTGCTTAACCAGGCGACGAAGCAATTAAAAATAAACCATCTTTCATCGCCATTTTGGCATGGCACGTTCTCTCTCTCTCTCTCTCTCTCTCTCTCTCTCTCTCTCTCTCGGCCGACTGTCAATCAACGCGTCAGCCCGCGCGAAGCCAAAACGATTCACGTCTGTCTGGCGCAGCCGGTATATAGTCGGGGGGCCTGTCGCAAGTTTTTCCTGCGCGCTACTGCCGCCGCCACCGATATTCTCTCTCGCGCGCGGGCACTCTCTTCTCTCTCACTCTCTGTGTGTCTGCGTTCGGGTGAAAGCGAACTCGTTAGAGAGCCGGAGAGAGAGAGAAAGAGAGAGACGAAGTCCGAGAGAGTCAAATTTTTCCCTTTTCTTTGGACTCCAACGCCTCTTTCTTTGAGTGTAGCTTCTTCTTCGTCTCCTTCTCTGTACTCCCCCTTTCTCCCCCGAGCATGTGCGTATGCCAAAAAAAGGAGCCTTCCGAGACTTGGGACATTGTCGACACATGTGGAATGTAGAGGCTTTTAGGAGAGCTGCGTGTCAGAGCTATTGTGTTAATGAGCCTTTTGACTGATTAATTTTTATAACACGCTGCGCTGAAAGTATATTTTATTAGAGACAGTTTATTCGACCGTTTTCAAAACGCAGAATCGCAGATAAAATTGATAATCTTGCCGTTGACTCATAAGTATAACACCTAGAAATTTGTCATTCCCATACGGAAATATACCGGCCGCAGCTCCCTTCGCCCGCGGACGAAAGATTCGAGCGCGAAAAACACTCGCGGCGTCGCGTATTATAATGCTTCAAAGCGAGCGAAAAGAAAAGCCGAGAGACGAGCGAGAGAACGGACCGCAAGAAGTTAGGTTGTAACGAATAGTCGGAGTGTTCGTCGAACCGCCGGCGCGACGCGGCGCTTCTTGCGGCTGCGGAGTTGGGGAAGTGCGGCGCGGCGCGGCGGAGCAGAGCGGAGCAGTCTGAGGTTTTAATTAACCATTCAACTGCGGATGATATCGCGCTGTAGCCCAGACACTCGCCGAAGCAGCTCTCTTTATACTTCATAGGCAGCCAGATGCTTTCTCGCGGCGGTGTGGCGGCGAGCGCGCGGCTTGTTGCCCTACTTGGCTTATATATTTCTCTTGTGCGCGAGGGTTCTCTCTCTCTCAACTGCGGGTATATAGATTTTCTCTGCTTGAGGAGCGTCGTGCAGCTCGCCGCGGTATATAGGAGGCAGAGGAGCGCGTTTGCTTCTTTAATTATGCATGTGTAATTAGCCGGAGAAGCAGGAGTGGCAGTGGCTGAAATACACGCAGTTTTAGAATCGTTCTGGTACGAAGATCGATAATTGGATTGGAATTTCACTTGAATTCAGGAGGCTCTGCGCGTCGGCAAAACATGTGAAGTATATAGCTGTGCAGTTGACGAAAAACAATGAAGTAATTCTTCTCGC
Organism: Philotrypesis tridentata; assembly: GCA_018906965.1. Taxonomy (NCBI): domain Eukaryota; kingdom Metazoa; phylum Arthropoda; class Insecta; order Hymenoptera; family Pteromalidae; genus Philotrypesis; species Philotrypesis tridentata. Next base: position 4,854,952 of record JACCIB010000005.1, read on the forward strand.
TAATCGGACGACTATCCGGCTCTCTGGCATAGGGCCGCGTCGTTTTTCTGCTTAGCTTTTCCGCATCGTGCGCGCCTCTCTCAGGCAAGACGAATCTGCGGACTCGCTCGCAAATTGCCTCTTGTGCGGTTGTACACAAGTGCAGTGCATTAATCTTTGGTTTCGGTCGGTGTGTAAGCCCGCGCCGCTGCAGTTCTTTCGCTCTCCGAGCCTTTTTCATCGAGGAGGAAAGCTCTAGCGCGCGCGCGCGGTTTGCCCGCGAGTCTGTATAGCGCACACTGGCAGCTGGATCGGAAGGTATTATAATGGGAATGCCGTGTTGCCCTCAGGAATTTGCCTACTCCCCTACTCTCTCTCTCTCCTTCTTCTGCTGCTTCTTCTTCCTCTGCCTCTGTCTGATTAAATAAATTGGGAGCGATTACGGATCGGACTGAGGGTTTATTTAAAAAGTTTTTTTTATCTCGCCGAGGGAGAGAGGGATTTTTCGAGTCGCGGATATTGGATGAGCGCGATCGCACCTGCGACGACGACGTTTCAAGTTGTGGTTTGCTTTGAAGTTTCCTCGGCGCTTCCAGCTCCCGAGTGTCTAAATGAATTTTTCTGCCAAAAATTTCGGAAGTATTATTAGGAGAGAGAGAGAGAGAGAGAGAGAGTATTGGAAAGTAAACGCATCTAGCTTTTCCAGCGACGGCTCCCCCCCCCCCCCGTTTTCTCCTATTTTAATTTTTCATACACAGTCCAGGCTGTCATCTGCGTCGGGCGCAGGTATAAAGGTATACATATGCAAGTATACTTACAGACACAGTCGAGACGAGCCTTGGCGGCACATTTCCGGGGGCGGCGATCACAAAGTGCGGTGCGCGTTCGGCCGAGTCTCGGCCTCCTGACACATTATAGGCGAGGAGGCGACGGGGCCCGGTGCCGCGCCGGCCTGTAATGACGTCGTACGTCGAGCTGGCAGCCAGCTTCCCGTCACCTTGCGGTTTCGTCGCGAGCGAGCCCACGTATTATTAGCATAACTTTTCCTCTCGCAATCGACTGGAGTTGTGTGTGTGTGTGTGTGTCAGTGGTTTTCGCGATTTTCCCCTCCGGATCGTTAGGGCTCTTCGAGAGTTATCGAGGTGAGACACACTGCACGTGTGTCTGCGGTTAGTCCGGCGAGATTCTCGAGCTGTATTCGGTAAACTGCGGCTTTCTATGCATCGTCGAAAAAGAAAGTATAGTATTCGTAGCGATGGCAACTGGAAATTATACACCTTATATTTTTCATATTTTTCTGTGCAAAAAATAAAATACGTGCAGTGTACTTTAATTACATGCATATTGCGTAGATTACTATAGGGACAACAATTTTTGTCTATTTCTCCGATTTTAAATCTAACAGTTCTCTCAGTTGTAGTGTATCAAGTATATAATCCCTCTGGATTTGTGAGGAACAATTAGTACCACGTAATTTATTGCGGGATCAGCCGTCGACTACACTTTTCTAAATTAAGTTCGAAAAGCGCCTTAGGTGTATGGAGTGAAGATGCACTCTTCGCTCGTATCGATCAATCGGAAGTCCAGTCATCGACCGAACCCCACACACATCCTCGATTCTCGTCCAATACATTACAATGTATGAAGTAGCGTCCGCGCGGCGTGATAACCGACTACTACTGGCGGCCCGTCCATGACGAGGCACTTATTAGCCTACGTGTATCCTCTGATAGATGTGTGTGTGTGTGTGTGTGTGTGTGTATGTGCGCGCGCGGGTGTGTTTATGTAATACGTGTATCTTGCAGGTCGTGATACGCGGGAATTTTCTCGCCGCCTCCACGCGCACGGCGTGTCGTCCCCTCGCGAGCGAGATCCATTTATCTGTCTCGAGAGCACGCGGGATTACTCCTCGTAACATCACTATTATCGCTTAGATTTATCGATCGACCCTCTCCTGTGGTTTTACACGACAGACAGTTGCTGAATTGCTTGTCTTCGGGACGTGCGCGCCGACGAGCTGCGGCGCTATAGATACTATACTATTGCTTTTGCCGCCTCGTGCGATGAAAAACGGAATCGTCATTCGCGCTGATTCACCGCGCTTTCTTTCTCTTATTAAAATATCGTCCTCGGGAAAATACGAAAATCGTATATATGGGCTTTATTCTGCCTGACGTTGAAGCGACACGAAATTTCGAGTATCCGCGAGATGTCCAGGTTTCAGTTTATATAGAAATGAAAATTATGTTGATGTGTTGTTTTTTAGCACAAAAATTTAATGAATACTAAAATGGAAACAACATAACGTAACATTAACCATTTTCGTAAAATTCCGAGGTCGATTTCGCTCAGCTCGATTTCATCGTTGTGCTCGTGTTGTGTGTGTATAATAATATATATACGCGGACGGGCTGCAGGTAGAGCTGGCACGTAGAAATCTCGAGACGTGTTTAATTTCCTTTGGGATAATGAGAGTGGCTTCGTCAAACTGAACGGCGAAGATGTAAGGAGCGCCGGAAGTCTACGCCCAGATTGGCTCTTTCCAAGATACGTCCCGGCGCGTTGACGATGAGTTTTTGGGATTAAAAACACTCTTCTAATTGGCTGACAGCTTTTTTTTGCCGCACAGCCGCCGCCGCCGCCACCAGGAAATCCGCGGCGCGCTCGCACAGTCTGCGCGAATACTGTAACCGTTATCTTGGAATTATGCAAGAGTTTATATGAGGACGTTATTAATAGAAATTTAATTGCCACGATTACGCATAGGCGCCAATTATAAAGTTATCAAAGATTTGCTCAAGGCTTTCCCCGAAAAAAAGTTGACGGATTCGGAGCGCGCCAGGCATTGTGCGACGCAGGGGAAAAAATTTCTAAAATGCTGTTGCTCCCCGTCAGTGAATAATATCGCAGTATATAGGCATACTTTTTATTTAGAGAGTAAATTATTATGATTATAATTCGATACGCGAGGGGTGAACCGCTGGAAGAAAGTCCCAGTTTTCATCGTTGGGTTCTCTCTCTCTCTCTCTCTCTCTCTCTCTCTCTCTTTCCCTCTTACTCCTTTTCCCGCTTTAACCGCTCAACAAAAGAGGCGCTAATTACGATTCTTTTATGAATTGATTTAGTCGGTGCTCGCGCAGTGGGGGCCGGAGAGGAGACCGGTAGTCGCCCGCGCACCACTAAACATCGTACATTGTCTGCGAATGAACCGACTATTAGGCTACGGATAATGGCGGTCTTTCATGTACGCATATAGCTATATATCCCACGGCTTGCTTTTCACCGGCGAAACGCTTTTCCTCAGGTCTCCATTGTAGCGCATCTACGCCAATTCATTTTTTATCGTTTGCCCGCCGCGTAAGGGCCGCCGCTGCTGCGCGTCTATACCTCGCGCACGGTTTTAGCGATTATGACCTTTCATTGTGCGCGGCGGCGGCGGCCTCGTGTCTCAAAGCGAATTTCCGAATGCCCGAGGAGTCGTCGTTTTTCGTTTTGCTTCGCGTAGATCCAAGTGGAAAAGCAATCGCGGCTCGTAAAATCTCTATGGTATAAGCGAGGACGTTCACCTCGAAATTTAGTGGACTACCGATTCCCGAAGAAATAGAGAGAACTACTATATCCCTTCCTCGTTTCCCTCGACCAAAATAAATATTTAAGTCTCGGTGGAAATTTCACCCTCTTATACGTACACATATCCTGCGCCGTACGAAAATCATTAACCGGGCTCTCGACTCGAGCCAACACAAATAGAAAGAATTTTATCGAGCCAGGCGCCATCTCGCCGAAAAAAGAGGCGCACACGACGCCCACAAGTCCACACTGTATAATTCCCTCTCTCTCTCTCTATCTCTCTCTCTCTCTTCGCGTAATTACAAAGTGTGTAATAGTAGATCCTTGTCGCGCGAGCCTCGCCGATGCCGGTTATTAAAAGGGAAGCCGAAATCGCTCTTACCGTCGAGGTAAAAACAGCGCCGCACACGCGCGAGCTCGATCTTAAAATATTCCTCTTTCTCTCTCTCTCTCTCTCTTTGGCTCTCCCTTCGGAGCGAGAAGGGCTCGCCGCGCGCGATATGGGCCGAGCTCACGCGAAGCCTCACTTAGCGATCGTGGACTTTATCGCGCACACGTATATAACGTATGTATGTATATAGCCGGCTACACACGTACTGTACACACGTATACCGCGTGGACGCGAAAGAGCGGGGAATTCAAAGTAGCCGGGCGAAAGAGCCCGCGATTGGAGCGATCGACGGAGCGTGGCGTATACACGCCCCCCTCGCACGTGGATCACGCGAGAATAGGGCCAAGCGCTCCTCGCGGACCTATCGCTGGAGGTATAGTGCTTGTTTGTATGCAGACTCGAGATCTCGTGACCAAGACAATGGGCTTTCGTTTCTGTGCAGGAAGGCTTGTCTTCAGTCTTTTTTTCGCTTTTTTTTTCTTAGTGGGAGTGTATGTGCAAGGGGTTGAGAGTTCGGGGGGCTTAACTTTTGGGTTGTTGGAAGCGATATCGTGTTATTATGGAGACTGCTTTGGAGGTGGGCTAATTAGTAAGGTAACTGCGATAATTAGCATTGATTTCGCTGGATAGTTTTTGATAATTGTTAACAATTTTCGACCATTTGGTTCGGTGAAGACTGAATTTTCCAAGGATTTGGAAGAAATATTTCAATTAATTCGAATAATAGACGACCTATTTTTTCAACCGCTCCAACAACACTGAACAAACAAGCTCAAAGCCAACTCTCCTTCCCTCGCTGCAGATTAAAGGCGCTTGCGCGGTGAGGAGCTCGCGCGCATACAAAAGTTCACCTCTCGGCAAATCGTCTCGCCCATAAACGTCTGAGCGCACATCAAAGGAAAAGAAACAGGGCATAAAAAGGGGCGCGGAATCGTCAAATTCATTGTCTCGAGAAGCAATAAAGATACACCTCCGAACAATCTCCTTCCACGGTTCGCGCGCGCGCGCGCGTACATATAAAAATACCTCGTTCTCTCCCGCGGACACTCGTGATTCCTGTTAGCGAGATGTCTGTCAGGCGCGAGCGCGGCGCTGAAAAAAAATGCGAGCGGAAAAGCCGTCCGCGAAGAAGCAGCAGCGGCGCTGGATAAGAGAGAGCGTTGTCGAGCGGAATACAGCGAGTCGACAAAGCGAAGGAAAAGCAGCGGGGTTGCGAAGGAAGACAGAAGGGCGCGCGCGCGCGCGAGTGAGAGAGAGAGAGGAGAGTATCGAGGGCGCTAATGTTCCCCGGGCAGGAAACGCCGTCTCCATCCTGCGCAGGCTCTATCTCTTCGGCCTCTGCAGCCGCCTCTCTCTCTCTCTCTCTCTCTCTCTCTCTCTCTCTCGCTCTCTCTTGCCTATTTTTATTCGTCTTTATCTGGAGACTTGACTCGGTTCCTCTCCATTTCCTCTCGAGGAGACTTCTCTCCCTCCACCACCACCTCCTCCTCCTCCTCCGCCTCCTTCGTCGTGCCAGTAGAGTTTCTCGGCGACAACAACATGCAAACATTCCGGTATTTGCAATTCGAATGCCGCAAAACGCACGCTGCAAGAGAGGGAGAAAGAGAGAAAGAGCTGAGTCTATATCTGCAGCTACCTACCCCTCTCGCGGTACTTCTTCTTATCCTTGCTCCTTTTGTTGCCGCCCCTTAAAAGGTGAGGGAAAAGAAGAAGGCGCCGTCGTCGTCTCCGCGCGGTATACCTATTCTATTAGAGGAGAGTCGCGATAAGCTCCACTTTGGTAAACCGTATATAGGTGTGTATCTCTATAGCTACACATATATATATATATAACCCACGTGTGTGCATGAGTATATGTATATATTGTATATAGCGAGTCAGGGGGGGGGAAAGAAGGAAAACCAGATTTCCGAGGCCGTTAGCGCGCCGCTAACGTATGTGTGTGTGTGTGTGTGTGTGTCTCTCTCTCTGCACGCCGTATACTGCTCGCCCAATGCGAAGGGAAGAGAAATTTCAAGAGAGTCCATGTATTCAAGAGGCTCTTGTTTTTCCCAAACTTTCCGTCTCGCCTATGTCGATGAAACGCGAATTTCGGATCCCCCGAGCTACGACGCTCATTGTTTCTCCGGGTGAAGAGAACTTTTCGTGCGTGCTTGCGTGTGTCTGTGCGTCTATACGCTATCGCGCGCGTATAAGAGATCGAGAGGATACACGTATATGATGAGTAGGATGAGCCATAAAAACGGCCGACGTCTTCGGCCCTATTAACAACCGGCTTCATCTCTCTCTCTCTCACGGCGGTGCACACGAGCAATGCGATAATACGATCTAATAACAGAGTAGACGAGACTCGGGACAGGATGCTGCAGCCTCGGCGCGAGCCGTCGCCGCTGATTGGTCGTCCCCCCCGGGCTGATTGCGCTCCGGCCGATGATTATTGGTGCTATCGAGACGGTCTCTCGCCGCCGATCGTCCAAGGGACTTTCCTGCGTCTCACCATTTTTTTCTTCCTCTCCCACTCTCGCGTCCTACGCTCTCTCAAGGATACACAAGTTTATACACAAAACTGCAACACACTCACGTCCTTTTCACAGTATTACCGCTATCCGAGCGCGCAGTATATATACCAGAGTGAACGCCATCGCAGCTAAACACACCTATTAACGTCTGGAAATGCGAGTTTGATGATCGGTTGCGTTGCGCGCGGCTCATCGTGTGTATAAGCTCATGGAATCCCCCCTTGTGTATGTATATCGCATGTACCGTCCAGTTCTTCGTCGGTCTCTCTCTATACTATATATACGCCGCCGATTTCATCCTCTCCTCGCTCGCTGGTGGGCTGCGCAAAGTATCTCGCGCGATATTGCCGAGACCGGCGATCTCACCTCGATCTCGTCTACGTTTTTCTTTCCGCGTTAATTTCTCGGTAAATTTTCAGGCCTACGCTGTTTACTCTTCACCTCGGGCATATTGAGATCGTCGAGGAGAAGGAGCGAGATTTCCGCGCTCGCGATATGACGCTCCGCTGAAAATTAAAATTTCCCGCGCGCACTCCGGCAATTAATTTCAATTATAAAAATATCAGGCTGCCGTCTTTGCGGAGGCAGAAGACGCCAGGTGTTGTCGGATCGCGCAAGGGACCACCCACGTACACTCGGATATACACATACAGGGAGAGAAAGAGACAGAGCGCGCGAAGTGAGCAAAAAACGAAGGTTCGCCGAGCGGAAAAAAGCCTGATTCTTCCGAGGACGTCGACGACGTGACGCCGTTTCTTTCGACGTCGTTATGTAGACGAGCTCGAGAATATGCATGCGCGGCGGGCAACGTGTCATTATGCGGAGGCTTGTGCGTCTGTATATAGCTGCACAAGTCGCTCTCTGCGCTTATATATCGCACTGTGCTAGTATATAGTGACATTGACTGCAGACTGTATCTGGAAAGCCGGCATTTCGAGTTAACGAGTGGGTGCACGGTTACTCGCTTATTATAGTCGAATACGTATAGCTGCTGTTTTTTTTACTTACGTAATACAACGTGAATTATTCGCTCCGATGCAAAAAGACGTGTAGCCTTTTATTGGGGCGCGTGTATATCGGTGCATATTACACAAAAGTTACTTAATTTGATTTTTATACTGAGAGCGGGATAACCCTGTTACCTGCTGTATTAAAAAAAAGTAAGCATCATTTTCGTATTTCATGAATTCAACTATAAAATGCCAATATTTTACTTGGTTGAAACTAACGATGCGTTCTGGATTTTTGCACTGTAATTATAGAATTCCAAACGGTTGTTTATTCCTCTTGGAAGATGCTTTAAGTATTTGTAGGTCACGAATGGTCAGATAATTTAGTTTTTAAGAAATTTAATTAAATTTTTTTTATGTAGAATCTTCTAAACAGTGCAAAAATCAATATGCCTCTCGTACTTCGTCATTTGCGATTTTGAAGAAAAAAGTACTGATTTTTCGAAATTGAAATTTTTCAAATTATGCTATCTATTTTCTTGCCCTAACATTCGTGCGAGCATTATCAGATAACGTTCTATACAGAATCGCGAAATCTTGTCAACTGCAGCAGAGAAGGATATAGAGAGAGAGAAGAGGTGCTGCTTTCGTATATCTGCTGTCGCAGCGCGATTCGCTGCGCGGAAGCTTTTATTTCACGGCGTCGCGTCCAGCGTCGTACATACACATCTATATATCGAGTATCCGATCGACGACGCGTGCATCTATTTGTCAGTGTGTGTGCGCGCGCGCAGGGTCGAAGCAGAGCTATTCTTGCCGGACGTTCTTTTCTTCGGGCCGGCGCTTCCTCCCCGGGGACCACTCGATCTTTCCGCCTCCGGCTGAGAGAGAGAGAGAGAGAGAGAGAGAAAGAGGAGGAGGTATACAGGACCGACCGGCCGGCTAACCTACGTTAAAGAGGTAATTTGTGTCAGGGCCAATCCGCGTTTCTGACAGAAAGTCCCCGGCTTTCTTTGTGCCGGGAGACGCTGATTTTTCCGCTTCGCGTTACGCGCGCGTACTCTATATACGTATATGGATTGCGCAACCTTGAAAAATCCACGGCGATTGGAATTCTCCTTTCGCCTCGTCTCGTCTCTAATAGAGCCCCGAAAGAATTGCTTTAATTGACCGAAGAAACGGGCCGCGGCGAAAAAAACCATTCGAATTAACTCGCTCGCCGCGTGCAACGGCAATTTTACGCGGTCTATTAGCCGGGAATATAACTTAATAAAAGAGCGCCGCGCGTGGACATCGAATACATTAGATCGTATTAATCCCCGAAAGAAATCTCTCTCTCCAGAGTCATACGCTCTTTTCCCTCCATTCAATTGCCAGCTTTTTTCCTGCCAGCCAAGACGGATTGCCCGATCTCTCTCTCTCTCTCTCGCTCCGTTTCAAAGAGCCGCGCACACCGCACGCGATTCTCCTCTCGCGGGTTACGCACCGCCTGCAGTACAGCTATACGGACACACGCGCAGATAGACGAGTGTACTTGCGAAAGAGACGCGAGCGCCGATGTTATTAATGGCGGGGGGATATCTCCTGGCTGCGTATGTGCCGTAGCGCAATATTCATTAGCACAGATATAGTTGATTATGCGCTCGGAGAGGCCGACAAAGCCCGAGCCTCGGCGTGACGGATTAATCCACTGATTAAAGCAATCCTCAGCGTCGACGTCGCGTATTCCAGCCGTATGCGCGTACGTTACGCGCGTAGTACAATATTATATTAATTTTTGAGAAATCGAGTACAGAACACACGGCTCGGCCGACACGTGCGCCTAGAGATTGTACGTCCCCGAACTTCCTCATTAGCACACACACGTACGCCCGGCCATAAATAAACGCTTGCAATCCAAAAAGATTTTAATTCACGTCCTCGCGCGCGCGAATACGGGAGAGAGAGAGAGAGAGCTTCGAGAAAGCAGGAGCAGAGCGACGAAAAGCGCGCTTTAATAGCGCGTGTACACAGCAGCAGCAGCAGCAGCAACGGCGGCGGCCCCGGCATTCCCGAGGAAATTCGCTAAATTAATGCGCTAAGTGGATACGCTTTGGTTAAGAAGAAAAGGGACTGCCACGAAAGAGCGAGAGAGGGGTTCAAAGGGGTGCCGGAGCAGTATTTCTTGCGCGCGGCCGGCCACTGGTCAAGCGCTGTGTCGCCTTTGGTATTTATCGGCTAAGTTCTCACCTCAGGCTCATTTGTCTTCCCGCCGCCGTAGCTGCTCCTGCTGCTGCTGCTGCTGCTGCTTCGTCGAGTCCGCTCTCTCGTGAAAGCTGTATATATGAGAGGGAGAGACTATACTCCAGCTTTAACTGACCGGCTGGGTTATCAGCTCGGCCGACTACTGATATCTTACCGCCCCATAAAACTCGAGCGGATGATTTGTTTTCTTTTCATTGCTGTTACGCGCTGGTGATGCTGTCACCGCGTTCAAGTGAGGGGGGGTTCGAGGCTTCGTTGATTATTGGCGAGCTTGCGATTGATAGTTTAATTTCTTTTACGAGCTTTTCTACAAAGCGAGAAGCGAGAGAGCACCCTCGGCATTTTACGGAACATAAATAACGGAGTTTGTGTATACAGTACCGTGTACAGCAGTGATGAGAGGGAGAGAGAGAGCAGCGTCGTAATTGGCTTTTACGTCGAGAGATACGCGGCGATTCGACGCCCGTACGGAGTATATGTATATAAATTTTGATAAGAGAGACCTCTTCTCCAGCACACAGCGGTGTATAAAGTGACGATTCGCGCGGGAGTTCATTTTTCTATTTACGTCGCGGAGAGCGAGCGAGAGAGAGAGAGAGTCTGTCGCTCATATCGATTCCCCAGTCAAAAGAGGGGGTTGAGGCGACGACGTCGACGACGGCGGCGGCGGCGGCGGCGGTGGCAGGAAAAGACGTTCTCTCAGCGCGAAAAGCTGGCTTGAAACTTGACGGCAGCGACCCTCGATTCAGAGCCAATCCCGATCCTTTCAGGGGAGCCTCCGAAGCTTCGCTCGTCTCCGATACCGGCTTGTATCATATCGAAGCGGCGCATTTCTCTATTCCACTCGTCGTCCTTTTTTCTCTCTCTCTCTCTCTCTCTCTCTCTCCTGCCTGTCCCGCTTCTTCTTCCGCCGACGTCGTCGTCGTCGTAGTCTCGCTTGCCTTTCTTCGCTGCGCCGCGCGCGCGCGCTGTGTCCTTATGCGAGATTATGCTGATGCTTTACTAGGATACAGAATCGAGAGACTTGGAGAGGTAGTTTACGATGTTTTAGTCATGACGGTACTGTATGGACGCGCGAGAGAGGGTTTACTCCGAAATAAGTTTTTCCAGAGATGTATTATACACGCACACTTGTTTCCATTTCAATGTAGCACAGAGTGCACGCACTGCACCATTCAAATTCGCCGGGATTATCGGCGCACGCTCGTATACATATTATATACAACGCTAAATCACTCGCGAGAGAATATCACTGCTCAGCGCGGTGTACAAGCTTCGCGGCGCGCGCAATGTCAATGTCGACGTTAATGCATCACTTTACGATCGTTGACCCAGAAATACAGTTGCGCAACTCTCGCGCCTACCTACCTATTAGCCGCGCATACACACGCGCGCGCGCACACATCGTGTCCGATCAATCACAATTTTTCAGCATCGTCAGACGTCATCCATCAACGTATCCGAATCTCCTGCTACGGATACTCGTCGGCCCAGCTCTTTATTATAGACAATAGCCCTTCCCTATTGCTTCTTCTTCTTGTTCTTCTTATCCCCCTTCCCTCACCCCCCTCCTCTCGCTTTTTCCGCGCTGATCGCGTCGAGTATTCGGTACACGTATAGGTAGACGTCAGTTCTCATCACTTGCGCGCATATGTTTCGTCGTGTATAGCTCTCTTGCGCTGCGCGCGAGAGAGAGAGAGGAAGGCAATCTCGCCTCTCTCGAATATTCGGCCGATACGTGCCTACGTAGCAGCACATGCGAGCAATATCGCGAAATGCAAGGAGGCTGCGCTACTGCAGGGATTTTATTAATAAAACAGTATAGCGAGAGAGAGAGAGAGAGAGTCTCCCCCCCCCCCACCGGCATTTCATCTCGAGCGAAATTATTGCCGATGTGCTGCTGCGCTGCAGAGTATAGGTATCCGACGAAAAAGTTCGCTCTGTTCTCGGCGCGGCGCATCATTTTTCACGACTCCGCGAGTGTGCGCGCGCGCGCTCTGTGTGTGCGCGAGTGTGCAGTGAGAGCAAGAAGCGGAGGCCCGCCTCGGCGACGTCGAACGTCACTGCGTCTCCTGTAATGCCTCTTTTCTTTCTTCTTCTTCTTCTCCTTCTTCGTCTTCTTCGTTCTACCCCCCTGACTGCCTTGTGCTCTACCCCCCCCCCCCTCACCCCTCCCCCTTCCGTTTTCTACCGTAGCCTGCTTTTCATGCATTTCTCATGCAAATATCGCGATATCGCGAGGCAGAGGCTGGCGCGGCTATTACTGTGCGACTCGCCTCTCCGAGCTCTATATCCTCCTCCTTATTTCTCTGCGCGCGCGGTCGCTTTAATCAGTCAGCAATACGCCAGAGCGATGTTTCTTCGTCTTAGACTCTCGCTGTAATGCATGCGCGCTGCATCGCGCAGGATCCGAGAGGGGCTTCTTGGCTGCGGATCATCGTTTCCGAAAATGATGAATATGCCGTCCATTGTTGTACGCGTCCTCAATCCTGATCCCTCTCCCCCCGTAACACCGTCGGAGAATCTTTTTTTATTTACTTATTTACAATCCGTACGTTAAAATCTTGAATTTTCGTAGTATCCCTGGACCGCTTACCTGCATTATTTAGTCTTCTAATTTTTTTGCGCAAAAAAAATCTGGTTGAACGAAAGCTCTGCGGCGGCGGCAGCAGCAGCAGCAGCGGCAGCGGACACGAATTGAAACTGGCGAAACTATATCGATCAGCGAGCTTTCCGAATGTGATGGAGCAAGCACGTCAGCGGAGTTTCCGTCTGCTTAGAAAAGCATCGTAGCGTGCGTTGCCCGGACAATGACGTGAGCCGCTATCATTTTTCATTCTCATGGGTCACTCTCCGCCGCGCTGCGCGAGCAGTTTCAAGCTTTTTATCCTCTCCGGCGATCTCCTCTCGCTATACACACTACGCCAGTAGGATAAAGAGAATCATCGTGAGAGTTCGGGCCCTGATAAACACGCGATTCTGTCACGCGAAAACCTTAGCCTATCCCTCGTCCTTCCTTGCATGTATATCGCGTGTATTATATTATCTACAATTGTAGGTACACACATACACACAGAGAGACTTATACACTTACACACATCTGATGCAGATCGTTATCCCCTCCCGTGAGCTACTGCTACTATACTACTACTACTGCGTCCAAGCGCTCTGTGTAACGAACTTGGCTAAACAACGGATATCGCTCGAGTGTAGCTGAAGCGCGCGCTGCGAGACGGTGAAAAATCATTGGCCGACAAATAAGTCCATAAAAAGCATGATACAACCGCCGCGGCGCGGTGTTTCTGCCCCGAAAACGCGCCCGAGGGACAGATATTTTTTCCCGTCTATAGGGCATTGAATAGCCGAGGGTTCGAGAGGAGGGAAGGATGGAGAGCGAGAAAAAAAAAGGCGGGAGAAGGAGAGAAGACAGAGGAGGGCTTGGTACGTGGGGCACGTCCGTGGAGCCGGCGCCAATGTATGCCACCCGCATAAACTAACAGGCGCATCGGATTTTACATAAAATTCCAGAGCCGTGGCGTGATTTCGCTACCCGTTCCCAAAGAGACGGACGGAGGAGAGACGTGACGGACCGCCCGAGTTGCGGATGCGTCGCGCGCAGTGTGTATGTGTACATGTGTATAGCCGATGTCGAGGAAAGGCTGAGCGGAATACGCCGGTCGAGGCGGATTTTTTTCTTCGGCGCGTATTTCATGGTCTGCGTTCGATTAATAAATTCGAGCTTGTACCGCGCGCGGCTGTACCTCCGTTATCCCGTCGAAATATGTATAACTTTTCGCGCTGCGGAACGTATCCAGCAGTCCTAGCACGAAAACTAATAACGTCTATTCTCGTAAAGCTTCCGTGTACGTCCAAGTGCGAGGAAAAAAAGCTCCGATACACGCAAACGTCCGGATTCAATTTCGGCTCGTCGACGCGCGGCTGCTGCACTCGTCCCTTTTTGCTCTCGTCCTTGTCGTCGTCGACGCTGCGCCTCGGCCGCGCGCATTGCGCGAAATTTAATTCGCGGAGGAGCTCGGCAGTCGCGTCGCCTTCTCTTTTGTATCGGACGGTTATGGATGCGAATGCGATGGTTTAATTGGGGGGGGAAAAGCGGAAAACGTGCGCCCATCCATCAAGCGACGCGAGGAGTGTTCAGGGCGGCTGTTCGGGAATTCATAGCCGAGCTTGCGACTTGATTGCCTCTTATTGGACGGTTATAACGCGCACAAAGTCGACTCGCTCCGTTGCGGGTATAGGCACAACTTTTTTTCCCGTGCTTTTGCTCGTTTTATTTTTTCAAATTTTTTCGCAAGAAAAGCAAGTTCTCGAGGCGAAAAAAAAGTGGAAACAAGCGGATAGCCGAAGCGGGCGCGCGCTCTCGCGGGGACGAGCTCGCGTGCGCTGCGCGAGGATCTCTCTCGAGCAGCGGCTGCAGCGGCAGCGGCTTGACTAATGAGGCGGCGCGTCCTCGGCTTTATTAGATCGGCGAAGGCAGCTTTCGAGAGCGAGAGAGGAGAGGCCGAATGTCCGCTCCGTTGCCGGCGCAAGCCGGAGAGGGATGGGTATAATGATACGGCTCGGCTCTTCTTATATTTGTCAAACGTCACGCGGCTTGTGCGCCGCGCGGGCTCGTCATCTCTCGGCGATGCTCGAATAATAATCCGGTGTGCTGCAAGTGGTCGCGCGGTCATTATGTAATTATGAAACACGAGCCGGGCGAGGAATCGCGAAAAATTTTCAAGAGCCCGAGAGCGCCAGTATTATAAGCGCGCGAGCGAGCCTCGTACATGGCCTCGGGCTCGGGGGGGGGGGGGGCGACTCTTTGTTTGATCGCTCGCCTTTTTCTTCCTCCGCTCGCGTATACGCGATTATCTTCCGTAATCGTAAATAAATTATCCTGCATTAACTGCAATAATAATAGCGAAAAAGGGAAGGTGGCTAGCGCGTGCGCGCGCGTCCCGGACGGAAAAACGTAAAAAGAATCGAAATTGGTCGGCCGCCGCCGCCGCCGTGCGGACGAGAGGAGCTGCGGCAGTGGATGCCGATGCTGCAGCGCTTGCTTATTAGCGTTTGACGTTCGATTAGTCAAGTGCGGATCCTGCTCCTCCCCCGTGTGCAGCCGCAGAGCCGCGCGTACCTGCGCGAACATCGCTCAAACAGAGAGCTCAAGATCAAAGTCAAGGCCTGGTGCTGCAGCAACAGGCGCCGAGGCATCATCGCTCTTCGCTGGACCGATCAGAGACGAGACGAGATTTTCTCTTGCTATCTCTCTCTCTCTCTCCGGTTGTAATTACGGCCGAAGATGCAGCGGCAGCAGCGTTGAATTCGTATATAAAATATACGCCGGTGCGCGGGCAGAGGGATGTTCGATGACGGTCACGTGCGAGATATAGACTCGGATTATATTGGCTGCTTTATACGACAAGAAATTTATTGCGAAGATTAATTTCGTGACTTATAGTCCGAGACGACGGCTGTTTTTCCTCTTCCACGCTCGTTAATCTTCCCATCGAGTGGAGGAAGTGATAAAACATTGTTTCATTGCGTGTCGTACATAATAGCGGACAATTTTGCCGAAGAAAAGCTCGAAAAAGGCTTTCGCGCTTCGAATATAATCAATCAACTCTTTCTCTTTCTCACACCCCCTCCCCCCCCCCCCGCTCCTCTCCCTCGCTCTCTCGCATATCAAACATATTTGCACATTTATTTCTCTCTCGTCGCGTGCATCGCTAATTAAACAAACAAAATCTCGGTTACGAAAGGATATATCCCGCGCGGAGAGCTGCGTTGAAGAAAACGATTACGCGTCGGCTCGGATCATTTATCAAGTTTCACGGTCCTTTTGAGCCGAGCGTCGCGTTCTTTTCTTAGCCCGTGGCGGCGCACCGCGGTAGGTAAGAATAAGACAGGTAGGACGTGTCTGTGTGTACATACAGCCCGACTCTGACGAAAAGCTCGCGCTTTCAATCGACGGATTATAATACACCTGAGTTTCTGTCGAGGTCGAGAGGATGAATGCGGTATAATGAAACGTAATGTAGAAGCTTTCTTTTCAAAGGAGCTGCTGCTGCTGCTGGTGGTGCTGCTGGTCGACGGCTGTCGGGATTTCGGGGCCTCAAGTGCGATGTGATGTGCGTTAAATATTTGACGGGCTGCGAGTGCGTTTCTCTTCTTAGCTCGGGCGCGATCGCGAGACGAGGCACGGGAGAGCAGTCGAGGGATAAGCGAGGGAAATGACGAGGCGCAATATAGTAGCTCGCGTTGTTGGATATACGTCTGTCTGGTAGTTGGAGAAAGCTTGGTATATATATGCTTTTTGTGAGACTCTCGGATAATGAGAGAATATTCGCGATGCGGCACACACACACGAATGTGAGCTCTCTAATGATGCACGAACGCGGTGACCAGCACGATTTTGGAACACCTGGGATTTCTCCTGTATTCTTCTCGCCGAAACGTATATGCGATCGCACACGAATATTATATTACAATTGGTATATAGAGTAGCGTACATCATTTATTTATAAATAAAAACACGTCGTATACGTATACGGGCAGATTATTCGTGTGTTTCAGCGAAGACACCGCCGGGGCTCTCGCTATTGAATTTGTCGAGGGAAGACAAGTCGAGCGAAGCCGATAATCCCGCAGCGCAGCGTGCTCCACTTTCCTATCAACGGCGCAGTAAATTTAATGTGATACGCCGCGATAGGGCGAAGTAACGGCCCCGCGGTAACACCGCGTTTTCTCTCTCGGTAATGCTTCGTCTCCCTCTTCATTCGCGTAGTAGTCGTAGTAGTAGCGGCAGTAGCAGTAGCATTGTCAATTGATCTATCGGCGAGACGACGAAAAGACTTTTCAGTGCGGTAAGCGGAGAAAAGGAAGTGCGAGAGGATTCAGAAGCGCTTTAACGAAATCTGGTAATGGGAGAGATAGCGACAGGAAGAATTGAGAGCTTGTGCTGCTGCTGTATTATCGGGGAATTGTAAACAATTTATTGAATAGTACACTCGCAATTGACGCAATCGAGGTATATTCTTGGAAAATGTACGAATTCAAGATTGAAAAGCAAAACGTTACGTAAAAGGCCGTAGGTCGTCCTTAAGGTAGCAACGAAACGAGCTTAGCAAAAAGCCCTCGCAAGAATAAATCGGCACGATAGAGGTCGTTGTAGTCGTCGGCGGTAAAGAAGAAATCTGCAATGGGCTCTTAGTGCGTCGCGCGAAGGAGTCTTGCTGATAACGCGAGTCGTGAGTAATGAGCAATGCCCCGAGTGATATCGCACTCGAGGAAGAAGAAGCTTGCGCAGTATGGAAAAGAGTACGCGAAGAAAGAGTGAGTGAGAGAGGGAGAGAGAGCTTCCTACAGGAAAAAAAGAGAAAATAAATGAGGAAGATGTATAGCAGAGAGAACGAGCAAGTCGAACCAACTTTTACTGCTGAAAGTAAAAAATGCAGTCAAGCACCATGAGAGAGAGAGAGAGAGAGAGAGAGAGAGAGAGAGAGAGAAAGAGAGATGTTTGTTCAATTTCTTTCTTTCCGCTAAAATATATATTATATGAGTGGTTTCTCAACCAGTCGAGCGATTATTTTTTACCCCTTCAATTAATATCTTTAAAATATTCTTTAGCAGCCTGTAAGTGTCCCTGAAATTTTACAGATACAGTCCCTTCGAGTTATTAAGAGTCAAAGTTGGTGTAATTGTCATTCTGTGCAATTGGAGATGATATATTATAACAGTATTTGCATGGCTTAGCATGGTCTTTATTTCATGAAAATTAAAAATGTGAGTGTATAATCACGGTAAAAATAAATATGAAATTAGACTTCCGAGAATCTGAGTAATTATAAGTTTTATTTTAAAGAGGTCGTAAAATTGACCGTTCGATGAACCGTTTTGATGAATTGGGAAACCACCTATATATCGTATGTACATGAATATTGAATATTCTTGGTATGCATATGGTAGACATTATTTTCCAAGCATTTTAAAAACGATATGAACGTATATATAGTAGCATCACGAGAAAGTAGCACTCGGTCTGTAAATCCATTCGGTGTCGTTTCCACATCCTGTTTCACTATTTTCTAACAAATAATGTCGGCTTCATTCTTCATTTAGCTTGGCACGAACTGCCGCGAACAACCGCCACTGCAAAGCCTGGAGGCCTCCTCCCGCAGAATTTATATTAAAATGCTAAGAAAAACTCGCTTGCCACAATGCGCGCGAGCAAGCGCGCGCATATACCTCCTACTCCTCTTTTCCTTGCGGAATCGTTAATTTTCTGCTTCCATTCGCTCGCCGTAAATTCGGCTGCCACGCAGAGCCCCGAAAAATAATACGAGGAGGAAACGTTGACCATTATTTTAAGCTTACTCTCCCGCTCGCGAATTATACTCCGTGTGTACGCGTCGAATGAAATAATGACGTCGAACGAGCTTAGCGCCGCTCCGTGCGGTGCCCTTTTTACTGTCTATTTTCTTGAGAGGAGCCCTGCGAATACTGTATTTACATGCGAAGAGGAAGAGAGAGGAGGGGAGTGGAAGTCACTTTTTTCGCGCACTGAATCACGCGCTTGATTTAGGCTTTTTATGCTGTTAGCCAGCGAGCGAGCTCCGGAAAAGGGCTATACCGCTGTGATTAATAAATCTCGGGGGTGTGCAGCGGTGCGATGTATACGCTTAAAATCTTATAGTGACATGTTCATACTAAATTTTACAAACTAATTTATTGAAAAACTTCAAGTCGAGTAACAACTTCGAGTAAGAATGTTCTCATTTCATAATGCATTTTACAGAAAATAGTTTGTCGCAGGGCTTCGTTTACCTTGGCGATATTCCACTGGGCGGAAGTTACTCTCTCCATTGAACTGTACATGCCAGAAACGGACTGACTGTTGCTAGTGCGATCGCGTCAATTGCTTATCGCGAGTGTACTTAAGCTTCATGATAACATCGATGTAAAAACATCTACCGGATTCGAATCCGTATACAAAAAAAACACTTATAATCGGATGTTGTGTAGCCTCTGAAGATCTATCTATCTATAAATGGAATTAGTGTCACCAAAGACTGTGAGGCCATTCAAGACGATCTGATTGGCTCATGTTGTGTCAAATTTTGTACGGGGATCCAAATTTTCATATCTAATTTAAGTTTACTAGATCAACAGCAGCGCGCTTTACGCGCTCTAACCTCAAGTTAACGCGTAAACAGGAAAAATATGAACCGTATAAGGCATCAATATAGCTCTTGCATGACGCATGAAGAGCATGGCGTTTTCAGCGGCTTCACAGCATCAGGTCATGACTTTTTATATTAGGGATTAGGGATTCTAATGATTTTAATTACCCATTTTAATTTAATGAATTTTTTTTTGATAACAAAATTACTTAAGAATTATTATATTTATTATTATATTAATAATTTTATTATTATATTTTTATATTCAACCGTATGATTCGGTTTTTGTTCATACATATTGTGTAACCTAAAACATACAAGAAAAGATGTGAGATCAAGAGTAAATTAAAATGTCACGGCTGTAGACATAAAAAGTAGTGCTTATATCTCATCAATTGAGTCTCGACCATTTGCATTTATGGAATTTAATAATAGTGTTGAATGTTATTAGATCAAGAATAAATAGTGAAAGAAATTAGCGCGTGCTCACTGTTGATCTTGCTTTTGCCTGAAAAAAGCGTACATTAAGGAATAAGAAAAGAATACATTTTTTTTAAAAAATACATTCTTATTTATTTGTTCATAATTGCATTGATTTTGTCCGAGACCTACATTATATAGAATTCAATATTTTTATCGAATAATTACATGTATAAAAATTAATATTAATAAAGAACAACTGACGCTGCTCCAGGTAAAACTATTGCCTTGGTGTCGACCGATGTCCCAGTAGTTAATCCCGACATTAAACTAGCTATTTGAATCGTAGACTTGTCTTCAAGTTTAAGACTTGTTTGTGCATCGATTGTCACAGGCTCATCGGCAAAATTTATAAGAAGAACAACCGTTGGGTTATCTGCCAATCTGCGAACTACGGCTAAAACTTTTTCATCTAGAACTATAAGTTCGAGAGAACCATCTATTAAGGTAGGCGTCTTCTTCAGTTTTGTCATACTTTGGAATATCTTGAAGTGAGAATTCTCAGCTGCTTTTTCCGCTTCTAAATTAAGAGTTTCATAGTTGGTATTAACAGGCAGCCAAGTTTTCGGACCAGTTGAAAAACCAGCATTCGCAGTACTATCCCATTGAAAAGGAGTCCTTTCAGGATCTCTTGAAAACTTTTGATAATTATCTGGACCAGCATGGCATGCAGCTGAGTCTATCGTTTCCTCGTAAGTAAAAAATCTGTCGATCATACCAATTTCATCTCCGTAGTAAATAACTGTAATTCCTGGTAAAATTCCAGACAGAAGACTAATTTGATCAGCTCTTTGTATACCATATCTATCAGCTACCCGAGCGTTGTCATGATTTCCAATAACCCAATTGGTTGTTAAACCTTTAGGAACTAGGCCTAGCCATTCTTCGATTGTTGATTTAAATACGGCAGCTGTTGAATGGTTATTCAAGGGCTGCACAAACATGAAGTTGAAAGGATTACCTCCATAGTCGAAATACTTAATCAACTTTGGGATAGATGTATACACCTCTGCCATCAGGAATTTACCGCCAGTTTTGTGAGTCGATGAGTAGGTCTCCAACAATGATTGCCAGGATTTGACAATCGGATAAACTTCATCCAGGTCTTCAGTGTAGATAGGAATCAAAGCATCGTAGTCATATGGAGGAACTTGTGTATTATTTGATTTAGGTTCATCACGCAGTTCGAGATCTTCGAACAAGCGATTCACTGCATCTAATCGAAAGCCATCTACTCCATGATCCAACCAAAATGTTAAAACGTCATTCATTTCTTTCAGCACGGCTGGGTTGCGGAAGTTCAAATCAGGTTGCTCGGGAAGGAACGCGTGATAATAGTATTGTTGACGCTTTTCGTTCCACTCCCAAGCAGAGCCACGAAATCTGCATAGCCAATTATTTGGTGGGATGTTTTCTCCGTTGGGTCCTTTTTTTGCATCTTTCCAGACGTAATAGTCGTCATAGGGCTTAATTCCATCAACACTCTTCTTGAACCAATCGTGCAGGTCTGAAGTATGATTAGGAACGAAATCAAGCATTACCTTTAAACCTAATTCTTTCGCTTTAGCAGTAAACTTTTCAAAGTCCTCAATTGTTCCATATTCTGATGCGATGTCAGTAAAGTTTGAAATATCGTATCCAAAATCTTTTTGTGGGC
The DNA here is from genome assembly GCA_018906965.1 of Philotrypesis tridentata. NCBI lineage: Eukaryota > Metazoa > Arthropoda > Insecta > Hymenoptera > Pteromalidae > Philotrypesis > Philotrypesis tridentata. Next base: position 4,875,924 of record JACCIB010000005.1, read on the forward strand.
TTGCAAATATTGGCGATAACCATGCTGTGTCGGCACCGGTATCCTTTATGTGTTCCAATTTGCTGGTAATTCCGTTAAGATCGCCGACTCCGTCACCATTGCTGTCCATGAAGCTCCGGGGATAAATTTGGTAGATCACACCAGATTTCCACCAGGTGGTAAGGTCCTGTACGGGTTCGTCGGCATTTTTGACATATAATGCCGAGACACCAAGTACTGTGAAGGTAAAACTTAGTAATGCTACAGTCTTCATGATTTCAGGAATTGTACTGAATTGAACTCATTTCTCGAAGTATATTTATAGGAAGTGAAGTCCTATGCAATGTATTATCTATAATGTTATCGCGTTGGCTTTACAAAGAAATATTTGCCATAAAACATTGTATTATGATTTCTATACTAAAAAGACAAATTATATGACTCTATTATTATATTGCGTAATGAAATCGCTCATTTTATCCCAAAGATCATTACAATTTCACGAAAATATCAGAGGTTTCGGAGAAAAATGAGATTTCATCGCAGCCTCTGTTTACATTGCTAAGACTCCAAGATTTAGAAGCATGACCGAATTGAGGTAACGTATACATCATAAAGAGACGCTATTAAAAAAATTGGTATATTATACGCTGATAACGTAATCGTATCAATAAGACACATCTTGATGGTATAATCAAACAGAAGTTCTTCATCATTTGTGTAGTTCCTTCGTTAAAGAGTGTTCGCAAAAATACGTTTACGATTTAATTTAAGCTTAAAATTTCGCTTGATTGCAGTAATTAGATAACATTCATTGTAACATCAGTTTTTTCATTCTATCCAAAAGTTAATTCCAATCAAATAAAAAAGCAACGAAACAGTTAATTCCAATCAGAAAAAAACAACAATACCCTTCGAGAAAAATATGAAGCAGATTTTTTTTTTAATACATCTCGTATCGCAAACTCGAGATTATGAATCGCGCCTACAAACTCCGAAATTGGGTGTATACATATTTGCATACTTTTTGTATCACATCTTAAAATTCAACATCAGAATAAGATACCGTACGAGTACAAAGACGAGTTTACTGCAAAATTTATCAAAAAAATACAAAAAGATTACGCATAAAACCTTCGTTTTTATGCTTCGTTTTTATACAGAAAAAAAAGAATACCGTGCGCCAGAAAGTTCTATCGTGTCGGCGAAAATGCCATATGCATTGAATACATCGACCAACACTTTTTCACAAAGCTCGTCGAGATACGACTCGATATACCCAAGCGCACATTCAGCTTTCGTCCAACATTCCTTATCGGCGCAGAAGCGCAAGGAAAACGTTTTCTCGAGTTTCCATCTTTACTGTCGAGTGTGATGATGATGATGATGATGAGCCCGCCGCGAAGCCGGGCAAAGTTTGAATTTATTAAAATTATTTAAAAACCCTTAAGAGCGCATCTCTTCATCGTCATGTTCCGAATGAAAATATTCAAGTTTCAGCGAGGATTTTCAGCTGATTCAGGAAACGCCGCGCGACTTATACGATAGCGTCTACATCCGCGTCGCGTTATCAGCAACTCTCTCTCTCTCTCTCTCTCTCTCTCTCTCTCTCTCTCTCTCTCTCTCTCTCGGGGCGCAGCAGGAAAAGAGCGCAAGCGAGAGCGACGGTGATGCACATCCCCCTTCGCTGAACAGTTCATTTATTATGCGGTTAGTTATCGCGTCTTTTCGTCTGATTTCCCTGGCAACAATGCCGCCAAGGTAGACGCCCGGTCTTAGCCTGTCGTCACGTTTAGCTGCTGTCTCTCTCTCTCTCTCTCTCTCTCTCTCTCTCGCTGATCCAGTGACGTGCCGAACCATACGTCAAGCTGCAAAACAGCCGCACCCTTGTACGTCTATACGCATCTACGAGGTGCTTTTCCGTCTGCAGCGACTATAGAGACGCACTTTCGAGATAGTCATTTTTTTTCTTTTTGTCGAGATTGTCGGACTTGTTTGACTGTTGCGTTTGGAGATTTACGGTGATGTATAGTTCGCTATAGTAATGACGTGTGAGAATGGATGATAAGATGTGCGTCTGTATGTGCAGTGGTTTTCCGATTCAGATTTTACTCCTGAACATGGTTTTTTAGAGGTATGTATATTGTGTAGGCACGACCGCGAATCAGGAGAATCGTATTATCTGTGTTTGAGTTAAATTTATGTTTTTAAGCTTTATTTTATGTATTGTTGGATAGGATTACGCACATTTTTGTGGCAAGAGAGAGGCGCGTAACGTAAAATTGTTTTATTTACAGAAAGTGTAAATATGTACTCCAGTGAGATCAAAAACATCTCTCTCCTGCAAGACAATATTTGTTTTAATAAGAATAATGCTAAGAGTTTATGGTTGATTATTCTAAAAAAATTGGTTGAAATAATGTAGTCTCGTCTTGAAAATTCATTTTAAACTATTATGTGCAATAAGTTTTTTGGCAACAAGTGTAAAGTTCATTGCACTGCAAGAGATCAAAAAGCTTCTTTTTTGACTCTCACAAGAAGTCGCAGTTGAAAACATAACTATTACGGGGTATCAAATAGAAAACGTGAACAATGTAGTTAGCGTATAGACCAAGACTTTCAATATCATATTTTAAGTCTGTACAACTATTCATTGATAGCGTGAAGCTCTTCATTGGCTACCAGTCCGCATATCGCCTATACTTTTGCAAATCTCACGAGATCATCAAAATTGACAAACACGAATGTTAATCACGCGCATAATGCTTTCAAACCTGTCCACTTCCTTTAGCTCTCATTTTCTGCTCGAAACTTCTTCTGAGAACTTTTGAAACCGCATCATCTAAACATACATATATAATATATATATATTCTACACGCTCGACACCTTCAAAATATCCTTCGTAAGCTTTTGACGGTCTCTCTCTCTCTCTCTCTCTCTCTCTCTCTCTCTCTCTCTCTCTTGCGACCCCAAAAGCGAGTGTATACCATCTCGCGACCACATAGAGTTGCAGCAGCGAAGCTCGTTGATGGATGAACGACGACGACGACTCGCTCGAGATTTCCTTCGCTTCTAGATATATGACATGTTTATGCGAGCCCGAGCTATCTGCATAAATAAGAGAGAGAGAGAGAGAGAGAGAGAGAGAGAGAGAGAGAGAGAGAGAGAGAGAGAGAGAGACTGAGAGAAGTCGTCATTGTGTGTAGTTGGATAATAAGGCCCAGCAGCAGCAGAAGCAGCAGCGGTGGTAGCGTTTATTCGACAATACCTCCGACTCGAATGAAACGTGCAACTCTTGAACTGGAAATAATAGAGTCGCGTGATGATTAATTGACGCGTGCAGTATGAGTTTGCGGCTGTATATATGTATGTGGAGCGCGCGCGCGCGCGTGCGCGGCTATATATGCGAGAAGGACGCCCACCTACGTCGTGCGCGCGTATGTTTAATTGCTTCGGTTCCTTTTGTCGAGCACTAAATGGCTCTGTTGGAGCAAGTGGGCTTGTGCTCTGCCGGTCTAATGAATCCTGTTTACCCGGTCTTTTTTCGGTGATTAATTTGTTTATCGGATATATTGATTTCAAATTTTTTTTCAAGCCTCGCGATTACGATTACATAATAATGATCCGAAGTATCGTTAGTCTGTATTTGCTCTTGAGGAGGCGCTCTTGAATTAGAAAAGACTTGTCGAGTACTGCCGCGCACGTGTGCCCGCACGTGGAGAGCTTCTTTGGAAAACACCAGGTATACACAGGTCGTTCCACAGCTTTTCACTCAAGCAGAAGTCACGATGCAATATAGATCATATCGGTATACTTGATTTTGGGATGACTACCAATTGAATAAGCTTAATGGTAGTGTAAGACGAGGTTACGAGGGTGAAGGGTTGCCCGCATAACGGCGGTAGGTGGAGCGCTTAAGAGTCGCGCGTTATTTTTATTACTCACCACCAGCCTTTAAAACTGGCCATTTCCAGAAGCCTTAATTGTCGCGCACTTACACGGCTGATATACGACTCTAATGAAAGGTAAATTTAGAGCCACGTTCGGCGAGCGTCCCTGTACGCGACAGAGAGCTATGAATTTTAATTCAGTTGTGTCATAAATTTTATCGAACACGCGTATAACACGATCGTTGTGTCGACAGCTCGTCAATGTTATATATTCCTCCACTATAGTTAGAGCGTCAATATTATCTTTCTTTTCATCGACCACGCGATATAGAGGTCCTGCTAACGTAAAGACCACATTATATCAATATTCTAATTTCTTTAAATTAAAGAAGCTCTTGTGTACAACGTAAAAGTCCTTGCGGCAGTATACGCTGGTTGAAAAATCAACCAGCCGCAGTAGGAAAGAGAAAGAGAGAGAGAGAGAGAGTGAGAGAGAGAGAGAGAGAGGAGAGAGCTATCGCGAAAAAGAGTTTTGAAACAGCTCGGCAGCCCCTATATTATAAATATCGCTCCGCGTGAAAGATGGCGCAGACAGAAGCAGGAGGTGGTGGTAGTGGCACTGCCAGTGGGTGGAGCGGGCTGGGAAGGTTAAAGGAGTGGAACAGAAGCAGAATTAGCATAATCAGAATAATTTCCACCAGCTGACAGCGCCCTCATTCTTTTTCCCGCGAGAGAACGACGATTCTCTCTCTCTCTCTCTCGCTTTATTTTCCAAGTCGCGGGAGCGTTGTTTTCCGCCAGTGGCACAACTGCACGCCCCCGAAGGCGCGAAAACTCTCTCTCTCTTTCTCTCTCTCTCTCTCTCTCTCTCTGCCTCTCTGTGCACCAAGTTTCTGCTTCTTGCTCGAGTATAGAGAGCTTCTTCTTCGGTATTTTTAGTCCTATTTACGGCGGCATGGTTTAAGCTCTGAAAAACCGTAAATATATCGCTTCTTTAGTCGGCGAAGAGAGAGAGAGAGAGAGAGAGAGAGAGAGAGAGAGAGAGAGAGAGAGAGAGAGAGAGAGAGGATATTAAAAATTGTTGAATATTCAAAACTATAGCGAGAGAAATAATAATTCACAAAGAGGGGGAGAGAAATCGGCTCATTTACAATCGAACGTGCTGCAGGCTGCCGCCACATACGGCATATGGATACATAGCCAAAGGAGCGTGAGCCAGTAGGTGTTAGTGGAAAGTTGCAGGTCACGTATAGTTTGGATACTTGCCGCAGTATGGCGCATGTCAGAGACTGAGAGAGAGAGAGAGAGAGAGAGAGAGAGAGAGAGAGCCGGGGGCCCCCCCTCTTGGAATATATCAAAGTTCATGCGTTTCTATACCTAATATCACTGACGTGCAGCAGCTCGCGCTTTCCTCCTTCTTTCGCGCAGCGGCAGCTGACTTTCTTCTTCACGTGCGCGCGACCAGATCGTCTATAGCTGGAGAGTCTGTGCCACTCTCTATTTCCCTCTGCGTGTGTGTGTCTCTCTTTCTCTCTGTCTGCGCGTCTGTGAGGAAGAGAGGGAGTTTCTGATCTTTATTCATTCTTTGCCCTTTCCCATTTCAATTTTTCTACGCTTTAACCGGAAAGAGGAGGCTCCACCCTTCCGACCGCGCTAAGAATCTCAACCCGCGCGTCTCTCTCTCTCTCTCTCTCTCTCTCTCTTTTGGCGGCAAAAAATTCTCCCAGAGCTCTCGAGATTTTCTTGCTGCGTCTGGCTCTCTTGCTTTTTTTCGGAGCTGAATAAAATTTCAAAATGTCACTGGTATTTCGGATTCTTTCCTACGAATTTCTCGAGAAAATTCAACTTCTTCCACTTTTTCATTTTGAATTTTTGATGAGCTAAGCTCATCCATTATCAAGCTGTTGTAAACCTTAATATTAACGTTGTGCAAATTGAGAAATTTAGTCCCTTCTACGAACTACTCTATGCACTGACTCAGGTATAAATGTGGAGAGCTGGGCGTAATTGCGTATTAAGAGCAAGTGGTAAGCCATGAACAACCCTTTAAATGGTGCAATATACCTGCTTCGGCTAGCGGCTACGGCTCTACTGACTCGATTGCTGCAGTACAGTGCAGGAAAAAACAGAGCCGTTCCGGCGTTAATAACGAATACGAACTGCCGAAAATGATGAAATCCCTGACAATAAGTCTCTACGTAGAACGAGGAAGAAGGTTTCACGTGAATTAATAACAAAGCGTGAACAAGTCAGCTATATATATATAGCGAGAGGGGGGGGGGAGAGAGCGCAAAACTAAGTGGAGAAATTCGAACAATATCTACATACAGGCGTCACAGGAAGACTTGCTACGTCAGCGGCACTCGGATCCACGTCTATCTGTCAGTTTCCAGTCTCAAACAAGATGGATGGCTGGCGAATGGAAATCATGGCTGAAACTTACCCCACTCGCTCTCGCTCGCGTTCCGACCACCCCTCGCTCGCTCGCGAATTCAATGCCTCTTTCTCTCGCATATAGCTCCCTTCTGCGCTTTGATGCCAATGCTCGCTTTTCTTTCATATCATTCCTCTCCCTTCACTCCACCCTGACAAATATATCCGAAAACTGGGGCTGCGCAGCGTATTAGAAGCTTATTCGCAAGAAACACGCGGACTTACTCTCGGCGTGCCGTGCGCGGCGGCGCTCGTTGATTACACTCGCGGCAGTTTTTGCGACGAGGAAACGCGAAGAAAGTCCGAAACGAGGGACCGCCGTAACTGTAAAGTCGCGTAATCGAGCTGTAGCGCGCGCGGCCAACTACTGCGCCAAGCGTAAAATCGAATATCTGCCATGACGGATAACTGTGAATCTCATTCGCGCGCGATCGGCCACGCAGTCGCGAGCGCGCGGCCAGTTCCGTTATTTTGCATTCTCACGCTGCGCTTATCCGTGCAGCCTGTGTGTATCATTGCGCGGCTCGGAAACTTACACGTGTTCTCAACTGCCTTGCCGTACGAGCGTACAGCTGAGCGCTGTGCCTTATCCGCGCTCCTTTTTTCCACTGTAAAAACGAGCTCGACGCGGATTATTGTAATTTAGCCCCGCCGAGATGGGGAAAAAATTCAATTTAGCCGCGATCGTCGGCTTATCGTGACGGATTGGGGAAACTGGTGACCCAGATTCGCGCCTGGTTCCTTCAAGGATCTTTACTTGGGATGAGGATGTATTTCGAAATAATGCAGAATGCAATTATTGTATTTTAGATCAGTGTATTTAACTCAATAGCGATTTTTCGGTAAAAGTACATGGAGAAATCTTGTTACAATTACGTACAAAACTGGTAGTGACTCATTCGCGCGCTTACACATTTGTATAAAACAAGTATATATTTACATGTAAGTGTTCTATTGTAAATACTTAAAAAAAAAAATTATAAAAATTCGAAAAAGAAATGAATTATGCGCATCGTCAAGAGGATATGTTTCGAAATATTGCAGAATGCATTGATTGTGTTTTAGATCAGTGTATTTGACTCAACAGCGATTTTTCGGTAAAAGTACATGAAGAATTTTTGTTACAACTGCGTACAAAACTGGTAGTGACTCATTCGCGCACTTACACATTTATGTAAAACAAGTATATATTTACATGTAAGTGTTCTATCGTAAATAATTAATAACAATTATAAAAATACGAAAAAGAAGAATTATACATATTGTTTACAGGATAAATTTCGAAATATTGCAGAATGCATTGGTTGCATTTTAGATGAGTATATTGGACTCAACGGCGATTTTTCGATAAAAGTACATGGAGAAATCTTGTTACAACTGCGTACAAAACTGGAAGTGACTCATTCGCGCGCTTACAAATTTATACAAAACAAGTACATATTTACATGTAAGTATTCTATCGTAAATACTTAAAAAAAACTAAAAAAATTCGCAAAAAAGTAATATACACATCGTCAAGTTTGAACCAAACTAAATATTTACAATGTTCGTTATGCGAAACGTGTTCACAAATTCGTCAAGTCAAGCTGCTGACTTTCCGGACAGTCGTTGAGAATGTCTTGCAGGATCGTCGAGGTCGTTTCGATGGACGAAGTGGCTTGGTAAGGATTCAGCCAAGGCAAGACGTCGGAATTGATCGCGGCGACATCGCACGTCTCGGTTATCAGAGGATTCGCCGGGGCCGAGTAAGTCTGCGGCGAGGTCTGCTCGACCAGGCTGTACTGATTGTTGCAACTCTGAACGGAATACTGGTGAGACGGAAGCTGCGGCCAGTATTGCTGCTGTTGCTGCTGTGGGTACAGCAATGAGATCCTGCTGTCCTGCCTTGATGGCTGTGCAATGTAGCTCGGCGATGCGCTTTGGAACAAGTTACTTGTCGTTTCTGTGTAGTTGCTTCTGTTAAACAAAACAATGGATTGATTAGCGATATTGTCGTCGATGGATAATATTGGAGAAAAATTAACGGAATTGAATGACTGCAACATACCTTGGATTCGACAAGTTAACGTGGCTTGGAATCGTGCTGCTCTGAATGTATGGGTAGTTCGAGTAAGGTCTCGACAGAGCTTCGCCGTTCGTCGTATTGTTCAATGGATACTGGTTGATCGACGAAACTCTCGGCTGCATCGACCAGTTGACGTTGGTCTGCTGCAGCGGGGAAAGCTGCTGCGACTGGACAATTTGCTGCTGCTGTTGTTGCTGCTGCTGTTGTTGTTGCTGCTGCTGCTGCTCAGCAATGTTTATGTCCAAAAGCCATTGAGCGTCAGATGTTCTGACGGGCGAATTCTGAGGCGAGCGAGACGAGTTCTTACTTCTGTTGTTGCTGTTGCTGCTGTTGTTGCTGCTGCTGTTGTTGCCGCTGCTGTTGTTGCCGCTGCTGTTGTTGCCGCTGCTGTTGTTATTTATGACGATGGGACTGCTCGGCCTGTCCTCGGTGTTATTGCTCTTGCTGTCGACCGGGACTCGCTGCTGCTTCTTGTATTTCATGCGACGGTTCTGGAACCAGATCTTGATTTGGCGTTCGGTCAGCGCGAGCGTGGCGGCCATTTGGATGCGCTTGGGCCGGCACAGGTAGCGGCACTGGGTGAACTCCTTCTCAAGCTCGACCAACTGCACGGACGTGTAGGCGGTGCGAGTGCGTTTGCACTTTTTCTTCGGTTCTGCAAAACAAAATTTTTTTTACTTAATAAAATGAAGAATTTTTTTGCCCGAGGCGAGGAGAAGGAGGAGGAGGCGACATCAAAATTTTGAGGTGACGAAACAAGACGAGAGTGAAAGGAAGTACTAATGTCGCGCGGCTGGTAACACAAAACTTGCGGAGGATTTCGCTGCGGGAGACCTGCTATCCCAGGAGGAGGCTTCTGTTCCCGCTGCGAGCCTCAAAGCCTCGAGTGCCGCGCCACTGATACGGGATTAAACGATTCGCTCTGAATTTACAAGCAAAACGATTACTTACAAGTAATCTCTCCTGGGCTTGAGTGGAAAGCCGCGAAATTGGAAAAGAAGACTCTAGAGTTTATTCTCGCTTTTTAGATTGAATGAAAAAAAAAATTGTGAAAAACCGAAAGTTGGGAGAAGACAAGTGTCGGTGACGAAATTTTTCGGGGAATTAACGAATTTCAAAATCTTTTGTCCTTTAAAACGCGGTCGCGATAGCCGATTACGACACTTTTCGAGGTATCTCTCGGGTTTCTATTGACGGGAATTCGACGTCCGTACGGCCTCTGCTGTAAGTGCCTCTAATGCGCGCGTGCCTCGGGGCATCTATTGACGCGCGAGTGTGCATTTCAATCGTTCGATAGACAAAAATTGTGAGGATTTTGTTTTTTTTGTCGAGTAATGAAGTGAAACGAAGTTAATTCTCGAACTGTAGAACTGCGGAGTCACGGATGAATTTGGAGAAAAAATGTTTTAAAATCTCACCTTCGTCGAACGTTTCCGTGGACGTGCGGAGCTCGCGTTTCCTCTTGAGCGGCCGCTCATCTGCAACGGAGTCAATAACGTAGTTTCGCTGCGGCATCGTCATCGGAATCTGATGTAACTGCTGCTGCAGTTGCTGCTCGTAGGCGAACTTTTTGTACTCCTCCTCCACAGTCCAGTACTGTGGCTGCTGCAGCTGTTGCTGCGGCTGTGGCTGCGGCGGCGGCTGCTGCTGCTGCTGGAGTTGTTGCTGCCTCTGCTGCTGCTGTGGCTGCAGTATGAGAGTGCCATTGGAAAAATGACTGTACTCGTGGACACTGGAGCCCGAGGTGGACTCGGGGACGCTCGTTCTCGAGGACGACGAGTTGATACTGGCCGGCGAGGCCGGATAGACGTGCTCGTCCTTGTCCTCGTATCTCTGGCGCACAGCCTCCATGTGGAGGCTGAACTCCGCGAGAGTCATCTTCTTCTTGCTCTTATCACTGCTGCACTGCTCGGCAAGGGGAGGGCGATCGGTTATGGTGGTGTTGCTCTTCTCGTTAACACTCGGCGAACTGGCTCTGAGCTGATGTGCTCGGCTGCTGAGAAGCTCGTCGACTGACATGATGCAGTGAGAGCTCGGCGAGTTTATATATGCCGAGCCGGGCTCTATCGAAAAATCGGCCGACAGGGGTCGAAGGGACCGCCCTGTTGGGTCCCCGTCTCGGCAAATCCGAGAGCAAGAGACAGTGCTCTCCCTCCCCTCCCCCCCCCCCACTACCCCCTGCGGAATAGTTGCAAGTGCGGCTACTGCCCGACGCAACGGCGACGGGATCGGTACAGTGTCGGCTGGTGGAAAGGCGCCTCGCTAGGCTATGACCTGTCCGTCAGACGGAGGGGGCGTGATTAGGACGACCTAGTCTAGACAGGGTGATCCATGCGGCATTGGCTGCGAGGCCGAAAATTTTTTCTCGGAGACGATTTTACGATTGGCGGATCGGATCGGTGTGTCTTTAAGTGCGCTGGAAGGGGATGCGCTGGCTCGCCTCGATATCGCGGGATCTCGAAGCTTCTTGTCCTTCCTTCTCTCGAGACGGGGAGAATCGCCGGTGGTGTGAATATTTTAATAAGAATCTGCAAATTTATGGCGCTTTGTAAATCATACGTTTCGTTCGCTTTGCGAAGAAGCGAAAGCCACTGGCGCGACGGCCGCTTCATAATGAGTTTAAGCGACTCGACGAACGTTGCGGAGGTGTTTGTTTATGTGCATGCCGTCAAAGCTACATTCGTACAATGAGCATAATTGAAATTGATAACGAATCACCAAGACCAAGCGTTGCAAACAACAGTTGCGGATAAGCTTGGGCTTGCGAAATTCGCAACTGATCGAAAGTCTCACGAACGAGCTCTCGAAAGAAATTATTTCGAAAATTCACGTCAAACTCACCTCGATCGCGTACGGCCGCTCAGGTCGGACCTCCTCGCTCTGCACAACGCGCGAACCGCAGCCTCGTGCTGTTCGAAGCTCCGAAATTCGACGACAACTAACTGGAAAATCGTTCGGAAAAGCGCAGCGAGTCGCATTCTCGCGAGGCGCTTTCACCTGCGCGCGGGCCACGGTGGCATATCTCCTTCTCCGCGCTCGTCCGTTTCAATTGTCACCGACACGAGCCCTCTCCCTCCACACGCGCTCGCATCGTGCGCTCGTCACCGGCGATTCGCCCGCGGGGCTCGTTTCGTCGTTTTTCGATGTGTCTATGCAATGCACGCGTTGTTACACGCCGCGCGTTCGAGGAAAAAGATGGACTTCGCAACGCGCGCCGATAAGCGGCCGAGCTATTTTGAAAGACGAGAACAAGTGTGCGCGGGAAAGAAAAACGGAGAAGAGAGAATGGGACGCGGAGCGGCTGGACTTTCCTCGTCTGCGAGGGACACGCGTCGTATATAAGTGTGCACAGATATACGTGCGCGTGTGTGTAGCCGACGGCCGATTGCGAGAGGGAAAAAAAAGAGTACAGCGGACGGCAAAAAGCTAGAGGAGGATGCGCGCGACTGTCAATCCAATCGCCGCCCGCGGGGGTGACGAGACGTGGCGAGAAGAAGAAGAAGAAGAAGAAGAAGAAGAGGACGAGGAAGAAAGAACGAGGGAGAGGATAAGAGGGAAAAAGCGACGGTTAGATGAGTCTTTCTCTCTCACTTGCGCGCTTGCGGGATCCGCGCCGGGGAGATTGATCGGCGTCATCCTGTCAGGACGTTTCTCGGCCGATCCTCGCACTTCCAGATATATATACGCGCGGTTATATGGCTCGTATATATTTTCTCGTTCTTGCGACCCCCCCGTGCCTATCTTTCTTTCGTCTGCAGTTTTATGCGCCCGTCTTGCCGCGAATTTCGTCCATTTGTCGGCATTTTTTTTTTATGTCGAGCTCTTCGTTGACGCTACCGTTCTTCGGGGCTCACTTGGATTGTTATTGCATTGTTAGAAGACGGCGCGACGTCCGACGCTGGACAAAGCAGTTTCTTACGGACGGACACGATTAGCTCGACGTCACTTCTTAGAAATGCGAGAGACTCACCGGACGGCCGATCGGACGTTCCGCAGCGAGCTGTCGTAGCGTCAATAAAACGACGCCGAGCGAGTGTTGAAAAATATTACGAAAATAGTTTGATGTACAGGTCGAAAATTATGTGACGTAATTACAGAAATTTCCCGACATGAATTCTCGCAGCGGTCGTAGAAGCGCTAAATAGCTTCCAGTTCACTGCCATTTGTTCTGTACTTAGATTAATATAAAGTGTACCTGCAGGCCTCTTGAACATTCCGAGAAGTGGGCGTGTATACGGTATTGCTCGGCCGCTAATTCTTTTCTAGCAATCAACTTTTTGCTCGTGATCCCGTTTCCGCTCTCTCGGCGAGGGTTCGGCTCGATATACACTATACATGGGAGTGTGAATCTCGAGAAAAATAGAGCCGACGAGGCATGATGCTGTATGATTAAACTTGATGTATAGATATATACTTCTTCGACGGCCGCCGAAAAAAGGAACCGCACGAGCGAAGACATCGATTTAGGAAATAATCTTGATAGCGACGCTGAAAGGAAAAATCATTTTCATTCGAATTTGGCTATTAAACAAGAACGCACTGAATTTCAGTGGCTCGGACTGAAAAGTTTTCCGATCTGAATCAGTTAAAATTGTTGAGCAACATTGATCATTGAAGAGAAAAGAAAGATTCCTTAAGACCAGCGGCGGGTTTCGCTGACCGCAAAAAGTACGGGAGAAAAAAAGCAGAAAGCTCAGAACCGCAGCGGCACAGCGCCGAGCGCTAATTTATCTTGCGCGGCTTTTGCGCTGCCGACCGAGCAAATAACGCGCAGTTACCGAACTGAATTATACAAGCCATTGCAATTAATTAGTCTTAATAAAAATTATACGAAGAGTCGCAATTATAAGCGGAGCGAGAGGCGAAGAAAAGTCGAAGGGGCCGGTCGAATCGCCGGCTAGGAGAGAAGGGCGCGGGATGTAGAGGAGATATAGAGAAGCGAGGAAGGAGGGTCGGGTTGCTCGCCTATACAGCGGCGTATCGGAAAAAGAGTCCGAGGGAGCTGTAGCGAGCGACGAAGAGGAGGAGGAGGTGGAGGGTACAGCGAAGCGCGAGAAAGAGGAAAAAGCGAAGGAAGAAATGCAGAAGGAGACGGAACGCCTGTATACGCGCGGAGAGAAAGAGTCGTCCGGAGTCCGGGATGAGTCCGCTCGCCGCGTTGGCCCGGAAGAAAAGAGAGTCACGAGGCTCGCTCGCTCGCCGGGCCGAGGAAAAACGAAGCGAGAGTAGCCGCCGCGCACGTGTATCCATGCGTACAATGTGCACACGTATACGTACAGAGAGCAGACGCGCACACAGAGGTAGTAGTAGATACTCACTATAGGCATGTATATATAGGTATATGTAGGTATGGAGCAGAGTTGCGCGCTTGCAAGCTCCGCTCCGCGAAGAGAGAGAGAGAGAGAGAGGAAGCGAGATAAAGAGCGAGACAGATAGATGGAACGCAATCCCGGGGGCCGTTTTAAATGAGTCAGCGTTTTTATGCCCTGCGCGCGCGCGCGCGCGATGTTGTCAAAGTGCAAACAGCGTCCGATATAATATATCATCCGTTGCGCAAGCAACCACCACCACCACCGCCGACGACGACGTCGGCGTCGACGACGAGGAGGACGACGACGTCGACCCCCGGATAGCTCTGTGGGCTGGGGTATATAAGCGCCCGCCGACAAACCCCCGCGCGACAAGACAGCGAGGTGGCACCCGAGGTTAGAGGGCCACTGCTACACACACACACACACACACACACACACACACACACACACACGGGTGTATGGATGTGTACATGTGCTCGCAGCGAGAGAAGGGGGTGAGGTATAAATGGAGATAACGGTGACATCGTTCGGCTATAGGGGGTGCGACACACTCTCACCCTCTCCTACGTAGAGTCAGATGCTCGACCTTGAAATCTTTGCGCTTTCAATATTAGGAGCCCGAGTTTTTGGGTTTTGAGGCTCGAGTAGGTATCGAGCTAGAAAGAGGGCTGAACGTGGACCGAATTACCTCGGGCGCGCGGGTTCAATAAATTGTAAAATCCCCGAAATTTACCGAAGTTACAAAGGATAATTACACCTATCGCCATGTGAGAACTAAGCCGCGCGTGCTCATGCACGATGCGCAGCTTATGCGGGAGTAGGAGAGCCCCCCAGCGAGTTTTCCACCGAAAATTTACGGCTTCTCGAATGCGAGCGCACGTGCGTAATGCGTATACGTATACGTAAGCGTAAGAAGGAAAAAAAAACGTTATATTTAAAAACCAATTACCGCGCCACTGCCATCGCGGCGCTTTACTCATACAGCTCTCCTATGTACGCTCGGCAGCGTCATTAGAAAAACGTCGCGCAGAGACAGACAGCAATAAGTCGTAAGCCAACGGCGAGTACATTATAGCAGTCATACGAGGCGCACGAGCGCGCGCGCGCTCGCTGGGTTCTTCATTTAACGAGTGCGTTTTAATGCGTAACAGGAGCTAATGGGCGGCTAATTGCGAAGTTAAGTGGCCCCGCGTTTTCGTCCGTGTCCCATAAAAATCGCAAGCTCGTTTTGATATGTAGATCGGACATTAGTACCTCGTTGGCTCGGCGACTAATATATATGTGGATATCGCCGGGGCATCGCTGAACGAGTCGCTGACGAATCGTCGCGTGTGCATGATGCTCGCTGTAATGAGGCCCTTCGATTTTCACTTGAGATTACCCTCGATCGTTACGCGAATTTCTCCGATGGCGCGTCTTCCCCAGCGTTATCCAGTTAATCGAGCGTCTCTCTCGCTCCTTCTATCTCTCTCTCTCTCTCTCTCTCTGTTCCTCAGCACAGTGTGCGTGGACGAATTTGCCTTTGACAAAACGCTAATAGCGGTTTGATAGCAATCGATGTGCATAACAATACTATTCTTTTTGTATACCCGAAAGTGGTTCTATTTCTGCTTTCCTGTTTTAATGAGTTTTTGTTTACTAGTAAACTGGTTGACATAAATTTTCTGAAAATTTACTTGAATAATTATTCACAATTTTTTTTGCGTTCTTAATCGATCAATCAATTTGTTCTTAACACACCTTCTGCAAGTTAAAATAAGTCTTGCAAATAAATCTTGCAAATAAGTCTTGCAAATAAGTCTTGCAAATTAAAATTATTGCAGTGTTGGAAAATTCGAAATTTACTATAGTATTCGAAGACATACTATAGTCATAAAATTTCCTGTAATCCGTAACATGTTTATTTTCCTAAAAATCATATAAAAGTCAACGAATAGACAAAACTACGTAAATGGCCAACGGTTAATAACGGGATAAATCAAGGATTTGGCACTCGAGGCGTATAGTAGATGCAAAAATTTAAATCCAATTAACGTCCACAATAAAAGTTAGTCTATGGTCTGGAGACGGTAGTCGGATCGTCGCAGGGGATCGGCACCGGTCCTCTTCTGCACCGGATTATATACATTCACCCACAAAGAGAGAGAAAGAAAGAGAGAGGCTTACGCTAGGTATACCTGAGGTATACAGCCCAGCCCATATAAGACCACACTGGCGACGTCTGGACGTGCGGAGGTAGTCCGGTGCTGGGGGTCGGCATTTCCTTGGAATATGATGTCTCCCTTCTCTATCTCCGCGTCTCTATATCTCGGACCACGATTTTACCCATAGGTATATACACGTCTACCGTAAATTCAGAGGAGATTTCTCATTTCGTTCAACGAAGTGCGGCACCGCGACGTCGCGACGCTACTTTTGCCAGCGTAAAATTGTAAATCAGGTGTTGCCGAGGCTCCAGGGAGGGACGATGCTGGGAAAGAAAAGCCAGCGACCGACGAGATGAAATCTCGCACTTGTCGCGTCTTTTCGCACGATTTGCGCGGGATCCGGGCTCTGGATGCTGCGGGATCTTGTGTTTATTGCTTTTAGACGAGATGGAGCTGCTCTAGGAGGATTAGCTCGGGGAAACGCGCGTTTTTTTAATGCCCGCGCGTCTGAGGCTGCTGGGACATTTTGCAAAAGCGCGGATTCGACAATTTCGAGCGTACAGGATACTGTGAACTTGTGAATGTTCACATTTTCATAATTACGTGTCGCGCATAACTTGTTGCGTATCAGCAATTAAACTATATTAGGACTATCGGAACATGGCGCTAGGAACGTATGGTGCTACATAATCAACGAACCAGCACTCAATTAACCAGAAACATAATATACATATAATGAACTATATTTAAACATCGTTCCATGTGTTAATGAATTCATTCACGAGGTGTGATATTCATTTAACACATGATGTTAATGATACGCGTAGTTAAATTGTGATCATTGCGGAGGCGCGTATTCGCACTTATTTAAAAATGCATTTGCGGCGCAAGTGTATGTCTAATTCTCCTAGAAAAATGCACTTTTCGGGGGTCCAGAAATCGAAAATCTTTTTCTTTTAAAGGTAGAGGTTTTGGGCCGACGAGACTTTCTTCTGTAAGTCGAAAGACGGTCAAGAGTGCAGAGGAACATGGGAAAAGTTTCTGCACCCCCAAAATGTACATTTTTCCAGGAAAATTGGTCATACATACAGGATTAGTTGTATGCGATGAAGCGACTTTGCGTCAGTATTTTTCCCTCCACAAACTTTCTCGATTCTTGAAATTGAAGATGATTGGCATATTTTTGACTGCACCAACGATTCGCATTCGAAATTATATTGCAGTGCGAATTCCCGGTAAACTTTCGAATATTGTAATAAGCCTGTGCAGTTAAATATCCCATTAACTTACCTCAGAATCGCATAGACAGCCGTCATTGTCTTATCCGGGACAGCTAACAGTGCCCTCACCTCGGCCCTCACATTCAACATACGACTATCATTGTTGTGTGTAGTGAACGATTTGCTCGACACGTGCGTTTGCCGTTATATTCTCTGCCCACTGCAGCCGAACTTGTACAATGGCAACATTTATGGCACGGTTTTTGCTCTCGGCGGTCACCGGTCAAATAGGCTCGAAACAGTATAAGTATACTCTCTGTACCTATTGCCTACAGACTGTAATATATAATGCGTAGGCTATAAAAACAAAGGGCGGCGGATCATTGCACCGAATTCTCGCGATGCCCATAGTCATTTTGTCATTACCGAAGCAACAGGGAGTCGCATGTATACTGCCTACCTATAGATGCATGAATTCGTAGAGAGAACGAGAAGTAGAGAGACGGTGAAAGCGAAGCACTGCCCTTTTCTCTTCTCCAACGTTCCATTATACGGGACAAGTTGCGCGCGAGGGGCTCCACTGATTTTGTATTCAGCAAACTTCTATTATAAGATTGCCAACTTTTTTTTGCCGCTGCGACTGCTGAGAAGGAGAGAGAGGAAACGAAAGAGAAGGCGAGCAGATAAAGACAACGAGAAGCAGAGAGAAAGAGAGAGAGACGAGTACAGGGGATGACGCGTAAACGTCAAGCCTCGGTATACATATATATATACAGTATACACAGGAGGTAGGGCGGAGAGGCTCTCGTGACGCAACTCGTGGCGGGCGAAAGTCAAAATAACTTGGCAAACTTTAAATTCCCGCGGGCACAAGAGTGCGCGGTTGCGGCTTTTCGCTCGCTCTTTCGGTTTTCTATCGGCTCGTGGAAATCTTTCAGACGATTCGAGGGGGAGAGGATTTTTTTAGCATTCGATAAAAGCCTGGACTTTTTCCCGAGGCTTCGCTTGTCAATCGCGCGTTCGCCGCTTTAAACACGCGTACATTTTTTTGACTCTGGCGGAAATGAGAGTTTTCTTTTTTTTATGCGCATCGATTATTATTCGTTCTAGAATTCGTGCGAGCCGTATTCCCCCAGACGATAAACCTCAGCTTTAGGGCTCTATCGGCCGCAGCTCGTGTGTGTGTGTGCGTGTGTATCATTAAAGTCGTATTAAAAGCACTGTATATACATGTATAGTCGAAATCCTTTTAGCCTGGTTCGCAGCGCGCGCCGCGGCCGGACCCGATTTAAACGCGGGAAAATCAAAGCATAAGCTTCGCGCCGACTAAACAAAGTTATAGGCTTTATTGTCGCAGGTATAGTAGTGGTATAGTATATCTCGACGCGCGGGGAAGCTCGACTCGACGGCGTGTAACATATGCTTTTATCTAAATTAAACAGTGCCGGCGCGATTTTCATTTCCTGACTGCGGAGGCCGCCGATCTTATCTTCGGGATAGCGCGTCGCGCGAGGAGTTTTCGAGTCATCGGTGCAGGGGTGGCTTCGGCCTCTCCCCCTCGCGCGCCCGCGCGACTCCCCCGAATTTGCCATCCACTTTTGGTTAACCCTCCCCCGCTCCAGCTCATCCCCCCCCCCTCCCCCCCGAACCCCCCAGGCTTCTCATCTCCCTTCCAACAAGTCGACCTTTCCTTTGCTTTGTATGCATGTGGGAGAGATTGTGTGCGCCGATGTTGGCGGAGGAGATAAATGTCTGTGAAAATGGTCGTTCGATGTAGCGTCGTTGCTAATTTTTAATTATTTACAAAAACTGCGAGAACTCGGCTCTTAGATCACAGACTCGATTGTAGATCAAAGTTGGACTTTGTGCGGCGAATAATTCTCATCAAAATTATTAGCAATCGAGGTGAATTTAACAAACTTTTTCTCTCTCTCGACGGCCGTTTGTTCTTGAAGCAGAGAGAAAGTTAATTCGCTCCGCGGGAAAAGTCGAAGCTCGCGGCTGTCGAGCCGTCAAGCCGTCGAAGGGTCTGTTTCTCTCCATCAGAATATCGGCGTCTCCGCGTCAGTCGCTCGGCTATATATGTATAGGAGCGAAGCACATCACCCTCGCAGATCGCTGGCTCTGCGCGCGTCCCTGCACCGGCGTATACCGCTTAGTGCCTACTATCTCCCCGTATTCCGGCGCACCAATCCTCTTGTCCCCCTCTCCCCCTCCCCCAACCTCTATCCTCTCTTCGCCTGTCGTCGTCGTCGTCGTCGTCGCCGTCGTCGTCCTCCTCCTCGTCGTCCTCGTCGTCTCCTTCAGCAGCTTGGCGTTCCTCTCCCTTCGGCTCTCTTTCTCTCTCTTGACGCTGTCAAACTTCCAGATTATATTATACAAAAGCGGGTCGCTGATGTATATGCAGAGAGAGAGAGAGAGAGAGAGAGAGAGAGAGAGAGAGACGGAGAGCCGAGCTCCATTTTGAAAATGCCGTGCTTCTGCGCGCATAAGTATTATAATATAGTAGCGTTTCGTTTGAAATTTATTCTTTATAAACTTCTCGCGGGCTCATATTGAATCGAACGATCTGCGCTCGTTTCCCCGCGTATCGACTCGAAATTTTATTGTTAAAGAGACAGACAGAGAGGGAGAGTGCAGCTTCGAAATTAAGAGCGTCATCCCCGCGCGCGCGCGCGCATATTAAATGCGACAGTTGCAGAGAGAGAGAGAGAGAGAGAGAGTGAGAGGGGCACGGGGAGTGCGGGGGGAGGCTGAAGCGAGGGGTGCGAAGCAATGCGTGTATAAGCGCGATGCGGTTATTGATTGCGGGCCTCTGTCATTGACAGGCCGTCATATGGAAACGCTACTGCCACTGCCGAGCGCGACTCTCTTTTTCGGCCTCGGTTCGCTCTCTCTCTCTCTCTCTCTCTCTCTCTCTCTCTCTCTCTACTCTATACCTATGCAATATACATACACGCACACACATACACGTATATAATATATATGTGCAATGTACATGTAGGTAGATACGCGTCCCGCAAAGCCAGGCATGCGCGAGCCGCGCTCTGTCTTTGTCAATCGACTGGAAGTAACGTGCGTGTGTGGGTGTGCGCGTGTGTGCAGTGCGCGCGTGCGAGCGAAGGTATCTCTTCGAGCGCGGGCCTTTTATTTTTCTATTATTTGCGCGCGAGTGCGATACCCGGCAACTTTTTGTTATTATAAATAGATTTTTCTCTCGACGTCGCTGTATAGGGTATACTTTTGCACTTTTAATTTCGCGATTTACATACAGTTATAGTTAACGCGTCTGCGGACTGAGCGATAAAAATTCGATTCTCCAGATTTCGGCAGAGAATGAGCATTAGCTTTGCCTTTGTCTCATTCAAAAAAGAAAACGGAAAAAAAATTTTTAATCCGAGATAGATTCCGCCGAGGATGTATAATAAACTGAATTTTCGGTTAGTAGGCTAATAATGCAGAGTATCGGGCGACGGTATTAAAGAGCCAATTTCGCGCACGCTCCGCCGAGTCTCGAAGTTCTCGGCGGCACGGAGTAAGTCCATTGTTTTGGCAAAGGCAGAAGAGTAATTGCCAATTATCCGCGTTACACCACAGACGCCAGGAGTCATTAAAACGTGTTGCCGATAAGAAGTCGTTTGCGGCGCTATACCTATGTAGTATATATACTGCTATTATATATTGCGTGCAGTCAACCTGCCAAACGTCGCCGAAGAAGGATTCTTCGGTCTCGCCGTCGGTCAAGTTTGTCTCGATAGGCGTGCGCTGTATATAGGTGTAGAGAAAAGGACGACGACGTCTGACTTTTGCAACGCGACCGATGCCGCCACAGATGAGCCTCCCTCGCCGCGGCGATTCTAACGTCAGTCCTCCCCCCCCCCCTCTCTCTCTCTCTCTCTCTCTCACGGAATGACACGTGCGTTAATGTTTGCCATGCGCGCTGTTCGGGAACATTCGGCAGAAATGGCGTACTACACCTCAATTAGCGCTCGTTGCTTCGCATGGTATATGATTACGGAAAGAAGCTAATTACGCCAAATGATACGTTCAGAGACACGCGGCGCTATCTTTGTTTACCCAAGATTCGCCTTCGGCAGTGACTTGACTGTGTCTTTTCCATTTCTTCTTCTTTTTTTTTTCATTGCGTTATTTACCCAAATAAAATCGCAAAATTTTTTCTGAGCAAACATACGCCTTTGTCATAAAAGCTTGAGTAAATATTACGCATAGTCGGGCGAGCTCCGAGTGTATGATTGACAGACGCGCGCTGCTTTTTTTTTCCTCGATCTCATGATGATCGGTTAAAAGCGCTTTGATGAGTTTTCAACGGAGTCGATTCTGCTTATCATCTGTGTGCTATCTTACGATCGCGCGAATATCATCCGGGACGTTTAACGGCGCGAGACGTCAATTTAGAAATTAGCATAATTCAATAAAAGTCGGAGCGCGACTCGAAGCGCATATCAGGCAAAAACTTGTCCCATAACGATTAAAATAGTCCAAAACACATGTCAAAGTGTATGAATAATGCAAAATTCAACCTCGCTTCTCTCTCTCTCTCTCAGTCTCACTCTCTCTCTCTTTCTCTCTCTTTCTCGACATTGCAATAAAATCCAGCAGCTCAACTCGCGCTTCTCCAGTGGAAACTTCGGCATTACGGGAATTAGAATCCCGTGTCTCGGGGCGCGTGAAAGCGCCAGCGTAAAAGTAATTTCGCAAGTTCGAGCGTGTCCGCGGAGTAGCAGCTTTCTCTCTCTCTCTTCCGACAACCCCCTGCATATACGTATATATCTATAGGGGGGAGAGAGAGAGAGTGAGAGGCGATGGCGGCAGCCGTTGAAGAGACAGCAGACAGGCCAAAGTAGTGCGACGTCGTCTCGACGCCGCGGCGGTATAGTCTGAGCGATGGCCGCGACAGTCGAGTCGACCTCCTAACCGACGCCATACATCATTCAAAGATGGCTAGGAAAGCATGCGCCTCTTTTCTCCCCAAGCTCTGCCGCACACGGCTTCAATGAAGTTTTCCGTGTATAGCCTGTGTATTATATATCTGTGTACGGCATAATATATAGGCGCGAGAGTATAGGAGCCGGCGATGTTTGTCTAGGACTGCATCGGAGACACAGGCTCTATAAATCGTACATGAGACGAAGACACCTGACGCGACGACGATTATTTTATGCATACGGGCGGTTCTATGCGAAATCGACCGATCAAAATTTAAATTTTTTTTACAACCATAATAAATTATTTTGACATGATGAAATACATTTCCCTGAATTTTATCAGATTTTTTTGCGTGGATTATCTCCGAGCTACGGGAGGTGAAAGTTGGTCTTTTAGTGAAATCAGGTTTTTTTTGCATTTTTTGCTGATTTTTATTCTCAGGGAAGCATTTTTTACTGTAGACCCGGATAGGAATTTTTTAAGAAAATTTTGTCAAGTTTTCAAAAATCAATGAAAATCTTGAATTTTTATAATAAATATTAAGGCATAAATGTATTATAACATAGTTGCAACATGTACATGTAACTTTTAAAGTATTTTTTTTAAAACTAGACAAAATTTTCTTTAAAAACTCCTATTCATGTCTACAGTGAAAAATGCATCCCTGAGAAGCTATGCATTCTTGAAAATCAGCAAAAAATGCAAAAAAAAACCTGATTTTACCTCCTGTAGCTCTGACATAATCGATGCACAAATCCTGAAAAAATCCAGGGAATTGCATCTCATCAAGTTGAAGCGATTTAATATGGTTGGGAAAAAATTTAAATTTTCATCGGTCGATTTCGCAGAGAATCACCCGTATACGAAAGCCATGTACATACATATTTCGTATTAAAAAAGAAAAATGAAATTTCCTCGGCGTATACATGTATACGTGGGTGGCGAGGGTTGTCCCCAAATGAAAAAAGCATCAGTTTCTTTAACGTCTCGGGAAAAGGAGCGCGCAAAGAGAGGAAAGCTGGAAAACAGGAAACGCAGATAGGGTGACAGCCGGGCTCAGAGCGGCTCTTTTCCTGATGTCAGCCACGTGACTATCCCGATCCGCATGTATATATATATGCACATGTACACCAGCCACACGTATACACACACCTATGCGGTTTCGCCCGTGATCGACGACGTATCAATCTCGAGCAATGTGTCACTATAGCTTGTATATATAATATATATACGTGTAGGTGTAGCGCGTATCCCGCCCGAGTGTAAAAAAAAAACGTCTCCAAATCCTATTTGTTCGCGTGTGTACAGGAGGAAAAGGAGCTCGGGCGAGCGAAAAGGAGAGAAGGATCCGATAAGCAGTGTAGCGCTGCAAGCGTCGCGCTGAGAGCAAAATAAGCATCGGGGGGGAAAAGTGAACTCGGATTATTGTGGCTTCCTAATGTTTGCCTTTTGTCACACCCTTTTTAACTCGCATATCACATACCTTTTGCTAGAAATTGTCTCGTTATGTACGCTTAGACACATTGCGATATACACGAGCTGCACGGTGCGTATCGACGCTTTTCAATGCCACGCACACGCGCGCACGTGAGCCTTTCACGGCCGCGACGATACGAGCATTCTGACAGTCGATTGATTCGTCGCGTCGCGGACGCGGCCGTGTCATCGCGCTCGCGCGTGTGGAGGCAGAGGAGGGCAATAAGGTGCCGCGAGGTGCGGAGCGCGTATACGACTGTACGCGCAACATATCGATCCGGCTGAGGGGCGTAAATATTTATAAGGATATCGAAAGCTCATTATTCCGCAATCGCTAAATAAGCCTTGCCGGCGTCGTGGCCCATCGGCTGAATAAAATATGTGGTGCCGCCGCCGCCGCCGCTATTGCGTCTCTCCTTGCGGTAATGAAATTATTTGCGCGCGTGAAGGTGTGTACGCGAGCATCGTAACGTAGGATGGTACACGTGCCAACCTTAGAAACACGTAGGCCAGGCCATCGCTCGGGCTTCTTATCTAGACTGGCTTATCTATGCCAACAAATCGAGCGCTGTACGATTACGTGTACATACGATACATACATACGATAGCGCGTACATAGAGGAATCGCGCGCGCGCGTCACGATTCCTCTATGTACGCGCGCAATTACGCAATTAAAAGAACAACAAATCGTAAACGAACTTTCCTACTATCACTGTGTGTACAAACAGAAGATAGCCGCGGATGAGTATACGAGGAGCCGGAAAGCCCGGGCTCGCGAGGCATTAATGCGGAATCATTGCGTCTCAGGAAGTGTTTTGATTTCTGGGAAAAGCCACGGATGAGAATGCGATATCTGTATACCTTGTGTATAGCTGGGCGAAGCGGTCCGTTCTCTCAAAGAAGCTCAGCCCGCTCGAGAGAGACAGAGAGATAGAGAGAGAAAAGTCGGGAATAAAATAAGCGCCGCGGATGAAAGCTCCAAATCTACCGCTGTGTATCGCGCGCGCCGTGTGTGATATACACTGTGCACATAGACACACGCTGAGGGGGGGGGGGGGGGGTACAGTGCGCAGGCACGCAAAGTCGTCGTCGTCGACGTCGCCGGTGTGTACACGCTCGAGCGCGGAATATATATTTTTTGCACGTCACTCACTTCAGCACGTGGCGCACAGATCGATCGGAAAGCCAGCCCCGCGTATCATCCCTTCGCTCGCTCGCGCCGCCGGTTCCTCTCTCTCTCCGCCTCGCGCAACCCGCGACGAGATGCATAAATAAGTGGGCCCCCCTCCTGCTGTACAGCGACTGCCCGGCCGCACACTCTTGAAAAAGTTCGATCGATCTCTCGCGCGCATCTTTTGGATTTTTCCCAAGTGCGCACACGTATGAGAGCGGACGACTGTCGGTATTGTGTATAGCGTCGAGGAGGAAAATTCCTCTTGCGGCTGGCACGCGGTGGCCTATATAGACTCTATATAGCGGGACGGACGGCGGAGGTGCGGAATATTACTGCGGAGCGGTAATTAGGATTAGTCGAAGTTACGTCAGGCCGGAAATCGACGCTGCGCGTCGTTATGTGCTGGACGCGAGCCTGTGTACTCTGCCGAGGGTATACGAAATTTTGTGTATTATTACACGTATATAGCTCGAGCTGCGGCTTTGTTTCCGTTTGTATACGCGTACACATGCGTGTCCCGTCGTTAACTTTTCCGCCTGTGTGTGCGTGCGCGTCTTTGTCGACGGAAGCGATGCGTGCGGAGAATCAATTGTTGTCATCAATTGTTTAAGGATAATTACCGTATATGCTGGTCGGGCTGTTGCTGTCCTTCGCTGAAAATCAAGGTGGAAACAAATCTGCGAATTAATAAGATTTATCGTGTCGCGATAAATTATCGCGCAAATTGTCCAGCGCACTGCATTACGTCCAAAACGAATTTCTCAGCGCTCTCTGCAGCTCAAAAGTCCAAACTAACCCGAGGCGCGTACCGCCTCAGGTAAAAAGCGTTTTCCTAGAGGGAGCATCTACCTTACCGACCCTGAAAATTTCCACCCGGATCAATAGAAAATTTACCAACAGAAAATATTCGCACGACAACTGCGAACGACCATTGTTCAGCTACAATTTACAATCTTGTTTATATCCTTACGTCGAGGAACAAAGTGTCCTTCCGATTCGAAGAAACCGGGACCCGGGGAAAAAATGCCCGCCTCCCAGTACCCCTTCTCAACCCTTCCCCCCCCCCCTGTTAAAGTTTAAATAATTGCGCGACGATTAATAGTGAGAGGGCAGGTGAAATTGGCTCGGGTCCGACGTGAGAACGTCGGCGCAGGAGACTGGCGCGGGAAGCTGTACTCGGCTGCGCCGAGGCATGGCTCGAGATATAAAATTCTCGGAAATTTAATTAAATGGTCCGGCGACGCGAGGGCTTCTATCTTCTAGGCGAGAGAGAGAGAGAGAGAGAGAGAGAGAGAGAGAGAGAGAGAGAGAGAAAGATAGGGAGGAAAGTATGGCATTATTAATATAATTCCGGCCACAGCGAGACGCTCTTCCATATTTTCATTCCTGTCTCTCGCGCGCGCTCTCTGAATTTCTCATCCGCGCGCGCGCGGCTTCTACTGCGCCGTTGTTGCGCCGCGACTTTCTTATTCGCTCGCAGCTCCCGCAGGGATGTTTCGCCTCGTTTTCATTTTTTTCAACAACGCGACTTTCATAAGCGGGCCACATCCGTTTTATCCTCGTCTCGCCGGGCAATGCTCACTCGCCCTCGGATTTTCGGAGTGATACGTTTGAGAATTGATAATTGCGGGGAAAAATTGTCGCTTTGTTTCGTTCGTTTTTTTTTTCTGAAAATACGAGTATACATCGTAATAGAGAGCCAGGCATACTTCAATGTATATACCCCGGCATTTGTAGACACGCGCTTCTCTCTCTTTCTCTCTCGTTCAAACCGGCGAATACGTCAAAATTGAAAAATCGCCTTCCGTCAAGCCAACCTCTCTCTCTCTCTCTCTCGCTCTCTCATTCTCTTCTCAAGGAGCAAGCCTCTCTCGGCCTCGCATATTTAATATGGGGGTTCTCAAAACAAATGGTTATGTTTTTATAAAGACAATAACGCTCGTCTATCTATCACACGGCCTCCTCGCGAGAGCGCAATATCGCCATCGGACGTAATATTGAAATTTTATTTTTTTCTCCTTCTCTCTCTCGCTCTCGCTCGCTCTTCTTTCGTAATACGAAAGATATTTATGAAACGTATAGCGGGGCCAGGAGGGTAATATAGGGCTGATACGAGGCCGGCGTCGATGTATGGACGAACGCGGGCGTCGTCAACTTCCTCGGATGGATCTCTGATGGGTCTCGTAGCACAGAGAGAACGACGCGCGAGATATCACTTTTTTTCCCTCTGCGCACATCGCGTACCGTATTACACCAAGGTAAACATAATTAATCCTTTGAATCAACGCGCGCATTGTGGAATCGCGCAGAAAACTGCGTAATCCTATTAGTTCGGGAGTCATACATATATATTATATATATATGTGCAGAAGGTTTTTATCGCGACACGCCAAGGAAATCCCGGAGCGAATCGAGCCTCTCGCGTACAGCACGCGATCTCGCCGATTCATTCCGGAGAGAAGCCCCGCGCCAGATTTACCCGGAGGCGTCGTATCCTCAAAAATCATCTGGTTTTTTGTATATAGCGTACGCGCGCATAAGCCGACTGCCTCATGCGTATACATACGTGCGAGTATAGCCGGCGCAACGAAGCGACAGCTGTTCTCCGGTTGGGCACAGTATTCGATTGTCTCGCTTCTTGATGATTGATGATAGTTTGGGGTAGCTACTACTGCTGCTGCTGCTGCTGCTGCTGCTGCTACTGCTGCTGTTGCTCCCCCCTCTCTCTCTCTCTCTTACGTTTTTTCCCTCCTTCCTCCTTCTTCCTGCTTCCGACAATTTCGTCGATTTCCCAGCGGCAGAAAGGAGAAGGAGGGTAGAGTCTAGCAGTCGCGCAAAAATAGAAAAGTCCGGAGAGAGAGAGAGAGAGAGAGCTTTTTACCGACGAGAGACTTTTTGAAGAAAAGTTGAATTTTTCACGAGCTCGCCGGGAATTGCTTCTCGGCACGTTTGACTGATTTAGAGCGAATTCTCGGCCACTTCCCCTCGCCGAAAGTTGCGCGCGCGCCTTTTTATTGTCATTTCCGGCTCGCTCCGCGGGCTGATCCGCCTATTATTGCTAACTCTTCGATGTCTTCGATATGTGCGCGCATCAAAAACGAAACTATCCGCAATCGAGTGTACCATCGCGACGCGGGTGGGGTGGGGGGGGGGGGGGCGACGCGACGCGCAGTGAAAAGCTTCCACATCACGCGAGAATAAGACGACGATGGATATTTAACCTTCCGGTTTGCCGCGCGCCCGTGTATTTCAGTCGTTTTCCTCGAGCGATAACATTGTGCGCCGTTCGCGCTCGCGCTTTTATATGCATGTCCGCGGCGATATCTCGCGCTTTCCTCTCCCCGCCTGTATTTTTGCGCGGCTTTTTCGCCCGCGCGCGCGCGCTCGCGAGCGCGAACGCTTTCTCAAACGAGCTACGCGTCCTCGCGAGATTTCGTATATTAAACTATCTCTCGGGAGTTTTTTCGTTCTCGCGCAGTAGACCGGCGTCGTCGTCGTCGTCGTCGTCGCGTTATACGGCGCGCGCGATATTAACGCGACGTATATAAAAAAATGTCGAGTGCCATCACTCCTTTCCCTAATATCGCAGCGACGAGCCCTGTTTTTTTTTTCTTTTTTTTTCATTACATCCCGGCGCGCGCGCGTACATCGGACTTAATTAAGCACACGAAGCCTCGCGCGCTTAAACCGCGAGCGTCGATAAAACTCGTAATAACAAAAATTTACCCGTGCTCTTTTGTCTCTCTCTCTATCTCTCTCTCTCTTTCTTCTTCGTTCACGGCGGTCTATCGATCCTCCCATCGTCCTCGTCGCCGCTGTCCTCGGCGAGCCGTCCGCTCCGCAGCATCGTCCTCGTGGCGTCCGTCTCGCGACTGATCGCCTAAACTAAACCGGGCAGCGGCCGCTGCAGCAGCGATTCCGCGCCGTGTACACCGGTACACAAAGCTCGGCTGCTCCCGCGGGCATAAGGTAAACTGGCTGCCGGCTCCGGACAACAGCGGGGCCAGACCAACAGCCGAGGGAAGAGCAGCAGCGCGAGAGAAGAGAGCGAGAGAAAGAGAGGTGAATGCGGGCCGCCCTACCTGGAGCCATCCTCATAAATCATTTCCCCGCGTGCAACGCCGCTACAGCATCCCCTCATTCTCTCTCGCTCTCCTCGACGCTATGACGTCTTTCTGGCGGGATCGGGGGGCCGGAGCGGCACACAGTATCGCGGTCCGCCGAGCGGCCAACATCATCCACCTGGAGCGCGGCCTCTACGTACGTATATACACGTATACATACGCGTCCCTTCGTGCCGCTGCGGTAATGAACTCGGAAGAGCGAGAGAAAGAGAGGAGAGGGAGCGAGGCCAGCTGTGCAAGTTGTGTGCGCGTAATTTTTTTATCGGCAGTGTACTCCGCGCGCGTTTACCGAGTATTCCGCACCGCTCATGCATCCAGTACGTTCTAATCAACGCGGAATTCCGAATCCGATCGCAGCTTAAACACACGCGACTCTCGTATTATAATACGTATACTGTGTAGTGCGCGATAAATCCAGTTTCGCTCCGATACACACCGTATATACAGGGGAAGCTCGCGCGCGCGCGGCCGATGTTTATCAACGCGGCCGGAGAGCGGGAAAGTTCGCGCGCGGATGCGCGACCGTAAGCCCGGAAAATCGACGATCTTTGGCGCGGGCTGGAAAACGCGAAATTAATGGCCGGCCGTTTATTCGCTGCTGCTTCCACCTACTGGCCCGGTATATTAAGGGGGGAAGGGCTGCGCGCCGTGTCCGAGAGGGGGATCATAAATTTCGGCGCGCACTTCGCGGCACGGATTCAAAATGATCCCCCCCCCCCCCTTTATTGCCGTGGCGCGGAAAACTGCCAGTTAGTTGTGTCTCGGGCTGCTCGCCGCGCGGATGCCGTCCGCTCGCCTCTTCTTCTCCGTTACGCGCAGTTTTTCGCTGTGTTTCGCCTTTTATTCGTCTCTCTCGCTCGCTCGCTCGCTTCCGGCTCGACCGTCGGTTCGCTGTCTCGCTTGCGGTGCTGCGGTTCTTCGTCCGAGTCGCCCGGAGCAATCGGCTGCCAACGCGAGATTTATCGATCGCTGCGAATTTCCAGTTCTGTGCTCCGCGATCGACGCTCACGCATTACGCGCTTTTCGCAGCATTACGCGGATTTTTATTAGTGTTGTAAACGAGCGCACTCGTCTGCATTGTACGCAGCAACAAGATGTTTTACGGCGAAGGTATATACAGACAGGCCGCGCGGCTGCACGGATGGTGCCATCTGTTAGAATTCTCAAGGATCAGCGTAGTATATCGTCGGCATGAGAGGTGGCGCCATGCAAACCAACTCCTCGGATCGAAGCGAGCAATTCGTTTCGAGTTTGTTTATACTCTCGTTGACAATAATTCGCAGCCTGCGCTCTGCGCGTCCCTTGCAAATATGCAAAGCTTTTGTAGGCATACTATACCGCGTTGGATAGCGAGTGCAGTTTTCCCGGTTATTTCGATCGTTAAAGCATGTATTGTGGAATTGTGAAAAACGCATTTTTTCTTTTTCGAATAAAACGCTTCGTTTCTCCTCTCGTGTGGAATCGATCGTATTGTAAATCCGCGCGCATGTATATTGGGTTCATCTCGAGCACTCGAAATATACGACATCGTATAACTCCGCGCGCGCGCGAAGCGTCAATTCTTTTCGACGCCTCGCCGAGATTACGGCCCTCGTATATTTCCGGTGATTTTTCAAGGACGGTCTATCTAAAATGTTCGCAACGTCGGGAAATTCATTCGCAGCCCTCGAGACGAACGTCCGCACGGAGCAGCGCGACGAACGCCGCGTTTCGTTAATATCGAGGCAGGATACGCACGAAAAGAGCGTATAATGCACAGCGTCGCCGACGCGAGACCGCGTAAATTAAACAAAAACAATGAAGCCCCCTCGAGGTGAAAAGTTTAAAAGCATTCTCTCGTTGGGTAGCGTCCCTTTAAGGCCGTAAACCTCCGCGTCGCCGGATCCTTCCACTCGAGGCTTCAGCACCTAATAAACACCTATATACGTCTAACCCGCTCTATATAGACAAGCGCAGCGCGCGAGACAAGCGGTCAAAATAGAGAGCGCAGACCGCGCGCACTCACACAGCCATTTTGTATAGATTGCAACGTATTGATCGACCCCACTGTGCGCGTATACCTATATCCAGAGCGCGCGCTTTCTCTCGTCTCTCCCGTCGCTATCCGACTATACATATAGCGGCAAAAGCAGTCGTCGTCGCCGCCGTCGTCGTCGCCGTCCTAGTCCTCGTCCTCGTCCTCGACGTCCGACCAGACATTCTGCCGAAACAGCCCCCTCGGTATCAGCGAGACGAGGCAGCCAGGCCAGATGGAATCGCAACTCCGCTGGTATAGTCGCATCAGCCCTTCGTCTATATACGTATAGTTACATGTATACGCGCGCGTAAGTATATGTATATATTCGAGAGAGGGTAGACGAGCGCGCGCGCAAAACTACCCTCAGCCGTTGCCCCTCTTTTCAGCGCCACCCCCCCGTAGTCTTCAATTCGTCTGCCCTACCCGAGAGAGCGCTATATGTATATACACCAGCGAACTTCCCCTCCCGCCTTTTATCCATATTCCGCGAGCGAGCTCTATATACCTATATACACTAACCGCGCGGGGCCGCCTCTCGCCCCGACTCGACTCGCTCGCTATACGCGCGTATATACCTATATATACACCGTACACAGCATGGCTCTGCCTTTCGCCTCTGGCTGTTCCTCTTTAATTAAAAACCGGCCGTCGCTCCTATACACACGCGGCTGTGCACTTTTTCAGCGGCGTATTCACCGAGATGAATTTTCATGCGACTTTGGGGGGGGGGGGGTGGTACTGTACTGCTAAAGTTTTCCGAGCTTTCCGATCCTTTTCGCGCGCGCGTTAATATCGAATTCGCCGCGTGTACATACGCTACATCGGATGGAAAGAGCCGAGGGGAGAGAAAATCGCGTCGTCCCGATGACGTCCAGCGTAATTAGAAAAGCTCGGTCACGCTTCCACCTGTGCGATTATCCACTCTGGAATTGCGGGCACAGCTCGCTCCTTGAAATTCGCCGCGCTCAGCGTATTTCCTCCACTGTTACGCGCACACACACACACACACTCGCTTACGCGTATGTATGTATGGGGCTTCGCAACTTGGCAAGCGTGAATCAACTCCAAGAGACGTATGAGCGCTTATGTATATATACGCGCGTGTGTCTCGGCTATTAGCACCGTGCGCACGTCTGCTGCCGCTGTCCATAGTCGGATACGTAGAGGCGCAGTACACACATACATATACACACACACACACACAGACGCTTCGGGCGACGACGTCGACTTCCTGTTGCACGACGTCGCGCTGTGTATGTGTGCAGAGGATCCATTGTCGAAGTGGAAATTTCAAGCTGACCGCGTTCTTCGTGTATACGTGTATACGTTCAGTGCCGGGAAATTGCGCTTTGAGTTTCCTTTGCCCGGCGTGTGTATGCATGTAAATTTTCGCCGAAATCTCTTTTTTTTTGTGCTTTTTTTTTTCCTTCAGAGAGGAGAAGGTCGTTGCCTCCGAGAATACATATTCCGGGATTTGTGTTGATAAATATTGAAGAAAAAGCGCCGTCTGCGAGAAAAGACGAGCTCGCGCAGGCGAGCGCCTATATATAATAAGGCACTTTCTATGGTGAAATATGCCAAATTGATTTTGGGGTATCTGCTCTCTTCTATCCTCTCGATCGGATGCTCGCGTGGCTTATGATTAGATTTTCCTCCGGACTATGTGTACCTCGGGAGGCTGTACCTCCGAATAAGCCAGACGATAATAATACAGGGCGAGGAAAAAACTGTGCGTGCACAATGAACATTCGCTTGCGTGCAGTGCAATATTACACGTATCTCTCTCTATCTCTCGATCAATCTTGCGCGAACCGCAAGAGAAAAAAATACCGATAAATTTTCTATAAAGCACATAAAAGCTCCGGCGTTATACTCTCGAGCAATACGCCGTATATATATATATAGCAGACGTAACTATATCCTCCAACGGACGGGTATACTCGAGACGGTAAGAGCGCGACAAATCACGCGCCGGCAGCGCAGCCTGGCAGGCCGGCAGTGTATGTCTGCGCACGTATGTGGAGAATTATAGAAACAAGCATTTTCCATCCGGTGTTCTCTCTTCGGCAGCGAGAAAAATGCCCTCTCGTTCCGTCCCATCCTCTTTAGCCAGCCCGAGCTTTTTCTCCGGCTTATACTCGTCCTCTCCTTCAACGCAGCGAGCGAGCGAGAGAAAGAGAGAGAGAGAGAGAGAGAGAGAGAGTGAGTGAGAGACGCGAGAAACTTTGCTTCTTACGCTGACCGCTTCGTATCTGACAAAGGGATAAAAAGCTCGAGGGACGGACTGCCCGGGGAGGTACGGCGGCGGCGAAGAAAAAAACCGGAGCGTCCAGCTGTGTGTCTATATAGGTATAAAATGTGTATTGAAAGAGAGGGAGAGAGAGAGAGAGAGACGAGTCGTGAGAGACGCGCGAAAGGTAGCTCGCGACGGAGCCTCTCGGATCGACGGAGAGAGAGAGAGAGAGAGAGAGAGAGAAACAGAGACTCGGAGAGGAGTAGGGCTGATTCGATCACTCCCCGTCTCGGCGAAATTTCCCCGCGGGAGCTACGTCAACGTCTGGGAAACGTTCCACTCGTCTCTCGCCCAGGCGCTCAACTACCTTTTTTTTCGAGCCGGTGTGTCTGCGACGTCTGTCTGCGTCTGTGCGTCTATATTCGCGCCGCCACTGCCGCGTTTTCTCCTTTCACCTGATGCCGCGCGCGCTCGTTTCAACGACTTTGCAGCGCGCATCCCATACAGACCGAAATTGAAACTGCGCGAACGATCTCGATCTCGCCCGAATCGCCGTACAGAACCCGCGACGTTCGCGGCCTCGTCTCTCGTATATATTGCTCTCGTGTATCGGGGGGGAGAGGATAGGAAAGTTTTTCGCAAATTTAGAGCTCTCGCGCTGTATGCTTCGCCTCGTGTGGCGGCACTTGCGGGGGAAGTAAGTACACATATACGCGCCGGCGTTTTTCTCTCGATGTCGACAAGGAGCCGCGTCTACGAGACGTCAGTCAGTATCTTCACTCGTCGCTCTCTCTTTTCGACTCTGCAGCGCTGCTGCTGCTGCTGCTGCTGCTACTGGCAGCACTTGGCCGCGCGCGCCAATCCCGGGCTCGGCTTTCTTCTCTCTCGCGCTCCTCGCGCGGAGCGCACGTGATTTATGACTGCATTAATGCGACCTGACAGCCGTCGCGAGAATTGCTCTCGGCAAGCGGAGCCACCCTATATACGCAGTATATACGCGTATATACGTGTACACACAGGTTAAAGTACCGTGGATTTTATGAATCAGGAAAGTGGCAGAGATCGTCGCTGCGGTTCTTGTCACGGCTCAGGGGTATATACGACGTATATTTGTGCGGCAGTACACCGACCGAGAGAGAGACGAGAGCGAATTTCAAATTTCATTTTCCGTACCGAAACAAAAGAGCTGCGCGACACTCTCTCTCTTTCTCTCTCGCGCGTGTATATACGCGCGTATTAACGACAACGAGGCGCTTCAATTTGCAAGCGATGAATATGCACTACCCTCGTGATAAGTAGATAATAATCAACGCGTATTATGCTAATCGAGCTATATTTCCGCGAACATTAATTTACGTGCTAATGCCCGGCGTGTACACAGGGCATCGCTTCTGTATATGGCTCTCTCTCTCTCGCTCTTCACTCCGAACGAATGAATTATACTTTCGCGAATCCAGAGACGAGTCTCTCTCTCTCTCTCTCTCTCTCTCTCTCTCGCCGGTAATAATTATCTCGTCGCTCTCCCTTGAAATACACGCGTATAATACATAATCTCCGAGCGAGAGCCTCTTGCGCACTCTTTTCCTCGCTCTCGCGGCACTGGCGGGTCGCGCTCTTCTCCGTGGCTTTTAACGAATAATGAGTCTGAGAGCTTCTTCGCTGAATAAGTGATGAAGCCGCGTCTCCATCTCTATAGCTCGCTGTCTGTATAGCGTATATACGTACATAGCGTATATATATTTTAGGGCTTGGCTCCGTCGCTCGTCTTTCCAAAGCGAAAAAGCGCGTCGCAAATGGCTGCGCGCGCGCGCGCTCGGGCTTTTAAATATATTATGCGAAACATCGATGCGGCTTTTCCTTCCCCTGTATATAGCACACCTCCCGTCCCGTCCGCGCGGCGGGCGAATTCCGCCGGGAGGGCGAGACTCTCGGAGAAAAATCCTCGCGCATAGACAAGTGGAATTAGGCGGTGAAATACTCGCGGCTTCTAATAGTTTACGCATAAACGCGCGCGCTCGTCGATAAAGTACGCTTTCTCCGGGCGAATTAAGCCGCCACCGCGCCGCACGAATCCGATGAAATTTCTCCCATCCTAGTTAATAGCCACCGCCGCTGCCGTCGCTCGTTGTCGCGTATACATGTATATAGAGATACACCAAGGCAACAGAGAATGGCGCTATTTTCATTAACCTTTAATTAATATTCATTACCCAGGCCGCTCCGCGCAGAGACGATTGAAGTCTCGCGCAAACTCGTACTTCCTTAACGTCCGCTGCCGCGGTATGTACGCGCGCGCGCGCGTTCGTAAGAATAAAGGGGGGGGGGGGAAGGACTAAGCAGTCCCGGAAAAGCAAGCGCCTCAGTCCGTTCGGGATTTTATTAGCGCGCCGTTAGCATAATCGCGGCTTGGAGGCTTGTCGCTTGCGAGCGGCGCACGATTCAATTTAGCGAGAGAGGACGGCTAAATTCCGGGCGAGGGCGGAATCGCGAACCCTTGTTGGAAAATCTGTTCCGTTCCGTTCCGCCTCTCCGGCCGATGCTCATCTCAATAACATTAGCTTGGGCCTTTATTATACCTGAATTCTGGCTGCGCGCTTTGCATCGGGGCTCGCGATACTTGCGCGCGGCGGCGGCGGCCGATCCCCTAATTGTTTCACCTAATTAAATTTGCCTTTTCCCCGCATCTGCGCGCTGTGTGTATACGCGTGCGGTAACTGCGTATTATACTCTCGGCATCGGGAATCGTCGCTTTAACGATCAATCGAATTATCATATCAGTTCCTGTATCCATACACGTCGAGACAGAAAGAGACAGCGAGAGAGAAACCGTATTGGCGGCTCTCTCGCGCTGAAAATATATTCTGCCGGAGTGTGTGTAGCGGTCGCGGCGCGACGAGACGGTTGCGGCGTAAGTATAGAGACGCGCGTGCGGAGGAGAGGAAATCGATCGGTATGCCGATCACGACGCCCGGA
The DNA here is from genome assembly GCA_018906965.1 of Philotrypesis tridentata. Taxonomy (NCBI): domain Eukaryota; kingdom Metazoa; phylum Arthropoda; class Insecta; order Hymenoptera; family Pteromalidae; genus Philotrypesis; species Philotrypesis tridentata. The sequence continues at coordinate 4,911,916 of JACCIB010000005.1, forward strand.
TGGACGCCCGCTTCCTCCCGAAACACATTCCACGTACGATCGGCTCCGCTCGCCGATACGCCAGTCGCGCAGCGCCTTTCCTTTCAGTCGCGCAGTCCTCCTCCTACGTCGTCGTCGTCGTCGTCGTCGTGCAGCACACGAGTGCAGTTTAAACAGCGAGCCGGCCGTCAGCAGCTCGCCCGTGTGTCCTCTCGGAAAATCGCTTCCAGGTACAGGCCATTTCGCCTTTCTTTTATTTTCAAGCGGAAAACCAATTTTCCTTTCGTACCACCACTAACTCCTCGTTTTGCGAATTTCAGATTCGACTTGCGCGAGATTAAATTAGCCAGGGCTATCTCTGTCTCTCTCTCTCTCTTTCTCTCTCTCTGCGGAGGTCTGAGTCGAACAAGCTCTCGGCCGTAAATCAGAGCATTTATCGGGATTCAAAACATTCAGTTTGAGAGAAAGAGAGAGAGAGAAGAGCTGCAGAGGGCGCACCCCCCCGAGTTCATTTAATTATCATAAAACATCGGGCGGCCGCGCGCGCACTTCCCGCCAACGCCGCGAATGAAAATTCGCGCAGAGCGCGGCGGACGCTGTGCGCGAGTGGCTTCCGGCGTTATAATCAATAAATGGGCACTCGCGGCTTAAACCAACCTGCCCCCGCGCCGCGTGTGTGTACGCGTATGTATATACGTTATACACATATATACGTGCGTCTGCTACGTATACACACGTACAGCAGAGGCGCAAGTCGCGCTCGGCGGTCATAAACGACGTCTGGGAACGCAGACAGGCTTTGTGCGACTTTTCTTACCCGGCGCAGTTCCGCTCGAAATCGTAAAAAGTCGCCGCGCGTTTCGGGGCGCAGCGGCGGCAGCCGCTTCAAATTTCAGTGCTAATAAGCTTTATACGCCCGGCACTTAAATACTCCTCCGACTCTCTCTCTCACACACTCACTCGTTCTCTAGTCAGCCGCGATATATAAAGCGTATAATATAAACTTTATCGTCGCACACGTGTGGAGAGCGCGCGAGCGTTATATATATATATATATATATATATATACACGATTGTTATACCTCCGCGGCGCGTCGATCGTTTAGTCCAGCTGTCATATGTCTCGCAGTTTATCAATTCGCGTATACGGCCTACAGTAGCCGTGCGTCTGGCGTAATTTTCACTCGCCGTATATAGAGATATCTTTCTCTTGCGCGCAGCTGCAGCAGCAAGGCTCGAGAGCCGAATACGTATACATTGAGTCGTCGCTACATTTACTCCCCCGTCGCACACGTTGATTCGCACCTATACGCTCTCTCGCTCCGCAGGCGCGTATGAATCACGCGCGACTTCGAGATAAGGACTCGCACCCAGCGGGGTAATAAAAATTCCGAGTAACGACCTTCGGAGCCGAAAAAAAAGGGGGGGAAAAAGACAGGCAGGAGGACAGTCTATGCCGCGCGCGCGCGACACAACTCTTCGTTATCGAGGCGCTTCTCGCGCCAATAGCGCGAGAGCGAAATAAAACGAGGGAATAAATAGCTCGCCGCGGCGGCGGCGCGCGCGCGCGGGCGGGCGATAAGGACGAGTGGAATAAAAATTACGCCGGCGGCGGACTATCGGAACTCGACCGAATATCGCCGTGGAAGACATATTGGAGACGCCGCGCGCTGCCGTAGGAGAAGAAGGATGACGTTATGACGAGTCAAGTGGAGAGGTTGGATTTATCGCGCCTGGGAGACCGAGTGAGAGAGAGAGAGAGAGAGAGAGAGAGAGAGCGAGGCATTCTGTTTCTCTCGTTTATCATTTTTACTCCTTATCCTCGTATTATTTTCCTTTGTCATCTTCTCTGCGCTGCCGCGGCTTTTTCATCTCTGGCGCGCGCGCGCGGATTTTTCTTCATCTCGCCGCGTGCATCGCGCATTCTCCCTCTCCCGCTGCTTTTTTCTTTCCATCCGCCGACCGATAAATCACAGGGCTGTTGCCGGCGCAACAAACTTTCGCGTAATGAGACGGACCGCGAAACGGCGAGCGAAAAATCAATTGGCGCGCGGCGGCGGCGGCGACCGCCTCGTAATTCCGCGCGAACAGTCGCGTCGTGTCGGCGGGCTCGTTAACGCTCATCGACGGCCGGACACTAAATCTCGCATTACAGCCGTAAATAAACACTCGTCCGGCGATACTGCAGCGCGGCCGCATGTGAAACTCGGCCGTAAAGTCCGCCGTCATTGCGCGCGAAGTATCCGATCAAAATTATTTCACTGCCATTATACTCGCGACACACGAGTGTATACCGCAGCGCAGACCTACATCGTGTCCGCGCGCGTTTCGTTTTTTTTTCAATATTTCCCCCCCCCCCCCCCCTCGCAGAATTTCAACGCTACGTTTGTATACACACGGTCGGTCGATCGCAGTCTCGCGCACATCCATCCCCCCTCCCCCTCGGCAACCCCCTTCCACCCCAGTCAGTTTGCCGCTGCCGCTGTGCTCCAGTGGCACAGCCTCCGCGCCGCGTGTATACACTCCGCCGCCGCAGACTCCGATCAATAAGCCGGCAAACTGTGCAAGTAACGAAAGTAGAGGGGGAATTCCGCTGTCGTTATGGAGGCTGCCGCGAGTGTATAGTGTAGCTGAATTTCTCGAGCTGCCCGATTTTCTCTTCGCTTTCCACGTTCGTGTCTCTCTCTCTCTCTCTCAGTCGGTCTCCGGTGTATGTGTGCGCCAAGGCGAAAAGATGATGAGACGCGAGAGAGAAAGAGAGAGAGGAAGCGAGATAAGGGTGTATACGTGCGAGTGTAGCGAATTCGAGGAGATGTAGTCGACGGGGGTTGACAGTGTAGAGAAAGGGAGACAGAGAGATCGAGAGAATTTCGAGGTGCGCGGAACGGCACGAGTTCGGCCGAGCGAGGACGAGTTTGCAGGATCGGAGGTAGGCTGCGCCGGTGCCCGAGGATCAGCGTTCAATTTCCATTAATCGTTGCGCATCAACACCCGTAATTTCCAGTTTCGGTCGGACTCGTTCGTAAACAGTTGTGTTCCAAGCGAATTCGCGCCAGACGATAAAATAGCGCGCGCGCGCGCCGCCGCGCGAATTTCGGGAAATTGGCGAGCAATAAAACTCTCGCGGCAAATCAAATCTTCCGCGTTTCCAAAACTTTTCGCCGCAGCCGGAAAAACTTTACCCTCCCCGCAGAATCCGCAGCTCGCGAAATTCCAGACGCGCGGGCGCGCATCGTAGCGGAAACCTACTCTCCCCGGCGCTTGCCGAAAAAGAATCTCTCGAAAACTGCTGCGAAGGAACTTCGGAAAGCTCAACAGTTGCCCTCGAACAACCTGCCGTCGCTGCGCGCAAGAGCAGCTCCGAAAAAAAAAACTCCGCGTGTATATCGCACACAGACGCGCGTTTCTCCTTCGGCCGCGCAGAGCCTAGCTACGTCCCTGGGTCTCTCGAGTCATCCCCCACGTGCCTCGGCTGCGCTGGCAGTGGTGGTGGCGGCGGTGGTCCAATCGTCGCAGAATCCGTAGGAACCGACCCCCAGCGGCAAATGCTTTCTCTCTCTCGCTCTCTCGCTCGCTCGCTCTATCCCGGGCACGGGAGAGAGAGTAGACGCGCGCAGAAAGTAGACGCCACCGCCGCCCCGCGACTTGCCAAGAGCTACTCTCCGGGATTCCTTCTCTTCTCTCGCGCGTCTCTCGTCGCCAGCGACGCGTCGGCCGATGGCCGTCGTCCTTTTGCCCAAAGGACCCCGGACAAGAAGTGACTGATTCATATATATTTTATATACACTCGTTTGCCGCTCACTGTCGCGAGTTTTCCCTATATAACAGAGGACCTGCCACTGCGCTCATCATGCGGTTCGATGTGTCTTGACGGCGCAGCTTCTTATCCTGGTGTGTTATCAGTTTATCATACTTTTCTTCTATATCTCTCTAACGACGTGTGCTACGCCGCTTCGAGTGACGCTCTCGCTTTCGACGATATTATCAGCTCGTGACGTGTACGCGTCGTGTGTCGGCTTCGCGTCTTGGAGGCCACGCACGAACATTTCGGCGGATGGCCGGGTGCTTCTTATACGTGCACGCGAGCCGGTCGGCAAAAACTCGCGGCGTTTTCACGCCCGCAGACGCGGACGATCGAACAACTCCATTCGCTCGCTGCAGCCGTGTAGAGTCTCGTGGACGGACGTGCGAGAGCCTGTCTGCACCTCCGCGCGCGCAGCTCGAATATTCGGAGCTCGCAACGTGATCGCTGAGCCGCAGCGAAGATTGGCATTGACACGCCGAGGACAGTTCCGTATTCACTCGGGAGCTCGGGCGGTAAAAGTTGCGGGTCGCGGGGGAAAGAGCACAACCGCGGAAGTGTAGCGCCGATCGGAACTCGGCGCTAAATTCGGAATACGTAGTCGGATCAGGTATGGAAGGTCACGATTCGTGACTTCCTTTCAAGAGTATCGCGCGGATGCGCATGCCAGGTCACGTCCTGGCTTTCATCGACCTCATCGTCGACACGTTCCCCTCCTCGGGCACGTGTGCGCGGTTTCTGGCATTCTCATTCACGTTATATTACTGTACATACGCGCGGATCGACTCCGGCTGTGTATAATCCAGCCTTTTATGTACTCAATGCTGATTTTCCTGCTGTTGCTGCTGGCTTTTCGGCGAGTCGCTTTTCAGCTCTCGTATAAAGTTATCGATCTTCAAGAGTCTCTGGCATAAGCTGAGAAATACGCACGCAATTTAATGTCAACGTTATATATTCGAGATTTCTTTACACTGAGAGCTGTTTCAATAGTACATGGAAACATTTACGCGGACACACTTGCATTGCTTTGTGTACAAAGCGATGGCGGCTTCATCATCGATGAAAACTCTAATTGTTGCGAAATTTCAGGTTGGGTGTCAGGGCTGATGCAGATAACCGTCACGACTATGATGATGACGAGGATGGCGATGGTGCGGTACGAGGGTTGAATGATGGTGTTTGCGAAAGATAGGCACATTCGTGATCTACCCTGTAGATCCGGGCTTTTGTAGAATTGTAGATATCAGAAGCTCGTCTCTACAGGTATCTTACGGATGACATGCCACGCGACTCTTTATCGCAGTGGCTGATCCTGTCGCCCCATTAATGAGCCCGGCTTATCATGCAGATAATTCTGAACTGTAATTAATGATGTATCTTGATGTATCTACGTTTGAGAAAAAAGGAAGTATAAATATCGATGCGATTTCTGTATGTATGTTGTAAAAGAAAGAATAAAAATAAATGAAAAATGTACCTTTTTTATCTTGTGACTATATGAAAACCTGAACTGTACGTCCTCTACTTGTTCCTCCACTTTTCAATAATCTTAAATGACATTTAAATTGTTTGATCATCAATCTTTATTCGAAAAATTAAGACACCTTACTTATTCAAGTTTAAGAGCCGCATCATTATGAATGCAAATTAAGAAACATTAGCGAATTCATAAAAAGTTTACAAATAAAATGTTGCGCAGTATTTTGTACCTTTTTGTCCTCCTATTAATATTCTAGATACAGTTATTTACAATTCAAAACTTTTGACTACTGCTATCTAGGGAATGGGGGCTATAAATTCTAAACTTTGGAGCAAACTTCAGAAGTGTTTAAAGATCAATATAACAAACATTTTGCTCCCAGTTGCTAGCGCCTCTAGTGGCACTTACTCAAAGCTTACAAGCTCAAATGGTAAAACAGAAAGATTACCGTCAATTCAAGAAATCTATTTTACCATATTGCTAATTCTTTAAAATCTTAATAGTGGTACTAGACGGTATGGATAAATATAACAATAACATTAATAAAATATTTTTAGCAAAAAAATCACTTAAATGATTTTATTTTGATTTATCATATACTAATAATGTTACTTTTAGTTTGTTTAGTTTCCAAGAGATGGCTATAGTATGAAGTCAGCAAATGTTTGTCGTAGAAAGTAAATTACCGATCAAGTAACTCGTACTGCTCAATTCAAAACAAGGCGCCAAATTTGAAATACTTGGGTAAGTTACTAATTAAATAATTAATACTTACTAATTAAATAATATTTTAACTAATATACATTTTTTATAATACCTTTTTAATTTATTATAAATACCTAAATTTATTATAAAACTATGTTTTCGTTGAATAAAATTATTTAAAATATAAATTTTATATTTTACAATTGGAGACATTTATACAGTTTCATAACTCTGAAGAACAGTTAATAACATAATACCACGATTCTTGAAGTGTGATGAAATTGGATATATTATGGTTTATTCTTTGTGTAAGCGATAGAAAGAATTGTCCACGACAATAAACTATAGCTGTAATCAGCCAATCTCAATGAAATTTTCAAGATGCGTCTACTCGGCGCAAAATGAACGTGGGCGCTGAGCAAGTAAAATATTTGAGCAAGAGTTATGAAAGATGGCGTCTGATCACTTTTGATAGTCTGATAAAACGAGGGACTGCGGAGTAGGCGACGCGGTATTATGTTATTGATCGTCGCCCCCAGTTCTGTCCCCATCAGTTGTCATGGTCTTGTCTCGTCGTTCTCCTGGTACTACCGGCTTTCTCATAATATCGCCTTGACGCTTAGTTATATTAGCTTACCTTACTTTTCGCGGTAGATTACGTGTCATGATACGACTGTTTGCGAGTGATGTACCCTCCATCGATGTAAAAATGGATAATCAAGTAATTATAACGCGATGTATATCGAATGAAATATTCATTGGGCTCTTAAGTGATTGCGGTAGTTATTTCTATAAACATTATCAATTCTGTATAGATAACTAAAAAATGTAATCAATCCTAAATATGTGACTGCTCAGTGCTCATGCAATTATCATTGTTAGTTTCTTTATCTTCACGATGCTTGGTAACTTGGTAACAATTTAATTACAAGCTTATGTCTAGTCTTTACTTCGTAAATAACAGAAATCTAAAATTGTTCTCATATTCCTAATGCAGAAGTGTTTACTATCTTACTCAGAATATGCAATTAGTTGAAGTCTCATAAATGCGACAAGGTCGCATATATCACACACGTGCGCTCGTCCGGAAACATACATCTGGATTCTGGAGTATTTCCAATCCCCCGCCAGTCAAGTTCGCCCATCATCTCCGTTGGCCGGCGGCTTCCGCTCGTGTCCACCATTTTCCTAGGTAATATCCTGCTCCTCGACGAGCTCCTCGTGAGGGTTGCGCAAACTTCGCCTCGTCGTGTTGCACGAAATCCGCCTCTCTCGTTTCGTTTCCTTCGTTGCGTCGGTTTCTCCGCTACTTCTAGCCCGGCCGTCGGGGCATTTTCCTGTGCATGCTTGTGCCTCTTCCCTGCAGCGCTTACGGCGCGTACACCGCTAATGCCGTCGAGGATTAATGTTGTATCGCTCGGCGCAGTTCTACTATTAATTTTATCGGGAGAACAATATCTTACGCGGCACCGGAAACATCCACCTGTCGTTCGCTTTTCGCGTCTGCTTTTGCGTTTTGACGTCGAGGGCCTAGCATTACTTTCGTGCGGATGAATTAGTCTCTTTCTGATAATGCGTTTCGCGTGCTCGATTAATAAATTAATAAATCTTAGTTGCTTATTATTGTTTTTTTTTTGCATTACTGCAGTCCTAATTTGCGACATTTTGCGTATTTTTATAATGAATAATCTCTCGCGTGGAGACACGGCTGAACAGGTAATTTTCGTGTTCTGCATTTCGCGTATTTGTTTATAAATTAATTGTCCATGAATTGTTAGGCGGTTTTTGTGCATAAATTATGCCTTGAGCTCTAAAAACTAAATAAGCTGGAACAATCAATTACCGAGGAATGTCAAATTCGCAGACAAGTCTCTCGGTACATTTAACTTGTAATGTAAAATGGATTTGCGCAATTAATCAGTTTTTCCATTTAAGCCCAACGCGCTGTTTACACAGATAAGAAACCAGCGAAACACAACTCTCGTAATAAATGAACTATTCAAATAGTGCATCTCGAACCGACGTAATATAATATACGTGTCAATCAACCCTCTCTTTGTCACTCTCGTCGTTGAATTCAAGAGTAGAGGCAGAGGGAGAGAAAATTCTCGACTGAGCAAAAATAAATCATTCACCCCAAGATCGGATTCACTTTAGCCTCGGACTGCATAGGTACATCCATCCCGAAAAGTTAATTACTCCGTTGCGTTTCTTTCGCCAATGTAACACAGCAGCTTTTCGCGTTTGACTGACGACCTAACAACCTCCTCGCCGCGGGTGTACACGTCCAGCTGCTGATATCCATCTCGGCAGATAATTAGGCTCGCGCTTCTCTTTACGATTTCGCGCATGCTATATCTCTCCGCACCTTCGGCCAATATCAATAATTCTCCAGTCGAGATTGTAATTTATCCGTCGATGATTTGTTATTGCTGGGCTTTCTCTCATTTCTCTCTGGCGAGCAGCTTATTCAGCGGATATACACGAGAAAAAAATCGCGCGACTGAGCATATAACCTTCGACTCTACAGTCTTCTTCTCTATCTCTCTTTATTTACAAATATCGTTTGTGTTTCTATTTCTCCTGTTGCGAGGCTGTATTACGGGAAAACTAATTAATGGTCGATGCTTTCGACTTAATGAAGGATGCGCGTGGCTGAGCGATTGATACGGGCTCGATTTTTTACGTCTGCTAATAATTGTCCATTGCAGTTTGCAAGCGTTGAAATAAAGGAAAAATTGTACAAATTGTTGGTGTATATCCGCGGTGGAAAACGTGCGTTATAGACAAAGTTGCAGCGAGCAATTTCTTTTGCGATAATTCTGCCGAGATAAGCCGCGCGTACTGAGGCTTTCCCGAGGCTTCCATGCGGCTGCACGCCAGCACGGTCATAAAAATTTATGAGCTACCTGTACATGCTAAAGCCGAATGACTGACTTATTTATGATTCTAGCAGTCACGATCATTCTCTCCTGCAGGTATACAGAGAACGGGGTAGAGACTTGGAAAGCTATTGTTACCAACATCGATTTTAGCTGTAGTTTAAGAATAATTTAAGAACCCGGCATTACGTATATAATTACGTACGAACAGTCCCGTACTCGGCTAATTTTATCCATCCAGCTAATTGCTAAGATTAGCTAATCACGATTTCTGATGGGCACGCGCGCATGTAGATCAAAGAAAACTTTATAGTCATCGGGCTCCGAAAAAAACCGAATATCATTGTTGTGCCTACTATCACGTTTATAATGCAAAATCTCGCGGAATGATCATCCTCTTCTTGGGGGGTATTCGCTCGTATACTCGCACGGTGCAAATTCACAGACAAAAGGAAATAACTTATTAGTATTTTGAATGTGAAGTAATTAAAATAATCTGAGGTTTCTTCAAGTAAAAAATTTTGTTAGGCATATGATTTGTTAACGTTTTCGAAAATTAACATCATTCAATAAATTTTTCTCAATTTTCAACGTTGATATAATTTTTTACAATTTCCGATAATTGTCAAGGACAACTTCGGCAAATTTTGTATACTATCGCAAAATTGATACGTAAATTTTGTAATATACTTTAATAACTTCCTTTTTGAATTTCATATAAATTCATATTTCGTGATCTAAATATTAATGAGTCGTTGTTGACGCCTTCTTATTGTATCTGGATCGCCGATATCAATTTCGATTGCAAATCCGATAGATTTTAACTTAAATTTTGCACATATTTTTTGATATATTATTTTTGTATTTTGATTATTATCCATCGAGTCAAAAAATTTTTTAAGCTCTTCTTTTTCTAAATATGCTTTTAATATAATTTTTAATCGCCCGAATGTAGGATTTTCTTATTTGAATGATCTGAAAATTTTAAATAAAAAATCCTATGCTCACGCGATATTTAAACGAAAAATCTCAGCTCTCCAAACCTACTCGTCTGTCTTGAATCCTAAAGACAGTGAAAACCCATTTTCGAAAATTACGTGACTCAAATTCCAACACTTTCAAACGTGTTTCTAGAGCTCGTTCTACACGGCAGTTTTACGAAACTTAAAATTTTCTAAGCTTCCCTGCGAGAAGGTGGAAAACTTTCAACGCGCGTTTATTACACATGTTAAAAGGCGTGTGTTCTCGCGCGATGTTTTTACTTTTTCATTTAAAATGGTATCGAATACGCGGCGTACAGTCGTAAAGAGAATTTCAAATTGTCAATATTAAGTTTACCCTTATATAACTAGCCGTAGATTCGCGCGCATGTGTACGGGTGGTAGAATGTTTTAAAAATATTTTTCGAGAGGGTCACACGTTGACCCTCTGTCAGAGGACCATCCGTATATATAATTTACATGCACGTATGCGCGCACAGGCACACACTGCACACATCGGAGCGTCTACTTCTTTTTCCTTGTTTTCTCGTCTCTTCATACATCTGACTCTGCGCTGCAGTGGCATATCGCAGCGCTCGCGCGCGAACGGGGCCGAGTTGTATAAAGAAACAGAGCGAGGGAGAGAGAGAGAGAGAGTGGAGGGGAAAGAGAGAAGATGCACAGTCTGTATACCCTCGGTATAAGGTACCCCTGGCGGTGCGGTGCTAGCACCGTGACATGAAGGTGATTAATGATTTTCTCCGAGAGCCATGCAGCGCTCTCTCTCTCTCTCTCTCTCCCTCTCTTCGTTCCACGATCTACTCTACTCTTATATATTCGCTTCGATTCTCTCTCCGTCTCTTTCTTTTCCTATATAGCACCCTTTTCCATCTCCTTTTTAACGCGCTCTCTTTTCTCCCTTTTTCTGCTGTGTATATATGCGCGCGCTCGTGTGTGTCTATGTCTCGCGCTCGGCTTCGATCTTTCTCTCCGTTTCACGCAACCCCTGGGCTGCGAGTATGTATGGAGCCCGCGGCCGCCGGCACAACTGATGCCGGCGATCGCACCATCTCCGGCCAAGAGAGCTTTCATCTTGCCTTTCTTCCTTGCACGCGGCATAAACGCCGGCTTATTAAATGCCATAGCTGCGAGCTGAACTAATGAATTTTGAGTCGATGCCCGCGTCATTGGCGGTGCAGTTTGCGTCGAGAGCGAGCTGATGGTAATAACGAGAAAAAAATAGACGCATGCGTGTATCGAGTGTACATAGTACGGACTGGTGCGCGGTTGACCGATATCCGACGCGTTGCGTTTTAAATGTTTGTAATGATGCAGATCGATGCAGAGTCACGCGTCGGCTCTGGCTCGTATTTTTCTTGCTTTGAATAATTAATCTACTTCTCCCGTGTACGCGAAGTGGCAGAGGTCTGCAGCTCCGTATGGTGTGTGTTAGATATTTATCGACGGATTTTTCTGGTGCGCGCGCGCGCGCGGACAAATTTTTCGCTAAAATTTTTGCGCTTATACACAAGACCTTACAGGACAATGTAATAAAGACGCTTGTAAGTATAAGAAACAAACACGAGCTCTCTGCGTGACTCGTGAAATCTTACGTGTATTATAGTGGTGTGTAATATGCCCATGATGTGTGCAGCCCACTCAATCGAGAGGCGCGTCAAAAAGTCAATTAAAACGTTCTCCGCCGAAGAAGCCAACTCTCTCTCTCTCGATACATCAGCCGATATTCTTGAGACATTGGCCCATCAACGTGTACAAATCGACGACCGACAGCTACCGGAAATTCTGTCTATCCATGCGATCTCCCGCTTAGTGAACTCTCTCTCTCTCTCTCTCTCTCTCTTTCAGACGAATAGTTCGACAATGAGTCGAAGAAAATCGGCCAAGAGTCGCCTCGAGCGAGAAGTGCATCGTCTCTGTGTTGCTCTCGCTGCCCCGTTGCACGCGTCATCCACATATGAAAATCATTATTTTCGTTTCAGATTTAACACGGGCTGTTCCTTTTTTTTTCACCCCGAAGAGACGCGATAAATACCTGGGACATCTTCGAGGGTCGAGCAAGAAGCAGTGTATAGCTATCGCATCGGTGGGGGATGAAAAAAAAAGTAGAGAGTGAGAGAGAGAGAGAGAGAGAGATAGGACTCTGGGATGTCCCTGGCGACGTCGGGACGCTGACAAGCATCACGGACCCGCCCTACATTCGCGTATAGTCTTCTTATACGAAGCGCCCGGATTAAAAGCTCGCTGCGCGCTTGCCTCCCCCTGAAGCTTCACCCTCTCTTTCTCTCTCTCTCTCTCTCTCTCTCTCTCTCTCTCTCTCTCTCTCTCGTGTTATTGATTTTGCCCTCCCACGAGCGCTGCTTTTCGTAGTAGTGCTTTTCTGTGTACAATGTCTGCAGTGGTGTTGAGAGTACGTATATATATATTATACGCGAACGCGTGTGTATGTGTGTGTGTGAGTGGGTAAGTATAAACGCGTCCTTGCCGACGAACAAAGACGGAATTTTTGCGTTATCATGGAAAATTCGCTTCGTCCTGCATGTACATTGCGAAAGGAGAAGCGAAAAAAGTTGTTTTGTGTTGAAGAATACGACGCGTACTTTAATTATTTGCCATTAGAGGACACGGGTAAAGCCAAGTAATGCGTTTTTGGGCTTACAAATTCGTTTTGATTTTATTGTAAATTCGGATGACTGCAGTATGCGCCAAAAGGTTACGAACATCGTTGCACTGATTTACGCCAATGACGTTCATACTTGTCACGAAAATTTTGAGCACAAAACTGATCTGATTGGTCTACACCGTGGTGTACGCCAATTAGAGAACGAAAACTAATGTAAACGGAAAGTTTAAACGATCCGTGTATTTATACGAAAATCCATTCAAAGTTTTTGTTGGCGTGTACCTAAATCTTGTTTACGCCACCCATTAAAACCGAAGGATTTCAATTAAACTCGCATTAGTCGCGCGCCGGATATATACCGGATATCGTTGTTTCGATTCGTCAATGATTTCCGCCCGAGTCGCTCGGCTCTTTCCAGCATTGAATAAATTAATTAAGCGCCGCTTAGAGAACAACGGTGCAGACTAAGCGCGGGAGGGAGAGGGGGGGTCGGCATCGGATGCGGGAACTCGAAGAAAATCAGCGTCGAATGACTCGACACGATTCGTTCGCGCGCACAGCCCAAGAGAGTGACTGAGTGTGAATTCAATTAAGCGAACTTCGGCTTTTGAGGCGTTTATCAAGCCTCGTTTTCGTACTGCGCTTTCCGCGAGGATAACGAGGATAGAGCAATTTTTATCCCGCGGGGTGGGGACTACGAAATTCCTTTCCTTTTTTTCCTGGAAACTCTGGCTTTCGGATCGCAGTTGCGCGGAGCATGGCGGCTTCTCGTTGCGTGAAGTAGAAAAAGGCCGGGCTGCGATGGGAACGAATTCGGCTCTGCCTCCCGTGTAGCGTGGAAAGTGGAGAGAAAGAGAGAGAGAGAGTGTGTGTCTGGTGTGTGTGTGCGTAAGGGACCTAAGAAGTGAAAGAGAGAGGGGTTTTTCTGTGCTCCAATGGGGTACAAGCCACGAAGGCTGCGCTCCGAGCCTGACGCGCCGCAGCTTTCGCCCTTTGTTCTTCGTGCATCGCGAAATTTCGTGCCATTGGTGCACGGAAAAATTCGGTCTCTCCACGACGAGTCGAAGCTTATATCTGGGACGAAGATCGGAGAAGATGATTATCGATCGCCCGCGCGCATCTTCCGAGAAAAATTCGAGGGAATGATCGAAGAAACGAGCGCGGCGATGACAGGACGCTTTTTTTTTTCTTGAAATCGTTCGCAGAGCGTGAATAATCACGGCTCGTGCCTGCGGGATCATTGCGCCGGTATTGAACAAATAAATAGCGCCGCAAAAAACGCTCGCTGGAAAAAAGTAAGGCGCCTATTAAGGATTACGCGGAGAGAGAGACCTTGAAATGGCGATTCCCTGCGCTTCAATTTGTATGCAGTTCGCGTCGCCCGCCGCCGCGCGGACCGTCTTAAAATATAGTCGGGAGGACGACGAGAGGACTTTTTATCGATATTTTTCGAGAACGAGAGCTGAGATGACGCGTCTCGCGAAGACGCGCGCGGAGTGTGGCCGACAGGATCAATCCACTTTCGTCTGCTGTGTATTGCGAGGGCCGGGGGGGCTTTTCGGATACGGATGTTGAAGAAGCTCATAAGTGAGGTTCTCTCACGCGCTGGCACGCAACTAGAGTGGACAACGCCGGGATTATGGGATTAATCACGAGTAGGGTGTTGATGCTCGATTCCGACGGCCTCGAGAGGGATCTGCCGCGCGCGCGGGCGTGGACACGAGCTTAATATCCAGCCGTCGTTAATATCTCGGGATATTAAATAAATTGCGATTTTTATTATGGGAGGAGAGGCGGTGAGTCTGGATTACGCGAATTGCAAACGGATGAAAAATTATTATTATTATTTGTTTATTTATTTATTTAGCGTTAAATCTATACATAGATGTAACGATGTATCAAAACAGTACGTAACGGCCTTTACGTTTACGTTTCTATAGCTTTACCGTACTGTTTGATAATTCGATCGCAGATTGCCAATACCAAAAAAATTGCCATACCTTTTTCGTAAATTTTAGTGATAAATAAGCGGCAAATTTTCCTAAAAATACAGTAAATTTTAGAAAAAGTACGGTAGATCGAATTCACAAAACAGTGTGGTATATTTTTGTTGGTATTGGCAGTCTGCGATCGGATTATCCAAATTATAGTGCGGTAAAATTTACTCGACGATTTCTCTCCGTGTATATCCATAATAATTGTATACCTCCCTGTGTAAGCGCGTCTCTCGTCGTCGCGTTTCCTGAATTTTCGGCTTTCGTATTGCTCGGAATTCTCGCGTATATCGCGCCAAGACGACGAAAAGAAGTACAGCCGCGGAGAGCAGTGAGACGAGCGAATGTAATGATTGAGTACAATATTAGACAAGAAGCGCACATAGGTATATTGCACGTCTGTACATACCTGTCGAGTACACAGCTGCTGTGTGCAACTCCGCTCTGTGCTCACTTATATACATGAATGTATATATGCGTTGGGAGAAGAAAAAGAGAGTATACTGGGCGGCACAAGAGAAGGAGAGAGAGAGAGAGAGAGAGAAGCTTCGAATATACCGCGCTCGCACGTTCATTAATCTTGATCGGATCAGTCGAGATAGCGGCGAGCTGTTTCGGAAACCCTCCCGCCGCTGCCGCGCTGCTGCTGCTGCCGCTGCCCCTCTTCTCATCAACTCACTCCTGCCGCCGCTGCCGCTGCTGCTGCTGCTGCTTCTTTTCTCGTGGCGATGCGCTCGTTTCGCCTTCTATTTTTCCGGCCGACTGTGTTCGCGCGCAGGACTATTGCCCTTTCTATCCTTCTTTCACCCGCAAGCTTTCTTCGGAGCGTGTCTGGATTTTTTTTGAGAAACTTCTTTACGGAGCTGCGAGGTTTGAAAAGGTTGTTTTTTTCTCTCCTTCGGTATACCGCTGGTTCCCTCTCTCGCATTGTGGAGACGAAGAGAAAGCGAGAGAGAGAGAGAGAGAGAGAGAGAGAGAGAGAGAGAGAGAGAGAGAGAGAGAGATTCTCAAGACACGAGGAAAATAAGTTGGAAATTCGAAGGGTTTGGGTTTTATTATTTTGTTGATCAGACGTACGGAGGGAAAATACCAATAAAGGACATGGAAGAATATATCCATTATAATGCGGATGGCAATTGAAATTGCGCATCGGCAATCGTGTCTCATTGTTATTCAGAGGGGGAAGTGTCGGAAGAGACGCGGTATAACGCCTATACTATATATACATAGGTGAAGTATAGATTCGAGAGCGAGAGAGAGAGAGAGAGAGAGAGAGAGAGAAAGAGAGACGGTCGCAGCAGGGCCTCGGTCAAATTGAAAGTAGAATCCATCACGTTTCCAGGGGGCAAAAAAGAATTTTAATGAATTATAAGAAGGCGAGATTGGCAGGCAATCCCCCAATGACATTAAAACCGATGGAATTCCAGTGGCGATATATGAATCGAATTTCTGTCGTTCGCTGCGTATGCCTCGTGCATAAACAAGATCTGGCATATATATATTCCCCCCCCCCCCAACAGAACAATTGTACCATATATTCTATTCCCAGCCTGCAGTGTTTTAACCAAAAACCCTCTCGCTCGAACTCCGAGTCACGCGTACCAGTCTCGATTAAGATCTCCTTGGCAAAATTAGCGGCGCTCGCGTCGATGTGTCTGACTTAAGAGCGAGCGTCGTCGAGCCGCGGCGCAATCAAGCGCGTTTTCAGCAACTCGGGGGCCAATTAGCCGCGGGCCAAAAACGTTACAATGCCGCAAAAAGCTTTCTCTCTCTCTCTCCGTCGCCCTCGCGATCGTCGCTCCCGCTCGCGGGGAAAATCATCCGCAAGTTCGCGCGACGCGCATAGCCGAAAATATCCGCTCTCTCGCGCTTAATGATGTGCGACATCTTCGGACCGCCCACGTCATCGCGCGGCGCGTATCATTAGTATCCGCGCTCGTGTGTCGCTAGAAATTTTAATGATTTCTCGCTGCACTATTTCCGTAGCCCGGTATACGCATATATACATGCATAACGAAACGCGTACGAATTAACCATTTGTTAGGGGTTCGAGGACGGCGGCGGCGCAAGAGGGAGTCAGAGGTCCAATTTCCTCCCGACCGACGACAGGAAACATCCCGTTATCTTTAGCGCAGCGAACCTCGTGCGTATAGACACGACGACGTCGACGTCGACGACGACGCGAAACTCGTCCCTCGGGGGGGAGAGACGTCAGTCAGTCGGCGAAGCCGTGCCGCGCGCGAAATGCCAGCGAGAGAGAGAGAGAGGTGCCGCAGGAGTGCGAGGGACTCGCTGTAACTCTGGAGTATACCGAGTATTGGCTATAGGCTATATACGTATATATTCTCCGTAGGTGTGTGTTATAACACGAAGAGGGAGTACACGGGAGTGTAGTGTAGTTTCGCGAGCGATGGGGGGATGCTTCGTAATTACAGACTCTGATAAATGAAGCCCGGGACTCGTTAATCCCCCACCCAATTACACCTAATGGTGAGCGAGTCGTTCGCGCCGAGTTAGCGCCTCGTGTCAGTATTTCAATTTTTGATTCGATCTCCGCACTCGGCTCGTCGCCGGCTCCATAGCTCCTCGCCTGTATACACGCACGGAATTATTATTCATGTGCATAGAGCGATTGAACGTTTGCAGGATTTTTCGAGACCTGCGTGCGTGTATCGTATACGCGCGGGATTGGCGGTTCGCGCGTCGAGAGATGAGACGACGCTTTCCTATTTTAGTCTCACTCTCTCTCTCGTCCCGACACGACGCGCGTTCATTACACTGCACACCCACAGGGAATTCGATGAAATTGAGGCGGGGACACTGTACGAGACGGCTCACTTTCGTTCGCCGTGTCTTTCGATTACATCGAGAGTACAACAGTCATTTTTTTTTTCACTTGGACTGCAGAAGTGCATGGTATTGTCAGGGCGCATTCTTTTATTCGTATATATACAATATGCACGCGTGATGTGTATAATATAGACGAGGCGCGATATCCAGTGGCTTCCTCGCAATTAAAAAGCATGATTTTGCAAGCGAGTTCTCGCTCGATAAGCATCGCGAGCGCACTGTGCAGTCAAGGTCGGCCGTGTGCGCGAAACCCAGTGGCAAAATAATAATTCGAAAATTACGCGCGCGTGTATATAATATGCACGCGGCGCGTATACACGGCGATGCCTATCTCTCAAAGCCGCGGATTGTGTGGCCGAACGCAGTGACACGTCGAGACTTTTTCTCGGGGACTTTGGGTATGCGCATTATATACGCGCGAGGAAAGGTATAACAAGGCCGCGCGCGACGACCTGAAGCGTAAGAGAGAAAGAGAGAGAGAGAGAGACGACCACCGGACGGCGAGAGTCGTAAGTAGCTGGAGAGCTACTGCGGGTATATGTAGATCTTCGGACTGGATACATATCGCGCCGCGAGAGCTCAACTGACCAGCAGCAACGACGACGACGACGACGACGACGAGGCAACGTCGCGCGCAGCGTCATTTGTCTTGGAAAGAAGTTGTCGACGATAATGAAGCTCCGCAACAGCAGCAGCAGCAGCAGCAGTGCGAAAATAAGGTCGCGCGCGAAAGTTGTACATGCGCGCGGGGTGTGTACGATTTCGCCATCAAGGGCTTATGCAAGTGTGTGCGTGGCTTATCGTTCGAGGAAGAAAGAAATCGGTATATACGCCTCGTGTATTGCATTTATTTGCGCGCTATCTGCGCGCGAGCGCAATATAGGATAAAGCTGGTGTGACTAATTGTTTCGAGTATCGCGCGTATATAAGCGTCGCGCGCGCGCTGATCCCGCGAAAGCTGCGTCAATAAATTGTCTATCCGCCGCGCGTCGCGCGGCGACGAGAAAGCGCGCGCGCGCGCTGCACTCGGAGCTCAAGAACTTGAAAAATTGAAAGACTACTCCCTCGGATTCTCTCCGCGGATATATATCTGCCTAGTTTTTGCCACGGCTATAGCGATAGTCTCTATCTCGCTCTTTCTCTCTCCATTTTTAGCATCAGCGAGAGAGAGAGAGAGAGAGAGAGAGGAGAGAGAGAGAGAGATGCCGCAGAGTAAAACCGCTCAATCGCGCGCAACCTTTCTCTCTCGGTTTGGTTTTCTATAGTTCCATGGGCGGTGGCAAAGCCAGAGCCGGGCGTCTCCCATTCGCCTCTCGGGAGCCACCCCTCTCGAGAGAAAGCTCGCTTGGCGCATACTCGCTATGCGCTCGAGGGGGGATCGAACACACCTCGACTCTCTCTCTCTCTCTCTCTCTCTCTCTATGCTATATAGCGATATGGATGCTACATAGTCGGAGCTCTCTGTGCATGTGTGTACGTGAAATCGTAAACACGTTGCGAGGCAGATGATATAGCGGTATCTTGCGCAGAGCGCATGTATTATATCGTATACGTATAAGGGAGGCACGCGAGCACGCAGCTGTGCAGGGTGTGTGTGTAGTAGCAGTAGATTGGACGCGCGCATTGCGCGTGCTATTGCAAGGTAGCTTTACGATCCGCGGGAGGATGAGTCTGCGCGATCGTGCGGGTGTAGCTTGAAAATTCTGGATGTATACGAGTTGGAATTTCGTAAGCTTCACGTCCACCCAGATCTACACGTCGCAGCACATATATATATATATATATATATACACACGCGTACCCTGTGTGCACACGTAGATTTACTCGAAAAATGAGTACAGTGCGCAAAGAATACAAATAAAAGCAAGAGAGAGAGAGAGAGAGAGAGAGAGAGCTAAAAGCCAGTAACGAAAGCGACCTCTTTGTTGCACAGTCATCCCCTTTTCCCTTCTATATGCTCCCGTTGGCTTTTTTTCTCTTTCTCTCGTTCTCTCTCTCTCTCTCTCTTTCTCTCCGCGCAAGCTTCGATAAGCGATCCCCCTTTGTACGCAAGAATATTGATCTTGACTCCGGGGGACTCGCTGTGTTGTACCGCGCGCGCGATGCAATGTGTGTGTGTCGCGCGCGACCGCCGCGATGTTGTTAACGCGAGACTTGGCGAATTTAAAAATTTCTGCTTTGGAGGGGAGCGGAAGGGCGGACTGGAATAATGAAGCGGAAGAAACGTTATTTATCGTTTTTCTTTCTCTCTTTATTTATTTCATAATGTGTTTATCGGTTTCATCGATATAAACATAAGCATTATCGCGCCGGTAATTGTTTAGATCATCGTCGGTTCTATACAGGGTATTATATACACAGAGAAAGAGTATACAATGTCACACTTATACGACGACTTGTTTACTCGTACACCTTTTTTTATTTTTTTTACTTTATCGCCTAAAATTATCGTCGAGCAGCGGGACGAAAGCGACCTTCGCTGCAACCTCGTTCGAGCGCCGATAAAAATCGCTTTCATCGTCGCTCGACTATATACTTTACAAGAACTTTTAGAATTACGTGCCTTTATTAATAATTTTTTTTTGTTCTTCGCTTAAACACTACTTTCGTACAGTATAATTAATATTATTTTGGTATATCGTCACAGCGACTCTGTGCTTGAATCGTTTGATTTCTACTCTCGTATACAAATGGTATAGCTCGGCTTTATTTTTTTCCCTATACACGAGTCATTCCTCGCGCGCGCGCCTCGTGTGTCACATAATTCCGGTATTACATTGGTCTTCCATATTTTTTTGTCCCACATTTCTTGTTTTTTTGCTCGCGTTAAAAATATAGACACGTCTACATCTCGTATATATATTATTGTATGTACAAAAGGGGGTTCTTTGCGCTAGATGAATTTTGATTGCTGAATGAAATTTCGAGGTGACGAAGAACGATCGCTTCGACCTTTCTCATAATGTACTTTAATGGTACAATACGACGTTACGACGTTTCATTCGTTTAAATTGCAGGCGTCCGAGCGATGGTACAATACATTTTTTTAATAAATATACAATGAAAGTGGAAGGTCAGTATAGAGCTATCGGATTAGGATGAAAAAATGCAGTAGAATCAAAAAGTTTATCTCGATTATCGAATTGAAATGTATAGGTACTATGAATTAAATCTCCTATTAGCTACTTAAGATACATATTTCTGAACACAACAACGTAACAGAGCTTAAGTCGATTTGTCAATGATAGAATTATATTTTTCCACTTAATATTTATACGCGATTTACACTTATTGCTATTTCAATATGGTTTTATAGAAGCGGCGCAGCGCCACTTGTGAAATCTGCTTTAATTTTCATTACAACCTGTGGATATCGCCGCGTCAGATTTTTTTCTGCTCCTGACACTGGCTCACGCAAGAAATAGAAAAGAGAGAAGAGAACCGTGTCTTGCTATATTGATACCTCTTTTCGTTACAATTATAGACACTTAAAGATAGACGACGGAGTACTTCTTATTCTCCTTTCGTTTCGCCGCTTTAAACATCTCTTTACAATTATATACACACACCATTTCACAGAATTATTATTTACATCACTTAACGGTATACATATCGCAAAATTTAGTCTTTATAGAGAGCGTATTTTTTTTTCTGAAATAAAAAAAATATCTGAAAATCTACAGTAGATTATAATAGATGAACATCGTAATAATATTTTATGTAATGTAAAGTTCTTCCCCTACTATAGCCGTCTCGCGCTCGCTACTGTGCTGAAATGCAAATCTAAAATGCGTACACTTTCCTCTTTTATTTGCGAGACGGATGGCACGTATTAACGATTATTGACTGGCAAAATTCGCATAACCAGTTACGTCACTGGGTTACTCTGTCATCATTAAAAACGAAACAAGGAAACGAGAGAGCGCGTTAGTCAGAAATGGACAATTCACGGTTGCCAAATAAATCTACTCCTTATGCGGCCGTGCGTCAATATTTTTTTCCCGATTATATTCCGTTTAGTGAAAGCTCGCGAAATCAATTTTTATCGCGTACCATTGCGATTTACATTAGTCGAAAATTACTCAGCGTATTACTTTCTTCGTGCGCGCGGAATAATTAAAATTGTTATAGAAACTTGGTTAACGACTTGAAACAGCTCAAGTGAAAAAAGTATCTTCAGCGAATTTAGACCAAGTTGCGAGATATTTTTTGATTAATCGTTCCGGCGCAGCTGATGCTAATGCAAGAACTGCGCAAGAAACATTTCACTGATAAGCCCCAGTTACGGTATTATTAATGCACTCATTTCACGACGCGGCGCTCGGTTCGGTTGCATCTGCTAAAAAATAAATTTGACGCAAATGTTCCGCCGCGCCGTTAGAGCTGTCCATCTCCGATTCGAGTCAACTCGCTCGTTGCGGCGAAAAAAGATTCAAAGAAAAAACAACGAAACAACGATATTAAAAAAAAAAAAAAAAGAGAAGAGAAGAAGCAGTGGGCAGAAGAGAAAACACGTGGATGAAACATTTCCTACTTCTCCAGTATCGGTGCGTTCCTCCCGAGGATGTCGTCGCGATCCCCGAGCCAAGGTCGCTTCTGCCGTTACAGCGCCATGAGTCCGTAGTCCGATTTTATGGCCGGCGGCGGTATGGTCGACGATACACCCGGTGGACTCGTGCTCGCCGGCGCCAGAGGACTGATACTTCCCGATCCCATGTGCATGCCAGGAGGTCCGCCGGCCGTCGGGTCCATCATTCCGCCGAGCTGGCAGTGGCTCAGCTGCGCCTGGAGGTGTGCCAGCGGATGCTGCCCGCCGGCCAGGTGACCCTGGAAACTGTTGGGCGGCACGTGCGAGCCAAGTCCGCCGAACGCGTCGGACGCCGGTGGCTTGACGTCGTGGACGTCGCCGAGCGCCGGCATACCGCCGCTCACGCTGCCGTCCAAGCTGCTCTCCATGCAGCTCTGGGGCGAGTTGTTGTTGTTTTTGCGCTGGTTACTGTTGTTGTTGCTCTTGGCCGACGATCTGCCCGAGGACTTGCCGGACTTGGCCGGTTGCGCCTGGCCGTTCGCGTTTTTCCGTCGGACGTTCTTTGTGTTGGGCAGCTTGTTGTCCTTCTTCCATTTCATGCGGCGATTCTGGAACCAGATTTTGATCTGGCGCTCGCTGAGAACGAGGGTGTGCGCGATTTCGATGCGGCGACGCCGGGAGAGGTAGCGGTTGAAGTGGAACTCCTTCTCGAGCTCGAGGATCTGGTGCCTCGTGTAGGCCGTGCGCTGGCGCTTCGGCTCCATGCCTGGCTGGTACGAACCGTTCGCTGAAACAGAAACAGTTCGGGATATTAGGAGCTTATCGGTCTCGTGTCCTGTCCAAGAGTACTGAACTCGCTCATAACTGTCCATCTTGGTTATGACTAATTTTCCAAACCTCTAACTAGAAAGATTAGTTTCAACTGGGGAGATTTATCAGGAGTAAGATTGATTTGTACTTGATTCGGGCAATATATATATGCAGCTATTCTCATAATCAGGAGACGATCAGATTGAGATTAATTTTTTGTAGCACACCTGCTTCCAAATGCTCCAATATTCCAAATGCGTGTTATAAAAGGAATTTCGCAAAAGGATTAAAATATTCTTTCCATATCAATGTTCCTTTTCTGAGTGTATTAATTAAAATTGAGTGAAAGTAGTCTCGTACGATTTCCTCTACATCCCAAGCAAAATTTGAATTTCAAATTAAATATCACGTAAAGATAACAAGTGAAGATGGATCGGCTCGTGTAGGAATTGCTGCAACTGACACTTATAGCATATTCTTGTTTCATTATGGATTTGATAAAAATGGATCGAAATCGTAAAATATATATAATATATATATTGACCGAGAGTGTAGTTCGCCGAATTCAACCTAAACAGGAATTTTTTATTGGAACCGCTTATCTCTAAGGTCATTTTCGATTTTACTAGGACAATCCAGTACACGTACTCGGCAAGTACCAACTTTTAGAGCAATCGTAAAAAGTGCAATTTCGCACGTGATGCAAGATCGCCATAAACTTAAATTATGAGCCTCGAGCTATATTACCCAGTGTTATTATTTCAACGAGCGTAAAGTTTTTTCACAGAATAAAAGGGACCACAGAAGTTAACCCACGACTGCAGCTGATTCAGATTACGAAATCCAAAGGAATGCATCAAGCCTCAAAAGAAGTTTTTCGAGTTTGCGTTAATGGCTACTTTTTACTCATACATAGCCACGCACATATACGCGCACACCTGTGTACGCATATATATCTGCTCCCTATCTCTCGACGAGCTACTGAAAGGGTCACCAAGCGCTGACGGGACGGAGATAAAAACAAAAAAAGGAAAAGCAGACGTGAAAACAAGCTACCGAACTGGCCTTAATATCAGCAGCGGGCTATCTGCGGAGGAGCTACCGCGCGCTCCGGGCGCGGATACTTGTCGCTCGTGGTATGGTCGGTTGGACTGGTCGTTTTCTGCTGGCTTCCTAAAACGAGAAACCCGGTGGTCCGAATCGACAACGGGGCGACAACGACACGGTGATCAGTTACGCGCTCGCTCGCAGGACGAATACATTATAATGTATGCTGTATGCATATTATATACATATACACGCGCGGGCGAATGTCGCGCGCGAGAGCGACGACTCGAGGACACACATATCAGCCACAAATCCGTCCTTATTAGCGGCTACTACTTCCATTCCCGTTTCTTCGCGAGACCTGTCAAAGATGATTTATGGGAATTCAGAAATTCAATTAGCCACTCCGCCGGCTACCTCGGCGACACAGATTACGGGCCAATTATTATTGCCCGAAACAATGCGCTGATAGTCCTGGAATGTGCGCGTATGGACCATCGGCGTCTAGACGAGATGATTACTCACATTATGCTCCTATCTATGCCCTTCTTTTTTTTGCGGCTTCGAGAATGCTGTTGCTGATCCGAAATGCCGGAGGCGCGGAAGGGGTCAGTTCGCGAGATCGTTTCCGTTTTACACTTTCTCAATCAAAAGAATGGCCATTATAGAGGGACAAGAATGATAAGGCTATCGGGATAGTGGATTCGTCGGTCGTAATCGCTTGAGTGGCAAATCGACTTTAGATTTTTAGAAAAGCGACTGGTGTTATCTGGTGGGGAATCGACTCTTATAACAGGCGGTTAGAAAGTATGGAAATCAGTAAAAGTTTGCTGAAATAATAATTCATATCGCGAGATAGTTTTACGTTTATGATTAATAAGAAGCTATGCTGCACTAGAGCGTCGTATTGCGTAAATAAAAAATTGGAAATGTCTGTGTGTGAATTGAAGTACTTGTTTACGGAATTCGAGTCATTTCGATCGTGCACACCAGCATACTTTGTCCCAACCAAATGAAAATCGCATTTCTCAAAGTGATTCCTCTAACAGTTTCATCAAAGTCTAGAACGCCGACCACGCTTTATTCACAGAATCGGACAGTATTTTTCACTGTTCCAAGAGAATAAGAGCAACGATCGAGAAGTTTTACACTGCCACATAGTGGTACTCAATCTCTTAATCAACCTCTCGAGCATCAATAACGAAAAGGATCCTGCGTACAAATAAGAAACAAAGAGACCACTTTCGAACCACGGAGTGTACCCGTATGTACCGCGTACACACATCCGTTCATATTCAGACAAGGGTCATCGATATCTACGGATTCGGTCCTGCCGTGTAATCTCCCGTTGCGTGGGGTCATGTTTTTCCGTGCCAGCAGAAAACGAGCATAAGCCCGATCCGCAGCGAAGAAGCGAAGAGAAAAAAAAAAGCGCGCGTATACACATACAAGACATCGAGAGGAATAGCCAGACCCGGTGGTCTGTCTCTGTCTCTCTTTCTGGACGCACACGTAAAATACAAGCCGGACAGACGCGCGCGTAGGATTCGAATCACTGCGGGCACATTCCATTCCGGAGCTGCTGCTGCTGCCGCCGCCGCTGCTGCTGCTGCTGCTGCTGCTGCTGCTGACCCTTCCTTGCATACGTATATTCGAAGTGGAGGCTTTGGCCGGCCATCGCACGAGGGGAGTTATCGCCTCGTCTCACTCTTGCTGTTTGACGTACTTGCTTGCGTGTGGATGTGTGTGCGTGTGTGTGCGTATACACATACAAAGAGAGAGAAACGAGAAGCGCCGACCAACCGCATACCGTAATCAAAGTTCTCGGTCTACTGGCCTCTACTCCCGGGGCTCTACTCGTCGATGAAGCAATGATTATCGATGCCAGGAGAGCCTCTGGAGTTGCGTGCTATGCGGATAGTCTGCTGATTCTCGCGTTTATAAATAGTGGCACTGTCATTGCTTGGCTGCGGTGGCATTTAGAAATGTGAATGTGAATGTGAATGCGCCGATAAATTTAACCAACGCGAACCTTGTAAATAATAAAATATTTCGTAATTGCACTTCGTTAAATTGTATTATTGTCTGATTACACGTGAGGAAATCGTGGCTCTACGAAAGTTTCTCAATCGAAACTGAGGGAATACTCGCTTGATTTCTTATTCAGCGCGTAATGTACATCCTATAACCATTAACCGCGTACGCATACGCATGGCCTACAGTTGAACCCTACAGTCGCCCTGAATATTAGCTCAATCGCTTATTAAGCTATATTCAGTATTTGATGATCCTCTTCGTAATAATTCCTGAGTGGTTAAAATATCACTGTAACGAGCTCAACAAGAGGGACTCTGAGCACAGTCGAAACGGGCCGTCGAATAGAATCTTCTAACAATGTGAAAGCCAGTGTCGAAGTTTCGTCGCGAATTCAAATTCGAAAAATCAAGAGTGACAAAAGCAGCCAAGCCTAGATCGGCACAATGCCCGGCGGATTGGACGCGTCCCTTTTCAACAGTTATCGACAATACAAAGGACAGCGCTGTAGATTCGTAAGATCCGTGTCAAAATAATATCGCTCGGACGTCCAATTATAATCGATACAAGGATAATAAAACGTTATCCAACCGATTTCCCCGTATAATCGATCGGGCGTCTCGATAACTTTGTGCACGGAATATCGGATGTGTATACCTGAAAAACGAGAAATACAGCGAAGCGGCTAAGGACAAACGTCCAATCTAGGTCTCGTTTCGAACAGCCGCTGTCTAATCATTTTGTCTATATGTGTAAGCGCGTGTATGTGTGTATATACCGTGTATAGTGCGTGTATGTATATACGTATACGTATACACAGCATCGACAGGGAATAGTTGCAAGTTGGAATGAGCTGCAGTTTTCGCGGTCAAAGGAGAAGGGAACCTTGGAATTACAAAGCCAACCGGCCAATTCCGAGGAGTGTTACGGTGCAGAAAACATTTTTCGAAATATAGCCCCCATAGGCCCCTGTGCAACCGCGTAGATGCGACTTTTGTCGGCTCCGCACATGACCGGTATTTTCGCCATTGTTCAGCTTGGACTAGGCGAAACTTGGTTTTGGGAAAGAGTCGTGTGGAGGGATAGCTGTTGCGCTCTGGGATTTACCGCGGGGTTGCGCGAAAATGTATATAGCCGAGCTCTCCTGTAGGTCTGCCGATGATTCGTTAAATATTTGAAAAATATTACACCGTTCTCGCGATGGGTTTGTTTTAATTTCAGTACGAGAGTACGATTTCGCGTTCATTCGTGTGCTTGTACGCTTCGCGGTTGCAGCCGGCGCGCGAAAGAAGACAATTCGAATTAGCGCCTAATGCTCAATCAGAGCGCGTTGCACCATGAAAAAGAAGAGTCTGCAGAAGCAAGGATAATCCATTATAACGAGCGCTAATTAATCAATGAAAATTCATCGCAATACAACAATTAAAATCCTCATCAAAATGTAAATCCCGTACGAGGCGCTGGTACACGTAATATAAAATATTGTAATGACCGCGAATAATGTGAGAAAATAATGCATTAAACACAGGATTAAAACGGCAAGATAAAAATGCGTGATTGATGATATCATTTATGCAGAAACAACATTAATAACATAAAAATATATTGTCCCGATCTATCAAGCTTCTCTCCTCTACGAAGCCATCAAGTGGAAGAGAGACAGAGAGAGAGAGAGAGAGAGAGAAAATACTTTCCTGCGAAGTGAGCAATAAATAACTCGTGGGCGTGTCTAATTCCGCGCGACTGTCACGCACAGAGTCAACTCTCTACACGCATACGTACACGTGCACATACACAAACACACCCACAACAAAGTCCCTCATTCTCATCTCGAAAGGCTTCTCTCTCTCTCTCTCATCTCTCCCGCACTCGCCTATTTTTATTCGGCCGTTCTATTAAAGCTCGAGCCGAAATTGCCGTCTTCGAATCTCGACTCGGTATACAAGCGACGGGGGACTGACTCTGCTGTGTGTCCGTGTGTGTCATGCGCCTCTCTAATGTGTACACACGGCGTACACACACACACACACACCCAGCGGAGAATCGAGCTGCTCGTGAAAAATGGCGAGACATTAATATCGGTCGAGTTTTCTGAAGAGCGCACTGCTTAGCAGGTGACAACAAGGTGCTTCGCCGCTGATTCGCAGCCATAATTCTTCCCTCGATCCTAGACGAGCGCCGCCGCCGCCGCCGCCGTCGCTCTCTGCGCTGCAAGATAAATGTGGCTCTTGGATCAACAAGCCACAAACACACACACACACGCGCACTCTTTTCTAACCTGTGCCGCTAAGCACAATCTACTTACTGCGAGAGGACAATGAAGAAGGCTATTCGTCGTGTTTCGGGCGTTTTACAAATCTCCTCGCGCAGACGTGGGAACGCGTGAATATATATATAGGAGGAAAAAAGAATTGGATACACATTGTGTACCAGCAGTGGCCAAAGCGACTTCTGCAGCGAATACCTGGCGCACGGCTGTGTCTATCGAGTCTGATCCTCGTGCTTCATTCGCATGCAGATTAGATTGCTTGCGCAATCGCGTGTACAAGGCCTGGAATTGTTTGAATCGTGGAAGAAAATGCGCGACGGCTTGCGCGAGTCGCTGCGCTGCGGCGCAGCTGTCCGACGGCAAGCCGCGAGGCGAGTGACAGCCGCGGCGCGCGAGCGAGCGGACGCAATCAATGAGTTATTCGCTTGCTAATGAAGATTTCTTCACAGTTTTTTTTTTGCTACTTTGGCGCGTATTTTTTCTTTTTATCGAAGATCGTGCTTCGGATAAGAGAGGAGCGAGCTTGAGTGATTATTTTAACAATCCAGGAAGTTTTCTTAACGAGCATAACAGTCCCCATAGCCGCACTTGCCAACGGGTATTCGTGCAATTATTGTGTTAGTCACTCTCGCGATCAGAAGGATTATCGGAGAAGCGACAAACATACACTTGGAATCAACATCCGCAGTGGCGAATTGCAAAAGAATCGCGAGCCTCAGAACTTACCAACTCCGGCGACGTGTATTTTCTTCATCCAAGCGTAAATGACGCGATCCCCGTTCTCCTCGTCCTCCTCCTCGTCCTTGGCCATGCCCGGCGATCCGTCCATCATCTGGTCGTCCTCCAGATCGTCGTCGTCCGATCCGTCCTCGGGATGATGCTGCTGCTGCTGGCTCTGCTGCTGGGCAGCCGACTGAAGGCTCGGATGCTGGTTCTGCTGCTGGTTCTGGAGCTCCGGCGAATTGTCCCTGTGCATCGAGCCCGATTCCGCGGGGCTGCAGACGTTGCCCTCGTGCGGCTGCGTCTGCCCGTGAGCCTGGAAGCTGTCCTGAGGGACGTGGTTTTGCATGAGCGACGGCGAGAGCGCCGTCGAGCCGAGAACCGTCGAGGACGACACGGGCTGCTGCTGCTGCTGCTGTTGCTGCTGCGGGTTCTGCATCGACGGGGGGCAGGTGAGCGGCGGTTGCTGGGCCTCCGGAGGCATCGCCAGAGCTCCGACCGCGTGGTGGTGCGGGTGCAAGCTCGGATGGTGGACCGCGTGAACCTGGTGGTGATGGGGCGCGTAGTAGCCCCCGTAGCCGGCGTAGCCGCCGTTCAGCTGAACGGCCGAGCTCGCCCCGTAGGGCGTCGAGGCCGCTTGGTGATGGTGCTGGTGATAGCCGTACTGCAGCTGATGCGACTGGGGATGGTTGAGGTGGTGGCCGGCGCCGAAGAAGTCGGCGCCGTTCGACGGAATGTAATTGTTCTGGCTGTACTCCTCGCTCGGCGGGAACTTGGGGTCGACCATGTGGTGGGCCACGGGCTGCTGGTGCTGCTGGTGATAGCCGCCGCCGCTCGACGGATTCATGAGGAACGAGCTCATCTCGCGCCCGCTCGCCTGGGACTGCTGGGGAAACGGCTGCTGCGTGTCTGCGTCCGAGCTGCGGCAGTGAGTTACGCAAACGAGTCACACATACTGCTGCACACGCGGGCACTGCTTACGTAACGAGGCGACGCGATGCGCGCGCGGGGGCGAGAGAATAAATAATTTTTCGCGCCCGCGGGAGAGAGTGAGAGGACGGGAGAGCGCTGGAGAGAGAAAGAAAAGGCGAGGACCGTCGGCGAGGCAAGCTCCTTGCCGCGAGTACGCGAGCGCGCTACTACCGCAACTCCCGTCGCGCAGCGTGGCTCCTGCAGCGGACTACGAGCGCTCGCTCGCTGTGAGACTGCACTTTCCGTGTGTGCGTGCGCGCGCGTGTGTATACGGGAGAGAGAGAGAGAGAGAGAGAGAGCGGCAGAGCCAGCTGCTGGTGCCCGCCCACTCGTGGCCAATTACCATAGCACGTGACCGCTCGAGGAGCCAATCAGAGCCGAGCCCCGTCTGCAACCATGATGGATGGCCGCAGGAGCATTCAACATGTGAGTGTGGCGCCGCTTCGAGCCTCCTGCGGCAGGTGCACTAAACTCTCTTCTGCCCGAGCCTCTCTCTTTCTCGCGCTGCTGCTGCTGCAGCCGCTATACGTACGCGAAACACTGTTCACCACTTTGCGATTATCGATTTATCCTCGTTGTGTACGTCGGACGCGCCGACGATGTTCCACTGACGATCGAGTCGCCGTCCTCCTTCGCTCCGCGACTGTTCGATGCTCACTTTTGCACAGGCTCGATTCGAGGATGAACAAACAACTCGCCGGCGAAAATGCGCGTACAGGGATGTCGGAGCGCAAGATCCAAGCGGCGCTCGGTCCAACTCCTTGGCAGCGGCAGCGGAGAGCGCAGTATACAGAACGGGAGACTGAGCGACGAGAGAAGAGCGACGAGAGGTTCGCCGTGCGGCTCGGCAGAAACTCGTCTGTCGAGTCGGTTAGCTCCCTCCGCAGCAGCTCGGTTGCTTGCGCGCGCGAGAGAGAGAGAGAGAGCCTGCCACCCCACCACCGCGGCATCGGCTGCAGGCACGAGAGCGAAATCTCCCCACCTCCGGGCTTTCGATCGAGCCGAGGCCAACCCCTGTATATCTCCTGCACGTATACGTATATCGTGTACGCGCGAGTGTGTGTGGGTCTCTGTGCAGTGTATGCCGGTGCGGCTCCTAGGATATGTCGACGGGGGAGTCACTCTCTCGCCCGCCTCTCCTTGCGTGTCTTGTATTATACGCATAGCTATACCGCGAAAAGAGGGAAAAGTCGCTGGGGATGTAATACGGCGGCGATGAGAGAAATCGGGAGATAGGGTTGAGGGTGTGAAGAGTCGGCGCTCTCTTATTCCGCGCTTTTGTCGAGTGAGGCTGAAATGCTCTTTCTGCAATACGAATAGCGTAGTACGGCTTGCTTGATTGTTTTTCATTTTTATTTTGGATAAGCAGCGTATTTTGCTGTTAAAATGACTTTTGCGCGATTCAAGCAGCTCACTCGGCTTCGATTTGCTTGCAAAATAATTTAGCTGCCAAGAAGGCGGAATTACTCTTGGTAATTCGTTGATTTATTCAAAAGTAATTTGGAGAATGCAGTGGATTTGAAAATTTCATTCAAGACGATTAAAGGGGATTTTCTGCTATCTCGTGGCGTGGGGAAACGAGAGCGTGCACTGCTGGCGAACACGCGTTGGACGTATTATACACAGAGAAAGATGCTAGTCATTACACGAAAAGCACATACTCACGATGTGTTACACGTTGCTCGTATTAAGTTTCTGCGGCAAATTCGTAGGAGGCTAAACTCACTGCGAGCACAATGAAAATGCACGTAAACAAAATTTCGTTTTACGATGCACTTTCGAAATGACTATCGACGCAGTACGTACGATGCCCTTTTCACAATTCAATTTTCATAGCAGTTATACATGATTGATTTAAAATAGGAAATACCAGGTGCGCATTTTTGAAAAATATTGCAGTTGATTACTTATTAAATATCGTGCTATGTACACTGAGAAAACAATTCTATGAAAGATTAAAATACATACTATCAAAACTATTATTCTGAAAGGTAAAATTTACGTGTCAGTCTAGTAAATTTGATTGAGAATCTAGGAATATTTTTAGTTTTTACACAGTATCGCAAAAATTACTAGACTCTTTCCTGCGTGCGCAGTTTCATTAGAAAATTCAGCTATAAATTTTACTTTAAACAAGATTCGTCTCATTTTGAAAGGGTTTTGTGCCGTGTATTCCTCTCTTAACCATCGATTCACAAACGTATATCAAAACAAATTGTTTTTCTACAAAAAATCTATTATTGTCCGCGCCAATGCTATGGCATAAGTCACAAACGAAAAAGAACAATTGTTTTGCCAGCGAGCACATCATCAGATTTGTTTACATCGGCCGACGCCGCTCGTCGCATGCCTATACGCCGAGCAAACGCGCAAAAACGCTACGACGTCTGTCGAAGATCCGAAAAATCTCTCCGAGCTATCGATCTGTTATTTCGAAAGCGCGTACGCGACGTCAGCTTGAGTATAGCTCTCGTCGCGCGCGTCAAGGGGGAAAATTCGCAAATCAAGAGATCAGCAGGAGCAGCAGCAGCTCTTGCGCGAAAGCTGCCGCGCGAAGGCGGGGTTCCTCCGCAGCACACACACACACAATGCGCGCGCGCGCACAAAAGACACGGCGATTGTTACATTTGGTACGTACGCGACGAGACAGCCGTGAATAACAGTTATAAATCGACGCGCGGCAACTTGAGCGGGAAAAATTGGTGACTCGAACGAAGCGTCATCGTGTGCGCTCCACGAGAGAGACAGAGAGAGAGAGAGGATCGATTTTCCGCAAGGAGGATCGCGCGTGTGAATGTGTGGCGTGTGTTTATGTACGCGGGCCGCAGTAGCCGAAGGCGACGGTGTGGCCAGTTGTTCTTGCAGCGCTTAGTATACGCGTTATATACGTAGATGTAGAAGCGCGATGGACGAGCGATGCTCATTTATCACGAGCGATGGAAAAGACGACAGAGATGCTTATGAGAGAGAAGTCGAAATTAAAGCGGGATGGCGCGCTTCGTTTGTAACGCGTTTGATGAAACTTAAAGCGTGAAATCGATAATTCGCCCGCGTCGTTTGTGCGAGAAAGAGCTCGAGCATCGCGCATTGTGCGGAGGGGACTGTGAATTGGAAATACGCTCGGTTAATGATGGGTAAACATTCGTTATGTATCTAAGCGAATGCGATGTCGATGTAATACCGCTAAATTTGAGGGTGTGTCCTCTTGTCGATTCTGTAATATTGGAAAATTGAATGCAAAAGTACTTTTTTTTTTAATGCTGTGTAACAGTGATTTCGCGATGATATACTTATTAAAGTTTCTTGCCCCCGCTACAAGTGCAAGATTCATTTCAGCTCTCAAACTTCGGACGGATGAAATATCAGAGATCTCGCACCCTTTTCATTTGGCGAGGAAACTTGAAAACTTTTCGCAGCGGCGACTGAGCGAGGATTCATATAATGAGAAAATTCGAAGCGTATTGGATATACAATACACAAAGGCCAAATCTACGATTCATTTATCTCTCGACGCTTCGTGTAAAAAATCATTACGATTTTCTGGCCTTGATGCACCTCGAGTGCTATATAGGCGCGCTGTGTATAGGAGAGCAAAGAAAAAAATTGTGGCTACTGCACGAAAATGAAGTATAGAGGTACTCGAGCCCATTTCCTCGGCTGTACGCACTTCGTTCATCTCTATCAACACCAGAGGCGTCCCTACCTCTTCTCTCTCTCTCTCTTTCTCTCTCTTTTTCCGCATTCTGCGGTCGCGACTATCTTCGCCTCTTATCTCTCTCGCACTCGATCTCTTTCTCTCTCTTTCTCTCTCATCTGCGCTTGCTCCCTTTCACCTTATTACGTCTCTTTTGCTCCTTTTTTCGCTGCTGCTGCTGCTGCTGCTTCTCCTTCGTGTATATCGCGCACACGTCTTCTTCCTTGGCTGCTGCTGCTGCTGCTGCTGCCGCGTCTTCCGGCGAAACACGATCAATCACTTCTCCCCGCAGTCGTCGGCGGCAGCGTGACACCCCCTCGCTCTCTTTCTCGCGACGAGCCACCTTCTATACTCTCTTTCCATCTCTGGCTGTATAATACTTCTCTCTTTCTCTCTCGGCATATCGCTGTGGAATGCGATCTAATATGCGGCACAAGCTGATTATTATTGCGTGTGCGAACTGTACTGAGCTACTGTCTTCTCGAGAGAGCTGCTTCCCCTTGCTTATATGGCTTATATGGCTTGAGTATACGTATATACAGTCGTAGTCATGTATACGAAGAAATGGATCTGGGTGGAGTTATCGTGAAAGAGTGGGAATCATTAAAGTTTGACGAGATTAATTGAAAAGATGGATCAGATGTTTCTATTCGTGGGATTTGATGTGTGCGTGCTCGGAAAAATCATCGTACACCGCGAGTAATCTGCAGTACTTGAACTTGGATTTTCGCTATCATTTCATCGTAAACGTAGCAAAACTGTTGATAATCCCGTAATTTTCATTAGATCGTTTTCCTGCGTGCGCGTGATTAATTTCACTCGATGTCACGATACTTTTCCATTACGTTATTTATGTACAAAAGTCTCTCAGGCACATGGAGAAAATTTTATTCACGTGCCCACACACAAAAAAAAAGATATCATCTGGAAAAAAAAATCCTGCTGCAGGTTCATCGATAAATCTTCATGTCAATGCAGCCGGCAGTCAATCGACCATACATTACACACGAAGAACAAAAGCAATAGATCCTCCAGCGCCGTGTATGCAGCTCTTTTTTTCACCCCATCGGTTATTAATATTTAATCATAGAAATGGCAATTAAGTTCCCGGGCCGAGGTTCGAAGCCGTGCATGAAAAAAAAAAAGGGGGGCACAGCGAGCGAAGGAGGTGCGTGAGCTGCGGCTCGCAGCCGTGACAGTCGGATGATTGACACGAAAATAATGATCGCGCGAGCGCCCCGAAGTGAGACGGAAAGAGGTAAGATCGATATGGTATAGACGCGAGGCGAGTGGCTATTTGAAATTTCAGGTTCGCCCGTAATAGCGTCGAAATCAGACCGGTAATGCCTGTAACAGTCCATCAGCGCAAGGTTTTAATAACGCGCCGGCCGTCCGCGCGCCGAGGCAGCGCAGAGGTTAGGAAAAGCCTTTGGCGAGGACTGCTCGTACAGCCGCGATTTATCATCTCTCGCATAGTTTATCAAGCCGCCTCGGTTATTATTACTTGTTGATACCGGGAGCTTTCTTATACTTTCGGTGTAGCGGCGCGGTATCGCTTGGAGGGACGCCTATACGGCGGCGCGGACTGGAAAAGTTTTCACGCGCAGCTGCCGGTCCGACGATAAGGCTCGGGCTTAATTAAGAAATCTTGAAATTCGTTTTGGGGAGAGGCCGGAATCGGATTTTTACTCGCTGCGCAAACCTGTTGACTGCGTCCCGAGTATACGCGTTCAATCATTGCCGGGGAGAAAAAAACGAAGTATCGGGATACAAATATACGAAAGCAACGGTATACGTATATACAGCTCGACTAATGGTTTATTAATTGTCACAATATCCCAACAACAGATTCAGCTCGCGTTAGATAACACAGAGAGTAAAAGCTAATGGTCCTCGATCAATCAATAATCCGCAATAATTAACGCTGTAATGATTATACACTTGCGAGGCTGGGGAAAAAATAAAATCGGCATCGGCTACTCGAAAAAGAAAAACTGGAATCCTGAGCGCAGCAGTTGTGGCTCGTATATCGCTTATTATGACAAGCCGCTCATCGCGCGCCCGACAAAATTCGTGATTCACTTTTGTATGGCTCTCGCGTCGATCGCTCGGGTGATCGATCGCCGTCGATTTATCTCCCGGCGCCTCGCAATTGCCAAAATATTTGAGCCTCCGCGCCTTTTTCCCGCGCGCTCGGCTCGTATATATATCCGTTTCTTCCTCGAAATAATATGTCCCTCGCTCCCGTGGGAGGGAATTAGATGCACATTTTGTCGCGCGATGTTCCAAATATTTTTCTTATATACACTTGGAAGTAAGTGTCTCTTTCTCTCGGTTGGAAAGGCATCGCGGCGAAGGGTAAAAGCGATGAGTCTCTGGAGAGGCAGAGAGAGAGAGCCGATTGTGCTGAGTCAGCGGCTCGCGCCGAAAACGAGAAGACGGTACACTCGTCTCTCTCTCTCTCTCTTGCTCAGATGGAATGAAATGCAGAATAGGTATTTCGTACCACCGGGCAGTTTTTGGCTGTATACTTATTACTTATAGACGGACTATCGGTTTGTTATCACCGCATAATAGCGTTTATGTGCAAATTACCGTTTCATTCCCATTACGTGTGCTACAGCGTTGCCATACGAAGTTAAACTTACGCATACACACACAAGCTATATATAATAATGAATATTTCCACGCCTGTTACGATACGAAATCCCTTTCTCACAAACAGCTTTTCTCGACTGTATATCGCACGACAATAAAGCGTATACTCGGCGCATAATAATACTAACAATGCACAATCGGCATTTACACATGACGTGTGTATTGGAATACTCGAGGAAAATTTTTTTTTTTTCACATGACTCGGTCGCGCGCGCGCGCGCGCGCGCGTGAAAGACAGCCGAGAACCTACATACCTATCGACACACATCTACACGCGTCGAACGCGCTCAGCTCCGGTTTAATTCGAAACCATTAGCTCGCGCGTCTGAAGTCCGCTGCCGCTGCAGCAGCGGCAACAGCAGCAGCAGCAGCAGCTTCGTCTGTGCGCTTGCACGCACGTATACGTATATATACGTATATACATAGTGCGCCGTGTGCGGAGCCGCGATTTCTGTCCGGGGCGCGGCGGGTCCACATTTTGAAAAATGAACGCGCGCGAGCCTGCGCTCTCTTCTGAAAAGTGCTCCTAAAACGGCTGAAAAAATACCGACAATGCGAAACCATTAATCTTAGTAGTAGTTCCTCTTGCGCGCTATACCGCTGCTTTTACTATGCTCTGCTCCGAACCGTCTTCTTCTCTTTCTCTCTCACTCCTTTTCTTTCTTTCCATCTCTCTCTCTTTCTCTCGCTCGCTCGCTCACTCTTGGACATCCCTTTGCACTTACAGTCGGTGTAGCCTCTTTTTCGGAGCGCGTATATGCGAGTATACAGAGCCGAGCGCCTGGAGAAGCTGTGCGGGGCTGCAGCCTTGACTTTGCAGAGCCGATGCGCGTCGCACAGCGGCCATACAGAGAGACGAGCGATTAGTTATTTGGCGAAATCCGTGTATATGTGGGTCAGTGGTCGGTAGCTCGCTAATAGCACGTTTCGTCCTTCTCAAAGGGACGACTGATCCGTGTGTGCAGCAGCCAAAGGCCACCCCTTGTACGCATGCAAAACGTGCTCTAATAGTTCGTCCGCGTTTGAGTTATGCTGCTGCGTATAGAGCGAGCGAGAGAGAGAGAGAGAGAGAGGCGCCTAATGGCTATGCAGCTCGTAATTGCCCGAGGTCACGGATGGAAGGAAGTCGACCTTAACCTCGTTACCTCCTTCGGATGGTAATCGTCTCTCTCTCTGTCTGCAGGGTGATGTGCTGCTATACAGTGTGTTCGCTTCGACAAGTGGCCGCGCGCGCGCGCTCTGCGATGTTCCGTTAGCATGACGCGGAGTTATTCGCGCGAATATGCACCGGCTCGTTGCACTGTCATTAGCCTCGCTGTACTCTCTGCGCGGCGAGAAATGACAAGCGGTCCTTTTTGTCGCGGCGCTGCGCGCGCGTCCGAGTCCGTGTCCGCGCGCGACGCGTCTTCTTTGTGTGCGCCGCATCACAGTGACGATCATTCGGGATGACAGTAGAGCCCGGGAAACGAGCATTGCGAGCGTGTTTCTCGAGAGAGCATTATAGTCGAGGACTCGCTCTCTCGTGGGATAGATATGCCGAGATACTCCATACAGCGTAAGCGGTGGTAAGCGACGCTGTGTAAGAGAGTTGCTATACATGTATGTGGGCTTGTGGGAGAGAACGGCAGTCGTCGATGTGAACACACGCGACAAGGAGATTCGTTTTGTCGATGACGAGACGACAGAAGATCGATGGCTATCTCGAGTGGGTATACGTAGATCCGTGGATTTGAAACGAAAGATTGGATTTCAATCGGTGTGTCAGAGAGATTGTGAATTATGCTACTTGCGCAATTTGCGAGAAGGCTTGCAGGTACCTGCCCACTACAATTGAATCCGCTAAGCCCTTCGACTTATTTGTCAGCGTGTCGAGTAATCCTCAGTTTTAGTCCGAGACAATACGCTCGTACAACAAACTCATTGACTCTCAGAGTATACAACATACACAATGTACGTACACGCGGAGCGCAACGTCCCTCATATTTCACACAATTAATGGGATGAGTTGGGCGTTGACTTGGCTAAAGAAGAGACGTTTTGAAAATATACAGCCAGCGATACGTACACGACAGGCCATCAGGAACGATGTTGTGTGTATATTCCTGAGACGTGTCTTATGTATCGGCTATTAGGAGGACTGAATCTCGTAAAATCCCGGGCTACAAGTCTCCAGAGAGTTGCAACGAGAGAGAAAGAGAGAGAGTCAAAGGATGCGCGTGCTCCGCCTATCCGTGTGATTCGGCGCTTTTACAACTCCTCCGCAGGGACTACTGCCTGACTCTCATTTGCGTCTCAATGCGTCGAGCAATTTGCGGTATTTATTGTTAATTTGAAGATTTACAGCTCGAGGAAAAGCGGAGGAGGCGAGAGGGACTGTGCAGTTGGCGCCTTGGGACTGAGAGAGGTTTGTTACTGCAGCAGCTGATGAGCCGTAACCGATGGACGTACAATAACCATCCGCAATGAGTACCGCTATCCACCATTCCTTTACTGCATTCAACTGTATGTATTATGGCCAAGGCATTCGCGAAAAGGTTATCTTTGGTGAGAAGGTTATCTTTGCTGTACTCGAGCTTTCAACGTTTTTTTGTAAATTTTTATTCCAACGTTTTTTCAATTTAGCGAAGTCCTTCTCGAAGTAAATATGTCAGTGAACTTAACATAATTTAACGAGCAAGAAAATTTAAATTCGTACCGCGTGGTCAGCTCTGACATAGCGTGTATACATACGATATGTATCGTACGAGGAAACCTTTTCTCAGAACTGCCTGCCTCGATAATCCCTGCATGCAGAGTCCTAACTCTACAAATTATTGAGCAATCACAATTTTCCATAGTCTCGAAGTAATCGTTGAGTGTATCACATCGTCCACTAGTTGTGTTAAACACCAAACTTTTCTAGTCGATATTTTCAATAAAAAGTAAACCGTAGCTGTTTGATATTGTAAGCGATAAGAGATTAAGAACATTTTCAATGCCAAACAGTTTGATATACGATAAAGAAAAAAAATTTAATGGAGGAAACTTTATCGCGTGGAAGGCTTACACAAAACTTTTTTTGGAAGCGGAAGGCTTAAGTGGATACATCGATGGAAGCATAAAAGAGCCGCCTGCAAGTAGAGCTGAAAATTTTCAGTACTGGAAAAGAAATAATGCTAAAGCCATGCTGATTATACTTTCATCGATTGATCCAGACATTCATATTAACCAAGATATCTACCGCTGCAGAACTGCAAGTGAGATGTGGACTTATTTACAAGAACTTGTTTTGTTTAGCAGAAACACACGTGTTTTGCGCTAATCCCTTCTCACCGCGTGCCCTCGCTGGTATATAAAGTATTAATCAACCAAAATTTGTCAGTAGTTTCGAAGCAATCGTTGAGTGTATCACCTCGTCCTGTAGTTTTGTTAAAGGCAAAACTTTTCTAGTCGCACATTTTTTATCAAAAGTGAAGTGTAACTATAAAGATTACTTTTGTCAGCGACAAGAGAAACATTTACAATGGCAAGCAGCTATTTAATATGGGATGCAGAAAAGAAATTAAATAAATGTAACTATCTCATGTGGAAGCCTTACGTGATAGCCTTTTTGGAAGCAGAAGGTTTAGAAGGTTATGTCGATGGTAGCATAGATGAGCCATCTCCAACGGAAATCATAGATTGGAAGCATTGGAAAAGGAATACAGCGAAAGCTAAGTTGATTATACTTTCATCGATTGATTCAAGTATTCATGTTTATAAAGATATTTGCCAATGTAAAACTGCAAGACTGATGTGGAAGCGTCTAGAAGCTATGGACACGGCCCTTTATTAATGCAAAAGTGTTTGTTCAATATTTTGTTTTATAAGTTTGATTATTCAATAAGTGATTATAATCAGCTTATTGTGCGAAGTTATTGTTAACTAAAATTTTAAACTTTCTCGAAACAGAGAAATTTGTCAATCTGAAGTCTGAAATGCTGAATTAAGAATAATGAAGAATTAATCTAAAAATTACGAAATTAAATTAAGAAATGGTATTTAAAGAAGAATATTGTTTATTATATAATTTATTATAAAAATTTGAAATAAAGTTTACGCTATTCAATTTGAAGTTTACATAATTTTATTTATAAAAAATACCCATACACTCATAACATTTAGTATAAGTATAGCGTTAAAATTCAATACGTATATTTTGAATCTTGCGTATAAGTTTAAGAAAATTTTAAGATTTATGAAAATAATTAGTATACATAATTTCTTCCTCTTAATAGCGTAGTATTTACTTTCTTCCTAATATACATAAGACTTTCTGTTATATCTGCACGCTCCCTGTCAATACAAGCTTTTATTTGTATGTATATCAGCTAATAAGAATAAGTCGTATTGCTAGTAGTTTAATAATTTTTCTTCAAACAAATACAAACTCGATTTTCACGCTAGCACTTGTATAGTTTCTTCTATATTTAGAAATTTTGTTATCTTAAAAATTAAACTTAAAAATTATGGTTAAAATTTAAATTTACCATACATCAATTTATAATATTAAGGCATGTTATGAGTGATTCCTTCTCATCCAACAATAATACATAACTCTTATACAGGTTCCAGCATAAATTTTTTATATTGTAAATAGAAAGATTGTATTTCTACATTAGTATACTGGTGTAACAAATAGTTTCTAAAAAGTACTTGTTTTATCAATATACATCTATTAGTGGTTAAATCAAAAATATTTCAATGTTTTTTTAATTTTCAGATTTCGAATAAACAAATTTTCAAGTGCTTTTTGAAATATGGAATGTCAATCTATGACTACTTTTATGCTACAGCAAGAAGAACGTTTCAACAAAAAAGTAAGTTATTTCAATTTACCGATACGTAATACCAATGCCTGCAATAAATATAAAATTCTCTGCATCGATTTATCGTTTTTGAAATCAAATATAATTATTTCTGCTCAAAATTGCGACAGGGGTTATTAATCTCACAGAGGGTAGCGGGCCAGAAAGAATTCCTTTTTTTTTCTCTTGTCCCATCTGTCATTTCAGGAATTATATATATGTTTATCTACATCTGCCCGTTTGTTTTATTTTAATTAATTTATAATTTACATTACAAATTATTTATAATTAAGTACATAATATGTAATGTAGTTAAAAAGTGTTTGCTCTTAATAAATTAAAATATTAAAGGCTTGTTAGTCAAGAATTGCATACTGTTAGAAATAAAAGTCTGTTAAAGCGCTGCTAAATTTTGCTATAGTTTCCATCGGCTCTACAACGTTAGAAAAACAAATTCTAGCATTGTTTTTTACGATTAGTTACAATTATATCACTTTATAGCAGAAAATAATCATAACAATTGATTATAAAAAAAATTGTAGCTATGGAAAACTAAATAAAAAAGAATTTGCAACTTTAAAAATGATCGTTTGGTACAAAAGTCAGAAAATTTTTTGATTAGTATTGCATAAATAATTTGAAAATCAAAAACAATTAATAAACAAAGAAAATTCTCAGACATTTTCAAAATTATATATATAAAGTCATTTGCGACCGGATAAATCTTTTCTTTAAACGCTCCGCAGATTTTTTAATTTTGCTATTGAATTTCGCTGCCTTTGCCTCTTTATTTCAAAATCCAACTTGCAATCGACATTTTATTCCGCGCTGACTTATACTCGCGGAGGCTGAATTCAATCGAGCAAGTTGCTACAATTGATCCGGTATATCTAAAGTATAGTTCTCGAGTGTACATGACGTAGACATTTATACAAGTGAAACTTGAAAGTGAATGTTGTTGTCATTCCGACCCAGTTATGAGATGCTGAGCACAGTGTAAGATAGTGAAAGGGAACAGTGCAAATTCAAAATGTTAACCAGTGTCGAGGTCAGTCACAGGCTCGTGGAGCCTGCTGACACATGAAAGTGTATTACAATACACAGAAACGCAAGGCATTGTTGGTTCGAAATACGCTCGTAGGAAGTGTATAAATTTGTGGAACGAAAAAAAGAAGCAAATTTTAACTGCAGGTGACATTTCGCGCTGATATCCGTACTGTGAAATACTCGTTCTTGTCGCGCTTGTAAATAACGGCACTCGAAAATCCGCCGAGGAGAAAATTTCTCCGTCTGTCCAATTCTCCGCTGACCTACATACAGACCCATCTCTTAGACTCTCCCGCACAGTGCGAAACCCTTCTGGCGAATTTTCGTCTCCTGCTGGCTTTCTCTCCGTCGGACTATGAAAAAATTCGATTCGCCATAGCCATAAATCAATGCTCAGCGGCGGCACGTAGTCTACAACCCTTTCGTCCGCAGTATAGTATAGGTACAAGACAGAAAAGAGGTATGTACGGCTTCCGTCGTCGTTGTGCAGCATTGTGCCCCCTGACCGACGCTTGCCACAATGCCCGCTGGTTCCGACGGCTGATTGCAATCTCTCTCCCTCTCTCAGGCTTCCTTCTTCTCTCGCTCTTCCTCTCTCTCTTCCTCTCTCGTTCTAGCTTCTATTTGCAAGCTGTAAATTATTCAAATTTCTCGACGGAGGCACGTTTGCCTTCTGGACTTTAACCCCTTTATGCTCGAGCTACTGCTGGGTTAAGTACACGCGCGGCGGTAGTTTATATTTACAGCGGGGGATACGCTCTCCTCCTAAACGTGTATCGCGTGGCATCGCTAAACTGCGTGTGGGCGAATTTCCTTCTGGAGGAAATGTGCGGGATCGCCTTGTAAGGCGGCAGATGATGAAGGGATAGTCCTCATGGAATAAGTGACAAAATTAACTTTCGTTTTACTTCTTTACGAGGCGACGATGGAAAATTGAAGTTAAAAATAAATTGTCTGGTTCTCGCGAATTTAAAAATATAATTTGCAATTAACGCGTCTAGAGCATTTCTGCGTGATTGGTTGATTTGAAACTAATTTTAAAATTTAAAATTAAAAATTTGTTTTAGCAAAAAAATGGTAAATTTTTTTTACTCATGTATACAACTATTTTGTTTAATCGTAAAGTGTAAATATGTACACAAATAATTAATTCATATTTATTTTCAACAATGCTTTAGCAATAAAAACTCGATGTTTGAAAAGAATAAAAAATCAATTTTAGGATAATATCAGAGCATAAAATCAAAGCATTATGATCGGTGTATAATTGTATTTTAAAATTCATTTTTCAAATATATTTATTTTACGTATAGGTTTTCTTTTCTACGTATACGTTCACGCGCACTTGTGACTCTCTATACTAGTCTGTTTCAAAATGTACTTATTCATCGTGGACGAAAAAAGAATTCGTATAAGCTCGAAAAGTAAAAAACGGAGAAAAGAAAAAATATGCCAAGCGAAAAATATATCCATCTTCCGGGAGTATAAAAATTGGAATTCAAATTCCCTGTTGTCTATGAACCATCCATTCAGCGGGTCGGCTGGAACTTTTAAGTTTCCCGCAGGAGGCAAAAGTTTGATGAGTCTATCGAAGGCTATTATTCCATACCTTGGCGACGCTTCTACCGCCGGCGCTTGGCTCGACGGCACAGCACATTCTTTAATCATTCAAAGTGAATCAATCACCCATCCAGCCGCTGCTGCAATCGCGCGAGTCACCCTTCAGCCTTCTTTACCCTCGGAAAACTTCCTGTCCCGCGTGGTCTCTCTCTCTCTCTCTCTCTCTCTCTCTCTCTTGCTCGCTCTTTTTTGTTACTCCGAGCTGGTCTTATAGTTGCCAACGAGCTTATCAGCGGAGGGAGCCTTTATATCGAGATTTCTTGTCTTCCGCGCGACTTTTCGACTGCGCGCACGAGAGAGAGAGAGAGAGAGACGGCAGACGAGCAACTGACATTCGGAGATTTTCTTATCGCGGTTCGAAAGCACCCTACTTAATGTCACCCTTGGCTGATTGGAGCAATTGATAGGTTTATCATTGTGCAGAAAGGTTCGGGCGTGAGATTTGACGAATTGGCCGAGATTCCCGAGGACTTATAATTCGAGAAT
This sequence comes from Philotrypesis tridentata, assembly GCA_018906965.1. Classification (NCBI taxonomy): domain Eukaryota; kingdom Metazoa; phylum Arthropoda; class Insecta; order Hymenoptera; family Pteromalidae; genus Philotrypesis; species Philotrypesis tridentata. The sequence continues at coordinate 4,955,940 of JACCIB010000005.1, forward strand.
AATTTTTATTTTTATGACCTAAAAAACGAGCAATTATACGCTTACCGGCGGCAAAGCCTCTAATTCTTCATCGGCGCAACGATCTTTCACCATCAAACTTTCCTCCCCGATAAATCTCGATGCAACGAGGCCTCCTCGCCAATCTCGTCGAGCATTATACATCCATACTTCGACAACAGGATATCTACTCCAATATCTTACAGCTCGTGTAATCTCTGGAGCGAGTCCTGTATCTATATATCTCCACTACCGCATCGCGCTGTGTACACACATATGCGCATTTCATTAGATCTCGTCCCTGCAGCGCTCGGCAGACTCGCGCACTGCACATAGACGCTGATCGAAGAAAAGAAGAAGAAGAAAGGAAGCGAGAGAGAGAGAGAACGAATGGCTCGCCCTCGAGATCCCGAGCCAATCGCGCGAGTCGCTCCTCTGCCCCCCACAGCCACGCCTGCCAATACAGAAGTTTCTCTCTCTCTCTCTCTCTCTCTCTCTCTTCTCTCTTTCTCTCGCGCGTGGTGTACCCTCGTCAGCATCTCTCGACCCTTGTGTCCCTTTTTACCCGCCTCTGTGGAGTCGCTGCCGCCGGGACCGATCTCATTTCCCAAAATGGACTCCGTGCATTGCGCGCGGGAGCTTGATTTCGGGATTGCTCTCGAGTATGCGCGCGCGCGGGGCCAATCCTCGGGAGATTAATTTACGCGCTGCAGCGTCGATGATTCAGTCCTCGAGAGATTTCTGCCCTTTGCCGCGCGGAAGATCTCGGAGACAATTTCATCGGAGCTATAATCGCTACCGGGGGCTGCAGGCTTTTTTCCCCTACGTCCGCTCGAAAATCAAACTGGAATATGGCGCCATACTGCGTGGACTCGCCTCGTTGTTCGATTTTTCGATCGGCCATCGCATTTCACTTCCTGCGTCCCGTGAGTTGCAAAAAAGGAGAGATCATTGAAAGACACCGTTCGCGAGTCGAGTCGTGTAAGAATTTGAAAATAAAATTTTGAACGAGTCGGTTTTTAATGTTTCTAAATTTTCAGTAGATGCACGATTTGTCGTTGCTGGCTGGAAGGGAAGCAATTCTCCATCAGCTCAACAAATCTGAATAAATTTTATTTTTGCATTGTAGCTTTTCCAATATACATTATTTTCTTTATTTCGTGTACACAATTTCTTTTCCACTGCAGAAGAACCAGGAAAAAAGGGCCCACAGTGAATTGAAAATTTTGTCTTTCTTCCCCCCACACAATTCAAAAACTGTAAAACACTCTCGATTAGATTGTCACATCGATTTGGAAGATTCGTACATACACACTCGCCACATCTATGTGTATAGCGGCGGTGGTGTATAGTCCTCTCGGAACCCGAGCGTTCGAGGGCAATCCATCATAATTATACTTTCTTACATAAGCGCTGCGGAGTATTTTATTAAAAAATCTGCTTACTAATCTTGCACCGCAGGTTGCCCATCGCCGTGGCGCACAACACGCGCAGCACTGCTTTGACACACATTTCACCGATCGCATTATAATCCAAAGCCGCGCGCTGTTCGCCCGGCAATACAGGACATTGTATGCGCACAAGAATTTCGAACGCACATCCGGAAACTCTGGGATTTTAGTGCACTGCGCGTATAGAGCACAACATGTACGTATGTGTGTAGAGTACCGCGATGTACGCGGCACCGCTTCTCGCGCGCAATATAATAATCCAGGGGAACGGTGGCTGCACAGCCGCTGTATAGGAGCGCGAGAAACGCGGCCTGTCACAGAGGCATGCGCTCGCCGCCACCCACTTCGACGAGGTGACTCGCATCGTTAATCAAGCTGCTGCAGCCACGGGGACCTCAACTTTTCAAGGCGGCCGTCGTCTCTCTCTCTCTCACCGTCTCTGTAGATGTGTATTTATATATATACGTGCGTGTGTGTTGTATATGCATATGGATGCGAGAGCTGCGCGCAAGGTATAGAGCGAGATATATTGTATATATATAGTAGTACATGCGCGCAGCCCCGATGCCACAGGTATATACGCTCGGATCTGTCTGACTGTCTCTTATTCTCGAAGACGTTAGCATACGATGCAGCGTACCATGCATCATCGTAGCGTTATGAAGAAAGAGAGAGAGAGAGAGTCCGCTAGATTTGCTTTTTTATTCGTGCCCGCTGGTGGTGGTGCTGCTGCTGCGCAGCTTCGCGTTGTGAACGATGTTTTTGAGAATAGCGCAGAGATAGAGAGGCGAGGCGTTAGGCGAGTGATTTTCGGAATTCAGAACTGTATAACAGCGATGCGCGCAGCGTTCGTGAATAATGACTGGAGAATCGGAATTCTCGCGCTAACGACGTGTGGGAAAGCTCGGATTTTAGCGCAACGGTACGCTCGATCCCAATCATTTTTCGATTTTCGGTTAATCCCGTATATTGCGACATCGATGCAGCCGCCCGGCCACTTTGAAATTTAATCTCGCGCGCCGGCTTTCAATATCTATGTATGAGGCGCGCTATACGCCTCCTCCGTATATAATCTCGTAATGATCGCGAGATCTGACCCTCTGCAATGTCTCAGGGCAACAGCTGGGCGGCTCGCGTATATTCCGTTATGAGATCTGCCGCGTATATATATACGGGGGTTTGACTGCGACGCGAAACTGGCGGATGAATTTTCGAAAAGCCGTGTTTGTATAGAAAACTACAATACGCACACGCACAAACGTATATATATATCCAGTAGCAAGTGAGTGAATCTCCAGGGCCTCTCTATACACATCGTCAGAAAACAATAAAACGCTCGCGCTTCGGGGCTCAAACGGATCTTCCATCAACCAGAGCGTATACACAGCAGTATATAGTGCACTGAATGGCTTATCATCGTTGCGCAGCGTCACGGCTTTAGAGACGCGTTTAATTCAATTTGCTGGACTGCCCGGCGCCATTAGTCATCGGCTCGCTCGCTTTAAGCCAACTCTCCCGCGTGTGTATGTATACAGGCGTGTGTGTGCGCGCGTACGCCGCGCATATCCCTTATACATACGTATATATGTATTTTGCGCACACGGGCCGCGGCGGCGAAGAAACGGAAAGAAGCAAGAAGAGAGAGAGAGAGAGAAAAAAAAACAATGCAAAAAGCCAGCGCGCCGCGCTCGACTGCCAATTGATCCTCATTACGCCGCTGGATCTCTCGGCGTCGAATGCTGCTCATCAGGCTGAATCGGGCGCAAATGGTAGTCGCGCCGCTCGATCTCTCTCTCTCTCTCTCTTTTCTCTAATAAGCCGGCATTATCCTGCCGCGGCTATTGTGTATCCTGCAGCTCTTTCCTTTCTCTCCGACTCTCGCGTTCTTTTCGATCTCACACCGGGACATACGGCTGCCGTTGCGGCGGGCTTCCCTCGACGGCTATATGCTTCTACTACTGCCTGCCTGTGGTCGAGCTCGAGCGCGATGACTCGGCGCTTTTTCCGCGCCAGGACACGCGTCTACTGCTCGATCGACGCGCGCGCGCTGCCGTTTTCTGCTGCTTTTACCTCCGAGCGAGCCGTGTGGACAAAGAGCGAGGTTTCCTGTATATACATATACGTATAGTGTACACTGCGCACATAATGTACAATGCGCGCCGGGAAAACAAGGAAATCGCGCCGAGCAGTTTTCATTTCTTTTCCTTTTTTTGCTTTTCGAGCCGCAAGGTGCCAAGCTCGCTGCGCAGTGCGCTCTGAATCGGCGATGAGTCTCATATTTTTTCGGTATCCGTCTTCCCTCAACTGACTCTGTATCGCGATGTACTCATAGGCTCCCGCTAAAAACTCGTGCGCCAAGTACATAACATTACACGTCCATGTACGCGCAGCGCTCGGACTATGGAGGAAAAAAGTTTTCGCGCATATGATGAATGTCCGCGGAGGTGATGCACACGTCAAGTTGCCCGTCGCTTATGGTACATACCCATAATACGCGTAATCGCAGAGAGGCGATCTCGCCGCGCTGCTATGTCCATTAGAGTGCTTTCCGCACTCTATCGCGCTTGATATGCTCTTTTCTCCGCGTCGCACGTATATATATGTATACACATAAGCTTAAAAGCGCGCGTAATGCATTTCTCCGCGTCGCGCGCGCGTCCATATAGAGTATATATAATATATATATATACGTAGGCTGCTCGCTGGCTCGTGTCGCGGCGCTCGAGACGATTATCGTCCGACGCGCGAGCGAAAAGAAGCTCATAACGGTCGATCTATTACGCGCGCGGTGTCCAAAGGATTCTATCATGAGCGTGTGGAGTGGTAAAAAGGACAGAGTTTTTTGCGCTCTCTCGCGCGCGCGCGCGAGCTTTTGAAGTGCGTTTGCGCTCTTTTTTCTCCTCATTTTCGGTCGGCTGTGAAGGGCTCTTTCAGCGTGTATATAGCGGCGGCGAATGCGCTCCACACAAGAGAAAATCTGTTTACGACGCGGAAGAACATACGTTGCCGCAGCTGTTTCCGAGGCGACGACGACGACGGCAAAAAAGCGAGGCAGCCCGCGGAATTTACAAATTAGTCTCTCGCCCCGTATCTCTCTGGTATATGTATACCATAACGTTCGGCGCCGCCTTTCTAGAATCGTCGCAGTAGCGCAGCTTATCGACTCTACACACCGCGAGAATATATAACGCTCTCTCGTGCATCCCTCGCGGATATAATATAAGCTGTATATATAGTCGACGAAACCATCTCTTTTCAACTCGCGTGTGTGCGGCGGGGCAGAGCAGCTCGGCCTGACGCAAGCTCGTCTCTCGGGCCGCGTGTATACTTGTATACACATATACAGTGTATACTGTATGCGTATATATAGAGGCGGTATAAAACTAGCGGAATCGCTGCTCGCTCGGTGCGCGCGCGCGCGCGGAAGAAAGGAAGAAAGGCGAGCGAGAGGAAAAGAAATGAAAGGCTGTCAGAGAGTGAAGGAGCCCGCGCCGGGGTATTAGAGCCCCGCGCGCTCGCCGGCTTGAAGGGTGGATGCGAAGAAAGAGAGTTCCCTCTTTTCTTATATATTTTTTCTTGTATTCGCTGCTCGCGTTCCTTGGGAAAAGTTTGTTGTTTGAAGCAGCGGCAGCAGCAGCGGCGGCGGCGGCGGCGTTCGCTCGCGATCATTAATCATCCCCGGAGTTTTGGTTTGACTAGGCAGCAGCAGCAGCAGCGCCGCGAGTTCTCTCTCTCTCTCTCTCTCTTTCTCTCTCTTTCTCGGCGATGCCACGCTGCGAAGCGACGGTTCCTCCGTTCCGTCGTTCCTTCTCTTCGTCGGATCCGAGGGGGTTGCTGCACGCGAGAGAGAGAGAGAGAGAGAGAGAGAGAGAAAGCACACTCTCGGGGTAGAGGGGAGTATGCGGCTATCGCGGAAGGGGGAGAGAAAGAGAAAAGAGCCCCCTGTTCGCTGGAAAAAGGAAAGCTTACACACTTTTCTCTCTCTCCCTCGTTTCTCGACGGCTGCTGTCGCTTCACTGCTGCTTTCACCCCTGGAACGGGAGCCATTTCTCTCTCTCTCTTTCCCCCCTCCCCTTCCCCTCTTTCTTTCTCTCTCTCTCTCTCTCTCTCTCTCTCTCTCTCTGCGTATATATGTATACAATGTATACATATATCTATGTACGCACACGCGCGTTTCCGCTTCTCGCACGAGCGTAGCGAGCGTAATAATAGATTTTTCGACCTTTCTACGAATAACCTCCTTTCTCCGCTGGCCCGTGCGCGTTTGATGCTGATGGCTGACGTGGCATCGCCCGAAAAATGCGAGCTCTCTTGGATGTGTGCGTGCGTGTGTGTGTGTGTGTGTGTGTGTGTGTTTGAATTGCGACTATTTGGATGGCTCGCAGCAGCTGTGCGCGTGTGCGCAGTGCGCGTACTGCACATCTGCAAATTGTCGAGGAACTGTTAAATTGTTGGGTCGAAGCTGTATACACTTATACGACGAATCATTGCGTTTTTTTACACCGATCGAGCTATCCGACGTTCTTTCGAGCGCATCGACATGATGAACTACTCCGGTCTGTCAACTGTTGTCAAAGCATCGATAACAGATTCATCTTTCGCGCGTAATAATACACGCGCGTACGGTGAAAAGAAGAAAACAATTTGGCGGGCAAAGTGACTAATGAGGAAAATTATCATTTAAACGCGTAGCGCGCGCGGTCGCTCTTCGCGGCGAGTCAAAGTGGACGCCTGGCGAATCGCTAACATAACAAGGCTAAAATTTATCCACTCAGCGTAATTAGCATGAAGAGCTCGCTCTCTCTCTCTCTCTTTCTCTCTCGTGCGCGGGGTAATTATCCGGTAATTCCCTGCAATTTGTAAAGTCTCTCTTTGATCGTTCTTACGTACGCCGCAGGCTCTCTCCTCTGTGCTACACGTGAGAAACCATGGCTGGCGTTAGTGCGTGCAATCTAGATTTTCATTAGTACCGTTCGCCGCGTGTGTGATATCCGGTCGCCTCGTAATTACTCCGGGGGAGAGAGAGAGAGAAAGAGAGAGATAGAGAAGAGAGCGTTCATCGAAAGGGGGGGGGAGAATAAGACACGTAAAATGAATTCACGAGATGAGGGAGTGTATAATCATTGAATTCAGCCGAGGAAAGCTCCAGGGAGAGAAGCGATCGTTAAGTTTTACGCGAGCGAAGTCGAGCTTTGTCACGCGTGGTTTCCGGGCGCGAATCGTGCGGCGCTCTTAGCGCGCGGGAATAAATGAAAAGGCGTGACTTCTACGCGCCTGTTTCGCGGGCTTTAATTATACTGAAATGCTTCATTTTCACATGAGGGATTCTGATTAATTGCCGCCATGGCTTTGGGCACACGATGACGGCACGTCATTTGGTACGCGGTGCTTCTAATCATGTCACGCGTGTACACGCGTTACTGCCGGAGAAAATTAATTAAAAATTGAGGATAATAGGTGTCTATTTTGGCTTTGAGGTGGCTAAATTGTTTTGTTGTTGTTGCGCGTCGTTACGTTGCATTATTAAATTCGTCCAATCCAGAATTCGAAATCAAATATAGTCAGAACTGGTAAAAATAGACGGTTTTACGAGAGCTTGACAATAACTACTGAAAATGTATAAATGGAAACTAATACAACGTTTGAAAGGGAATAATTCTATGACGCCTATCAGTTTTCTCGCCAATTTTACAATTTAATAATGACTACAGCGTAAAATGATAAGCGCTATTAATTGTGCAGAAAACTAATGTAAATTAAACTAAAATTTGCAATGATTTACAATTTATGCGCATAAAATAATATTAAATAATATTAGGTTCAAGTGTAGGCTTTTCAAGAGTTGTAATTCGTCGATTCAATTGGCAATGATAATAACAACAACAACAACAACAACAACAATAATAACATTGGTTACAATTGATCGTTTTTTTAATCTATTCCATCGTTCATTTTGATTCGCCAATGTATATAATGATTTCCTGTCAAGTACTTTTCACTTTTGCACGTATTGATAAATAGTTCGTGCTCCAAATCTCCAAGCAGTATTTATCTCGGCAACGAGCTCGGCAACTGATTAGCAGTCAAGTTTACATAATTTTTACGGTGACGCGCTCTCGTCCACAATTAATAACAAGTGTTTCTCGTACTTTAAACGCGCGTCATGTCGCCTTTAGATTGCGTTAGAATTTAGATAGTTGAACTCTAATTCATTACTGACCACAGAAACATCCATTTCATCCTGATGAGGCATTTGGACTATTCGTTTTTAGGGACTTTGATACGTCGCTGACGATAAAAAGCCAAGTGTATTTATCATAAATATTTATTATTCGGCCTTCTCAGTCCGCTCTGTTTGCCGGGCGACTCTGTTTACATTTTCTTGAATAGCTTCTTCCTCCGAAATGCATACACACAATGACTCGGCATTTCGTGTCGAGGCGCGCAGCGAGCCGTTCGAACCTGGAATACCTGTACAGATCAACAGCGGCGTTACGAGATACGCGGTTGATTAAGTGAAATTACAATTTCGATTGAAAAAACGACGTGTACGCTCGAAATAAACCAAGCGATTCCTCATAAATATAGTGTATATATGGTAAGCAGACGATAAATCGTGTATCAGCCGGGAATCGCGTCTCGTTCGTCAAACGCCGCGCGCGGAGATCGCTCATCAATGGAAATCGAGTGTATCAAGATTACAAGGCCACAAATGAGAATTCAGCGCGCGCGCGGCTCGGTATCAAAGGGGCAGCAGGTGGTCGAAGGAGAGTAACATAGCGAAGAGAAGAAGGAGAGAGAGAGAGAGGACGAAACGATAGCCGGAGGGCAAAGGTCCCTTATTTCTTTGGCGCGGGTATAATGTGTTCTCCCGCGCGGCCCGTGCGCGTCTAGTCGGCGGCCACTCCTCGAGCAACATGGCGACCGGCGGCCACGGCGCGCTTCTAAACGCGGTTATTAATTACTTTTCCCATCTAATTTCATGCGGCAACGCGCCGCCGCCATTTTGTACTCCGCACACCGATACTTAGTCCGTTCATTTTGTTTTTTCGTGAGACACACACGCACTTCATTTGTACACGGCGTTTATCGATCGATTTGAATAATTGTAGATTATTATACCCGAGGGGGGCTTGTATAACATTTAATGGCCATTTGCATAAAAAAACTATTGAAATTCGTACACGGCATTCTGTTTTTTCGTCGAGCTTGTCGAACGCGTTAAAATGTATGTTATTGCTAGAGAGACAGAGAGAAAGAGAGAAATTGATTTCAAGCTGTAAATTAAAAAGCCATTACACCTCTTTAGCGATCGTCGGGGGCTTTGTAAGCCGACTCTTTGGCTCTGGCTGTGATTTTTCGACATTTTCAACTTTGAGAGCCGCGTGAAAATAAATTGTGCTCTCTCGGCTCAAAAGGCTCGAAAGCCTAATTGATGACCCGAAAAGTTGAACGATACGCGCGTTACACAGAAGTAAACGGCAACACAATCGTTAGGAGGACACAACTTGTACGTCCGCTTATAGTCCGCCGATTTCCGAAACTGTAGAGGAGGAAGTAAATACTATTAAGAGAACCTATTAGTTTTCTATTCCTCGGGCCCTGATAAATCGTCCCAAGCGTGTCATTCGCATGTTCAACGCATATATATGTATACCGGGAATCCGACGGGGGAAAACGAAAAAAGTAAAATCGAGCCGCACACACTGTTGGCGATTTTGTGCTTTTATTGTTTTATCTCTCACGGCGTGTAGCGGAGATCGTATGGATACAGTTACGGCAATTCTAATTATTCGGTACACACACAGGCTATCCCCGCGGCACATTAATTAGCTCGGGCCTGCGAGATATTTCTTCGAATCGTATTTAGAGAAAATGATCGCGGTCCGCGCGCCAGGTCGTACACATACGTATCGCCGACGCATAAGTCAATCTATCAAAGCTATTTCATCAGGAAAAATTACCTGGAGTATGTGTAGCGCTCTGGCACGGCTGTGTTCGCCACGGCTGCGCTCGCGAGCGCGTACACACGTATATATATGTATACTGTGCACGTGTGTAGTGTATCTGTATATATAACATGTATATATTATATATATACAGTATACACACGGCACACACGGCGAGCTTTTTTTTCTCTCCTATCCTTTTCTCCTGCTTCTCTTTTTCCCTTCTAGTGCACAAGAAACCAAGCTGGAATTCGAGACAGGACGAGAGCAGCGGTCGCGGCTATCATTAATATTGCGCCGTCAGATCTACGCCGACCTCTACTCTCTTTAATCCGAGGTTCCAGCATGAAATTCAAAAGCTACAATTACGTACGCAGCGCTGAGCTCGCTGTATATATATATATATATATAACTCGATACATCGCGCGGTCGCGTCGCGTCGTCTCGAGGCGCAGCATTCGATTTTTCACTTCGAGGTATATATTATATACCTGCTTCTGTGTGGCTGCGATTGTTGCTCGTTAAATATATTTCTAACAGATAATACGACGACTGCTATTGAGATGCGCAGCTAAGATATATACAAATACATCTATGTCGAATTTATTATTTTTTTATGCAAAGCGGAAGCCACCCGAAAGTTTGTTAAATTGCTATATAATATTGTCGTAATGATAGACTTTCGATTCGATGCACCGAAGTCGTACAAATAGCGCTTTAAAATGATGTAAAGACATATTGCCGGTGTGATTACTTTTGAATTCTAATTCGACAACCGAATTCCACGCATCGTATTTGTTAAAAGTGCATTTAAAAATAAGCAGAAGGGAATCGTACTCGAAAGACACGTATAAAAGTCCAACGAACAAATCGAAATTTTGTGTACAGAAACCATAAGCTATAGCCTGTCATTCGGCAAAATACAAAAACGAGAAGGCAGAAAAGCTCGTAACGCGCAACGAAGCACCCTCTCGAGACCGACCGAATATAGCAGAATCAGGCCCGCGGATCCACGCAGACATCGGAAATGGTGTGGCGCATCTCTCGCTGGCCGATTTCGCTCGATATTAGCGTAATTTCATTTCCGCGTACGGCCAGAGACTCTGGAGTGCCTCCGCGGTGTCTATACAGTAGAGGCCGCGCGCACTCGAGTGTCAGCCGTGCCTCCGCATACTCTGATCTCATGTATATCGCTCGGCCCCGCTCTCGAGTCCATACAGCGCAGAGAAATGCTGTTGCCGCGCGTCGAGAGAGAAAGAGAGAGACAACTGCGGGAGCGACTCGGTTGAGCCAGTGATCGAGGAGAAGCCATCAGTCACGGAGACGCGAATCCGCGGGGGTTGGAGCTGTTTGCGCGCGACGAGCTCGTTTAGCCGCGTCTCTCTTTTCAGCGCGCGCAGTGCGCGTAACCCCTTTTGCGCCCCGACGTGACGACGCGTAAGCGAGCCGCTTATGCGCCGTCTCATTTAAATACTTTCAAACGATTTGATTTTTTGTCACGGGCCAGCCGCGCATACAGCTTTTTATTCTGACTTTGCCTCATTTTTCAATGCTGTGTCCGTGCGTGTAACCTTATACCACTCCTCGTGATCGCCGTATATATAGTTGGGCTAATCGCCGCGCCGAGGGATGTGCAACTATACCGGAATATTAATGTGCAACGATGGCCAGGCACATCCGCGCTGCACCGGCAGCGCGAGCGTTTAACTAATTCTTTTGTTGTTCCGAAACAAAAAAAAAAAATATTCTCTTGTTCACGTACACACAATTATGTGCGTATATACGTATGTATTCTCTCTCCGGCGCGAGCGCGCGCGGAAAGTTTTCGTTCCGTTCAATCATTGTCCGAATTTATAGCAAAGTAATTCGTTTTTTATGTCTCCATTGTCGTGCGCGCAGCGCCAGCAGCGGCAGCCGTCGAGAGGATCGCGGGGCGCGGCGAAGCTTTCGAGGGCATTTTTGTGAGAAAAGCGAGCTATTCTCGCAGACCGGGCTCCACTCTTCGCCCGCGGCTCCCCTCAGAATAGCCGACAGGACCAGAGGCAGCAGCAGCAGGAGCAGCGCAACCTCCCCCACCCGCTTCTTTTCTCTCTCCGGCTTCCCTCTTATTTCGCTCTCTTTCCCTTGTCACGTAAATCATTAATCTTGCCGTATTTTCTCTCACACTCAGATGTGGATTTAGACGCGGAGTCGCAAGAAACCTATCGGATCGCGCAACTAGAAAAGTGCGCGCGCTCGATACATTTTCTTTCTGGCCGCCCTGCCCCCCCGAAACTGCCGAGAAAGCTTGTTTTTCGCTTGTTGCAAAAAAAAAGAAGAAAATTGCTCGGTGGATTCTCTCGTTGTTAAAGCGAATCCAGCGATGGTTTATTCGAATACGGCTTTTACCGCGTGATATTCTTATGCGGTATTTTTTCGATGCCGCGCTCAAGCGCACAGTGAAGTTTACAATAAACTTGGAATCTTAGTTTTTGATGTTAGTAGTAATCATATTTTTACAGTGTCACTTTACAAATAGACAGTAGATAGTGATACTTTGGTAATTTAGTTTTAGGAAGCCATTTCTTAAGTGGATTTTTCTTCATGTTTCAAATGCTTCGATTGCTCGATCGTATTAGGTTGGAGAAAATAATCTACTGCATCTGTTCGAGCTAGTTGTTGTAAATTTTTTTTAACCAACGTTTCAGACTCGTAGAGTCCCTTTTCAAAGCTGCTATACAGTTATAAAATACAAAAATTTAACAATTTTTCTTCACTTACTTCACGAAATCAACTCTACTTAGGTTGCAGTAAAACTTCATTCCTCATACGTAAACAAAAAAGCTCGAAAAGTAAAAATTGTAAAAGTATCTTTATCAATTACGAAAAATTATTTAAAGGAGAAATAGCATAACCGAGCTACAGTTACATGCATCCAATAAATTGAATGTATCTATTAAGTTATTAATTTTGTTAATGTAATTTTGAAAGATATATAGTCTCCGTTACGCAGTAAATTGCATGAAATCGGTGCTCTCCCCGTTCCGTATGTCAATTAACATTTGTGCATCCGTTTATTTTTCAAATTAACCCAAGAATAAATTAAACACCGAGACGATAATGATTCTGCGAATTCTGCATCGAGAAGACGCAGCGAAAAACCGACGTATTTCTTAATTCAGAGCGCGCCATTTTTAAAAGCCACCTGACAAGAGTGCGGCTGTCCTTTTTTCGTTTCGTAGATCATTACCGTTTCTGTCCATTAGACGCAAGCGAGAAAAGTGGGTAGTCCGCTTTGAGCTGTAATTACGCCAGTGTATGCACTTCATTAGCACTCACCTGCATTACATAACAGCAAGTACGCTCGTTTTATTATTCGAGTTCGATCGGAGATTAATGATCTTTCGTTGAGTATTATACAGAGGGGTTCAAGAGTTCGCGCATCAGAACGAAAGCCGCTTTTCAAATTACGTTGCTCAAAAAAATTTTCTTCGGATATTAACATACTTATTGCCTCTTGGCTTGCGCACGTTTCGTTCGGTGCACTGTTTGAAAAGAATTTTCAGGATTAATGCATCACGTAACTAACATGAAAATCCACACGTAACCAGCCACTGGAAGTTTCTTTTCGAATTTTTAATACTTATCGAAATCGATCGATACACATACAGAAAGTGTCCTTTCACTTTCCGCACGAAATTTAAAGAAACATCGGGGATCCACAAACGAATAGTATATTACGTGCCTAGGGAGGAAAAAACTTGGAGAGTCCATATCTCGTGTATATTGATACCCGAGCCGAAGGCGAGGGTGGCAAACACGAGATATGGGCTGTCCGAATTTACTCCCGTGGTGCGTATACTATTTTTCTTCACACTAGCGCCGAAATTACCAATTTCGCTCCTGGCGCCCGGGAGCGAAAGTGGTACTTTCGGCGCAGTGTGGAGAAAAAGAGTTTACGGTAGGAATTTTAGATGGTTTCAGATATAAAGCATGAAAAATCGTGTGACGCCTCTAATTATCTTTTTAATCGCGACACAAATCTGTTCGAGAGCTTTATTACAACCTTGTTTCTTTTTTTTTTTGTATATACGTCCAGTGTGGCTTGGACAATGAAAGTGTGCAGTCGTGACTGACACTCACTTATTTTCTGTATGCGTATACATATATAGATATACGTTTGGGTCACAGGCCATAACGCAGTTCATGATCGGCAGCATCCAATCACGGATGTATCTGACTTCTTGAAATTAATGATCTCCACCGATATTTTTCTTGCGCTACCTGCTTGAGATGCGTCAAAATCAGATATATACGCTCAGCACAGGTTGTTCGATAAAAATAGTGTTTTTATTGTTGCTTGCGACCGCGTCATGAGATCGAATGCAAACAATACACCTTGATCCACTAAGGAAGTACAATGATACTTTTTATTTTAGAATATCAAGTGTGATCGTGTATTTTTTTTGTTTTTTCTTTTTTGGAATACAAAAATTTGCAGCAGATTTTTTATTCACTCGGCGCAAGCAGTAAATTAGCTAATTCCTCAATTCGAATAAATTTCAAATTTAAAAATGTGACTAATGTATGGTATATAAGACACCTTTTTACCGACCGAGCAACAAAAATCCATCGTACTGTCTAACATTTTTCTTTTTCAACAAGATTTTTCAAGTTGTTTCAAGCCTTTTATACAATCGAAGGTATATGTGAACAACAAGTAATATTTTTTGAATGAATGATAATACATCATTTTCGTAAACTCATGTGTCTTTATTATTCTTAAGCTTTGCAAGTTTTTACATCTCACACGCGCCCGAATAGTCGTGAAAAACATAAATAAACATTCGAGCATAATTTCAATCGATTAATTCCAAGTAACAATAGAATTCGCCGTTACATTATCATACATTATCGTTAAGTTAACATTAAATCAGACCATGTAGCATTGTATGCACCACACAAACCTCTCTAGAACCGAATTTGTCGCCTGACTTCAAACAAATTCGGATCTACAGGGTAGATGTAGAGCATTAACTGGGCCTTTAAATCCGGATCGGTAAAGTTGCCGGCGGAGCGATCGTTTATAAGCGCCGCGTACGAGGCGCTCGAAGCTCTTTTTATTTTTATTTATTTATTTATTTTTTTTTTATATTCTTGAAAAATCGGCCCAGTATCATCGCATCGTGCGGTCTCCGTGTATCCCTCTCGGCGTCGCGCCGCTGACTCCTCTGAAAGACAGAAAAAGAAGAGAAAAAGAATGTAACAAGGTGCCCTCGAGGTGGCTCGTTCAATACGCGGGGCGCAATGTCGCGTGCAGGCGTGACGGCGTACATAAGCGGCCCGACGAGCGTTTACATTAAATTCACATAGAAATTAGCCGACGCCGGTCAAACAAGCCCTGGACGCCACCGTCTTATATACGCGCGCTCGGCTCCACAACGTGACTGCAATTTTTTCCGAAGCCGCAGAGTCATTCGGCAATCGGCGGCGGCCGCGGCGGCTGCGGCACACGCGCGCTGCACCTTAGCGCCGAGTCATCCGACATGCTGCGCGAGCCCGAGAGAGCCACGCGGAGGAAGACGCGAGGCTCTTTTCATGTTAAACCGACGGAGTTTTTGCCAATTCCCGCGAGGCTGCGCGAGCGCACGAGCGATCCTAATCGAAGAAAGTCAAGGCCTCTTGGCGCACATTACACGCGCTCGCATACGGCCCGGCGATTCTCGGGAGCGAGCGCGAGCTAACGAACCGCGAGGCGTTGCCGAGCTTCGGGCTGTATTATATTTTCATTTTTTTACTTCGCAGCTCGCTGGCTTCCCGCGCGTATAAGCTCCCGTGATTGGCAGGTCAAAGGCTGTGCTTATGCGCTTTTAAAATTCTATCGCGCTGCGCTCGCGCATTTTTGCAAGTGTGCAGTTCGAGAATTGCCGATCGCGCTCCGCAGCTGCATTGTCCAACGCGACAATTCGAATTTAACAAGCCAATGAAAATCGCGATCGGCCGCGACGTTTCCTGCCGATCGATCGCTCGCTAAAACTGGAAAAAAATACGCTTGTGCCGGCGACGTCGGTAAAGCAGAAAACTGCAGCGAGAGGTGCATCATTTTCGAAAGATCGGCTCTTTCCACAACAAGAACGAGTAACCGTCCGTCGTCCATTATACAATTGGCAGTGCGAAATTGGTCTAGTCGCGAACGACCCAATTCCTTTGTTCTCCGCATACATTATAGTGTCTTTCTCGGCGCAACCGCGCGCGGCTATATACACGCAGATCGAGCGCACGCATGTGCTCGAGGCGCATTTTCTTCGAGTCCATTAGAGGATGCCTTCGATACGTCCATCGGGCGTTCGATCATCATTGGAAAATACTGATAAATAACCTCGGGTGGAAAAAAAGTCCGTAACGATCAATTACATTGACGTACGAGCCTATATACATCGCAGTCGAAAGCGTATTTACATCGGCGGGCTCTCGGCGCGGAGAAGTGCATCTCTCGCGCGCAAATATACATTATCCTCTCGGTGCGCGTATAGAAAGGCAAAACGAGCACGATAGCGACGACTCCTGAACGCCTCTGGAGAAAGTCGATCCTCGCCGGTATAGAGCGCGGCTGTATCTATATATACGTATAGAGAAGCTCGCGCGAAAATTTTTCCTCGTCGACTCTACGAGGCGCGCGTGTGCTCGTTATGTCACACGCGCAGCGGCCGAGCCTGCATAGAGGAGTACAGCAGAAAGAAAGCAAGAGGAAAAACAAAAATGGCAAAAAGCGCGGAGAGGAGAGAGAGAGAGAGAGAGAGAATCGGCGGCCGGGACAGTGGCACTGATTGCCTTACACCTGCAGCAAAACGACGATATTGATTGATAGGCCCGCGTATTTTCTATATATACACCGCCGCGCGTCTGCACGACGACGGGGACGAGGAGCAGGAGGAGGAGGAGGAGGAGGAGGAGGAGGAACCACCACCTGAGAGAGTGCCTTTAACGGGCCGAGGATGACACAGCCGATATTGCGCCGCGCGCCGAGGTCTTTTGCTTCTTCTCTTTTCTTTCATGCTCGATACGTTGCGCACACCATATAGCGGTATTGCGAGCCGAGAGAGTCGTGAGGTCGATCCCTCTCGCTTCCTCCTTGTCGTGTTTGCGATCTTCTTGTTTGCTTCCTGGGACAGTCGCAGTCTGCGCAGCGGCCCGACGAGCTTTTACTTGGTCAATGTGTGACTCGCGCTTCTCTTCCTGAAAATCATTTTTATCTATTAGTCAATGACGTATTGGCGCGCTTTCTATGGGCATGACCTCTCCCCCCCCGTCCCCCGACTTAGAACGAGAGGGAGAGAGGAAACAGTCGTTGTGATTGTGTGTAATTTTCTTTTGATTGCCGCGTCTTTAAAGAATTGCCAACGATAAAAGGAAAGAAAATATACCCCGTCATTCGGCTGTTTGAATTGCGCGCGCGCGGGCTACTATACTATATATACACCGCGGCTGACGACCGTACAATGGAGCTTGCAGTAAACTTTTCTATGCGACTCGTCTTTTTACGAGCGTCCATCTCGAGACCGCGAATTACGTCTGCATAATGCAGCGGGATTGCCTTTCCCAAATTATCGTGCATTACGACGAATTCGCTTGGAACGTGCGCCCCGTTGGAAAATCAGATATATAGTCGCACTGTGCGCGCCTCCGCGGAAGTAACAGATCGCGCGTAAACATCTCAATCCGTCAAAGCGAAGTCTCGGAGAAAGCGAGCGTAACTCATCAGGCGGCTTAGTGTCGAAAAGTCAAGCGATTATCCTAGAGCTTACAGGTCGCTTACCTACCGACGCGCTCCTCCCTCGAAACGCGGACGGCGACGACGATCAGCGGCTGCACAGCAGTGTAGCCGCGCGTCTTAATCCTCGCTCGGAGCATCCAAATATTGACTTTACCAACTGAGCATGCGTCCGTCTCACTTTCTCTCGTTCTCGGCCTCTCTCGCCCGTCTGCTTCTCTCGGCGCGGCCACGGCTGCAGCCCAGAGAGAGAGACAGAGAGATTATCCTCTCATCTGGCCGATCTTAGCCGGATGATCCGTGAAGTCGACAAATTAGCCGGGTCTGCAACGCGCCCACTGCGGAGCGTCGGCGGCTTTAAAATCCTTGCAAGGCGCTGCGCGCCTCGAGGATAATCCCGTGTCCGGAGCGATCCAGGTCGTTCGCGCTTGGCCGAAACACGCTTGTTCTATATAGGCCGGCCCCCGGCTCCCCGTGGAAATTTCGGACTCGTTCGCTTACCGCGCGGCACGGCAACGTGTAATTTTCATTCCCTCGGGATCGAGCGAGTCCGGGGGTGGTGGTGGCGGTGGCGCTAGAGCAAAGGGGTGAGAGCCGCGAGCGACGAGATCGGGTGGTGGGGAGTCGTCCTATCGACCCGTCGACGTACGCCCACGACGCCATGGCGAGGGTCGCTCGCTTTGTCTGTGCCCGCGAGCGCGTCTACGTGTGTGCGTCTGCTCGAGAATGGGTGGTTTGGGTGATTCTGGCTGGTGGTGGCTTTCGTCGGGCGGGATTTTCGCTGTTGAGAGCGAGCGAGAGAGAGAGAGAGAAAGCGCCAGACGCTATATACACTGCGTTTTCCGAGACGACGTCGTTGGCGGCGTTGTCGTATACGTCTGCCCCTGAAAATCAAAGTTCCATTAGTTATATTGGTCGGAGTCGAGTTTTCTTTTTCTTTTTTTTTTTTTTGCTTTCCGCGCCAAGCTCGAGAGATACGTACTTCTTTAGCTTTCTCTGCGCTTTATGGAGTACGAGACTTTTTCCTCGCGGCGACATGAGAAATGTTTCGGCGCAGCGCGCGATTCTCGGTAATATAATAAAACTTGTTAATCGAATTACCGGGCGAAGCGAGCTTTCGACTTGCGCTACGGCGTACATAACTCGCGTATATATACTGTACGTGGGGAGCGCGCTCTAAATCTAGGGTAAACGCATATAACTGTCCGTTTAATCCATAAAATCGATAAAACGCCGATCCGGCTTGAGAGCTGCATTAATTCCGCGACGCGAGGCATTCGGCTACATAATACGCGCGGAAAGTTGGAATAACGCAAATATATATACACACACACACAAGTTTAATATCTGGATATAACTTTAATCCCGGTGTATACGGGCACAATAAAACAATGTGCTCATTACTCTTGACGCTGCGCGCGATGCAATTAGCCGGGGAATTTATCGCGGCCGTAACTCGGTTATCAATGCGCTGCTGTGCTGTATGTGTGTGTGCGTGTGCGTGTATTTATCGTTAATTATAAAAGTTATTGTCATGGAGCGCAGCCCCGCTTCCTGAAAGCCCCGTCGCGTTATCTCCGTCTTTTGTACAGGTCAAATTAGCCGTATCTATTCTTGCGTTAAATTAAAAGTCGTAAAATATTGCATCGGTGCAGCGCTCGCGAGGCGCTGCGCCGCGCGCTGTATTAACCCGCGCGTAATATCTATATTCTACATCTCTGTCTCGCTCTCGCTCTCTCTCTTACTGCGCGCTCAATCTACATGCGCATAACGACGACTGATCCGATATAATTTAGGTGTGTCAGGTGACGTGTATACCGCACGACGATTATTATGCATTGTCTCTCTCGGCGTAATTTCTGCCACGGCGTGTCGCTCGATGCGACGCTAAATTTATAATTACACTTCATAATTTTTCCTCGAATATCATTACAGCGCGCGTCTCGTACGCAAAAGTACCAGTTTTTTTGTTGTTGTTTTGTTAATATTCATGAGTGCACGGGAAATTGCAGGGAGCATAACATCGCGAGCAGGAATCTCGTTATCCCCGTGACCCGTCGACGTGCAATACAAGCGAATACCGAATTCGAACTCTCTCTCTCTCTCTGCGGCCGTGTATACGGTATAGGCGCACCGTATAGTTGTACAATGTAGCGGTGGCCGGGCTACTGCGCCGGTGTAAGCGAAACCAAGCACGCGATAAATCACACATCTTCGGCAGCTCGAACGCGCGGACACGGAAACGTCGAATTTCAGGTTGTCGCGCGTCGCGTGCGCACGCGTCGACTTTAAAACTAATGTATACACGACGGAAATGCACCGCACATTTATACACACGCGACTGCGCCCGTGTTTTCCGATAACAAAACCCGCGCGCGCTCTAAGAAGTGAACGCGCGCGTGTGTACGAGCACGTTTTTTTTTTATACCAGTCATTAATCCGAGATCTTGAGAAATGGTGTGAAAAAGAATGAAATATTATCGGCTATTCCGGTTGAGCCTGTTTTACCGATTACTCTGTGCGTTGTGTGTATCGATGAAAACGCTCGTGTTATATAGTATACTAGAAACGAAACCGGCCAAACCAGTAGACGCGATCGCACATAGAGGAGGAAAAATGCTCGCGGTTTGGAAATTCGCGAAGTATATGTATATAAGACTGCATTGCGCGAGGAGCGAATAATCAGATATAATACACTGGACTCCCGTAAGGTACTTCCATTGGACTCCGCAAATATAAGCGAGAGTATAGTGGCGTCTACGCAGCTCGAGTACAGTCGACGGTACAGCGTCGCGGCATAAAGTGCGGGCAAAGGGAAGGGCCACATGCATTATCCCCCGGAATTTAGCATTTTTATTGCTGCGCGCACGTACCTCTCGGCCTGTGAAGTGTATACACGGTCGGTCGGTCGGTCGGTAGGTCGGTCCCTCGCTGCGCAGGAAAAAGTGCGTATACACAGCCGACTAAAGGTGCGGGGCCATACTGGCCGGAGAGCAGGACTCCAGCCCGGCCGGACACGACGGCACTCCCGAGTTCGCGCGCTCGTCGCTCGTCTCTCTCCTTCTCGCTCTCTTTTCTCGTTTGAAAGCGGCAACAGCGTCGGAGCGTCGGCAGCAGCAGCAGCAGCAGCAGCAACAGCAGTAGCGGCACAAAGGGGAACTGCGAGACGTGGGCCGAGCCGACGAATAAACCAATAAACGGGGCAACCATCTGCTCGCCAGCCGGCATATATTTCTCGTTCTTTCTCTCTCTCGCTCTCTTTGGCCGCCCCTCGTCATAGCGCGAGCTCGCTCCCCGCCGCCGTTTTATGCGACTCTGAAATGAAAGCCACACGAGTCAGTGTACAGCGTCTCTATTTCGTCGTGCCGCTCTCGCGTAACGAACTCTTGCCTCTATCGAGTCTTCTCTCTTTTCATCTTCTCTTTTCTCTTTTCCACTTCGACGCGTCTCTCTCTCTCTCTCTCTCTCTCTCGCTCTCCCTGTCGCGCGCGCGCTCGCGTCGAGTTTTTACGCGTACTATCAAGAGCCCATGAAGCGAAGTGGACTTCTTCTTCTCTCGCCTCGTCTTTTTTTTCGGCCTGCGTGAGAAATATTTTATATTAGAGCATTGCGCGGAGCGAAGGAGACCCCGGCGACTTGGCCGGGGGAGTAGAAGCTGTAACTTTAGTCGATAAGTTGGAGAATTGTAAATTTTCCAGAGCTTTTTATGCGCATAATTTGCTCGAGATGGGGGAGGGGGGGTGGAGCGGAAGAATTTCTCGGATGTGGAAAATGAATATTCGTTGCGTGCAGCAGTCGTCTGTGATTCATTATTGCTCGCCGCGAAATCCCCACGAAAATCCTTTTAAAACGTTCGAGTTTGAGAAATGCGTTCGTGCCGGCCTCGTATACTCGTTGGAGCGAAAACGTTCTCGAGTTTTCACCGAAAACTCGAAATTGGATTTCAGGATTTTTCGAAATTTCTTCTCCGAGAACTGCTGAGAAGATGTATGGGAGCTTCAAGGTCAGACGCACGGCTCCTGGTGCAGAAACTGAGTTAACGAGAGTATAGAGTCTCTGCCTCTCTGGCTCGGCGCCAACTCGGCTATCCTCTCACGTAATATAATGAAGAGCCGAAATCTTGCCAAGCCATTGAATAGTACCGATCATGCGATTTCACTCGAGTTTCTTTTATGGACTTCCGAAAAAAGAGTAAGATCAATTGCCGCCAAATGGCCACTCTTATCTCGAGGGGATGTCGGAGTGAACGCGACCGATTCTGATCCCGTACCTTGAGTCACGCTTCTCATCTTTTGTCAACAGCCTGCTTCGTAATTTTTACTTATTTTATATTTTATAGGTTATTGATTTTATAGGTTAGATCAGAGTACGAGGTTTTTCTTAACTGAACTGCTACACAATTTAATTTTTTATTGATGTACTTGAGAATCACTATAGGGAAATTTTTTTCAAGGATTTACGGCAAAGACGATGCATTATCAAATAAACACTTCGAAATACCAAATTTTCGTGTGATCACTATAAGTGTTTCGTATTTGTTATTTATGATCTCACAAATTATTGATGGTTATCTTCGCAACTTCGTAACTTTTATATGGTTTCAATTTCACTATTATTTTACTTCGATTGCAACTTTAAAGATTCGATAAATTTATAGTGTAACGAAACAGTACTTAAGCATCGACAATTTTTTTTTTCGATCTTCATATAAAACAAGTTTAATTTCGAACCTCAACTCGAATAAACTCAGAGCGAAGTATCGCCATTAAAAGGAAATGAAGCCAGCCTAAGTAATCAAGCGAGTTAGCAACTTACGTGATTTGCGAAAGTACTTAAGAAAAAAACTACATTTTCACACGATTTACGAGCAAATGATTCTAAACGAGCAGCGCCGAAGGCGTTTTAGTAGATTACTTCAGAAGCTTTAAAGAAACAAATTCAATACCGCTGGAGAAAAATAATTCAAAAAAATTTATTTAATCTACATGAACGAGGCGGAGCAGTCGAATCGACTGATTCGCAAAACTGCCGTTTGCCAAGGCGACGATCGTAAAAGCATATAATACGTAAATTAAATAACTGTGTGCAATGCGCGTACGGGTTTATCGCCCCGCAAGAAACGAGACAATACTCAGCAGAGATTGAAACTGCAAGACCAGCAGCAGCAGCAGCAGCAGCGGCTGTAATTTCATAGAAGCCGCAGGGGATTGTCTTGGAGACAAACGAAGCGTGTATTTGACATACATAGAGCGCCGAGCCAAAGCTACATCAACGAGATAAACGAGCCGCTTTCGCGTGGCTGCACCCGCGGACACGGAGCTCGGCTACGCGTCACTTGTTGAGGAAACGCGCTAATTCATATGACTTTGAAAGTTATTACGCCGGGCCTATCTCCCTCGCTCCAGCAACTCCTGGCACGGCGGCCAGTGTACAATGTGTACACACAGACGCGCACGTGTACGCTGTACACTGTACAGTGTACAATTGTACGTATACGCATGTATAGTATATGGATTTCGCAATGCCAATTTGCGGGACTGCGCGCGTATATATGGAGCGAAATCGTTTCAGTAGCCGAGATCGATCGTACGAGCCTGCTACATCATGTGCATATACATTATACACTGTACGCATAGGCCAATATCATTTCGCGACGTGCCATACCGGCCGAATAAGAGAGACAGAGGCGAGCGATAAATTAGAATTCAATTTCCGTCGGCTGCCGTGTATGCGCGTACGGAGCAATGCCGTGCGTACGGCTATGTTTAACAACGAGGAAGCACGCATCGATCACCGCCAACTTCGTCGCGTCATTCTCTCCATTCAGCTATCGATTCCGTATCGATTAACCGCTCCCGCGTATACGTATACAACAGTGTATGCGCTTGGCTATACGTATACGAAGATAGGAGGACGAGGCCCATTAGCTCGGAAAGCTCGACGAGAGAGAGAGAGAGAGAGAGAGAGAGAGAGAGAGAGAGAGAGAGAGAGAGAGAGAGCTTTTACACATCGACGCCCGATATTTCCGAATAGTCACAATATTGAATTGTAATATAACCGGCGCCGGCCTGGAGACAGTCTTCCGAGAAAGAGGAGCATTGATTGATGATCATTTTTCTTTTTTCGGGGATCTCGGTATGGGGAGTATCGGTTTCTTCGACGTCACGTTTTTTACGACCGATACCTCGTACGAATTTCGCATATCGGATTTTGCACGCCGAGTTACATACGGATAACGATCGGGAATGTCTTGAACGGCCGTCGTTTTGCGCCGAGCGCAATTAATATATTTCCGAGCGTTTTCGCCGTGTCCGTTACAACGGCAATATTTCGGAATGAAACAATCTGTTTTACAAAAATCTTTTTTATACCGCGAGCGCGCGACGCTGCCGAAACACAAGCGCCGCGTAATAAAAGGAATTCCAGAGCGAGATCAATAGCTATCTCGCTTGAAAATCAAAAGCGAGCGAGCGCGCGGGCTTCGGCCATAGATCAACTCTCTCTCTCTCTGCTCTCGTGCTTGTTCCTCTTCCTTCGCTCCTTCCTCCCCGTCGTCGTAGTCCAACGTAAAAATGGGCTTTTTGCCGAGCGCGACGAAGGAGCCGCCGGCAGGTTTTAGGGATCGGGAAGGTCGGAATGCGGGCGGGAGCGAGTCCTTGATTGGACTTGGCTCGTGGCCGGTTTTCGGCACACGCGCGGGTCCTACATATCTATAGTTACACGAGCGTATAATATTGTATACAGGTGCTGTAATTCGTATACATACACCATCGGGCGAATAACTCGATAAAATTCAGTCGATAGCCGTATCGAGTGGCATTATCACCTTACTTTACACCACTTATATTATGCGCTCGCGCAACGCGACGATCTACTCGAGGGGTATATATACTTGGCTAAATTTTCGGCTTGGAATTTTTTAATTACGCGCGGCAGGACGTGGTGCGATGTAGACGAGAGAGCGAGCGAGAGAAAAGAGAAATCGCATGGGAGCGTCGGAAAGTGGCTAATGCGCATGCTCATAAACGCCCCAGATGGATATTCGTGACCCTCGGCCTGTGTGTGTATATTGGAGCCACCCCTGTGAATTTCATCTCCTCTGCGCGGCGGCGGCGGCGGCGCTGAATCGCCGCGCAGCCATTACAAATTCGCGTACTCTGTATTCTTTATCTCGAGCGAGCGAGCGCGCACGCGTCGGCTGTGTGTCTGAAAATGTTGTTGTTTTTCTTGGCGAGTTGGTTTTTGTGGAAAAGCGTCCCTTCGTCAAGAGCGCGATAAGATTCGTTTCTCGGACGCTGAATTAATTTGTCTTTCTCGATTAATAAAGATTGTAAACTATTTACAAAAATTGCGGCTTTTTCGAGTATTTGTTACCTTTGATTCGCGATTGTTGCTGAATTTTCGTTGTCTGCTTCGGATGGATTTTCATATCTTTATATATTTCGTTCTATCGATAATGCCACGAAAAACTTTTTTACCAACTGAACGTTCTATAGAAACAAAGTTTGACTCTCTTTTTGGCGAAAGCTCCAACGAAGAGACGTAAACCCAAGGCAGACGTAAGATAAGTTTTATTGCCGAAGAACTTCTCCGTCTAAATCCCTTGCACTAAAAAAAAAAAACACACACACACACACAAAAAAAAACAGGAATGTAAGAACGGTCGTCGCGCCATCTTTATCTACAATCCACGTCAGACTACACGAGACATCCCGTCACGCCGTATAACCCATCCAACATGTGTCAGCGCGAATTTCACTTTCTAAAATCCTCTCTCTCTCTCTCCGTCTCTCCTCTCCTCCCTCCCTCGTCATCCCTTATCGCAAACTACGGAAAGCCACTAGCAGCACGGCCGCGCGGAGATCTGCGTAATATATTTATATAGGTAATACAGAAAAGAGAGTGCGAAGAAAAAATGATCGATACTCACGCCGAGCAGACGATAATAACACGGGCGTGCGATGCTCTGGAGCGCTGATGTCGTCGGTAGGAAAGTCCGGGCTCGTCTAGCGCGAAATCCCATATATAGACGGGGTGGGGGCGGCATTCAACGGGTGTCCCGGCGGCGGCGGCGGCGCCGAGCGAGACGGCCGATGTCGATCCCGAAAATCCGGGACACACGTACAGGTATAATACCAGCGAAGGCTGGGCTGCTGCTCCGCGCTGCACGTCGCTGCCGCGCGAGTCTGCGCCTCGCTCGCGCTCGAGCCGTGACTGGGCGTCGCCATTGCCGCCGCCGAAAGTCAGGGGATGCCGACCGGGGGGTGGGGAGGGGTGTGCGAGCGTTTCGCGCTGTCTGGAGCCTCCACTTTCTCTCGGCGCGTGCTTTTTTTTCCTCCTTCGTAGTCGTCGCAGTCGTCGTCGTTGTCTTCGGTCCGTATTTTCGTAGCTCAGCGCGACGTGTTGGGTGTGTAGCTGGGAATCTCGGCTTCTCGCCGCGAGCGGAAACTTGGCGCAGCGTCCGCTCGGCTGTGCGACGACCTGCAGACTGCTCGTAGCTTGCGTTCTACCCCAGGCGCGCCGGTGTAAACTGCCATTAACATAAATTATCATTGGTGACAGTTACCACCACTACTCTGCGCGCGCTCTGCTCTATAGTCCGCTCCTGCTCTTTCTCTCGCTTCTCGCTTCTCGCTCTCTGTCGGCTGCGCGAGCGACGCCGGAGCGAGACGGAGACAGAGAAGGAGAGATAGAGAAGGAGAGAGAGAAAGAGAGACCGAAACGGGAAGGTCGAAGGACCATTGCCTGTTTCTCTATCTGTGCAGTCTGCAGAGCGTTTCTCTCCTTCATTCTCCCGTTTTGTAGTACACAGACGCAGGTTTCTCCTTCCTCTATGGGTTCGCTCTCTCTCGCCGGAGTCGTAAAGCCGCACTGCTTTGACTTAATTGAAATCTGGAAAAAGATGTACCTGTGAGAATTCTTGGCCTCGAACGACCTGTCTCGGAGGGGTCTTTTTCACGGTTTCGAGTTGGCGCGATTCGTCTCGTATTTCGGGGAGTTAACAATTTCAGTACAAGTGTACTTTAATCGCGGCATTGCAATCTCGTTCGCTCGAGCTCGGGTCGGAGGAAGAAAAAAAAAATCCCCGTGTAATTCACGCGACAGGCAAGGCAAGAGTGAAAAGTTCATTACATCGCGGCGCGCGCGAGATTTCTATCAGACTCGTTTTCACAGTTATTACATTTATAATGACTCGTTAAAATCGTATCGATACCTGAATATCATCGGGGCCAGACTCTCGCGCAGGACTGCCTCCTCGTCCTATCGCGCCGACGACGCCGCCTCGGCATCATCCTCTTACTCTTACTCTTACGCTTACGTGCGGTTTCACTTTTTACGTGCGCCCGGGGTAACCTTGAACTTGAGTGTATATAGGCGGTGTGCACGAGAGCAACGACGATCGAAGAGAACATGCCGGGAACGCGGGGAGAGGAGAGCGATTGGTCAGTGTGTCCATGTCGCGGAGGCGCGCACTATTGTGCGGACTCGAGGAGTACCGTGTGCCACGTCATCGTCTGCATTCAAGTCACCGCAGTCAAGGCACCGCACTATCACTATTTGCTAATCGCGCGTGTACAAAGGCGCGAATTGTCTCGCTGTATACGGGCCAGAGGCGAGCGCGTGCTGCTCTACTCCCGGCTGAAACTAACGCATGAATGCGAGAGAGGGAAAAGAGAGTTTGAAAGGGAACTGATATTGAGCGGATGCGCTCGTCGTGCGACGGCTATCGAGCCCATGCGGCGAGTGGACGGGGCGCTCGGAAGGCAAGCCAATGCCGCGGGCGACCAGCGGTAACGATTCTCGATCGTCGATTCTGCAGTTTCGAGACGCGAGAACGCGAATCACAGGCTATGCTTGCATTACCTTTCGAATCGCGATTGTTTTCGTTACTGTTGGCAGCTGAGTCGTGTTTACCTTAGAAGTGGATAATTGTCTGATGTTCGGATGGTTTTTCTTTAAAGTGGTTTTTTATTTTCACGCCAGGTCTGGTTTATGTTAACATTAACGTTACATTTGTGGGCCAGTTGAATTTGTTTATTAGTTATGTCGGCAGTTTCAACTACATTATTCGCAGTAGATTG
Organism: Philotrypesis tridentata; assembly: GCA_018906965.1. Classification (NCBI taxonomy): domain Eukaryota; kingdom Metazoa; phylum Arthropoda; class Insecta; order Hymenoptera; family Pteromalidae; genus Philotrypesis; species Philotrypesis tridentata. Next base: position 4,983,169 of record JACCIB010000005.1, read on the forward strand.
TCAAGTGTTACGAGAGGTACTCACAATTCAATCGGTACAACTTGTTCAGTGAAAAGTAAACTCATTACCGTTCAAAAGTTTTAAGTTCATCACTATCTTTCAACGAGACCACGATTAATTGGCACACTCCAATTTCATGTAATTTTACCTTTTCGCAGAGAAAGCATATTTTCCGCGCAAACCCAGCTAATTAGCTACAACAGGTGAGCTTACTATGAGTCGATAAACTAAACATCCAACCGACAAAATTGATCGGCAGATGGAGTCAGTATCGTTGGAAGGTAACCACCGGACTCCACCTCTATTCCGTTGAAAGTCTCGGCAAGTCCCTCCCTCGCGTCGTCCTGCGTTCGAAAGTGCCCCCACCTCTAGTCCTGACAGTAATTTGATTCATGATGGCCACCGTGTGATCGACGCGCCACCTTCTGGAACTTTTCTGCAACTATACGCTCCAAACTGCCTGGTCGGCCGGTAACTTGTGCGTCGAGTGCCCGCAACGTAAGCTCGTACGAATTTTTGATGAAAAACTTGAAGATTTTGCCGCAGATGGCAGAATTTAGCGCCTCGGGGACGCCTGAATAATTCATCGGCAGACTCGAGCTGTCTTAGGGACTTTTTTATTTCTTACGACTTTCAAGGACTTGAACAACAGTGATGCTTCAACGTTTTCGTTTTTTCGTTTCAATATTTTTATCCCTGCGAGTGAAAAACTTTTGCCACACTTTCGCATACTTCGCTGCAAATCCCAAAGCACATCCGAGTCCGTTTGGCCAAGGCCGAAAAATGATCCAGCGATTAGCTAATCCACGGGATCTCGTAAAAACCTCAAGGCTTCGGCTTGCACACAACAAAGTGCCTTCAAAAAACGATCCATCACATTCGTCGCACACGCGAGCCCGAGAACCTGTATACATACGCGTGTATCCCCCAAAGTAGAGAACAAGGGAAACGACATTTGATGGCATATTAGCGCGGCGGATCCCCTTATATTCTCGCGGTAATGACCGAGCCGTATACACACAGGAGGCGCAAATTGTACTCGCTGCAGAAAAAGAAGAAGAGAGAGCCGGCGGGAGAAAAAGGAAAGCAAGTAAGCGAGCCCTTACATACGTCACGTCGCCTGATCATATCCGTGCGCTCGATAGCGTTCGCTGTATCCTTTTCTTTTCGACGTGCAAGTGTGTACAAGTATTTCCAGGATCGTGTTGTGTACACAAGTAAAAGTAGAGAAAGCAGAAGCCAGTGTATACAGGCCATAGGGTGTATATGTATAGTATATATACAGTACACACGTATACACGAGGTTTTCGCGCTTCATTGAAGATGACGTCGAGCTTACCTCGAGTGTCCGCTGTCTATTCGAATTCTGGGCTAGGAGCAGCGCGCGCCTCTGGGCTTTTTCCGTTTTCCGAGAGAGAGAGAGAGAGAGAGAGAGAGAGAGACTCAGACCGCCTGAAACAGGATGTATGGCTCTATACTCGCGGGCGAAACGCGGCCGTACGTCACGTTTATGGCTTATTCAACACGCGATTTCGGAGCCGCTGAACGGATGTGACACTGTACGCGGGTGCTCGCAGTTGAAAAATTGTCTTTTAAATACTCCTCTCTTTTGACGATGTAATACACCTTTGTGTTTCTGCGCCGTTTTAATTTATTCGTACACAGCTGTATACGTATAAATATGGATTTACCTTACATCTCCAGGACGATAAATCCTCGCGCGGCCGAGACATTCCTTCAGAATAATATCGGCCTTCTCTCTTTTCTTCGAGTATAGGCGAAGAGGAGCAGAAGAAGTTCGCTCTATCCATCACGGTATCGACGAAACCCATCAGATATGCGTATTTACGCAGCAAAGCGAATACACGATAAGTCGCGTGTTCCATCCCCGTCTGATGGCTATAGCACACAACAATTTATATATTATACACCCAAGTTTTCCAAACGCTTTATTACACGCTTACACACATACACACACAGAGGATTCGGGATAATTCCAAAGGGCCGCGCACACGTTGGGCGTTTATATCACGTTACATTATACAGTCCTTGTATATCTGTGATCTCGTGTGCTCGTATACGATAACAGTAGGCGAATCGCATTCTCGCCCCGGAAAATAATGAGGAGCGAAGAGCGACGCTGTATAATGTATAATTTATATATACCAACGTATAAATATGTGTATATACCATACCGTGGAAGAGTGTGTGCGTGAGCCTCTGGGTCGCGACCCTCGACTATATGTACATACGTACAGCCAAACTCTTCTCTCTCATCCAGCTGGCAATGGCTATAGCATTATATATATGCGTACGCTATACTGCCGAATCTCAGGCTGTCACTGCGGACCGCGTGATTGATAAACCGCGCTCCTTTCTTCATTCGCACGATTTCCGGCTTGAGTGAAAGAAAGAAGTGCCGCGCGGTTTTCCTTTTTTTTTTCTCCTCCATATACCTTGAGGGACAATTGAATCATCGTCTACGTGTGAGCGCGTAGGAGGCTCGACGAAATTGCGTGGGATAGCCTTGGCTTCGTCCTCTCCGTCCCGATCGATTAATTTGCGTGGAAAAACATTTTCCACTCTCTCGGCGAACAAAGTTTCACCGTCCACAAGGCGGTTGGTACACCCTTCTGGAAAATTGAGGGCGCTCCTACACAGAATTGTTGTCGATGAGAATCATTGAAATAAACTGGCGAGATGTTCGTAGCAATTGATATACCCGAAGCATAGCAAAGACAATTTTTTTTCTGTAAATTCAACAATTATGTTTATCCTGACTATTTCTGGAAAAATTGGATGAAAAATGAATGATTCTTATTTTAGAATACAATTTGTATATTTTGTTGAAAAACTTCGTTTAATCATACCGTTGTTGTTGCCTTAATTCGAGAAAAAACTTTCTGATCCAATTTGCCGCATTTCTCGTTATTTTTTTCTAAAAATTTTACACTTCGCCAGAGCAAACGAAGACATGCATCTGTTGTCATTGTGCCTCCTTATTGGACATCATAACAACAGATCACAGTCCGCTCCCCCCAATAACTCGCAGATTTCGCTCTCGTAATCATCGGCGAAGGAGCCGTCCGGAGCAGCCTTAACCGCAAGAAAAGTCGAGCGTTCCTTCCATTCTTTCAACTATTGCCATTCTCCCTCTCTCTCCGGGAGCTGCAGCCGAGGACTCGCTAGCATAGAAAGCATCGAGGCGGGAGAGCCGCGTTAACCTCTCTCGGCCGCCGCGAAACTATTACAATTCCTCGCGCCTGCCGCTCTCTCCCTCCCTGCCTCCCTCCCGCGCGCGCTAAAGGTATATACTCTATAGCCACAGCCCGTTCGACGCTCGAGTCTGCGCCCGCCTGGCATCGCGCCCGTCAAGGGAGATTTATAGCAACTCGAATTCCTCGACTCTCCCGCACTAGTTGTAGTAGTCGAGAGAGGGTGAAAGAGCGCGGGGGTGAATACCAGCCTCGTCGTCGTCGTCGTCGTCGTCGTCGTCGCGCCCGCTGCCGCCCGCAGTTAAGAGAGGGCGAATTCGAGTGCGAGAACTAGCTAATGCCCGGGGCTTCGCGCGCGCGCGGGGGAAATTTGAAAAGAAAGCAAAAAAAGGTGTACACGACGCGATGCTCGGAGAGGTATATACACACACTGCTCGCGCCTGCGCCTATACACACTTTTTTCTACAGCCAAACAGAAACTGTCGATCTGTCACGAGCGGGAGAGGGTAATTTTTCAAAACTCTCACTTTCTACGTCGGAGCTCTATACACGGCACACATACGCGTCGACGTGAAAAAAAATAATGGAAATTCGCGTTTCTTTAATTTCCCGTCGCTATTACGCGCATCTATAATGCGGCTGCGCAATACAGTTGCGATGCGCCCGCGCGGCTTTAAGGAGCTCTATATACGCTCTCCGCGCGGAAAGTGTTAAATGAAAAAGAAGACAGCGAGGGCGAAATATCTCTCGTCACTCGCGCGCGCGCGCGTTGCGGCTGCTCCCGCAGCTTTCCGCAGCGCGCTCACCCGGCGTAGCGCGCATTTCCCTCCTCGCGTTCCACCATGGGTTAGACGTCGAGCGACTTCGCCACCTTATTATACGCCCGAGCCGCTGACAGGCCAGGCTGCTGCGCCGTCGACGTGCTTCCGAGTCACTCGTCACACTCGGAAAGGGCCGCCGCCGCCGCCGCCGCCGCGGCAGCTCTGGCTGTTGCGAGCGTCGGTTAAAAAAGAAAAAAAAACCGATGCCAAAGAGAGGAAGAGAGAGAGAGAGAGAGAGAGAGGAAAAGAACCCGTGGGTGTTTATTGTTTTCGCGTCGATCACACAGCTCGAGCTTCGCTCCGCTCTATAGGAAACTATAGTTTTTTATTTCGAATATTTAGCTGGTCTTCCATCCGTCGAGCGTAATATATAAAGTATTTCCCGCAGTGCGACTTTTTTGTATATAGTCGCCGATCGAGTCGGCGCGCGGCTTGCTTTATTATTAAATATAACACGAGTACTTTAGATACGTATCTCCGCGCGATATGCTTAATGACCAGGTTATTCCAGTTGACAACGCTCGCGGGAGCGTGACTTTTATCGAGCCAGCGCGAACTGCCCGATGAAAGCGCAAATTGATCAAGGCATTATTTTATCAATTAGATAAAGCACGCAGATAGGAGCGCAGGCTCTCGCGGCTCCTTCGGACGTAATACGCGCTAGTTTGTTATTCTGGGGGGGAGCTGAATTAAAAGCTCGTCAAGCCGCTAATTACTCAATTCCAATTCCACTGCACGCGAGGCAAGAGTATAGAGCCTCTAATCGGACAATTGCGGTGTAGCCTGTTCTGACTTTTTGCAATAACTTTCTGGAAACGTCGATCGAAAAATCGGAATCGGCACGCGAATACGCGTAATACACACGCGCCCGCCCGTTCCGACAACAGAGTCGTCGACGAAGGAGACCAAGAGCGCCGGGGACACGAAAGAAATAAATGTCGCGGGGAGAATTACGCGAATGTCGACCGGTTAGAGGAGAGAGAGAGAGGCGCTGCGGCGGCGAGCGAGGCGCCACACATACACGAGCGCGCGCCTGCAGCGAGGTGTGCGCGGCGAATGGCGGAATTTACGAGATAGCGGCCCCGTTTCACCCTTTATCCCTTCCGCCTGGCACCTCTCTCTCTCTCTCTCTCCCTAAACTCTCTCAACAGGTGGTCGGTTTGCTCGACTTGTGTATTGTAATTTATAATTTAATTGATCTGCGAGTCCGAGTGTACGCGGAGCCGAGGCATTCTCGATACTCGTCGTGTGCCGTTGAACTGTAACTCGCACTCCGATTTTTCAATTGCTCCGCACAAGAGGACCTATTTTACGTCGATGATTCCTGTACACCTGACGATGTATGAAAGTTTGCGCAGAAACGAACGCTTGGACAGTATCAGGATACTTCGACTTGTAAATCAAAGAGTCGCTCTCGCTCTCCCCCCCCCCCCCCATAAATTTGAAAGCCGACTTCGAAGTCGAGGTTTGTTTGCAAACTCTTTACGCCGTCAAAGGAATATCATAGCATCTACATTGTGACGGCTCGCCGCAGTAATTTACGACTCGTAAAACGGTAATTGCCCAGTATGGCCATAGTCCTATACGGCGTCGGGATTACGCAGACTGCCGCAAGTCGAAAGCTAAAGCACAGTTTCGCAGGGATCAGGTATACATACAAGCAGGTCTAGCTTACTTTTCTCTCTCTCTCCGTTACCCTAAATTACGAACGGTGAAATGGACCAGGTCCAGCCTGTTACGCGCGCCCAGAACCCTTTTCACTTTCCTGGCGAGACGCAGCGAAGACCTTGAAACGGCGTTGCGCGAGCGCGCGGTTAAGTTATTGAAGGGTCGGACCTATGCAAATTGCGCTTTAGATTTGCGCATGGCGACCTTCGCGCAAATTTCGGGCGAACGGGTTTCGCTTGTAAATCACTTCACGAGTTCCCGTATACTTGCCTCGAAGCGCGGTTTCAAAGGCTTGTCCGTGCATCGAGAACGTGTATATGTGCACGCGTGAACGTCTCCGAGAGACGCGGCTATTTCAAAGAGAGCTATTGCCTTCCCCAAACGCGTGTAACGCGTATGGACACGCGCGTGAAAATCCGTAAAGCAGTCTTTGGAGTGCCGAAATTTCGGGAAAAAAGATAGCGTCGAATCTCCCGGTAGGAACTTGCTTCTGTAACGCGCCGAGCGAGCTCGATTTGCGAAAATTTCGATCGAATTTAAAATTTAGACCCGCAGAAGAGTTTGGGCATGTGCGGAGCTGTAACGCGCAGCTGCGCGCGTATAGAGCGAGCGAGAGAAACGCGTTTGGCTCGAATGACATTGGGAGAGCTGTCAGGAGTGATTAATTTTTGGCTGAAGGCGCTAAGTACTGACGCCGCTTTAACAAGTGTTCGCTCTTAAACATTCCGGCATTTTTTCCGAGCTGCCACTTGATCCTTCGTTTCGTGGCTCTCTTTCTCTCTCTCTCTCTTTTTCTCTCTCTCTCTCTGCGGAATCGAATAATACTTTCTATCAACGACGCGCTTCGAAAATAAAAACGGAAAAGTTGCGCGGATATTGTGTATATTGGCTCGCTCGACAGTTGCTGAACGAATTTTCGAGCGCAGCGTCACAATACACAATTCGAGGAACCTCGGAAGATTCATTGGGCTCGTTCGTCCGCGGAGCGAGTGACAAATTAAAAAGTTTAAAATTACATTAAAATTCTTTCGAGACAGCAGCTCTCAACACAAAGCATAATTAATAGATCGAAGAATGTTTCCTTCGGCTCCTCCGTGTACTCGCGTGGAGAGGGAGAAGCTCGCAACAGTTCGCGCGCGTGCGTTATAAGTGTACTTGTATACGCAGAGATTCGCTTAACTCGGCTGGCAAGAACGTCGCATCCGGACTAACAGTATTTAACTTTCCCTCCTTCCGCCCATAGCAGTTCGCCGTACGTATAGGACGTAGCTATCGTCGCTCGCGTTATGGACGTGATATTTGCATAGAAGCTCGGGGCTACCGCTGCTTCCATAGCGCACCTCGGTCTTGCATAATAGCAGAGAGCGAGCGAGCGAGCGGTCCCTCTTTTGTGCAGCGTTCGGGGGGGGAGAGACGTGCTGCATTGCTGCCTCCCACGTCAGCCCTGTCAGTCCTCGGGATGGTCCAGCTTTGGCCTTCGCCGTTTCTTCGCTCCTCTTTCTCGTCATCGTCTCTCCTCTCTCTCTCTCCTTCCATTATGCGCACGTCTCTCTTTTCCCTTTCTGTCCGCCGCGCGTTGACTCGGAGGAACCTCCCTGGCAGCGGAGTATACTGCACGCACGCGCGTGTGTGTTTCTGCGAGCTGCGCACACACCGCAACCCTCGGCGTCGTCGTCGGCTCGGCTCCTGCATTCCTGCATACGATTACGCGAGCACTGCACTTACGCGTCGCCGTCGCCGCCTATATCCCTTCGCTTTTTTTTTCGTCAGAGCGCTCCGCGCGGCGCGGCTCGCTGTATGTTATATATATATACATTATACTCTCTTTTTCTGTTCCGCGCGAGGTCTGCTTTTCTTCGGCTTTGATGCTGCTGCTGCGTGTCTCTCTTTGCGCGCCCGTCACTTTCCGGAGCTCTTATTATTCATTATGCCGCTGCGAGCGCCTTGTAAGCAAGCTCACTCTTTGCTGCGCGTATCGCGTAACTGGGTTAGTTTAGCGTCGACGCAGTTCTTGCGCTATGTACGAGTGTGTAACTCTCGTGTGTACGTGCAATTGTACGTATACGAACGTATATATAGAAAGCGAGAGCGAGAGAGAGAGAGAGAGAGAGAGAGAGAGAGAGACGGCGGTGGGCTGTGGACGCTGCTTAATTTTTTGCTCCACTGGACGTGCGTGGAAAGGATTTTGTACGTTTTTTTCTTTTTCTTTTCTTTTTTTTTAAAGGACGTCGAGAGAAATATATTTTTATGAATAATGGATGGACTTCTTATTTGACGATAGCTGATGTGTCGATGCGCGTGCGCCTCGATGCGTCTTATTGCTTTATTTTGATGTTTATCCTGGCATGAAATGTCTTAGTTAATTGTTGAAATCTCTCGTACTGTACACATCGATAGATTGCATGTACATAAAGGTAGAATATCGTGATATTTATTCATTTATTTTTTTTTTTGAGAATAAACTATTCTCATTAAAATGGATAATAATTAAATTAGAAGACAAGTTACAAATGTATGTGCACAGTATCTTTTGTAATACGTTAAATCGCGATTGTCAATCAAGTTTTTTTTAGTAGCCAGTTCTCTATAAGTAAACGCGCATAAATTGGCATCTAATTAATGGCCGCAGCTTCCTTTTACACGCTACTATATTTAATTTGGAGAAAGCAGATCAGCCGCATGTAAATTCAAATTTCATTTATTTACAAGAGTCGTCATGCGGTGTGTGCCTGTATCTGCAAAAATGTAAGCATCGATCTTCAAAGTTTTTGCACTCTCAATGCCGAATTCGCGTCTTGCGAATAAATTAAAGTCCGACGACTTGATCGGTTCAAAATAAAAATGCCGCGTCTCTCTGCCAATCTAACGCTACGCGTATAAACTATTTTCAATATTATACCGTTAAATTCGCAAGTATATTGCACAGTACCAGCCACACGAGTGTACAACTGCAGGTGCCCGATAAAATCAGCGTTCCCTCGCAGTACAGGGCGCAGGAGGTGTGCGAAAACACCTCCGAGCCGACGATGATCCTATACACATAGCCTCCGAGACGATCGTCTCCGACGACGATCCGAGAGCGCAATCGGCTGCTGCAGAGGAGACTCCGAGTAGCCGGGGAATGGAGGACGCATTAATAAAACATCAGCTTTGGTTTTGTAGACGATGTATCGATGTAGTGTTTATATTATCTTCTTTGATGTCGACATATGAATTGGACAGATTTGTTATTCAGGCTCCGTACATAAAAGTGCGCGAGCGCGAGCTGAAGTCTTGCTCCGCAGCGCTGCAGCGCGCGCGGCGAACCTTACAAGATTGACGGACAGGAGCTGGGCGACATTCGACGGACGCAAGAGGGACGGCGCTCCGCGGCAAGAGAAACCGTTTCTCTCCTTCTCGTTCATTCCTTTCGATGCTCCGCAGAAGTCGCAACAGTCTCGACGCTGTATATAATGCCGATCGGATGAATACGTTATATATAGAGTCGGATAGCCTGTGCGGCTTCTTGACGGCCCTCCGCGCGCTTCCTGGTGAAATTAATTTAGAAATGAAGTTGTAGCCGCAGTTGCCTACGAATGATTTCGTTGTTTTCGCGAAACATCGCAATCGCGAGGAGTTTCAGCGAAGTACACGCTCGATATGCATCGAGAATCGAAGAAGTAAGTTTCGTTAGATCAAGAAATTATTGATCGTCAATGCGCGCAGCGGATCGGATGGAAAAAATAGTAACGAGCCACATTCTCTAATTTCTCGCTAAAGCGTAAGAATTTTTTTGTTTTTTTTTTAGAGGCGAGGTAGGGTAGCGCCGGGAATAAGGCCGGTAATTGATGTTGGCGCGCGAGAAGGACAGAGGGAAAAAGCAGCGTAGTTTCATCGTCGCCGTTGTCGTCGTCTAGCGTACACACTGGTATCGACATTCTTCCTACAGAGTCGAACGAGCCCAAAGCGAGAGAGATAGTCGTCGTGTACAGGGAACCAAAGAGAGCGAGAGAGAGACCCCTCCACTGGCAACTAAACGAGAGAGAGAGAGAGAGAGGGAGAGAGAGAGGGAGAGAAGGCAAACTCGCGTTCGCTCACTGCACACAGCGATCCCGAACCTTGACTCTTCATTAATCACCCAGTGGTATCAATGACTGACTGAGTGACTGACGGCAGGCGAGAGGTATTATGCCTACAGCTATACACTACTCTGATATTTCCCGCCGACTCGACCCTCTCTCTTTTCGACGTTTCCCTCTTGCTTTCCTCCTTTTATCACCAACTGTCTTTCTTCTTCGCTTCTTGCTTCTTTGTTTTGCATGTTTTTCGAGAGGGAACGTTGTTCGCCGGGAGGGGGGGCAGGCATTCATAGACTGCTCGGATTGTTTTTGTCGTCGGTCATCGATTTCAAAAATAACGCACTCGAATAATTGAACACGCTCGTTTCCCCGGCGTAATATAGATTGAAAATTCATTCGCTACCGACTTGACAATTTCAATCGTTTCGTGCGTTCAAGAGGAATTTCGATTTTTGTTTCATTCAAAAAATAGAAAAACAATATAGAATTCATTCAGCTGCAGCACGCGTACTATCTCCTCTTACGCCAATTTATAATATTTCTTTTTCTGGACATCTAAAGTACTCTGATCCTATTCTAATTTTATATTTCAATTCTGCATAACACAATTTTACATCTTCTTTAAATTAATCCATCGAAAATAATGTTTTTTTTTCATTTTTAACGATCTAGAAATATTTTTAGCACTCGTCGTATTTTTTTCGCTTCGGTGCCTCGCAACAAAAACGATATGAACAGTCTATGAAGCGGATCCCCCCTACTTTGTTGAATGCGAGTCTTCACGATCATATCAGCCGGTAATCATTTTCACGACGTTTCACATGCTATAGTATACATATTCTGTTCGTGTCTGTAGAGCTGACAAGAGAAGTATCACAAGACAAGGCGAGAGTTAAGGTTAATGTCCTTGTTATTGATAGTGTCGGAGCATTTATCACTTTTGACAAAAAAAGTATCTTCTGATACAGCGCTGCTATCGTCGACACGTCAATGTAAGCGAGAGTTGGAATAAAAAATCCTGTGTACACTGTATCGTGTGTTTCTTACACACGAGTAATTAGGTTATCGGAATTTAAGCGTTATTGTATTCATTCTTTCTTTCTTTATTCATTTCTCTCGTGAAGTCAGCGTCGTTCCTTTTAAAAACGATAAGGCAGTATATACATTTTGAATAATCCCCTCAATAATTGCAAGCCGATTATGACGTTTCATTGTCTAAAGTTAATCGTTGAATCACAAGACGTTTTTGAATCAATGCCTTGTGGTAGCAGAACCGGTAATAACGAGGTGAGCCTAAGATGAATCTCGCCGCCGTCAGGTGCAGCGTCATCGTCGGTAGCTTGAATCACTTCGAGTAGCGTGACTTGCCTCTTGACTTCTGACTCCTGTCTTCTCTGTTAACCGCGGAGGCCGCCAAGTGTTGGTCCTCGATCTTTTCTCCTTCTTATCGCTACTCTCTTTCTCTCTCTTGACTTTTCTTTTCTTTGTTTTCTCCTCGTTGTACGCACTCATTCTTTCGAGTCGAGGACGTCGTACGAGTCGGACCCCCCATGGGTGTCACGCGATTCCATCGTACTTTCATGTGGAAGTTGTTTTTTGACAAACGAACGATCTACAAATCTAACGTCAGCCTCTGGAATTGCTGACTTGCTTTGTTTGTTGCTGCAATGTGCTCTTTGAAAGAAAAAAGTACAGCAAAAATAAATTCGAATTTTCGCAGAAAGCGACGCCGAATTTGTAACCGAGCTGTGCAGAATCTGGCTTCGACTTCGAGGAGGTATTTCGAAAAACAGACAGAGTCTTGTTTACATCGAGCAAGGCTATGTATCATCGGGAAATAGTTGCAGATATTTCATAATTTTTGAAATGATTTTACATTTTCTTCGGCTCCGAATGTTTAATCGTTCTTTTGAGTCATAGCCAAAATCGCGTGACGCAACCTGGTTCCATTCTAGCCGCACGAGCTCTCCGCGAGAGCCCCAGAATAATGCATGGACTTTTGCTACGTCACATCCGAAAATCCGATAAGAGGACTTTCTGCATAAAACACAAATTGGAGAGCGAGAGAAAGAGACCGTGTACAACGAGATATCAATTTTGTAGTACAGCCAATAAATCAGTCGATTGAGCTGTAGCAGTACGTTATAGGCGACATTATGCATTCGGGCGACAAAGTGCTTTCTGCAATCTTATATGCCTCATATAATTTTTGCAGTAGGGCGAGACCGTACGGCGATAAAGCATGTTGAAATCGAACTCAAGTTCTGGGATAATGTATTATTAGGTATATAATGCGAATCATCTCGCTCGATTTTGCGCAATTTTATGCATATGTATAACGCTGTGATGTATGCTTGAAATAAATAAAAAAACGGCCTTTTTGTACTTTATTAACAAAATCTTATATTTAATAAAAGGGAGAACAAATAATATCTCAGATGTTTTACGTCATACCATTTAATAATTACAATTTAAATTATATATATATTTATATTTATATAATTATATGTCTTACACGTACGGTGCTCTAAGTTACGTAGATGTAGTATGTAGGTATTTTTAGTTAGACTATTACGTATATTACATGGAATGAAGTAACATCTCAAAACGCTACGCGAACGTAATACTCTTGAGCTTATAAATCCAACGCGTGTGGCTTTCGCATTACCTGCAACTGTGTGTATTTTTTGTCGTGCCTATAGGTGTGTGTGTGTGTGTATCTGCGTGTTTGTATGCGTGGGATGTAGAGACACGTACGACTTTCATATTCCACCTTGTTGTCGGTCTATTGTGTGCATGCATCAGCGCTTCTCTGCGTTTTCGTCGCTCAATTTCTTCCGATCCCGATCGAACAGCCTATACACTCGACGACAATTCGGCCGAAACAAAAAGAAAAAAAAAACAAGACACGTACGTACAGCCGAACTCGAGGATAACGCAGAGACGCCGAAGAGTCGGTTTATTAAGAATTTTTTTTCATTTCTCCAATCGATCCTTGCTCGGAAGTGTTTGGTTAGGTACGAACAGAGACGCGCGTTGACGACGCGCGGCGTGAACAACAAAAAAAAAAATAATCATAACGAAACAAACAAAATACAATATTAACACTGGACCAAGTCATTTATAGCATAACAGACTCACTTTCCATATAATCAAGTATAATAATTTTTAAGTCGATGCAATATATATAATTGTGTTTGTATGAGTATATATATATATCGCCGTCCTTAAATTCTGCGCTCGTTTATTTAAATACAATCTACCGTTGCATTGCGTCGGACCTCGGAGAAGCTCTTCTTCGCAGCTGCATCGCACTGTACCCAAGCTTCATATCGTCCCTCTCTCCGCGAGCTTCGAGCTTCTCCGACATCCGTCGCGATAATATAATATAATAATAACATCGTCAATATCGCATATTTCATAATTATGTACAAATCATCGTTTTTCATTCTTCTCCATTGTTCATCATCGTCTTCGTTGTCCTCCAAATCGCGGCTTGCTACACTGTTACCTTTAATCTCTCGTTCGATTCATCAAAGAAACACATTATTCGTTAAACCGCAGCTCGCAAGAGTTAAAAGATCCCTGTATTCTTCCGAATTTGCTTATCGCACGCGACCTATCCTCGTTTTTTTCTCTCCTTCTCCGTCACTGTCGTTACGTTATTTACTACTAAAACAATAGCGCAATTCATTACTCCGTAATTTCTGTTTTTCTCTTCTCTCCATCACTCGCATTACTCATTGATTTTTGTTTTTCACTTCCTCGCACAGCAATCCTGTATAGCGCGTAGTTAAGAATGCACGCAAAGCGAGACGGTATATCACATATGCGTTTTACAACATACTCAAACAATATCGTTATAATTATCATTAATTATTACTCGGCCATTGCGCATTATTCGCTCATATTTTTTTTACAACGCGCGCACCTGACTCTTCGCTCGCTCGCATAAAGCGAGATCGTCGTGACTTCTTTCCGCATACATGCTATTTTTTCTTCTCTCGCTCGTGCAATTATTTCGAGTCTTGCGAGCACGCGCGCACCGACCGAGACACCGCATCGGCTTCGCCTTTTCCTTGTAATCTCAAATTCGCTCTTGTAAATCGAGTGAGGCATCTCGCTTTTAATTAGCCCACTGATTGAATAAATGAATTAATCAGATCGCGTGTGTGTGTAGTTTTTCAATTCGAAATTCCCGCCGGTAGCTGCCAGGCATCTGCGCTGCAAAAAACCCCTCTTATCTACCGGCCGAATCGTTGCTTAGGTGTATAGATATACGCGTGGATTGAAGAGGCTTGCCGACTGTTTGTATACCTAGAAGGCGAAACAGATGCACGCAGAGAGGAAGAGAAGGCCGACAAAGGCCCGAGAACGAATCGTTACGAACTGCGCGTACGCGTAACGCGTGGTTGTGTACAGGGGTAGTTGGGACTGCGATTAAAACCAAGTTGCTCGCGAGTGTCTCTTTCAGCTGGCCGAGCGTCATTAGCACGAAATTGCCGGTTGCGTGGACCGCGTGAGCGTGTGCATCGGTTGTGAGCAGGTATACGAAAAGAAGCCAGGGCTTCAGCTGCGGTGATGGGCAACTGCTTTATATATATATAGCCTATACGTACGGTGAGAGATACAAGACGGAGCGCTAGAGTCCAAGTTGGAGACGAAAAAGTTGGCGTGACCTCACGCACAAACGCATTATAATTTACAATACACATCATTCCCTAATTAAATATTTATATATATATATATTTACGTAGTTATACGTTTCGAGTGCAGAACGGAAAAAACGACATACGCTTCGTATACAAATAAACGCTTCATAGCAGTGTGTGTGTGTGTGCGTGCGTGTGTTTGTGTGTCAATCATATTTTTATAATTTAATTTTTTTATGTTTATTACACAACATACAATTTTTTTTCCTTTTTTTTGCATCGAACGACGACCAATTATCGACAAAGTCATAAGTATAAATAGTCTCTAATCGTAAATAACATTGAAACAGTACATTTTTTTTGCTTCGCTGCCCGAAAGAAGTCACAATACGAAGTAAAACGAGAATAAGTGCAGAGTCGCGTTATTCGCGTACGTGTATATAGCCTTTGTCGAGCCCTCAACGCGGGCAACCGGCTTTTACTTTGCCGAAATATATGTATACATATATTTCGCGAAATAAACGAAAAAAAAGAACAAAAAAAAAAGAAAATAATATCAATTGCCAAGAACACTTTGAGCATTAGCAGGCACCTTACGTCCTATTATGTACGCAAATGAATAAGAATAATATCGTGCAGGTAGAAACTACGTTTCCCTATTATCAATATTTATAATATAAATCGAGATATTGCATTGTTATCCGCTTTTCTTTCTCCCCGTTTCCTCGTATACTCTTCTATACATAATATAATATTTATAAATTCCTCTTCATTATTTATTTACGCGATAACATCTATCGACTCTCGATTTTCAGACTTCCCGGGGGGTGGGGGGCAGGGAGGGGGGATACAGGGAGAGAAGACGACAGTGAAAGTATAAGTAGACAAAGAAACTAGAGAAAGACGTAAGAAAGTGTAAAAGAAAAGGATACAGAGTGTGCGAAGGAGTCTTAAGTACACGGAAGTAATAATACGATTAAAAAAAAAAGTGGAGAGATACGTAACGGCGAAGGAAAAATCTATACACAGCGATTATAATCTCTTGAGAGTACGATCGTCTTCCTTTTCTCATTTATACAAACATGGAAAATATTTGCGTCGAACCGAACGGCAATAAGGTTGGGGGGCAGGGGAGGCTGCAATAATAGCGTTCCTCAGGACGTTTCACAATCGAACGCGTCGATTACCGCCCGCAAAAAAGTGATTCGCAGATCGAAATCGATAGAATAACGAACGGAGTGGGGGCAATTGGAGTGGGGGTCATCGGGGGGTCGCTTGCGAAGAACGTCGGCTAGCCGCGCTGCCGAAAAAAAAAAATCAGTGTACTCCTCGTTTATTTATAATATATAATCTATCCCTCAAAAAACTTGGCTAATACGCTTAATCACTAGAGTTTCGGTTAATCCTCGCCCGCTGAGGAGGACTCTCGGTGTGCGCTCGCACTGCAGGCTCGCTCGCTCGCTCGGCTCGCGGAGCCTCCGCGCGCTCTTCCCATTCGTCGAGAGGCTGTGCGCGCGCGCGCGCGCGATTCATTATTTTCCTTTTCTTCCCTTTCTTTCTGTTTGCGTTTCGCGATACGCGCGCGCATATATACTGTATATAATTTACGAGGAGCTGCGGCGGTGCGGCGCGAGAGCGAGAGTCTCTCAGAGCGCGTCCAGTCTATCGGTGTGTGTGTGGCGTTTTTTTTCACTTTCCACTCGTGTGGCTGTGTACGGCAGGCAGAAACTTTGGCTTCGCTCGCTCTCTCTCTCTCTCTCTCTCTCTCTCTCTCTCTCTCTCTCTCTCTCTCTCTTTCTCTCTCCTTCTCTCGGCGAGATGCGATTCGCAAAACCGGAGCGCGCAGCGCTGCAGCACGGATGTGGTTTTCGATCGCTCGTCTCGCTCGTTTTTCTCTCTTTCCAATAGCCGCGAGGGGCGTTGCGCTACACACGCGCTCGCCCATGCGCGCAGCGATTCTCCTCCTTTTCGACTTTGGCTTATTGCTCGCGCAACTATTTTTCGAATCGCGCGCATCTCTCGTTCTCGAGCGCGCGGAGCGTACGTTCCGAAGCTGTGCGTCGAACGATATCTGATTTTTGCCGCTTGTTCAACGGGAAGCTCGCCGCGAATAAATAAATAAATAGACAATCGAGCCGGGGACGACGGAGCCAAAGTCGAATCGGCGGCGATCGCGATCGATCGATCGAGCGGCGCGAGAGAGGAGTCAGCGAGGCCAGTTACGTTTCACGAGAACGTGCGGCTAAAGCTCGCGGTGGAAGCTTTAGAAGTTCTGCTCGCCGTACATGCCGGGAAACCGGACAGCGTGAGCTCCGAGCTCGGCGGGCGAGAACTCGTCCTATGTGGCCAGATGCGCGAACTGTCCCGGGTGCGGGGCGAACTGGTAGGGGTGTCCGTAGGGCGACATGTGGTACGGCACGATGTTCATGCTGGCCATCTTGTGCTCCTTCTTCCACTTCATGCGCCGGTTCTGGAACCAGATCTTGATCTGGCGCTCGGTGAGGCAGAGGGCGTGCGCGATCTCGATGCGACGCCGCCTGGTCAGGTAGCGATTGAAGTGGAACTCCTTCTCGAGCTCGAGCGTCTGGTACCTGGTGTACGAGGTCCTCTGCCGCTTCGTCTCGCCGTTCGCGTTCACCGTGCCTGAAACATTGTACGTTCATCATTTACACACTGGTATATAGACTCGCTTGCGGCGAATGTTTTTCTCTTCTTCGCCCGTTTCATTTCTTTTCTCTTTTTTTTTGCAATAAACAGCTCTCGGCTATTAAATAAATTGGCCCATTAATCAGCGGGCATTCAATATCGCTCGTATTAATCGAGCTTATTTCGCGGTACAAGCCCCCGTCCTCCACGTATACCGAGCGTATGTATACCAAAGGGATACGCAGAGCCGAGCGCTCCGCTAATTTTATCACGGAGATTAATGAATTTTCGAATAACAAACTCGCGCCCGGCGCGCTATGCAGCATAACGTAGGTGCGCGCAACGTGTGCAACGCGTATCTCTGCTCGCGAATGATTGAATCAAGCGCGCGAGAAGATGCAATTACCCGCGGCGCGCGTCTTATCGCGCGAAATTAATCAGTGCGCATTCTAAAGATGATTATCGAAGGCGCCAAGGGAGGCAGGGCCCCTCGTAAATCACGGCGTATTCGCGCCGAGCGCGGAGCGCAGCGACAAAAATCCGCGGCCACCCCCGCGTCCTCCTTGCGCGTACGTCCAGGAGGCGCCGATTTCGACCGATTCCGTTCCATCGATTCCTATATTGTTCAATGCCCCCAGTGTGCGTCGTTTATAAATAAGCACAGCTGCGACGAGCGGCTCGCAGGTGGAGCCCCCGACTCCGTGTTCGCACACCTATGGCGAAGCGCGCGCGCGCAGCTCGCGGCTGTAGCTCGCTCGGGCCGCGTGACGAGCTCGTTAATTATTTCAACGAGTCGTGCTTAATGCGCGAGGCAGAGAGCAGGAGGTTCAAAGTGAGGCAGCGATCGCCGGTCAGTATTACTTCGAGTTGGCATAAGGATTCTCCCGTTCGCTAGCCGCTAACCGTAAATAATATCTCTCGCGGTGCGCGCGCTATTATTACACCCCAGTAGTGCAATGCGAGTGCTATTAAACTGCCTGCGCGCGCGCAGCGCTCCGCGCGCTGTCGAGTATTTACGAGAGTGTCGCTAATGCTCGCGATAACCGACGCGTGACGCGATTTTCTCGTGAATCTGGCTCGTAATCTAATTAATTTCGACGCGGCGAGCATCGGGGCGATAAATCTGGAGAAGCGGCAAGAAGACGAAGAAGAAAGAGGAGGAGGAGGAGGAGACGACGAGCAGCAGCAGCAGCAGCAGCGGCGGCCGAGGCCAGGAGAGACGTACGCAGCGTGTTGCGCCGTGGCGAGGGTGAGCCTTTGAGGCTAGTGGGAAACGCGTCGTTTCAGCGCCGATTTATCGAGGTTTACATTGGCTATGATACTATCGAGCCCCGCCGCTGCGCTGTGCAGCTTTCTATTCGTACGCGGCGCGACGAGAGCGGCCGGCAGAAGCTTTCGGCTACGCGCCGTTTCGCCTTTATTATGCGCATCTCAATTCCACTGCAAATTGCCGGTTTAACCTCGTTCGCTCATTTAAAAGTGTTATTTCGCGCGATGCGAACGGCCGAGGGTGTGCGCGCACCGTCGCCCGCGCTTGACATCAAGGAGTCGCGCTCGCGCTGCGGCGAGTCGAAAGATGGATAAAAAGGAATCGGGCTATATTTACGCGCTTTTTGGAAAGTTATTTCCAAATGGTCTGCGCTGCGCTCCATTTTTATTTGCGTCGGCTGTTACTGTGGCGTCTGCGAGCGCGGCAAGTCGAAATAAAGGAAGAGGAAAATTCGTGCGGGGCCGCATCGGTACTGGCGGCGATCGGCGGGATGCAAAACTGTGTATTTATAATCGCGCGAATAAATTGCTTCCGTTATACTTGCGAGCGCAGGTTATTATCGGCGTGTGCGAGCGCGATAACAGGTGTCGCGCTTGACCCACAAAACGATTCGCAATTCTCTTCACACGCTGGCGCGCGCTCGAAATCACGGCAGTGTGTACTAACTCTCGCAGCTCGCTCTCGGAAGCGCGCTTCCGTGAAAACATAATTGAGCCTTATTAATTTTTTTAAACTCCCCGAGCTTACAAAGTAACGCTGCGAGCATCAATCACGGTAAGCCAAGCGTACCGCTGAATCAAGCTCTCCTAAGGCGTGAAGAAATTAGCATCGCATTTTTCGCTGAAAGCTCCGATCTGCAATAAGCGCGGCTCGCATCCACCTTCATTAATTTGCTTTTTCATTAGCCGCACTGGAAGCGCGCGCTTGTATACACACACTTCCTGCTCGTCCCAACTGACGATTTCCCACACACACACGTGTGGATGGAGAGTAAAAAATCACCAGGTACATACGCAGAGCGGATTGGACCGAACAATATCGCGTGGCGCGAATGAAAATGGAAAGAGGAAAAGGCACTGCGGCAGATGCGAATTCAGCGAGGTCTGCGTTCGCACAAGCTCTCCGGGCGCGGAGTAGGGCCGAGTGGGTGAGCCGCCGTGGAGTCGCACACGCGGATATTAAAGAGGCGGCTCATTTACAGCAATAATGAATGCACTATTAATAGTCCGCGCGAAGCCGCGCAGCGAGTCGCCGCCCGGCGACTCGGGGATCTCGAGCGCGCGGCTCTCGTGAGGAAAAGGCACGAGCGAGGAAGAGGAAACAAAGTAGCCGAGAGAAGGAGGAAATCGCGAGTGGAATAAAGGGGGAGGTTTTTATGAAAAAAGGAGGAGGCGGTCGAGTGTGATGAGGGGGGAGGGAGGGGCGAGATGGCGCTGCGCGAAATAAGCCCTTTTAAAAGCGAATTTGGAATACGGGGCGAGCAAGGTAAATCGAGTGGAGAAACAATGTTGTTTGCGTTGTATAATACATTTTTGCGAGTCGATTCTGTTTGTACTCTTAATTTTTACGGTTACGTTCAAGCAGAAAAGGTAGTAAACTTGTTAAAATTTGATTAGAGAAATTATACGTTTAATCGAAGGTATATATTAAAAAAAAATTTTGTTTATAATTTTGAAAAATTCCGTTTCTACAGGGTATCGATATAATTTATCTTGGCTTTGATTATTTTAAATCTGCTTCCACACACGTTCTACGGCAAACAGAATAATTTACAAGCCCAAATTTGTCGAAAGGTATGTATAATGCTTTATGCAAACAAATTGCACGGTATAAGAAACTGCGAGGTGGTCAATGACCAGTGCGTTTCTGCTTCAGCGCACGAGGCATTGAGATAATTCGCGCGAGATATAAGGGCCGGCATTGAAAAAAGGAGGAACATAAGAGAAAAATAAAGTATACAAAGGCGCAGAAGGGGGACGAACTGTGCGGTATACAGGCAGATACCTATATTAGAGCCGCGGGCGGAAAGATTCGAGAGAGAGAGAGAGAGAGAAAGAGAGAGTTGGGGTGTGCGTGCGCTCGGCTATATACACGAGCGAGAGAGCAGATATATGTATACACGACTTAATGACTGCTCGACTGCGTTATCGCTTTCCTCCCGAGTCGGTCCGGCTTCCGACGCGGCCACTTTTTAATAAATAGTTTTCGCCTGTCCGAGCTGCACGCCGGTCAGCAAATTTTCGACGCTCGCCGCTTAATTTTCATAAATCCTCCCGAGTGTGTTCCGCTTGTATGCAAATCAGCCCGTTTAAAAGCCAAGCGCGCGCTATACGTTACCGTATCGGGCCGAGAGAGAGAGAGAGAGAGAGAGAGAGAGAGAGAGAGAGAGAGAGAGGGAGAGAGAGAGAAAGAGAGTAACAAAAAAACGAGAGACTCGCGAGCAAATTACACAGAAAGAATAGATAGAAAATCCCGTCCGATTATCTATCAAACTATCGGGGGGTCGGCGCCTTTTTCGGCAGCATCTGCGGTCCCCCCCTCCCCCTCTCGCGACGACGATTCACGATGCTGCTGCGCGGTGATTAATTGCCTCCTGTGTCTCACGGACACGACGTCGCGCGCGCGCGCGCGCTCGCTGCACCCACAGACGGCCTCAGCTAACGGGTCTCGTCCGAGAATTCGACTGCTGTGCAAGGAATCGATTATTTTCACGTTCCTTTGTTGATCGTTTTTGCCGTTGACTGTCGATTTTTCAAAAGCTTCATTGTCGCTCTCGCTTCGTTTCGCGCGCGCGCGCGCGCAGCGAAATAAACGACGGAAATGGATAGCCGTGCAGAGAAATACTGGCGCACGCGCGTATATACAATATCTATTTTTCGGCCGAGAATTTCGATCGTCCGCACATTGTTAAAATCGAGTGGCTTTTAAGAACCCGTTCTCTCTTCCCTCTCGCTCTCGCTCTCTCCCGACTCGAAGATAACTCATACAAATAGACGACAAGCCGCGGCGACATTCTTTCACGAAACTCGCGCTCCTTTTAAAATAAACCTTCGGCTGTACGGCCGCGCGCGACCCCAAGCAGCCGTCTCCTCGTCGTCTCCTCCCACTCCCGAGAGAACTCGTCAAAGGCCTAATCGCTCTTCCATCGCGTTGGCAGCTCGCTGTGTGTAACGCGTGTCCCGAGCACGCATTTGGCACACTCCCTTCCGGCCTCCACGTGTCGTCCGCGCGCACGCGAGAGGTGTGCGGTACACACGGCAAAAGAGGAGAAAAAAAAAGGAGAGCATGCAGCAGCCGAGAAGCCGAGCAGAGCTCAGCACTTCATTTTTAATGTGGAAAACAAGGATTTGGCCCGACGATCGGATTCCGCGCGCCGCGAGAATTTTCTGCGTGCACGCGCGATGATAAATTGCGTCGCGCGCGCTCGCACACGACCGACGGCGGCGGCGGCAGCCGCGGCGTTGCCAGTTTAAACTTTGCGGGCTTTTCCTTATCGCGCTCGCCTCGTCTCGTCCGCTCTCTGCAGTATACGTGCGTCTGTGTATAGCGCCCGTGGATGTAATATGTATACGTGTATACCGCGAATCGCGACTGCCCGAGATTATCGAACGAATAACCGGAAGAGCGAATCGTAACAAGGGCTCGCTTTCTCTCCCTCTCTCTCGCCCTCCCCGTGCCTCAATGCGAGAATTATGCAGCGCGATTCTGCCTTATTTATCGCAGCGATTTTGCGCGAAAATAGCCGCCTCTGCAATAGAATTGCAATAACGATATTTTCGTCCGGCCTATTTCCGTCGCTTTTAGCGAATTATGTTGTAACAAAAACGCCAGCTCCAATAGAGCCAGAGCGAGCTTTTTCTAAAAATATACACGCGGCGAAACCGAGAATTTTTAATGTCTCTCTCGCGCCCTCTCCCTCCCTCACTCTCTCTCTCTCTCCTCTTTAGTGAAAATGTTCTACTTTCACTAACCAATTTCGTAGCGAGCATTGCGGAGAGCGCGTGACAAACGGATTATGAATACGGCTCGGATCGCAAGTCGATTTTGAAAGATCACCCGTTTTCTGGGAAAAACCCTCCGCCCGCCTATGTATACGACCCGATAGTCGGAGTCAATGAAAAAAAAAAACAAGCAAGTGGGCAGATCGAGAACGACGAAAAACACCACGCGCTCCAAAAATACAAGAGTCGACTCGAGAGTTAGAGAGAGAGAGAGAGAAAGACAAAAATGAAGAAAAACAGAGCGCGAAATCGATCGAACACTGTTTATTCCAAGAGGTTATATCCCGGTCACAGTCACGTGTCAGTCAGAGCCAAGGCAGTGACAAGTTTGGTACACGAGGCTCCGAGCCTGCGAAATACCCCAGAGCGAGGCTGTTTCGTTTCTATTAAGAGTTAAAGGGGAACGTAGTGAAAAAGAGTCTCTCCTCTCTCTCTCTCTCTCTCTCTCTGACTCTGACTCACGACTGACATCGCGAGACGTGCCTTTGACACGGCGACATGGCCCTGCGCTTAAGACTAGGAAGATTCGAGATCGAGAGAACGAGTAGGCGCTCTTTAGGAGGCTTGTAACGTCTGCTATATATAGTGTATACGCTTACACTGTGCCACAGGGTACATTATAATACAAACTTCGCGTTACCCACTTATAAGCGTACAATTTTTTTTTCCCTTTGCATCTCGTCGCGCTTTCGTACGCACATACTTCTATATTCATCTAGACTCGTCGGGATGACCTCGTATATTCGTATATATACACGCGACATCATCGCCGTTGTCTTCATTCCGTATGCTCCCTTTTTTTCCTCCTCGCCGACGACTACTTACTCGCTCTCTCTCTACTCTCGCCTCCTCGTCTCGACGAGACTGACGTCGCGGTTGCGACAGACGCCGTCGCCGTCGCCGTCTCTCCGCGCGTATTTTAAAGCGCGCGGGAGAAGCTCTTATCCGCTCGCTGGATCTTCGCGCATATTAGCGCATCCTCGCCCGTCCATTATTCTCGCGAGAGCGATTGCGAAAAGCTCATAATCCTCTAATCGCCGTCGTATTATCTGCGCTGTTATTCGCGTGCGGGCGCGCGGCGGCTCTCCTTTGACAGCCGCGACTTCATCGATTGCGATGTATATAGCTGTAGCGCTCGGAGCTTGAACTCATCGCCGCCTGCGCGCGTGTGTGCGTGTGTGCGTGTGTGTGTGTGGGAATGAGAAGAATAGGAAGAAAGAAAAAAAGATTCAATTTTCAAGGCTCGCAGCGAAGCAAGTTTCTGTATTAAAAAACAATTAATCACAGTTTCTCAAGTTCGGCCGTGAAGATTCAATAACGGGAAGTTTGTATATATATACACGACGAGGATGATCAATTGATTCTCGTATATGCGCGCTCTCGACGCGCACGCGTCTCAAATGAATCTCCTTCGTTACGGCGAAACTTTTGTTCAATTTTCGTGTCATTGTTATTCTGCCCGAGAGAAATGTCTTTGAAAATGCCAGGCTCTCGCGCGCGATTATTATTCCACATTTTAGGCTCCGATTTTACACGGCTTTCGGGCTCCCGCAACACCGTATATACACGCGTATATAGAGAATCCAAGACAGAGTCCCCCCAGTGCATGTAACCTCCGGCACACGTATACCCGAGTCGAGTTATCTGATAGGCGCTCGGACCTTTATCGGGTCTCTCGATCTCTCGGGCGGCAGCGCCCCGCCAATCGAGCGGTTCGGCTGCTGCCGCTCCGGCGAGGTGTGCAATTTACCGTCTAAGACAATATTTTCGAGTGAAACGCGCGAAAAGTCGAATATCGGTCGTACATTACGTAAGACGAATTATATTTTCACGTGGGGATGTAGAAACCGCGATCTCTCGTTCGTTGCCGTATATAATATAGAACCTCGGATCGCTGTGCGATCTGATGAAATTCCCGTGCCCGAGGTGAACTGCAATGCCTTGAGTCGCGCGCACACACACGTGGGAGGAAGGGGGCAAGCGATTCGTTTGATTTAATTTGATTCAAAAGCTCGATAAAGCGCGCGGCCTCTCGCGATAAAAGGATATGTAAGGAGCCTTGCGCGGCGCTGAAAATTCTCAGACAGTGAGTTATTTTCAATTGATCGGGAGCAATTATCCCTCGTTGTTCCGCCGCATTATGTATTATTCGATCTTTTGGAGCAGCCAACTTTTTTCACTCGGCTATATCGCGCCAAAACTCTGCAGGCCATTCTCTTTAGCCCCGATGATCGCTATCGTGTTTATTCGCTTAGAAGAAAGCTGCCGCGCTCCCGAGGCGAGTAATCGTGTACAAACGATATGATTGCACACCGATCGTTGCGATCGATCTCTCTATGGTAAAGCGCAGTGATTTCGCGTATTCGCTCGCGAGGACGTTTAGTCTTAAGGGCTTTCTGGAAGCACGTGCGACCAGTTCAATTCGCTGGCTTGGCAAACAGAGAGACCAGATATCGTACTCGATACGCCTCTAATTTGACGATCGAGGTGCATTTGACAAATTGGCATTAGGGTTATCGGCTTCGATGGGGGGGAAAAGTTGTAATTTAAGAAAAAAATCTTAATTCAACCTATACTTCTGTCTAAACCTGCATGTAGCTGCGCACCAGTTCCCCCCCCCCCCCCCACCATTTCTCAGCAAGTAGAGCGGAGAAAACTCTCCATTAGAGGCCTTTTCCTAGAACCGCCGCCTTTTCCGAATATAACCGTTTTACATATATATAACGCTCAAAGCCATGATATCCGCACACTGCAGGCGTTCTCTCTCTCTCTCTCTTTCTCTTTCTCTCTCGCATACTCGGAAACAAAATTCCATTCATCGAGCGGAATGCCGCGCGCGCGTCTTGTCAAAGTAAGGAAAAAGCCAGCGTGCAAACTGGATTTACGCGCAGACGCGCGACAACGGATTTGCGAAATTCTCTCTTTCTCTCCGCGTGGTGTATAGCGCGCGCGCGCGCGACAAAGCGATAATGCAGCAGAAGACGCTAACTTGGCTTCCTGGCCCGGGGCCAGCTGTTGGCGCGCGCAAGAAAATTGTCCCTGGTTCTCTCGGGCGTTTTTCAGCCATATCTATACGAAAAGCGCGAGAGCGCAGAAACAAAGGCTGCACCTCGGCTATATACGATCGTATAGCACAGGACGCAAAGCGTGACGAGTAAAGATGGGATTGGAGCTGCGGCGCTTGTACGACCCGCGCTGGACTCTGAAAAGGAGACGAGCGATGATTCTACTTCTTCTGCCGTTTGATCGTTGCGGTTGCCGCGATTCCGATTGGCGTCTCGTCGCTTTCCCGTGTGAAAGTGTGTGAAAACGTGAGAAAACGCCGGGACGGTGCAGGACACGTGTATTATACGCGGTTGGTCAAGGAATTAAATTTTTAAAGGACCGAGGAAAAGGACACGACAAAACCGAAAGAGGCGAGAACCAAAGCCCCGAGTGTCCATGGGCAATTTAAATTTACCTAGGCGTACATGTTTTGCGTCATTCACAGCTTTCCGTCTCTCTCTATCTTTCCCTCCTGATTTGTGATCGTTCCGTAAGCGCGCAGCTGCTTCCGATGCGGGCCAAAGATCTTCTCTCCACCGCCATATCGCGCGTTGCGCGCGCGCGGCTCTCCCGGCTATATAATATCAACGACCTGTCGCGGCATTCCGTTCGCGGAAACGCCGATGCGCGCTCGCGCGAATACATAAGCCGATCCAGCTGTTACGAAACGTTCGCTTAGCCAGACGACGACGGCGATTATTCGCCGCCGATTATTTAGAACGCGTAAACAACGAGGCTATTCTTGGCCGGCAGGAGGAGAATGTCGGTTACTGGTATTCGCCCCGAAGCCGCAGGTATTTCGACGGCTCTCTCACACTCTCCGCAATAATTTTAGACGGACACGTGAATGTGGATAAGTACGTTATTAATACGAGGAGGAAAAGAGCGCGCGCGTCCGGCGGCGAATGGGATTTGATCGGGCGGGATTAGGGCAGCGGTTGTTGAAGATCGTGGCGCATGATGTGGGCTTGAAACGCAAGTGCGGCGGCGATCGTACTGTCTATACCGCGATACACGTACACGGAGAGGTATACATAGGTGAAACGTTGCCATTTCAGTTGAATTCGTGAAACACAAAAATGATTTATATATATGTATTTTTTTAAATACATCAGCTATACGTTTTCACGCGATGAGTCAGCGTTGGCGGGCATAACGCGTATAGAATTGTGAAATAATTTTTCCATTTTTCATCGCGGCGATTTCGATGAAAAAAATTAATGCATGAATCATACGCGCGCATCGCGTGTATATATATAGAAAAACGGAAATTTGCACAACACGAAAATAAGAAGACGCGAGATTTTCGAATAATCTTCGGAGAAAGCAGCGTGTACGCATATTTCCGCGCCCGGCAATATCTCATCTTTCTCCCCGCAGCGCGCAGTCTTTTCACCGCGAGAAAGGATTTATCCCGCAGAAAGCAGAGACGGGGACGATCCCGTGCACAATCCCGACTGTACGAGTAGCGTTAATTGAATTCGGTTACACGCGGGATTATTGTCAAGCCGTTTAAATTGTCCCCGCGAAACAAAC
Organism: Philotrypesis tridentata; assembly: GCA_018906965.1. Lineage (NCBI taxonomy): Eukaryota > Metazoa > Arthropoda > Insecta > Hymenoptera > Pteromalidae > Philotrypesis > Philotrypesis tridentata. The sequence continues at coordinate 5,010,081 of JACCIB010000005.1, forward strand.
CTACATTCGGTCCCCCTCTCCTATATATATAGGTGTACGCGCGTATACTGTGTATACGTATGCGCGCCGAGCGGCTGGGCGAAAAAGGAGAGTATAGAGCCCTCGCTTTCGAGAGCGAGAGAAAGCTTCTCTCTCACTTGCCGCGAGATAACAAATGATGCCGGCGCCGGGCGCACGCGAACTCTCCCGGCATGTATAAAAGCTCTCCTCCGTCCCTTTCGCCGCCCCCGCAACACACTTCTTCGCGCGCGCGCGCGCGCGGCATTCAAATTGAAAAGCTATAATTTTTGAATCTATTTATAACTGTCCGAGTGCTCGCGAGGGAGCGCGAGCGAGAGAGAGAGAAGCTCGACACAAAAGAGATGCACGTGGAAGATACTTTAATGGATTTTTCTTTCTGCTAGACGAGTATAAGCGGGCTCCGCGGTGCGTACAGAGGGAGAGTTTTTAATGCAGTCCGTGCTGCATGTTTATTTTGCCGCGTGTTATCGGCGAGCAAGCGAGAAAGAGAGAAAGAGAGAGCGATAGAGAACCGCAGGGGGTGGGGGGTGGGGCCATAATAAATTGAATTATTTTCGAAAAAATCCGCGACTGATTAATCACTTTCTTCGATGCCTCGTTAAATGTGTATTTAAAGCCGTGCAAGAGTATTCGCGCGCGGGGCTATCGACGAGAAGAGAGAGAGAGAGAAAGAATAAGTCGCTGGTATTTACGTAAAATCCCGGCAAAAAAGCAGCGGATCTACATAAGACCTGCGCGCGCCTTTGTTTTACAAGCTGCATTTCATATGCGCAAAAAATGCCAAGCAGCAGCAGCAGGCTTTGCACTCAAAGCAACGGAGCAGACGACGAAAAAGAGACAGGACGAGGCGAGGAGAGTTGCAAAAAAGCGAAACGAAAACAGAAAAGAGCGAAGAACTCGGCGCGCAGGAGTAGAGCGAGGAAAGACGACAATGGAATGGCTCTCTCTCTCTCTCTTTCTCTGTCTCGCTCACGTGTATATCGAGAGAAGAGAGAGGGAATGGGGATAGATGCCCCGTGTCTCCATCCATCACTTGGCCTGCAGCGGTCGCTCTCCGATCGCCACGACGCGCTCGCGCACACACGCACACACACGAGCGCAGCCTACAATCTGAGAATGCATTACCATCCCGAAGTATATGTAATATAAGTGTGTGCGCTCCTCCGTGTGTAGCGTGTGTGTATATCGTAGAGATACGCGCGCGCGCGTGTGTGCGTATATAGAAGTCGCGGTGTGTACGGAGATATCAGCGGAGCATCGACTTCGTGTAACGCTTTGTCCGTTTTCACTGGCGCTGCTGTATGTATATACGCGAGCGTACGCGTCCCTCGCGGATAATTAATCGTTTCTTAACGATAGAGGCTGCCGTGTGCGTCCGCTGGACCGCGGCTTATCGAGCGAGCGCGTTCGGCTATTAAAAGTCATTACGGCGCTGCGGCGGGAGATTAGCTCGAGTTTGAGAGACGCGCTTGTCGCCGAGAGAGAGAGAGAGAGAGAGAGAGAGAGAGAGAGAGAGCGTCTATACCGCGCGCGCGATGTTTTCGAATTCTTCGGCTGCGAGACAGGAGAGCGACTCCCGGTTTTCGAATGAAGCTTCTGCGAGAAAAAAAAAGGAGAGAAAAAATAACGAACGTCCGGCTGTGACGGTCGCTGCAACGGTTATTCGAGCGTAAAGTTCGTCAGCTGTGTATCGCTCTCGGTATTATAAGCGTATTATTGCACAGCGATTTCATCGGTTAAGATTCGCCGCGAGGATACGCTCCGATAAGCAATCGCAGGACGAAACTTCTCTCGCGGGCCTATATGTATATATGTATAACGTATATATATATATTATATACGTTCGAAATCGCATGGACGCGTGCATAAGAGCGGGAAAATTAATGACTCGCTTACGTTGCGGGAACAATACGTATAGTCAGCTGCTCGCGCGCGCGCGCGCGCTGATTCGGTTCTCCCCGCGAGCGTTTCTCTTTCTCTTCTCTTTCTCTCTGTCTCTCTCTCTCTCTCCGCGCGCGTAAACTCGATTATCGTTTCAGCGGGGATTTTTCCCCGCTGAAATTTTAATTTGATTTGCCAGCGTTTCTCTCTCTCTTTCGACTAGCGGGATAGTTTCAAAAATTTATCGCGTGATTAATTTCGCGACTGATAGTTACTCTTGTGTGTACCAGATCGTTATGTAAGGCGGTGGCCGCCGAGCGAAACATTTGAACTTGCGCAGTTGCTCCCTCTCTCTCTCTCTCTCTTACTCTCTTTCGCTCTCGCATGCACGCCGCAGACTGCAGAGTAGAGCTAATGAAACATCATAAATCATTCAATTTCCTCTTCGTCTGCAAGTCCATCATATATACAAAGAACCGCGCTCTATACGTAATATAGAGACTCGGGGTCCGACCGGTCGCGCTTACCGATCCTGCTATAGTATCACCAAAGAGAAAGGCGACTGTATATATACATGCATGCGAGAATGAACATATAAGTGGGTGATGATTCGAGAAAAAATTCGCTCGTCTCTTGCCGTCTAGGATATTCTCAGGCGAGGGATAGAGATAGCCGGTGGGCGTAAACGTCGACACGTCAAGTGCTCGCGATTATCGTGAGGTTATATCCGACGTGGCGAGCCTTAAAACGCTTACTTTTTTTTGTAGTGTTACGACGGGATAAAAATAAAAAATTATTGGGAAATCGCGAGTGCATTGAATACGTAAAATTGGCGGAAAATTTGCGAGAATTTCTGCCACGTTTTAACGAGAGGCTCAATAAGTAATAAAGCAGAGTCGAGCGACATCGAGCAATCGTTCGTTTTTCCCCGCCATGTACAATTCTAAAATTACGCAGCGACAATGTTTCAAAATTTTCCAACGTTTCAGCGAAACTCGAGCAGTACGCGTATTTCACGCGGTCATTAATAACAATGAAATTGTAAACTCGCGCTAGAATTAATTGCGTCTTTTAAACAAGCATTAAATTGCTCTCTCTCTCTCTCCTTCTTGGCGCTTCGAGGGAAATTTTGTATTTTTTCCGCACAAAGCCCGGTTTTCTTCTAATATTCATCCATGAATCATTCCCGACGTCCCATATAGAGCGAGGAGGAATTTCTACAATAACAGCGACAAGACCGCAGACAAATTTCCATTCTCTCCTGCGCGCAGCTTTCCCCATCGCCTATACGCGTGCGCTGCGCTGAAAACGTGTCAGAGTAGGCTCCTCGCGCGGGGGATCTTGCCGCAGCGAGCGAGACGGCGGCTGCAGCAGCAGCAGCAGCAGACTCCTCGCGATCGGAGAAAAACTCGCGGATCGTAAGCCACCCCGGCGAGCGAGAGATCTGCCATTGTTTGCATACAATGTGAGCATCGAAAGCTAAAAGTGAAAAGTCCCGCGGAGAAAAGAGAGCGCGGCTCGCGTTCCGCATCGTATATATATATATACGCGCGACGAGCGGCGCAGTAGAGCGGCGGCCCTCGCTGCGCTGTCGTTCTCGATCGCGCGGCGCGTTCTTCCTGGTTAAACGGACGCGCGGGAAAGCTGTATACGCTTACGTACGCGCATTTATTTATGGCCGCGGTGGCCGAGGTCGCCGGGGGAATCCGCCCTCCGTATCTATGTACTCTCATCTTTAATGTGGATGAAGGTACGACGCGGCGGCGCCGCCGCGCACGTGTACTGTGGGTCCGTGTGGCTATACAGTAAAATACGCCACCTTCGCCTCGCAGCACGCGTGTGTGCGTAAGTGTATTATACGAACGAAGCGCGTCCTTGATTTCCTCGGGATCGAGGTCCTGCGAGCGACTTTAACGTATGGGAGAGCGCGCGAGAGTAGCCGCCGCCCGCGTACGTATGAGCAATGAAATTTATGGCACACTTAGCTTAATGTAGAATTTTTTCAATCCGGTTCCCGTTTCAATACGCGCGCGCGCGCTAAAGGGCATTATACATTTTGCAGTTGCGGATTTCGCAGGTGAGAGAGAAAGAGAGAGAGAGAGCCCGGTAATACACTATACTGATGGATTGATGGAGTGCACTTTAACGTGCCCGCGCGCGCGGTTGCGCTCTGTTGCAATGATTGTAGAATGATAGCTTGTTGCGGGGAATGTCTGAGCGCGCGCACGTGTTTATACGTCTGTGTACGTGCGTGCGAGAGAGATTTTTTTTCCTATACACAACAGTGTTGAAACTGTATATATGCTCGGGTGTCCGCTTGTCCCGCTCGTTTTGTTCGCTCCGCGAGTATAATAAATACACTCGCGCCAGGCGAAATATTACTCATTTGCAAAGAAATTGAAAACGTCCTTTCGTTGAATTAATGCACTCACACACACACCAGCGACTTGCGTATATTAACAAAACTGCACGCGTTAAATTAATAAATCTTCGATCCGCCGCCGCCGCCTCAGCGACGAAAGTCTATGCGCATCGAGAGAAGCATATATACGTGTATGACAGCAGGCATGAAATATGGCCGCGATGCTCGCCGGCCGACAAGAAATGAAGCGAAGACAGTGCGTCCGCGCGCAAGTATTATACGCGCCGTGGACGAATAGAAAAAAAAAAACGAGCAAAGCGACGAGTCGTCGTCGTCGTCGTGGTCGTCGCTGCCTACGGTAGCCCGCGTCGATTGTTCTGCGCAGCATCCGGCGATTGTTACTCTTCTCCTCACCTCTTCTCGCTGGCAATCGCGCGACGCGAGTCTCTCCCATGACCCAAGGATGCGTCTTCTTCTTCTTCTTCTTCTTCGTCGTCGTCGTCGGCGTCGTCGTCGGCGATCGTCACACTCGCGCCGCGAGTAAGTATTTGCGCCGAGACGACGGCGAATAAATCACACGGGATCAACGATTCTCCGCGCTTACGTCACTCCTTTCCGATTTAATCGCGCGCGTTCGCCTCTCGGCGAGCCACTGCTCAGCCCCCCCCCCCCTCTCTCAGTCTGTCCTACGGTCTTGTATATACTGTATAATATACGTCGAGCTCGTTCCTACACACGTATATAGTCTGCCACGTACGGCTTTCCTCGCGAGAAGAGACACCACGTGGAAGATTGCGAATCGGCTGCTGCTGCAGCGCTCTAGGATTAAATTTTTCTATTCTCTCAGAGCCGCGGGGGCAGGGAAGGGGGGGGGGGATATCTCGCGTAAAATTAGCACGGCACGCGTCGTCGCGAATCCGAATTTCACGGCTTTCCGATGATCAGTCGGCCGCGGCGTTTTCGGCGAGGCGAAATTATTTATACTCCGCTGCGCGCAGCTTTAATTATCGTAGCCGCTATTGTCGCGCGCGCGACGTAGTATTCCGCGTCGACGGTACGGAGCTCTCGATTTATCGGCGATCATTCACCGTTGCGCCCGATAGTCTTTTATTTTAGTTGTTGCCGCGCGCAACGATTTATGGTCGATACGCGAATTATGTACTCGCGGCGCTTCGCGAGAAATTTCGAGAAAAACGCCGGCAATATTGCGCGCGAAATTACAGGATGAATTTCAATGCGATTTTTAAGGACTTGTAATTATGCGCGATTATGCATATGTGCGCGCGCGAGAGGCCGCGACGACGCGTTGTCAATTCGAAAAAGACGCAGTTTTATTGCGGCGAGCCGCTGCATGCAAATGAACGCAATTTTCTGCCGCAATCACGGGAAAGCCCGTTATAATCGCTTATCTCGCCCGACGATATATTTAATAGCGGCTGGATCGCCGAGGCAAAAGGTCGTTTAAAAAAAAAAAAAAAATTTGAAATTCATCGACCGGGATCCGGAGCCTTGGGAGTACAGAGCCGCGCATCCGAAAAGCCATTAGCTAATTCTCTCAAAGCGTAACGCTCGGAAATGACAAAAAGCAAACGTTACCGACGCTTAGCCGCATTGAGAGAGAAACTGGCCCGCAACAAAGGTAAACATTCTCTCGCTCCCCCCCTTCGAAGTTTGATTTATCTTCCCCGAGGCAAAGTGTCAGGCTATATGCGCATAGCTCTCTGCTCTCTTTTCGCAAAAGTCAACCCATCTCCGGCGGGCCTCGCACAAAAGATATATCCGCGCAAGCAGAGCAGAGACTCTTTCCCTCGAGCACGTGCTCGGTTATATACGTATATACAACAGTGTACACCTTCCTCTGAAAAAGCCATCGCGACGACAATGAGGATTATTGTTTCGCGCGCACCAGATCGCCGATATTCCGAGTCGCAGCGCGCTCGTAAATTTTCAGCCTCCGCACCGCACCACCTCGGGGGTTACGCGCGTATACACGTATATATAGACCGTGTGCCAAAGGGGGCGGTCTGAAGTCAGGATCACGTGGAGCGAGAGAGAGAGAGAAAGGAGATCCCCATGGCGAGAGCGCAGCAACAGGCGGCCCGCTTTTCCTCTAATGTACTTCGAGAGTCTTCTTCTTCTTCTTCTTCCTCCTCCTCCTCCTCCGAGGCTTCCTTTTCTTCTTATTTCCGTTGCCGCATACAGTGCGCGCGCAACGAGAATTTATGTGGGCCCATCCGGACGATTTTGTGGTCGGGATTGCGGAGTTGCGCAATTATCGCTTGTGTATATACCTGTTTCAAAAACGGGTTTTCTTCTCTTGCCCCCTCCCCCCCCCCCTGCCGAGGCTCGCGCCGCTGATTAATTGTTAATTACGGAGTGTGATGCGTTGCACAACCGCGAGAATCTAATATACGCGGTGCACATGTACCTTGGCGTACACTGTTGCGGCGAACTATCGAGACCGTCAGTGTATGATATGAGTTACGTGGAAAAGTTACGCTGAGATGCCGGTGGGAGAGCAGCTGGATCGGTATAAATGAAGAATTTGAAATCTTTACCGAGGATAAATCTAAACTGGAATTAGAGGGATATCGTGTGTGTGTGTGTGTGTGTGTGTACGATGTGGCCGAGGCAGCGACGCGACTTGTGAAAGAGCAAAACCCGCGAGTATATTTACGGCGTGTTGAATTCCGAACGAGGAATTAGCATTGCGATAAATTTTCGACGGACCGCGCGAAACACAGCGTTTAAAAAGCGATGCTAATCGCGCGAGCGTAAAAGGGGTCTCTCTCGCGGTACGCAAAGTGAATATAAAAATGCTAATGCGGCACCCCGATAAATAAGGCAGCGATTAGCACTCAATAAAATACGCTGTATTTACGATATTTACACAGCTCGCTCTACGCCGCGTATTCATCGCTCTTAAACGGCCGTAAAACCGATCTGCCACTCGTAAATCTCGACGTCGGCTGAGATCCTTCGAAATCGGCCTTTAAGCGTCAAGACGAGCGCTGCGGCGCAGGACAATTAGCCGCAGAGACGCGTAAGATAGAAAAGCGGCGCGACGATAGAAATCGCCTGCACACAGAGGAATAGGATAAAAAGCCGCGCGCACTCTCTCGGGTGCGGTATACAAGTACATACGCGGTACTCGCGCGGCGTGCATCTTATGTGGAAAACCAGTTCTCCGCGTGTATACACAAGCGAGAATGTATAGGTATACAGACGCGACCTCGTACCTCTTTCGCTGAACCGGGAGCCGCCGCGGCCGGGGATAATAAAGGCGTTTATTAGCGGCTTTGAGGAAAATATGCGCGCGCGCGCGCGCGAGCTCGGGAGTGCAGACTGTTCATTGTGGCGAATATAAATGACGCACGGAGCTATGCGCCGCAGCCGCGCCGAGAAAGAGAGAGAGAGAGAGAGAGAGAGAGAGAGAGAAGGAAACTAGGTGAGGCGGATTTGTTGTGTGGCGAGAGCTATAGCCGCGCTCGTCGCGTATGGATTCGCGGGAAAATTGATGAAGACGTCGCGGTGGCCGGCCGTCTTCTTGGAACCAAGGCTTATCGTTACGAATTTTCGCCATCAGGGAAATTCGTATCGGTGGGGGGAGTTGAAACAGATTTTGCGTAATTTCCGCGAAAACTCGAATAATCATGTAGAGCGTCGCGCAGGAACGAGAAGCCCGGGTTGGATATTTTTCTCGAGTGTATACAAATTCGAGCCGTGCTACAACCGATTTGCGCACGGCGAAAGAGTGAGCCCGCAAATGATAGGCAGTTACCGAGCACTTAGCGCGGAATGAAATAAATATGTATCGCTCGCGCGCGCGCGGATACCAGATTCCGTTGCAAAATCATCGAGTAGAAAAGTGCCGGTCGGTTTGAATGAACTATATGCCGGCGCTATTTATCAAGCTAACACGATCTGGCTCCGCGTATACATAAAATACGATCGAGTAATTGCGCGTTTGTGCGCTCTCCCGTTCTCTTTTTCTCTCTTTCCCTCTCGATTCGCCGCGTGTGTGTACACAGGAAACATCCCCCGTGAGAGGCTGCAGCGACCGTTCGGTTGTCTCTCTCTCTCTCGCAGCGGGATGTAAGTTAAAAACGACGACACTTTTCACGCTCCATTTGGTCCCCTTGTACACTCGAAAATTGCCAATCGCACATGTGCGAGAGTATAGCGGCAGCAGCAGTTGTCACATGCTGCCCCGTATTATTCGAGGCTTGACCTTGCATTTATTTCGTAACACACTCACACACAGACACACACACACACGAGCGAGTACACACGAGGAGAAGAGATCTTTCGTCTTGGGAATATAAGCAGAATGAAGAGTCGCGAGAATCCACACCCTTGGGGTCGTCTTTCCCTCTCCCTTTGGCTCTCTCTCGCTCTCTCTCTCTCCTTCGACTGCTCCTTTCGTGACTCGCTCGCGAGCTCTCGGACCTTTTATTTATGGCGAAACGATCGACCTGTAATTATGCTTCCTCGGCGAAAACCACCTTCCGCAACTCTCCCCCTCTATATACAGTCCACTTTAGTACGGCCCCTCGAAAATCGACCTCCTCTCTCTCTCTCTCGCGCTCTCTCACTCTCTCACTCTCTCTGTCTCTCTCCCTATTTATTTGCCCTCTATGTAACAGCACAGCACAGCTCGCGAGCGAGCGAGCGAGCGAGCCCGAATCGCCGAGTAATTACGCAATTATATCTTTCTTTCTTCGCTGCAGTCGGGCTTTTCGAGGTGCGGAATTATGTCTGAGAGAAAAAGAGAGAAAGAAGCGCGCGAGAGCGCGCAGTGTGTGTGTGTGTGCACACGCTTGGAATTAGCCAATGACGGCGTGTACAGCGTGCGCGTCTGAGCGTATGTGTATTATAATGTACATATACAACGCGCTGTTGGGGGGGGAGCGTCTTGAAAATTATTTAAAGCACTGGTTTGCGCCGTATGATCCGCTCTCGCTCGCTCGCTCGCTCTCCTCCGTGTATAGGATAAGGTATAATGACGGTGGCGTTAAACAAATATTAATATTGATGCGCGAGCGCGCGGCTCGGTGTTTCGCTTGACTGCATTTACTTTGCGGACGTCTCTCTCTCTCTCTCTCTCTCGCGGATGGTATGGCATTATGCGCGCCGAGAGGACTTTACTTATATGTATAACGTGTTTTCGAAATTCCACCGAAAATTCCCGGCCGCAATTACGATTAATAATATTCCGTCGCTCCGGCGCGTAGTGTGTATACATGTCGGCATCGCTCGAAAGCATATCCCGAGAGCTATGGATAACAATCTTGCGAGGCGAATCAATAAACGCGAGCGAAGAGCCGTCCGAATACAAATCGCGCGCGTATACGCTTCTTTACAAAACAAACACTCTGTATAACTATACTGGCGCGGAGTCTCTCGCCGCGATGCCGAGAGAGAGAGAAGTGCAGCGCACGATTCGAATTGAAAATTAGCATTTTTCTGGTCAATCGCGCGCGGGCGCGCGTCTATGTGTACAGCGTATACGCTTCTCTCCCACCATACGCGCGTCGCTATCGTGCTCAACTCTTAATCTCGACTGGCCTCTGAACCCTTTCTTTCATTCTCTCTCTCTCTCTCCGCGTCGATTCCCCTCTCGCATAGCTCGCTAGACTCGCGCGATACTGATTTATACGTTGCCCCTATAAATAGAGACCAGGCCTGCTGGAAAAAAATTTCCTCGACGCAACTCTCTCGCTCTCTCTTTCTCTCTCGCTCACACACGCGCGTTCTCGAATACTATTCTCGTAAAGCATCGGCGGATCGTCGTCGCGTGTGCGAGTATAGTTTGTTTGCCCGCGAGAGAGAGAGATCGTTTACGCTCGTATCGTTGGGCCCCGGAAAAGCCGATAAATCAATTGCAGCTCTCTTTAACGTCCATTTATTTTCGCATTCATGCAAGATTAGTTATTGTGAATTTTCTCTCTCTCTCTCTCTCTCTTTTTTCTTCTCCTTCGTGGGCTTTCTCTCTCTCTCTCTCTCTCTCTCTCTCTCGCGTGTCTTTTCTTATTTCGTCACCGGATCGCGTTTCTCCTCAACAACTTACGTATACAATACACACACACACACATGCGAGAGCGAGAGTTTTTATTTTATCAGAACCGGCGGTGATTACGTGCATAATTGCGTGATTACACGTATAATGGCCGATATAATTGAGCTGTTGAGAGCCGGCGGTGCAACTGTGTGACCGCGGCGGCGACTTGATTGTGCGCGCACATTTTTTCCCGGGCTTCCACGGCGATTTTGACCCGGCCGTGCACCTTTTTTTCCCCCGACTTAATTTCCTCCCCGCTGAATTATGAATATAATGACTCTATGCGCGCGCGCTGAGCAGCGATACTTTTGTATTAGCCGCGCGCAATAATCGCGCTTTTTTTTCGCTGCGCGCTGGAACACTGCGCGGTAAAAAAAAAATCATCTGGCTATGTTTCATGTATATCGATTACACGCTGTGCACTACGGCTTTCGTAATGCCCATTCGAAACGAGGAAGTTGCAAGAAGCACGAAATCACGTATATATTCGCGGCCTCTCAACGACGCACAATCCCGTGAAATTTTTCGCTCCAACGAGATCAGTCGCGACGACACTCGAATACCGGCAGTCCGAGCGCGTAAAATCGGACCCACATGGCACACACCCCGCACGTATTTCCACATCTCCGAGAGGAATACAAAGCAGCCGAGCGGGCCCCGAATCTCCTCCAGCGCGGCGAAAGCTGTATACGTATACGAGAAGGTGGAGGACGAAGATGACGACTACGACGACGAAGGAAAGGGCCCCCCCGCCTCACAATACGGCCCCCCCCCCCTGATTTATGGCCAAGCGCACATACATAGAGTTACACACGATATCATAATACCATTAATTCTTTGTCAAATTCCCCGCTGACTGAATCATACTGCCCGCGCAGTAAATCACGCGACGACTAATGTGAGCGCTGCACACTCTCTCTCTCTCTCTCTCTCTCTCTCTTGCTCCTTCTTATCTCGACTATATAGCTCCGAACCGCGGGGGCAGGTGCATCTTCTTCTCTCGTCTCTCTCTCTCCTCTCTCTCTCTTCTCGGTGTCTCGCGAATTTCGCATGGGGTCAGATCGGTTAGGAATCTCGGGAATGCCCGAACGATGATGGATTCTCGAAAGGAGATTCATGAGGTCGCATCCCGGGCGCGAGCGCGTGTATACGCGGAGGGAACAACGGCTTCTTCTTTTATTTTTTTTTTCTTTACCTCGTTTTCCGGACGGCGCAGGACGAGGACGGGGGGCGGGGGGCATATAACGAGCGCTAAAGAATCGACTTTGAATGTTAATGTGACGGGTTGCGTAATGGATGTTTAAGTCGTGAAATTAATTGTTCCGACGAGTCGGTGGTTTTTTCGGTGTGCAATGCACCGTCGATAGGCGTTCATGTGTGTCTCTCTTTCTCTCTCTCTCTGTGTGCGTGTATCAACACCTCGGCATCATTTGTTATTTGCACTCTCGCATACGCGCGCTTATTCCCGTTTGGGCCAGCTCGATCTCCGGGAATCATCGAGGGTATCTGTGTATACAACGCAAGGGTAAAAATAGAGAGGAATAAACGATCTTATACTCGCGGCTCTTCCGCGTATACGTATGCGCGTATACCGCGCGGAGAACGGAGAGAACAAATGCCGCCGCGGTTTCGCCATGCTTATCGCTATCAAGCCATTGTCGTGTACTCGCGGACGATTAGCATGTCGGACTGCGCGCTGGAACTTAACTGCAGCGCTGTGTATACCTGGGCGCGTCATTAAACCTATGCGCGTACTGTAACCGGCTATTTTCTCCGCTGCGCCCCCGCGAGCCGTGTAATTCGCAAAGTCGCGGCTAAACGCGCGGAGACGCGAACCTCGAGGCCGGGGGAGAAGCCCGTGCACGGCGAGTTTTCGATTCGCGAGAACGAGGCGCGCGATATTTAAAGAATGAGAAAGCGCGCCGCGCCGAGAACACTAAAACAACAGGCTCGCAGCCTTAAGCCTTTCTAAAACAATAATCCATCAGTGACCGCGCGCTCTTCTTCTCTTCCGCGTCGCGTATCGTGTCTTCGCTCGGTTTTTTCGTCGCTTGGCCTCCGACGACGACGACGGAACGCGAGGAAAAGTGACCTCGGGAAATCATCCCCCGACGCACGGCGTATCGCAGCGTGTCCCCGTAATCTTCGGCAGCTACTCGGACTCTCTCTCTCTCTCTTCTCCCACATATTTCAAAACGATCGGTAGTATATAAAACGCCCGTGGCGAGCGCGCATCTAGCCCGGTTGTTGATATTCAAAAAGAGCCATTAATCAGGGATATTTATAGTCATGAGAAATGACGGAGAACTGCTCGCCGCGCACTCTGATCCGGTGATTTATCCGGGCGTGTGTAGGTCCCGGCGAGATTGTACACAAGCGCCTATGCTAATTTTTCCCGAAATTTTTTAATCTTCACAGCAGCGCGAGAGAGCGAGCGAGAGAGAGAGAGGGAGACACGGGAGCACTTTGTTTAAACATCGAGAGCGTCGTCGGCGGCGCTTCATATAAATAACGGGCAGCGACGTGTGGCGACTGCCGCCGCCGCCGCCGGTACATGAAACGGACTTTATCTCGGCCGCGCGAGCGCTCGGAGAAAAAAATATCTCTGCTGCTGGCTTGCCGCCGCCGTTCCGAGGAACATGTGCGACTTCCTTTTCTTTGTGAGCGCCTCTCGGCAGCAGTCGACCACACATGGATCCCCTGCACTTTTTGTTTTGCGAATGCCTAGGCCCTATGTATCTCTCGAGAGCTTCTCATGGGAGCGAGACTACTGGTGCATCTTTCTCTCTCTCTTTCTTGAGCACTCGCATGATATGCCGCGAGTTTTCGCTTCGGAGAGTATCTCTCTCTCTCTTTTTCTCTCCGTACGCGCGTGCAGTTCTCTGCAGAGCAAATTGGGCGGAGCTCTCGCGGGCTCTTTTTATGGGCCGTGCACTTATTTATGGGCTTATTTGAAGTCTCGGAGAGCAATAGCGGTAATTTCAATGGCGGGGGTGATTTGAATAATTGGAATTTCGAAGGCCGCGAGAGTATTAACAATGGATCGTTACTCGGCATTCAAATTCTAATTATAGCTCTGTTGAGTAACGAAAATTAGCGTGATTGCCTATACGCCAAGCAAAGAATAACGCGAGGCTCTGTGCATAAGCAATTCGAATCGTGCGACGAGCATTACTTCTAACGCGCGGGCTTGTTTGGATTTTTTTTTTTCCTCGTCTCCCGCAATTTCATCTCGCGACTTTCAAGCGCCTTGATTATTTTTTGTCGCTCGTTCGGACGACGGCAAAAAAAAATAAAAAAAGAAGACTCGCTAGTAAAATTTCTTGTCGTGTACGCGATAGCGTTGTACGAGGTGTATCGACGACTGCTTTTTCACTCGGTGAATGTAGATAGCGAGCACGGATATAGAAGATATACTCGAGGCTTGCCGCTGTTGTATTATCGATACAGGCAAATTGCTCCGCAATTTAGTCTATTAAAAGCGCACGGTTCATCATTTTTCCGAGTATTCTTCCGTTCTCGCGCGCGAATCGGTCGCTCGATCCGCGTACGAGCGTTACGTCGCCTGGATTCCGAGCAGTATCTCCCGCGCAGCTGTATTATTTTCGAAGTCGCCGACAAAAAGCAATAGTAAAGATGGAAGCGAAGGGTACTCACTCTGGCCGATGTGAACCCTCTTCATCCAAGGATAGATCTGGGGCGGGTTACCCCCGGAGCCGTTGCCCTTATTCGAGGAGTTGTTGCCGGTGCTGCTGGTGCTGGAGGTCGAGGAGGCCGGCGACGAGGCGGAGGACGCCGTGGTGAGGGTGGAGCTGGCCTCGCCGCCCCTGCCACTGCCACTCGGGGGCGAGGAGGCCGAGGCGGCCGCGGCCGAGGCCGAGGACCTCGAGGATCCTCCGGCCGGCGAGGTGAGCTGGCCGCTGGCGCCGGCCTTGCTGGTCCCGGGCCCGAGACCCGGGGCCGGACTGTTCCTCGCGTTCGCGGAGGTCGTCAAGTCCTGGGGCGAGGCGACGTTCGTCGAGGCCGTCGTGTCGGCGTACTTGCAGCTGGAGCCCGAGGCGCCGGCCGCGGCGGCCGCGGCTGCGACCGCGGCCGCCTGGAGCAGCGGACTCGTGGGGTCCGGGTGCAGCTGCTGCTGCTGCTGCTGCTGGAGGTGCTGCTGGTGGTGCTGGTTCTGCTGGGCCGCGTGGAGCGCGTGCTGCGAGGTGGCCGTGGCGCTGAGCCGAGGCTGGGGCTGGAGCTGCGTGTAGTCGATCATGCCCGTGGGCGCGGCGTGCTGTATGCTCGCGGCCGGGGTGGCGTACGGATGCTGGGGGTAGTGCTGCTGGGGCGAGTAGCAGGGGGTTGGGTAGCCCGTGCTCGCCGCGTTCGGGTTGTAGTAGTCGGCACCGGCCGCTGGCGAGGCGGCCTGGAGAGGCTCGCCCGGAGAGGCGGCGGTGCCTCGGGGACCCTGCTGCTGCTGCTGCTGCTGAGCCTGGGCCTGGGCATTGGCGTAGCAGGAGGCGAGCGAGTTGACGAACTGGTAGGAACTCATGGCTGCTGCTGATGCTCTGGCGATCGTCGCGTCGTAGAAGGAGGAGTAACTGTCGCGGGAACTTGGTACTCGGAGGCTCTGGTTAGGTGTGCAGCAGCCGCGTCATCGTCGCTGGCCAAGGTATACGACACACACACGGCTGGTGAGCTCACGACATACCGCACGACGGTGAGATCGGCATCGCGCACCTCGAGTCTCTCGGAACGTTCACCAAGCGAATGCAGCAGAACGTGCAGAAGTATACGCGCGGTGCTGTCTTGTCACTGTATCCTCGGCGTCAAGTGGCACACTCCGCAGCAGCAACGGCGGCGGCGGCGTTTAGGCTGGCTCGCGCAGAACGACTCGATAATAAAGGGATCGTGTGTACGTCTGTCGGAGCGGCGGTGCTTTACGACGTGCCGCACGCCACCACGTGCTTCCCGGGCTATAAAACTGTCTTCCGCTTCTTTACGAGCTCGAGAGCAGCGGCAATTATAGACTGCGAGAAGACAGTGCCGAGCTGCGGCTGGCTACAACACACGAAAGACAGGGAGAGAGAGAGGGAGCGAGAGAGAAAGAGAGGGAGAGCTCGCGGTGGGGCAGCAGAGGCCCTATCGGATCTCCCCCTGCATTAGCGGGCTGCGCTACCAGGCGAACGCACAACCCTCCCTGGGCGCTCGCGTTCGCACAAAAAAATCCAGGTTGTCCTCTCGCGCACTACTACTACTCGGAACTCTCGCCTCACGCGTTCGCACTGTCCCCGCGGGAAGAGAAGAAACACCTCGCAGCTGCTGAAGTCCCGCGATGTTGGCTTTGTGCGCGGCACCGAAGACGTGAACTCTCGGAAAAAATCGAAAAGAAAATAATAAACCGAGGTTGAGCAGAGCGGCTGCAGCGGCTGCGTATCGTATGCTCGAGGCGCAGGTGCTTCGACTTGGAGCGGCGACTGGCTAATGCGTTGCGTGTGCAGTGCTCGCTCGCGACTGCTGCTGCTGCTGCGATGCGTGCGCGGAAGGCGGTGGTATCGTACTGAGAGAGGCAGGCCTCGCGGATCCTCGACGAGCGCAGGCCGCCGGCGTGTGCTGCTGCTGCTGCTGCTGCTGCTCGCGCGCGCGGTAGCTGTCACGTGCCGAGCGCTGCTGCTGCTGCTGCTGCTAGCGTGTCAGAAGTTTTCTCTCTCTCGCTCTCGCGGCGACGACGACCAATCCCCGTCGTTCGTCAAACCTTGATTGGTCTCTCTCGCCGGCGCGCCGGATTCTTCAACCCCGTTCTCGCTCTCTCTCGCTCGCTCGCTCGCTCTCCTTCTTTTTCCTGCTAGAGCGCCGTCGCGCCGCGGCCGATGTTGTAGCTGCCGCCCGCTCTCCGCCGACAGTGACAAGCAGAGTGAAGAGGGGTGTGTGTGCGAGTGTGTGAGTGTGTTGTTGCTCGGTGTGTGTTGGAGAGAGAGAGAGAGAGAGAGAGATGGGAAAGGAGAGGGGAGAGCACGTCAGGGGGGCTAATGGAGAGATATTCGGGAAGCAGCCGAGTTTCCCGGGGTGGTGGGGGGCAGTCAGCGAGAAAGAGTGGGACTCGGTGCTCTTATTCTTGTTCTTCTTGCCGAAGAAGCAGCAGCAGCGGCAGCAGCAGCGGCAGCACACGGATATGCGCTCTCGACGTCGACGACGTGGTCGTCGCTGTGTTGGATGTGTACAGCGAGACGTCATCGGCAAGATTATCGCGCCGAGACTGCGCTACACTCGTAGGCTATTCCCCCAGTTTCTCTCAAATTTATTGTCTTACAAGTGTTTGGAATTCCATGCTCGTATATACTCGCGTGACTTCTGCGTTTTCAAAAAAAAGTTTTTTTTTCCTCTTGTATAGTATCATATACGGACGCGAGAGTTACATCTGGAAAGCCCCTCGATTGCGTAACTCTGACCTGCGAGAATATTGGCCTCGCAATCAAAGTTCCTTCAACTCGGCCCAAATCGACGTAAAATTCCTGATCCGATGCAGCACCAGCAACACCTTGCAGTTTGATCGTCTACAGTGATTCCCCGGACCGCGCGCAAGTAGTGAGAGAGAGAGAGGGGAGCGCATAAGTCAGGCCGGTGGCGGTCGCGGCTGACAGTTTTATGAGAGTTTGATAGCCCTGCGCTCACGCCGCTCTCTCTCTCTCTCTCGCTCTCTGCCTTCCTTTTCTTATTATTCTCTTTCGCTTGCCTCTTAAACACCCAAAACACTGCGCTCCTCCTCTCGCAGTTAGTCGTGTGCCTTCCTTAAACAAGTGCAGCAGAAACGGAAGAGATAGAGGGATGTGAATATATATACACAGACACACACAGACATACGTATATAGACATATACAGAGAGAAAGAGACACGCGTTCACTGTTACATGTATAAACGCAGGGCGCACTCTTTATTGTCCCATAAATTCAAACCTGTTGCCTCGCTGCTACTGCTGCTGCTGCTGCATGGAGAGAAGAGAATGGCTTTGCTAAAGTGTAGGAGGTTCGAGGCAAAAATTGCGAGTATACTACGTAGTGAAATAGCGTTGGGATAATCGAATTGATGCGTGACATTCGTAATTCTGTATGATGTTACCGCGAAAGCAGGATAGTGAGAGAGATCACATGGAGTGGTAAAGAGGGGCTAGAGAGAGAGAGAGAGAGAGAGAGAGAGAGAAAGAGAGAGAGAGAGAGAGAGAGAGGTTCACGCACGCGGAGAGGGGAGAGGAGGAGGTCAGCCGGAGGAGGCGGAGCCCTCATTCTCTCTCTCTCTCTCTCTCTCTCTCTCTCTCTCTTTCTCCTCTATCCCTGAGACTTGGGATCCTAGAGAATTTTTGCAAAACTAGTGCAGAACATGTGGGCTGCAAAAAATAGGATATAGTTGAGATATGGCCTTGCAGTGGAAATTTTATGAGCGTAGCCACCAGCTGTAGATTCTTAACGACTACAAAATATTTTCTGCGCCTTTATTTTATTGTAAATAAATTTCTAGTCTTATTTTTGACAAATTCCATGATGAAAATTCAATTTTATTTTTATCGGATAATGCATTGATTAAATCGAAGAATTTTCGATAGATATTTATATTAAAACCAAAATAAAAAAATATTGTAGACATATATTGAATTATTGGCGAGTGTTTTTAAGAAATATATTTAATTTCTATCCGTTTCTATCTTTAACAAGGTAACAATCTCAGCGTGTCGTTTTAAATTTATGAATCAGCCAATTATTTTTACAATTATTAAGAGAACTACCAGTCAAGGTTATTCTAAGTAAATATCAGAGTTGACTATTTTTAAAAATTTGTTAAGTAACTTCATTCGTAATATAAACAAAGAGGCAAATACTATGTAATACAATGCGAAATTCTTTAGAATATTTTATTAACACAGCATCAATAAAAAATTTTTAAAAAGGCACAAGAATTTCTATTAGCGTTATTTATACCTCATTAGCAACAAGAATTCAAATTTGCAAGACGTTCGGTTGCCCAATGCGGACTTGCTCAATCTGCTTGCAAGACTTGTCCTTAAAATTGCACAAGCTTGGATTTGCAAATTTCAGCTGCATCCGAAGAGCGGTGATCTAGGAATAATCTATACGTATAGCTATAGTCCTTGTCTAGTGTGAAGCTCGTCCACCAGATGAGGCGAGAGTGGCTGTTCCCGGCTGAATTGAAACTCGCACCCGCCTCCTTGCCATCCCCACCACCATGGCAACTCTCGCACTTCTATCCCCACCAGTTTTCAGCTGTCCCCCTCCGCTTCCTCGATCGGCTGTCCGGTAGTCTCTCGCGGTCTACGGCAGTTCGCGCGCCACAGGGGATTCCCCTCCTTGCGCCGCGAACTTGCGCTGCGCGCCCGTCTCTCTCTCTCTCTCTCTCCCTTTCATTCTCCACCTCTGCTGTTTTCCTCGTCTACCTTCTCTGCATACAACATTGCCCGGCAGTTGCTCGCACCCTTTGACTCTTCGACGGTCTACAGCATACATTACAGTGTATGCTGTTGATTATTCGATGCATTTTTAATTGTATTTTTCATTTCAATGAATACAGCAAGGTAATATTGTCGAAATGAAATACGAGTTTTTAAACTTGCGAAATTATAATTGCAAAATGTTTCGATTTGTTGGAATAATCGACCTGCCTCGAAATATTCGACATGCAAAAATATTTTATTCGCTATGAAATAATTGAAAAATGTAAAATTTAAAAAGTCTGAGATCGCGTATACCGATGCACTAGGCAGATTCAAATTTTGACTAGCAGCGCCATCTGGCAATCGATGCTGAAACTACTTCTGCGAGAGTAAAAAATTTGAATATTTTTTTTTCTAGAGTCGATCCAAGAGCTTGCCTTTCCCAAACGCATACATTAATTCAGTAATAAGCTTTACAAGCGAACTTGGACGTTGAAACCGTGTATGGCCACGAAAGATCGAATCGGGGAAAAAAAAAACAAAAACAGAATCATCGAACCCTTTTAAGGTCACCACGAATAAGCACAACCTACGCCATATATCCGGTCCTTTTTTATCCGCGCCGCAATTTCAGAAGCAGCCATATAGGTACCGTTTGCATTTGCGGCTCTTTCCGTCAACGAAGTCGTCCACGTCACCTCGTGCAATTCCTCCTGGCGAAAGAAGCGGCAGCAAGAAACCGCATGATTAGACCATTTGGACCGTTCCACCAGGCAGTGACCGGTCCAAGTACGTGCCGATGTGTATTTGCAGCTCGCGCGCTTCCCGCGTCATCGGAATTTCTAATAAAGCCGTCGAAGAGCGCAAAAAAGAGGCGCATTCAGAGAAATACTCATGAATCAAACGGCCTACAAAACGTGCCGCCGATATACGCGCCTTGATGTGTGGTGCCTTGTGCGACGAACTGCATTACGAGGACGGATTTCTGCCCCGCTCGGAGGCTCAACATTTCATAATGATCAAATGATTATATAATTGTTGTGCATAGAGCACACATTTTTTGAGATAATTTTTCATTTAGCTTATTTTCTTCCTTAAATCTTTTGGCGTTTATATTTTTCTTGATCCTTCCTGCTGATTCATGCAGATATTTTATGATTATATAACTCGCGAAATGCCTGAATTTATAAAAGATTTTTTAGCTCTATTTTTCTGGTGTAAATATGTCTTTGTAGAAAAAAATATGAATGAAGATATAATCTGTAATACGATTAATTAACTTTGTATTTTTGAACTCGTTTCGATGAACAAAAATAAGTGTAAAATTTTAAAATTACTGTAAGTATTCAAAGAAGACAAACCGATTAAATTAAATGTAGAGGTTCAAGTAAACCAATCAACCATTTCGACCCCGAACTGGCCATGATGAATTACAAAGCCTACGGGAAACTGTCAGTCAAGTACAATATCGACCCTTGAATTCTTTGTACGTGCCGTTCTGCAAATAGTATGTCTGAACCTTCGTGTCCCTTTCGTTTATTTAAAACGTTTAATATTTTTGGTTGTTTTATTATTAAAGTTAATTCAATAAGAATATCAATCTTGTCATGTAAATTATACACATTATGAAAAATTAATTTATTTCTTTTTACAATAGATTTCTGGCATAAAAAATATAATATTTTTTATAATTCAAATATCTAGACATAAATTTTCTACAACTAGTGGACTAGTAATTTTACGGAATTAATGTATAAACATAGCTTGTTCAATTTGCACGTATTTGCTTCATACACGGCTAATATTACAAAGTAGATTGTTGTTTGGTATAAATATATAACTCATTATTTACATATCTTGGATAAATCTTACTACATTCTCTACAGGTCGCTTAAAAATAAGTTTTACAAAATAATACTACACGCGCAGATTTGTTTTCTTAGCATTTCTACAAGGCACAAATATTCAATTCAATTTTGCACTTACAAAATATACACATACTCGCACTGATAGCCTGACCTCGAAAAATACTAAAAAACTACTGCTAACAATAAAATTTTGATTCATTTTTACACACAATTTTCCGACTGTACAATTTAATAAGCAATAATTCTTTATTCACACGTTGGCTTCGACCTATACAATTCAAAACTATATTTACAACAAAATGTATCACCAACAGCAGAAAAGTGCTCGTATCACCACTCAGAAATAACATCGTTTTTTATCGTACGTTAAAAAAGGCGTATTTCCAAAAGAAAATCCATCCACGAATCTTCTTCGACCCTTGCGCGAAAAGTCTCGCGACGACCGCTACGCACGACGAGTTGTGCGTCAGTTCGCGCGCGGCGAGCATCAAAGACCGCATATGAGTACGTAAGCGCAGGTACCTGTGTGTATAATGCAGCGTATACTTTCACTTCCTTGCCCTTTCCGAGCATCGTCGCGCGCGCTCGCGTCTGTAAATCATCGAACGAATGATTTCCTCGAATAGCCCGGCTCGCTCGCGTTAATAATTGCACGAGAGATTCATGTCCCGTTGCGCAAGCCCTTCTCAATTGAAATATTTTTTTCATTCCCACAGAATTATGGCCGATTCGCCGCGATTGCTCAACTCACTTGGATCATTCACCGTGGCGCGTTGCTCGCGACTGCCGAGCCGAGTCGTAAATGTGGAGACGCGCGCGTCACTCGCCGCCGCCGCAGCCGAATTTTCAATTGATCCTCGAATCCCGATGGAAAAACAAAGCGAGAAACGCGGACGTAGCACACGCGACGCACAGGCCAGCCTGCAACCACGGCCATCTTCTTTCGTGAACGCGTTGCCGGAGCCTGGCTTAGGTGTATGCGTATAGGCACAGAACGTGCAGCTGCGCGCCAGAAACCCCCACTCTGAGAGATTCCCCTTCGTGGCGACCCCTCAAACTTCCAGCAGCGCGACCCCGAACGCCGCTCTCCGCTGCGCTGCTGTTCCCTATATACACGCTTTTTCTCCGAGCGAGAGGGAACTTTTATGAGATCGCTCTCCGCCGCCGAGATCTTTGTCATATTGGTAAATGAATATGAAAAGGACTTTTTCCGTTTGCGTTTATCAGGCGCGATTTCGATTTCTCGTCTGCGCGCTTCGGTCTAATGCATTCTCGAAGGATTCGACGGCACCGACGGCTTCTCCGGAAAAAAGAAGCGCAGATCCATAACGCCAGCTATATATATGCCGCGAATGATTTTCCAGAAAACGCGTGAAAATTCTCACTCCCCCGACTGCAGGCGTTGAAGCCTATGTACGTCTCCTCGGCGGTGTGTATACGCTCGAAAAGAGAAAAGACCAACGTCACCTTGCTCTCAACTCGGCGGTAATTAATAATATCGGCAGCGACTTGCGTCAAAATATTTTCGGAATGACGTACGCAGAAATGTAGGAGAGGGCGCCGCGTAACGTAGAAAATAATTCGAAAACTCGACGTGAGAGAGAGAACTGCGTGCCTACGAGTTGGAAGGAAAACGAGAGAAAGAAGAAAAAAGGCCTTATATACGCGCGCGCGTGTGCGTCTCTACCTGGCGTGGGCCGCTCGGACCTCGGCCATAAATCATCGTACGGCGGTGCGGAGTGTGCCCCTGCGACCCGGGGTCAGCTGCTCGGAATTCCCGTTTCACGAGCCGGTATGGAGCTCGAGCTTGGCCGCCTGCATGTAAGAGCTCTGCTGGTAATCGGCCTCGCCGTAGCCCCGCTGGAGCTGCGGATGCTGGCCGATGCCGAGATGCTGCTGGGGAAGCGGCTCATAGCCCATGTAGCCGTGGTGCAGCGGCTGCTGCTGCTGCAGCTGGCACTGCTGATCCCGAGGATGTTGTTGCTGCTGCTGCTGGGCGAGACCGTTGGTCTGAAGCATCATCGGGGGGGCAGTGCCGCTGCTGAGAGACGGGACTCGGTCGTTGGCCGCGACGAGGCAGGGACTCGGGCCCGCCGCCTCGTCGACGAGATGATCGGCCGGGACGAAGTCGAGCTTGCCGTCCTTCTTGGCTTTCATGCGCCTGTTCTGGAACCAGATCTTAATCTGGCGCTCCGACAGGCAGAGCGAGTGCGCGATCTCGACGCGGCGCTTGCGCGTGAGGTAGCGATGGAAGTGGAACTCCTTTTCCAGCTCCAGCGTCTGGAAGCGCGTGTACGTCTGCCGCGTGCGCTTCTGACCCGCGCTGTTGACGTCCGAGCCTGCGATGCAAATATAAGTACATTTTAAATGAGATTCGACTGGTGAATTATTAGGATAAAAATAATGATTATTATTATTATTATAGACATTGAATTAATGATTAAATAAAAATTGTGGCTTATTAAATTAATTAAAAAATGTGTATGCTTAAAATTCAGTAGAATCTGACGTTTACTGGAAAAAGACTAAAAAATGTTTAATTGAACTAATTAAAACGTATTGATGCATAATTAAATCGATTGAAAAAGTCAACATTTTTTAAAAATAAAATCTGCAATTTGCATAAATAATTAAATGAATTTCTTCTCGACGCAAATTATCGCGCAGCGCCTCCTATACGCGCGTTCCCCCAATCGAGTATTTTAATCGACTCTCGCGTAAATTATTGCAAAAAAATTCAAAAATTTCGAATTCCAAACATTTATAACTATATCATTAACACAGCGATAATCACCGGAAGTATAATTCGACTTCATCCAGGGAAAGTCAGCGGGCATGGGTTCGTCCTCGTACTCGCCAACGTCGCGAGCACTGCTCTTGACAATATTGTTGTTGTTGTTGTTGCCATAGGGATTCCCGTAGACCGAGGCAGTGCATCCCTCGTAGACGGGAGCAGTGGTGGGCGAGACGGTGGGCGCAGTCGTGTGCATCGGCGCGTAAGCGGAGACGCTCTGCGCATGCGCGTAGCCGGGGTAGCTCTGCTGCGGGTAATTCAAACTGGCGGAGGCGGAGGAGGCCTGTCCGCTATTGCTGGCGCAGGGGAAGCGGTCCTGGGAGCACGAGTCCCCGAGAACCGAGGTGATGGGCGAGGTTCTGTCGGAGGCCGAGGAGCCCGGGGTGTACGGGGGCGTCTGGCACTGGACGTAGGGGGCGAGCACGGGGGTATCCGGCACTATCGCGGCACTCGATTTCGCGATCGCAGCACCGTTCGCGTAGCCCTCGGACACGGCCTCTTTCCCGTGGCGCAGCAGCTTCTCGAGGAGGCTGGAGGTCGGCGGAGTCGCATCCGCGGTGGGCTTCGCCGCGTAAGGCGGGCTCGCCCGTCGTGGCAGACTCTCGAGCGACGAGCGCTGCTCGAGAGGGTAATGCTGAGGCAGATTCTGCTGCTGCTGCTGCTGCTGCTGCTGCTGCTGCTGCTGCGGAACGTAGAGGTTGTAAGGATGCTGATACGACTCGTGGTGGTAGCTCGAGTGCTGGGGGTAGCAGCCGAACGGGTCCTGCACGGGGTAGGCGTAGGGCCAGTAGCCGGTGTCGTTGCTCGTGCAGTACGCGGAACTCGTCATCGTGGCGCGTATCGCGTATATTCACTGATCGCGGCACAGGGCACGATTTTCGCGCGCACAGAGTCACAGGAATTCACGGAGACACTCAAGCCGAAGGCACTGATCGCGCGGCAGAGCTTGACGGCTCTATATCCCACGGCTGCTGCTCGGCGCGTGTTGACCAGGTTGGACGTCGGTACGAATCTGCCGAGACGGCTCGAGAGCAGCAGTCGCTCGGGGCTCGTGCAGCCAGCGGCGCACAATGAGGCGAAATGATTTGTGTCCCCGTGACGATATTCCTCGGAGCCCCTGGCATGGGTCCGAGAGAAGAGAGTGCGCGCTACGGCAGTATCGAGGGGTTCGCGCGTGCCAATGGGCCCCCGAAAACTTTCACCGGTTTATTGCACCGACGTAGTAGGCGGCTAGAGCGAGAGCGAGAGAGAGAGAGCCAGGGGGTAGGCGCTACCGAGAGAGGGGAGCGTGACAGCATAGTACCCGGTTCTATCGAGCCATCTCTCTCGCACCTATACGGACGAGCGCGGCAGCGGTGCCTCCCGCTAGGGTGCCGACTGCGGACGCGTGCTGTTCGTGTGCCGGCGAGTCTCTCTCTCTCTCTCTCTGTTTTAAATGTACAGAGGGGGTATGCGCAGATCGGAGCATCGACTGGCCCCCCTGTATATCAGCTGTCGGGATCGCGAGTCTCCGCCACCCCCGATATCTGCGCGACCCAATACCCCTCCCACTATTAACGCGACTATTGACACAGAGCGAGAGCGATCCCATATTGAATTCACGTGCGTATCTCGCCCCTGGACAGCTCTCGCGGCTCTCTCTCTCTCGCTCACTCTGTCTTTACAATGGACGAGACCATGTGTTCACGATATTGTCGACGCCAGATTTTTCTAGCTCCCGGAGCATAGCGAGCGGCTTTCTCCCTCTAGCTCGGGCTCGAGCTTCTGTGTACGTGCAATAGAGAGAGAAAGAGCGAGAAGGGAGGGGAGGGGGGGGGTGGTTTTTTTCGCCTCGCTTGCTCTTTTTTCGAGTCCAAGATTTTTTTGCTACCTCGTAAATTGAATGCAATCGAGTCACTGAACCGGTGCTCGGCTGCGCCAAATGCTAAATTGATACACATTTTTCCCGCCTCCGCTGCGTAAAATCATTAGTCATACTATTTTTTAGCTCGCGAAACCTGTGCGAACCTTTTAAAAACTAAATTAAATATTTGATCGCGTCGTAGCGATTGAGCAATCTCGAGCGCGGCGTCAACTCCAGTTATGGAACAAGCCCACCGAGAAAACGCAGCCGTTCGTAAAATTGATACGCGCGGCACGTATACATAAAAACGTGTATAGAGCGCAACTTTACGACGCTACGGTTTTAAATTGACTTTTACACTCGGCAAAGTGTACAGCTCAATCAGGCCGAACAAAGCCAATAAATAAAAGGGCAAGTCGCTAAATGCGCATAACCCAATGATTATCTAACCGTCGAAATCAAGTTAGTCCGCCCTCCGAAACACACCCATACGTACAGCTATATATACAAGTATACGGCTTATGCGCAGCATCCGCTGGATCTCGAATCGCACCCCTCATACTTTCTCGCTCTCTCTCTCTCCCCCTTTTCTCTCCCCGAGAATGAAGTAGAGAGACAGAGAGAGAGACAGAGCGCGCGCGCGATTATTATTAATTATATCGCGACGACTCGATCCGTTTCTCTCTCTCTCTCTCTCTCTCTCTCCTTCTCTGCTGTATAAACGCGAGCGTAAATGCGGCCGCGCGTGTCCGCAGAGAACGACGACCGCGTGGACATCGACGGCGGCGGCCACGATGAATGGCCATCAATCATGTTTTTTTTTCCTTCGCCGCAGACCGCCGGGCGCTTCGCTATTTACACGTTGAGAACACAGCGCGCGCTGACGATCGTTTCTTATGTGGATTGGGCCGTCATTATTATTTCATTGCAGCTTATCGCGATAATTGACATTACGCCGACTGTATATAAAGGAGAGTCTCTTCTTTGCGAATAATAACAGTCATTTTCTCGATCCCTGTAATGGCATACTCTGGTTACTCGGCTGGGAAGGAAAGTAGGATTAATGAAAACGCGAACGATGCGCGCGAGGATAGCGTAAAAAAGCGAGCCGAAGGGCAGAAATAGAAAGAGAGAGAGAGAGAGAGAAAGAGAGACAAAAGTGACGTAAAGGCGCTAAATGCACGCGTACGCGTTTCGTGAGCGCGACGAGAGAGGAGGTTCGCACAGGACTTGATTAATAGTCATCGGTATAGGGCAACAACTGCGAAGAAAGAGACGTCACCGACACAAGACTGTTCCCTCTCCTGGCACATGGGGGGCTTTGTTTGTCCGAGAGCAGGTTTCTTTTTTCCTGGCCGAGCTTCTTTCTTTTTCGATCGCGTCCAAAACCAATAATTGAATATTTTTTGCGTCCGTTAAAAACAGCCAGTAGTTCCTGCACTGTATACAGGAATGTAAACTTCGAAATTCGAAGAAATGGAAAAGTTAGTATACGCGTCGCAAGGCTGGAGCTGAAAAAATTTTTCCCTTCCTTGCAATATTTACAGCTCGAGCGAGGAAAAAATGTTAACCGTTTCCTGTCCTCTGACCCTCTTCCCCCACTTTTTTTTCGCATCCCTCCATCCGGTACGAGTGTCCTAAATACCAGGCCTTTCGGCGATTTTACGACTCCGATTTTGAGCGTGTATCAGTCGGCCGGACACGCGCTTAGCCACGTGCCCCTCTAGTCCACTGCCGATTTTTATACTCTACCTGGTCCAAACAACATCATACAGCTTAGTTGTCCGTTTCTCTTGCTCTCCCCCGCTCGTGGAGCTTCAGCTCTGCGTACGTATACAGTACAGTACAGCCAGCCAGGTATATGAGGCGTGAGACTGGAGCAACGCAAACGCGCGCACGCGCCCGCCCGGAGGATGCGGAGGAGCCTCTCGGCGCGAGAGGCGAGACGGACAGAGCCGAAGTTCTTGCACAATGCATCGAGTGCTGTAAAACTTTCACTCCTGCGAGCTGCAGCGGTGGTCCCTCTGTCCTACAGACGGACGACGTCGTCATGCTTTTACGTCTCTGTTGTCGGCGCAGAGGTGTATTTAGCGCGGGAAACAAGGGCGCTGGGCCCATGCGAACTGCCTCTCGTACGCTACGCGTCGCGATTTATGCCATGACGGAGTTTACGTTTTTACGGCCGCTTGTTTAGGAACTGTTTGTCAGTTTTTCGGCTCCGCAACGAGGCACAGCGAGAGACACGCTGATTTCTGCCGTCCTATATTACTCCGAGTCCGCTAATAGATCCTATGGAGATGTCTCCGAAAGAACCCGTTTAGAAAGTTTCTTTTCCCTTTGTTCGGAGGGAAAACATCGACTCGTCAGGA
This sequence comes from Philotrypesis tridentata, assembly GCA_018906965.1. Taxonomy (NCBI): domain Eukaryota; kingdom Metazoa; phylum Arthropoda; class Insecta; order Hymenoptera; family Pteromalidae; genus Philotrypesis; species Philotrypesis tridentata. The sequence goes on from JACCIB010000005.1 coordinate 5,037,702, forward strand.
TTTTTGAGTAAATTTATCTGCTCAATACGAGTCGTTCATCTCATTTTGCTCCCTTCCAAAACAAGCTTTGTATTAGAAATATTTTTTGTTTTACCGAAAACGTTTTTAAATATTTGAAAATTTTTTCGTAGTATTTTCGAAAAGTGTATTGTAATGTTATATACTATTTCATATTAATTTTATCTTCTTTTATCTTATTATATTATTCAATTGGATTTTGTATATGTATGCGTACGTGTAAAATTAAAAAATACTATTATTTTTCTTTTCAGACGTCTTATGGCTAATCATAATTACAGTGACCAAGATGAGTGACTAGTGACAATATAAGTGACCAGTGAACTCGAGTGAACTAGTTAGATGATAATTCTTAGTCCTCGCCTAGCCCGCGCCTACATCGGATAAGGTTAGTCTAATTAATACACGATAATTATCGATACGTAATTCATTGCAATGATGTACGAAAAACCGCAAAGTTACCTGTAATTTAAGGTAATAATTCAAATAAAGTTAAATACTGTTTAACTCTAACCCACCGATATCTTTAAAAAACGAAGAAAAAAACCGCAAAACTCGATCGCAAAATAGTGACCATTGCTCATTCGACCGAAGCGAAACCTTTTATTTTTTTTTTATCCATCAGCCCGTACCCTTCTCCAACACGTATACATCGCTCGTGAAAATAACTCCATTAGAAAAAATACTCGGGAAAGCAGCTCAAGCTCACTGGCCCCTGCGCGCCCGCGCGACATATGCGAGCTTCGGAGCCTCGAACTCGCAGAAGGGAGAGTCCGCGCCGCGGCGACAAAGGAATAGGCGTCGACCATTCGGGAAAATTGGGAATATCAGAGAGAACGAGAGAGAAAGAGAGAGAGAGAGAGAGAGCCAGCCAGACGGTGTCTCCATTCTGGTCTACACTCGACCATTATACCTCGATTGATTTATACTTTGTTTGCAGTGCTAGGCTTGCGTACACGCGTATACGTACGTATGCGCGCGTGTGTACGTATGTATATTCGGTAAATCGATTTATTAGCGCCTGAGTTTGCCGGTGAAAGTCGGGAGCTGGCCATTGTCCGAAAATCGCGCGCTCAATCTCTCGGGGCCATGCCGCAGTGAGATCTAAATCCACATGCGACATCGCGTCATGCACGAGGGGTACTGCGTAGGCATAAATTTCGGAAACGGATCTCTGTATCGATGCGCCCGACGATGTTTCAAGATTTTCGACTCGGCAGATCCTGTCCGATGTGTTAATAAAAAGCGGCCGTCTTGCCCAGAATATACACCGAGCATTACTGCAAGAGCTTTGCCGAGAAAAACAAACCGACACGAGCATTATATTCCCCGAGACCGAGTCGTCCCGACACTAATCGAGGCTTAATCGTCAGCCTATAAAAGTAATGGAGTAACACATTAGACTCTCTCTCTCTCTCTCCCAATTCAGTAGTCGGTACAGTGTATCAACGGCGGTAGGCCATCGCACGCGCACGCGAGATTAATGCAACACGCAAACGGGCGTTTCGGGGCGGAGCGCAAAAACTGCTGAGCAATCTTTTGGAGGAGTTCACGTCGCATCGACTGGTCTGCGTCGACTGCCGTCCTCGTGTCAGCCGGTGATGCGTAATACACCTAGAGAAGCCGCGGAGGGACCTCGCCGCTCGTCCCGCAGCACACGAGATGAACCTATTTACGGTCATACGCGGCTCGTCGTCGATATCCGCTCGTCGTCTTCTTGCGCGCTGCAGCGGCGGCGCATGTGTCGACCGGCGTTTTCTTGCACGACAGATCACCCGCTGCGCGGCCGGCGACCGACGTTGAGAGGCTGGCTCCAAAACTTATCGTGTCTCACTTTGGACATATCGATGGCTCGCTGCGCAGTGATCGATTAATTAATTATTGTTGTTGGGCTGGGCTGATCGCCGCGAGGATTTTATGCTTATACACAGCGTAGAAGAACTCGTTGCGCTCGAGATACCGCGGCTGATTCGCGCGATGGGTGTTTTCGCGGAAACGCATGGCTGCTTTTACTTCGGTATGTTCTCTAATTACGTTTCGCTGGGGCGGGAAAAGAGAACGGAATTTTTTCAGCTCGAAATTTCCGTGTATATCAGAGCCGAAACGCGCGATCAGTAGCTCAGCAGGTTTGTTGTCGGAGAACACAGCACGTAATGTTATAGTGATGTACCGCTGACACTTCTTTTCGTGTGTACGGTTTCGAAAACGTAGCCCTAACTAATGATCTCGAGGGTTCCGACACCTCAGCAGCACTTGTAAATTTATCTTTCCGTGCATAATTTGACAAGTAGCACAAAAGAAGGCGCTTTCGCTCGTCGAGTCCTGCTGGCACGAGCGACAGCCACATCTGGGGAATACTGCGGGGCTACCAAATAAAGGATTATCCTTCGTAGCCGGCCCTCACTTCAGGTAGTTCAATTGGACTCTGCCTCTCCCTCAACGCGTCTTAAGTTTGTGCTTAGCTAAGATTATGACACCCCAAGAGAACACTTTGTAGGCGCATCATTGAAGGTTCGGGGATAAATATTGACGGGCTTGGGCCTCCGATACTCGTAAACACCAGATCTCTCTCGAGCTGCGAACGGATTATTTGTGTGAATTTCGAAGCTCGGAAATTTGTCCGTTTTGACGTGAAAAGAAAATATTCTCGAAATAATTTTTTTTTTTTGGCTCGCTACATTAAAGTAGCGTATATTTATAACAAATTTTATAATAAATTTCCCAGTCTACGAGAGAGCAACGAATGCAAATAATTATAAATACATATCGAAAATTCCATAAAGAAAGAAAATTCAACGTAATATCGCTCGATCGTACGGTCGGCCGTCACAGCGTCGGCGAACCGCAGCAGTCGCCACTCGTATCAATGCACGCCAGAGAGCGAGCGAGAGATCGACAGTACGAGCTATGATAAATGGTGCTGCTCGCTTTACCCTCCCCGACGCCGCTCGGTTTTCCCTGCAAGGCGTCGTTCTCTCTTTCTCTTCGCGTGCGCTCGGTTCCTCGCGCCGATTCTCGTGTGTATGTACGGATCCACTACCCCTGCTGAGCCATGCGAGAGAGACAGAGAGAGAGAGAGAGAAGGAGAGCCGGAATAACAGAGAAAGTGAGGAGAGAAGACGGCTTGAAAAGGGCTGCGCTGCTGCTGCTGCTGCTGCTGCTGCTACGAAACTGTACTTTTAGCAACTGTAAACTGTTAGCTTGCAATCAGTTTTCTGTCAATGCAGTAATTGTGAAAAAGTCAATGCTTTAGTTAAACGGTTTTCAATTATTTTAATAGTTTTACATTCATACATTTCTGAAATTGCATTGAAAAATTTGTTAACGTAACTCTTACTTAAGTATGTGCTGAACGTAAGGTCCCGTTCAAAAGTTAGTTTTTCGACATGTGTTGGCTGTGAGTATTAGCAAACTATAATTATAAGAAATCTAAGTCTCGCGATTGATGACAAATGCTTAAGTACACATGATAAACTTTATTACACTTCAATTGACTGAGTAGAAAAAGCTTGGTGCTATTTTCTGTGATTTTTCGTTTTAGCACTAAAACGATAAATATTACAGATTCAAACAAAATAGTGCCAAACTCTTTCTTATCATGCAACTGAAGTGTAATAAAGTGCATCGTGTATATTTAAGTATTTGTCATCAATCGCGAGGCTTAGATTACTTAAAATTATTGTTTGCCAATAATTATCGCCAATTTGTATCGAAAAACTAACTTTGTAACTTGACTGTACAGCCCGAACATCCTTAACAATCATATACAAATAAAGTTAGGGAATAAGTTGTACAGAGCGAACAAAGATTGAATCACTATATGATAGTGAAAGCACGAGCAGCGATGCTAGCAAAACAGTTAAGTAACAGTAGTAGCAGCAGCGACGGCAATGTATCGTTAGTCGGAATGCTCTCGCTACCCAGATAAATGACGCGGTCGCCTCACATCTGACGTGAATGAAGTTGGGATAGCTCAACCAGCGCGCGTTCTGCACTTATATATACCTGAGTCTCGAAGCTGTAGAGATGCTCCGCTAGTGCGCAAAGTCGTCACAGTAAGCATGACACTAATGATCCGTCCAAGGCGGGCTTGCCTCTTAGGCTTAAACTCTATCGATGCATCGATTAATTATCCTGTATATTCAATTCGACAAACATGTAAATCTTTTAAACCTGTATTAGAAGCGTTTGCTTAGCTGATACGAGCGTTTAATCTTTGACGTGACTGAGATACGACCTTTGCTATTCGAACGTTTCGCTCCGGTGCTAAACTGCAAACGGAAGATTTGTTAACATCAGCAATCGATTATTGACCGTGTAATCTATAATCCGCAATCTGAATCCGAAAATTTAAATTATTGCGCTTATTTGATCGGGCATAAGAACGTTTCCCAGGACGTTTGAAGTAAGTGCAAACCGAGGTGAAAACCCGCTAAACATAAATAGGTAACTAACCAGTAAAGTGTTTAAACTGTAATCATTAAAACAATTCCGACAATTATTCAAAAGAAGTGAAGAACTCTATCGCTTTCGGATATAAAGCAATCAAAGGTTAGAAAAAAGAACGCCAGTGGCATTCTCAATGCGATTAGCGCGCGGCGAGAAAAAAAGCAACAGAATCTCAAAAGAGAGCAGCGGGCGAGCGAGAATGCGTCCAAATAGAAATTCAATTGATCTTGTCCAGTTCGTCCTGGGGCCATCTATCTTGGTCTTTTCGCCTTCCGTCCGCTTGCGCGCGTGTCTAGCCTTAGGACGACGATTTCCGCGCAGCCGCGATTCCATCCGTTGTGCGGCGCGTCGAAAAAAGGGGACAGCTGTCCGGCCGACCGCCAAACTGCCCATTAATTACCGCGGACCGCGAACACACATATACTCAGAGACAGACGTGCACACACCCGTGCGCATACATACTCGCCGATGCATGTGCTCTGCTCTGTCGCAGTCTTTTCGTCGCTCGTTCTCCTTCCCTCCGCTGCTTCGAGCACAAAAATGACTCTGTCAAACTCGAACAAGACAAACTCAATCCTTCGTCTCTTGGCTTGGGGATGGACAGGTTCGCTGTCGTCTTTTTATCAATTTGTCCCTTGACAGTTCATTAAGGTAATTAGGTAGTCGGAATAGTTCTTCTGATTGGATTCGGTGCTGGTGTTTAATTAGGTTGTAAAAGGAAAGGGTGCTTAGATTAACGTAATATAGTTCGAATGGGTTTGTTAGAGTACAATGTGTGTGTCCAACCGAGATCCACACACAGATGTGCAGTGTATTATAGTATGCTTATTGCTTACTTCGTATACTTATACTGTAGAGTATAAGTATATACTGTAGAATATAAGTATATAAGAAGTGTACAGAGTGTCGAAGAGGTGTATCGAATATAGAGTTTGTTTAGAGAGTCCCCACTTGTGCCTATGGGACCTGTAGATTAAGCTAATGTATGACTTCACTTGTAGTGGAGACGTCGAAGAGTTAAGACGAAGTTCTTTGTATGAAAAGTTAGTTTTATACTTTTACATTGTACTAAATTGTTTCACCTCGGACTCTGTTAATCAAAAAAAAAAGGTCGTGGGTCCAGGGAACGTTTACACTGCGCAAGGTGAAAAATTCTAAATATAATAAACGCTGAGCGAAAATCGGATTATTTGAAGTGTGCATGAGTGACTTTTTTTTAATTAAGAAAGTGCTTCTCTGAACACTGAATCTTTTTTGAGAAAAAATGCGGAACGTTGCGTACAAAAAGAAGCAAGGCATATCACAATTTTTCAAAGACACGTGGTAAGTGCAACTAAATAGCATAAAGTATAATTAAATTTTAATGCGCAATGATGAAATTCGAAGTAGTTTTGTTTAAAAGTATTAAAATTGATTATGTGAAAATAGTACTAAATTTAAGTTGTACAATCGAGTGTACAATGCAAAGTCCCAAATTGTTTAACAATGTTGAATGCACTATATAAAATTAAGTCAAGCTAAACGAAAAGAAGTGAATGAATATCATGAAATTTTTTAAATCTATGGTTAAATTTTAAAGTGATTGTTAAAACTTAATTCAAGCATTTAGAACAATGAGTAAGGTATTTGCAGAATATTCAGTTTGAATAAATTTTGAATAAAATTTTAACATTAAATTCATTGGCAGCTTGAAACAAAGAAATTGCGTAAACGCATTGCAGAGTTACAATGTAGATACATTGTACTTCTCGATAATTAAACTTGCTTACTTTCTTAGGCTTTGGTTCGATAAGCGAGATGCTTTTAAACTGAGCGAGAAGGCAGGAGAGAGACATCTTACGTCACGTTTTCTCGAGAAGTTAGTACGTGACTATTGACTATGTTTAGTCCACGTGCGAACAGAATGGATGATGTAAAATTCTGTGAACTATTTTTCAAGCTCACATAAGAAATTATAATTGTAGCATAACAAAGATGAACAGTAAATTTCAAAAAATGAAATATTTTTAAATCAAGATTGTTATTTAGATTGATTTACTTTAAATTTTTAGATCAAAACACAGTACTGGTTTTTTACAAATTATGTCTAAAAATTTTCCATTTTCTAAAAGTTTTTAAATATTGAATTGTTTTATACGATTTTTGTATCTTCGGTACACATTAAACTAATTAGGGTACAACTTTATTATCGAACTCTCACCTAAGTAATAGGGGACCTGTGCATAAATCTTAATGGTATGTTGGCTGGCAAATATTGTATTTTGTCCATTAAAAAAGTGGATTCAGCAAGCAGATAAGCACCGGAAAAGACAAAGGCTCTCAACGAGCCCTCGCTGGCCCATAATTTGATGGAGAGCGAAGACCGAGTCTCAGGATCCTGAAACGACTCGATAAGGGTCTCGAGCTTTTTCCGCCCTATGGGCCTTCCCATCTCTTGCACACTTCGTGCATGCGAGACTCGTCGAGTTGCTTTTCTCTGGTGCGTCAAGCATAACGATATTCTTCGCGCAAGATTCCATCGGACGAAAAAACGTGCATGTAGTTTCTGCTGTGCTTCGTGATTCTCATTTTTTGCAGAATATTTTATGCTTTTTTGCGGCAGTCATTTAATGCATAAACTTCTTACTTGTATAATGAATAACCTGACTTTCAAAGCAATTACGTAATTAGTACTTCAATACATGTTATATGGTGCAGTCCGAGAAGTCCGTGCATAACTTCACAATTTGTCATTTCTGTTTATGGATATTTTAATTGAATCCGTTTCTGTCCAATTTAAATAAATTGTATACAATTAAATACGTGATTTTAAATTCAAATATAGTAAAGTATGCCACGTTGCAGTTTCGAAGTTACATTTCCATGAAGTTTTCACATAAAATTTTTAAAAGCATAAATGTAAATGCGTTTAATTGATGCATCGACGTCAATCCGAGCGTCAATCATGTTTCCGCGTGTACGTGCGAAAGATTGTCGTCCAATACTTTGCATATTCGAACAGGATTTTTAAATATGACATCAAATCTGCAATCTCGTAGAATTTTATAATACACTGAGTAATAAACTTTGTATATTTTTAATAAAAATCTTAAAATTAAAAATTAACAACAAGTTGCAAGTGTACTTCAATCCCGAAACACAACGCAAAGTAATACGCAACTAATAATTAAAACAGTATAATCATCCTTGCATTTCGAACGGCTGCGACAGAACGAATGAATCGCGTACGGTGCAGCCGCGCAGAGCCTAATGCGTCGCTGATGAAGTGGCAATGCGTCCCAAAGATAGGATGCGCTCGCAATTTCGCATGGAACCTCGTTTCTTAGAGCTAGAGCGAGTAGAAGGAAAATTATACACGTATGCAATATGCGCGCGCGTGCATCTCGGGTCGCGACGGCGCTGCAGCGCGCGTCACGTGCCGCCGCGATAAATCGTCAATGCCCGACACATCCGAAAGTTTGTCTTGGACCCGGGCCCTCCGCCGATCTATAGCCTCGCTATAACCCACCGCACTCACAATGAACACCGGCGCGGCGAAACGGTCGTTTCAAGGCGTCCGTGATGTCGCGCGCGAAAAACACCGTCGGGATTATATGGGGCGCGTCGGCTCACGCACACGAGCGCGTATATATGCGCGCACGCACGGCACCTATACTTATAAGCCGAGCACGTAAGAGAGTATATAAGGCTATTGCACGCACTGTTTGCAGCAGCCCTCGCGTACTTCATTATTTGTTGCTTCCGCTCGTTGTGTGCGACTATTTTCAACGTTGCCGAATCCGCGCCCCCCCCCCCCTTGACTGGGAGTTTGGAGTAGGCTTCTTTATTTTGCCAACAGGAATGTCGGATCGCCTGCGAGCTGGATTTTTTTGTATTTCTTGGGGTATCGCTCTTCAAAAGCACCGAATTTTCAATGGGACATCCCAAGTAGTCTTTTCAAAGCTCGTCGCTGTATACTGGTATACTTGTGTATGTATACGTTATACAGCGATGTCGAGGGGAGGCCGAGAGGGAATCTCGCGCGTGGTGCTCGCGTAGGACGAAGAGTGTTTGAGTTATTAATACACGGGATGCGTTGACAAATTTTCGCGATATTTCGTGAGCGGCTTAAGGGTAGGCTCGTGGGCAAAGCGAGCGGAACTTTGGTCTTTAAAGTGCGACACCGCTCCTACTGCGAGTCCTACTGCTGCTGCTGCTTCTTTACGCAGTGTTGTGATTTATATACACATCGGATGCACGTGCTTTCTCGATTGTTAAAAATATAACGCCGGCCTCGTGCATCGACTCTGTATCAAAGGGATCCCGCGACCAGCTGATGTTTCACTTTCTTGAGCGGATAATTGCCGAGGATTTATAAACGACTATATCTCTTGGAGAAATCACAAGGAAAGCTCTGCCCCTTGACATTTTTTTCTATGTAATTTCCATTGATTAAACGTGGCGATGAGCAAAGCCAAGTTACCGCGGGATAAAAAGAGGAAAAATTAGCCGTCTCGTTAACGCGCAAATCCCACAAGTTGAATTTGTCGAGCATGCTGCGCATTTCCGCCCCAAGAATGCAGACATTCGCGACCGATCCACTCGAGATATCGAAGCTGATGAAGCACCGCGAGACACGTTAAATATTGCCCGTCACCTAAAATCCGAAGCTTTTACGCGGCTCACTCATTAGCCTGCGGATTAATATGATCCGGCGCTCTCTCTCTCTCTCTCTCTCTCTCTCTCTCTCTCTCTCTCTCTCTCTCTTCACTCGACAAATGTCGCTACGCGACATATGCGGCCACTTTATATGCGTAATATACACGCGTGTATATTATGCACGCTACGCAGTCGTCGCCGCATGATTTTCCTCTATGCTACGTATGATAGTCTTGTGAGGCTCGCTCGCCGAGCGCGTCTTTATTTATAGAGACGGGCGCGCGATGGATCTGGCTGTGCGCGACCCGGTTACGAAAATATATAAATGGGATTTTTCGGACTTGATGAATTAGGGGGGATACACGTACACACGCACACACACACACACCCTCAGACAAGCGCGCTCACACGCACGCAGGGCGCTCGCATATGTTTAAACAGTAAGAATGGATACATCGATTTCGCTTGTTTAGACGTGGGATTCTTAAATAAGGTGCGGCTTTCGTGAACTCGGCCGAACGATGATACACTCGGGCTTTAAATAAATCATTTCGTTTTTCATTCGGCTATGATGCTGTTGGAATTTTGTTGGGCTCTAATTTCTTGTTCCACACTTTTTCGTCTTAACGATCCGCCGAAAAAAATAATCATCGAACTATCAAGGTCAAAATTCCGCTAAACCCCGCACTGATATAGAAAGTGAGGACACGGAGAGTTAATGGCGCGCACATTATTCTGATAAATCGCCGTGCTCAGTGTCAAACCTTGACAGGAGTCGACGCTAGCGTTCTCTGCAGCCGTATCTGTAACTGCACCACAAAGGTTTTGACATTAAGATCCATTAGAAAAGCATCTTACTTTAGAAAAAGCTCGAGAAGAAATCTGGATATGGGAAAGAATTCATGCTTGTTTTTTTTTCCTTACAATCAGATCTACTATACGTCATGTAGATACATAATATCTGTAGAGAAAACTATCGGAAGAATAATATTTTTAATTTTTAGCTCATATAGTGAAAAATTAATAATTCATTGGTCTCATTTCGATGTGCCCATTGGATCAATTATTTTTGTTTACTTATCCAAAAAAAGTTTGATTCCAAGACCAAAAGTATAAAGACATTAATTATATGGCACAGAAATTGATGGAGACAAGCTAAGATTTAATTAATATTTTATGATCTACGACCTCTTCACATAAGTATTTTAACAATAAATTGTAATCTATAGATAATACCTATGGACATTTAAAGCACTGAACCTTTACAGAAAAGTTACTTGCAATTCGTCTCTGAGCGTATTATTCATTTTTTTAAATCTAATATTTTTTAAAATGATTCAATTCTTTAAAGCACTGATTTGTTTTTATTTTCATTTTTCACAAAGGAAACGTGAACAAAAAGGAAAACACATTGTTTAAATTATTCTGTATTTTTATTTATTGTTAAATGTACAGGTTTTGTTTAAATAATTGTTTATATATACAAGGTTTTACTCCATAACATTAATAAAGAATAACTGATGCTGCTCCGGGTATAACTAAATTTGATGTGTCAACTGTCGATCCAACAGCTAATCCTGACCCAAGACTAGCTACTTGTATTGTTAACTTCTTATCAGTATTCAAGCCCGTTTTCGCATCGATTGTCACAGGCTTGTCGTCAAAATTAATGAGAAGTACAATCGTTGGATTCCCCGGTAATCTCCGAACTACGGCCAAAACTTTTTCAGAAACAATTGAAATTTCGACATTACCACTTTTTAAAGTCAGTGATGTATTCTTTAGTTTTGTCAAAGCTTGGAAAATCTTGTAGACGGATGTATCAGCTGTCTGTTGAGCAGCTAAATTAAGAGTTTTATAATTAGGATTAACAGGCAACCAAGTTTTTGTTCCCTTCGAGAAACCTGCATTAGTAGTGTCATCCCATTGGTAAGGAGTCCTTTCGGGGTCTCTTGAGAGTAATTCGTAATTCTTTGGTCCTAGTTGGCATCCAGCTGGGTCTTGCGTTTCCTCGTAAGTAAAGTGTCTGTCAACCATACCGATTTCGTCTCCGTTATAAACAACTGTAATTCCTGGTAAGACTATAGCAAGAAAAGTTATCTGATTAGCTCTATGTGAACCGTATCTTGTAGCTATCCGATGGTTGTCATGATTTCCCAAAACCCAATTGCTTATTGCATTTTTAGGCATCGCATCTAAATATGTATGTATTACTGTTTGGAAGTCAGTAGCCGTCGAAGTCATGTTTAACTTGTCAATGAATAAGAAGTTAAAAGGATTTACTCCTGCAGTGTAATATTCCATTTCCTTTGAAACATTTGAATACACCTCTACAATCATAAATTTACCGTCTGTTTTGTGTTTCACAACATAATTATCCAATAGAGATGACCATGACTTGGCAACCGTGTAACACTCTTGTAAGTCCGTAGTATAAATGTGATCAAAGTGATTGTAGACAATGCCAGATTTATCAGTATTTTTTGCAGGTTCATCACGTAATTGCGTATCTTCAAACAGGTGATAGATTACATCTACTCGAAAACCGTCAACTCCATGATCCATCCAAAATGTCAAAGCGTCCTCCATTTCTTGTCTCAAGTTTGAGCTACGGTAGTTTAAATCAGGTTGTGCAGCAAGGAAAGCATGGTAATAATATTGTTGACGTTTTTCGTTCCACTCCCAGGCATCACCACCAAAATGAGACACCCAGTTATTAGGTGGTATTCTCTCTCCTTTAGGCCCTTTCTTTGCATCTGCCCAAATATAATAGTCATCGTATGGCTGAATACGACTTTCACTCTTCTTGAACCACTCGTGCTGGTCTGAACTGTGATTAGGAACAAAATCTAGAATTACTTTCAGTCCCAATGATTTTGCTTTAGCAACAAGCCTGTCAAAATCCTGAAGAGTTCCATATTCTGGATTAATGTCAGTATAATTAGATATGTCGTATCCATAGTCTTTTTGCGGACTCGCATAGATTGGCGATAACCACAGAGCGTCGAAGCCAGCATCCTTTACGTGTTCTAATTTACTGGAAATTCCGTTAAGATCACCAATACCATCACCATTGTCGTCCTTGAAACTTCGCGGATAAATTTGGTAAATCACACTATCTTTCCACCAGTCAAGATCCTGTATACTTTCCTTGAGATTGATATGAAGTGCCGAAGCACCAACAGCTACAAGCCCAAAACTTAGTAAGAGTATCGCCTTCATGATTCGAACAACTGCACTCGAAGTATGACATTGTCGGTTTACACGACTCATATTTATATGAAAAATAATAACGCTATTCAAAATTTTATCTTTATAGCGGTATAATCTGGTTGTCTTTTTGAAAAGGAAGTAATTGTAAAACTTTTAACAATCATTCTGTTTAAAATCAAATTAACGCGAAACGTAATAAATGACATACTTATGCTCGAACTTATGCTTGTAAAAAACCACTCTTTTCTATAGTAGCAGTACAGCAATAAAAAAGTGTCTGCAACTGTAAATTTACGACTCGACGTTAGATTGACAACCAGGATTATGCGATAGCGCGAGAAAGAGCCTGACTACGGGGAGAGATTGAGGAAACTTAAAACTTTGCACAATTATACCGAGTAAATAGAAAAGCAAAAATGTTTGTAGAATATTAAATGTATTATTACTTATGCACACACTGAGATTATGAAGCGAATTGAGGAAACTTCAAACTTTGTACGATTTCACTGGATAATTAGAAAAGTAAAAATGTTTGTAGAATATTAAATGTATTATTACTTACGCACACACTGAGATTATGAAGCGCGTGCTCGAGATTATAAAGTGCGTGAGTAGCGCAATAAAACTTATATAATGTAGGTACATCATAAAGACATACTATTTAAATCACTATTAGAAATCCATAGGTTGATAGTATAATCGTATTAATAACGCGCACGCTCTCGAAATAGCTCGTCTAAAGATGATCAATCGTTTCGTCATTTATCTAATTATCGTTTGTTCAAATGTAAGCTGTCCCAATTCTCTGTGCAAGTTTCCACGAACGCACACTATTAAAGCCTCGGAATGGTTATGCAGCGTCGCGTAAACAAACTCGCGAGCTGAATATAATCGATTGCATTTTTATTGATCGATCGCAGCTGATTGACTGCGCGCAGCCATGGGAGAAGATAAAGCTCTTCTCTTTCAGACTGCACAGTCTGAAAGAAAAGATAGATTCACAGGTTCATTGGCATTTATTCGCGAATTGCGTACGTGGACCCCTCTTTCTCTCGATGCATACAATGTGGCATAATATCACCACGTGCAGCGTGCAGATACGTTGAACTCTCACGCGCCTCTTTCTTCGGTTTATCTCGCTCAGAGCGCGAGCGCTTTGTCAGAGAAAAAACGCACCGTTACTGATATTCGCACGTCAGTCAATGCTGCTACAGAAATTAATGATTCGCGAGAGAGAGAAAGAAAGAGAGACAGAGGGAGGGAGGAAGAGAGAGAGAGAGAGAGAGAGAGAGAGAGAGAGAGAGAGAGAGAGAGAGAAGGAAAAAAAGGAAAGCGTGATTTCGTGGGGTATTTATGTGCGTTATTCTGCGTTCGAGTGAGGTCTTATTTAGAAAATTAGAGATTGATATCGATGACGGTCTGTCCGTCAAAATCACTAGGATGTTACTTTATTGTTTTGTTCGATAAATTTTGATTACGAATAGTTTACTTTACGTTCAGATAAGTGTGGCACGAGTCTCAGAATTGGATTATCGAGAGGAGATCACAAGCAGTCGTTGAATTAAATTTATTGATCCTCTATTCAGAAAAACGTCGCAAAATTTATAATTCGCACAATAACGAGAATATTCAAAGCTAAACTTCATTTTTCATAAAAACGCTCTAAAAAAGCGCTTACGACCGGAAATCAATGTTTGATAATTTAATCACTCAGTCGACGTCAAAGCCTGCATATCTTGCTCAAATGATAAAATAGTAATTAACATTTTTTTTAAAAACGTTAACAAACGACCCTCACACTCGGGAACAATATACCATCGGCTAATTAGATTAAACAGCGTATTCTCGTATCGCAGGAACAAACATACGTAAAGCAAACTCAACGAGGCGTACAAAAAATTTTGATTGACAATAGCCCACTATGTATTTGATTATACGTATGTGTGTGTGTGTGCGTGTGCGAGAGGAAGACGAGTGTATGTGGTATACTGTAAGTTATCGGCGTGTAATCTAGCGTAATAAAGTAACACGAATCTCGACTTGTTAGCCGAATGGCCTCTGATTACGCTTCGTTAGCGGGCCCGTCGGCGCGCGGAAAGTCTTCGCAGCCCGAAGCCATGGAAATCCGCGATTCAAGTGCGGAGGGGCTGACGAGCCGCGACGATAATGCCATTATATATATCCGCGGCTGGTTTAATGCGCGCCTCTTTATACCCGGCCTAATTAATGACTGCGATATTAGCGGTAATTGTAATGACTTGGAATTACAGCCATCGTGCGCTTCGACGCCTCCCGGGGATCTTGAGATTTCTCTCCCTCTCTCTCTCTCTCTCGTCATCCAGGAACTTGGCCACGAGGTTTCCTTCTGCCGCTGCTGCTGCTGCTGCTGCTCCTGCTGGAGCCACCTTTCGCCGAGATCGTCCCGTGACTAATTAATAGATCGAGCAAGTAGATATTTTTTTATCGACCTATCCTTGAGGGTAAATGAGGCGTCGCGTGTTAAGCAGCCTTTCACGACGCTGCTTCATTGTTTACGAGCTTTATTGAAAATTTTAATTGGAGCATCGCGCTTATTTTATTAATCTTCTCCCCGCGCGGCGCGCGAACGAAATTAAATCCGCTATCGCATAAGCGGCGGCTGAACGGCATTATTTTTAATGCACGCATCGCGGAATCGCTTCTCGGCGGATATATTCGAGCGCTTTCTGGCAGAACTTTTATTGACTTTGGCAGATAATGAAATTTCGTTGCGATTTCGGTAACACTAAAATTACATCTGTTCAAGGCTCGGATATGCAATGACTTATTTACCCCAGCGCGTCGCGCTAGCTCGCCTACAAATCATTCTATCTCGAAATAGCGCGCGCTCGCTCGGAGCGCGAAACAAAAAAAAAATAATAATTTTAGCTCTCGCAAAGTATTTGTCGAAAGGAGCCAGCCAGCCAGCCAGCCAACGTCTCTATACATCGAGATCCGCGCGCCGCTTGACAAAACGCCTCAAGAAGCCACAGAGCCGATCCGCGATCGCGCAGTCGTTCTATTATTTCGTCAAACTGACTGTGTATAATACAGCTCGTAATAAGCGAGGCCCTCGCTGCGATGCTGCAGTCGGTCGGCGAATGTCGGCAGGCGCTCGCGCAAGTGTCGCGCGCGTTATAAGTTATGAGAGACCATAAGCCGGCCGCGTCCCGCAGTAGCGTCGGTAATTCACCGAGTCCGCCCAAGTGGCGGCGCTACTAGCCGCAAGATAGACACAAAGGAGCTCTGACTTTGGCCGAAGATAGACGGAGAGGGAAGAAGAGAGCTTAGGGGGTTGAAAACGACGCCTAAACGACGGCCATCTGTCGGCCGGGCCACGAAACTCCGCTGTCAGCGGGTGCAGAGAGCTGCTCGGCTGGTCGATAACTCCGAGCCGTGGACAGGCGTGTATCGGTTGGTGGTTAATGCTCACCGCGGGCAAAGAATTTTTGCCTTTCGCGGAGGCTTGATCAATATTTTCTTTTATTGGCGGGAATATTGGCTTTTGCTCGGTTTTTTTTATTGACTTCACTTTGACATTGTTTTTTTTTTGCAAGAGCCGTTTTGAGAAAAGGCATTGTTTAGTTTGATTGCGTAAACGAATGTGGGCGAACGGCAACTTTTTTTGCTGTATTCTTTCGGAAAAACATTTTTCAATCAGAAAATTGGCATTTTGAAGCAAATATATCGGTTTCAAGCAGTGCGACTGTAATTTCCCTTTTTTATGAAAGTATATCTGTCATTTATTTATTACAAATTTCTCGATTAGATTCGAAAGCGTCGAAAAGAATAAGTGTTGACATATTTTTTGAATCATGAGATCCGATATATTAGTGTACGTGTGCTACGCTCGCAATAAAACATCTCTTACAAAATTAATGAACCAGGAGCACAACCATATCCGTAAAGTTTTCTCATTACTTTTTAAAAGCCGATCAATATCCAACTGTACGGACTCATAAAAATCCACTTTTTCAGCCTGCAAATTAATGAACAATCTCCTCCTATACAAACCCGCAGACATCGATCTGCCCGCAAACATATTAATAAAAAAAAAACGTCCCATATCGACAGACACGATGCAGCAGCAGCAGCAGCAGCAGAAGCAGCAGCTGCAGGAACACCTTCCGCGTAAACAAAGAAGATCAGCAGCAGCGATGGATGGCAGCAAGCACGATTTTTCATTCTATAAACGTAGGCAGCAGCAGCAGCAGCAGTAGCGGTGGCTCTATATACACGTAGGGGCTCCGATTATTTATGAGATCGCGGGCAATCGATTTCGCGGCGCGGAGTATAGCCGAGCAAATTAGTCGAGCGTCACCACCACCACCGCAGCCATATCTCCGCGTTAAAATAATCGCGCCTCGTTGGATTAATGGCCGATCATAATTAGGGAAATTTCCGCATCTTTTCTCCGCCGTGAGCGAGCGCAACGCGCTATAATGGGGTACATCTCTTAGAGGAGGAGGGAGTGGGGAAGGGGGGAGCACGTGACATTTTCCAAGTTTCTTCGGTTAACGAGGCTCGATCGGTGCTAAGATTCCCTGCTGATTAGCGATAATATTTTTCTGAGGAATATAAGGGGGAAGGAGATATGTGCACGTCGTTCTGTTGGCATTAGTTCGAGTAGACGGTGGAATATAAAAATGTACTTGATCGTCTCGTTATTTGTAGTACAAACTGCAACTGAGGTTCAAGCAAAGTAGTCGTCTTGTTCATCACGCGCGCGTCCCGCGAAACGGAGCGATTTCGCTGCCAGCAAACACGAGCGAAAATAGTTTGTCGAGCAATGTTTACTTAAAGACACTATCTACACAGGAAGAACAGTTTTATTGGCGCCTCTTATTACAATATACAGTATGCGTATGCTGCATACACCACAGTTCGAAATCAGTTTTTCCCGAGGCTTTTCCCGCAGGGTTTTCCCGCTGAGCTGGCAATGCCGGCTCCTTCGAAATATTCCATCGTCAGCTACTGTACCGCTCCAGCGCCGAAACGGCTCATCCTCTCGTACATCCTGCAAAAAATTTACAATTATAAGTTAGAGAAATCGTACGCTCTCGCAATTATGCGCGTCGATCGTTATTCTTCGCGCTATGGCCATTATTTCTGTAACAAAGCAACGCGAGAGCCGCGGCTAAATGACGTATGACACCCACACACACACACACACACACACACACCGGGCGCCGCTTCCTCGTCCGCTGCAGCCGTGAAATCAGAAGCAGAGTTTCCAAAGATTCGCTCCACTTCAAAGCTCGCTTTCCGCTTTAAGACGCGCGCGCGCAAAGCTGCGGGCAAAAGAAAGGCCGCGGCGCGGAGAGGAATAAAGAGAGAAAGGCGAGGGAAACGAAGGAAGGTTGTAAAGGACGGGGAAAAAGGAAAATGAAGGAAGAGCGAAAGCGAGATGTCTGCCAGTGCAGTTTCTCCTGATGGTTTAGAAAGTTGGAAGAAGATTAGGGTGAAGCAATTAGCTGCGGCCGCGCGGAAGAAGGGCGCGCGTCTTAATGGGCTGCGATTAGAAAAGCGAGGCGCTTGGGAGCCGTGTAGCCGCGCAACCTCCCCCAAAACCTGCGGAGGAATCGCTTTTCGCGCCTTTCGTATGCCGGGCTCTCGTCGACGCCGCGGTTAATCTCGGATGCCGCCGTCGGGCCGAAAGTTTGAAAACAACGGCGACTTTTGATCGATAGCGCGCCGACCGGCGTGTGTGTGTGCATCGCCGCGAGATGTCTGTCCGTACGGACAGCAGCTTTCACCGGGGCTAACGCGAGAAAAATCACTGCTGCGGCCGTAACGATGCTTATTTATCAATAAAATTAGCAATTTCCATGCGAAACTAGACTCGCCGCCGGAATGCATATAGCCCCCGCGGAGAGTCGAATAAAAATAAAAATGCGAAAAAAAAGCAAAGCAAAACAAAGATATTGTCGCGGACGAATCTCGGGCGCGTAATTCGTCGGCGGTGGCGGCGAGGGAGGGGTGCAGCGCGCGCGCGCGGCAGCGGAAATTACACGAGCATCGGCAATAAGCGGATACGAGGAGCAGCGGGACCATCAGCGGTAGCGCAGAGCTCATCGCCGAGCGATCACCATCTCATCGTCCTCCGGCGCGAGTGCCGGCCCTGGACTATTACAAACGCGCCCCCGCGCGCACCAGCAGCGCACTCGGCTCTTTCGCGATTTCCGCGTGCGCGCGGGCTCTATCAGCATATTCGAGCGCTTAGCACCTACTTCCCAGGAGTGCGATACCGACCCGTAACTCATTTGAATTACACATTTCGAGCGGCTCCCCCCCCCCCTTTCTCGTCTCTCTCTCTCTCTCTCTCCCTGTGTGTGTGACCTGCTCGCGAGCTTTTGGTTATACGGATGAGTGCTTGCATGGGATTGCGGCTGCGGAGATCGATTGTGGAGTATGCGCTATAATGGATATTCCGGATTTTGCCGGGGGTTTCCGTAGATTGCCATTATTTTTTGTTGGCTCGACTCTGGCTGCGGTCTGCCGGTCGCACACTATGCGCGTAAGGAGAATGCGGAAAAGATAAAAATTAACGAGCTCGAAAATACAGCTGCGGCGAGCGGATATTATTTAGTCATTATAAAGTGCCAGCTTTCAACCCTGCTTTGCCACTCTCTCGAGTTGAGATCCCGGCGATGAGATATGGCGGGCACATTATCACCTGATTACGTTATCACTTCCCATCAGTTAGTCGGCTGCCGTTGCCGCCGCCGCCACCGCCGACTCATCGTTTATCACGCTCGTCTTTGGAATCGTCGCGCCGCATAGTGTTATAATAAACGTCCGAGCAATGCAGACCTGCTATCGAAACGTCATCGCTTCCGTCGCTTTTCCAAACTTTGGAAAATCTTTAATTCCAAGCCGTTGCGCCTCTACGCTATTAAGCGGATTATAATCCACGAACCGACGTTATACTTCTAAATCCAGCGGTGTGCAGTCTAATATATTCCGCGATTTGTTTGCCGAATTCGCAAGGCGCGCGCGACAGAGTTGAGAAATTAGTTTCATAATCTCGCGCGACGCGTTTTCCGCACGTCCCCGAGTGTAGAGTATATAGCGAGCGCGGCGCTTCGCGGAAGACGCATATGCCGAGACTGATGAAAGTAATGCGTTGCAGCGCGCGGCGCGCGTTCCCGTCAAAATTTGCGCGAAAATAGGAATGGCGATACGAAATTAGAGTGCAATCTTCGAGATCGAGCTTTCGATTAGTTTTCCTCCTTCCCCCGCGCGCGACTACAGATAATTCGCTCTCGACACGCGAAGCTCTCCTCTCGAATCTCCCTTTCACTATAAAGACATTGTTCGCGAGCCCGGATCGACGAATTCGCCCGCTTCGGCGAAGAAAAGAAAAAGAATATAACTGGTGGAAAACTCAGGCGCGCGTTGGGTGCGTATATACATTTTCGCGTGTATAGATAGCCGCGGCGCAGTACCGCAAGCTCGGGCGCGCGGTACGTTGCTCGCATTACAGGGGTTGTTGCGTCTCTCGTCTCTCTCTCTCTCTCTCTGTGTACACGCCGTCCGCAATATGTAACGCACTCCCGGAGTAATGCTACCGTCAAAGTCAGCGCCGCGCGCCGCGCACAGCGAAAATATGAGAGCAGCCGCCCTGCGTTGCCGCGTGGCCCCGGCTAATGCCGCCTCGTTTATTATGCTTACATTATTACGGGATTATTAGTCTTCTCGCTCGGCGTTTCTCTTCCGAAAACTTTGCGCGGCCGCTGTTTTGACTTCCAAGCTCCTCGCTCGTTTATTTTTAAACAAAGGATCGGCTCTGCACACGCGCGCGCGCGCGCACAGAATCGTTTCAATTATAATTCAATGTTGAGCCGCGCGACAAATGACAGTGGGGAAATTACAAAGAAACGAGAGCGCGTGTGTAAGGAGGAGGCGAGAGAGAGAGAGAGAGAGAGAGAGAGAGTCTGTATATAAGCGAGGAAAAATGTATAGCAGCAGCAGCAGCGGCGGCGGCGGCGCTTGATTTATTCGGTGCAAGGTACGTACAAACGCGATGGTTTTCGCAATTGATGGAGACGGATGTATTTTGATGATGCTCGCGGTAACACGTGTTTATGAATTAGTCTACGCGGCGGCGCGGCGCAGAGCAGCGCGCGAATTTTATTTTGCCCTCGCAGAGCGGAATTCCAACGTTTATTAATGAGCTTATTAGAAGGATATATACGGCGGACGATGCGTTTCGTTGGGTTTGATTAACGCGTCCCACCACAAATACAAATGTTTGTTTAAGTATAATGCGCTCGCCGCCCAGCGTAACAAGAGTCTCTTTTTATTTCCCCGCGCGCGCGCGCGTGTATATATATTTGTATATTGTGCAACAAACGAAAACTCGTGCTTTTACCGTTAGCCGCTAAGCCTCCAATGACATCCATCTCCCGCTGCATCGAGAGACGGTTATATCGCGATGGTCTGCGACCGAAAGGTAAATACTAAACACTTAAGCAACGAAAATAGCCGTATAAATCAATCCTCGGGAACTTCCTCGATCGTCGCCCGGAGGACCGAGTCTCTGCAGAGACTTTGCCGCGGAAAAAGCTCGCGCGCAGGACCAAAGACAGCTGCGGCGGCTGCTGCCCGGCATAGAGTCGCGCGCTATATACGACCAAGTCTCACGAGAGGTCCCTCTCTCTCTCTCTCTCTCTCTCGCTCTGACGTAACCCCACAAGATAAAGGTCACTCACGTTAGCGAGGGATATGAAACTCTTTCGGAGTCATCGTGCCTGTCCCGAGGGCTCGATCGATCAGCCCTCTCGTTATCCCTTTTCGCGCATGCCGCGAAATCATCGCGGGTGATAAGTGATAATGGGGGATAGGCGTTCGCCGGGCCTTGCGCGGAAAATAATAAGGTGAGAAGTCACGACAATGCCGGCCGACGGGGACAAATACGTAGACGAAAGATCCGCCGGTGATAAGGAGCTGTGGAAGCTGGAAATGAGAGCGAAGATATAGAGGTGAAAGCCCGCTGCGTGCGCGCGTATATACGTACACGTATATATATATGTACTGCAGTATATGTGTGTGTGTGTGTATGCAGACGATGAGATGGAAAAAAAAGGTCGAGAAGAAAACTCGAGTGAGAGAGAAGAGAGGGGCTGCAGGCTTGGAGGAACAAGCGTAACGAGAGGAAGAAACGTCGGATAAGGAAAAAAAAAAGAAGGAATAAAAGAGAAAGAGCGTGGTTTAGGTAGCTGTGCCGTGCTGTTCCGTTGGAAACGGGGAGCGCCGCCGCCGCCGCCGCCGCCCTGTGTTTGTGCTCTCGCCGGGGAGCACAAAGAGAAATGGCGTGGTATTTATCAGTGCTCTCCTTCTTCTCCCGGGCTTCTCTTTCGCGTCCCTTCCACCGATTTCGCATCCAAATCCATTCGCTTGCCAGTTGATTCCCCCCGGCGTGTGTAGGTATATATCCCTCTCCTCCTCTCTCTCTCTCTATACATATGTGCGCGTTGCCCTTTTGCGAGCGAGCGCCTCTCGTACACACGCACATACACACGTATATACATTATACATAATATATATATAGCTTATAAATCCTCGCTCTGCTCGCGGAGACTTTGACAGCTGTCTAACTCGCGCCAGCTATTTACTTGCGCGGAAGCTCGCAAGACGCGCTGCGCTGCAGCTGCGCAGCGCACTCGACTCGCTGTAAGTGCCCGCGGAAAGTTCCGCGCGCATAAGATAGAGAGAGAGCCGCAGTAGTTACGCCCGGGATTGGCAAGACGCTCCAGCTTACATCTCGTGTGTGCACTTCAAAATCTCGTGCTCTCGCGCGCGACGATCGTCTGCATCGTAATTCTTGTTTTTTTTTATTCGCTCGAGCCTGAGGATTTCTTTTTTATTATATCTCCTCCGAGCGCCGCGCGGCTTCGGCCGCTTGTACAAACAGACGCGTACGTTCCGTTGGCTCATCGCTTAAAGAATGTTATATTATGCCTGCCGTATATACGTTCGAGCGCGTAATGATAACGTTCGAGAGTTATTCTCCGGCGATTTTTCACGTTTTCCATCGGGCAACTGAAGAAGTTGTCTCGTCGGACGCTCGATTAATTGCGGGTAGCGAGCTAGACGATGAATTTTCCGGGCGATTTTTCAAGACGAATGCTGACCCGATTCGAGAGCCATGCGCGCGCGCGGAGAAAGTTATTTATCGTCCAAAGCCCGCAGCGCGTCCGAGCAAGAATAATACACTGGCTGGGTCGCGGGGTGTGCGTTGCATTCGTTTAAAAATAAAGAAGCCGCCGCTTGTAATCGCGTAAATATCGTGCGTATCCCTCCCGATTGACGAGGCGCAGCTTACGCAATTCGAATTAAATCGCGCGCGCGCGAGCGCGTGTGTAGATTCAAAGACTCGTGAAACAAGATTTTTCCCAACCACCTCTAGGGCAGCTCTCGCAAATGAAGCCGAGTCTCTCTCTCGCTCTCTCTCTCTCTTTCTCTCTCTCTCTCTCGCTATCAACGAAATTAATAGTTCGCGAAGGCTACACGCGATGGCCGCAGACCACGTTCTTAATTATTTCAAAAGAAACCATCGCGCAGAGCTCACCGCAAAACTCCTTTCTCAGAATCTCAGCTGCACGGAAATTCATATAAATTTCTCTTCCCTCCGCAGAGCTCACCGCAAAGTTAATCCTAATACCTCAGCTCTCCAGCGGGAGAGCGGGAGAGAGAGAGAGAGAGAGAAAAAAAAAGAATCGCTCGCCAGCCAATTCCGGGGCGCACGGGGCTACAACGGCTATACGCGGCGTAAAAAGAAACCGAGAGCGGTATCCGCGCGTGATTGGCATGTCCAATTTTCATTCCGAGATCCTTCGGAGACAAGCCGCTGCTGCTGCGCATAGGAGGCGAGAGCGAGCGCCCGCGCAATTAAGGCTGCTCTCGCGCGCGGGGCTTATTAAGGAGAAGAGTTTACCTCTCTTTCTCTCTGCTGCTGCTGCTGCTGCTGCTGCTGCTGCTGACGATCGTACAAATGGCGCGAGATCTTTTCGGAAATTAATGCGACTCGCCGCTCTGCTGTATACCGCCGCTAATGGATTTTGGGTGGAGCCGCGCGCTAACCAATCGTCTCGGCGCGTTACATGCAGTGAAAGTCCGACACCCACGACGCGGCCGCTGCACAATGTGTCTTATGCGCTCAAAGAGCTCTCGGCGTGATGCGATGCTCCGCCGGCTTCTGCAGAACTCGGAGCTCGTGATCGAGCGAGCGAGAGGCGAGGGAGAGAGAGAGAGTCGAGCTCGTTAGTTGACCATCAAGGATAAGAATACACGCGGCTGCAGCGCAGCTCATTAGGGCTAAATGGAGTATCGGCTGCTGGTTAGATTGGACGGGCGGAAAGTATAATCCGCCGTTTCGGCGATTGCTTATGCTAATTTCTATATATATATACATCGGGATTCTCTCCGTGCGGACGCGCTGCACCGCACGCGTCAGCTGTTTACGGCTTTCGTTAGGCCCGCGGCGCTAACTGAATTTTAATTGCGCCGAAAAATAATTATCGGGCGATATAATACACACTGCCTCTTATCTGGAATCACTCGGCGCATAAGCCGTAGAAATGCGTTGGAGGCGCCTTGCTCTCTGTTTTTATTGCGTGTTTTTATTGCGTGTTTTTATTACGCGAACTTTATCGCTCGGATATCAAATATTTACGCCAACGCGCAATCTCGCGATCTGCCGCATTAAAGGCGTACGCGCGAATTTGCGCGAAAATTCTTCTCTGCCAAACAGCACGTATACATATGACATTGGCAATGTAACGACGCACTGCAGTGCGCGACGCGCGCATATATCGAATTTCAGAAAATAAATGCATTTTTTTAAGCTAGAGCTTGCGGACCAATGACACTTTTTTGTGTGAGCCAAAAGATGATAAATAATGCCAAGGAACACGGGAAATACAGAATAAAAAAATCGTAAACATTCGTATTTGTTATTGTTCCAGTATTTGTACGCATTAATTTTTCGCAAAAAACATTTAAAATGTCTCAGAAATATGCTTGCTAGTAACTTTTTCCGTGTTCCTCTGCATTTTTCACCATCTTTCGAGTTACAGAAAAAAGTCCCATCGGTCCGAAGCCTCTGGCTTTAGAAAAACTTTTTCGATTTCTAAGACCAAAGAAAAGTGCATCTATATTTTTTGAGATCCGACACACATGTACAAGGTACGTTCAATTAAAGCCGGATAATGGCATTTCGCGCGCGGCTCACTCCGGCTGAAAATCAATTCGTCAGTCCCAATGAGGCCCCATTGTTGCGCGCACTCGCTCGCGCCTGCAATTGCTCACGCGCCAGCACCGACACACTCGCAGAGTGATACGAACATACGTATAGCGAGAGAAGAGAGAGAGAGGGAGAGAGTCCGAGCCGTCCGTACAGAGGAGCAGCAGCAGCAGCAGCGAGCAACAACACAAAAGACGAAGCGTCCATGTCAGGCATTTAGTGGTTACATAGGCCTGCGCGACGTGTAGGTGTTCGGAGGTAGAGAGAGAGAGAGAGAGAGAGAGAGCCGAGCTAGTGCGTAGGTAAGCGCGTGGATTGAGACGTCAGGCGCCCGCGGCGCTTGATGAATGCGCTTGCATTCAGTGGAACGAAAAAGATTCTCTCTCTCTCTACTCCGCCTCGTTCTCTTGGCGCAAGCGCGCGCGGAGATCGCAATTTCATTGAACCGAAAGAGAGGACTCGGATCTATGCAGACTACTTCTTTGAAATTTATCTTGCCGCGCGCGCGGCCTTTTTCGATATAAAGTATGAATAATTTATGACGATTATATTGCTGAATGGATTTTCTATGAGGGAATCCCGGCTCGGGAATGTACTCTCTCGCTCTCGCGCGCGCGAGATATCGAAGGCGTATTTGCAATGGAAAATCGGAGCTACTATATAATAATCTGCGGATATTAATAATAACGCGTATACCAACTTATGGGGGCCGATTACTTCTAATCTAAAGAGCAGTAGCCGCGCGTACTATTTGTATATCGAGGAATATACGCGCGCGGGATATCTTAAATTGAAAGTTCCTTCGCAAACGCGTTTGTAGGGCCAAAGTCGAATTCTTCTTTTCGGGAATCAGAGGCGACGACGCGAGGGCTTCTATATGTATACGCGGCCATTAGTGAAATTTCAACTGCGACTAAATATATTCAATTATCGTCCGGTCGCTCGCCGTCAATTGACATTTGCATAATTAAGGGAAACCCGCTCTAGAGGCTGCTTCTATCGTGGGAAGGCAATTATTTAATCGTAAGCCGATGATCGGCCCTCTCTCTCACTCTGTCTCATACACAGGCGCGTGTACCCACGGAGTAAAACTCTTCGTCGTCGTCGTCGTCGGGTAGATTAAAGCGGACTTTTTCGAGTCGCTCCGCACAGAAAGCTCCTCGCGCGGAGATAGAACTAGTGAGAAAAAAGAAGGGAGAGAGAGAGAGAGAGGAGTAGGAAGAAGCAAAAGCGTATACGTCGCTGCCGTGGCGCGTACAAATTGCCCCCCTGTTTCCTTGCATTTGTCATTTCGGTATAGGGCAAGCGTTCTCTCTCTCTCTATCTTTCTCTCTCTCTCTCTCTCCATGTTCTTTCATTTCCCAAATAATTCCCGAACCCTCATTAATAACGTAACGCGCCGGCATGCAAGGATAGAGCGTCTCGCCGGGAAAAAGAGCGGCCAGGTAGCAACGGCACATTTGTCCGGTGCGAGAGAGTTTGCGCTGCTACGCCGCCTTCTCTTTTACTTCTTCTTCTTCTTCGTCTTCTTCTTCTTTATAAACTTGCATGTTGTCGTCGTCGTCGTCGTCGTCGTCGCTTCGACCTTGGAATTCTCTCAGGACGATCGATATTCTATCTATGGAGAGCAGCGTTCTCCAATTTGAATGCTGGCCGAGGAAATATTGCGGCGGATGCGCGGGAGACCTTCTGGGCTCGGATAATTAAGAGATTCTGGATAGTGTTGGGGTGGGGTGGGGCAAGGGTTTCTCCCGGGCAGCTGACAGCTGATGCTCCTTTTTCTGATCGTCGCCCGAATTGATGGATACGCGCGCTGAGAGTTGAGAAACTAATCTATGTGTTCTAGTCCCGTGAGAGGACGAGGCCGAAAGCTAATGTGCTTTTATTTCAGAGACGCGATCGCGTTTGACTCTCGAGAGGACTTGGGGTGATTGAGAGATGCCGGGGATTGTGAAAAATTGAGGCGTTACGGCTACAAATGAGCTTCGTTCGTTCCCGGCATTGATGTTTGTATTATCGATCACGCGATCGATGATCGAGTTATTTTACACCATATTATGTTGCTTTGTGTTAATACCGATGACGCGGTAAAGGTGTCTTAAAAATTTGTTTCGAGTCGATTTCAGTCAGAATACAGTGTGTTTGGAAAGTGTCTAAACAGGGAATGAAAATGAAATTTTTAGACAGTCGTCATTATTTTTTAGTTATTCACTGAAGTACAAAACATTTTTAAAAATTTATTGTTATAGAGTATTTTGAATCAAAAACTAAAAATTTATTTTCTACGGAGTAATGAGAACTTGAAAATTTTGATTCTGTTATATTTTTATGGGAACCTGATCCCTTTGCTTTATAGATTCATTGCACTTTAAATATAAATATAAAATATATAAATATAAAAAAAAGTTAATTTTAAATATGTCAATTTAATTCAGGCTATACTATACTATTCTTTTATAGAGTGACTTGCAAGAACGATAAATTTGAAGAAAGAGACTCGCCAATCCATTGCAGACAGCGATTTTGTCTCATGCTCTGTATTTCGAAAGCTAAACATCCGAGTGTTTTAATAAAACTAAAAACAACAGCAAAACGGTTTCACTTTATAATCAACCAGCAAGTAACCAACATGTATTTGACATATCCATCCGGTACAAGTAACTATTTATAAAAACAAACTTCTAATAACCCGAAGCAAATATCTTGGAAGCCCAGAAGGATATCTGTCATAAGCAGCGACCTCACTTTGTTCCTTTCAGTCCATTGGACACAAGACCCATCATCCGCATCCAAGCGGGGAATCAACATCCATCTAATTACGTTACAACAAAAAACCGCGTCTGATTCCCAAACGCTGTTTTTTTCTCCTCGCGCGAAATCAGCTCGAATCTCTCCCAACATCTGATCCCAATTCATCTCCGTCGTTACGCTCCTTTTGCTTTTGACATCGAAGGAAAAAAAAAGGCAGCCAACTAGTTCCCAAATCTCTCCCTCTCTCGCTCTAACCCGCAGTGCAGAGATCGAAATCTCATTTTCGCCTGAATTACGCAAGAGTCAAAAGCAACGTCCCGGCGCCAGCGCGCAGATCGTCTAAGAGAAAGACAGAGAGAGAGAGAGAGAGAGAGAGAGAGAGAGAGAGAAAGAAGGAGGGAGAATTGAAACGTCCCTTCCTCGCTCCCGCGGACAAGAGTCCGGGGAGAAGAAGCGGCTTCTGCGAAGGATGGATGTCTGTCACTCGGGACAACTCGCCATTTTGAATTCCTCCTGTGTACGGCGCCGCGGCGAGTTTGAGCCATCGTAGGCGGAGATGAGGGCTCCGCGCGCTCGAGAAATGGAAGACCGTAAGCCGCGACGAGAGAGGATGGATATATATACAGAGAGGCTGGAGAGGTAAATGCACCTGGACACGACGTGGTATGTGTCGGTATAAACGCGCGCGCGGCGCAAGGAGCGCCCGCGAGACTCCTCGTTTATCATTGAGCAGCTCATTAAGGCCGAATCTACCGCGCACGCACTCGCTCTGATCGTTCTGGATTACGCTTTATGCCGCGCGCGAGCGGCTACCGACTTTCTTCTTCTTATGCTCTTTGCTTATAAGACTCGCGCGCGCGATGCGCAACCCTTTTAACTGCGCGTTTCGCGTATATTTCGCGAGCGTGCTCTCGGTCCATTAGCCGCGTATCTACGGATTCCCCTCTCTCTCTCTCGGCCCTGACAAATAGCCGACACGGTATGTGAATTTAATTTTAATAGGAGAAAAAAGAGAGCACCTTATACACTCGGCCTCTAATATAATGAATCGCCGCTAATTTTTCCTCTTCCTTCTCTCTCGCTCCTTCGCGTAAGGCGAGCTCTCGCACACACGGCCGTCTCGGAAAAAACTCCGGCGAAATTCGCCGGGCTTCGGGATGCAGTATTATAGCCTCAACTACGGTACACAGCAGCAGCAGCAGCGTTCGGGCGGCGACGGTATAAGGAACTGCCGGCAAGCGCAATTGGATGGCATTTGTCGGGAGCGCGCGACTATGGCACCGGGGACTTCATCAATGTCCCGAAGTTTCTTTCGAGCTGCGCTTAGCTGCAGCTGGCTTCGCCTCTCCGCGGCGCTACTCGCTGTCCTGCAAGGCGCTGCGCTCTATATATATACGTATTCGCAGCGTCTGATCGTGGAACTGGATGGATTTATCGCCGCGGATGTTTCGAGTTCTTCCGGGAAAATTAGATTGTTCGACAATCGGGAGCGCGCGTCGAGATAAGCGCGCGAATTGTTCGGCTTGATTATATTCGTGAGTCGCTGCATGCGCCGCGCGTGCAGCCGGCAACTTTGCAGGGTTACGCGCGCGCGGAAAGGCTCGCCGGAGGAAATTACGATAATAATTCAGTAAGCGAGAGCGGAAAAATCAGCGAGAGCCCGAGCCAAGAGTGTGGAACCGTCTAAGGTTCGGGGGGAGGGGAGGGAGCGAGTGCGACTGTGTGTAAGCGCGCGACGAGCTCTATAGCGCGGGGGGGCTCTCCGACTCTGGGGACCGGGAGGAGCGCGCGAGAGGACTGAGAAATGTCGGCTACTTTTATTTTGCCGGCGGTTCGCCCTGCGTTAGCGATTTTTCCATCGCCGGAGCGTGATATTTCACCGGCAATCTAAGAGTCGCAAATGGAGTCCACAATGAGGCAGAAATGGCCTCCTGCACTGATGGCTCGGGCATTTGTCTTTTCGCTTTTCTGTTGCTCCCGCGCGCTATACACCGACTTTTTCGATTTAGCTCGCGCGCGCGCGCGCGACGCCGAGCGTAAAAATAGCGCATAAAAGAATCCATCCTTTCCCATCTGCGCGCAGCGCGTATACGTATAATGGCCCTGTTTTCGAGGCGGTCTCGCGATCCGAATCGGCGGCTAATTAAGCGCGGCAAGTTTTAAATTGAAAACTACAACGACGCGCGTAGTCCGGCGTGACGGACGGTGCGCTGCTCGCACGGAAATATAATCATTCCGCGCGCGCGCGCGAAAATCCAGCGGTCTCGCGGCCGTTTCTTGCCCCCGGGGCTTATTCCGCTGGACGGCCGCACTGAAGCATTGCGACGGCGAATCGACGTGCGTGGCTCATCGCTCAACTCGCCGCGGCATCAGCTGCGAAACGTCCGGCAAAAAGCTCGGCGCTTCGTAGCTGGAAAACCGCACGGCGAGCGTCAGTGGAGGAGAAAAGAGCGCACTATAGTAGAGGGAGAGAGAGAAGACCGATATACAGCGGCAGGAGCAGCAGCAGCAGCAGCAACAACAACAACAAGCGGCAAAGTTACTCTTCGTCGTGGATATATAGAATAGGTGGGGTCGTTATTAATCTGGTGTCGAGTTGAGCGCAAAGTTATATAGGAGCTCAGGAAATGAAACACGAGAAACCTCCCTGACTCTCCCGCTCTCTCTCTCTCTCCTCCCTCGCGAATCCATAGAGAGAGAAAGAGAGGAGTGGGACGACGTATACAACAGTAGTATAGAAACCCGAGGCACGCGGCCAAGGGACACGAGATCGCGCGCGCGCAACCCCTTTCAGTTCCACTCTTCTACACACGCACACACATGCACACATATTGCCGCGTACACGCGTCCGAGTGTAGGGCGAATGTATTACCGGAGCCGAGATGGAGATATAACGATCAGGGACATCTCTCTCAAGGGTCTTTCCTACATACGCGCGTGCATATACATTACGCGTGCGTGCACGCGCGTACATACACACACATACATATATGCACATTTCAAATTCGAGCGGCGAGCCGCGCGCGTTGTCGTCCGACGGCAGGCTGTTTTTCTTGGGCGCGGCTAACACGGTCCGAGGCGTGTACGCCGGCGTTGTAGCACTTAAAAATTTATATGCGCCGTCGCACATATCGCCCCATGAATTATTTATGCAACGGCGAGGCTTAATCCGAACTGCGGCGGCGGCCGGGCGAGCGAGCGATTAATCGAATCCTCCCCGCGCGCCGCCGCGCTCGCGATTTTTCGCTCCGCGCATCAGCGTATAATCGGAAAACTCGCCGCCGCGGTTCGAAAAGCCAATGCTATACCCGCCGCGAAATCGAAGAAACAGCGGACGGAGCTCTGCAGGCGGCAGGCGGCTCACGAAACGCAGAATTAATCAGCTTGACGAGGTGCGGGGGCACGCGAGGCTAATACTCGCGCGGCCACGGCCGGTCCCCGAGCGCGATTAAAATCCCATCACGAGCCCAGCGCGATGCACGAAATGTCCACGTTACGCGAGCAGCGCTGGAGAACGCGAGACGCAGATCCGAGAGTCACGCGAGTCTCCTGCGCGCTCTCTCCTAGATAATTCACGTATGTCGTATATATATACGATATACATAAACGCGAGTCCCCGCGGGATTGATCGATATGGACTCGCGTATATATATATACACAATCAGCGTGAGGGACGCTTGGATTTCGAAACTCGCGCCGCTATCGCATTCGTTCGCGACGAGAGAGAATTTTCACTCTTGCCGATGGGAGGGAAAAAAGAAATTTTTTTTCTCTCCTACACATCCAATCCCCGCCCGAATGAATTATCCCCCAACAAATGAGCCGCACGTGCTGGCGCGAGAGAAAACGAATAGCCCTTATCGCCGGATCTCCATAGCGCGCGCGCGAGTGTGTGCGCGGCAAGATTAAAACGAGGTTATGAAATAAGAGGGAACAAAGAGGGAAGCGAGAGGAGCAGAAATAAGTAGCGATCGGTCTTACGGGTAGTTTCCCGACTCGCGTGTAGTGCCGCGCGCGGTATCCCTTTTGTTCCTTCATTTTTTACGCACGAGCGAGGCTGCTGCCGCGATGCACGAGTGGAATCATCGAGAAAGAGAGAGAGAGAGAGAGAGATCATCGATTACTCTTTCTCTTCGCCGCTTTCCGCGGCTATCACGCGATGCTTATCTCCAGCGCGGCAGCTCCTCTTGTCCGAGAGACGCGCACGATATCTCCCTTTCCGAGCTTAGCTCTCTCACGCGCGCTTTCTTCCGGATAAGAGCGTCGAAGATCCTCCTGATGACTGCGTTGCGTGAGCTTCCCTTCGTACAAGATGAAGCGAGGCTATATGTACGCGAGTTATATATGCAGAGAGAGAGAGGGAGACAGAGAAGCC
Source organism: Philotrypesis tridentata (assembly GCA_018906965.1). NCBI lineage: Eukaryota > Metazoa > Arthropoda > Insecta > Hymenoptera > Pteromalidae > Philotrypesis > Philotrypesis tridentata. The sequence goes on from JACCIB010000005.1 coordinate 5,069,411, forward strand.
ATAGCCTGATGATCTTTCAACTTGACTCGACTTGTTATCCGCGTGTACTCTTATAGAATTTCCGCTTAAACTTTCATAGACCGAGAGAAATGACCGCTTGAGACGGCGAAAGAATAAGTAGTACTGTTTTAAAAATAAAATAATAATCTTGACTGGCTTGTCAAAAAGCAATCTGCTCGAACCGGAAGGAATGCATTTTTCATGCGGGATCCAGCTTTTTCTGAAACGCAATCATTTTTCCCCGAGAGCTGGAGGAGAGATTAGTCAAGGAATTTTGAATAAGTAGAGAATCATTTCGGTGGGAATTATTATATTTGCACGGGAATCTCGTTGCCGAAATTGTTCTACCATTTATAAATAATTTTCCGCAAAATATTATTCTCCTTGAGTCAAATGTAATTGTTTTTTTTTTTTTTTTTGAGTTTTCAGAACATTTATCTTCAATGAAATTCATTTCCTTTTGAGTTAAAACTAAAAATAAAGAGGTTACTCATTAGTCCGCTTGTTTTTCGCTTGTTCCTTTTGCTCAAGGAACATCGTCTCTCTGCACAGCGCATAAAAGTACTGTGAAAATAGCAAAGCATTAAAATTAATACAGTCGTTTAAATTAATATCGGCTAAGGCTCGAGAAAAACTCTACGCAAATGTACTTTACTATGAATTTCAATTATCCGCGCGCATTAAATTTGAAAAACACGAGCGCATTACTCGAGTTACAGTTGCTGGAACGGATCTTGGTAAGCAATGACGCGACAGCATAAATAATTCGCTAATTACCCGACATCCTCTCCACAAATATTGTCACGTCTCACAATTTCTTCCGCTCCGCATATATATTTTTTATAAGCAATAGAGTCACCAACTCTTTGCTTATGGCATAGTCAGGCACAACCGGCCTCGTGTGTCCAAACGCGCGCTGTCCACCCACTGCAAGGGGGAAGGGGGGAGACGAATTCAGCAGCAGCAGCAGCCGCCGCGCGAAGGGAGGGGCAACAAGCAGCGGCGGCGGCGGCGACGACGACGACGTTCGAAGGGGGAGCTTTGCGGTAATGCGTATTTGATTACAGAGCTAGTGGCTGGCGAACGACGTGCAGCCGCGGAGAAGGCATTGACCGGCCATTTTGGGTAACCGCTTGACCCCCTCGAAGGCAGCAGCAGCAGCAGCGGCGGCAGCTCGTTCGGGCGCGAGGGTCTACACTTATTACGTGTTTAAAGGTGCTCTTCCTTTTCTTTATTGGATGAAGATGGCCTGTGGGATTTGATTTAATTTAGTGCTCGGATAGCCGATTTTCGGCTCTTTTGTTTTCGGGGATAAGTGAGCATCGTTGGGGGATTAAGCGCGATGCAGCCTAATGTATATTGGATTTACGTGCATTGAAAAATTGCTTCATCGCTCGTAAGGCTGAAATTCACTGTGTGCCACGTATCGAATACTAATAGCTTTACGCTGAAATATTTTTTTAACGTATTCCTTGGAAAATATTTATTAGAACAACGGCAGCAGCCTCGAAATGTGATTATTGACTTTTCAGGAAAATTTTGAATTTTCTTTTTTTTTTGCATTCCAAAAAATACTGGGCTAAAGCAATAATGATATCCGAGTGTTTGCATACATTACACAAATTGGAATCGACATACTGTGTACCGCGTTGGACCAGTTCAAGTCCGCGATTAGCGATCGCTTGTAGGCGCTATATCGTAAGCATTATTATCTGCGAGATCTATCGGGAAAATTAAAGACTTTCATTCGAGATGTGGTCGGATCTCGAAAAAAAGCTTGGTACTCATTAATCCTCGGCGTTCTTTTTCTCAGCTTCTTCTTCTTCCTCTTCTTTTTTAACCCAGAAAATATTTTCCAAGCTCCACCGCGAAAGTCTCTCCTCCGCGAGTAAGCGGGTACACGCGTCATCCATTTGCGCGGGTAAGTAGAAAAACTTGTCAATTCGCGAGGAGCCTGAGCGCTGAGAAGCTCGAAAAATAAAAATCGGCTGACGCACGCAGCGAGGCTCCGTGTGTGTATACGTCATTTCCTGCCCCCGACGCGCGCCGTCTTCGCAGTTTCCTCCACTCATCGGCCGCGACGCGCATATCCAGCGTATAAGCCGGGGATATAAAGGATGGCGCGTGATGAGGAGCACTTGCTACCGCTGCGCGTGCGATGGTACTTTGCCGCTACTGTCGGTGGTTATCGTTCGGGGCTAATAGCGAGGTGCAGCGCGCGGCTCTCTCTCTCTACAAACTGGGACGACGGCAGCGCCGAGAGATGAGCGCAAGACTGAGAAAGAGAGAGAGAGAGAGGACGACGAAACGCGCGGAATGAGATGGGAGCAGTGGCGATAATGATGATGATGTTGATGATGATTACCGTGCAGCAGGCGCAGGTAAGTAGCTCCGAGAATAAGAGAAGCCTGTTTTGTCTTCTCTGCGGAGCTCGCGCGCGTCTCTACTCCGGCCCAAAGAGAAAGAGAGTGAGAGAGAGAGAGAGAGAGAGAGACAGCTGCAACGTGGACTCGTTCGGATACTTTTTCAGGAGACGACGCTTCTTTCCTCACTCCTGGGCACGCACACTCTATACGTATATTGTGTACGCCGTATACAGGTATACTGCAAGCACGCCAGAGCCCTTAATGTTGTCTCGGTATAAGACACTGATTATGGCTGATGAAATATCGCGCCGAAGGCCTGTGTATTAAACTGTCGTAATAGCGACTTTTTCTCCGCGCGGCCGCGACGTACGTTCCGTTGCCGCGCGCAGAAATGCCGCGTACGGCCGCGCGTGTGTGAAAGTTGGAGGAAAATCGTTTGCGAGCGTAATTACAGCGCGACGCGAACGCGGGTTATTAATTTTTCGAATTTTTCATGTATACGAACTATTGTACGACTTTTTTGCGCGAGTCTCCAGCGCCAAAGCCGAACGATATATATATGTGGAGAGAAGAATGTTAATTTGACGAAGTGCACTTTTTTTCGAACAATGTATTATATATTGTACCCTGGAAGCGGCGCGGCCGGGGGGGATTATTATACGAATTTTTTCTTCCTCCCCTTTTTTTCGGTCGCGCGGCGAACTCAATTTCGCGCGCAGCGACGAGCTCGTAAATAAAAAGGCTGATTGTAAATAGTGAAAGGGAGAGTGCGCGCGCGACGTCGGGCTGCCACAACGGTGCAAATGGCGTATATCTCTGGGAATCTAAAGAGTTTTGATTTTTAAAGCGCGGCTAATTGTTACTTCGAAACAATATAGTCCCCCTCCACCCCCTCCCCAATAAAGAGCGTAATAGCCGGCTTCGAGAGTATAAAGTTTAAATTAGTTCTCGTGCAGAGTGTGTAGGGGATGTGTTTGTTGTATCCTTATGTATCACGGTGAGCAGCGTTGTACGGACACCTGCATTTTGCGAGTGTCTATATAGCCGAGGCTCTTGCGCAGCATCCAATTTACTAAGTGTATTACGCGGAACAAAAAGTACGGCCAACTTTTTCACACAATATCCCCTTTTTCACGTACAGGCGTCTATGTGAGTGTGTGTGTGTGTGTAATTGTGTACGCACGTAATGATACGCGGCGTTTATTCTCGTTAACTCAAATATAGACGCGCAGCGTGCTCGTTAAGAAGTTTAAAAATGAAATATGCAAAGATGGCCTAATAATTTCCGGAGTCGTGTAAAGGGCATTAACGATCAGAAAGACATTGTCGCCGCTTTATACAGCAGTACATAAGCCGCGAAAGTTTCGGGGGAACAGGGATCAAAGGACAAAGTTAATTTCGTTTAATAAAGAGGGGCAAAGTCGTCGAATCGCGTGTCTACGCGCGATATTCCAGTCGCTCGGAGTGTGTGTGTGTGTGTGTGTGTGTGTTCTATCCGTGTGTTTATATATACACACAGTAGCTGCGTAGAGTACGGAGAGTCGGCGGAGAGAGAAAGAGAGAGAGAGAGAGGAGGCGGTTCACAAAGACGAATGGCATTCGTTATTCCGAATACACTAACGGATGCTCGCGTTTATTAATTTGATTGCTCGCCATTATGGACGATGTCGAGAGCTAATTAAACTCGAAGGCAAATGAAGGGGCTGCTCGCGCGCGGAAAGAAATGCCGCGCACGCGCCTCGTCCGCGCGCGATTCCTATCGGCCTCTTTATTTCGAGTTTGTTTTGTAGGGATTGACGTGGACAAAAATGTAATGTCACCGGCCGGTCGGCGAGACGTTAATCGTGTCTCGTTAATTAAGGCGAAGCAGCTGCGCGTTATATACGTACGTGTGTGCGTGTGAAGAAGCGACGATATTTCTTTTATTCGCGGGATTTCGAAATCTGCTGCCCTGCATCTCGATTCTCGAGATACACGTATATGGATTTCGTCGATAGTCGGATGAACTGGCGGAAAGACTTTGCGCGGAGAGTCGCTGGAGTAGCTCATCCCTGGGACCGCGATCCATCTCGTCTCGAAGAAATTCGATCGCTCGCCTTCGGCTTTGCATCGTATGTAAGGAAGGCAGGCGCATCGCAGGGATAATTACGCGCTCGAAATCAGATTCGACGTGATGAATTCGGAAAGTGCAATCAGCTCTCTCTCTTCTCTCCCTGTCTCTCTCTTTCTGGCTCTCGGGGGAGAAAGTATATAGCTCGCGCCAAGGGAGGAAATGCGCGCGAGCTATATAGGGGGGTGTGCAAAGAGCGAGAGGGGGTGGGTGGGTGGGAGAGAGGGATGAAAGAGGGCGGATGTGACGCGGAATGATGGAGCGCGGAACGCGGAGAAAAATGAGAGTGGCGGAAAGGCGAGGGTGGAGGGACGCTGATGGATCGGTGCTCCGCCCGCCGCGCGCTTTCTCGCCCTCTCTCTCTCTCTTTCGCTCTCCACCACCCCCTCAATCCCATTCACCTCGGTTGCTCTCACTCTCTCTCTCTCTCTCTCAGGGGGTGTTGGAAATGCCCCGCAATATTACTCATAGTCGGTGTGGGCCCGCCGCATTACCCCGAGAACCGGTGAACCTCGCCGAGGTGTATATATAGCTACGTGCAGCAAGGAGAGAGAGAGAGAGCGAGTTGTATTTATTTATTCATGCGAGAGCTTGCGCGCCGATATCGGCGACGTTCGGGCGACTGCGTACACGGTATACGCCACTGTCTGGCTGTTGTACGTGGCGATTATGGCGTGCGGCAGACGATAGCTGCCGATTAATGACGGAATCGTATCGTGAATCCAGAATCGCGCGAGTTCATTTTCTCCTACAGAGAGACGCGGAATATTTTTTTCTTTTTTGTTAAATCGGACGTTACAAGGCGCGCGCCGCGAAGGAAACTCGGACTTATCATTTCGTCTTCACTGTCAAATTGACAAATCCGCCGGAGCCGGTCTGACTAATGCCTTACGAGACTCTCGCGACGAACGCGCAGAAATCTTATCTACGATTTTTACGCCTTGCCGTCTGACAAATGCCCGATGACTAGCGCTGCAGCGCGAAGAGCGTCTCTCGCTTTCTGTCTCTGCGGCGCCTGTGCGCCGCGCAGTGCATGCAGCACGCGCAGCTCGTTCTCTCGCCGCGTGGTCCCCTCGCTTTGCCTCTCTCTCTACGCGTCGCGGCGCGCTCGCGAGTTTCGATGCACTTTAAACAACAACGCTCGGCGATTCTCGTGTTTATTTGTCAAACCGGCGGAGAGTGCGTTTTGCACCTGGCTTTTTTAATCCGATAAATTATATACGCCCACGCGTATCCAAAGCGAGCGGCTGACAGCTCTGACAGAGCATCACTGTGTTTGCCTTTCTTCTCCGCTGAAATCAAAGTGTGCCCGGGGCAGGGGGGCTCTGTTTACTCGACTTTCGAACGTTTTCACGCGAAACTAATATAGATTCCCGCTAGATTCGCGCAAAACACACAGCCCCCCGAGCGGCAGTATAGAGCGCATCCTCGTCATTTTCTTTTCCTCTCTCTCTCTCTCTCTCTTTCTAGGCAAACATAATTTAGCGCTTTGTCAGGCACGCGAGGACTACGCGCGGCAAGCAAAGTAGAAAATAAAGGCGCGCGCGCTTGCGCGCGAGTGATAGAAGAAAACGAGCGAAAAAACTCTTCTCGTCGCTCTTATACACAATGAGCCTCTCGGAGTAGCTGCTGCCGCTGCCGCTACCGCTGCCGCTGCTGCTGATTCTCGAAGAAGACGCTTCCAGCACGACGACGATGACGAAGTAGCCTCGCGCTAAGACCCGGAGCGAGAAAGAAAAAACGAGATAGTGCTTAGAGACTCAACTGGCTCTCTTCTCTCTCTCTCTCTCGCGCGCGCGCGCACTGCTCTCCTCGGAAAAACAAGAGAAGTGTTTCGTCTGGCGATGAGCGCTCTTAGACGCTTGCGAGTCTGCGCGCATCCATCAACTTGATGTCTTTGTTCTACCCCGAACCGAGAGCGCGCGCAGCTTCTTCTTCTCTCGACGGGAGAGAAGATAGGCGAGGCTAGCGTAACCAGGGAAAAAGCGAAGCGCATAGTCTCCGTCTCTCTCTCTCTCTCTCCTCTGTTACCCCGATCCATCAAACGTCAGAGCGATCGGTTTTTTCGCTAGGCGAGCGCGCGCGTGTGAGGACGCCCAGCTGCAGGACCCGGGATAGAAGTCGCCCTCCATTTTCCGTTCGCTGATGGAGCCCATTTTGAATCCCACGGACGAGCTGACGAGGATCATTCAATTCAAAGGCGAGAGACGGAATGAGCGCGCGCGTGCAGTTGCGACCGATCTTTGACGCGTCTAGCTTTTTCTTCGGGGCCGAGCATTTCTCTCTCGGCCTCGCCGCTGCTTTTTCTCTCTCTCTCTCTCTCTCTCTCTCTCTCTCTCTCTCCTGACGCGCGTGTATAACGACACTGACAGCTTGACGTGTTTCGTCGAAGGAGCGATTTTTCAGAGCCGGCCACGGATTCCGTCTAATTCTTCATTCTCGTTCCCCCGTCGGCGAGCGCGCGCGCGCGCAACGAGTCTTTTCTTCTCTCCTCCGTGTACGCGACTGCGGTGCAGCAGTCGCATCGTCCGCCGCCGTTTGCTGCTGCACGAGAGAATATCGACGCGTTCGTTTGGGCTGCACTGCGCCGCGCCGATTATGGCGCGCTTGATTCATGCTCGGACATTTATTTCAACAAATAGAGAGCTCGGCGATGCTTTTTCTCTCTCGATCAAAATAGCATTAGAGAGCGCTGCGCTGCACACACAAACAGAGAGGGCTGGCAAGGTATACAACGCGTACATGCCTCGGAGACTCCAAATCAAATTCACAATGGCATCGATAAAATACCAACCACACCCGCTTACCTAAACTTCAGAGCATCGTCATTAGGAGCATTCCTCGCGCTATGGGAACTCGTCGCGCGCCACACCCTCTCGTATCACGTCTCCCGCGCGGCAGAGACATCCCCCTGCCCCAGACGATATATCCGCTAAACTCAAGATCTCGCTGTCTCTCTCTCTCTCTCTCTCTCTCTCTCTCTCTCTCTCCTCAACATCCGTGACATCCTCGTGAAATCGCTCATCCTCGCGTCAGGAAATTAAAATTCCCGCCTCGTCCCTCCGACAGCGGCGCCTGCACACATCCCACGCGCGCCATCAAAACTGACATTTTTCCCCCCCGAACGTCGCTCCGGCCCCAGCTCTCTCTCTTTCTCTCTCGCACACGCCGAAAAGAAAGAAGGAGAACGAAGTAGCCAAGAGAGCAGAGCGCAAAAAAGAAGAAGAAGAAAAATCATCTCTCCCTCCGCTTACATAACAACAAAGACTCTCTCTCTCCCTTTCTCTTTGTGTACAGCGCGGAGGAACGACACACAGTCGCGGGCTAATCCGACATCGTCGTCGTCGACGTCGTCGTCCTCGTCCTCGTCGTCGTCGTCGTCGTCGCTGAGTTTATATGTGTCGCACGCAGGACTCCCTCTCTCGCGAATGTTATATACACACAGACGCAGGCGCTCGTCCGTCGGCACGTGGTACGTATACATATACGTAGAGCGAGCAAAAGCTCCGGACTGCCGAAGCATGAGCTTGGAATACGTAATATGCGGGGGATTGCACAGAGCGAGAGGAGAGAGAGAGAGAGAGAGGAGAGAGAGCGGGTAGCAGCTATATAGAGGGCACTCCCTATAGCGCTGAAGGGCTGCCGCCGCCGCTGCTGCTGCTGCTGCTGCGCGCGCGGGATAACGAGCCGCGGCAATTAATATCGCCGGGTTTCCACAATGCGCTTGCAAATGAAAGGCCTTTGTGACGTATGATTGCGTTTCCGAGTGAATGCTTGAGTAATGGCCCGGCGAGCGTATATACCGCTGGATCGCGAAAGCACTGAGTCAGAGAGAGAGCGAGAGAGCGAGAGAGAGAGAGAGAGAGAGATATCCCGACTAGGCGGCTGCCGCTGCTCTCAAGTACTCGCGATGTTGTAGCCGCAGTCGCCGGCATTGTTCCGCGGGAATGCGCTAGTTTTAAGTGGCCGCAGAGACGCTTGGGATTGCCCGAAAATTTTTTGGCAACCCCCCCGTCGACGTGCGCCTCCTCTCTTATCCCTAATTATACACACACACACACACACACGCAGAAATATTTACGTATAATAGTATAATGGCAGGGGCTCCCGAATTTTTGCATAATTGGCTAAATACAGCTCGTCAGCATTGAATAAACTGCGGTAAGCTTTAACCTACGCGTTCACACACACACACACACGTCGTGGTGAGCTGCTCGATTAAAACGAGCCTGCGGGAACTTAATCAAATACTCGAGGATTAATAACAACGCTGTTTTATTCATCGCGATATATAGGGGGACCTATTTCCGAGAAGCTTTCCACGGGAAAAAGATGAAAAGATTCCACGGCATTAAAGTCGCTTCTCCCTAAACACACGGCGGCAACGGCGGCGGCAGTAGTGCGCGGAGCATAAACTATATTATTATATAAGTATTACCCTCCCCCTTCCGCGCATATACATCGCAGCTCGCACCGATGTATATACGGCGGGCTTGTTTCGCGTCCATTTTGGTACTGACAAGATGGCACCTCGACTCGCATTACCCCTTGTATTATACACTAGGCTCAAGTCGGTCATCATCATTAGGTTGTCAGGAGTGGCGTTATTACGCTTTATCTCCGCGGAGCTCGCGGTTATACTTACACGAGGAGAAAGAAAGAGAGAGAGAGAGAGAGAGAGAGAGAGAGAGAGAGAGAGAGAGTTTGTGCGCAGCGCGGAGAACACCGAGAGGATTAAATATGCAAAAGTTAAATTTGAATAATGAGATCCTAATGATAGGCAGCGTGCGACACACGTGTATTATAAGCTCAACGACTGACGTGTCGCCGTCGGTTTTCTTCATATTAAAATATCGCGCGCGTGCGATGTTTATAGTATCGATTCGTAATTTACGTTTTCGAGCCCTGTCTAATTAAGGCTACGTTAATCATGCGCGCGTGTATGTGCCCGAGGTCATTCGTGCCCCTATATGTGCTCGATCGAAACGCAATTTTCAAAATTTCGGAGAGGTAAAATTTATCGTCGGCGACGTGAAATCGTGTATTCTGCGCTTTTGTTTTTTTTTTCGGAAACGCCCGTTGCGCATTCCCCCCGGCAGGAAATTCAGCGAAAATTTTGATCTTCAAAGAATTTTTGTATACGGACCTGCAGCACTCTCTATCGCGTTAGGTGCTGTTATTGTACAAAAATCGTTATTACAAGGCGGAAAAAAAACTTCTCGGCCGCAATTATTGCGCGCAGCCGCGCAACGCGGAATTAACGTTGACGCTATTACAGCGTCGGGCCATCAGGCTCTCTATAATGAATCCATCGGCGTCTCTCGCGCGAATCCATCAACGCGTCGCATCCATAAACGTCTTATTTTTAATATGCCACCGCGCGTCGTATACGCACCTCTCTATCGCGTTGTATTAGCGGCGAATCGGCGGCGACGAGCTCGCGTCGGCGGCTGCGTGCGCGGAAGTTAATCTGAAAACTGATTAAAGCCGCACGGCAAAAAAGTTGATTGCAAATCTGTCTGTCTCTCTCTCTCTCTCTCTTTCTAGCCGCACATGCTACCGCGCGCGTGTACACCCCTGCGGAGAAGCCAAGAACGCCGCGCCGTCGCGTTCGAGATAGGGAAAAAGAGAGCAGCGCCTAGAGGGTAGAGAAAGACGAGCCTAATTGCATAATTTGTTAGTGCTGCTGAAGCTCCGTGGAGTAGGAGGGAGGTGGGTAGGGAGGAGGGATTGGGAGGGGGGGGGGAGTCGGCGGCGTTGGAAATTGAAAATCGTTAATAATACCAAGAGGGGTGGATGTGATGTGGCCGAGGAAGAGAGAGAGAGAAAAAGCAAGTACGAGAGGAAAAGGGGGCAGCACATACAGCGCGAGGGGGTCGCTCTCTCTCTCTCTTGCTCTGGTATATGGTATATATAGTAGCTGAAGTGGCCGGCAGCTAGCTAGCCGCTGCGTAATTTATGTCCCTTCGTTTCCGCGTCGCGAGCTTCGCGGCGTATATGTATGCTATATATATATACGAGTGTGTGTGTAACGACGGGGGGCGCACACATCGAGTCCGCGTCTACCTACACCTATATATATACGGCAGACTCCCTTCTTCCGGTCGATCTCGCGAAAATTTCGAGAAAATCGCTCCCGGCGCGCTTGATAAATCGCGGCCAATAATTTTTATCGCACCGTCGAGCCTATCAACTTTTCTCTCGCTCTCTCCTTCCCGCGGCGAGTCAAAGGAAAACGGGGAGTATATATAGCTGCGGGTGGCGTTGCAGCCTCGATGATTTCTTCGAGCGAGTTTCCGATCGACGCTTTTTCTCGCTCTGATGTGCGCGAGCGAGGAAAAGTGAGGCCGCGATCCGTCTTGCCAGCGCCGTGGCTCGCGAGGAAGAAAAAAGCTCGGGGAAAAAGCTGACGAGGATACTTATACATTTTTTTTTGTTTCTGTTTTTTTTTCTTTTTGTTGCTGTCAAAGAAAAGATTGCTCCGCCGCGAATTAGCGCTCTGCACGCGCTTTACGCAATGATAAAGAGCGCAAATTTTCACGAAGGATAATTAAAGCAGAGAAACAAAAGCCGCAGGAAGTCGCAAAAAGCCTCGTCTCTCTCTCTTTCTCTCTTTCGTACAAACACACACACACCTTGCCATCTCGGCGCTGCTGCACCCTCTTTCCACGAAAAATCCAAGGTTACGCAGTCGGTCTGCGCGCGAAAGAGAGCATTATGCATAATCCGACCACCGTCGGCGTGTAAGCGGCGTCGTCTCAATGGGAACCCGGAACTATTGTCCCTCCGACTCTCTCACGCACACACATCCACGCGAGTGCGGGTGAAGGGTGTCTCTCGGCAAGATATGCATATAACCGCACGACGACTGAAAAGAAGAGCAGCGGCGGCGGCGGCGGCGGCAGCAGCAGCCTATCCTCTCAGTTTCAACCCTTGGGTGCTATACACACACAAGTCTATACGCGCGTCCGAAAGAAAGAGGCTTTTCGTTCGTAACGGGGACGAGGTTGACCTCGGGCCCTCTGATTTATGGGGCCGGCCTTTTGTCCGTAGCGGCCGCGGAAGTCAAGGTCGAGCTTTTGCGGCCGCGCACTACCGTAAACATTCGACGCCGGTGCAACGCGGACGACATGGACATTAGCCAAGACATGACGTAACCGGAGAACGCGAGGGATCCGTGCAGTATTATGCAGCAAAGGATGCGCGCGGATGGTTGAGCGATGGCTTTTCCGGGAAATTTCGCCGATTTTTCCTACTCTGAGGCATAGTTACCGCAGGAGACGCGAGCGTTTAAAAATTTCATGGCTCGACTTGGGCGAGCCCGTTCCGGAGGGCTATTTTTTTTTCTCTCTCTCTCAACGAGAACGAAATTGCACACGTCGTTTTTCGAGAATTAACATCTCAAAATTGTAGCCCGCGCACAGGCGCATTTGTCCAATTTGAGGCCTTCCATTCATCGAGCTTTCAGCGGCCGGTAGCATAATGCGGGTGAAAGGTCTTGCATAATTTCGTATAGACTTTGAAAAGAAAGCTGCCTGAATAATGGCCTTTCACCGGCTTCGAAATTTCTTTTGACCCGTGCAGGTGCAGCACAGAAAGGTGTGGAGCGGCAATTTTTCACGAGCGAGTGGAATAAAGTAGTATCCGAGCCGCGCGTACACTCGAAAATTCGAGAGTTTCGCAAAACTGAAAAATTTGAGTGCGAAATACAAGTTCTAGCTCCCGCTCGTATCTACGGTCTCGTATATACAAAACAGGGTAATACTTTTTTGGAAGCCCTGTACACACAATCTCTTTCTCTCTCACTCTTTCGCGCGAGCGAAATGAGAATGGTGCTTTGATGAAGGGGATGGCTGCCGCCGCCGCCGCGGGATGTCAGGTGGCCGGGTTCGCTAGCGGCTCTAATTAAAAAGCCGTGTCGGCGGGGGCATATCACGGGGACGACAACGACGGCCAGCGGCAGCGGAAAAAAGGCTGCAGCGGTGACTTTTTTCATTTTTGAAATGGCCGCCCGTCGAGTTCTCTCTCTCTCTCTCTCTCTGCGCGTCTCTCCCGCTTATATAATAGCTCACGCCACGCGTCCTCGAGCGTCGCGTTGCGCGAAATAACGACGAGCGACGCGCTGCGCCCATATACGAGAGAGAGAGAGAGAGAGCGAGATGGAATGTGTGGGTGCGATGCATGTGCGTTTGCGAGGTAGACGCGCGGAAAGCTTTTATTTTGCCTGCAGCGCAGTAGCCTTCGAAATTTCGCAGCCCCAGCGACGCGCGATAAACAAAAGCAGCGCGCTCGTATACCGTCGCTGACAGCGAGAGCTGCCAAGTGCAATCATTTCGTGCCTTTGCAGCCCCGCGCTTTTTTCTGCTCTCTCTTTTTTTTAGGGGACGGCCATGCCTGCCGTCTGGCTTCGCGAGCTTTTTTTTGCGCTTTTATTATTTCTGGGGTTGAAGTTGGTTTTTGAAACGATGGCTCCGATGGGGGGGTTTGATGGTGGCGAATATCGATTGGTTTTGAGTAAAAAGAAATTTTATTTGATTCAAGTCTGCGGTAAGTTTGATGGAAAATAGCGAGGGAATCAGGGCCTTCGAAAGGCAAAATGTTTCGAGGAGAAATCAATAAAAGGGAAAATTTTAGTAGTCTACTTTTTAATATTGAAAAGTATTTAACCTGGAGTATTATTCTAATTGTTTCCATTAAAATTTTTCTAATTCAAAATATCCATTAATATCTATGCAATCTCATAATTGACAGAATCAGATACCAGAGTCCTTAAAAATATTAAAACTTGCAAATGTGAAACTAAATTTTTTAATTTAGAAGTTTTCGAAAATTATTGAAAATCAATAGAGTTTTATAACATGCGATTGTTTTTATAAAATTATTTTTAACAATGAAAAGTCTAGCACATTTCTTTCAATGTTTATTTTGAGATATGTATATGATTTATTTAGCAACGAATACGGCTTTCACATGAATGTATTTGCAAAGTATCTTATTCACGAACTGCATCAGTATTTTTCCTTCTCTTTTTAGTATCGACAAGCAGGTTTCATAATTTTTTTTATTTATTTTAGCAGCCGCACAACATCGCATCATCCAGCCGAATCTTCAAGAGCTCGAGCAAGAGGATAAAGGTGAGTGTGTCTCGAAATTTTTGCTGTCGATCACATGCGTACGTTATTCAAAATTATTTCATTCGAAAGGTCCGCGCGTACCCTCTATCCAAGCAAGCTTGGATTTTCCCATGAAAAATCGGCCACCCAGGCCAAAGACAAAAAAAAGCCAAAACATCCGGAATGCTCGCTCACAATACAGTATACAGCTCAGCTTATACATAGCGAACGAAACCGGTCGATCATCTCCGAGAAAAATGCTCGGCTCGCGAACAAAGATGGAGTCGTAGTGTAGCGAGCGTTACGTGCATCCGTACACAGTTCTGGGAGTCGATTGGCCGCGCTCACGTCGTCGGACGCGCGCGTCAACGGCGTGAGTGACGTCCCCTTAACGAGCCGTACCCTTCTTGCTCTCGGGCCTAACCTCCCCCCCCGAAAACTCAAAGCCGAATCGAAGAGCGAGTCGGAGAAGGCCACCCCTGCCTCGTCTATGCACAGCCCCTGGAGTCTTCGCCACGAGAGATACACGTACGCTTGCGCGCGTACACATACCTCGTCGCACACACGTAGCGCCGACGAGAGACCTACTCGTATTATCCACAGTGACAGGGATGGCAAAGTTATTAATGGCAGCGACACTGACAAATGACGAACTGTCGGCGCAAGCAAGACTGATATCATGGCGGCCTTTACGAGAGAGAGAGAGAGAGAGCGAGACTGTATATGTAGATACACACGCGTCTCTATGTGTGTCGGCTCTCGCGATCCCTCGTGTGCGCGCATCTCGTCTCGGGCGCGCGCGGCTGCCGCATCATCCCCTGCGTATACGCGCGCTCTCGGCTCAGGCCTCTATATCTGATTATTCTCTCCTCCATTTTTTCTTCGAAACTTCCTTTTTGTCTCTCTCTCTCTCTCTCGCACTCGCTCTCGCGTGCGCGCATCACTGTCACTGACTGAATGCCAGAGCTATTTCCCCCCTGTTGTACACACCACCCTCTTACGAGCCGTTTCTCCTTTTATATTTCGCTGCTCCTATTGTCTGAAGAGAGAGAGAGAGAGAGACGCAGAGGGAGAGAGAAGTTCGTCTCGTGTGTTTGGATAGCCGGCGTAAACAGACAGGCGGCAATCTTTTCCGAACGGCATTGCGCTCGCGTGTTTGAAAAAAAAAATCCGATATCGAGACTTTATTGTACCCGCAAAGCGCACTTTACGATAGTCACTCGCGCCCGCGTCGAGCCGCAGACTCTATGTAAGGCCTTTGATCCGCGGGACAGTCCGCTATGATCCTTCTCGTCGAGCTCAACTTATTCCTCGCCGCGCACACGCGCACAGCCGCAGCGAGTAGAGGAGATTTCTTAAGAAGAAATTCATAACTGCGCTTTATCCGGGCGACTTAGGCTCGCCGCGAGGCGCCGCCGGGGAAACTTATACGCGCTGAAATCCCGAGGCGGCGGCTGCAACGTGTGCAGCGATAAGGGATAGGGAGAGTAGCGCGAGAAAATTATTTCGCGATGCAGAGGAGTAAGAGGGAGAGAGAGAGAGAGAGGGAGATCGCTATCGTCCTCGAGGAGAGAAGCGTCAGGGTATAAAGGGGACGGGGTATAACGAATTCAGGCATCGTCGATTTACGTCGCTCTGGCTGTGTGTGTGTGAGAGAGAGGTTAACACTTTTCAGCCCTGCCGCGCGCCTGGAAATACGTTATACACACACTCCTCTCCTCGACGATGGGCTTCTCGCGCTAGTTTCTCCCGGGCTAACAGACTTTAAAGCACTGTCGACCCCGGCTATACGGCGAGAGCCCCCCGACGAGTCCTCCATAAGTCTATATATACGTTTATATATAGCTCTCGTCGAGAGGAAAGCGAGAGAGATTCGCGGAGGATAAAACGCGGAGGGGGGGGGGGAGGGAAAGAGAATAGTCGAGTACTTTTTTCGACTCTCTCGCCATCTTGTTCCGCAGCTCTCTCTCTCTCTCTCTTTCTCGCGCGCAGAGTCGACGCTATACACACAATGACGTTTGTTTTATCCGGGGAGGGGAAAATGAAAAATCTCGTGCATCGTACAATTACATCAGAAATAAACTCTCGAACGCAGGCGCGGCTCTGCGCGGGATCGTTTCTCCCCGTCGTATCGAGGAGCCGCTCGCATTAATCCGTGCGGAAAAGCGGCGGCTTCGTTATTCGACTCGAGCGAGCACGAGAGAGAGAGAGAGAGAGAGAGAGAGAGAGAGAGAGAGAGAGCCCTGGTATCGATTCGAAAAAAGTACCACGAGAGCGAGCGAGAGAAAAGTCGAGCCAGAATTGAAACGCTCTCTCGGTCGCGGCATCAGCAGTCGTCGCAGTATAGTCGTGCGCGGGGAGGGGGAGGGGGGGGGGGTCGCGTCGTCGGTATAATAATGCGGAGAGGGGCTCTGATCTGGCCATGAGCGCCGAGGAAATCCCTCGTGGCAGCCTTGGGCTTCCGAAGCATCAGCGTGATTGTGCTCTCTCCTCTGCGAGAGGGATTCCATTACCCGGCGCTCGAGCTCTATAGGTATATAACACGTACAACAACGCCGCCGCCGCGCGTACAAGGCCAGGGCTTTCCGTCTGTCTCTCTATCTCTCTGGGCCATCCCCTATACACATACACACCGCCGTTTTCGATATCGAATTCACACGTGCGCGCGACTGTCCGCCGTTTTGTTGTCTTATCGCGATGCGGGAGTGAGAGAGAGAGAGAGAAAGGGAGCTATTCGCTGCGAGTGCGTGTATGGAAAACTCGATGAAAATTCGGAGCGCGCGCTCGACGTTTCTTTTTCCGTTTTCGCCTCTCTTCTCCAACCCCCCGCTCTTTGCCCGTCGCGTAGATATAACGGCGAATGCACTGGACGGAAGAGATAACGGTTCGCTGACGAGTATAGGGGGTATATCGACGAATTGCACTGCATTATATATATATATATACGAATTTCAAAATTATCGATGTCACTCCCGGCCGTTCGACCGTACATGATAGCCTCCCCCCCGAAGACAGGACAGCGCGGGCTGTCGCTCGTTTTCATTAACATTCCGCAAATCCTGCAACAAATTAAATTACTTGTGCATTGCTGCGGCTAATGGATATACTCGCTGGGGTTGGCTCGTCGCTCGCTCGCTCCTCGAAGGGATATACGTGAGGGAAGGCGGAGGCGAGAGATGCCTATAATCGATAGACTCGAGTTTATCCGCCTGTCCGTCCGCGCATCGCGCCGTTATATACGCGCGCGGCTAAGCTCGCGGTTTCCACGCGATTCGCCCGTGCTTTTTTCTCTCCCTCTCTCTCTCGTCCTTACGGTTCTTTATCGGACACCGCGAAACGCTGCTGCGTCCGTATATACACGCGAGTGTTGTCGGGTGAATTTTTTCGTCGTAATGACGATTGCGAGATTGGCTTGTTTGTGAGCGCGCGGTCTCTCTCGGGGCTGCCGCCACCGCTGCGGTTTGCAACAATAATTGAAAATAACTGTATGCGCGCGTGGATTTATCGATCGATTTCTCGCCTCCGACGTTGAGCACTATATTTTAGTGCGCGCGTGTATATAGGCGAGCTTATAACTAATCGCGCAGTCTCATGGTGACAGAGATAATATCTTATCTAGGCGGGAGAAAAAATTGCGGCGTTTTCGCGAAAACCAAACAATTTCCAGACTAAACGAATTCCGGAAGACTGGCGGATCGTATAGCGGGGTGGAGGGCGGGGGAGGGTGAGATGCAGTGTGTAGTATACGTATACGTATATATACAGTATACACGGTGTGTACGTAGAGGGAGGGCCGGATAATGGGGTTTGCTGGGAGTGACACGGGGCTAACCGAGCGGAATCACGAGCTCCCAGGAATCGAATCCATGCGTCACCCTGGCTGCCAACACCATCTGCAACGACTGATCCTTCTTCTCTCTCTCTCTCTCTCTCTCCCTCTCGATTCTCTATATCGGCTCTTCGACTCTGTTTATACACATACTATGTATCCGCAAACTTTACTCTGCGCGTATACTTCAGCGAAATCTATTTCGAGCTTTTTTAATGCCATCGCTACTTTCAACGTTGTTGTGTATGCGCTTTTCTATTAGTTTCTTTTTCGTAGGAAATCTATTCCTCTGTTATACACGCGTGTACAATGTACTAAAATTAGCCTTCAGATTCTACTTGGGAAAACCTTCTATAATTATGCATATTGTACATAAATCAAATTTTGAGGCGACGTATCATTTTTACTCTAATATTATTTTAATGTAGTTTTTACGTCGACTCTAATATTGATTTATCACAAGATTCGAGTAATATAAAAGCTGTGACGAATCTGAAAGCGCCTGATCTGCGCAGACGTGTTACGCACTTTCCATACAATACTATCGATTCGATAATTTGCTCTCGGGCTGCCTAAACCAATTGTATTATTACGTAAAAAGAATACAAAGCGCAAGCCGCTTACGATTTTAAAACTCGCCGGAATATTAAATGTCAAAATTATAGTAGCATTCGACAGCTCATCGGCGTGTATAATACGATATCGCGACAATTCTTTCGCCGGAGAATCCACAGCTCGTAATTAAAATATAAAATTGGCGAGGAGACAGGCCAGCGTGTATCGTATTTGTTAGCCGCAGCTTGATACGCGCATACCTGCACTGCACGCACACACCCTCGCGATATCGGCGCGCACGGGGTACGCGTAGCCGAGCGCAGCTCTCTCTCTGCAGCGCGCAACAATAACATCATCTCTTTTCGCGCGGCGTAAATGATGGCGCTCGAGCATTACCTATTGTGCGGTCATTCCATTTAATATTGTATTCCGTATAGCTCGCAAACAAAGCTAAAATGCGAATTAATGTCGCCGATTTATCACGCTTTTGTGAGTCGCCGCCGTTGCCGCCACCGCCGCCGCCGCCGCCACTGCTGCTGCTGTTCGAGGCCTCGACGAGTTTGCGCGCGACCGTTCTCCTTTCTCTCTCTCTCTCTCTCTCTTTTGCGCTGCGCAGAGAGAGAGAGAGAGAGAGAGAGAGAGAGAGATCTTTGGCTGGAAAACGCGCGCGCGTTAATCTCGCCGCAGCCGTGCACTGCGTTGAGTGCATAGGTGAAAAACTAGGCAAGACTGCAGGTCGCTCGTGCATTATACGATGAAAAAATAAGGCCGCGCGTCGTGTCGGGGCAGAGAAGGATATATAACGCGCTGGTATATAGCGGTAGTAGGTGCGCAGGCAGCGAGAGCAGCGCCGGTAGCCGCCGTATATACAAAATTTAACGCAGCATTTATAACGCTGGGGCGAATTTATCGCGGAGCTCTTTAAAGGTGCGGACAAGCCCTTGCCTCTCTCTCTCTCTCTCTCTCTCTCTCTCTCGCTCCGCTCTTTATTTTCCATTCCACGCGCCTCTACGTATTCATTTTGCCCGCGCTCAGAATCCAGACTCGTTCTCGAGAAATATATAAGAGGTAGATACGGGCTTAAATTAATCGCTCTGGAAGCCAGCCGATTGCCCGGATTTCAGTCGCTATACGCGCGGCGCTCCTCGATTTCGTCAACTATATAAAGAAGACGCGCAGATAATCACGCGTGCGCAGCTCCTCCTCTTGCGAGAGAGTGAGAGAGAGAGAGAAAAAAAAAGAAAACAGCATCTCCCTAATCTGCAAATACGTGGAGGAGCTCTCTCTGTGTGTGTGTG
Source organism: Philotrypesis tridentata (assembly GCA_018906965.1). Classification (NCBI taxonomy): domain Eukaryota; kingdom Metazoa; phylum Arthropoda; class Insecta; order Hymenoptera; family Pteromalidae; genus Philotrypesis; species Philotrypesis tridentata. Next base: position 5,088,682 of record JACCIB010000005.1, read on the forward strand.
TGTATAATAGAGTATTGCCGGTGGCCGAAAATCCAAGAGAAACATTTTTCTTCCGCCCTGTACACGCGAAGCGTATACGAAGTAGAGGAGGATTGGGAACGAGCAGATGACGCTCGTTTCCCCTTTTCTCCTTCGTCCTGCCGCTGCTGCTGCTGCTTCTTCTTCTTCTTCTTCTTTTTCGTCTTCTTCCTTCTTCTCCTCCTTCTCCGGCAGCCTCTCTGCCACCTCCTCATCTTTCACCGCCGCCTCCCTCTCTGTTTTACTCACTCTCTCTCTCTCTCTCTGGCTGCTCTGCCTCCCTCCCTCCCTCACACCCATCCCCCACCTCCAAGTGCAGGTCCTGCCTCAGCCCTCATCCTGCAGGTTTCTTTGCGCTATAGGCTTGTAATCCCCGGCCAGGAAGCTCTCTTTCTCTCTATACTCACCGCTTGTTCTTTCTTTCTCTCCTGGAGAGCCTGTCGCCTTGACTTTGTAAGCTTCAAAGCCCGAGGTTAATGCGGCTTTTTTCTGGACTGCGCGTGTACGTGTGCGCGCGCTAGTCGAGAAATATATTTATTCGTTGTTCTGCCGTATAGGCGTTATGGATAAAACGCTCGTATTTTTTTTTCGACGTGTTTATTTCACAGCTTATACGTTCGGCTCTAATGAGCTGTATTGGTGAATATCTTTCTCGGCGTCAGAATTGGGCGTCGACTGAAAACCTAAATATTTTTCTGGCGCGAGGCGATTGCGAAAGAATTGTTATTATTTGCTTAGGTGTAGCAGTTTTGCTTGATAAATAATTCATTACGATAGTGAAAAGTGCCGCAATTAGCGGAACTTGTGGCATATCAATTTCAGAGGGAAGTGGAAATGATTTCTCTCTTATAAACGGGATTTATAAATCGCATGTATGGTCTAGGTATATGTATGACACACGCGGCAAGTAAAGTTTAACCCACAAATCATCCGAAAAAGGTATACACGCTCTCTCGACTAAAATATGAGATGTATAGTAATGTCAGACGCCCCGCTCGAGATTATCATAACCGAAGCGGTGTTATAGCAGGGCGAACGAAATGGGAGAGAAAAAAAACGCGGTGACGCCATCCTCCGTGTAACGTCTAATGAAATCTTCGAATTAGCTATACAGCACCGCGTACACGATACACGCGGGATAACAATCGGATGATTCCGTTGTGTTTCGGCAATAAATAAACAAAATAGGATCACGACAAAGTATACACACAGCAGCTCTAACTCCGACATAGAACAACAAGATAATCGTAAATTAGACTCGGCTGCAAGCCGTCCGTCCGTCCTCGCACAAACAGCGACGCTCGTGCACACACACACACGCGCGCGCGCGCATAATTGATATCGATTAATTAATTCCCCATAAGCGCATATCTTTTTCGGCGGCGCGCCGTCATTTGCAGCGGCCGCGCAGTTATATCGTATACACACGTCCTTGACAGGGCAACGCACTGATCCTCCGAAAAAAACTCATAATTCACGCTTTTGCAGCGTCATCCCTCCCGCGCACTGCCGCCGCCGCCGCGGCGGCGCTGAATTCTTCCCGTCGATTTTCAGTCTCTCTGCCTCTCTCTATCTCTCTCGTCGCGACGCGATCCGTTCTCGTATATACATACATATCCCCCGCCGTAGCGCAGAAAGAGAAGCTTGCGTGACAAACGACTCGCGCGCGAATGAATGGAACGGAAGCTAGAAATGAAAGCAAACGAATGAACGACGCGGAATTCGAGGGTGAAAGTGCGCGCGCGCGCGCGCGAGCTACCGGCTTGAAAGCCCGAGGAGCGAAATTGGGCGGGCGGTGTAGTAGGTATACGCGTGGCGGCTAATGCGCGATGATTAAACTAACGGCCGCTACCAATCACTCTGCCACGGAAAGCCTCTGCTGCTGCTGCTGCTGCTGCTGCCGCCGCCGCCGCCGCCACTGGCCGCCACCGCTGCAGGATATGCGTAGGAGAGAGCCGTGTATATGTTGTGCGCTGGCCTGAGGTCATTTTTTGTCGGGCGACTGTAAAAGGGCGGCTGCTTGATAAGGAGTGAGAGGACGAGATTCCGCGCGCGGAGAGAAATTTTTCCGCGCGATATTAGCGGGGAAAATGCGAAAATTTTAATTGGGTCAGTAGCGGCACGCAGGCGGCTCTTTTCGAGCCGCATTAATTGTAGAGGAGCATAAATGATTCTTATATTCCGGTCGATTACAATCGAAGCGCTCGGCGATTAATCTCGTTTCGCCGGCGCGCGCATGCACAAGTCGAGAAAACGGTGCACGACGTTGCGCGCTTGTAATGCACGAGGAAAGCAATGAATGATTTATTTAAAATACTTGCATTTATCATTAGGCCTCTCGGTAACGCCCACCGTCGATGTAAGAGATGCAAAAGGATTCGATATTGCTCTGCGGTAGAGGTGAATGTATTAAGGAAATCTCAATAAATAAAAGCCTATTGATGATGCGGCCGCGCGGCCAGTACGGGCTAGACGCATCAACGCGAATGAATCATCGAGTTTTCAATGATGGTATAATACGTGAATTTTTGGAGAGTACACGCGACTGGCAACAGTGGGTCGAACGGTGAATGTTCCGTTAATACTGCTCGGAAATCGATTCGAAATTACGATTTCGCGCCTCTCAGTGTTGCAAATAAAAAAACCGTGAAAAATCATTCGTATGTAGTTTTATTGCAATATCTATAAGAAGATCAAAGAAGAATTTCATTCCTTATTATTATTGCTTTAAACATGAATTTTTAATCTCTCGATCATTGTTACGAAAATTAACGCTGTCCCAGTGGAATTTTGCAGCCTCGCTCGCAGCGAAAAATTTCTCGTCCGGGAAGCTACGGCGAAAAATATTTTTAAAAGTACGGCCAAAGCCTTAGCCCACCCCACGATCGACCGCCCACTCTCGCGTATCTCATATACTTGTTTTTCTCGGCTAATGCGCGAGCGCGCGCGTCCTTCTTATTAATAATTCTCCGCGCGAATTATAAATTGCCGAGCGCGGCATCACGGCGGGTCCGATCGATTCATATACATACAAATGTATAAGGCGCGGGGCCCCGGCGCAAAATCGGGCCCAACCTTTTCCTCGCGGCTCTCGCGCCGATCGCCCACGCGATTATCGATTCGGAGATCGGTGTTGCATTACTCTCCTGCGCCCCACGTGCAACGAATCGCTATTATTCATTCTCACGCTGGAAAAGCCATGCGCGCCGCGGCTCGCAGGCCAAAGCGCGCAGAGAAGCGCGCGCGCATGTGAGCTTCGATCGAACAAAGACTCTGTGAAGTTTGCTGGCGAGAGTGGGAGAGGGAGAGAGGGAGAGAGAGAGAGAAGAGGCTAGAGCGTGATTTAATTTGCCGAGATGGATTTCAATGATAATTTTCTCGTTGAGTTGCGGAATTTTTTTTTGTTGCTGCGGGGATTATCTTCTGGAACTGCGATGTGGCGCAACGGCCGGCAGCTCGAGGGAATCGATTTTGCGAAGACCGTTATGCTGCTGTATTATATTTCAGAAATTTTTCGTACTTCAAGCGAAGTTTTACTCAATGTTCCAACTTTTGCGCTTGCAACAGCGGTGTTTTCTCGAATCCGGTATTCTTGTTTCGTACAGACGTGTAAACTTTCGGCTGACTCTATTTTCACACTGCGATCGTTGACTTTTTCAATCTTTTAAATTTTGCAAGAAAGTGCAATATTTTCCTTCGACTAAAATATTCTAAGGTGCTCAAAACTATAACGAATCGGTGAAAGTATACTGCTGTCCCATGAACGAGAGCCAGAACTCGCCTGAAATCTCGTAATCGCAATCGCATTCGTGTTGCAAAAAATTCAGCAAACAGTCGCTTATACAGTGCGATATCTTCAAAGCACGTTTTTGAAGTCATCTGCGCGCGCCATTCGCGCTCACGAAACAAATCTCCATCGCAACGAAATTCACACGATGACTCAACCCTCCTCTCTCTCTCTCTCTCTCTCTCTCTCTCTTTCTCTCATCCGCTTGAAAAATTCCCGATCATTTCTCTTGTATGTATACCTGCGCCCTCGGCGTTTACTCTCATAGTCTAAGAGTCTCGCAAACCCACTCTCTCTCTCTCTCTCTCTCTCTCTCTCTCTCTCTCTCTCTCTCTCTCTCTCTCTCGGCCAAAGCCGCGCGCGCTAATAATAATCGCAGCGCACAGGACGACGACGATGTCGCAAGGGTCGCATATCCCGTGGGCCAATTGATGTTGTCGTGCGGTTACAACAGCGTCGGCAAAGATGGCGACGACCCTTGAACAACTGCAGCAGTGTGCAGCCAGTAGGAATTTACGCGCCGACAACAAATACGTCCCATAAATAAATCCTGGGACTGCGTTGCCTCTGCGCGCGCCTCGCGCTTATAACGCGTGTGTGCGCGGCAAGAGAGAGAAAGAGAGAGAGAGAGAGAATGAGAGAGCGACGTTATTGCCGGCTATTAACACGTTATGGTTATTTAAGTAGCGCAAATAAATAACCGATGATTAGAGCCGAGGTTGCCAGCGTCGACGGATATTATGACGCTGCTTATGTCACTGGTCGTTCACCGCGGCTCTTTATTTCCTTCTTTATTAGCGTATTAAGCTACTGCGCTGCCTCGTCCGCCGTCCTTTCCGACTCGCTCGGATGGGGCCGCGTTTGATCGGTGTGATTTCGAGTTATGTGCCGAGCGCTTGCCTCGTAAACTCTGAGGAATTATACACGAGCCGCGTATAGATACAACCGCACGGCCGAGCCACTATACTGCTATATACAGTGCCTTCGCTTCACACGTGTTTTCCTCCGCAGAGGCCTCGTACTTTATGGCTTTATTATATGAGATAAGCGCGCGTACATCACGCGCGCGAGTAAATATTAGCACCGTCCGAAACACATAAATGTCATCGTTATATACGTATATATGCCCGCGTGAAATATCTGAATACATCGACTCGTGATCGATCGACGACTCGTCGACTCCTGTTAATCGCTCGTCGTGCATAATAATTATCGCGATAGGTGAAATCCGAAGAAACGCGCATTAACGAGCGGCCCCGGCGTCATCATCAGCTCGCAGCCGAGTAATTAAGGATACGCTCCTCTGGCCGCGCTTATCCAGCGCTTTTACCCCGTGTGTATATATATAACAAGGCACTTGTCGGCCTAGGATATATCCCAGATCGGGAGCAGGCGGTATATAGATACACACGACTGCGGCGCATTCCTGCTTGAAAAGTCACATAATCTCGGCGGTGATTTACGACTCGTAGCACCGCAACTCTACTCGTCGGCACACCCTAACACACACACACACACACACGTATATATACAGCGCGCTCTGACCCTTTTTCTCGTCCAAGGTCTCTCGCCTGCCTGGAATTTTTCTTCTTCTTCTTCTTACTTTTTTTTTTTCAAAATCTACCTGCCAGGTGGTCCATCTCTCGATCGCACGCCATCTTGTCTCGATTCTTATTTTCTCTCGCATCCTACGTGTACAGTCCGTGTGTGCGTGCGTCTGCCGGAGGAGCGTATTAATAACCGCCTCCGCAACACGAAAAGCTCGGCATTGTGTGCGTCTCTCTCTCTCTCTCTCCGGCGCGACATCGACATTCGCTGTGACGATCATCGATCACTCGTGCGCTCTATGTTATATAGCTGTGCGCTGCGGTGTAGAGGTAGGTGGACAGGTCCGAGCGCAAAAATTCATTAGGCTACTTATCCATCAATCACTATTAGGGACTAGGAGTACACAGTGTTACACGGCAGGAGCGTTTTGTTTTGACTGCCGATGCTCTCGTGTATACGCATAGTGCAGACGCATAGCCCCGCAGTTGTATACACATCGCAGACGAAACGAGAAGAACGAGATCTTCGCGCCTTTGCGGGCTTAATCGTTGTGCGGCCGTGATGCTGCGCGCGGAAAATCGATTTTGAATAATGGCCTTTTGAGGGAGTCGGACAGTTTATATTAAACAACGATTCATTAATAACGGGCCTTTTGCTGGCGGGAGGAACGATATATAGAAAGAGAGGCTTTGTGCGTCTGGCGTGTGTTGCGCAACGGACGTATACGTGTTCCCGGGCAGCTACAGCGAGAGAGTTGAGAGAGCCGACGAGCCGAGGACGTCGATGAGCAAGTTCTTAAGTATTTTATATTGATTCCTAATGACGCGCGTGTGTGTGTACTGCGTATGTGATACGCGTATATACGAGTCCTATAGTCGACGCGATATTCTCTCGGGCGCGTGAAAAATGATGGGAGACCCGCGAGACTCGATGAGTGTTTTCTGATTAATGCGCCGCGTGGAAAATTAAGCGTGTCGTGTTTATAAAAATTCGCCCTCGTAAAACCGGGTTATTAATAAATCCGAAAGCCGCGCGCTCGTGTATTAACAGATGTTCTACTTGGAAATAAATATATTTTCCGTCGCGCTGTACAAGCCGCGCACTGAGTAAGCGAATCTCACGCTTGATGGACTTAACTTAGCTGCGCTATTACGCCTGCGAATATCGCGAAGCTGCTATTGTACCTGGATTCGATCCAAGTCCATTCCCCGGCGCGAGGCTCTGCAGCCGCTGCCGCTGCTGTCTTCTGCATGCGTGTATATATTATGTGCGCGCGTGTGCGAGCAACTTCTGCCTCGTCACACGTTTTCGCTTGTAAAACGCCTGAAATATATATTACGCTCGTTGCAGAGCATCATTGTGTAACTTTGTTACAATATTTTAATTGCTTTCGCTTTTCCATACGTGCGCATCAGTGTACGCGCGTACGAGAGAGGCATTTGTAATCGAGCTTTCCAGCAGCAGTGCGTGCTCGGCTATATTTTTTAAAGTGAAAAATCGCTCGAGCCTCGTGTTCTCCCCGCTTTTCGCAAATGAGTATCCCGTAATTCGGTAATGAGAGCTATCTCACGTAAACAAAAATTCGAGGCTACTGCAGCGCTATATCCGCACTATAATTGCGGATTCTCGGCTTTTCTAGTTAACTTCTCGCGGTCTCCTTTGCCCATCTCTTTCCATGGCGAGGATCCAATGCCGATAAGTCGTTCCTGCCAAACTCGTAGACTAATTTTCCGCCTCTTGCATTGCGCCATTTGCTCGGAGTGTAGGTCGCGCGCGAGCAGACGCGTCGTCGGCAAGACATTGTAAGGCTATATAGCTTTTGGAACAAATTGCTTGATTCTTTCGTAACGTATATATACATACGCATTCGAAGAAAAGTTAAAGCTGCCACGCGGCCTCGAGCCGCAGAAAATCCGGCAAACGCTTCGCGTCTCGCTCCCCGAGCGGAATTAATATTCCGATGCGCGCGGCGAGGGCAGATGAAAAAATTCTCAACCGCCACACGCAGTGGGTATTTATACTATATATGTAAACGCGCGTTGTGCACGGATCTAAGCGAGATAAATGCACTTGGCGGGAATATACGTATACGTATAAACGTATATACATCCCAGTAGAGGCACACACACACACACATGCGGAGGGCCGGGGCTGCCGGTGGAAAAGAAAAAGCCGGCACGATCCATTACACCGGACACGTCTCTCGCTGGAAAATGCCGCGGCACGACCGACAGTTCGCAACAATGGCCAGTTCGCTCGCGGCGCGCGCGTGAAACAGCGCCACAGCTCGCTCTATACGCGCGCGCAAAGAAAAACCGCACACGAACGCATCCTTCGAGGCAATTCGAAACTTCACGGGCGACCTCACACGTTCTCGCGAGCGGCACAATAGCCCGCGAGCGACCACATCCGCAAACCGATCGGCTTTTCATCAATTACCCCCGAACGCGCGCGTATAAAGCGAGCGTATATATAGCTGCACGCAGAGAGAGAGAGAGAGAGAGAGAGAGAGAGAGTCTATACACGCAATATACGCATACTGCAACGCTCGTCGCTTTCAAGCTGGAAAAACGGACTGACCTTCCGAGTCGCCGCCGGTCCGTACATAACCCGACGACGCAGCAGTGTGTCGAGGATTTTGGGGATCGTTATAAGGGTTGCGCTGACTTATGCAAAGCTGACTTATGCATACAGCCGATATACGTGCACTTTGCGAGCGGGCACTATATGCGGTCTCTCTCTCTGTCTACCTGCGCTCGCGCGCGGCCTTGAAATTCGCAATGCGAGCCGGTGTGCCAAAGGTATCCCATGTACTTCTCTCTTTTCTCTCTATCTGTATACCCCTTGCGAGCGAGGAGCGCTCTGATTTACGGCGGAAAGGGCAGCAGCCGCAGCAGCAGCAGCTAGACTTTAAAGGCTTGCCCGACGGCGCGTCACTCTATTCTTCTTTGTGTGCACGCAAATTGCGAGATTCAAGGTCGCTCTCGTTTCGCTACTTCCTCGCAAGGGGGTTCGACGACTCGGTAGCCGAGGTACCTGACTCAGTTGCAAGTGCAGTGTCTTTGCGGATGGATCCTCGATGCTCCGGGAGCAGAGACGCTGACCAAAGGGTACATGAGTGTTGCGAGAGCGAAGGAGTTGGGAAGCCGGAGATTCGGGGACTTTCCGAGCTGCTGTCGCAGTATGACGGGGCCGGGCTGTACTTTTCGTTCGTTCGAGCGTGTGGACGTGCGTTGTAAAGTGCTCGAGACGTACGAGTCCTCGGAAGTTTCAAGTACGTAAGACGAGTAAGTGCTAGACACACTCGAGGGACAAGGTGTCTTTGAGAGCGCGTTTTTTCAGCTGCGCCTCTTCGGTTCGCGGCTCGTGTGGGACTGTGTCAAAATTTTCGCTTGCGTTCGTATGTGTAGTATGGAGACTTTTTTGTAAAGTCGAAATAGGCGCGAACTCGTGAGCGGTCGATTCGGATGAATTATATATACGATATAGGAGCACTTGAGCTGCCGTAAATTCAAGAGAGCACTATTAACCGCGTCAATTTGTCGCGAAGAGACGCAAACTTGTGAATTATAAATAGAAGACTAATTGATATTTGATACACGCGAAATTTCATTGTTGAAATAAAGTTAACAAATCGTAAGCCAGTTATTTCGTATAAGCTCTTTCCTGCGAATTTATAGCCGTATAGAGGCATAAATCAAATTGCGCCCTTTTGTTGTATGCAGCACTTTAGTCACGGGATGTCCAATGTATTATCGGGCAATAATTGCAATAAAAGTGTCACGGCAAAATAAAGATATCAACAAGTTGGTAAATATTCATGTATTTCGGCGCGCGAGATAGGTGGAAAAATGAAAATCGAATTAGTTTCGTCGATGGAAAAATAATAATTGCTTGAGAGTAGGCGTGCGACTATAAACTGCGAGAAAAAATAGTACATCGCGCACATATCGCTTGTACCGAAAGAAAAAAAGGTGTTAAGATTGCAGTGCGCAGAAAAAAGAACGGAATGATTGATGCCCGTCATAATTTCTAAAGTGCAAATACGCAAGAGGCCAAAAATATGCGTGCGCCTAGTATCAACGCGCGATAACTGAATCAAGATATAATAAAATTAATACATCTCATATTTTAACATAACAAGCATAAATTTCGCATGAATCGGACTCGTAATTTTGATAAACTGCTCCGCGCGCTTTAATTGTCCGGCTCTCGCTCATATTTTCCTTGTAGCCATCGCGAAAATAGTAAAACGTATATCGATAATAAGTTATTTGTCATCGAGGAACGCGAGTATAATTTCAATTTTCCCCTTCCAAAATCAATTTACGGATTGAATATAGCCGATCGATGAATTCGCGCGCTATATACCGCAACTGCAGAAGCATAGCGTCAATACCACACGGATTCGCCTATAAAAATTGTTCTCACTCCGGTGTAGCAAAAGAATCCGTCGTCAGAAACGAAATCTCGAGGCGCGCTTCGCTTAGCGACGGATGCTGCTGCTGCGGGAGCGCGGCAGAAGATCAGCTCCGAAATGGCGGCCGTTCCTCCCGACGGCCGTCGGATCGCTCGAGCGTCGCGCGCTGGATCGCGTGGAAAGCGCTTCCGTTCGTCGAATCCCAGCTGAAAAATTGATACATTTCAGCGGTCGCGGCTCGTTAAAACGAGGGACACGAGGTTCGCCAGTATAAGCGCACGAGTATACGCGCTTATAATGCGCGTATATAACGCAGTACTCTCGCGCGGCCTACGAGATTTCTATTAATAAAGCGCGCACGGGCGCGGCGGTCTATTTTTGTCACACTTCGCTCGCGGAGCTCAGGAGAGCTACGACGGCTTGGGAGAGAAGCTTCTCTCCTACAGCTACTGTAACTACTCGAAAATTAATCACTTTGCTCTGTGTCCAACGCTCTAACGAGTTTCCCATTATTTATTTTCTATCTTGCATCGGAGAGCCCTCGCTTGAAAATCAACTAGTGCTCGCTCGCGCGCGCGCGCCTTTCTCTGCTTTATTTTCCTTTTACAATTAAATAAGATAAATTCGTAAAAATGCAGCCGCCGCCGCGAGAAACCGTCCGCAGAGGAGAAGATATGCGCGAGAGCTGGCGGGGAGCTAGAGCTTATACCATATATTCCGCGATCGAAGCGCCGATAACTGAAGCGACGCATTTGTAATGTGGTCGCGAGCAGAGCCGCGCGTATATTATAATGCACACAACGTGCTTGCCATTTTCCCCCTTCATATTCGGCAAATATTTAACCACGCGAGCTTGAAAATTTCTCATTCGACTGAAATAGTTTCCTCTCCGAGAAGTACATTACATCGCGCGTATATATATATATATATAGTTAAAAATCGCGCGTGTACGCGCACTTTTCTGCTCTCGAACCGCGATATACGAGTTTATAAGCGAGTCGAGAGAGAGAGAGAGAAGAAAATACCTCGGGCTGCATTATACTCGCGTACAGATACACCGAGTACACGGATCGCAGGACTGTTGTAGTTTCACAAGCGCTTTTTATACGGAGGCGCGCCGCGGTGTGCACTACGTACGGGGCGAGTGTATATCTTGCTGCGTTCGGAAAAAATTACGCGCTGAAAGCGAGTTGATGGTTCTATCAAGCGAGCGTTTTCATAGCCATCGCGAACGAAGAATAACCATGTAGCTTAAAGAGGTTTCAAGGCAGCAAACGACGACGACGACGACGACGAGGCGGCGGCAGCGGCGGAGGAGGAAAAGGAAAAAAAGCGCCCGAGATACAGCCACACGCTTATTACACTTAAAGGCAATACACGGTTCGCGCTTATATCCCTTCGGCCGCAGAGAGCATCTCGAAAGTGAGAGAGAGAGGGGGGGAGGGAGAAGCGAGTCTTGGAAATTTCCATGCCATAAGCGATGATCTCATCCTTATCCTCTTTAAACTTTATTACCATCGATTACGATCGCGCAATCTGCGAATTATCTCGTTCCGGTATTTTACATATAAACACCAGTATTAGAACAAAATCGAGGCGCGCGCGCGATAAGTGTCCGCGCGTACGCAGGTGCAAGAAACTTTTTGAAAGAGTCGCTCGTGTTTCTGAGAGACGCGAGTGTATAGAGGAATAAAAATGGCGAGAAACGTGCGAATAATTGACGTGCCACAGCCTTCGTACTTTGTTCCGAGTCTGTAATCATTCGCGGATAACTCAATTTCGGAGTCTTGCGAGTGAAGTTACTTCTCTCTTCTCCATTCGCGCTCTTCAGGCGCGCGAAGAAGACACGACGGCGGCTCTCGCGGAGAATCGCGATGATGAGAGGTTTCGCAGAGCTCTCATAGCGCAATAGTGTATGTAGAGAAAATTGCGAAGCTACATACACACGCCTTTAACTACGCGCTTTCCTCTCGGCGCCGAAGAATAATCTCTTCTTTTCCCTCGCGTGTATCGGAATCGCTTCGACAGACATACATGTATACACGCGTATAGCGTATATATACATGTATCGCTTATATATATATACGCGAACTTCTCCGTACAACAGAGGCTGGCTTTCAGAATCCGCTCTCGCGCGCGTTTTTCTGCTCCTAAAAAATGTTCCAACATTTATAAAGGCCATAGCCGTACTGCTCTCTCTCACTCTTTCTGTATGTGTTATACGCGCGCGCGTGTGTGTGTGTTATTTCGACGAAACGGGCGTCGCGACACTGCTGTCGTCGAGCCGCGTTGCGCCGGTGCGACGCGGCGAGCGCAGGCGTTATATACGAAAAGTGAAATATTCCCGTCGTATTTTCCCGGGGCTCGCTCGCGCGCGCGCGCGACAAATGAGTCTTGTGCTTCTGACGAGCAGCCGAAAATAGCGTGAATTCGGCCTTTTTTCTCGCGCAGCGCACGGGCGGCTCCGCCGTAATACAGTTCTCTATATACCAGCTATTACACACACACGGTGTCAATCGACGGCGGAAGCCCGATGCAGCTTCTGATGCGCCTTTCGATTTCCCCGTGAATTATTCGCGGCAATTACATTCGGAGTACCACTGCGCGCGCGCGTGAAAAAGTAAGGGCTAATCACTTAAGCAAACACGTGATAAATTTAATGAGAGCGCCGATCTGCGCGTATGTTTCTCGCTCGAATCCGCGAGCGCTCTCTCGAACACCGTCGCTTCGAAGCTATTAAAGCCCGTCGCGCGGCGCGGCACGTAGCGAGCGTATAACTGCCCGATCTAAGTACGTACTAACTGCCGGTTATCGTCGTTACTCTCTCCGCAAGCGCGGTCGGCATTAATCATCGGGGAAATATCCAGCGCCGCTCGCGTTTAAGCTATCGACTCCTCGCTCGCCCTCGGAAACTCGCGCAAACAGAAGTAAAAGCAAACGAGAGGAGCATAGAGAACATCCGACAAGAGGAAGGAGAAGAAGAAGAAGAAGCAGCAGCAGCTGCTGCTGCTGCTGCTTCTTTTCGCTTGTTAAAACGGCGACACTCGAGACGGCCGGGGAAAAGGAGCAGCGGCAAAAGGAAGAGGAAGAAAAGTTGCACGGCAGGTCGTGCGCGCGCGGCTCTCTCGCTCTCTCTCTCTTTCTGGTACATGCAACATCTCGCACGATGCCGCGATGCAACATCGTCTCGACTGCTGCTGCTGCTGCTGCAATTTTGAGGCTGAAAGAGAGAGAGAGAGAGAGAGAGAGAGAGAGAGAGAGAGAGAAAGGGAGGGGCGAATAACAAGACACGGGAATAATATGTCCAATGCGGATCGCGTCGGAGAGAATATAAAGATGCGAGTTGTGTATTACAAGCAGAGTCCGCTCTCGCGAATCTGCAGTAGCCACACTGCAGAGAGAAAGAGAGAGAGTCTGCGCGTCATTTGAAAACGACAATGGTTCATTGGATTTCCAGATGGAAAATGACGAAACGCACCCACCGCGCATTCGTCGTTCCGGGACATTTTCGTTTCTCACTATTCTTCGTTTTTTTTTTTTTCATCGGCTCTCTGAAAATCAGTATACAGCCACAGATTCAGCGGCTCTCCGCTGCTCGCTTTCTCCTATATAATAACTTATACGCGGGATCACGCACTTCTCGGTCGGGAGAAAAAGCCGGGCGCCGAGTATAGCGCGCGCGGCTCTCGTCGGCCGCAAGAAAATAAGTAGATTAAGCATCGCCGAAAGAAAACGAAAAAGCCATCGGGCTGCTGTGTAGCACACGTATACATGTATACGCGAGAAAGGTGAGAGCCGCGCTGGTATAGGTAAAATCCAGCAGAGCAGAGCAGCAGCAGGAACGAAGATAGCGCAGCAGGTCCGCAGGACCGGTCGGCCATAGCTGGATTCTGGTCTGGCCGCTATATACGGGGGAAGAGATGGATCATCCATCGCGGCAGCAATGAATCATGAGAGCACTATCCAGCCGCGTATACACACACGCGCGCGCGGGTATGAGCGCGTATATATATATACAGAGAGGGAGAGAAGAGTTTGAGCGAGATAGAATTCGAGGGGGGGCGGGGGGTGGACGTGAGGGAGGAAGTCCGCCCTTCCGACGCTTTTCCATTTTTCAAAAATAAAACCGACCGCAACCCCCCCCCCCCCCCATCGACTCATTGTTTGCTTTCTGTCAGCCTATAGCTGCCTCATCTCGCTCGCTCGCTCTCGCTGTGTTTTTTTTCTCGCGTCGCCCGCGAGAGCGGAAAAAGAGCGAACGATGGGGTGGAAATGGCCGGGCGAAAGAAAACATTTCTCGATTCTGCAATATCTCTTCGACTCGGGTCCTCTCTTTCTCTCTCGTTCCCCGATGTAGGCTCGATAGCTTCTCCATCCTTCATCTCGACTGCCACTGCTTTTCTCTCCTTCTCTCTCTCACTCTCTCGATGTCTATTGTACGCGTATACCCGCAGACATGTGCGAACGAGAGACTGAGATTATTGGGGATGCCTCGCTTTATTTCGAGAAAGAGACGATATGCTTGTAAATATTGAAAGGCCGTGCTCGACACTTTCTCTGTATATATATACGCGCGCGTCTCTGCGGGAACTGAATGCTTTCTATTTCTTGCGTGGACGATCGAAATGAATATTTAGAAGCTATTTCGATCCTCCTCATATCGCGACTCGAGGCGGCTATTCGTCTTGCGCGGCGAGCAAAAAATATCCAAAGTTTTCTATACTGCAACGCGAATTCTAAAAACTCGTTTGCGCGTAAGGTGCCCCCCCCCCCTCCTCATACGCTGAATCCCGTCCAAATTGAGAAGAAGAAAAAGAATAAGCCAAGGAGGCAAGAGGAAAAAAATATATCGGAGCAACGTGACAAAAAAGAAGAGTAATGCACGCGTATGTGACTCGGGGATGAAGCGCATCATGGGATATTAGGCCCGTCCTCACGTCTCACACAGCAGCTAACGACAAAATGGAGGGTGTCGTGCGCTCGATGCGAACGGGGCGAAGTGCGACAGAGCCTCCTGACGACGAATCATCGGACGTGATGGGAATGATGACGCGCGCGTCAAGCGAGCCGTCGTTTCACTCTTCCTAGGAGGGAGTGATTAACCCTTAGGATGCTTCATCAAGCCAGAAGACGTCCCCCTCGTCACCGAGATACCTGTCGTCTCTTCATTAAAACTGCCACGAGTTTCCTTAACGTCGAGCAATATGCGAGCGAGACGTTTCATTTTTGTAATTTTGCTTTCCCAAGGCAGGACGATAATGCGCGAGGCGCGGCTGAAATTAAAAGTTTAAAAATAATTTCCAGTCGCGCTCGCCGCTTCTCGGCTCTTCGAGAGTCGTTCGGCAGTGCGCGCGACGAATTCCGGCACGCAGCCCCTGACTTTGCGCAAAAGGAAAGTGCAGAAGCTCACGATTGCGGAGTGTCCCTTTCTTCGACGCACGGCACTGGCAACCCGGCGATAAATTTTGCCTATATACCGCCGCGCAGAGAAGCGGCTATTCCGTGGAAGAGTATGTATAGGTACACAGACCTACATATACAGCATTGCAATGGCCCAAGGTTAGGGCATTACAAAACTAGAGCTGCCGCTGTGACCCAGTTTTACGTCACGTCATGTCACACATGCACGAGCCTCTCTATATACGAGACAATGAGACCGGGAGCAGCCATAAATCGCTCAGACGAAAGGCACCAGCGGCGCTGCGCAGCGGCTCGCTCGAGGACCGAAAGTCGGCTGGTGTATACTTTCTCATCTCGGAAATTTCAGGACGTCGTACAGAGCTCTCGCCGCAATCGATTTCACGTGTGTATAATGTACACGTCGAGTATCGAGAGGCAAGAAAATTGATCGATTCACCTTTCTTATGTACGGCGCGCGTGTATGCGCGTTAATTGCAGAACAGAGTCGATCGCTGTATACGCGAGAGGCGCGTGTGCTCGACGACCAGCGGCTGATCGTCAACGATACGAAGAAACGGTGAAAAGCTAATTTGTTGCTTCATACGGTCGCGCGTATAATTAGGCAAATTAGGGTCGCGCGGCAGTGTGTGGCGGAGCGCGGAAAAAGTAAGGCAATAAAGAAATTCTCTGCCGCCATTAGTTTTCCATTCACTTGTTACTTCCACAGGAGCTCCCGGTGATTTACGATGTTTTATAGGCCAAGGGTAGACCTCGATCGTCAGCCTCGGTTTATATTGACTTTTTTTCTTCTTCTCCAGCTCTCATTGTTTTCCAACTCGCCGCTCTCGCCCCGCCGGCTCGACTGCATAGTAGCAGCTTCGGTTCTTCGCGCGCGATTCTTCGCATATATCCGTAATGTGAAGGTGGCAAGCAGTGAGGGCGAGTGTCGAAAGGAAATGGGCGAAAATCAAGCTTGCATTTCGCGGGTCTCTCTCAGGGGGTAGTAGTGGCATGCATACGCGTATACATATGTATAATACAAGTAGAAAGAGAGAGAGAGAGAGAGAGAGAGAGAGAGAGAGAGAGAGAGAGAGAGCGTGAGCACGAGCAATGAAAGCAAGCAAGCGCAGCAGCAAGTGGCTCGTACGTCAGCCGGTGGCTCGTAAACGTCAGCGCTGCTGCTCGTAAACGTAAACGTGATGCTATAAGGGGATGTACCGGGCGCGCTTCGCGCTCTGGCGTAACACGTATAGTCGTATAGTCTGTGCGGTGCCGACTTCATCGGTTATAATGTTACGTAAGCCTGATCGTCGGCGAAAGCCTCGTAAAAATTCCTCTCTCTGTCTCTT
Source organism: Philotrypesis tridentata (assembly GCA_018906965.1). Taxonomy (NCBI): domain Eukaryota; kingdom Metazoa; phylum Arthropoda; class Insecta; order Hymenoptera; family Pteromalidae; genus Philotrypesis; species Philotrypesis tridentata. The sequence continues at coordinate 5,105,204 of JACCIB010000005.1, forward strand.
TCTCTGTCTCTTTCGTCTAAATCAGGTGTGGGATCGAATTGGTCCAGGGCTCGTTTCGGCGCACGAGTTCGAATATCGAATGCGGCTTATATCGTTTGTTCCGTACAGTACACGATCTGATTTCCGAGTGGACGGGACCGAGCATTTTTTATATTCCGTACGGCCAGTGCAGGACACTCAGCCGTGGAGCCGGTGAAAATTGAGTTGTAAGCGAGCTGAGACGTGCGCGTCCTGTTTTTCCTAGAATTTTATCTCGGCGACTGATAAGACGTTGAGTAAACGATCGCAATAAATTCGATGGCCTCGTAAATCTCTATATCCCACGCACGGCGCAAAGAATACAACAAAGCAATTTCCTTCTGCATAAATTACGCGCGGCGCAGCATCATCGCGCGCATATTCGAAATAGCCGCTGCGCCGCGGCGCTGCATCAAGAAAATCCACGCATGCATCGCAATATACCGCGCGGACAAAAACTACGCGCTACCGCAGCAGAGAATAACGCACGCGCGCAATGATAAATCAAAGCTCTCGCTCGCGCGCGCGAGAGCGCGTATCCTGCGCTCATCGACAAAAGCCCCGCGCGCGACTTTCGAAAATTTCAACGCCGCGAAGATAATCGTCGCATAATGAAATACTCGCGTATACACGCAGAGAGCGAGGGAGAGAGCGAGAGAGAGAGAGGGACGGCGGACAACGAAAACAAAGCAGTTAATAAATTGTCGGAGCCGGAACGAGAGATTTAGGGGGGAGCAGACAGCCAGTCGAGCGCGCTGCTTGTGGCGGCGTATTATTGAATGGCATAAAGGAAGCGCCGGCCCAGCGAGCGAGCGAGCGAGCGAGAGAGAGATATAGAACAATCACGTGGGTTTTGGCTAGTGATTAAAGCCGCAGAGAGCTGAGCCCTCTCTTTCGAGATAGTCACTGATTCTGGGTATCAGAGGGGGGGAAGACGTAGAGGGGGCACACGGCGAACAACGGCGCTCTGTGTTTAATCATGTTGCCTGCCAGACACTCGCGAAGGGACTCTCCGCTGAGGGTCGGACGACGTCGACGGAGAGGATTTGCATAGCACGGGGGAATGGGACGCGCGCGTCCGACGTCGTCTGAGATTGCCGGCGATATATTTGTTGGGAGCGAGAGCAGCTAGCTGTAAATGAAATTTCGTTCGTTTTCGGCGATCGACCTTCGCTCGAATTGAATTTACGAAAAGCCTTTATTCCCCGGGATAGTCGCGACGAATGCGCTCTTCGTCCGCGGGAGGAGGCCAGACAACGACTGGAGTTTCGATGAATTGTTTTGTAAGATTTACGCGCGATGTACGCGTATAACGAGAAATAAAATCGTTGCGCTTCTTTTATCGAGCGCGGTGCGCGCTGAACGCGTCTATTTTGTGCGTAGAGTCGTTTGTATTATTTAAATTATGTTAATTTTATCGCCGGCGAGATCTTCGTCCGAACCCTTGGCTAGACTTCGCGTCGCATAATAATAGAACACGTGGAGGAGAAAAAAAAAACTTGTTTCACCGCGGAGGGATTCGTAGATAGGTAACTTAGATTTTTTGCCTGTCATTAATTGTCTGAGCGCGCGATGTGTCCACAATATCCATATAATAACATTCTTCGCGAACAATAGAGAAAAAATTTCCGGTACAAGACAATCAAGGCTAATGCGCGATAACGAGATTAATTTCAATTGTCAAAGTGTGGAAAAAGCGAAAAGATACTCGTACAGCTTGGCTCATGTGAGTTCTCCGATTTGTGAATACAACAGGCTTCGGTTTAGAGTTGCGTAATATAAGCCGATTGGAAAAAGCCGAGAATGGATGTAGAAAACAGAGGCTTTATCCTTTAAAAAAAAGAAAATAGTTGGAGACGGAGAGGACTAAGGAATCTCTTGACATCTCCATTCTTTGCGATAAATAAGTATGGAATATAACTTGCCACCCAGAAAGATGATTGCGCCGAGCCATAACTGCGCGTGTATCAAGTACCGAAATTATGATAATGATTCCGAAAACGCTTTCAGTTAAGACATTAGACGATGTATAATTTCGAGCTGAAAAGCAGGCGCGATCGCGTTTATATAAAGACCGCCATGGCGTTTTGAGGCGCACAGAGCGAAGGTAGGGCTTAATAAAAAAAAAGCCGCGCTCTCGTGTTATGCAGATGCTCGCGAAATTGTGCGGTTGCGCTCTCTCTCTCTCCCCCCCCCCTCTCCCTCCCTTTCTGGCATTATTATGTGCGCGCAATTTTCGTTAATAAGCTAAGTGAGAGCCTATGGCGGTGCGGTGGATTGTGCTCTCTCCCCGCTCGCAGGACAGTAATTTGACGCTGCCATTTTTGAGCTGCTTCTCTTCCTCGAGTTTTCTCGTTAAAACTTCTTTTTATTTGCGTAATTGTGGCGCGCAAATAAAGTTATTAACGCTAATTTGTAAAAAAAAATTCCTTGCTATCACGGCCGCGTCTTATTATAAAGTAAATTGCTTTTAATTTATTTTTGCCTCAAAACGGCTGCTTGTTCCCGATAAATATTTATATGCGCAGCACCTACCGCGATGAGATCTAACGTTTCCCTCAACGCGCGTATGTGTAACTGTAACAGTTGAGCAACGACTTTGTTCACCTCGTCCCGTGTATAAACGATCCAACACCGTCTGCGATCTCGAATAATTAAATTTTATTAATTTAAAATTTGCATAAATTATTCTAGGCTCTCCTCCCCTTCCCGCCCCCCCCCCACCCCTCGACTCGCTGAGCGCAATTTGCAGGGAGTGTATTATGGCGAGTTAGAAGGACCTCATTACCGCGTAATAGTCCGGAGGCGATTCGCACAAATGAACTGTTAAATTAAAACGTTCGGGCTGCTGGCTTTGCTTCTAAAGAAGCAATCCAATCGCGAGTCAATCACCTCCTCTCACTTGCTTCGCACAAAAGGAGCATCGGGAAAAAAAGCCTCTCTCTCTCTCTCTCTCTCGAAACACGTTTTTGCACTGCGCGCCTACAGAAGACGAGAGCGAGAGATCGCGCGAGGTTAAAGAGGATACGTGTGTGTATACAGGTATATATCTATAGGGAGTGTACGGGGAGAGGAACCAGAAACGCGAGATAATAATCCGCTGGCAAATTACAGGACCGTGTATATAAATGAATAGTTTACGAGCAGCGAAAATGAGTAGGTTTAAAGCCATCGCCGCCGCCGCCGCGGCTTCGATCATCATCTCGCATAAGAGGGAGACTTTCTTGCCGCAATTATAATCGCGCGGGTCCGAGGCGCAAACGTGAAAGAACGCTATACGCGACTTGATTGCGGCCGGCTGCGATTACTTATATCCCGGGCGCAGCTCGACGCGCGGAAAAAGTCGTAATTGACATCGTATATCGAATCTATCGCGCGAACTGTGCAATACTCGCGGTCGCGATAAAAAACGAGATGTGCGTACACCGCGAGAGTCCATATCTCGAGCGTGCGACGAGGTGTGCGCGCGCAATTGATAAGCGCGATATTTTGCACGGGAAGTCGCGGCATTTATAGATTATGTATCTATACCGCGAGAGATAAAAAATCGTACTGTATACTCCCGGCTTCTGGTTCGAGGCTGATGCGAACGTGTAATGTATATATATATGTTATATATAATGTTTAAGGCGAGGTGCTGTGTTGCTGCGGCTAGTTTTATGGATAGAGCATTATTCATCGCTTCTCTCGGTTCTTTCTTATTTCGCGCGACGAGAGACCGTGATTTCGCAAGCATCAATGGGAAAATCAATCTCTTCTTCTCCATCCCAAAGGAATCCCAATAAATCTATACACGCACACGAACGCGCGCACGCGCGATGTGTTCATATTCCTCGATTTTTCAAAGCACCTCGCCGTTTGGAAAATCGCTATATGCGTGTGCGTGTGTCGTCGTGCGATGTACAAGATCGATTATACGCGCGGCTTGCGGACGTATATGTATAATACTATATAATATATATTATATATTATACGCATACAGTATACTCGTGTCTAAATAACGAGCAGTGCACGCATCGCTTTGTTGGCATGCGACGACTCTCCTGCTGATGCTTGATGGACGTAGCGGGTGGCACTACATAGCGAGAGCCTCGTTATATACGTGGCCACGCAATCAAGTCGAATTCTCGGAGCGGCGCGGCTGACGTGTCGCTCATGATGGAGACCCTCGCGCGTCTCGGCCATCGATCTTTTGCTCTCTCCCGTCTCTCTCTCTCTCTCTCTCTCTCTCTCTCTCTCTCTCTCTCTCTCTCTCTCTCTCTGTGGCTTCTTAACGAACGGCAAAATCGGCGTGCGCCCGTCTGCGTGACTCTCTGCGCGGGTCTCTGTGTATAGCTCGCGCGTGTGATTAGCGGAATGAAAAATCGACTTTGGCGATCATGTAGAGCGTAGCCGACCGACAGATCTGTTATATATATATACGGGTGCGAGTGTGGTGTCCAACTGAAGGAGGCGCTTGTTCTCGGGATCGCCTCATTGTTTACCGGCTAGATTGGACGAAACTGAAAATATTTTCGGGGATAATAATAGGACGATGATGTATGCTCGGAGGTACGAGCGGATTGTTTTCTGTGACGAATTGACGTTGCTACAAAATATTTGTTCGAACAATGTTCGGGATGAAGCTGCGAATAATTTTGAATGGCGTGCCAAACGGGATAATTTGCTATAGTGACAGTATTTCACGTACTTGCGATGGATTCCCTGTTTTATTGTCCCGAGTATAGAGCGTCATTTATTTCGCTTTTTGATATTCTGAAGATTTTCCTCCCAGAAACATGCCGTTTAAAGTTTAATAAAAATATCGATGCAAAAGCGACTGAAATCAATCTTTGTCCTGAAGCTAGAATTTTCACGGATTTTTCCTAGTTTCAACGAAGCAAAAAAATAAAAAACGAAATCGGCATAAATGAATAAAATTTAATATCGATAATTGGTAATGAATGTGATTATTCATAGCCGTCGTTTCTTACACGACATGTGAAACTTGCTTAATTTAAATTGTACGAATGTTCCAAAGATAACTATCGAATTAATTAATTATGCAATGAAAATGCTGTACAAGACGCGTTCCCGGTTCACAGTGCTTGATTTCCATAGGAATTTCCCATCGAACATTGTCGAAAAGGAACAATATTTATCGACGATCGCTTCCCTTATCCGAAATGATCTGCATTTCTCGGAGTGCAGCGAAAGTTTATTAGATGTGGAGGAACGTAATATAGAAATTCCTGCCGAGGCACATCCGCGCGAGCGAAACAGGCGGCGGATAGGAGAAAAAATAATAATCGCAAAGCGGCAAAGAAATTCACGGGGAAATTATGAGTGGATCGTGATAGTCGGAGACTCGCTGCCTCGGAAGCGTTCGCACAAAAGCGAAAAAGACGGAATATCCTCGAAGAAGAAGACGAAGAAGCAGCAGCAGCAGCAGCAGCAGCAGCAGAAGAAGAAGACGAGGGAGCAGGAGCAGCAGATAAGATAGGTGCAGAGGTCGCGCGGCTGCAGTATCTGCGCGCCAGCGAGTGAGCACGAGAGGGAGAGAGAGAGAGAGAGGACGTAGACGGAGAGGCTCGCACGCGAGCTGATGGATGACAAATGGCTCCTCCACGACGCGTCACTCCGGTGCAGGGGCTCCTCCTATACGTGATCGAGCTTGGAGGAGGGGACCCGCCGAGAGAGAGAAGATAAAGTGGGACGTCTGATCCTCCGCCGTCGGAGAGCGTGAGCAAAAAGATCTCTCTCTCTCTCTCTCTCTCTCTCTCTCTTTCGCTCTCTCGCTCACTCCTACGTCCCGGGAGACGGAAGCTGGGAACGAGAAAAACTCGAGCCCTCCCTCCTGCGCGCGCGCGTGCAAACTCCGCGTAGGAGAAGCTCGTCGCTGCTCCTGCTGCTGCTGGCTTTTTCTTTCCCGCTCGCCTCGCCACCCCCCGGCACGAGGAGAGGAGCGAGCTCGTCGCGCCACCGGATTCTTCATCCGGCTAGACCTCGAGCGCTCAAACTCTTCCGAGGGGGAGAGAACGCCGAGAACGAAAGTTTACTGTAATGCGTTTTAAAATATTCATTACACGCGCTCTCCTTGCGTCTCTTGCTATATGTACAGCAGCGTCCCTCAACATGTTGATTTTTGAAAATTCAATGAGCCGCGCGCGCGCGCGAATTGTTTTTGAATTTTGAAAAATCCTCTCGCCCCCGCTGCACCGATAGCTTATATGCGCGGTATGAATCATGGATTTGGTTGTGCAGAGCTCGGAGCGACGACTTTCATTATTATTACACTGTCCGCGCGCCCTCGTGAATTTTTTATCTGTTCTCGACGATAATAACGGCACTATCTGCTGATAGCTATATATACGCAGGATACGTTAGCTCGATTCCGCGTATAATGGTTCACCGGACGTATATAACCTCGAAAACAGAACTCGCTTGTATGAATATGTGGATCGATCTATTCTTCTCCACATCTGCCGAGCGAATCCCGTCTCGAGGGCATATCAGCTGACGCTCACGTATATAGATCTATACGCGGCTGTGCGCACTGTATACGCGCGGCAGCTGTGTGGAGAACGTGAAAGAGAGCGATAAACAGATAGAGATCCGTTAATGAGTCGAGGTCCCGATTTCTACGCCGCGTGAATAAAGGAGCTGCGATCAAGCATGAATAATGCCGCGCGGGACGAGGAGATTGGAATCCCAAGACCGCGCGCGACCGTATAGAAAAGTGGAAACACGTTCTCTCGATTATCGCGCGGCCGCAGCGGATTTACCCTCTCCCGCGGCCGGATGCGAGAATAAAGTTGAAACTTTCGCGCGTACGCGTCCGCGCGCACCAGGCGAGAGCGTTAGGGAGAAATTAAAAAAAAGACTCGCGTATACGGTCTAACGAGCGCAAACGCAGCCCCATCGCGAAAAAGCATCGAGGGATCTCCTTGCGCGCTGCACAAACACGCTTACACGCGACTCGCACGTATATATAACGCTCGGGAGACTCACCTGCAGCTTTGCCGCCTCCTAACCGCAGCCTCGATCCTCCTTCGGATTGGACGCTCTCCTCGCAGCGCTTGAGTTGGATGTGAAAGGCTCTCGCGCGACGAGATAAGTCTCATAAGTAGGCGGCGCACGATACGGGCGATGGCCACAAATCCACGGATAAGCCCCGCGGGCGCTTCTGCCTTTCTCTCTCTCTGTCTCTCTCGCTCTGTGCACGGCGCGCCTAGACCGGACTATATACGAGCTACATAGAAATCCTCCGTGCGCTCTTTCTTCTGCGCCTGCACGCGGATGAAAGGCTCTGATCGAAACGTCGTCATTACAAACGAGCCGACAATCCGTATATATATTGCTTGTTACGCAGACATTGCCTTCTGGCTTCTGCGACCTTCCTCGCGAGCGGAGAGGATGGAACGACACAGAGAGAGAAAGAGAGCGCGCGCGGCAATGAAAGCTCGGGGCGAAGCTTTCTTTAATGATCGGCGAGGAGTTCGTTATACACGCCGAGGATAATAGGCGCAGCCTACGACGACGGGGAAAATGATTTGTGCGAGCTCGTTGATTCCTCGCTCTTCCCCCTTTTTTCCGCTTGTTCCTTGTGTGTGTGTGTGAGCTATTTTCGGATATGGGGACGAGTGACCGATTGGCCGCCGCGGAAAATTGCATTGAGAAACGATCTCCTACGCGCGCTCGCGCGCCTCTTTCCGATACAATGAAATATCGCGTCGCTTTCGCGCAGAGAGCGCGCGGGGGCATATTCGTTAAGAGGACTACGCGCTTATTTTTCCGACGCGCGTCTACATATAACGGATCTTTGATTAGAAACGCAAGTTGGTTTTGTCACCCGCTGGAATACAGGAAAATGGCTTTTTTTCTTTTGCGAATAGCAATTTGCCGGCGATTAATTTCATCTTTCGCGTGCTCGTTTTTTCAATTACACGCTCGCCGAGAAATGCCGTTTGTCACGCGGACGAGGCTGCACACGTCGGAGCAGTAGTCGCCGCGCGTATTGGAAATGAATAAAATAATGTGATCGTTTAGCGGGGAGAAAAAAAAACTGGAATATTTAACGTCGGCGCGCGCGGAGATGGGCCGGAAGCTCAGCCAGTTGACGCCAACGAATCGCGCGAGAGAGAGAGAGAGAGAGAGCCTTCTCTCCCCGTGAAACGCAGCCCCTCTATAATATACGTATATACACACAGACGTGCTGCACTCACCGATGAGCTGTCCCCTCCGGAATTACACTAGGCAAAGCCTCGGGATCCGTCGAACGAGATGCAGGACTCGTAGCGCTTTTTTCGGGGAATTATCGAGAGCCCGAATCTCCCGACTTTGAAAAATCATGGCCGATTTGTCACGAAGCGACTTTTTATCGATGCCGCGGCTTGATAAGCTCGCGGAAAAAGTGCCTTAATCATTTACATTTTCGGCGCATTTATCAAGGAGGACGAAGCCTCGCGCCGCGCGATCGGTCTCTACGATCTCTTTTCGCCAGAGTGCGCGAGACACGTCGCCGACGACTCGCTTTCTGTACATACATACAGACGGATGAAAATTAAAGTGAAATTCTTGCGAGTGTCCGTCCGCATAGTCCGCCTCTTCTATAAGAGCCGTATGACGCGCGCGGCGGTCGAAAATAGAGAAGAGCCGCGCGGGGCTATGAGGGGGCCGCACAGATGTGCTTCGGGAAGAGAGAAGCGATGAGGCACTATCGGCAGCGACAGAGACGAAGGACCGTGAAACCCGGAAAAAGCAATACTATACAGAGCTGCAGACGATGGCGTCGGCGTCGGCGGCTCTGCAGCGCGCGCTGCAAGTATATAGATACAGGAAAAAGACGAGCGCTGCACACACGCGCTCTGGATATACGCGTCCCCGATGTTTTCCCCGCGCGAGGCAGCGAAAGAGCACAATGATGTCCGAAAAAAGGTCGCCTCGCTGTCTCTCTCTTACTCTCTCTCGCGCAGCGAATCCCAGCGAGCAGAGCGAATCCGCGCGTAGGGGGAGTTTCTCGACGCCGTCATTAATAAAAGTGTCAATGGTGTCAGTCGACTAATGTCGGCAGTCACTCCGAGCTGCTGCTGCTGCTGCTACTGGCCCCGAACGGCAGAGAGAGAGAGAGAGAGAGTGGGATATTCCACCCTCTTTGTTCTTGCTTGCGCTGCGCGCAAAGACGTCGCTGCAGCGGTGTGTGCGCGCGACCCCCCTGAGCCCCTCCGGAATTGCTTTCTAGGCGCAAGTGTGTGCGCGTCCGTGTGTTTGCGATATGCGTGTGCGTCTGTCTGCGCGCAGAGACACACGGCGAGAGCGAAAGAAGAGAATTTTCGGTGATCATTGCGGGAAATTACGGAGGCTTGTCACGACGTCGTGATTCGCTGCGGATTCCCTCGGACGTGCGCGTCATTTCGAAAGCTTCGAATTCGTCTTCTTCGAAAAGTGCTTTCTCAAACACTGTGTTTCGACGACACGGCTCGCTTAAACTCCACTTTCGAAAATTGCACGGCTACGGCACCTCCTACTTTTTTCTCTCTCTCGCTCTCTCGTCGTCCAATGAGCAAGACGCGCACAAGTACAATTTAGCCTTCAATTACAGCGATGCAGCAACGCGCCCGAGGCGAGCTCACGTTTTTTAATATAACGCGAGAGGGGCTGTGGGGGCGCTCGAAGGAGGAATATCTAATAAGAGCGCTCTGCCGAGGCACATCCATCCCACCGCGCGGCTCTCTCGCCCGGGGGGTTGTCACCGCGGGCGCTATGCGCGGCTAGACCTGATTTACATAGTAATAATATCGAGCTGCTAGTCTTTGTAGTTTCGGTACTGCGTTCGGCTCTCTACGTAGTCTCCCTCCGAACGATCGTTATTCCGCGCGGGCTGCCTCGACATACTGCCCCCCCCCCCTCGGATTTAAAAAACGAGAAAAAAATTATCTTTTTCAAAATTTTTTCTCCGACCGCGGCGTTCGTGCGCTGCGGTCGTTCTCTCGTTTCGCTCTGTATATGTAGTCCCGAACGCGTGAATTATATCGGCGCACCTGCTGAGAAATCTCAGGAATTACACGTTCAGCGCGGATCGCGAGGGGAGAAGTGAAGCAAATGACGAAGACCGATGGAAAAAAACGGAGAGCGAGAGGAGAGAGAGCGAGAAGATGTTCGAAGCCTCGAAGTTGAGCGCGCGCGCGCGCGCACCACTATACACGACGAAGAGAGAAGATAAACTTGAAAGTGCACTGTAATTTCGCGCGGAAATTATCGGACGTGACTTTTACTCGGGGCAGAAATTCGCGAGAGTAAAAAACAAACTTCATCAAAACTTCGGCTGTTCTTCGAAGCCGATCGGCTCGAAAGTATTAATTTGAAGTCAATCAGCGCGCTCGCATTCCGCGGCGAGCATCATCGCCGGGATCAACTCGTCCGCGCATGTCCGTCTCTGTCTCTCTCGCTCTCTCTCCCACGGCGGGGCAATAAAGTACTCGAGATAGAGAGAGAGAGAGAGAGAGAGAGTCGTCGCCGGGATGAAAAATAATAGCAAGGCTCGTTGATTAGAATGTCGGGCGACCCGCGCGCTCACCATCAGCCCGGCGCCATCGCTCTTCGCATAATAATCGCGGGCAAACAATGAGAAAAGGGTTGTTGCGCTGCGCATAGGCCGCGCGGACAGGACACGCGCGCACCGAGCATCGGAGAGATTAAAGGGTATACATGTACAGGGCTCGAAAAGTACCCGAGCTTTTGACGTCTTACTTTAGCTTTAATTAACGAGATTCGCGCTCGATCGAGGAAAGGCGCGCGTCGCTCTGCGCCGCACTTATATTCGCACAAAGCGTTCGCACATGTACGCAGTATGCACGTATATATATAACGTATAAGAGAGCAGCGTGCGTCTGTGTGTATTTTCTCGGAGCAGCGCAGAGAGAGCTCTGCACGGCTCGTTCTGGGATATATAGAGCGCTCCGACTGCAGCGGCGCGAGGGCTTTGTTGTTCCCTTTTCTCATCTCGGGACCTCTCGGCGTTGCCATTTATAAGAGCATTGTAAGCGCGCTTTCCTAGTAAAATGGCCAACCGCCGCCGCCGCTGCTGCTGCTGCCGAGGCTGCCGCTGCTGCAGCGGGATCTAATTTTAGGAATTATCGCCTTTTGAAGTGGGAGCGAGGGAATTTTCGGATGAAGGTGTGTAGAGCACGGCGCGTTGCACGCGTTGATTAAAATTTAATGGATATTCCGATGCTAACTCAAAAATCTATTTGTCTAGCCGGCTGCGTACTATTGCGCTCTGGCCGGAGTAGTGAGAGACTACCGAGAGCTACTGCGCGCCACAATAGCGCCTGCTACATTCTATTTGCAGCCGATTATATAGCCGCGCGGCGACGTCGACGCGTCTTCTCTCTCTCTCTCTCTCTCTCTCTCGTTCTCGTTGGCGACGCGCAGCTTCCCTCTGTACCCCGCGCGAGCGCTCGGAAGAGAGACTATACTCGGCCGTAAATCAAGCAAGAAGAAACTTGCGCCGCGTGGCCGCTTGATAAAGCGACATTTTCGCGACGGTTTCTTTGTTTATATACGCGGTAGCCCCCGAGAGAAGAAAGAGCGTCATCGCTACCGTAGATTCGCGGCTCTTTGTCTCCCTCTCTCCGCATATGTCGGGGCGAGAGGAGGCCGCAGCCTAAGCTCTCTCTCTCTCTCTCTGCACCGATTGTCTTCGTACATAAGTATATACACTGCGACTTAGACGCTGCGCTGCAGAGGGAGAGAGAGAGAGAGAGGCACGCGAGGCTACTATACTACCACTGCTGCATCAGGCGGTAGGAGAGACGGAATTTTGCGCGACGACGCGAGATTAATGTCCTCGGACTCTGAAATCCTGGAAAATAAATAGCGAGGGACCTCTCGCGATGTGTCTACGTACGGTTCTCTCGGGACGGGCGACTCCGAAGGAGCTGCAGTCTCTCTCTCTCTCTCTGTATACAGAGATTCCAATGAAATTCGAAGCGAGCAGCTGATTATCGCGCTCACACACACAACACACACACTCGCGCGCATGTACACGCGCCGTATGGGAGATTGAGCTGTTTTCCAAGTGAGAGACGCGGTCCCTCAAGTGCCCGAGAGATCTCCCGATGATATCGAGCGAAATAAAAAATAAGTGGAAAATGAGAAGGAGCCTCTCTCGTCGCTCCGCGGCTCCTCGAGTGCGAGTGCGAGCGCGTGTGTGTGTGTATAACATATAGTTATAGGCGCTGTATTATATACTTGGTTCCCGGCGTCTACGCTCTCTCTCTCTCTCTCTCGTGCGGCTGGAGAGTTGTTGATGGGATGTGCTTGGGAGAGGTGCTTTGGCTGATAGCTACAGTTGTTGGAGTGATCAATGTAACGATTATGAGCATTGTTTAACAGAACTGCCTGTCGATCTGTCTTTCGTTCTGGCGTTGAATCGCAACTTTTTACTGCAGCGCGCGCGCGCGCAACGGACGGCGAGATTTTTTTTTTTTTTTTTTTAATAAACACGCTTCGACGCATAATTACGAGGCTTTTCTCCCGTCTTGTTACGACTTCCGTCCAATTACTCAGTTGGCCGAGCGCGATTCAAAAATAGACCGACAAATGTCTTCATCGATTACATGAATAAGTAACCAGCTTTTTCTGTGAGCCTTCATAAAAAGCCAAGCGCTCGTGTCTCGGAAGCGACAAAAGAAACGAGCCGATATCGTTCGCACGGCCGTGTAACGTCTACACTGTACAATCTGTACGCGCATACATAATACGCATATCTATACGTATATACCGTACAGCGCGTGCGTATGTATATATCCTTCAATTTTAGGCCGTTTACCTCTCTCTCTCTATCTCTCTCTCTCACGGGCGTCATCTCAAATATTTATCCGCGCGCGATGAAGTGCTTATGCGCGTCTCTCCGGGTCCGATTTACATGCGATCTGCGTCCGCCTGAATATATGCAGCGCGCGAATCTCGCCATTACACCGACTACCCACTCTCGCTGTATATATACTCTCTCCGGCTGCGAATTATATTAAAGACTGAATAACCGGCTCAGCAGCAGCAGCAGAAGCTGCACACGCTCTAATTGTTGCGTCGTTTGCATAATGACCGGCTCTGTCTGTAGTGTAACTGCAAGTTTGCATCTCGTTTTCTCCGCTCGCCCATCTCCTGCGCGGATATTTCGCGGGATTCGCCGAGCTTTTGAAGCTGGAGCCCCCGGAGATTAATGGCCCGATTCCCAATCATCATGATGCTACTATGTAGTTGCGCGCGCTTAGAACGCCGTATATGTATACTCTCGCGCTCCGAGGGAAAGATTCGCGGTGAGGAGAGAGAGCCGGCAATACGTGCCATTAACTCATCTCTCGACGCTCGATGATGGTGCTGATGATGATGATGATGGAACGATACTTCTCGGTATTGATTTTCCGAGCTGATTTCGACGCGCGCGCGAGTCTTTGAATTTCTGGAAAATTATTGAATCTCAACGCGAAATTCCGTCACGTTCCGCCGATAAATCTTCCCTCCCGCACCCGCCGACGCCGAGGATCGACGCGGCGCGCGCTGTGAGGCGTCGCTCGCTATAATAGTTGAACCGCTCTCGCGCTTAATAATACAATTCGCGGCCGAGACGCGCGATATACGTCGTGCAGCCGAATGTGCCGCGCTATGTGTCTCCTACCGAAATTCCGTTAAAAGCTGGATGTGCTCGCGCGCGAGCATTAAAAAAATGGCCACTTTAGCAAAAAATTGCCGACGCGGAAAAAGACAAAACACACTCGCGTCGCGGGTAAAACGCGCGGCGAGCGCGCGAGAAAGACAAAACGAAAGGAGCGACGGAAGAACGGGGCTAGAGAGCGCGCGAGAGGGAAGGAAAAAAGGAAAAGGGCGAGAGCAACTAATATTAATAACGTGGCAAAGTAAAAAATGTTTACTCTGCGCCGGAGCTGATATGAGGTCCGTGGAGCATGGCAGCGCTGCCCGGCTTGATTGATCGTCCGTCTCTCCGGCCTCTCCCCCTTCTCTCTCTCTCTCTCTCTTTCCCTTCCCTTTCCTCCTGTCTCTGTGTACACTGTATACGTGTATACACACGCGAGAGTGTGTGCGCATGGATATTACCGGCGTTGCCACCGCGCCATACATCCCCCATGTTGCTGCTGCTGCTGCTGCAGCCCGTGTGTATTTTTCTCTCCGTTGCCCCGCCGCGTGTCGCCTCGAATCAAATCTCTCGCTGCTGCTGCCGCTGCCGCTGCTGCTGCTGCTGCTGCTGCTGCGACGGATGAAGAATGCCCCGACTGATGTTTCCCGCTTGGAATTTCTTAAAGAAACGCTGCCGTGTTGCGGAGCGTGATGTTTGACGTGCCGTGCATGCGTGCAGCAACAGCAGCAGCCCAGGCTCTTTGCGAGAGGGAAGCTATCGATCCGAAATATGGACACACAACTGAATGCGAGCACGGCGGTTCGACGTGCTTTGGCCGACGATGCGCGTTAGAAATGTATTTTCTTCTATACATTTACGAATTGTTTCGCGTTTTGGCTTTCTTTATCTAACAGTTAATCTGTACTTGGGCCATTATTAGACAGAGGCGGTCATTGTATTCGTCCCGAACAGAGGTGTATTCAAAACCCGGTAACAAGATCTCTTTCCTCGGCTACGGCTCGCCCTCTGATTTATGGTCAGCGCGCGCACTCGGTCGAGGTTCAACCCGCAACAATTGTAGTGCGTTTTTTCCATCTGAATTTTCCGCAAGACCGTACTCGCGATAGAAAATTAAGGGCAAAAAAAAGAAAAATGCGGCGCGATCCATCTCAAAGTCGCAAAACTCGCGGTGTGTCAGTTACAGCTGATGCCTTGGCGGAAATGTCATTACCCCTCGGACGCGCGTGATGATGTATCAAACGCGCGATTTCACAAATCCGTCCGCCCCTTTCCTTTCGTAACTGCGGGAATTTTCCCGCAGAGCAGTTACATCCAGCCTCGGCTCGCGAGAGCAGTCGATAGCAGCGTAACCCGGATAAAATAAATCCAACGCGTGGGAGGGCCGAGATATACTAACGAGTAAATATATTCGAGTCGCTCGCGCGCGCGCGCCGGGGCCCCGGAGGAAAAATCTGTCGGACGAGCGAGCTACACACACGACACAACGGACTCCTCGTATCCTTGCCGAAGGCTGATTAATGGCCGCACGAAACGAAAAAAAAGCAGGAGAGAAGAAAAAAACTAATAAGAATCGAAAACCAAGAGCGCGAGCGATGAACACCTACGAGATGATGTAGGTACGAGAGAGAGAGAGCTGCTATATGCAGCTGCTTAAAGGAACTGTATTAACCGCGCGCGAGTCGCGCGGCCGTGTGCGCGGCGCACACGATTAGTATATTGTCAAGACGCGAGGCGATTTATGAGCCTGCGAGAGCGAGCCGTGTTTTGAAACGCGAACGCGTGTATGTGTGCGTGGAGGTTTTTGAATAAGAGAGAGAGAGAGAGAGAGAGAGAGTGAGTGAGTGAGCGAGAGAGAAAGAGGGAAGGCGTATTGATTCGGATGAAAAACCGTGTTACGAAAGCTTGTCGAGACACACTGAGAAATCGGAGTGTGAAAGTTTTCTGAAACGTTACATTTATTCTTTACTTCCTTTTGTTTTTTCGCCGTTTCTGGAAGATTTTAGCTTATACGCTCGCGAGTGCTGTGAATTTCGTAACTATAATGCGGTTGTATTATGAAATTTCGCCTCGACCAGAAGGGATTAATTGAGTCGTATGTAGAGATGGACTAAAATGTAAGACATCAAATTTGGTATACACGCGGCTCAGGAGTGCATTAAGAATTTTTTTTTTCTTTATCTTTACCGTGCGTTGTATTACAGACACTGCGCGCACAGGTGCATAATCATGTCGAGTTTCACGCCTTATTTGCATGACGCCGTTTAAAATACATAATATTACTGCCCATCAAAGAGGTTTCTGAAGGAGCAGCTGCCTCTAGAAAATTGGAGAGTATAACAATTATTGCGGAATGCCGGGGCTACACTCAAAAAATTAAATAAAATACTTCCTGCTCGTGCAACTTTCCGGCCAGTTAGCCTGAAAACTGTCGAAAAAAAAGACAGGCTATATAAAGCCGCGAATAAATTACGTAATCCGGTGCCATAATAAGCTACAAGTGCGAAAGTAATATTAAATAATAACAGGAATCCGCGGAGGCTCGCGCTTCGAGCGTCGCGTTATAAAAGCCATAAGAAGAAATTTCCTCTATTGCAGTGAACCGCACCGCAACTCAGCACGCGAAGCTCGTTTCCTTTTCACTCTCCCTCTCTCTCTCTCTCTCCCACTCGATAAGTCGATCAATATGCAAATAAACGCTCGAGCTGCACTGTGAAATTCACGGATCGACAGGAAGGAACGCTGTATTATACGTTGCTCGCACACGTATACGCGCGCGCGTACACGTAGAGCTTAAATTATGTTATCTCCTTACGCATCGAGCGAGCGGGCGACGCTGCCGCCGCGGCTGCAAAACTGATTGCAGTCCAGATTCATGGCGTGTTCATTACGAAAGGCACGTTTATGCCCGGTAGGTGAGAGAGAGAGAGAGAGAGAGAGAGAGCGAGCGAGAGAGAAGCTCTTTCTCGGCATGTATGGAAATTACGCACGGAAAGCTGCTGCTGCTGCTGCTGCTGCTCTGTCGATCGTGGCGCGTCCTTTAATTGCATTATCTCTCGCTCCCTCTCGCTCTAGCTCGGACGCAACTTTCTCGCCCTTTTCTTGTTAATCGGACCGTTATTATTAGGCCGGGAGCACGCGCGCGCGAGCGGCGCCCTTTAATTCCCCGGCGGTTTTATGTATGCGAGCAAATTTCCGGTGCGAACGAGACGAGCGCGAGAATAATACGCGCAAGCCCCGCATGTTTATATGTATATCTCGTGTATTACTTATACGGTATTTTCGCGCGCGAGAGCCGACTTTTCGCTGAAAACGCGCGCGCGGTCGCGCGAAGAAGCGCGAGAGATCGTTATCGCGCTTTAACCGGGCTTAATTAAGATGTCGAATTCGCAGCTGAAGTCAAACGGCGCGCAACGCCGTGCCTTTCCCCGCTTATTGTTATTGCGCAATGCGTTTCGCCCGCGTGTGCGATGCGTGTAGCGCACGGATCGCCCGGCGTATCGTATTTTTCCCGCGACAGCTGCGAACGACGAGTGATATAAATTTTAATTAAAATGTAAATCGAAGCGGAGAAATCGATGCAATGAGATCGTGATACGTATTGTTGAATCGGTCAGAATCGCGCGCAAGCGGCGAGCAACAAGTTTAAAAAAATATGTATTCCGTGCCAGCCTCTATAATGCCGAGCGAAAATTTTTCGTTTTTTTTCAGATAGATAGATAACATAATGTTTTTGCGTGTTACAAGCGGTGAGAGTATATGTAGAAGTATATTTAATAACGGTAACGGTGACAATGAATTTCACACACGTTCCAGCGCTATAGAAAGCATGTGCAAGTATGGCAGCACTACCTGCACAGCAGCCGATCGATACAGCGCGCAGAGATTTATGACAAGTCGTAAATTTAGCGCGATCAAAGTGTGATTTTGTAAATCGTGCCGCGCACCGCAGAAGCGAACGCGAGCAAAGCGGCGGTAATGTCGAAATCCGTGTGCCGTCGGCATCGGCTCAGAATTCCACTGAAAGCGCCGAGCGAGAGCACACAGAGCGATTAAATTGTTATTTCTGCCCCGGTAATTGGAGCTTTGCGCTTTTTAGTGCGCGTACTTAAAAAAAAATTCGATTATTTTTGACGTACAAGCTTTAATTCCTGATTTCGCTTGATTTATTAGGCGGAAAACTTATTAAATGCAAAATTTACAGAGACAGCTCTGTGTGATGTGTTTAAAATTTATGGTTCTGTAAGTGTTTTGAGAATTGTAAAAGAATTTTTCAAATAAAATTGTGAAAAGTAATTGTTTTCGTTATTTCCATATCTATCTCTATCCATTCAATTTCTTTTTTTTTGTATAATCATTCAAGGAACGCAAGAAGCTTTTGTGAGTCGTAAATTTGTAAAGCTTATCTTTTATTAGAAAAGCATTCACACGTAGAAGATAAGACATGGATGTAAATTTTAATGGCTCATGCAGTGTTCTATGAGCTAATAAAGACATCTTCTAAAGGCAGCCACAAGTTTTAGTTTTAGAAAGCATCAAGAAATCATTAATCACGCTTCAAATTACAAGGATGAGCAGAGACGCCTGAACTTAATGGGTTGTCCTAGTTCCAAATTGTTTCTTCGATAATAATGAAAAATATGTATTGGATTTTGCTTTCAGAGTTATTAATTATACACGACGGAGCATTTATTAGTCCTGTATACAGATACGATACAGCACGAAACATAACGTATAAAGATCACGGGAAAAAGTGTAGCTAAAACAAAAAGTCATCTGCTGCACAGCTACTTGACTAGGCGTGACCGAGTCGGAGGAATCAGACTGAGGAGAAAGCATAAGAAGATAGTAAATTTTCGTTATAGAACTTTCCACATGGTCAACTACGAGTGGTTTTTGTAACTGAAGACAAGGACATGGGACGTTTCTCCGATTTCCTGCTCTGCTTTCTTCGTTAGAAGTAACGGAAAATGCGGACCAGTCAATATATACTCTGCATAGAGGAAATTTGCATGCCTTGGTGCATGCATACAGTTTACGAAGAGGCACACGTGGTATCTATTTGGGAGGTCGAATTTCTCTCTTACTCGAAACTAGAGCAATTTATGGCCTTGGCGCGACGCGACGGCTCCCGACGGTCCCACGAAACATTTCCGTATGGCCACTCAGTGCGTGGGTTCTTGTCTATTGGGATGTGGTTTACGGGCATCGTTAGAACTTGTGTTTTTTCATATTTCACGCGAATATTAGATTTTCTAAATGCTCGTTTCTTTCGTTCATTTTTTGCATTCGAAATAAGGAGTTATACGCTGTAATTATTATACAACTATGAATTTCTTATTGCTTCAACTGTTTAATAGGTTGACTTGGTAGTAATACTACGATGTATGTAAAATTTGTGTATTATATAAAATGAAAGTATACTATTATTTACGTGACCTTCACATTGAGCATAATTTTATATATTAACAATAAAATAAATAGTATTTCTCACCAATTAAATTGTAGACGTTGTTTGCTAATTTCTTGACAGACACATCAAAAGTTTAGTTTCTATTCATTTTCTTTTAGAATAATGTATAACATATGAATAATTATAACTGCACTTAAAAATAGAGTTGTCTCGAAGAAAAATAGCAGTTGCACAAACGATCTGTACCGCTATGCAACAAACTCTCAATGTCATTCTTGGATTCAAAATTCGAGTACAGTAAGCTTATTCAATTTAAATCCTAATTTCTCGTGACTGATCTAACGGTGCGTTGAGCCAGTATACAAAACAAACAGAGACACTTACCTCACGAGACAATTCTCTACTCAGCAAAGCCACTGACTACGATGATTATTTCCTCCTGTGCAGATTTCTCTCTCTCTCTTTCTTTCATTCTCTCTCATTCTCTCTGTTAAGTCTTTAGCTCAATTTTCTCAGCCGCTGCTTTACGACCACGAGCCCGTAATCACGATTCAGAAAACTATACGAGGCCCCGTTCGTATAGCGATTACTCTCCCAAAGCACCTCTCTCTGCTCCTTATCGCGCGCGAATATCACCCCCAGGTCCCAGGAAGAGGAAAAAAAAGTCGAAACCGCGAGGCAAAAAGACTGGCAGGGCCGCACCCCGATCGGTCACCCTGAAATCCCGGCGAAAAGAGCAATAAAAAAGATCGGCAAACCGCGTAATCGCAGCGCTGGACTCTCGAAAAAATCGATGCGGAGCGAGAATTTTAGTTGGGAATTCGGCCACCAAGTTCGCGGCAGCACCTCTCTACGATTTCGCGCTCGATACACGCGGGCTATATAATAGCGTATAGCTCAGAGTGATGCTTCTCCGTCTCGGTCTGGCCTGGCGCTGCGGTGGGGAGAGCGGCAGAGTCGAGCGAAGGGGGCGCGCGCAGCAGGCGTCGATGGTCCCGATGAGATATGGGCCAGCCAATGGGTGAGCGCGATCGGGATGACGGGGCGGTCCCGGCGCACCGGTTCGGCCTGTCCCGGACCGGGGTTCGCGACGTTGACTGATTGGCTGGGTGGAGCTCGGTCTCGGCGCTACCTACCGCCTGCGGACGACCATCATGCGCTCGACTGTTTCTCTCGCTCGCTCGCGAAAGGGGACCGATACTGCTCTCTCGCTCGGAGAAGGGGGAGTAGGGGTCTGCTGGCTGATGGCCGCGTAGGCGTGCACACAGCCAAAGGCCCACACGTACACGGGGCGCCAGTTTTCAAAAGAGCAAAGTATGCGAGACGGCGGCGGCGTTCGCGATTTTTCAGATGCCGAGAGCAGAGAAATGCAGGAGAGAGAAAGAGAGAGAGAGAGAAAGAGTACGTGTTGTACGTAGACGCGTGTACGTATATGTCGATCTAATTGCTTTGTTATAGCCGTGGATGTTGTTGTTGGCTGCTGAGTCCTGATGGGACTTTTCTTTTGTAGGGCAAGAACGTTGTACACGATTGTTTTTGTATAACATCAGAGGCAAAATTCTTTATTTTTCTTTATGTCTCCATTCGTTTTTACAGAATTGCCAGAGTTTCTTAAAGTCTTTAATATTCTTCTATCTGCACTGGAGTTTCATACCCATTACTATTTTTACATTTCAGTTTCAGCTTGATTTATATTATAAATTCATTTTCTCGTATTATCTCACACAAAAAGAGCAAACATCAATTGAATTACAGAGTTTGATGAATCTCTAAAAGTTTAAATCTGTATATTTCGGCATAGCTCAGGCTGTGCTGTGACAGGTTTTCAAGTTGCAGCTAGAAGAAAGACATCAATTTTAATGTCCCGTCCCACTGTGTGTCGCACTGTGGCATCCTCGCTCTTTTCTCTATAAACAAGCTGGAGCCAAGATCAAACTGTAGAAACACTCGCTTAGCATACATGTGTGCGAGAAACCGTGCTTTGTTTCATAAATAATTCATGCACACCTCCGAGAATCTTCAAAGAAAAAAAGCATTATAGTTGGCACACGAGCGACAAAAATGTAAATATCTCAATTTCCTTTCACTGTGACTTATAGCGTTCTTCGATTAAACTGCCATCCATCATCGTGCCAATCTGCAACAGAGAAGAAAAAAGGTGTGCTGCCTTCGATGTACGCTCTACGGTATACGGCTTGTAGAGTTTGAAAAAAAAAGTATTATATATAGACTCTAACTCCGCATTAATAAAATCGTCTGGACGAATTTTTTCGGAAAATGAAAAATAAATCGAATTTAAAAGTTTCCTCCCGTGCCCGAGGCAATTATTCGCCTCGAGCCACGTGCGCAGCCGGACTGTACACACCGACACTCCTCCTCGACTTTTCAATTCGCGTCGTCCCCTGTTTTTGTGCCCACGAGGGGCGCGAAACACACATCGAGAGAACGCGAGCGAGCGAGTTTTTATTATTTAGCGTCAGGCCCCACGAGAAATCCTCCGCGGGCTGCTGCTGTTGCTGCTCCTGCCGCTGCTACCGCTGAGAGTCAAAAGGAACAAAGACGGAAAAGGGTCCGTCCGTGCGCGCGTCGTGTCCCCCGGGGGTTAAAAACACTACCGTCGGAGCGTCATCGCGTGTTATATATGCTTATGTGTATATACGCAGAGCCCGCTAATTGCGAGACTGCTTCGTAATACCCTTATACTCGCGAATCCGACCTAACAAGCTTTTGCATTTAACCGGAGTCGACTTTGCGTCAGCCCTTCTCAAGGTTAGAATTCGTATATGGTTTTTTTTTCTCTCGCTCCGGTCAGAGTGCTGATTCTGGTTCGTAAAATATTTCTGATTAATCAGCTAAATATACGTGTTTATGCTTTTCTTTTCTAATAAATCCATCCCATTGAAAAGAAGCTATTTGGTTGGAGCAATATACAGACAAAAATTACACGCCTATAATAACCCAGAAAATAAATCCATTTTAAAATAGAATGTATTTCTCGTCGCGCGAGTTTACTTCCCCTGTGCGTATAGGCTCCCCCTCACGGTTGCGTGGCCCGTCGGTAAGCTTAACGCAGATGATTTACTTAAGCTAGAATATGTGCGGCTTCGTTTTTCAAGTGTACTCTAACGTATTTCAACGTAATTGCAGTTTATTGAATACGCAGTGAAAGTACCTGCACGTTTGCAGTGAGAGCTACCGAGAGAGAAAAAATAAGAATTCCTTATGGCAGACGGGAAACGTGTTCGGCGCATTTTGATTACAAGTCTACGATTAAGAATTTATTCATTCTGAATCTTATACATCATTTTTCAGATCTCGGCCAATGGAACGGCCCAGTGTAATGCGCAGAGACGCTGCTTCTGCATATACAATGTACGTTCAATTAAAGTGCATTTACGTTTAAATTGCTGTACGCGTGCGAGTACATTAAAGCCCGCTCGGAGAGAGAAACATGAAATTACGCGAATAGAAAACGAGGTTTGCTTCGAACGATCTAATAAAGCAGTGCGCGACCGCAGATCTTTTTCAACGCGCTTGCCCAAAATTTAACGCGACGCGCGTCTCGCGAGGTCTCGATGCCGAATCGACGAATTTTTCTCTATAAACTTTCAAAGTAGAACAAACCCGCGGGCCGAATAATTGAGGCAAAAAGTCTGCTAGAACGCTAAAAGGAAGTTCAATCTCCATCCCCCGAAATCGCATTCGGAGTGCGCGCGAAATCCAGAAAAGGAGCAGCGCGACGCGCGCGCGCGCGCGCCGACATTAGCTCTCGAGAGTTAAAACGCGACATAATTCATTTCGTTCCGGGGACAAAAGTCAGCCACGTCGTTTCGGAGGGATGCCTTTTCTCTCGTTCTCTCATTCTCTCTGCATAAAAATTCCTGACGCCTGCACGAGAGACGCGAACATTGATTGCGAGAGAGACGCCGGCGTCGAGGCTCTATATAGACATACACTATATACACCTATACCGCATGTATATACAATAGGTATACGTATTGTATATCTATATATATATATAATATACACCTCGGTGCGGCGAGAGGGAGAGACGACGAAAGGGCCGTGCCGACGACGAGTGGGGGTAGGCGATATTATTGATTTATGTCCCGTGGCACGTTATGTATCCAACGGCGGCGACCTCCGCACCCTCTCGCAGCGTTTCTCTACTTTTCGAGCAACAGAGAGAGAGAGAGAGAGAGAGAGAGAGAGAGCGTTGGCTGCGCGCGAATGATCCGCCTAAAGTGCATCGCTATCGAGGCACACGGTAAAAGCTTGAAAAACCTGTTTGTTCTTGGAGTATCTGCCGCCTCTCGACGTAGGACTTGTTTATCTAGCCTCTGCTGCTGCTTTTACTGCCGCTGCCGCGTCTGCTGCTGCTGCTGCTGTATAGCTTGGAAAATTGCAATTTTAAGATTGCCGGATCCGCGCGCAAAAGTATTATCCGTTTTTATATCGTTTAATATATTTACGTGCGCTTTGCAGCACACTTCGCGCTAACGATTTCTTTTGATTTATTCGCGTGTAAATTTTGTGATAAGCGCGATTTTTCCATTATCAATTCTTTGTGTAACACGCGCACGGCGCGCGAGACACCCGTATAATTTATACATCCGACAATTGATTCGTAAAGCTCATTTGTGAAAAAATCATCGAGGCGCGTTACACATTGCCGAAACAAAGCCTGCAACAAATTTCGACAGCCACGCGTAAATACATTAATTTTTCGCTACGCGACTGGAGAAAAAATTTCGCTAAATGTATTAGCGCAATAAAACAACGCGATGCCCCGGCCATTAAAATCATTATAACCCGCCTTTGTCTCAAAAAAAAAAAAAAAAAAAAAAAATCCACCGCCGCAGCGCGTTAGATCGATACGCGAATGTTCCGCTGAAAAAGCCTCCGTGCGCACACCGCGTGAACCCCATAAATCGTGCGCGTCGCCCGACGAAAGCGACCTCATCGGCCCATACGCGCCTCCGCACAAATCGCACTGTACTCTCTCCGCGTGCAGCGCGCGGCGAGGGTCATTCAATTATACCTTCGGTATGAATTGGCGTTCGCGACGTTGCCACCGCGCGCGTATATATCGATGCGCGCTTGCAAAGCGGTATGGGGTACCGAGATGCGAGTGTGTGTGTGTGTGTGTGTGTGTGTGTGTGGAGAGATGTACGAGCGCGATTGAGCGGTGCAGAGGCGCTCTTTCGTCCCTCTAGGTTGCGAGGTTGAGAGCGCCGTGGAAGCAGTTAACACTCTATTAACGCTAACGACGCTCATGCATAACGAACGACCGGAGAAGAGGACCTGTGTGCGCCGCAGTGTTGCTTTGGATCGCGCATAAAGCCTCGCGTTCGCGTCTTGTGAGCAGTCGGGGATTTCGTTGTTCGGTACGCGGAGATTAGATCGATTATGTATCTTTGCACGTGGCTGGCCGCTTGAAATATTCGCGAAAGCCGAGAGACGGGAAGTATAAGCGTTGGGAAGCATTAAAAATTGTTGAACGCAATAAATATTGAAATTGGAAGATTGCAAGATTGCAAGGGATGCGTGTAGGAGTATAGAGGATAACGGATAACGCTTTTTTTTTCTCCCTTTTCTACCGGCGTAAGTATAGCACCCACTGCCCTTGAATAACCTCCTCGACACGCGACCGCACATATACAAAGATCAAGTGGGGAGTTAGCATGCAGCAGCAGCAGCAACCATAGGGTATAGACCCATAAATCTAAAGGACTGACTCCACTCGAGGAAAGACTGTGAGAAAAACACGAATAAGCTTTATCTCCTTCCTCTATCGATATGCGACTCTAGATGGATTTTATATCTGTATATGGATATGCTTTAGTTCTCTCTCTCTCTCTCTCCCTATCTCGAATTTATTTTCACGCTCGAGACATTGTTGCTACAAAAAAAAAGCCGCTTTTCACCGATAAATCACAAAATCCACAGGTTTCACGTAACGCTTTTACAGCCTACTACGCCAACATAAAAGTTGAGCAAATTAATTATCCCACATCGTAAATCCCCCCCGCGAAATTCCTTTCGCCCCCCCCCCCCCCGTGGAAAATTTCGAAAGCCGGTGTCGCCCTCGCGATTAACAAAGCAGCCCGAGCGAGTCATATACGTATATTGCGAGGAAGAAAGTCGACTTACCTCGAGGTGCATCCCACCTAGAACGGCCTTGCGTCGTTACGCGCGTCAGACGGCCGCTGCTGCACGCTCGAGTGCTAGTGCCAAAGTTCATCTCGAGATCCTCGTCGACTGGCTGCTGCTGAAGTAGACGACGGGGCAAGGCAAGGCAAGGCCGGAAAAGTGATAAAGCGCCCATAAATTCTGACCGCCGTTCTCTCTCTCTCTCTCTTCTTCTCTCTCCTTTCGCAAAGGGGCCTATAGCCCCTCCGCAAGTTTCACCTCCTTCGAGCTGCTGCTGCTGCTGCTGCACTGTATAGGTATAGCCTATGTCCTGCTTGCGTAAATGTGGAGCAGCAGCCACTGCGCAAGAGGCTACTCTTTCTCCTCCGTGAAACGTGGACGGGTAGGTTGGCCGCCTGCAATGACGTGCCACCCATCTGCCGAGTGCACCTGCGAAACTGCAAGAGAAAAATATTCGGATAATTAGAGCGAGGATTTGCTTCGTGACTTTAACACGAGCATTCGCAGCGTAGTTTCGACAGCTGTTTATTGCTTAAAGATAATTTCGTAGACTATGAAGCTTGCACGTTTGTTAACCTGTTGATCGGATACGAGAGCTTGGTTTAATTTTAAATTTAAATGTTTCCCACTGTCGTGCATCAGACGAACGAGCTGTTAATTTAATAGTAACAAATATACAGTATCATCGAAATTGGGAAAAGTCAGAGATATGTAATTATCTATATACTAATGTTTTTACAAAGGGATGCAACTTTTACTTTTACTTATTTTGTTTTTTATCAATTATTATAAGAAAATTATACTTGTTTTAGTTATTTCTTACATATTGATTATAATAATTATGATAACCCCCTGATGTCAGCATTCAGCACTTTCGAACTATATGATTATTATTATACGATAATTAAAATTAGTCCAATCCAGCCAATAAATCGTTAACGCTCCTATCGTCTGGGCATATTTGTTAAAGAAAGATGAATTCGTAATTCAACGCAATAATGCAATGTCTGATTGGCATGCAATTTACAAATAGCTGTATATTTCATTTACATTCGCAGTCGCACTGAAAAAAAAGCGAAATAGAGGAAGCGACAGCGGCGAGTCATTTAATTGGGAATCACTTCCGCGTCATGCTGCTCTCGCGATGATTGTTTCGCAATTATTATTATACTCTCTCTCTCTCTCGCTCTTCTGGCGCGGGACTGACTTGAGCGCGATGCAATTAAAATGTGATTTATGCACGTAGCGGCTCGTATAATTTATCTTGTGTGTATGTACGAGAGAGACAGAAAGAGAGAAAGAAAGAGAGAGAGAGACACTCGGTGTAGCCTATATTTAATGTTATTGAGGTTTAATTCGAAATTACTTCTTTTTTTCAATCAAAATTATATTCGAGCTAAGAAGGAGGACTTCTCATCTGCGCGTCGCGAGAGCTGTCGGTGATTTATCGGCGAGAAACTCGTGCCGCCGCCACCGCGCGCGCGAAATTTTGGCGAAGGACAATTTGCATTTTTCTCTAATTTCCAAGCCGTATCGCGTTTCGCCCGGTGTATTTATAAACGCGTGAAATTATCTATTATTCGATCGTGTGTAAATTAAAATTTATTTTCGAAAATTATTTCGCGTACCGCGCGCGGTATCAGAGAAGTGTATTAATACCTTCCGACATACTCACTTTATACATATACATTATCTATATACGCAGCGAACGAATAAGAAAAAAGCTCCCGCTCAATTTTCTCCGGCACGCAACGCGTAATCATCGATGTTCCATAAATATAAATATATATATGCGCGTACACATACGCATCGGGCACACAAGCATTATATTCTATAATTAATAGTTTGGAAGGAAGTGACTGTTTCACTTACGCGCTATATACTCGTTCCAAGGCCAAGAGGGAAGTCGTCATCAACAGCTCGTCTCCTCCTATAGATATACGCATACGCGCATCCTTTCTTCGCCGGATATATTGCCGCGCGATATCGCGATCCTCTGGACTAGCGGCATACAGCGTATACTTTTGATCGCTCTATCGAGCGGCGCACGTGCGCACGCCTCATATATATACATATACGCGCGGCTGATGCATTATAATGCACTTTGCACCGCCGCTATGGATGCTGGCCGCCGAGACACCTGTTTTTGTGCGGCGAGAGCCTCGTCTTCGTTGTCTTCGCCGTCTTCGTCGTCGTCGTCGTCGTCGTCGTCGTCGTCGTTGTTGTCGTCGTTCGGGAGACTTGATGAAGATAATATCGAGCGTGTAGTACGTAATGAGACGTTGAGCGGCGGGCTCTTCGATGGATAATCGGACGTTGGCTCTTCTCTTCGCTTTCGTCTTGTTGCACGTTCCCATCAGGTGTGTATGTGTGTGCTGTGTGTGTGTGTGTGTGTGTGTATGTGTATGTGTGTTGCACTCGAGACCCGATGGCGATGGCTAACCGATACTTGAGATTGAAAATATGTATGTACATATATGTATTATATATATATTATATATGGATGCATATACGGGGATGTGTGGAGGGGGTAAATAGTTCAGTCGATGCCACTGATATAATAAGCCCGAACGATTTAATGATACATCGCTGGGCGAATGTATAGAGAAATGATGATGATGATGATGCGTTTGCGATTTTGCGAGAAACGTATACGGGTACCAAGTGTATGTGTGTGAGTGTGTGTATGTAGCGTATTAATTATATACGTTGGAAAAGGACGGGGGGATGAGAGACAAGCGGAATCGGATGAAATCGTTTGCTGAAAAGTGAAGGGAGCGATTTCTCAATTTTCGTGCGAGAGCATCCTGTGCTCCGGGAGTTAGGAATGATTTCGTGAATTATACGTTTTACGAGCTTGTAGCGAAATTTTTCAGAAAATAAGTGATAAATTACTGGCCCAGAGTGCACGCCTGTATAATGCATAAAATAAAGAATAAAGTTGCGCGTACTCTTTCGACAGGAGCTCAAGGAAAAAAGGTGTAATCATTATCCTCTTGACGTTTCATTTCCTGCAAGGACATAGCCCCAGTGTCAATTCCGAAATCCAGCAGTGGCGTACCTTCCACGCTGTGCGCGGGACAAGCTCGTGGAGTGAGCCCAGCCGAAGACGTCGAAATTAGAAACGAGCTCGCATCGACTGAACTTGGTTCGCGAGAGCGAGCGCAAGACGAAGAGTATTATGCAGCTAAAGGAGTTGCCAGGAGAGGAATAGAGATAGGTACGGAGGAAGCTGACGCTCTGCTGCTGCTGCTGCTGCTGGCTGCTGCTACCGCTGCTGCTGCTGCTGCTGCTGCACGGGTTATACGCGAACAGACAGAAAAGCCAATAAATCATCCCGTCACGAGCCATGAGCCAAGGCGGAGCCTCTCGCCTCGTATTAGCCAATAATAATCCTCTCCGAGGTGGAGGCCATCTTGGATTATACAATGGTTCCTTCCGCGGTGCCGATGTAACGTGTGAATGCAAACTCAAGATTAAGAGTGAGAGAAGGACTGAGGGAGAGACTCGTGGACCCCCCAGGGCCGTATATACCCACCTGACGAAACTCGCGACCGCTGATATTCGCACTCTCTCTCTCTCTCTCTCTCCTCTCTCTTGTGCTATACGCACTCCCCGAGGCTAACAACATTCTGACCAAGATTCTTCGAGATTTCGAATAAGGAATGCTCTCGCTAACTGCGTCTTCGTATCATCGCTCGTAACATTGAATTTCTCTCTGTGAAATAAATCAAACTTTCTTGCGAAACGATAAACGAAAAAACGCACGACCTCTGCGCGCGAAATCAAAATTAATATGCAGCTCTCGCGAATTACAAAAGATACGCAGAATTGCATAAATTATAAAGAGAAAAAAAATTAATAATAAAAGTTAACGTGAGTGTAATTATCACGAGCATGTATTCATTTTCATATTCAACCACATTTTATTTCTCGTTCTCAAACACAGTTATTATAATTAATATCATTATTATTAATATGGACAGACTCTTATATATAATACAATATGGTTTAGACTCGTCGACGCAATAGCAGGTAATACTATATTTATCATTATAGCCATCGCCGGCGCCCATAATACATAAATCATATCGTTCGTCGTGTTTACGCGTATGTGTGTGTGTTTCATGTGTGTATGTGTACATTTACGTATCAGTGTATTTCTCTTTCTTTTCTTTCACGCATCTTCACGTGTTTTTCTCTTATAATTGTGCCATACGCACGTAAAGCATAGAGCGACTTTTTGACCGCCTTCGTCCTCTCAATTAAATAATTATCGTACGTCTTTCTTTTTTTTTCTTTTACTCATTACTTATTAATCGTACGTGTGTACATTTAGTTTACATGCTGCTTGGGTACTATAAAATTAATTACGTTTTGTTTAATGTGTAATAATAAGAATAATAATTATAATAATAATCATCGTATTTATACTTTTATAATATATACCTTCTTCGTATCTGCAATATTTATACATATAGTTCTTTTATTTTCTTTATTTATAACTCTTCCTCATTTTGTAAATTTGCGGTTCCGTCGTCTTTTCTTTATTTCACTTTATTTTGGTAAATCAAAATGTTGCAGCTGAATTTCGTTTGTATCTTTTTGACTTGCATTTCGTCGCCCCAGAAAAAGAGCTTTTTGGTTTCAAAATTTCTCGGTAGTGCAGTCAGCACCTTACTTACTTTACGTATATATTATGTATACTTTAATATGCTTGAAAGAAGACCGCAAAAACTGCAAATGATTTAAACTCCATAAACCTAAATTTCGACCTTTTCTTTCCTGATTCTATGAATATTGTTTACTCCAAAGTTTAGCGTCGTATTTGAGAAAAGCTCTCTACATAAGTGCAGCGCTTTCACCTGATGGTGTTCTATCGTTTTAAGCTTCAAAAGAGCCGAGGGCTTCCAAATTAATACGATGATTCAATGCGAGCATAATGCAATTCATAAGATCGTCGAAGGTGTTTAAAATTCCAAGACTTGCAAACTCATAAGTCGCGAAAGTGTGCCTTCATTAATTAACAAGCGAGGAAACAATGAAAAACGTCTCGTTATCCGACGTCGCGGCTCACGCAATATTGTCATTTTTTACACTACAACTTTGCATCGTGACTCTGCACAATCCGACTATCATGAATGAACCGTGTAAATACATATGTACGACTTGCCTACTCGAGTCTACATTTTATTCTTTCATCATCCACTCGTGTAGAACCCGGAGGGGGGAGGAGGGGGGTATATCATGTTTACAAGATACGTTGTGTAATAAATAGTTATCGTATAGTTCTATATAATAATCTCTGCGCTCTACCGTTTTACGTTCATTTTCACGTGTGCCATTTAATTTTTTCATTCTCGTAACCCTTTAAGTTTACTAAACAGGTACCTACTTTACCTACGCGGTATCGTATACAAGGGGGGAGGTGGACTCGCGCGGATAACGCGATTCTATATGCCGCGACGTCAGACCTCTTGCCGTTCGCCGCTGCTGCCCTGCCGATAATCGCGCGAGAATGCTGCAGCAACCGGTTTCGCCAATGTCTATATATATGCAATATGCATGTATGCGCATGTGTTGAGTGTGTGTTCGTGCGTGTACCTCGAGGCTCTCCTGCACACGCGAGGAAGAAAGAGATGCGCACCTTCGACTTCCTATGCTTATGCTCGCAATTACTTTTTTCTTGCAGTTTTATTTGTATATATCATACAGTTTTCGTTACTTTAGAAACAGTATAATTTATTTATTATTATAACTTTTAGCCAGCGGTTATTCTCTCGTATAACAAGTTTGCGCGAATTTTCAGGCTTGTCAGTCTTCGTGTACGGCGGAGATATCCGTTGGTGAGATCACGTTTCGTCGTGTTAAACTTTGAAAATGCGTTTCACGGCGTTTCGCAGCAAATTTACACACTGTGCAGTCTGGACAATTCAGATTACGCCACTACGCTAGAACCTAGTGATTACAATATACGTATATATGTGATCAACGTGATCTCATCAAGGTCTCGAAATTAATGTTCGGGGCTTCCTTTCGGTTGACATAGATAATAATTTGTTTTTATCTATTTCCTTGTTTACTCGTATACTCTGGGAAGATAAACGTACGAATGCTTATGAGGTGATTGCAAAAATTGGGGAATTACCGATCCATAAAACTACACGTGACTACGTAATGACGCCTGTCGCGAGGACAGGGGGCCAGGAACTCTTCAGAGTTTACGCGAGCGAGGACGAGGCTCTTGACTTTTTTTCTCTAAATTTTCTACCAGATTATATTTTCGTGTACTTTTAAATAACAGGACAAATCGATATTTTCTTTTGTCTATAGTGTGTAAGAAAAGTTGTCAGAGAAAAAAAAGAAAGAAAGTTGTATGTCTGTAGGGTATAATATACGCCTGCACGGACTGATTGAATTTCTCAAATTCTCTGTTTTGCATTGTGAAAAATATTTATTAGACATTTCGGTGAAAACAAATAGTGTCCCTTTTCACGTATATATATAACACATAATAATCATATGGTATCAATAAATACTACGCAACTAAATAATATCATTATACGGACCATTATACATGCATCTGTATATTATATAAGACTTTTCGTTTGGCTTTTGCGGGCAATTCAGTATAATCATATAGCGTTACAGTATTTACATCTCCGCAAACTCCACGATCTCATCGTTACTCCATTCGCTTCTTTTTCCTTATTCGCTTAACTTTAATCGTGCTTTTCTCCTTTCGTGTTATTTCTTTCTCCTTATTCTTTTTCCCCTTTTTTTTCACTGCCACAATCTCGTCTCGAGAGAAGATCGTGCGTTCACGCAATTAGGTATACATAATGTCTCGTGGAGCACGATATTCTCCTCGCTGCTTTTTATAACGCATGAGCCGCAGGACATCGATATAATAACATTAATGAAAAACCGGACAGTGTTTGAGCGTGTGTTCTACGCGAGTCGAAAACTGCATAACTTCTCGTCGAGAATTTTCCCTGAAATATTGATTTCGTCGCTGTCGCCCCCGCTCGCTGAAACCGACTTTTTTTAATAACATATCATTTTTTTCTCCACTTACATTTTAATTCGCTTTATCGTGAAGGATCTGTATAGATTTTTTAAGACGTTATACAGCTTACTTTGCTTAATAAAACGGCTATAACTTACAGTGACAGACTTCTCGCTTTTTTTTTCGGTAATGCATTTCTCTCGCTCGCACTCACATGCACTGAATTTTCGTTTTATTTTTATACGGACTCTACAGACACATCCACGGTACTTCCTTAATTTTTTTTTTGCTTACGTATATCGTCATGTTCATCAAGTTTCTTCAATCTTCTTTTTTATACGCGGGTATAGATACGAATAGAGATAAAATATATAATTTGCATTTATACCCCTATGTATATATAGTTAAGCCTACACATATCTTTTCACCGCGTTCATATATTTACCTAATGTAAGTATAGTTTATTAAAGATCCAGTAAATATAAAATTTCTTCGACTTCATCGCAATTTTTTTTTTCTCAATTCTTTTTTTTTCCAAGACTTCTCGACTTCTTATTATTACAACTTTTTTTTTCGTATACTCGAGATGCAACGCCTTTTCGTACATGGGATGCATTAAGCTTGCGCTTTTGCACGGGCGAAAAAATTTTTTTGAACGGGCCTCGCGTCGACGTCACTGAACGCTCCGCATTCACGATTGCATCCGGGTTCATGCGCTGGATAATTACATGTTTTCGTTAAAGTGGAATTTTCAGGCTGCGCGCTACTCGTCTCCCACACTCCGTACGCGCAGTATATAATCCAAAATATAGTATATTTTTTTAAAACACGCATTTCGTGCTAATTCTTTTCACTTTGACAGATGAAAAATTCGAAGCGCGATGCACTGTTTGCGCTACACTTGAGCCAAGCTTTCATGCGCACGTACACGTATGCATATAATATATATGTAACTACGTGTGTGTGTGTGCATGAGTCTAGGCTGCATTGCCGCACGCCGAGGTGTTGCAACAATAGCAAACACAGCGCGAGAAGGCCATAAATCACGCTCTCTCGGCTTTGTCTCGTGCAGCCGCGCCCCGCGCGTTACTTCGACGCCGTTATTAACTGACCCATATAGATTGGCCGACTGATTAATGCACAATTAGCTCTCGTGACGACTCTCATTCTCTCTCTCTCTCTCACTCTCTTTTTATCTTTCAAAAACTATAAAACCTTGGTAAACGGGTTAGCTCTCGTCGGAGTTTTATCGGGCGCTGCTCGCGTCTGTCGCGCGAAAATCTCAAAGTCTGAGAGAAAAAGAAGGAGAGCCCCCGAGACGAAATGCAGTAGTGCGCGAAGCGCGCAAGCTGAAAATCCGGCCAAATGCGTTATCCACTTTCGTCGGGCCACCCTGCGTGCGATACACATCGCAGCGCGCGTGATTTATCGTCAGCGGGGGGAAGCTCGCCTTTCTATCAAAAATCGACGCGAGGCTCGTTTCGACGCGCGCTTTTAGACGCCTCCAGATTTTTTGTTTTGTCTGCTATATGTTTGTTGTTTGCTGTGCGATTCTTTTTTTTCCTTTTTTTTTACAGTTCGTTGATCTCTTTTTCTATATCGAAATGGAATACAATTACATAAATAAATCTCTTCGTCGAGGAAGGCTGCAGTCGCGCACGACTACAATTTTTACGTATATCGGTGTGTATGTGCGATGCGTTTACATCGAGGACAGAAGGAAGCCGGGACAAATCTGCGGGGAGTGAAAGTTCATGTATATACGAAAGTTTGGTTTTTTTGATTTATACATATATTTTTACATATACATTCATGAAAGGAAATATTTTATACACAGTTTTTTTTCTTCACTTTTAATATTAAAAATCGTTTCCTTTTTTCTCGAAGAAAGTGCGTCGTCGTAAATGAGGTTATTACTATGTATAGACAATTTAAACATCGTGTTTCAACGGCTGCGATCATTATAGAACTAAAGATCAGATTTGTACCACCAGTTCCTCGATGCATTACATATTATTTTTATTATCATTCGTTTTATACTTTTATAATTTTATTAATTTTCCTTCTTTTTTTTTTAATTTTACGAAGCCGTGGATCGCGTGGATAACAGTAGCGTCTCGCATCGTCTCTCGGAAAATCTCACACGTCTTTTTCTAAAATCGAATATCGTCCACTATTGTTTGTGTAATGTGTATATATAATAAGAATAATAATAATAATATTAATAATAATAATGTAGTATCTCAATTACGTATATCGTTACTGTACGACTCTCTTCATTCTCCCGTTTGCTTGTTCATTCCGTTACGTACGCGTTCAGTAAAAACCTATATGTAAGTGTCGAACTAATTTTAACAACACAGCACAGTATTCGCCGCGCAGTGTCGACGATCTCGGGATCCCCAATCGTGTCCTACTGTTTATGCGTTTTTTTTCAATCATCGTCGACGGCGTCTATTCACGTATTAACCCCCCCTGTCCCTCCGACTCGACATTTCTTGAGAAAAAAGAAACAAAATAATCGTAAACCAAATTAATAATACTCGATATACACTACAGCACTAGCATAAATATAGAATTCCGTTAATTTCATTAAATTCGCGACTTACACAATATTCAAGAAGCCCCGCGGCACTTTTGAAACGCTGCAGGAAGTATTCACCGGGTTTCGTCGTATCTTGTTTGTTTGTTTGTTTTTCTTGTTTATTAATATTCACTTGACTATATGTATATATAATATTTATATATAAATCTCTCTTCCCGTCGAATTGCAATCACGAACTTTTTTTACGTATTTACGTTACACACTATTCATTCTTTATATTCATCGCATATGAAAAAGAGCATCTTTTGTCAGTATATTCGGACGGTTCGGTGGCTTATCGTTATGGAGACGCGCGCAATGTAAGAACGCGAGTGCGAGTGCCGCGCGCTTCCGAATATCCCGACAAGAGAGGGAAGAACGACGAGAAAGAAATTGTATATAATATAAACGAGACTGCTCAGTATGTTCGTAGGAAGTTTTCGCGTTTAGAATGTGAAAAGAAAGGAAAGAAAAAAAAGCGTACGATCGTATCGTTGGTAACTTAGCCACGTGTCCGTGAAGCAGTTAGGGGGCTCGATTCTTCTATAAGAGAAATATAACGAGAAGAAAAAGTCTCTATTGTAATGTGCAAGAGAACAATCGCGGTCGACCAGTCGATTAGCTTTGCGTCGGAACTAACGCGCGTTATTTACACGGAGAATCGCGGGCGTGAGCCGATAAATCTTCCCGGGGTCGATTGTGCAACGATGGACTCCTTTGCAGCCTCTGTAGAGCTTCGCGTGAATCGTTTGAGAATAAAGCGGGGCTGCGCTCGCGCCTGGCACGAGCGAAGGAATTGGATGTCGCGAGAACGTAGATACACGTAATCGTTGAGAACGAGCGATAGAGACAGTCTCGAGTACGGACGGAGCGCAATTCCGTGGGACCCATTGAATCCGCGTCAGGTCCATCGCTCGTTCCCAAACAGCTGCGGATGCTGTACGCGATTTTCCAGCAGCTCGTCCGGCAAACCGTTCCGAAATCATTTTCTCCGGACAATCGGGCGTGCGTACAAAGGAGTCGGCCCGTAACGTCTCTCAATCGACGCTCGTTATAGCGACAGACGTCCGTGCTCTCTTATACCGTATCTCTCTCTCTCTCTCTCTCTCTCTCTCTCTCTCTCTCTCTCTCTGCAGACTCAATGAAACCGAGATCAAGGTCGCGAGTCGTTCGCTACGACGTGTCGGGCTCGCAGTGACGCGACGAGCAATCGCACACGATTTTATAATTCAACGTCATCGTTAAGCCTCGCTTCCCAACGTCACTGACTCGTCCTCCCTATCACTCGCGATTCGTCGCGACGGAGGTGTATTTATACACACACTGCTAATTATATACCCGTATTTCGTGTAGGACTGTGTGAAAAACGCTTCTCTTGGAGAAAATTTCGATTCACTGGGCTGAATTTCATTCTCGAGACCAGATCTGTATAGTACGAGAGTTTTTCGCATTTTTCAAAACAATAGCGTATGCGCTGCGATAGCGAGGACTTGGCGTCGGTGCGATCGGGAAAAGCCTCGCGTACACGGGCGACGTGGCCCGTCGTGTCACTGCGACTCTATAATACCTCGGTACCGCGTCGAACTGGGACTCGATTCTCTTCCGCTCGAGGAAAGAAACAAAAAACAAACATCCCTATTAAAAAATAAAATAAAAACACTAAACGGCGTGTTCTAATTATATATTATATATATATATGTATATCGCTAAATAGAGACGCAATAATAATGCATGATTCTTTCTCATCTGTATAATATCTACAACTAGCACAAAAAAGAAACGCTACGCGCGACGTTTACGCTCTCTATGCGCGTACTCTTTATTCGGCATTATAATCCGTTTGCTCTTCGTAAATTTTCATGACCGACGTACAATACGAGACAATAATAAATAATAAGACCTCTCCTGCTCCCTGGATCCTTTGGATTTACACGGACGTTCGTTCGCAACATCGCAAGTGTATCTCGTGCACGCGCGCGCGCGCGCTTCATCCTCGTCGATATATATACGTATACTATACGCGTACTGTGTATAGGCGTATACGTATGTACATCGTTTCGCACATAATCGATCGCAAGCTCTCATGACCCAGTCTCACACAGGCAATCGCTTCGTTTCTCTCGCTCACGTCTCTCAGGCGCGCTGCTTTAAGTTACATAATATAATGTCATCGTGTGTGTCTGTCATTCGCACTAAACGTAGACTTCAGTAAATTACATTCGATTAAACGTAATGGAGGTTAACGCGGTTCTGATTAGCATGCGATCCAGTTTCCTATACGCGTATAGCAGTGCTTCAATCTCCTCTATCTCTCTCTGCCTTTTCTTTTCGCGAACGAATTTTCTCTGCCTCCTCAACAATATACTCTCGTCGATCCTTCCGTCTTTCTTTTCCTCCCTCGGAAAGAAAATCGCCTCTCTCGCGTCTCGCGTCTTATCTCCGCGTGAACATCCTGTATATATATCCGTAATACAATGAATTGCGCATTCCCGTATAATCTGATACTCCAGTTCGGTTACACCGCTGCACACGCATTATACGCAGATACATATTATTAGCAAAGAATTCCGTCGACATCGGGGTGCGCGCGCGCGCGCGCGCTCCGCAATTATTACATTACAGTAACAGCACACACTCTGCGCACAATCGAATATATAGTAATACACGCGCGTGCGTCGGCGTCGCGTTATATTATAGAAAAAAGCCTTGGGTCTCCGAAACTAATTATAAATTCTATTATTCTCTCCCCGTGTCCGCGTACGTCTTCTCTCACATCATCTCCATTCGCATATATATTTGGTACGAGCAGCTTGTTTTAATAACACGACAAGATAAGCGTCATTGCGGTTTACGTATATCTTTGTGTCTGTGTACGTGTGTGTGAGGGTGTATCGTGTGTACTGGGTTATACGCATGTACACGTACAACCCTGTGTTTCGTTTGTTCGGAGGGTGGTTGGGGTGTAGGGGGCTGGGGGTTGGGGGGAAGAGGGGAAAAATGAAAGAGGGGGGGGGGGGAGGTAGTGGCGGAAAAAGGAGGCATCAGCAAACGGCCGCTGTTCTGCCTTGTGTATAGCGACGAGATACCTCTCGAGTTTCTCTGTCTTTCTCTCTTGCGTTAATAGCATAGGTTGCGCGCGCGGTGTCACCTCGTGGGCCGAAATCAACCCTGGGGCGAGGTCTGGGGCGAGATGTCGGTGTCGGCGTCCCCGGAGTTGGGCTCGCCCTTCGTCTTGGACTCCTTTTTCCACTTCATGCGCCTGTTCTGGAACCAGATCTTAATCTGGCGCTCGGTCAGGCAGAGCGCGTGCGCGATCTCGATCCTGCGCCGCCTGGTCAGGTAGCGGTTGAAGTGGAACTCCTTCTCGAGCTCGAGAGTCTGGTATCGCGTGTACGTCTGTCGGCCCCGCTTCCTCTCTGCAAAATAGAAAATCGGAAGGACGTTCCGTCGTTAGCGATATTGCAGTCTCGGTGTGCGCGTTTAGCGTCGTCGTTTATCAAGCTCGCACCCGCCGATATGTTTGTATACAACAACTGTACTCTTATAACGTGACTCTGTGTATAGGCATCAAATAGATTGATGCTTAAATCGCTCGTAAATTTAATTTCTCGCTGAATTAGAGTGAGAGAGAGAGAGAGCGCGCTAATCGCAGTTACATAGCACTACTTGGCGCACGCGTCCATTGATTATCTCTAGCGATTCGCGAAAAGATTTATTATACGCGGCGCTTATGCGAGACGATAAAAATAATTTATATAGCGATTATGACACACTCTCGCTTTTTAATAAGACGCGCAAGAATACTTATATTGCGTTTGTACTCCGTTAATCGGCACCGCGGAGCGCGCGGTTAAAATTATCATCGCGCCGAGCGGCGCACGCGGCTCTCGCTCTATAAGCGTGCACATATGAGAAACTGGCAATAACAGCGATATGCCACCGCCAAGCGATTAATCAGCCCGACGAGCACAGAGCAAACACAGGTTATTCAATTTGCAAGTCATTACAATCAGGACCTCGTAATTGACAATTATTCTTGGACTCGAAGGCAAATATAACCTCTGTCGCTGTACCATAGCCGCGTAAATCATCTATGGCCACAATAAGCAGATTGAATATAGCGCTCGCTTAGCGTTGACGGAATTTCAATATGGCTCTATGCGTTTCACTCGATCACTTAACGAAATTCTTTTGCGCTCGTATATTCCTGGGACACCTAAGAGAACCAAGTCAAGTTCTGGAAAGTACCAGAGAACAAGGCGACAGCAGTGTATAGGTGAGAGGGCGTTATCCTCTATCGCGGACGATTATTTACTGCTGTTTACCGTCACTCGACCCACAAGGACTTTATATATCATAGTCGGTGCAGACGAGTCGGAGAATCCAAGCGACCATGTCTCTCTCTCTCTCTCTCTTTCTCCGGCGTTTTCAAGTTTAGCTGGGTCGTCACTTCCTCCGAGGTCCCATTAATAATGCGCCTTCCTTCGAATCTCGTACTCTCACGAATATTCCGAGAAAAAAGTCCGAGACGTTCTTTTTTTTTCCCTATATCTCTCGGCTTCTTTTCCGTTTTTCCAACTATCTCGCTTGGCGATTGAAACTTCAGAGAGATCCCGCGGCTTACCGAGGAAAATATTTTTAGCGCGAAATGACATTATTTTAATATCGTGTTGCGTTTTTCACGTAATACACGGGTTTTAAAGCATTGTTTACGCACGCGAATATCGCGGAATCGTTTGCGGCTCGATCTCGTGTATAGTTTACCAAACAACATGTCGCGACTTCCTCGATAATTTATCGTGACGCCGCAGCGACTCCCGGACACCCTCAAGACGGCAAAGTTATTCAAGCTCGGCGCGTCAATGAGAAAAAAGAGAAGAAAAAAAAAATTATTGCTCACGTACACTTACGCACGGGAACTCGCGAGCTTTTATTTGCCAGTCGGCCTCGCTCGCGCGTAATCCTTATCAGTGGCGAATGAATAATGCCATTTTTCGGAGATTTAGCCGAGTAATGCGACGGGGACTCATGAGCTTGCGTATGACGTATATCGTCTCGGCGATCGGACCGCATTCTCGGGAGACTCTTTCGAATCTGAATATTAATCGCGCCGAGGAGGGAACTGCAGAGACTTTAATCTCCCGATGCTCGAAGGAGAGAAAGAGAGAGAGAGAGCGACTACGTAAGGGTAGAATAAGCCAAAAAAAGAACGAGCGCGCGGCGTAAAGCGAGTTTTTCGAATGTTAATTTTTGCAATTGCTGGGAGGAGAAACCGAGATAATCGCGGCGGGGCATTGACTACAGAGCTGCACTGCACGATACACGAATTTGTTTCGTGGGGCCTCGGAACACTGTACAGTTTTCAATTTGATAATAAACGTTATGGAGCATAACTGTTTTAACTAATTTAGATGACAATTACGACGAAAAGTTCGATGGTTGTTCGAGATGTTTTTTTTTTTGGCGTGTATACTTTATTAAATACTTTACGAAGTCCCAAAATATACTTTTCCCAAAATACCTTTTCGTAATGAGATTTTAAGTAAAGCCTCCGCTATCAAAAATGTATATCGCAACGTACAAAGTGTACGCATACACGGTTTAATTACACGCCGTTACTCGCGCCGCGCAGCCATTGTCCGGGACACGTGCCCATTACGATGGCTTTTCAATACATAAAGTTTATAATCCAAAAAGCAGACCTCTCTCTCTCTCTCTCTCTCTCCCTCGTGCGCGCTCGCGCGTTTGTGCAATGATAATCATGCGGCTCGATCGGGTAATTACAGTATTCCTGCAGCGCTCTTCAAACAAACGTACTTCCAAGGCCCTGCTCCGCGTACGGTATTGCAACGCGCGTAACTATATACATTACAAACTTCAAACAAGACGAGCGTAATATCCAAAAGGGTTGGCCGCGCCGCGCACAGCGCCATGGAGATTCGAAGTGAGTGTATATGGGATGAGCCGAGGAGGACGTCGGCGGAAGAAAAAAAAAAGCTGCGAGAAAGAGAGAAAGAAAGAACGAAAGAAGAAGAAGAAGAAGAAGAAGAAAACTCCTTGGTGAGCATTCGAGGCAAACGCCGCCCGTCGTGCTGTCGGCCGATGAAGACGGATGGCGGTTCTCTCCCTATACTACGCTCGCGCGGGAGCGAGAGAGAGAGAGAGCGAGAGAAGATTCTTCGAGGTTTCAGAATATCGCGCTCTCTTTCTGCCGGCGTATAGCCGGGGCGAGCGGAGGGGAAAAAAATGAAGAAGAGAAAGGAGAAAGAGGAAAAGAGATAGCCTCGGCGCAAGCGCGAACTGGGCTAAAGACTCTCTGGGAACGCGCGGTTCTATATACGTATATATCTATATACACGAGGTCCTCCCTCGAGCCGTGTTTCTATATACACCTCTCTTCTATCTCTCTCTCTCTCTCTCTCTCTCTCTCTCTCAAATTAACAACATACCAATCTCCCTAGGCTCTCGCGGCTAACAATCTCTCTAGGCGCTTCTTCTTGGCTGCTTCCAAGGCCGAGTGACGACAAAAAATACCGAGAAATAACGCGCCCGGCTCGGCCGGAGCGTGCTAGCGAAGCAGCTCTTTTATATACACACACGTATACTCGTGCGGCTCGAGATACTTTATCTTTACCTTCTATTCGCGCCCCAGATAGCCCGAGAACAGGAAATTTAATATAACACGCGTGGAGAGTCGTTGCGGCAGAGGGGGGGGGGGAGAGACGGGGTATACGGACCGGACGCTATAATTGGTATACTATGCGAGATTTCGGCTCTCCGATTGTATTCGAGGAATCCCGCGTAAAAGTGAAAATGCAATTTTCGAAAAAAAAAACACAGAAATTAGTCGGCGATATCGTCGGAGATCCGCATCTACATCGGGCAGCCGACGACGGAAATTCCGAGTGTCAAGATTGTCTCGAGCAGAAAACTATCTCCGCGAGTGAGGCCGGCGACTGGAATTAATTATGCATGCGCTCTTTAAAAGCTTTATCCCGCGTTTTCATGAGATTAAGCCACTTTTTATATAATGAGCAGAGGCACAAGGAGGCGCAGGGAGCTTGGAAATGTTTATTCACCGCCGATACGTATATATACACCGTGTGTCAGAAGTCGGAATGATTTAGAGGCATTATAAATTCTAAACGCACTATCTAATATGCAACGAACACCGTCGCGCGCGCGCGCGGCTATATAATCCGTAATTCATCGGGTGGGAGAAAGACTGACACATTGAGAAAGTATCCGCGCTAATAAATCCTCCGACCACAGAGAGCCGTCAATCGCATATTTAATTACCTTATCGGTACTCGAGATTCGAACGCCGCGCCGCCGTCGATCGCGATGTATCGCCTTCTGGTGACGAGCGCGGACGCAGACAGAATTATCGGAAAGTAAAATTCTCATCGTTGCACAGTACGATCGTTAACAATACCTATAATTATCGTATTCGTATACGTCGTCCACGTTGGAATTAGCGCGTCGTTAATAAGGCCTTCGCCACGCGAGAGACGATAGCGCGATTTCATTCGTTATAACGCAGCGTCCAACGAACGAGACGTACGGTCTCGCGTATTATTATAACCGCGTCCAGCGCGCTCGCTCCGAGATTAGAGCCCGCAGTGCGCATACATGGGGTTAATTAAAGAGGTCGCAAGAGCGTGTAGCGATGACTTGCTTTCTTTTCCATCGCTGTGCGCGCGGCCCGAGTGTATTTTCGTAGCGGCTACACTATATAACCGGGCATTTTTCACTCTCGGCCGTCAGCCGACATCGCGCATTGTACAGGAGAGAGAGAGCTGCACATATTATAATTTACCGACGCGGTACACATACGCACACAGTACGGGAATTCGCAAATTCGAGCGTTGCGCAGAAAAACAATGTTTCAGCGATCGATTATTGTGTACACAGTTACGTACATATAGACGATACGCGTTATTGACACTTCGCCCGACGCGACGCTCGCGCAACGACGATTAATTTGCGCGCACTCGTCGCTGCGGCGAAGTGTAGCCTCTCAAGTGGATATATTATATATATCTTAACGAGCCGCGGCAGAGTCAAGTGCAGCGGAAACATTGTTCTGGCAGGGGGCAAACAAGGGACACGTGTGTGCCAGAGAGCGATGATGCATCTTGTACGATATACCCGAGTGTCTCTCGTTGCGACAATAAAAGTCAGTGTGTAAAGCAGTCGGCGCGCGATAGAGATTAACGGCACGCCGCGAAATTTATTGCGCGGCTGAGGCGAAATTTTAGAAATGTGCTCGCGCGCGGGAGCACTCGGACACTGCGAGATCCCGCCGTCGAGAAGCGCACCCGAGGCGTGAAATTTCGCGACGAATTAATTGCGTTATACGACTTTCCGCGTAGCGCGCGCGCCCGCGCGCATTGTTATCGCGCAATAATGCCGCTTTGAGAGCGCGCGACAAGATGAACTTGTTTGCTCGGCTAAATGAGTGGAGACAACCCTTAAGAACCGCGCGCTCGGACTTTGTGTACTTTCTCGCCGCCGCCTTGTCTTTGCCTCCTCTCTTCTACACCCTCTTTCGCTGTCTCTCTCTCTCGCTCTCTCACTTGCTTTCTCGCGGACCGTACGAAGGTGACTTTAAACGCGGGGCAATAA
Organism: Philotrypesis tridentata; assembly: GCA_018906965.1. Taxonomy (NCBI): domain Eukaryota; kingdom Metazoa; phylum Arthropoda; class Insecta; order Hymenoptera; family Pteromalidae; genus Philotrypesis; species Philotrypesis tridentata. Next base: position 5,148,645 of record JACCIB010000005.1, read on the forward strand.
ATTAACGGCGTTGGGTTACGCAAGGATCAAATGTCCCCTGGAGTATGCCGAGAGATTTATGGGTCTACCTTATTCCCTCGCTCGCTCTGGCTCTCTTGGAAGGAACGAAACGGAACGCAAGCGAGCGCGCGCACACACACACGAACGTATATATATATATATACACATATCGGTTGCCCACACTGTGCGTCGCTTATTATAGGCCAATGCTCCGGGAGTTTTCTACGATTAAGGAAAAGCCAGAGCGTGGAGTCGAATATTTTTACAATTGCCGCGGCGGCGGCGGCGCGCAGGATATTATTATATTCCTTTCGGGATTTAAGAATAGTCGCCAGCCGGATGTTGTAAGCCGGCTAATAAGGAGCAGTGTGTAGGTCCGCGCTTTCGTTCAATTAGGTCTCCTCGCCGAAGCTCCTGCATCTTAAGCGCGTATACAGTGCGTATATGCGTTATGGCCCGTCGTTGCGATCGATTTGTGCGCCGTTTTCCTGGGTAATATACGTTCATGCGCATCGCGCTCGATATCGCGCGCATTCATCAGCCGCGCTCGTCGTCATGCCCGAAAGTCATTGATCGGCCGGCACGCGTTATTATTTAAGAAACGCGCTGGTGCTCGTTAACACCGTGACGTCAATGGATTTTACAACGCCGCCTTAATAATTCCCGAGCTTGTCCCGATTTTTCAGAGCTGCAGCGTTTGTTATACTGCGGCCGCGGACAAAGGTGTGTGCGTAATCGACGGTAGCGGTTCGCTTGCGGGAGATAAAAATTTCCATTAAAGCTGTTAATTCGGTGCTAAGTAGAGCCGCTTAACGATTCAGTCGACGACTCGTCGAGGATATTACAAGGCCCGAAAAAGAGTCGCGCGTGCGAAGCGCGGCGTTATACGAACTATATAACGGGTCGGAGCTTACGCAAGTCTCGAAAGACATACGGGCGACGGATCGATCTCTCATTTTTCACGGTCTACATGTGTGTGTGTGTGAGTGTATAAGCGAGCGTTGGTGCGTGCGCGAGTGTAGCCCGGCCCTTAGTCGCGCCGAGTTTCCTCCTACATCGCAGGAGGGAAAAGAAGAAAGCAAGCGCGCAGAGAAAAGCTTTCTCCGCACTTCCTTTCACGTGCGCCTCCGAGCTGTGCGGCGAATTATTTTTAGATGCGACACGTGTGCCCCTCTTTCACGTCTGCTTCCTCCTCTCTCTATATCTCTCTCGAGAGAGAGAGAGCGCGAGCGCACAGGTCGCGCACCAGATCCATCATCGTCCCCGCGCGTGTGTATAGCACACGCGATGCAGCCGAGCGACTGCAAAGGGATTCCTTTAATTTCTGCCCGGCCTTTGATACGTTGTCGCACGTGCTCACTCGTACGTACACGCATATACGTATGCCTCGTAGAAATAGCGGCTCGCTACCCTTCTCCGCGCGAGACGTGTGTGCTAGTATTATCGTTAAACGCCGCCATTCGGATACGTAAACACGTTGGATTTCTTTTTTTCTTCTTTGTCTGCGCGTCGAAATCTCTCCCTGCATTATTTTAATATCCTTTGAATTATTTATGCGCCAAGGGCTCGGGCGTATTCATCAAAAAAGATTCTACGAGAGAGCGAGAGAGAGCGAGAGAGAAAGTCGGACAAAGCGAAGAGAAGGATGTATAAAAACGGGGCTGAAAATTCTTCTGCTGCAGCGGCGGCGGCAGAAGCGAGCTTTGCGCGCCCCCTTAATTAAATTTGCGAACAAAGCAGTCACTGTCTTTCGCGTAGCCCAGGCTTTCGAATCAAATAGAGGAGGAAAGTTTCTTTTTTGTTCGAGGCGGCGGGAGACGAGAGGGAGAGAGAGAGTGAGAGAGAGAACGAGAGAACCGGACGTTCTCTGGGAAAAAGGAGAAACGAGAAACGAGGGATAACCGTATAAAAAAGATGAGAAAGAGAGAGACAGAATGAACGCGAGGGGGCTCGAGTAGAGAGAAAATAAGAGATAGCGCGCGCGCGTATACGTGTACACGCGCTCGCCTGAGCGTAACGCGACTCTTTCTCTCTCTCTCTCTTTCTCGTGTCCCGGGGAGAAAGACAGAGCGAGAGGGAGAGAGAGAGAAAGAGAGAAAAATTCGAGGCAGACGTCGTCGTCGTCGTCGTCGTCGTAGTCGCCAAAGAGAAAAAGAAGGTTTCACTGTTGCACTCATATCTCGCTGGCCATATCGCGTGGCGAGTCGACGCCACGCATTGCCTGAAAGCCGGGGAGGAAGAGAAAGAATGACTGGAGGCAGCGCGGGAGAAAGAGAGAAAATAGGAAAGCCCGGAATACCGAAGATTTTTACCACGAATCGGTTTTACGGGAATTCGAGAGAATTTTTGAATTATGGCCGCCGTCGTTGTATATACGTGAGCGAACTGAGCAGACTAGAATTTTTCAGGATTCAGCGAAAATTACGGATACTCCTCGACGCTCATTAAGCACACGCACGGCACAATCCCTTTTCTTTCTCTCGGATATCGGGTCGATTAAGTCCGCGTATATTTTCATACAATTCAAAATTCAATACTAACGCAATAACGAATAGCAATAATTCAATTAACCGAAAAATATAAATTGTTGACTATAGAGATAATTACTACATTTATTATCGTATTAAGAGCACAATTAAAAATTCAGCCTGTGAACCGGCCACTTCCTTCTATGCTGGCGAAAGAGACACACGGCAGCGCGCTGCAAGAGAGACAAAAAGGAAATGAGGGCGCAAACGAGAGAGATAAAGCGGCGCGAAAGATTAAAAGTCTAGAAACAAAAAGAAATAGCCTCAGCAGAGCCATGGCGGTTCTCAAAAAGTGTGGCACACACAATCACACACACATACACACAGGTACACACGTGTATATGTATATAGGTATAAAAATGTTCCCGAGGCTTTTCGTGCGGCTCATCCATCATCGTCATTTGTCCCTCCCCCACCTTTCTCTCTTTCTCTCTCCTCCCTCGCGCCCGGCCTTTTCCCTTCTCGCGTGTGTACGTCGTTTTCTATGCACTCCGCCGACTGCGTCTGGCTCGTCTCCCGCGTGCTCTTCCTTCTTTCTCGCACGGCACACACTCTTCCGAGCGCCGCAGCTTTACGAAGAGCACCGACTCATTTTCTCTCTCTCTCTCTCTTTCTCGCTCCTCCCCGTCATCCCCTTTTCAAGACGTGCACAGTCGCCATAGTCTTTCCTCGCTGCAGCCGAATCACGGAAAATAATTAGAGCAGAAACGGGAACGGCAGCGGCGGCTGCTGCTGCTGCTGCTGCGGATGTTAATTACGGGATGGGATATCGAGGGAAAAATTATTTTTCCAAAACTTTCCTTGCGGGGGGAGAGTTTCGACCGCTTTTCCTTCTTTGTCCGAGGGACAGATGGTGCGGGGAAAGTGTGCGGCTTTACATGTGGCGCCGCGCGGCCTCTAGGAAAATGGGGAATATTCGTCCGTCCCTTCCGTTTTTGGAAATTTTCACGGGCTTGCGGTTATAATGTTTCGTATATATGTATACGAGGATAAAACTCGAAGCGGACGCTCTCTCTCTTTCTCTCTCTCTCTCTCTCTCTCTCTCTCTCTCTCGGAATAATCGACTGCGTAACATCGAATTAAAACGAATCACCGCAATCACGACTGTTGACAAAAGTTTAGCATATCTGCGTGAAGAAAAATTCGAAACCCATTAATTCTCGATAAGCAATGTGTCGAGCATAATAATTCACCTCGTCGTGCCCGCGCTTCCGCGAGGGTCGAAATTTTTTTTAAAAAGTTCGCTCAATAATCGCGCTGACGCAAAAAATTTCACCCAAAAATTACAGTATATCGATCTCGATGGCGCGATCGCGCCCGCGTTCATTACTCCCTTCTCTATACAGCGTAATACCGAGGCCTGCGCGTGTATCAGAGCGTATGAAAAAAAAAAAAAAAAATTGAAGAAACGCGATACATAAAGAAAAGCGCTGGTGAACGGGCGAGGTGATCCGTGAAATCCACGAAATCGGCCTGTCTTAACGGTAGCCACGCGACGCGCTGGGCTTCTGATCGTGTATCGCTTTCTCAAGAGCGCGAGTCGAGCGCACTTATATTTATGAGTGCGAGCGCGAGCCCATAAATCTCCCAACGAAGCACATCGCAATTATCTCGCGCATATTAAAAGCACCGTTGTTGCTGTAGGTACAGCGTGCGAGAGCCCGTATATACATATACACGGTTCCTTTGTGCACTTTTCGGCAATATCGCACCGTGTAATTTCTTTTTTTCGTGTCGAGCCTCTCGTCAAATTCAAATTGCGCGACGACGCGAGCAGGGTATTGTTTAAAAAATTTCGACGTTTGACGAATTTTGGTTATACGTATATAATGTGTATATAGGTAAACGCAGGGTATAATGGCAGGCGACGTAACGTCCATAATCAAGCTATATACGAGGGGGGGAGGGGGCAGTTCCTCACGTCCGTCGGCCCAATGACAGTCGCGCGCGCGGGTACATCGCGCTCTGTATAATACATATTATTAGATGTACTATAGACGATCGAAGCTCCGCGCATGTCGCGTTAAATTACAGGAGCCGCGTATATTTCAAGTATTAATCTAGCCTGGTGTATTCGCGAGTAATGGGAGACTCGCGTGCCGGACTGTATAATGCCGGGCTTTACACCCCCGAGCCGATATCGCGTCGCGATAAGGCGCGAAATTATTTTCTCGTTTTGCCGGCGGAGATTCGATTCGAATGCGCGTTTAGGGTTTCCCCGCGTAGTAGCGGCCGAGTCGGAAATGCTCCCCGAAAAAGGAGAGCGCGGGTGAATTAATGCGGCGAAGCCGATCGAACAGTCGATGTACAGTCAATATCTGATTGTTTTTCTAATGCAACGCCAGTTTACGCTGCTATAACAATTTGTTTTTGAATTGTAGGGAAAGAAGCAGCGCGATAAGTCCGTTGAGTTTCGTATATATACGTAATGGGGTGTTGCCATACGATCAACCATCAGGTAATAGTTGATTTCGATTTGAATTTAGCGGTTTTGAAGCACGTTTACAGAATTGCGGCAGGGTGTATCATTTCAAACGCCGACCGGTGCGTAGACGCATTTCAGATTCGCAGTCGGAGACTGAAATTTTGCGGGGAATAATTTCCTCATTGATTCTGACGGCGCGTAAACAGTCATTTCAGTAAACCGCGTCTCTCTCGCCAATTATTAAAATCAGCTCTCTCTCTCTCTCCCTCGTCGTGTGCACGCACAAGCGTATTATCCGACGCGTTTGTACATTTATTATGCCTCGGCCGTAAGTATCAGTATACTAGAAACAAGAAGAAAAAAGACCGTTCGATTTCGAAAATCTCCGCTGGGTAAACACGCGCATTGATATACACCGGAGAAGGCTTTGCATAATTCATGGGGGATGCTTGGTCAATAAGAGGAGGCTTCTCGCGGGCTTATGCGCGCGATTATCGCGAGAGGAGAGCCGCGCACCTATATACACATACAGACGAAAAGTGTATATATATATATACTGCTTCGAAGCGTTGCGAGGCGAGGCTCGCGCGGATCGAAGTCTGCAGGTTTTTCGTCCTGAAAGACAAGGTGCCGACATCTGTGAGCCGATACAGGAACCCGCTCGAGTTTGACGGTCGTTCGAACGGCAAAGCCGGTCTGTGCATGCACCGGCATGTGCACGTGTATTATGCGCTCGGTGTGTGTTTTACTCGGCGGCAGACTCGTGTGGGGAGAGCTGCTATATATATGTACGTACACGCGGAGAATTTATATACATCATGCATGCCGTTCTCGCTTGCCGGTACATCGGCCCTGCGTGTGGTGTGTATATACGACGATCGGCCAGTAGGTATTACATGTACCAGTAGGGCCTGCAGCTTCGGAGAGCAGCCGAGAGATGGAACGAGTGAAATTTTCTTGACGATAGAAGAGCGATATCGATTTGAAATTCGAAATTGCGTTGATGAGAATTTGCATAAGTAGAAGAACAGGTGAAAGAGGGGGATATAGAGAGAGTGAGATAAGACTACTGTACCGATTTTCGTCGATCTGCAACACGTTCTTATTAAAAAAAAAAAATACTGTATTTTGCCACAGAATCGATTCACTGAATAATTAACACTGCAGCGACGCGGTCTATAAATACAAACATCCGGCACAGCGAGCACTCGCGCACTACGTGTATACCGACGCGGAAAGTAAAAGGCTTGGAAAATTTTCGCAACGACCGCATATACCCCGACGAAAATCGAACTGCGACTGAGCTTGCGAAAGGCGACAGCTCTGCGAAAACTCGAGCTAACGCAGATTCGCACGAGGCAAATCACAGAGACATCGCGGGCTTAGACGTCGTGGGGAAGGGGGCGACGTAACGAGAACAAAGTCGATGAAGGGCAGGGGGGGGGGAGAGTCCCTCAACCTGTGCACCTCTTTGAGAGAGAGAGAGAGACCGAGAGGTCCTGTCGATACTATAAATTACGAGGGCCGGCCTATTATCACTTCGTTATGGCCGCCATAAATATCCCGGCGGAGCTCGTTGCGTCGAGGCTCGCCGCTGTTGCATACATTGTGCCGAGGGATCATTCACCGGTTCGCGCGCTATGCAGCGCTGGGATTTCCGACCGTAATGCATACATTATGCATTCCAAGAGTGTGGCCTTGGAGGTGCGCGCAGCCCGGAATCGGGGCCTCGAGACTCTTCTCTCGGGTGAGAGGGACAGAGAGAGAGAGAGAGAGAGAGTTGCGTAATTTCGTAAAAATATTAACTTAACAATCAGCTCACGGCTCGCGCGCAGTTACGCAAAAGATGGATATCGCAGTTATTTGCATACGTGTCTCGAGCGCTAGTGCGGCATGTAAAAAGAGGGCGATTTCAACTCTGGTGGTCGGCGAGCGCAACTTTTCTAGGCGGCCGTATATGCGCGCACGACGATATACTGGTTTCGAGGCGAGCGAGCGCGCGCAGTGGTGAAACGCGCGGCTAAAAGGTCAGGGCAATAAATAACTCAAGTCGCGGTGCGTACTGCCTAGAAAACTGGAGGCACACCGCAGAGCGCGCCTATTTCCGTCGGATGCGCGATGCGCTATGCGCGACATATAAAGAAAAAGCGTATAGTAGGAGAAGCGGAGCTGGACTCACCGAACTGACTCCTCATCCAGGGGTAGAGGGGACTGGGCAGGTTCGTCGGCGCGGCGCTCTGAGGCGTGCCGGGCTGCTGCTGGCCGAGGGGCGAGGCGACGACGCCCTGGTGCTGCTGCTGGGCCTGCTGCTGGGGGTGCATCGCGGCCTGCTGCGTCTGCTGGGGCTGCGTCTGCTGCTGGTACATCATGTGCTGCTGCGTCTGCTGCTGTGGCTGCATGTGCGGCTGCTGATGCTGGGCCTGAGGCTGGGGCTGCTGGTGCGTGGGCTGCTGGGCCTGCATGTGCGGGTGCTGGGGGTGCATCTGGTGGTGCATCTGGGCGTCGACGAGGGGCGGACTGTCGGGCCCGTCGAGGACGCTGCCCTGGTGGTCGACGGCCGCGGCCTGGAGCTTGCAGCTCGCGTAGACGATGGGGGTGGAGGCCGGGTGGCCGTTGACCGGGGTCGGCGTGTGGCCCATGTGCCCGACCATGCCCGCGGTCGGCGAGCTCGCCCTGTAGCCCGCCATGTCGAGGCCGTGCTCCTGCTGCTGCTGCTGGTAGTAGGCAGCGTTCCTGATGTCCATGCGGTCGTAGGGGGGAAACCTCGGGTAGGGCATGCCCGGCTGCTGGCCCGTCGCCGCCCCGTAGCCGTGGTGGCCCGGCACGCCTTGCCGCAGCATCGTCGGGTCGCAGGGATCGCTGGCCTGCTGGGGCTGCTGCTGCACGGCCTGCTGCTGCTGCTGCTGCGGCACCTGTACCGCCGCCCCGTAGTGCTGCTGGTGCTGATGCGGATGCTCCACCCCGCCATTGCGCAGATCCGGGATGTACGAATTCGCGAAATACGAACTCATGCTATGGCTATGTGTGTGTGGCTGCTGCGGCCAGTCACTCGCGCACTCCTCGTCTAACAGTTTTGGGCCTTATTCTTGCTACTGGTCACAAGTCAATCTTCTTCCCTCTTCCTGCTTCCTGCTTCCTGCCCCTACTGCTGCTGCTGCTGCTCGATCTCGCACTTTTTATAATTTCTTCTTCCTCTCTTCTAGTAGTATAGTAGTTGTACAATTAACTTTATTTTTACGTATTTTTGTTTCGTTTGTACTCTTTTTCTCTCGGCTGCTTGTGACTAAAATTTCTCAACTCTCGAAGCACACTCTTATACTCGCGACACACGGAACTTTTACAAACGGTATGTATAATCACCACTCGGATAATAATTTTCTCATCTCATGGACACGACACGATACATATGTGTGTATATATATTCATTTATATATATACTTTATTTATATCTTTTTTTATATATACTTTTATGTATATAATATATATATAATATATACCTATCACACTGCGTTGCTGCGGATCACCTAACAATGATCATTTGATTTATATCACACTGGGCTCCTTTTTTTATTAATCTTCTCTTCTTCCTTGTATTTATTTATTTATTTTCTTTTTTAATTACTTCGCTTTCTCTCTCACCGCACTATGTAACAACGAAAACGGAGAATGCGAATCATATATAGAAACTCGGAGAACTTGAGCACACTAGATAACTCGACTATGTGATGCGTAAGTGTTATGCACGAAGGGGATCTCATGTACAAGTGTGTGCTTGCCGGTGTGCTTGTTTCTGTATATACCTCTGTGTCTCGGTGTACCTGTGTGTGCGTGTGTCTGTGTATTAATATGGAGTGTGCGCGTATTTATATATATATTTATATATTTGCAAAACAACGTCGGTGGCTCACGCAGGAGGGGGACGTCGTCCGTGGATCGTCGTCGCTGGCTCTATATGTGGGTCAGAGTTCTCGAGCTGCTGCTGCTGCTGCTGCTGCTGCTGCCGATGCGATGAGGTTGTTGCCGTTATCGAGGAGTTGTTCTTGTTGCTGCTGTTCTTGTTATTCCTGTTGTTATCGAGCTCGTTTCAGCGTGAGTTAAATTTGCCGCTCCACTGCAGGCTAACTGCTGATGCCGATGTGCCGCTGCTGCTGCCTCTGTCCAGCTCGCTGACGACGCTACGCCGCACCTGGAACCAGTAATCAACACAACGTCCACGTGAATACACATTGTTTTCACTTTAATTAGCCGCGAAATGCTTGCGGAGAATAATTCGAAAATTACGAGACAGAGAGAGAGAGAGAGAGAGAGAGAGCTGCCGCGAAGAAGCTCTCGCGCTCTAATGCGGGTCTCTCTGGCTATTCCGAGTCACGAAGACGACGACGACGACGACGACGACGACGACGACGGAGCTCGGCTAATTGGACGCGTGTAATATCGCGCCGAGCCGATCTCTGCGTCGACTGCGGCGAAAGCTGCGCCGATATGCGTGCGACGGAAGCTAAAGTTTTGCAGAGCCGCGAGTGACAGCGGGCCCGGGGCACGTGGTCCGTCACGCCGACGACCATCCTCGGAAGGAGAGCACGTGCGCGTGCACGTCGACGTTCCGCATGGGTGGACTTGAACGATCGCCGAATTTACTAAAAACTATATCTAAGAGCCGAGGAGGGTGGATTGTACGCGCAGAGCGAGCGAGAGCCGGCTCTCTGCTGTCGGTGACTCTTTCACGCTTTTTTCGCCTCGTAATGAGGGAAGCTGAAGAGGCGAACGAGATGTGAGAAAGAGAGCAGCTTTTCACGCACGATTTACCAAAGCCTCGTCGTCTACGTGCCGCGGGAGAACGACGGTTGTTACATAAATATTTTTAGGGAGGGTGTGTACAGGCCGAGGGAGAATATTATATTTTTAGATATGGCTCTGCCTTTTACCGTGAACTTGGATGGTTTGGCGCTTTCGAAACGTTCGTATTATGCTCGTAGTGCTTTACGCGCAGCAGTGCGCAAATTTAATTTCAATGATACTTGGTGAATTATCGGTAAACGCGCGCTAAAAATCGGATGATCGATAGTAAAAAAGGACAACGCTCTTCCCTACCGACTGCAGAGCCCTTGACCGCCTATAGATCCTTCGACTCGTCCCTGCGCAGGACGCGAGGCTCTCTCGATAGCGCAGGTCACTGCCAACTGCGTAACGCGCTCGTGCGTTTTCAAGCGGTTCTTCGAAAAACAGTATAGAACATAATTTAATTCGCTGCTTGGAGCAACGTTGTACGCTGCGGAGCATCGATCCGCTCTCCCCTTTTCCCAGGCGAACGCGCTCCGCGGCTCTCTCTCTCTCTCTCTCTCGATAAAAAGTCGAAGTGTTTCAAACGCACGCCATAAACAACGGCGCATCGACACTCGGTTGCGCATCGCTGGCGCAAGAACCCGATGAATTGAAAAGGACGATAAGCTCCCGCGCGAAAATTGAATGCCCCTCGCCATTGTCACACGCTCGCGCGTATGTGCGCGTGTACACGCGGCTACTCCGCGACGAGAGAGAGAGAGAGAGCGAATGTGCGCGAAGAAGCATGCACAGCAGGGCAACAGATAAGCGAGCTTTCGCACTCTCACTCGAATATAGAATATAACGACCTGCAGCGGCGGTGTATGTATAGCTGACGGCACATATCTCCATCTCGGTTGTTCGAAGAGGAGGCTGCTTTTCGGGGGTCTATGGGTGTGCCTATATGTGTGCAGTGTGTGTGTGTGTGCGTATACGTGTGGCGGAAGGACTCTTGGGAGTTCGCGCGCGGCCGCAACGCGCGTCTGCAGCGTATACGTGTACAGGAGAGGAAAGAGGAGAGAGAGAGAGAGAGGGAGGCCCGGGACGATCGCGATTAACATTCCGGCCGCTAGCTCGCTGTTCGCGCGGCGCTTTCATTAATTCCAGCGTATTGATTCCACGGATTGATGAATGGCCGCCGATAGCGATTCTATGCCGAGGCTATACGTCCTGCGTATAAATTTTCTCTCGCTCGCTCGGTCTTTCTCTCCTTCTCTTCCCTCCCCCTCTCTCTCTCTATCTCTCTTGCCAGGATTTGAACTCAATTCTGCTGCTGTGGCAGTAGCTGCTGCTTCCCAACTTTGCCTTTATACCCATTGACTTGAGAGGGAAAGCAACGAGTGAGAAGGAGGGGTGGGGGGAAGGAGGGAAATCTCCGGGGGTAGGCTTCCGGGCTAAAACAAATCCAACTTTGTCGTTCATTCGTGGAGCGGAATTACGCGCGACGAATAATTATTCGAGAGTGCGGCTGCGAGGGGGGGTGTATACCCTAATGGTCGGTCGGCATAAGAATAACAACCATTAACAGCCCTTATCTGCTGGTGGTATAAGTGGCAAGCGCTGCAAAGTGTTAGCTATATTTTTGGAATTCATTTTATTTGATTTTGTTCCTGCATGTAATAGGCATTTAATATTTGTAAATTAATTCGTTCCGGAAATAAACGAGTTAGTAATGGCGAGAGAAAATTTTAAACGTATCCCCCCCCCCTCGAGATAAGCCGAGAATAGAAAATATCCCAGAAGCGCGAGTCTGAATCTCACAGTATAGTGAGAAATATCCAGTCTGAGCACTGCGCCGAGTTTATGCACAGATTTCGAAAAGGTACACCCGTTAGAGAATAATGGACCTCGTCAAGTGGCGGCATCCCAAGGAGTCTCGACGAAGCCCATAAGTCGATCGGGTAACTCCGAAGGATTATGAAGTTTCGACCGGCACTCGACAGATGGCGATAGCGATATCGGCCCGGTTCGAGACCATGCACACATAGATATACATATATAGGTATAGAGCAGTGTGCGCGCAGTCCGTAAGGAAAAAAATGGGGTGGAGCGTGGTGAGCGTCGACTTGACAGCTGGGTGGGCTCTTGGCTCTAAGGTGATTGAAAAGAGGGTGGAGTCACGTGACGCCATAGCTGAGTCTGACGTCACGGGCCACGATGATGGCCTCTATTCAGCGGGAATGGCCTCGCGACGAGCGAGCAGTTAGAAAATCATTCCCTTTGTCTTTGCCGCGCGATGACGCTTTGTTGATGGGCCAAATGGTCCATGACGATCGCGCGAGGCAGCTCCTATATGCGTATACGCGAGAGAGCCCGATATGGCTAACGAAAATTTATGAGATGTATATTGAAGCTGTTGCTCGTATCGATTGTTATTGCGCATGCCAACTGTACATACGCGTTTGTTGCAGTTCTGACGGTGCGAACGCTCGCGCGAGAGTGCATTTGCGGTTTTATTGTTGAGTGTGCGAATCGCAAGTCGTGTAATTATCGCGAAAAAAAGAATGAAACGTTTTTCTTGGGATTAAAAATTTTGCTAACGAAATAACCAATTGAATTGAAGACCAATATTAAACTATATCTGAATCTGTATTGAGAAATAAATTTAATTGAAAATAATTGAGTTGTTTTTAAGGAAGAAGTGAGGTACATTTGATTATCTGCAAATGTTTGCATTCCACGATACACTAAAATTATTTTTAGAATCACAAATTTTATTTTTCCCTGTAGTTGAAGATAGTTGGAATCGTGTACTCAAGTTTAATCTCAAAATCAACACAAAGTTGCGTTAATATTTTTACCACGGCAATATAACGGATGAATTACAGTTGGTTGAAAATGTAAAATACAACGTGAATCTGCGTATTTTTGACAGTGACAAGTTGCTAGTTTCAAATTATACTTTTGATTAATGAGCAAACTAAAAGTGTTAATCGTACAGATAGCAATTTGTAAACAATAATAGGAAGTAGAATAGATTGTAACAAAACGTAAAATCCACTATCTTACTGTCCTAAATTCATGATTAATAACGATTTTAACAAAATTGTTCCCATCGTAATGAACTCGAGCAGCGCTCCGTGTAACAATTACCGAGCGCTGCATCTCTCTCGCCACGCGCGAGGAAAGAATGCGCACGCGCGAGCGAAAGAGAGAGAGAGAGAGAGAGAGAGAGAGAGAGAGAGAGAGAGAGAGCGAGGGAGAGGGAGAAAGAGTGAGAGCAGCCACTCCAAAGGCCTAACGTCATCATTTAACTCTCGTAAATCTCCCAAGGCTCGAGCACTCGTGCAAGCTTTATTAATCATAAAGATATTTAACGCTTGTAAAAATGACTCGACGAGATCGTGTACGCGTGCGCGTGTGTGTTCGTGCGCGCGGTATAGTGCGCGGCTCGTAAATATATCGCGGATATAGCTCACGTAGCCGCGAGAGTGAAAAAGCGAGCCGTGCTAAAACGCGCGTTGGCGGTGTGTATTATATACGAAGCGGCTCGACGATCTCTCGTATATATCGAGCGGTACGAAGCGGCACATGGGATGTGACAGTTATATGGGACGCCGAGAACTCTCGTCGTGCCGGTAGTAGCCCGAGTATACAGCGTTGATAGCCGGTGTCGTAAAGCAAGCACCTCGTAAAGTAGCTCCGGCGCGCAGGCTACTGCGCGGGGAGAGAAGAAGCACGTGACTCTCTTGTCGGAGAGCCTACGCGCGCGCGCGCACGCTCCCTCCTTTTTTTGGGGGGGTGGGGGGGGGACCGCTTATTCTCTTTTTATTGTACCTCTGCTCTCGCCGCCGTCGCCGCCGCTCTGTATACGTGAGCGTGATTCCTTATCCTCTCGGCGATGCTGCACGCACGACGACGACGTGACCTTGGATTCTCAAAGAATATCCAGCCGGACGCCGGACGCGATGACATTCTGTCCACGTGTGCGCGCTTTAAACGTGCGAGAGCGTTTCGCTTCTACATCTCCCGAGATGCGGCCTTTTTCCGCCAGCTGATTTGGCTGATAATAGTTTCAATTTCTCGGACGTTCGATCTCGTCGTTTCTTTGTTCTTTTCGAATTTCAGTATAACGTGTAACATACGGCTCGCGCACACTTACACACGTATACACATTACACGCATACAGAAGTAGAAAATTCACTTTCGAAGGAATTCGAGCGAATCTCGAGCTGAATGCGATAAAAATTCCGCGCTTCTCGGTCCCCGAGAGGGAATCTCGGCAAGAGTCGAGTAGCTCGCCGCTAAAATTCTCGAAAATTTATATCCCGAGGTATTTCCGCAACAGAGCCGCCAAGTCTCCACCCAAACATTATGGTAATAAACCTCGTGACATAATGCCCGATTCACACGCACATATAAAAGCAATCTCTCTTACACGCGCGCGCGCGCACATGTGTGTATACGCGTACGCATTAATATACTGCGCTGCTCATATACCCGGACCATCCTCACGGACCAGCTCGTCGTCCGCAAAGGGATAAAAAGCCGATACGCCGCTTTGGTGGTCGTTCGCCGAAATTCTGGCACACACACACATACACACACACCACATCAAGGCGCATATATGTATAAAAGCACGTGTGTGCGAGCCCGAGCTATTAGCATAATCGAACAGCGCTTATACGCGTGAAAACCAGTTTGCGCAAGGACGTTATATAGCCGGCTGACTTGTGCCGTGTGTGCGGCTCGATCTCTCTCTCTCTCTCTGGCACGCTCGATGCATCTTTAATGCTCCCCCTTTGCAGCTCTCTCGTGCGCTTCCCTCCGCCGCGAATGTAACGCGCGCGCAGCGTGTGTAGCCGACGCATCAGCTGAGCGCTCGCGCGAGAGAGAAAAAGAGAGAGAGAGAGAGAGAGAGAGTTAGATTAAAAGTCTCGGGTATATGGAATATAGCGGTATAAAGTTAGATTTGGTCTGGGCGATAAGAACTATGAGAATTTTTTTTTTTTTTTCGAGAGCTAGCGAACTCGTTTAAATTTCTTTCCTCGTATACAGGAGCGAACAAGCGAACCAGTTCCTATTTTCCTCGATGAATAAATTACGTTAAAATCCGGGAAAAAGTTTCGGTGGAAAGCAAAAAAAAGAGAATCGTTCAGCCGCGCGTCATAGTGCATTCCGCACTCTCGTGCGCGCAGCAGAGGCGTGTATGGGTGTATAGCAAGAAGAAAAAAACGTAGTTTGAACAGAGGATGGAATCGCGAGCGCGCGAGTATATTTTGCAATTGCGGCTATAAGCGTTGCAGACATGCTAAGCCAGCCTCTTTCTCTCTCTTTCTCGCCTTTGCTATACACGGAGTGCCGGTAAGATGCAAAAGGTCCGCTGGCGGATTTCCATATCTCGATCGAGAATGAGAGAAAGACAGAGAGAGAGAGAGAGAAACGACTCGTCAAGAATACGAGCGAGAGCTGACCGGTACAATGTTGTAACGTTGCGAAACTCGCGCGCATGTCAAGCTCGTTCCCCCGAGTCCGCGCGCCGCCGTTGCAGCCTCTGGCTGCGCTGCGGCGTCGGCATATCGAGAAACGGTATGTTTAATTATATACATATCCGCGGTATATAGGTACGTGTGTTTCTCTCGCGCATTATATACACATACGTATACATAAACGCTCTTTTCTTCTTTTTATCCGCGTCTGGCAGGCAGAGAGCTGCGCGAGCCGTCGATTGGGGGTATCGGTTCGCGAGTACTGTTATTAATTCCTCCACCGAAATTCGCGCATATTGCATACAGCTAATAATTATTATACGCGTGTGGCGCGGGATCGTTATTGTATCACTTGCAGTTCGCCGGGATTTCCAGAGAGACGGGAGAGAGAGAGGGAGGAGGGGGGGGGGACACGACGCGCGGGCTTTGTGCATAATTTGGTGAAAAGGTCAACGTCTGCATTGTCGGGGGAAAATTTACGAGCGCGGTCGCGCATACGAATCTCGGCTTTTCAAAATGAAGAGATGCTCGCATTTATCCTATCTCCCGGATTCGATCTCTCCGGGAAGGGAAAAACTTTCCTTTTCGGTTGCACTGCTCGAATTTTACGTGACTCGCAGCGGGAGTCCGACACCTTTCGCACAGTGACCTGCTGCTGCTGCCGTAACCCCGGCATCTTTCGCTCCCACCCTCGCACGTAACCTTGCGCGCTCATCCTCGACTTTCACATTTTTTCGAAAAGCTTCCTCGACTTTTTTCTCTCCGTCCCTGTCTCTCTCTCTCTCTCTCTTTCTGTCCGCTCGGGACAACACAGCCGCCGCTACCGCCAGCGCCGCTTTCTCTCGCTATGCGCGCCGAATTTCTCCGCTGCAGTGCAGCGCGCCGCTGCAGCGAATATCTCCAGTAGGATTTCACTGGAAAGTCCCCTTCTCGCTCGAGTCGTAAAAGTTTCACGACGCCTCTCCGTCTATCTCCCTCTCCCTCTCTTTCTCTCCCCGTGTCTTTTTTCTCTCCTTCGTCCTTCGCGCGCGAGGCGTTCTTTCTTCTTTCTCTCGGCCGTGGAAAAACTTGAAGCTTCTTGCACGGGAGCGGGAGTTCCCTATATACCGCTCGGGGAGTGTGAGAAAAAGTTTGAAGTGAAGCGTGTCGTTTTTCTCTCTCTCTCTCTCTCCGCTCTGGTCTGGCGTGCATATGATACGAGACGAGAGCCTATACACACTGCGTATACTACTTGTACGTGTATACCTCGCCGCGAAGGTCGAATTGACATCGCGCGGAAGAATCAACAACGCAAACTTTCTCAAGAGAGCAAATCAACTTGTATTCCATGCCTTGAGAGCGCACTACTCCGAGCCAAGAGTGGTGTATATAACGTAACAGCATAGATGCTATATACGCGCAGTATGCAGAGAGCGAAGCGAAACATCGGTCCGACGGGGGGAAGAGCACACGCGCAGAGCAGCGGTGAGGCACAACTAGGCGAAATTTATCGTAAATAGCCGAGAGAGAGAGAGAGAGAGAGAGAGAGAGAGAGAGAGAGAGACCAAAGCCTGCGAGACTTCAAATGCTGCTGCCTCGCTTTTGCCAGAACACAGCGGTGTGTATAGCCCCGAGAGCTGGTGCTACTATGCCAAGAGAGCGAATCGCGAGAGAGGGTCACGTGATATCTGCGCGCAGTCGTCGTGTCAGAAATGACGTAGCCTGAAAGCTTGCCAACTGCGAGATATCTTTCCAACGAGGTTAAGAGCTGGCTCTGCAGCAGCGCCGAGAGGGAAGAAGAGGGAGAGAGAGATGAGAGAGAAAGAGAGTTGTGCTATTAATCTAGACTCTACACGAGCTCTCTCTCTCTCTCTCTCTCTCTCTCTCTCGCGCTCACCCATATTTGAGAGAATAGACTTTGGATATTCTCAGGTTTTAAGCCGACGAGTTGCCGGGCCCGAGATTATTCTGCGTAACGCGTTGATAAGCTCGATGGCTTTTGCTCGCCGAAGAGATGATGTGCGGCTTAGATCTTGGCTCTCGATCGCGGCTTGCGGATACCACTTATAATAAACATCGGGGATTATATACGCGCGCAATAACGCGCGCAATGCTACAAATAAATTGCCCGCGAGTCTGCGATAAATATTTATTCGGGGGGAAAACGTGTGCGGCGATCTTGAACTTATAGCGCGCATAATAATTCGAGAGAGAGAGAGAGAGAGAGAGAGAGAGAGAGAGAGGAGCGATGAATTATTCAAACGAACGTTATACCGTGTATTATTTATATACCGCGTGCAACGTTTAAAAGTTCATTATGTCAAAGTTATTAAGGACACAGGAGAGCGTGAATAAACAATTCCGCGTAATGACTTCATTCCGGCGATTTTGAGCGGCGGCAGAGCAAGAGCAGAGCCGAATCAAATTAAGATCTCTCGATCCCAGCGTGAAAAGAACAAGCCGCAATTACAATACGCAGCTCGATAATGATAGCAGCGCGCCGCCGCGCGCAATTAAAGCAACGCGCTGCTGTACTATTTGAATAAACCAACAGGCCAGTCGAAAATTCAAATTTCCCGCGCGTATGTACAATACGCGCGTCCTCGAATGGAGAAAAGTATAAAATTAACCATAGCCTGCGAGATGTTAATGCCTCTCAATTAGCAACGAAAATAAAGGGTCGTCCAATGCGCGCGCGCTCTCCGCTCTCTCGTTCGTCCGATATACGTAGGTGGCTCTCGCACTCGGATTCAACAAGCCGTAACGGCTCTTTCTCCCGGTCCTCGAATCTGTTCACGCGCGCCACAGTGGCAGCTAGTAATTAGAATTCATGTGCGCGCCACTTATTTTCTACGGAGGGACGGGCTCCGTCCACTTTTCCCGCGTAAAGCGCGTCTTGCCCGAGATAATTTATAATTCAAGAGAGCTACAGCAGGTATATACAGAACCTGACTCTTCGTATACAAATGCAACGACTCACGGGCGAGGATCTCATTCAATTGTTGGGAAATTGGAGGCTCGAAATCTGAAATGTTTTCCGACGAATATCGCCTATTATTAGATTGTATAATTAGATTGTAATGTGATTTATTAAATATTTCACATTGCGTTTAACTTTGCTGAGAATTTTTCGAACCGAAGAGAAAGCGCTGTTTAATACGCGCATTAATATCCCTCTCCCGGCGAAAAATATACTCGAAAAAGCACAACGAGACGGCACTTATCCTCCGCCGACTGAGCATAGCGCCAAGGCCGTAGCTAATTATTCGTGAATCTTTCCCCAAACTCCGCTAGAATGTTCTCTCTCTCTCGCGCGAATCTCGTTATTCCCGACAAGTTGCCCTCTCTCTTTCTCTCTCCCTCTCCCGAGCCTCCCTAAAATTATAGGAGACGACCTTTATTTTGGCGCGCGGGGGCCTGAGAGACACGGCAGAGTGCAAAGTTTTGACGGCGTCCCGTAAATCAGTCCCGGTGGCGGCGCGCGACGCGGCGCTGTCTCGCGCGCGCCGCGTTTGCAGCGAGTTTCTCTCGGAAATTCTCGACGAGAGAAACAGAGAGAGAGAGAGAGAGGGAGAGACTGCACTTGCGGAGCTTTCTTTTTCGATTGTTTCCCTCTATACCCGGCGGCGGCGCTTTTTCCGAATTTTTCGATGAAACTAATAGCCATAGCTGTTGGATTATTTTTTTTTTTCCCCCGAGCGCAGTAGAGTTCGTTCACACCTCGGGAAAAGCGGGAGCTGGAAAACAATTCCCAGCTGGTAAGAGAGGGTATAAGGTATATATAGTGCACGTCAGTCGCCGCGCGGAATCGTATACGCTACTGCACTCGCTGGGAATTACGAGTCTCGAGCCGGAAACTCAATTTAAACTTGGAACTTCCTTTCCGCTGTTCGTTATTATCTTGCAATTTTGTTTAGCCTACTTTTCATCCCACCTCTTACAAGTTTGTCTCTATCGATTCTTGCGGCTCCTATATACTCCCACTTTTTTACCGTTTTCTCTCTTCTGCTTCTTTTTTTTTTTTTTTTTTTTGACTGCTCTCGTCCCCCTTTTCCCTCCATCGGGGTCTTTGTTCTCTTTCTCCCGCTACATCTCCGGCGTCAGCGATTTCGAGGCGCTCTTTCTCTCGCGCTTTTTCCCTTTTCTGCGCTGCAGCCCGGCCTCGCTCGCCGTATGTCCCTTTTGGCGACGCCAGACGCGCCGCGCGCGGATATACCGGCATCATCTCCATCATAATACAACGCGCTATAGCACATCCATGCATGCATGCGGGCGCTTTTAATTAAAATTTATGCCCTTATGCGCGTTCGCCGAAAATGTCCGCGTCGCCCGCAAAGGAGTTTCTCAACTCATTATTTTTATTTATAGTTGAATTTTAACGAAACCACTGCGCATCCGCAAAGTGCCACAGCTAATTAGCGGCGCGTGAATATTTCGCTAAAATAGCCTAACAATCATCCGAAATTGCGCTCGGAAATCCGCGCGCCGCAGGGCTTTTTAATTTAATTAACACATTATACACGACGGCCGGGCCGAAAATCTCCCTTGGCTATATAAGAACGCGCACCATATATACGCGTATATAGAACCGCACGTGTCGGCCATCCCGGTGCGGTCGTACCTCAAAAATTACGGGGCGACTGTGTACCGTAGATATATGCGCGCGTGATGCATTAGGAAGGAGGAAATAATTGCCGAGCGCGTATATACCGACTTTGACTCGAATTAAAATTGTCGCCTGCTCGCTCGCGCAAGAGCCGCTTTAATTAAATCTTTGACGCGATCGCGCCGCGTGTGCAATGCGCGCGCCCGTCTTTTGCTGCTCCTCTTCTTTTAATTTCGTTCCGACGGACGCCGCCTCGTCCGCGAAAATTGCTCGGCTAATTAAGAATATTTGTTTGCGTTTCACGGGACGAGCGTGAGAAGTCTCGCGCGGGGAATCGAGTCTAATTATCGCGGCTTAGGATATAGGGGGGACGCATATAGGCGAAGGATAAATTTTTCTTTTTTTTTTCAAAGCCCGCGTGCGTCTAATTATTACTTTTATCCGGCGCGAATCTTCCTGTCCAGCGCGCCTATCGCGATAGCGCGTATATATTCGCATCGAGTCCTCGAGCGAGCTATGGTAGTAATTTATTTTGCTAGCGAGCGAATTTTTCGAAATGGCTAGACGCAGTATAGGATAAAAATAGTGTACCTCGGAAAAAATTTGTGAAATCAATGAAATATTCCGGCGATTATCGCGTTATCGTCGACAAGCAATTATTTTTTCTCGGTCGCGCCTCGTATCTTACATATAGCTAGTTAATTCCTCTCAGATGCGTGTAAAAGCAGAAAAATGGCAAAAATTTATACAATGCGAGTGCGCGAGCCTCGCGCTTTACCGTATAGTACAGCTCGCGTGAGACTCATGCGCGATGCCGACGAGAACATAAATACACACAGATACGCACACACACACGTATAAGCGCGCGGTATGTCGGTCGCGAGAAAAATGAAAGTCGACTCGAGGCGGGTGCTACAAGTGCGCGCGCGCATGTCCGTCCGATAACACGTATAAGCTCACCGCGCTCTGTTGAGTTAATTATACACCTTGATTATTGCACAATGCTACGCGATAGCCGCTGCTTTTTTACAATTGAACCTCGAGAAGATATCGGCTTCCTTTATATATTTACGCGCACCTCGCGGAGAATATAATAGAATTAGCGCTACCGAACCCACTGTACAACCCGTTCGGCGCTCAATAAATCAAGAGAGCACCCACTGGCTTTCTCGAAAGAGAGAGAAAGAGAGAGAGAGAGATAATTAAAATACCAGCAAAAGTCATTCGCAGACTAGCTACGCCTAATCTCCTGACAGTCATAAATTTAAAATTTCCCTATCCCATCCGAGTGTGTATAGGCTCGGGAGACTACTGTATCCCCGGACAAAGCCGAGCGCACTCGAGTGCACAATAGCACATAAACACAGTCCTAATCGTGTCGCGTGCAAATTCGAGTCCACCTTCGCAACACCCTTTGCTATATACATGCATGCGCAGCCAACTCTCCGCCATAAATATTCCATCCCTCCTCTCGTCGCTGCGCCTCGCTCGCTCTCTACCAACAGTAGTCCCCGCACTTGCGCGCCTACTCGAGAGAGAGAGAGCAGAGAACAGTCGTCGATTAGTTTCATTTGTTTGCTCCAAGACACACGAAGATTCGTTGCGCTCTATGCCTCATTCCGAGTGTGAATATATACGTATATACACGCACCTCTCCGATCCCCTCTCGCGCCGCACGATAATTCGCGTGGTGTACAGCGAGATTTCTTGGCTTCCATGCCCGCGTGCGCGATGAGACGAGCAGCTGCTCTCTCCGGAGCTTCTCTTTTTCTCCTCCTCGTCTCCGGTCTTTTTTTTCTCTCTCTCTTCTCCTGCGCGATGCAGACGCCCGAGGGCTTCATCCCCTCTCGCGCGCGCGCGCGCGCCGCAGAGTCAGCTCGACAGAGCGAGAGAGAGAGGAAGCTCGGAGGAGGGGTATGCGCCGACGGCGGGGTATTGGATCCGGGCTTGGTTCTCGGGGTGGGGTAACTTTGACAACTTGACAAGAGCACAAAGGCCGCCGCTGCTGCTGCCGTCAGCACAGGGGAAGGAGGCGTCGCGACGCTCCGCAGCCGAGAAGTAGGGATGGGGGGGGGGGGGGGAAGAGCTGACGCTCCCTTCGGCCTGTCTCTTGTACACGCTCGTGAATATGCATGGCCGCGTGGATATCTCTCTGCGTATAGTCTAGCTGGATAGACACGGGGAAGGAGGTTATGCTTCGTTGTTCGCTAGAATTATTGTTTCTTTCTCTTTTTTTCTCGCAGCTCGCAAGCGTCCTGCTTCGCCTCGCGCCTTTTCCCGCCAGACGCGCGATTTTCTCGCAATCAAATCTTTTTACGTAAATTTCTATTGCCAAGATTATCGTGCGTATTCGCGAAATTTGCTTTGTTCAATGCTTTCTTGAGCCTTCGTATATGCTTGCAATTTTATCGGGAAGCTGCGGTAGAGATTGTGCGAAATACGAAATTTCAACCAAAATGTTCGAACCGAATTTCCAACCGGCTAGAAATACATCATCGACTATTTTCTTTTTTTTTCACTCTCCGAACCTCGCTCCGAACGTAATCGTCTTCGCATCGAAGGTAAAAACGCGCAAGAGAGAGAGAGAGAGTAGAGAGCGCGTGAATCAGAGGGCGAGCACGAAATTTTTCCTTGCGACCCTCCCACGCGAGTAGATCGACGCGAACAAAGAGAAATTGCCAAGGCCCGCAGGGGGTGGAGGGGGCGGGATATCGAGCCGAGCTAAGTCTGTGTAATCGGCTGTGGATGGAATAGAGGGTGAGCCTATGGTAGACAACGCGCTTTTAGGGACGCGCGACCTGAGGAGGAAGACCGGCCCGAGAGTCTAATATCGAAAGTTTATCCAAGGGAGCGCTATTCGAGAGCTTGACCTCTTTTACCCCCCCGCCGTGACACTTGTGCTTAATTAAATCAGGGTATCGCGATGGCGCATCGAAGAAGTATAAGCGGGAGAGCGATTTCGTACGGAGAGGAGTCGACCAACTGTGAAATGCGATGTGTTTTGAGATGCGATAAGGACGTGATTGGGAGAGGGTTACACTGCTCACTATACTGTGTGCGTGTGCTTATGCGTGTATGGGAGGAAAAAAAAATCAAATGGATTTAATTTGTGCCGATCACTAGGCGTATCGACGCTGATAAGCACTCCAAGATGAATTGCGTAGAGAAAAAAAATGTTTGATTTATCTATCGACGAGTATAAAGAAACAATAAAAAAGCAATCATAAATTTAGTATTGAACTGACGATAATATATTTTGCTCTGCGACCTCCGGATAATAATTATATGCTCCCCACCGCGCTGTCACAGAGTCAATCAAACCGTCGAACACAATAAGCGTAAAAAAAAATGAGGCTTATATACATAGGCAAACGCGCGCATCATATAGTTCAAAATTATCGATGTACCCGCAATAAATAACGCACTATACTCGTATACTTAACTCTCCTGATTGACACTATAAAGTTCAAAAGATTCGCGAGCGCTCAACAATAACTCGTTACACTATCCCCACCATATACCTTCGAAACGTGCAGCCAGTCGTTCACGGAGGAGATTTATGCACTCCAGCGCGAGGAGAGACCATAATTCAAATTTCCAGGGTAGAGAGGGGGGGTCTCCCGAGCGCTCATTGAAAAGGAGCGGAGTCGAGGGCGAGGAAAAAAAAGGCGAGAAAAATATAATGAAAGGCACATGGGCTCGCGGAAAGATGCCTCGCGATTTTCCACAATGGCCAACTCTATCGAAATAATCGAACGCGCGGCAATAAATATCTCACCTCTAACCGCGCGCACGCACCGAGAAGAAAGCGCTCGATTCCCTTTTGCCCTTCGATCGATCCTGCAGCCCCGCATTTTCGTTGTCCCGCTGTATATAGAAATGGCAGACATGTAGGCGAGAGGGAGAGAGAGAGAGGGAGAATGTCGCGCTGGCAAGGATGATTTATCGACGATGAAAATCAAGTTCGACTCGTTCGATTCGGTGCGGAGGCGACTTTTCGGTGATTCGATGAAAGAAAAGGGGCCGATCCCCCCCTGGGCTTTGATAGCAATCACGGATGGCTCTGCAGCCGCGATCACAAACGAAAACAGCTTCGTCCGACTATTTTCCATTTTCATTTGTATTCTGCGCAGCGAGTAAAAACATATACAGTTTAATAACTATTGGGAAGTGTCTGCTCTGGGCTCCGCTTGCGAAATCGCGATTTTCGCGTCGCTTTCGAACTATGTAATTACACCGATTTATATTCAATGGCGCTCCTCGGCTTCTTAATATTTAGGTCGGGGCTGCTTCTTTTTCTTTCAGAAACCGCGTCGGGCCGCTTTTGACAGGATCCGCAAAGTAGGATTCCCGTCCGGTGACTTTCCAAGAGAAGAAAAAATATGCCGACAACACGAGTCAGGAGCAAACTCGTTTCTTTTTTACTAAAACTCGCGTGTACCCTCGCGCACACGTGTCTGGTGAGATGTAATAAAAAAAAAATTAACTCACACTACGAAAACCAGCACGATGGACAGTACGCCTTTTCAAAGAATAAAAATTTGCCAACTTTTTCACCTATTTCGTTCGCGTAACTCTGACGAGTATTATCGGCGATCGAAATCGCGTTGGCATAACAATATGCAACGACGCGCATTCGGATTTCGTCGCGAGAACACGTTACAAGACATCTCGCGCGCATTTCAATTGATCCGTGTGGCGATCTTCCACAAAAGTTCGAATCGCGCCGGTCTGTTCTCAACGAAATCCATAAGCTACATATCTATTCCCATGTAAATTTTTTACTCCCCATATTAATATGCCTCTTCGTCAAGTTTCTCCGAACGCCGCACCGCAATTAATATCGCCTATCGTCGAGGTATATTAATTTTAGAAAGAAATGAGAAAAAGAGATAGAGACGGAAAAAGGTCTGTTTTCATCGTTAATAATCTCGGGACATTATATACGACGTGTGCGTTAAAAGAGACAAATGTCCCAAAGTCCAGGTTAATGAAGCAGTCCAACGTGATTCTTCTTCTTTCGTGAGACGAAGCTACTACACACATTACACACAGACACACACACAGCTGGGACTCTTCGGTGTAGGTCCACTGAAAGGTCTAACGACTCGCGCCATATACTTAAGATCTCACTCGGCGATAATGCGGGGGTGTCGCGCTTAGCGGTACATTTGTCTCCTCGCGGGCGAAATCACTCCTGCGGAGAAGACAAACAGCCGTGCGTGCGCGTGTGCGTGTAGAATTTATATATAGTGCGATAGAGCTATACGGCGAAACTTGGAAATCGATCGAGCCCGCGGAGAGAGCTCGAAGAAAAGCGAGAGTCAGTTACACCGGATAGCTGTACAGTGCTCTGCTGTGTCACCGCCGTTTGTCTATTTATATCGCCGCGCGGCAGGAATTTACGTAGGATATACACGTGATCCGATGTTCGGAGACGTATAAGCGTAGCGCAGATTTCTCGGTATAGATTTGTCTTGATTCTATGGTGTGCAGGATGATTAGAAATGGGAAAACTAGCGAGTGCCGCGCGATACAGTTTATATACATTGTACACTGTATACGTGGTTGTTGCGTTATCGGGAAAGGCTGCGTCAAAAGTTGGGCAAATATTGAATTTATTTTCGTTGCTGTTAAACAAAGCATGTAGTTTCAAGAATGATTAGCCTGGCTGCACAATTACAATTAAATGTAAGCGTGTTCGAATAAAATAAATTATTCGAAAGTATACTGCTTTCGCTTATTTAATAATAATTGAAATTCAATTAAAAACGAGCCTGCATTCACGAGTGTTAGACGAATAGCTTGAAAACAAAATTTTCGTAGATTATGGATTGAATTCAACATCCATAAATCTGGCTGTTAAAAAAACAAAGAATCACATTTCATTCGTACACTTTCTATTTCGATTCAATTTAACTCAAAACGCAACACTACTATTCTTTTCCTTAGAAATAACAAACAAGTTCGTTCGCAAACAGACACATCGACTCATCGTTCACCGTAAAGCCCTATTTATCAATAAAAACGGAGTCTCGCGTCTCTCCAAACGCTGTAACAAAACGCGCAATGAAAATCAAGTAATGGATTATTAAATTCATCGCACTCACCCTTACGATTCGCGTTCAACCTTCCCGCCAATTCGTTCAAGAGCGCGTCGCACTAAAAAACCACCGCACCATCGCAGGGAGACTGAGCGTGACAGCCCGACTACACGACCCACATCGACTAATTATCATCCCCGGCTTACTGCGACGACTTCTACATCGCGATAATGTTCGCGTTATCACGCAAATTCAGCTCGAGCGGCATCGAGACGTGCAAAAATAATAGAAGATCGGGAGAAACGCTGCAGAGAAGGACGTTGGCAAGCTCGCGACCGTCTGTGCAAACGCGCAACGCCGGCGCAATTAAGTGTGCACAGGTGGCGTTGAATAATCGACGACGACGACGAGGAGGTGGAGGAGGCAATCTTTCGATCGGCAGCGCGCACACGATGTACACTGCTGCTGCTGCTGCTGCTGCTGCCCTGTTTGATAACGGGTACACGTGATGGGAGAGAGACGGAGAGAAACGGCACGATTGACGCGTTGGACGACCTTCGAACTCACTTTGCGAGCGTTAGCTCCTTTGCACTGCTTCTCCGGCAAGCAATTCAGTTGATTTAAATACCTCGCTTCGGGATAGTCGGAGATAAAAAGTCAGCGAATTTTAGACAATGTCGGACAGTATTCTCCTCGGTATTCTCCGTAAATAATCGTTACGGCACTGGCAAAATTCTGTTGATACCACTTAAGCTTAGTATTCCGAACTGTCTGCGTCGTGTAACTACCTTGATGGGAACTTTCGTCGGTCTCATCTTCCCTCGGCTTTGCGCCGATTTTTAAAGACAGCCATGGCCACAGTCGGTGATCACTCATAACATCGGCGACGATCAGTGACCGAACGGCAGGAGACAGCAGTCGCACGTGACCGGCATCACTGTATCACTCGCGCGAAAGAATCGCCTCATTCTTCGCTCGCGTCGCACTTGCTCGAGATGCACCGACGACGACGACTCAGCGCGCGATCGACCCGGCGGGCGAGATAAAGCAAAAAGAAAAAGCGATAAGCCAGAATTTCACTCGCGCAGTCGACGGTGGCAGCAGAACGTCTCTGCCGCGGAGTGTCGGAGCTGATTCTGACGGCGCCCGCGGGTGAAGACAGAAACGTCGAGCTCAACGCACAATGTGACGACTACGGCTAGTGTAGCGCACACGGAAAAAGAGAGCCAGACGTACACACACGCGCGCCGGGAGCACACAAAGTGCGTGGAGCGGGAGAAAGGAGCGGGAAGGAAAGAGAGAGAGAGAGAGAGAGACACGTGCGTGTGCGTGAGCCGAGTGAGTGAATGTGTGCAGAGAAGCGTATCCTCCGCAAGCGCGCGTATACCGACGAGCTGTCAGCGCAACCCCGCTACACCCGAGCCAACCCCTCGATTCCGACTCCCCACCCTCTTCTTTTGCAGTTTCGTTTTCGTTTCTATGCTCCCCACCATCTCTCTCTCGCTCTGGCTCGCTCGCTCGCTCTCTCACTCTCTACGTCTGTCCTTCTCTTCTTTCTATTTCTCGTTCTCTAGCTCGTCAAGCGTGTATGTGTAGAGCCCACCCTCGGCTGGTTAGCAGTCCTCGGTTGGGAGGAAAAAAAAAAGTCACGGGAGCAAATCAAAAGTCCCGTCGACTTTTGACGCGCGAAGGAGCCGGGGATGCAGTAGCCCCTTCTTCAACGCACAACTCGCATACATATACCCAGCGCTATAATAGTCACTGACCACCTCCTCTCATTCGCTGCGCGGACCAACCCCCTGACGTCTCTTTCTCCTGCGGTGCGCGTCGTTTTTTGACAGGAAGTGGCCACTGAGAAAATAAGACGTACGCGCGCGCACAGCGGCCTGGAGGGAATTTTCCGAAATAGTCCGGAGAGTACTTTTTTTTCGTTCTGAAAGAGAGGCTTTTTTCGACGAGAGAAACATCTGCTCCGAGCTAACGGCACAAACGTATAGCGAAGGACACACAGCTCGAGACTCGAGATGATAGTCCGCGGGCTTGGACTATGGGAATCGTGTGTTATTATGCGATCGGAATAAAGTCACAAATGGCAAACAGATCACTGGTCTCGTTGCTAAACGCATTCTGCAGCCGAGCACAATGGCAAAAAGAATAGAAATTAATGAATGAAGAAACGCGCGTGTCGGGGGAAAAAAAATAATATTTATAGCCCGTGCGCGGCATTCAGTCGCAGCGCGCCGGTGGAACAAAATGTGGGGAGCTGTATACTTTCCTGACGTCTTTGTTTCGGCCGACATTAATTCGGAATGCGAGCAACTGAATACACATACACACGTATAGCCCTGCGTAACGACGCCTGTAACAATTGTACGCATACAAGTCATTGTTCGAACTGTGTCTATGTTCATAGGTCCGCGTCGAATAATTCGCGTGCGAATGCTCTGGACAGCGTCAAGAAAGTTTATTTTGGTCCGTGGCAGTCGATTGTTATCGCAGCGCCGCGTAAATTAGCGCGAAAGCATAGGCGCTTTGAAAAAATAAATTGGAATTGCGTATTGGCTTGAAAGCAACAAATCTCGCCCTGGTAAAACAATAATAACCGGAAATCGGTCGAACAATCCGAAAAATTGATGAATATTCAAATGCGTCCTGGGAGCGAATCTTAAATTGGAATCTCTCGTGAACGAATGATACGTCTCGCAAGATTAAGCGTTACAATAAAGCGTGTATAGCAGCCCTTTATCCGAGGCCGAAAAAAATGTTCTCAACTCCGCAGAACTCTCGTATAAGAAGCCCGGGGAAAATAAATGAAAAACGTCCGATCGCCATATCGCGCCTAGACCCAATCTGGTCTACATAAAAGCGCAGAAGAAATCGGCCCTCATAAGCCCCTGAAGCAGAGGCGCGCGCTCGAGTGATGACTCTATCCAATCGACTCGCTCGATTTCTCATTCGCATTCATCCTCCTCCGTGGGCCGGCCGCAGACTCGGGGGAGGAAAGGAAAGCGGCAGCAGCCGAGGGAACGAAAAACGGAGAGTGAGCGAGAGAAAGAGAGAGAGAGAGAGAGAGAGAGAGAGAGAGAGGGAGAAGCGCCTATGATTTACGACGGCCATTACAGTCCCGATAATTATATGCTGCCCTCATAAGACCCCTTTGCACTCTCCCCCCCTTCCACCTACGTGTAGTACATCGTACGCGTATGCCGTGTACACGTACAACACGCAGACAAACGTGAAAAAGTAGCGAGTGTATATAGATGTATGTTCTGTACGTGTGTACAGATGATATCCTGCTGCCGTGGCCGCTGACCAAAGAAGAAGGCCACAGTTGTTGTTCGCAGCGACGACTGATTGTTCCGATCGTTTCGATACGCGCACGCTATATGTGTGTACGAGCATATAGATATTATGTATTTACAGACACACGCGCGCATGGAGGCGCGCAGTATAGGTCTTTGTTGTTTGCAGCGTGAGCATCACAACTGGTCGACGCGCGCAGGAGTGTATGAAGAGGGTCCGCGTCCATCCGGTCTCATAATTTCAACTTTAAATTATGGGAGTTACAAACGGATCGATCGGATGAGAAAGAGAGAGAGAGAAGAACTTCTCTGATGTGTACGCTTGACCCCTCCTACCTCATCGGCTATATTCCGGCTTATAGTGATCGACCGTAACACTCGTGCAAGGTCAATATTTCTTATTCTAATGTTTACAGAGTTCTTCAGCTGACTTTAGTAAGCTGACGTTTTTCTGAACCTATACACTCGTACGTAGATAATTTACTTATTTAAGAAGGAGTGATCTTTAAAGTAAATTAAAAATTCTATTGGCATACATCGTAGCACGTAGAAGTTCGTGATCCCCAATTATAGATCTGACATTGAGTTTCATTTTTACTGATTCAAGATGAAGAAAAAACTGTTTTGCATCAGTGTAAACACTACAGGGATTATTTCTGGTCAATCAAGGCATCACGTGTAACAGATGAAGAGCCTACGGTAAAGTGCACGAAATAGAAAAGCTGCTGCAACCCCGTGAAAATCGCCACAGTCGAGCGCCTCTCTCTATCCTCCAAACAATCGAGCTCGTAAATATTGCAGAGAGAGGGCTGAAGCTATTCTTACTACACCCCGGGGAAACCCTATTACGCTGATTCTCTTATACGGCCACCGTAATCATCTAAGTATCTTCCAACTATACGCACTTCCTTGGAGACTCACTTTTCTTTTTTTTTTATTTGATTCTAGGCAAATTTTTGAAATATGCCAAAAATTCTTTCCAAATTCATTCGAGTTATTTTGAATGTTGTCAACCAAGTCGATTCTGCAAAGGCAGTATCAAAAACATTATTGTAATGCAAGATAAACTATTTGATTTGCCAATTATGTTAAAAATTCGAAGTCATATTTGTACTAGCGAGTCTTGGTTCCTTTGTTATTATCCATTCACAAATTCGTGCAGCAGCGGCTAATCAGTTTGAATCTACGCGCCGATGAATCGGCTGCGCGGCTTGATTCTCATTTCATTCGTAAACTGAATTCGCGCTATCTTTCATTCTTTCGATCTGAATAAAGCACGAGAGGGAAAACATTGTGTTTCGTTTTTCTCGCGCGAACTGCACACAGGAAAAAAAAGGTTATTTCTTACGATAACGTCGAATAAAAGTGAATCAAGTTTGCATAAAGATCACTTACACTGAGTGCACCGCATATCGCACTTGTTATCGACAAGTGTTTCTAAGTACACGAACATAATTTGTCGCCTCTCATCGGTCTTATAGTGAGGCAGCCGTCTCGCCACGCGAATATATTACAAACCAGCCGTAAAAATTTACGATCAGCCGACTTCAGTATAAAGTGAAAAATACCTACACAGTACGAGGAGTCTCTCTCTCTCTCTCTCTCTCTCTCTCTCTCTCTCTCTCTCTCTCTCTCTCTCTTACTCTTTATACACCCGCAACAATGCGCGCATGTGATCGCCATTGTCTTTCGTACGCTCGGCGATTGAGCCATCCGAGTTAATGCGGCGTTACGTCAGGCAGCAGTGACTGTTACAACAATAAATCGGTGCAGCTCACTGTTTTATACGCATAATGCGAGGCGCACGAGCCCTGCCTCCGTGCAACTCGTGCTCCGGCTATATGTTATATTATGTCGCGTGTATATGAATATACCGACATGCACACGCATGTGTGCTATTACAAGGGAAGGAGAGAGAGAGAGAGAGAGCGAGCTGCTAACATCATTAACATAACCAACCGGCCAACTAGACGACGACCCGTTTCCGACTGTTATCCAATGAGCTCGCAGCCATAGTCCTCGAGCCCGAGTATACACACGCATGCTCTCTCGACCTCTGGCTATATACGCTGACTCTGCAATCGTGTATGCGTTACGTTCAATCGGCATTGTTTAACATTGGTCACTCGTATCGCATACCGTTAATTTATTTCAATACTTTTTTTCAATCACCGTTACGGATTTCTAGAATAGTGGAGATGAGTACCAAAATGTTTAATTTCATCGACACGAAAATATGCATGATTGATTGCTATACAGGCGTATACCGGATGTTTGCAGTACCGCAAAGCTGTGGACACACACACACACACATAGGCTTTTCCGAGAATATGATGGTGTCAGTTACCGTAAATGAGTATGTGCGCGAAGAGTCATTTAGATAATGATCGGCGCTACTGGCGCGCGAGTCGCGCTCAAGTGGAAAGCCCTCATTACGGACGTCCGCAAACCCGTCATCATCTTTGACGAGTGTGATTTAACTCCTTTCCCTTCGTCTTAGGACGCGGCTTCCCCGGCGCGTATAAATAATGCCGTGTTCTCGCTTCTTTCTACATGCTCATAAACACGTCATAATTTACGAGCTGCACTCCGATACGTCGAGAAGTGGAGCAAACTTTTCGAGCTCGCTTCGATCAAACGTCAGGCGCCGCTTTTTACTCGGGAATTCCGCGTACATTGCACATTATCTGGATACCGTGTGCAACAGCAAGGAATCGATAACTTCGGATTTCCGAAAAGTCGTGTGCATTAAGTCTATACCCCCCTTGAATATCCGCGTCTATATTCGACTCGTCATCCCCCGCCTGCGCGTAAGGTCGGTGCGCGCTCTTCCCGCAGCCGTTCGATGAGTTTTTCACTCAGTTCCAGCGCGCCCTCGAAAAGAAAAACGTATATACGGATCGAGCGAGCCGCAAGCTCCGACGAGTTATCCGAAGAGCGCGCTTGGCGGTGCAATTAGCGCGCCATAAATCCTGCGGATAACGAGACACGACGGCGCGGCGCCCCAAAGGCGTCACAGGGCTGCTGCTGCTGCCCGCGGGAGAGAGAGAGAGAGAGAAAACGCGGCTCAGTTCGCCAACTCTCTCGAGCTATGCGCCACCAGCTTCGCCGTAGAAGTTCGCCTTATACCTATATAGTCTATACCCTGTACAGAGAGAGAGAGAGAGAGAGAGACGATGCTTCCCTTATATTCGAGAGCCTCTTCTGCAGCTTGACAGATTCTTGCCTTCTCGCATCCTTTGTTTCTCTCTCTCTCTCTCTCTCTCTCTCTCTCTTTGGATTTTCATATTACCAAGAGTTTGGCTTCATTGTTCGCCGCTGCTGAAAACCTATATACTCTCGAATTTCGACGAAACTTTCGCGGCGCGCGCTGGCTTTTTATACGCTAGCTCCGTATCAGAAAAAGATGTATGTAGCACAGGCAGCTCGATCGTGAGAAAAGCTCGCGCTTTCTATCTCGCCGCCGCAGCCGCCGCGCACTCTCCGACCGAAATAGCTCGAATTTAACCAGTTCACGCGCGGTCGAAAACAATGCCCGCCAAGTGAGTAGACGAGGAGTTTTCTCTCACCCTCGAGTCGCGCGTTGCGTAATAGCGGAGCTTGCAAGCTCACAGAGGGCACGCTGGATTCTCGATTTTCTCGTGTTACAGTGTATTTAAGCTCGATAAATCAAGCGGCAGACCTCACGCACGCGGAATACAAGCTGCTGTTGCGCCCTCTTGCGTCATTTTTCTTTTCGTTAAGCTCGCTATCCGAACAATGGACAAATATATTCTCGCAGTCGAAGTGTAACTTTTCGTTCGGATCGTATAATACACGTATATACAAATCTGTGCCCGTTACTGCTTAGCATAACGAATCTCAGCCTGGGACTCCGCATATGTATGGGTTTAATTATAGCAGCGGAATCCGAAAAATAATTAGCCGGAGCCAACACACCGTAAATTGACGCTAATCGGATTCCCGAGGAATCTTTCCATAGGCTAGACTATATAGCTCCGAAAAAAATTCGGAGAGAAAAAGACAGCAGTCACAGCAGAAGAAGGAGACGAAGAAGAAGAAGAAGAAGAAGACACAACGGGCGTATAATAAGACTCCGGGGCTTCAGAATTCCGCGCAGAAAGCAAAAAGAGAAAAAGACAACCAGAGAGAGAGAGAGAGAGAGAGAGAGAGAGAGAGCCAGAAGAGTCAGACACAGAGGGAAAGAGAGCGAGCTCTCGGGCGCTCGAATCCGTAACACGGCCATGCGGTCGCTCGGATCTCCTCCGCTTCTTCTTTAACCTCGGGCTTTTCCACGTGACACGTCCGCTGCCGCTCGCTCGCTCGCTCGCGCGCGCGCGTCCTGTCTCCCTCCTGCTTCCGCCGACGCGCTCGTGATTTATGCGCGATGGAAAATACGAGAAATGAGAAGAAGAGAGGTACTCTGGCTGCCGCTTCTATCTGCTCGCCGCTCTCGGAACGCCTCTCGGCTGGGCTATGCCGGATGGCATAACGAAATAAAAATATACGCGGCCGCCGTCGGCACGACCGCCGCACTGCCGCTGGAACAAAAAGCGCGAGGATGAGAGGCGTCCGAGCGAGGGATGCTAGCCTCTCGCGTCGCGAGAATCGCCGCGAAACTTATTATTTTCCCGGCAGGTTGGATATCATTTTCGGAGGCGCAGACGAAGGGAGAAGCAGGAGAGAGAGAGAGAGAGAGAGAGAGAGAAATGTGCCACCGCCGCTGTTCATCATTTCAATCACAACAGTGATAACTGCGTACAATACTGTTGTATTGTGTGTGCGCGCGATGAATTTCGACTCTGCGCAGCGTGTTTCGTCGCTCAATGCCGCATAGTGCAGCCCGTCGTACGGCATCAGGAGGACGCGAACACAAGAAAGAGGACAAGCATAATAGGAAGAAGCAGAAGAAGAAGAAGAAGAAGCCTCGGGGCCCCCTATCTTTCGCAGGCCCGAGTGTGTAGCCGTATACGTATATACATGGAGAGCTGAAAGAAAGGCCAGGGCCATAAATTTCGATATTATACGCGCGCGCGCGCGCGCGCTCGCTGGCGAAAAGAGCAAGCTATAGGACGGAAGGGCAGCTTCCCCCTATATACACGCTGACGTAACGTAACAATACTCTCACGAGGTTTTAACTTTCTTTTTTCCTTGGCCCGGATCACCACAATGCAACTCTACGCCGGCCGGCACGTTTCCTCTCTCTCTCTCTCTCTCTTTCTCTTGCCTCTTGCGCGCGCGCGCACAAACTTTCCCCGATTTCCCCGACCTCGAGAGACCGGGAGAGCAAAAAGCTCGAGCCTCGCTCTTTTCAGCCGTCTTTCTGCTCCCTTGACTTTTTTTCTTCCATATACACACGCCCGAGCTTCGCTAACAACGCCCTTAAAGAAAAAGCTGGCCTCACGTATCGCGCGCGCACATAGTCGGGAGGAGGGTTAGCCGTTGCAAAGTTCACGTTACAGTGTAGTACAATGTGTACAGTAGGCATATAGGCATCAGGTTAATTTATGTGCGAGTCGCTGGGGCTACTCGGTTCGAAATTCGCCAAAGTGGCGATTCCATTGCGGAACTGTTGGAAAACTGCGCGAGTTACGCGAGCAATAGCGCAAAAACAACGACAGCTATCAACCCGCAGTGTTCCTGCACATAAGCGTGCGTATATACGAGAAGGTACGAGAGGTCGCCCATACATCACATCTACGCGCGCATTAATCTTCCAGCCCTAATTATTTTTCAGCTATACGCTATCTCGCGCGCAGCCGTATAATACGCGCGGAACAAAGCCACAAAGTAACCACATCTCATCGATACACGCGGCTCTCATCTCCCTCATTGTGTAACAGGCTTCGCTCCCCCCCCCCCCGTCCTCGCCTCGCAGAGAGTATACACAATACTCTCTCTCTCTCTCTCTGCCTTCGTTGCTCCTAACTCTCCTTTTTACGAGCGAAGCGCACGCCTTACCTGGGCGACCCGCCGCAGCCGCAGCGCGCGAGCGCCCAGATTTATACGCGATGTATCTTGGGCCGCGATCTTGTTAGCGGACGCGTTAATCGCCTGTGAAAAACCACTACTGGCGCGGCACGTCGTTTAAATTCACTCTCTTTCTCTCCTGCGAGCTGAAGCGCCGCGCGCGCGCGAGAGAGAACTTAAGTGAGCGCTTTAGCATTATAATGGCGGGGAACACGAGGAGGACTGTGTGCGCGTTTCGCGTAATCATTGCATAGTCGCGGGTAAATTGAGGAAGCATTGTACGCGAGCTGCGGCCCGGCTATTTGTCAACTGCAGCCCGGGACGAGATGTGGCTTCCAATATAGAGATGCGCGCGCTTCTCGTCTTAATTTTACGGGCTCGGGAGATTTACGGCGCGATGCTCTGTTTGCTCTCGTTCGGTTGCACTGGGCCGTTACTCTGGACGCGCGCCGAGCGTATAACGGGTCTTGTATTGAAAATTGCACGAAATTTCGAGTCGGAAGAGAAAGAGCGAGAAAGAGGGAGAGAGAGAGAGAGAGTGCGCAACAAAAAGACGCTCCTTCGCAGAGGCAAGGCTTTAATTAAAAGCCCCCTATTAAAGTCTCGTATATTGCGCATTTTAATAGACCCTAGCGCGATTCTCATCAGCGTTTCCGCGCTTTCAGGCTGCGCGCAGGTGGCTACATAACGCCGGAGCTCGCGCACATATGTCTCTCGCTCTCTCTTTCTACGTCCATACGATGATGACACGGCCGAGATAAGACTGTACGAGCCGATACCGCGCTGCCGGCCTTTTATATACCCATAAAGACATTCATATGCACGTATACACCAGTGTATATATATAATATATATACGTTCATGTATATTGCATACATATACAGTTGCGCTGTGCGCCGGACAAATTTGAGGGCGAAGCTTTAAAACGCGATTAGTATCGCCTTTCGTTGCGAATGTATTTCTCGAGTGCGCGTTATTGCCGCGACTATAATACGAGGAGCCAAAAAAAATAAGCACCGATAAGCAGTCGAGCATGCGTACACCGATCTCAGCGTGTAATGGACGCAATGATCAAGCCAACCACGGCTGGAATTGATGTATCGGTCGCGATAATATATAGGACGCGGCAGATGCATCCGCGCTTGACGTGCCGGGCTCTAACGCGGCATTGATAGCCCATACAAATACATGCATCATGTATATACCTTTT
This sequence comes from Philotrypesis tridentata, assembly GCA_018906965.1. Classification (NCBI taxonomy): domain Eukaryota; kingdom Metazoa; phylum Arthropoda; class Insecta; order Hymenoptera; family Pteromalidae; genus Philotrypesis; species Philotrypesis tridentata. The sequence continues at coordinate 5,184,959 of JACCIB010000005.1, forward strand.
AGCCAACAGCAGCAGTAGCAGCCTCCTCCCACCGCGGCTGCACCTCCCCCCCGCGTCAAAATTTCCAATCACCCCCCCCCCTGCCCGCTACTGCTCCCTTTTCATTTCCGTCCACGTCGGCTGCACTCCCCCAGAATTTTTCTTCTTTTTTTTCATCTAGTATAGAACCGATGGAGGCGAGGGGGGGATTCCATCGTTACAGTCTACCAACAAGCTTTTCCACTAAGGAGTCGGCCATAACGCGTATATTAATCCCCTTGCTCCGAGATCGAGCAGTTGAATTTGCCTCCATGTCTATGCCTATACACTGGTGTGTGTGTGTGTGTTTTGTGCGGGTAAAGGGAAAGGTTAATTTCGTGTGTGCCTCGGGGGTGTGTACACTCGATTAGAGAGTTACAGCTGACACCCACGACTACTACGATTGTTGTTATATTAACGACTAAAAACGAGGCTTACGGGGGTTGCAGAAAAAAAATTGAAAATGAATCGTTCCACTAGTGCGTATTGTTTTCAAAAGAATATTTAAGATACACGCAGTGGCTTGTTTGACTTAAACTCATGGAAATACAAGAATAGCCCGATCTACCGTAATCGATCAAAGCAGCGGAGACAGCGAGATGTATGCGCGCATCGTGTAACGTTTACGCAATCGGCTAACGCGTCTCTGCATAAATCACTTGTAAACAGCATTAGTGAGGCGTACAAGTGTTGCCGCGCATCAATTTTGCACTTTAAACTAAAGTCGGCTGTTTTGAGGCCGACGAGTCGTGTGTGACAGTGAGCCCCGATGACGCATTGCCGTTTGTGCGCGAAATCCTCGCGATTCTCGACTAATCTCTCACGGTTTCGAGGAATAAATAAAAAATGAAAAAAAAAATCAATTGAATTCTGGTATACCGATCGAGCGCAACGTGTCGCCCCGTATACGATTAACCGAATCATCTCGATAAAGCCGCAGCCTAAATGATTTACGAACAAGCGGAGCTGTATCTGCAATTACAGGACAAGCGAGCGCTCTTGACCTTGGCCCTTGGAGGGCCGACAGGTTTTTACGAGGAAACCAGCAGTAACAGCGAACCAATTACATAATTCATACGGGTTTGCTCTCTCCGAGCTTCTATTTCTCCCTCCCTCCCTCCCTCCCTCTCTCTCTCGCTCTCTGTGCGCCACCGCGACTTCCGAGAGGTATATATGGATGTAGGTATGTCTTGCATACATATCACACACACGAGCGCACGCGGAGAATCCCGTGTGTTTGTCTTTAAATTTGCCGCGTTCGAAAAAGGCGCGCGCGCGCGCGCGCGTGCAGCGCTCGCTGGAAGAAAGTCCGCTGAATTATAGTTTAACACTGGGGAATTCGCGTTCTTGTGCCCGCCGTCTTTGTCTCTCGCTCGCTCTCTTCGCCCGTGGAATTCCGGCTCTGCAGAACAATTACAATTAAGAGGCGGTTAGCAAATTACCGAACATCCCAGGCACGCGGACGGTGCTCGCGAGATTCCCCGTATCGCAAACGGATTCTCGGAGGATTTTATTGTTCATGTGCGCGCGCGGACGCGGATGTATATGGGGAGAGCGTGTATAGCGCCGCTACTGCGCGTCATACGGCGCGGATCGTTCGCGAGGCATTTCCAGGCTCTGTTTCTCTTTTTGCTCGGCGGCATTAAATTGCTTTTCCGAAGTTTCACTTAGCGAATATGTTTTCGCTGCAATCGATATGCGTTAATTATCCCACGCGGGACATTACGCGCGATAAGGCCGGGGCGCGCGCCGCCCCGTAATTTTATCCGACGGACGGAAAATTAAATGACAGTTGTGCGCCTGGGCTAATTATCATTTTCCTAATTAATATTCCAGGCTTTCACGATTGTCTGTAACGCCGCAGAGTCGCAGTTGCGGATTTTTGTTTGAAATGCAATGCGACGCTGCATTAAATTCTTCCTATATGGCATACTGAACAGTCGAAATTTGTCTATAGTAGAAAAACGACCAGCTTCGCAGCCTCGTTATTCTCTCTCTCTCTATCTCTTTCATTTCGCGCGCAAGCAAACTTTTTAGTCAATACAGCATTTTTCCGGCTCGGTAAATTTAAACGACGTCAGCACGCGCCGGACGGGTTCACTGATTTCACGTCACGATAATCCGCTATACACGAAATTCTCCCGTCCATCAGAAAGCGCTGCCGTTTTAACAGCGAGAGTCGCGTACATCGCATATATATATAGATCCAACAAACAGAAAAAAATGGCAGAAATGTCGCAGTCGCGGAGACGGGCGAGGGCGCGATCCTACCTCCTGCGTCGTCTCTTTTTCCGTCGCCTCCGTCTGCGTGAGGCAGCGCCTCGTCTGCCGCGGCACTTGCCCCAGGAGGCCGCGATGATGATGGCTGTTCTCGGGGCCGCTGCTACGCCGCAGCTGCGGCTCTCGGCCTCCTCGATTTCTCGCTGCGGCAACGGCGGGGGCCCTCTCTCCGGCCCCAAGCCGGGCCCCGTCGTGCTGGCGGCAGCTCCCGCCCGCTCCGCCGCCTCCCAACTGTCCTTTGGCAAGCACTAATACTACTCGTCTCGGTGTCCCGGGCACCACCGCCTCCGTCGTCTCGTCGCGGCGACGACCTACTCGACGTCACCGTCTGCTGCCGCTCCTCCGAGCTGCTCGCTCCTTCGGCATCTGCCAACCTCGGCGAGCCAACCGCTACCGCTACTGCTGCTACTTTTATCACCGCACTGTGCTTGCAAGCTCCATTCAACATCACCCCCTCTGATTCGTCTTCAATTCACGGACAGTTCTACCGCTGCTGCTGATGCTGCTGCTGCTGCTGGTGCGCTTCGCCGACCAGCTGATCATGCACTTGACTATTTATCTCGGTGCGCCAACGTGATATGTGTCTAGCTGTAGCCGGGAATTTTCATCGTCGATCGACTCGCGGAAGCCCACTTTCACGCTGCCTCTTGAGAGCCGCTGTACTGTTTCACACTCGCACTCGCGAACGGCCGAACTATCGCGGTTTAGAAAAATATTCTGAGAAAATATCTCTTTCTCTCTCTCTCTCTCTCTCTTCCTCTAAGCCCTGGACGCCGGTAGCATTAGCAGACTCGACGGCTGCACTGCACTGCCTCTCGCACGGTCCCCGTCATCGGAAGCCACATACGAGCGCATGATCTCGCATCTCCCGAGACGATCGTCGAGCGAATGACTTCTCGCTCAGCGTCTGGCTTTCGACTACTGCACGTGTCTCGGCATTCGAGCTTCGCCGACTTGCGCCTTCTGCTTTCTCTCTCTCTCTCTCTCTCTCTCTCTCTCTCTAGGCAACGAAGCACACACACGGTATATCGGAGAGAAAGCTCGCGGCGTTCGCGCGAAGTACAGCGGGAAGTATCTTCGGTCGACTCGGCACTTGGCTGGCGAGGCGAGCAGGAGGAAACACACAGCGTGCGCGCGCGCGTATCTTCCCGAGGAGATGTGCAACGAGACTGGGTGATCCGCGAAATCTCGCAGCCTCCGCCGAAGCGCCGCGACGCGCAGCGCCCTGTGCACATGCGTTGAGCGATGCCCCCCACGTCACCGCCACCGCCGCCTTCTCTCTCTCGCTCGCTCTCTCGCTCGCGCGCTCTGCGAACGAGTAACGACCTCCCCACCGGCGATCTGGCCGAGCCTCCTCGCGCCCCCGTTTTCTCTCGCCCTTTCTCGCTCTCACTCTCTCTCTCTCGCTCTTTTTCTCTCCTGCGCGCTTTGCCGTATTTTCTCTCTTTCTCTCGTCTCTGTCTCTCGCTTCGCTCTGCGCTTTTCACGCCAGCGTGCATAAGCCTATACAGATCGCAAAAGAATACGATGTCGTCGTTGTGTGTGCTGTGTGTGTGTGCGCGAGGGCTACCGTCACGCTCTCTCTTTCTCTCTCTCTCTCGCTTTCTGTCGCTCTACTTCGTTGTGCGGGTGGCTGACGGAGAGGAAGAAAGAGAGAGGCTGCGTCGTGCGTATAACCGAGAGAAAAAGTGGGGGTATACTCGCTATGAGTAATTTTGGATGGCATATGGGAAAAATATTGTGTCAGCTATGCTAGAGCTTCCCGCACGAAGAAAAATAAGCGTGCTTCGAATAAAATTGTTGTTGTTATTGTCGTTGTTGTTGTTGCTGTTGTGCAGCAGCAGCAGCAGCACAAGTCTCTTCTTCCGCGCTGGCGATAGGCAAACGCGATAAATCCTCGGAACACTCTCGCGCGCGCGAGCGATGCAATAAACCGCTCTTTAAATCCCGCGCGGAAGATCCATATCCCGCAGACTCCCCCGCAACGTCAAATCGAAAAGCAATAAGGCAGCCAGTCGATCACCGCGGCAATAAAAAAGCCAAACCGGCTGGCACACACACAGACACAGACACAGACACAGAGAGCGAGCGACGAAAAACTCTTTCGGCGGCGCGTCGACAGACGAAGCTCACTAGAGGAGAGAATCGCGCGAAAAATCCGGTGAGCCGCCGTCAATCTCTCAGCGCCCGGCCATCGTAAAGCTATCACCGCGAGCCCTACGGAATAGCAGTAGCTGAGCAGGCAAAGAGAGCGCGCGCGCTCCAACGACCGGACGGGTTATATACTACATACTCGCTCTTATAAAACGAGAGTACGCGCGCGAGAGGCTGCAGCAGCCGCGGAGAAAGAGCGACGATATATCTATCTCAAGAGCGGCTGCCCACTAGGCAGGAAATGATATAAATAGTGCCCGTAAGTATATATATATATCGGTATAGCATACGTATGCGTATATATATATATATATATATATATACAGTAGTAGACGCTCACGTCGGCTTGTAACCAGCGCGCCCGGCGAGCTCTGCATTGCTCGCACACTCACGCGCCTAATACATATGCATTCGACGGTTATCACCTTGACTTTGCTTGCCCATGCCACTTCTTTATTCTTTTTCTTTTTCCAATTTTTTTTTCTTTCAATACAAGTCTTGCGAATTGCGATCGATAGCTTCTTCTCGGAACTCGCGCTCGAAACTTGCCGTATAGCGTGGGGTTGCCCACCTCCTCCCGCAAGCGTGTGTCTCTGTGTGTGTGTGTACGACGTACGCGTGTATCGAGTCTAGAGCGATACGCATATAGTATATACAGATACACACATAGAGGGACTCGCTGGCACGCCGTCGATGCAAACGGAATCGACTCGAATCCCCTCTTTCCACCTGCGCGCGCGCGCTCGCCTGGTTCGCTTTCGTCGCCCCCCGAGTGGAGCAGCGCAGCGCGGATACCTCGTAAATTCTGGCCGCGTTAAATTCAACGCGAGTTCGCCGCTCGCGCACTGCCGTGTATATGAGGGCTGGCGAGGAATAAGCCGCTGGAGATTAGCCCGAGCGCGCGGGATAAGTGAGCCAAGGTGAAGTCTGCCGTATGGAGTGTCGCGCTCCCGGCCGTGGCGTTTCCGCGATATATACGCTCCGATCGGAATTACGGGGATTTGGAGCTAGATTAATGAAAAACCTGCTGTGCAGGGGAGGGGTGGGGTGGCCTGAAAATTTCTTATTTCATGCTTCATTCTTACACGCAGCGACGTATGCGTCGTCGCGCTGCAGCCGAACGCGAAACACGCGCCGACAATCTCCCGCGGCAGCATATCTCTCCGTATCGCGCGGAAGAAGAATCCAGGATAGTCTTTTACCTGAAACAAATGAAAAAGAAGGAATTTATTAGCCGGAGAAGGCAGTAAATAAAAGTGCTCAATCTACGGGCTAACTGGGAAAAATTAACGAGTGCGCGCGGCGAGCGCGCGCAGGAGCAATGCAAAAAGAATTTACCCGCGCGCCGTCTCGTAATTAGCTTTAAATTAGATCGCACACTTTTTTGCCATACCTATTGCACACGCGCTCTCTCTCTCTCTCTCTCTCCCTTTCCATCTCTCGGTCGTGCACCTATACAGCGGCGCTAGATAGATTACGTTACAGTGAAGCGAGCGCGTTAATCGTTTCGAGGACGTTGCAGGCAAGAAATTAGCGGCTGTGTACAGCTGTATGCAGTGTATATAGAAAGGAGAAGCAGACATGGGGGCACGCGCCTATGGAGAAAAACCGGAGACTTTCGCGCGCGCGCGCGGTTTCCTCGTATATATACGCGGCGTACGCGCAAGCAGTCACATATATACAAAGTAAACTGCGCACGGCGGAAGTCCAGTGCAGTCTCTAAAGCCAGCGTCCAGCGGCCGTGAAACAAAGCAGAGGAGCCGCCAGCCGTGTAATTGGACTACTACCTACTATACTACTTCCCCCTTTGCGACGCGGTTCTTTCCATCACTTTTATACCTATATACACTACACAACGTCGTCTCTTGCGGCGAAGCGCTTCTTCTTTTCGTGGAGCTGCTATCTCTCTCTCTCACTCTGTCTCTCTCTCTCTCTCTCGAGCTTGACTTTTGACGCGAGAATGTTTTGAAGAAGAGACGGCTGGTTGGACGATCTAATAGAGGATATGAGGGACGGCCCTCTCGCTTACATTTGCTAATCGACGTGACTTCTACTACTTTAATTTGCTGCCCGCTTCTGTACATGCGTGTACATGACTTTCGAGGTGGCCTTACAAGCTCGATTATTTGCCTCGTGCGCGGCTAGCGTTATTTCATTCGGATGTTTTGTTTTTCTGCGAACGCGTTGTAACGATGGAAACTTGCGAAACAAAAATTTTTTTCTTCGTGATTCGGAAATCATTAATATTAATTTCAAATGAATAATACGAAATTATTATTAATTTAATTATACCAATTTTATTCATAATACAAATTTATAAGATGAAAATGCGTTTTTTTAATAATAACTTTGACTTCTGCAAAACTTTTTGAGTGCAGCGAATAATTTACGGATCAAATTAATAAATTTAATGTCATTTGAATTTTATCAACTTTTCATCTCATGATTTTTTTTTGTTTCAGGTAAAAGGCATTTGTATTCTTCTTCATAGTCTATAGAGTCATAACAGATGACACTCTATACAACAGATTTTACCTATTTTGAATTAATCAAATATTTGATTGTCAACATACAACTTTCTATAGATAGTCATAGTGAATGAAGACCAAGGTATGGACTATAAAAAGTATAATAAAATAACCAATTATTTGTATTCAATTGCATTCTGGTAAAAATTCACAACATTCCATAACTGTAAAAAACTTTATTTCATTGAAAATGGGTGGGAAATGGAACCACTTTTTCCCACCTAATTCCCATTTTGTAGTTTCCCACTCATTTTTAATATTTGAATTTTTTACCTAGGAAAGCAATTGGTTATTTGAACAAACATTATTTCAACTTTATCTCTTTTCATTCAAAAAACTTTTTTGTTTAAACAATTATTACACAATTTATAAATCATCAAAAAATTCAGACACACGCGAGACCGCTTTAATGCATATAATTTGTCAATTCCGAATCACGCGCTCTGATACGCTACTGTCATCCCCTCCAAAGCGCACGATCCCCCTTTGCGTTTACTCCGCGCATGCGCTTTGAGCCCATCGCTTGATTGGTCCGCTCCAATCCCTGTGCGTATACAGTCAGTCCCATCCCACCCAGCATTAATTATGTTTTATTATAAAATAATTTATTTATACAAGAATTATCGTGTGATTTAAATAACCCGCATAAAAAATAAATCAAATCGAATCTTTTCCACTACGTACATCGACCAATTGGCAGCCGACATTCCAAACTAGAACAATCCGATGCTGTGTCAAAGAAAACAATTTTCTATACTGGGAAAAATCAAGCGCAGTCGCCCGCTCCACTTTGCAAAACAGCGACCAGTAAATTATTTTCAATTGCTCAAGCTTCCCGAGACACAACGAACTAATGATTGCGTCGCTCTCCGCATCATCGTCCCTCACAACTATACGACGACGAGTGGCAAACGAACACATAGACACACATACGAGACAGAGAGCGAGAGAGAGAGAGAGAGAGAGAGAGAGAGAGAGAGAGAGAGAGAGAGAGAGAGAGAGAGAGAGAGATAACAGGGTCGGATAGAGAACGTACAAGCCCTGGCGATCAAACACGATTCGCTGGATTGTCGCCGACGCCGCGCTGATCCTCGTTGGCGGCTCGATTGTCGCGAATTCCGACCTCAGCTTACGTATATGCTTACACGCACGCACAGACACAGACATACACACATACACACACACACCTCCCCTCGACTAGTAGCAGCGGCAGCGATTCTCTTCGTGATCGCTTGCCGGCAACGCGGCGAGCAGAGGCACTATCTCACGATCGGCCCGACGATCGTGTGCGCACGTGCATACATATATATATAGTTATATACACAATATATACAGTACGGCGTACACTATACACACACAGTAGACACGTACAGTGTATACGTAAGAGAACTGGGGGCCCTAGCAACGCCGCCGACGACGTGACCCAATTCGCTGCGGCCGCATCTCGTTGTCGTGATGTGTGTATAGCCGTGTGTAATGGTTATATATATATATATATATATACGTAAAGCTCGCGTACGTTCCGGTGTGGCATAACGATCGACTCGTCGATCCCTCTTAATCAGCATTCGCGCGATTCTCTCGCTGCGTATACACTATATTATATGGACTCGCTCACTTCTGCTTTCGAGCCGCTGCGCGCAGTCGATGCCCTCGGGATGGGCATGGGCGAGCGTTTAATGATCGAGCTTTGCGCGCATCTGAAGAATTTCATCAATATTCATCGTTCGACTCGTTATACACTGTGCGTCCACTCTGGTGGAAATGTTTCGCAACGACTATAGCGCGATTGTCTCGTTTACATTTCGCAGCGCCGCGAGAAACAAATCGTGGCCATATATATTGCATACGCATTACGCATGTATATTGTGTATGTATTGTATATATATATAAATTTTATTAGAAAAGGAGCTTTGCAAACGCTCTCGCAAAATGTACATTTTCGCGCTGTGTTACACACGGTTGTAGCTGTCGCTGCTCCTATTTCCCGGTGCATCGCGCGCTCGCGCGTCGACGTCTCAAGAACGCCTTCGCTTAGTCTAGACACCCGCATAGACGTGTACACAGGTATACGTACGCGTTATACACACATAGACGAGCGAGAGAGAACCTCGCTTGCAAAGCGAAACTCGTACGTAGAAGCTTCGAGTTGCTGCGCTGCAGGCAAGTTTCGCTCTAGAGGAGAAGCCTGTGACGGCTGGCGCGGGAGGGTGGGGGGGGGGGGGTGGGCTAAGGGAGGCATAGCGCTCCGGTTATATCAACGACGAGAGACTCAGACGGAGCAAGAGAGAGAGAGAGAGAGGGAGATAGAGCGAGCGAGGCCGCGAGTTTGTCTAGGATGTTTGCTCGGCTCTGTGAAACTTTGAAAATTCAAGATTATTTGCCCATGCGTGGAGCCACTTCACTTTGCGGCATTGCCGCCGATATAATTTATATTTATCGGAAATATAAACTTGATCCCGAGCGCACAAAGCCCGCGGCAACTCAGCGAAAATCGAGCATCCACTCTCGCTATACGTTTATCTCGCGGCCGCGTAAATTATTTTATAGAATATACAGTCGGTATTTCAGCGCGACCCTGAGCCCAACGCTCACACACGCGCACACGCACATCGAAGCAAAAGGGGGAGTCAAGTGAGAAGCACTAGTGAAAGAAGGGCGGCTCGCGCACACACAAGCGTATCAGACGCACACAGATACACACAGAGACACACACACTCGCGCACAGGCATACAGTCAAGCTATATAGGGGGGCAGCAGCAGCAGCAGCAGCAGCCGCGGTGGCGAGAGGGGATGAGCCGGCGGCGGTGGCGGCGGCGGCGGCAGCGCGAGCGATGGCAGAGTATTGATTTAGTGGGTTTCACCTTCTCCTTCTATTTGTCCCTCTCGTTCTACATCTCTTTACGTCTCGCGCGTCTAGCGCCCCCGCGCACACATATAGCCCAGGCTTTTCAGGACCTCCGCCCGACGCCATAGCGCCTTTCATCCATCTTTACTGGATTTATTCGCAGAGCCCACTCTGCGCCTCTGTCTTTTGTGCGCATCGGCTCTTAGCGCAATTTTTTTGTGCCATTATTGCGGCAGAAACGTTTGCTATTTTCTTTATTAGCGAAAGTCTCGGCTACGATATCGATTCGCTGTATTATACGCGAGAGTAATCGAATTTCACGCGGTATAAATATCGATTATTTTCTCCTCGACGCCTTTGGTATGCATTATATTCAGCGTAAATCATACGTACGGCAATTTCAATCGATGCGAGAGATCGCGCATTACATTCACTTACCCGCGCTCTCAATAATAGAGCCATTTAGCGCCTCTTTACAACCGCGATTCATCCTACGCCGCAGAAACCATAAAAAATGTCCCGATAGCGAGTGTGAGCGCGGAACACGAGAGAAGGCGATACAGGTGTCCCATAACATTTTATTACAATCGGTCGATTACGTAAACACACACCCACACACACACACACACTACGTTACAGGCCCGTAAAACCGCCCGACGGCACGAGAACGATCGGAACAAGCTCATAAACACGCTCTCACCCGCTATATAATAAAAGTATCTCGTTTATCCCTTCTCCCCCCGCTGGGGCTCGAGAAAAAGCGCGCGAAATTAAAAGAAACGAAAAGGAAGAAACGAAGAAGAAGGAAGTTTATCGGCCGATCGACGGGGAATGATCCTCGTCGCGGAGACGACATCGCATTTGGGAGAGAAGAAGCGCGCACGAGCGGGAGAGGCCTGCAGATGGTATCTTTGTACAGTTAAGAGGTGTTTACAACTCCGCCGTAGTGAATCTTGCTGCGGGTAAGTGGAAGAGCGAGAGAGAAGATGGCAGTAAATATTCCCGGCTTCCTGAACCACGCGCGCGCGCGCGCGAGTAGCAGCAACGGCGTCACGCCGCTATATCCGTTTATATCTCTGTCCCTCCTCCGCACGGCTCCGAGAGCGCGGGATATATTGTATTTTCTTTTTCTCGCCTTTTCTCGAATTCGGTCCTCGCACTTTTTGCAGTCCCCTCTCGTTCACTTTTTTTTTACCTCTTTTTGGTCGCGCTGCCTGCGCTTCGAATTGAAAGTTTTTACAAATTTCATAAATCGCGTCGACAATTCCATTACCGACTCTCTCGGCTCTCGCGCGTGTCGTCGTGCAAAAATGGACGGATGCTCTCGAGAGCCGGGAGGAGAGAACGAGAAAGACAGGTTGCGGAGAAGAATAGCTCTCGTCGCGTCGCGGAATTCCAATTTACCCTCTCTCATAGTCGTTCTATAACGCTTTCGATCGCGCGCCAGCAGCCGAGAGACGAGGAGAGAGAGAGAGAGAGAGAAAGAGACCCCAGTACTTTCAAACGAGAGCATCCGCTTGATTGCGCGCCCTCGCCGCTATCCACTGCCTTTTTTTCTCTTTCAATTTAAACTAGAAAGTCCGGGGAGAGAGATAGAGAGAGAAAGAGAGTCGAAGTGATACCTGTTACGAAAAAAGAAAGGGGGAAGGAGGGAGAGAGAGCGTATAGAGGAGAAAAGAACGAACGATAGTAGTTTGCGTTCCGAATGTCTAATTTTAGGAGGCTTTGAGTAATTAGAGATCCCCTTCAGGCTTTCGGGAATTCGCAGCTCTTACACGGCCGACGACGGACGAGAAGTTTTAAGCATTGGAAAAATCGAGAAAAGCGCGTCGGCTTCAATCGCAATACGACGCGCACTGCGAGCTCTCAGAAAATCACGAGAAAGCTATCTGCAGCAGGAAACACTCGCTGAAACCTCGGGCCGTTCTTTTTTTTTTTATAATGAGCCGCGCGGACGACGCGAAAAATTAATGATACCGGGCACGAGGCATCGAGTCCTCGTGAATTACGTAACGGAAAGTGTCAATGCCGAGCCGCGCGGCGCAAGCCTGCAATTTTCGATTTCGATCTCCCTCGCCCGATCTTCCTTCGCGTAACACATAAGAGCGAGCGAGTGTGTGTGTGTGTGTGTGTGTGTGTGTGTGTGTGTGTGTACGCGCGCGTTTGTGAGTGTGCGAGAGAGGGATAGTGAGAGAAAGAGAGAGAGAGAAAGTGAGACAGAGGCAGACGCGCGGTATAGGGCCGATCGATGCGCAATTACAGTAATGGGATCCGTATAACGCCGCCGTGTGTATTAGTATTACTCGAGGCTCGATTTTGTCGCGCACTGCACGAAGCCGAGCTTATATTCTTCGAGAGACGAGACGGAGAGTCAAGCTGGAAGTCACCCTCAGCTGCCATATACTGTGCGTTCGGCTGTGTGTATACGTGAGTCTGACTAAGAGCACGAGGGAAAACTATGTATCAAGAAGCTTGAGTGAAGGGGAAAGAGGAAGATAAAAGCATCAGTGCGTACGTTGACTTTGCGGCAGGAATATGCGGCAACGAGTGGATGCACACACACACACACACACTGTTTTGTGCTTCTTGCGCTAGATTAGTTATTTTTCTTCGGATTTGATTTATACACGTCGCGCTGCGGCGGTCGCGAGCAATATAGAAAATACCGCTGGAAAAAGTTACGATAATTTTGAATGCTAAAGACGTGAGTGATTTATCAGTGGCGACCCCGAAAAAAAGAGCCGAGTACATAGTGTTTACCTATCGCGGAACTCAGCTATCAGTCTTGCTCGGCAACTTAATACTCGCGCAAATATTGCCGGAAAGTTTGCGAGTACAGCGTCGCCAGAGCGAAAGACAAATAAACGTCAAAGTCGGAAAGAAAGCTCGAGGCAAGGAGAGAGGACGAAAACAGCCAAGAAAAAAGGACGAAGACGCGCGGCATGAGAGAGGCTAAGAAAAAAAAAAGAAAAAGAAGAAGAAGAAGAGGAAGAAGAAGAGCTCGGGAGACGAGCCGGCATAAGAAGAGAGAAAGACAGGGATAACGGGGACAGAGGCGAGGGGAGAGAGACGTCGCCGTCGACGTCGACGTCGTCGTCGTCGTCGGCGTCTCCCCCGGGAACGATCCCCGCGTTAGCTTCCGGAAAACTTTAGAAGGAGGAAATTGCCAAGCCGTCAAGCCTCCAGAAGGAATATTAGAGATTCCTCGGCGACGGCGCGGGCGAATCGTTGCCAGGAAATACTCGAAATTACGCCGCGTCCGCGAGCGTCGATCGACATTGCGCGAATGTTCCCCGCTTACGAAACGTATCGTCTCGTATACGCCTATTCGCACGTATAAATAACTCAAACGCTACTTGTAGCTTTAATCTATAATATTTATATTTTCTTCCGATCGATACGCGTTGCTCTAAAGCCTTGTATAGCGAAAAGGTCAAATGGATCACGTCTGAGGGAGTGTAGCGCTCGATATCGTTGCAGCAGCAGCAGCAGCAGCAGCACGAAGAGCGACGGGATTGAGTGCGCTGATTGGCCTCTCGCCAAATGCATGCCGATGATGCGAGTTAAACTTGCGAAGGTCACTCGAGCCGATGCGTTTTCGATTTTGGAAACGAATGACTGTATGCAGCTATGCTGCGCACTTGCGTTATTTCATCAATACGGTTGCGTAACAACTTGGAGGTCTGATAAAAGAAAATCAAATTTTTCCATTACAATAGCGCATACGTAATTAGCTGGGACTGCTGCGAGTTAATAGAAATTAATGCGAAAACAATTACAATTGGACGAGATCGATAACCTCCAGAGCTTGGCTCTGAATACATTAACGTGCCGTGCAGTCGAGTATATCTGAGAAACTAGAACGGCAGCGTAGAAAATATTCCTCGTTCTCTGCAGGAAAAAAAAATTCATGATGTATATCGGCGCGGCAATATTTCTCAATTGCGGCAATAAATAAAAGCCAAGTCTGGATGAGATGAGCGACAACCGATAATGAAGTCAGCGCGAGAGACAGAAAGAGAGATAGAGAGAGGGAGAGAGAGTGAACCACCTCACAGACGCATGAAGAATCGCCGGTAGCCAAAATTATCCCCACATAATCGTTGTAGCTTACGATCGTTATCTGAGCGGATGGTCGCGCTTTAAGAGCATGTTCGATTGGCGATATATACAAACGGAGGAAGTGGAAGTTCTCGAGGCGAGGCCTCGAGACGAAACAGCTGGCGCACCCTTCTTGGACACATATATAATATGTTTACTCGATATTATAACTATACGGTCGACGGCTGCTGCTGATCAGCTATATAGCCGCCGAATGACGATACCGGACCGTGTGGACTGTGTAGCAAATGGAAAAGGAGAGGAGGAAGAGAAGGAAGAGCAGGATGGAAGATACAACAGTTGCTGTGGGAAGACAAGATGGATGGCGGTTATGAGAGAGAGTGAGAGAGAGAGAGAGAGAGAGAGAACAAAAGAGAGAAAGAGAAAAAAATTGATTGAGGGCTTTTTTTGGGATCATTCTTGGGGTTATATGTGCGGTGAGATTACAGGCTAAGGTGTGGACTAGAACATTTCTGGAGAAAATGAACGGCGTATACTATTTTATTAATATCTCCGAGCACTATTGGATCGTGGCATTCGACGCAATTAAAATTATTAAAGGAATTCCTTTCATATTTTCAACTAGACAAAATAAAAAGCTTTTATCATTTTTTTTACTTAGGAAGTTGTTAAATATAACGGGAAATATTAATGCTTTGCTTTTTAAGTAAATTCGAAAAAATTCAATTGAATCATTTTCAGAATATAGTTGGTAATTTTTAAAATTGTACAAAAATCTACATTCTAAATAAATCAAACAAATGAAATCAAAGGAAATCCTTTTGTATGAGAATCACAACAATTCTAAAAATTAATTTAACAAGCTAAATAAGAGTATTTACAAAAGCTATGAAAAGGACGTCGTCGAAAAAAAGTGTGCAAAAAAATGAGCCGTACACCGAATTATAAATAATAAAAAAAAATAATAACGAAGAGACGGAGAAAGCACTACCGTAGGAAAGAAGCATAGGGGAACGAAAGGCAGAGCGAGAGTGAACAGTGAGCGCTCATATACGCATGTATGCACGTATACGTGCGTACATACAAGCCAGAGAGAGAAGAGAGAGAGAGAGAGAGAGAGAGAGAGAGAGAGAGAGAAAGAGAAGGAAAGGTAGAACACAGAGTGAAAGAGAGTGAGAGAGGTAAAGTACGAAACGAAAGCGACGAGGGGAGAGATGGGAAAACGTTGCTGACGGCGCGCGCGCGCGCGCGCGTGCGATACGCCGAACTACACCGCCAGCAGCAGCGGCAGCAGCAGCAGCAGTGAGCCTGGAAATGAAAGAGCAGCTCGACGGGCGATAACTCATTCGTGAACCGAACGAGGCAGCTGAATTCAACGATGCACGTGCACGAGTGGGCGGCGCCGGCCAGCGACGAAACGAACGCGAGAAACGAACGAACGAACGAAAAAAAAAAAAAGAACGAGTCTAGCATGAAAAACACGCGAATTTTCTCCTGTGCAAGAGAGAGAGAGAGAAAAAAGCCGGGCCCGATTGCAGCCGATTAACGCTTTGGAAATGGAATTTCGGAGGTTTTACCGTGTCCGCCCGAGAGTAATCTTTTATTCAATTTCGAAAGCACTGCCGTCCTGCGAGCTTTCGAGAATTCTGTGCGCTTTGATTGACGGGCAAAATTATTGTTTAAATATTGGAAATTGGATTTTGCGAATACGAGCGTAATATACCCACAATAGTGCGGGGACGACGTTGAGCCTCGGAGCTCGCAGCGACGACTACTGATTTGGCCGTTTAGTTTTCACGCGCCTGTCGAGCCCCGCAGCCATACGGACAAAGAGGGGAACCACCTCGGCATGCATTACACTACATTGTTGTAGAGACGCGCGTGTACGCCGATTTTTCCGGAACGCGCGGCCAGTGAAAACTGCATCTAAACGGGAGGAAGACCCTCGCAACTTTCACTTCCATAAAAATCTAAAGCCCCCGACCGCATTACCTTTCGACCCGCCGTCGGAGCCCCTTTTCTCGGCTTGTTACGTAAATCGAGGGCTCTAAATCTTTGTGCCCTTCTTCCTTTCGCAGACGAGAAGCCGGTGAATGCTCCATATATATAGGTATACACCGAGAGACACGCAAAGCCTTGAGAGGCGAAGATGCCGCGCATTTACGGAAATGACTCGTAACGCGAGCGACGCCGTAAATATTTATGTATCGATTCCAAGCTCGATCAACGACTGCATGTGTCTGCAGTCGTATGGCGTGACACCGAATTTTCGAATGCCTTCTGCCAAGGATGTATAGCGGGAGCATAGGATTTCTTTTCACTTTTTCTTCGAGGGTCATTTGCGGGACTCGGGCTCGCAATGGTTTATGAATAATAAAGTTTTATTGATCCACGAGTTTCACGGTCGTGGAATTAAAGAAAAAGCGAAGAGAAATGCAGCAGTGAATTTGCATCTTTACGTCATTAACAAATTTTTTTAAGCGCTGTGCTATTGTTAATTTACAGTGTAATTAAAGTAGATAAGACTCAAGGGTCCCCCACAACTATTTTGATGCATTTCTTGGAAGAAAAAGAAAGCGATAGCATCGTTATTAACATCGTATAATAAATGATTTCCATCGTTTAGGCGTAAATACTGTGATTGATATTAATTAATCACCCGCATACTCTGTATTATTTTTAGAACCTAAAAATAATTTTAGACCCATATTTTTAGAGGGATTTGTCGGGAGCCGAAACTTCCTAAAACGCAGGATCTCGATTATACACGCACTTGCGCGCGCGCGTCTTGTATACGTTTCGAGACCGAAGCTTCCTCTATTAGAGATAACAAAAAAAAGTGCAGAGAGTGCACTCATAAATCTCCTCGGCTAAAATCAAATTCAATGAACTTAATTTACATCCCATAATCCGTCTGAATCCAAAATCACGTGAAAGTAAGCGGAGCGATAAATCCTCGTCCGGAAAATTCGATCTCGCTCGCTCGGAATGGACGTGGACACCCCTGGCGGGCGTCAGACGTTCCTTCGATAGACAAAACTTGTGAGGGCGACTGTACCGTGCGCCTCCCTTTTCAAAGCTACACAAGCAGCAGTATAGCGGCACTATACTATACTCGAAGCCGGAAAGCGCAGGCAGGCAGGCAGACAGGCAAGTAGGACGAGGTAAGGAGGGGAAGGGAGAGAGAAGAGAGAAAGCCAGCAGACCTCTAAGTCCGTAGCCATCGGAGTAGCAAAGGGCGGCGGGCGAGCGGGCGGGCAGTCAGCATGAAGCGCAAAAGGGAGATTTAGACATCATCCCCCTGACGCGCTCGCCTTCTGCCGCCTCCCTTTACTTCCTTCGTCACAGTCGCGCCTGAACGGACTTTTCCATGACGGACGCAAGTATAGTCGGCGGTTTTATGCTCTCTCTCTCTCCCTCTCTCGTTTTAGGTACCTCTTTTTTTCGGGGAAAAAAGTTTCGGGGTTGATTTCTTATTCCGTGCGCCGCTCCCGTATAGCCGGCTTTACAATGGGACTGCGAAGGGAGAGAGAGGTGTCGGTCTGTACGTGCATTAAACAGTTGATTTATGTCTTGTGTTGCTTCACTTTTTGGGAGAAAAACTCTATAGAAATGACGCTTCCGTTCGCGACCGCTTTTCCAACTAGCAGTGCTCTATTTACACTCATGGACGGGCAATATTTGTTGGTTGATAGTCAGGTAAAGTCTCGCAGACGGTGTGATTTAGTGTCCTCGATTTTTAATTTATTGCTCTGGATACGACTTACTCGCGCGTGTGCTGGGGATGAGGGCGAAAATCGGTTGCGTGGAAAAAAGCGAAAGTTTTGTTCGATCACTTGGCGCGTCGTCGTAAATCGCAAGTGGCAACTATATATTCTTCGAAGAAATCAAAGCTGTCGCGGTGCGCATTCTAAACGAAGCGAATCGGATCCACTTCACTGTATATACCTTATAATTCCGCAATTTAAATATATATTAGAAACAGGCGCGAAACTAATCCTCGCTGGATTTTGGGTTAGAGCGAAGAGGGTATAATGCACGTGCCGAATAAAAATTCAAAGCTAGTCGCAAGCACTATATGCGTCGAGCTTGCGGAAACGAATTTGTTATGCCACGCGATTTTATCCAATCAGACGCAACATTGGAAGGGCGTGTCTAATTAAAATTGCTTCCAAGCAGCCAAGTCGCTTGGGGACTCGAAGCTATCGCGTCTTTCGAATTTAGGAAGTGTGCGCATTGTTCTTCCGAAGAATT
The DNA here is from genome assembly GCA_018906965.1 of Philotrypesis tridentata. Classification (NCBI taxonomy): domain Eukaryota; kingdom Metazoa; phylum Arthropoda; class Insecta; order Hymenoptera; family Pteromalidae; genus Philotrypesis; species Philotrypesis tridentata. The sequence continues at coordinate 5,203,103 of JACCIB010000005.1, forward strand.
TACTTTTCAATGAAATTCAGTACGTCAAAATTCTTTGTTATGCATTAATCATACGAATCTTACGAATACCTTGGAGTGTATCTTTTTCTCTAGGGGTTGATAATATATTCATAATTGATAGTTAATTTTGAAGATCAAAATTTTTGCATCAACAATTTTACCTTATCCAACAATTCGGTGTGAAAGATAAAAATTTTATCAGAAGATATTAATATGTGAATCACGTCAATAGCGTATAATTGGATTTATAGTGCAATAATTTTTCAATAATTTTTCGTGAGTTCACAAATTCCATCGGAAATATCTCAAAGTCATCGTCATACTTTGATACAACCGCATTTAATTCATCGATATACATCGCTGCATCATTAGAAAACGTTGTGTCACGTTCTCGTACATAAAATTAGCATAATTCATTTCTACACCCAGTCAAGTACGACAATTATTCGCCAGTCGCGGATTCAGCTGTCCGATTCCCCATTTTTTTCCTCTCAGCAAAAATAACGCTGCGATTCCTTTTCAGCTGAGTCCCGCGCAGCCACCAACACTGCACTACTCGCTCGCCGTCCGACGGAAGCCGGACGAGAAAACGTCGAGCGCGCGCAACACCAGTAGCGCGGCGTCCGCCAAATACACAAAGCGTGTCGAAGGCACAAGTTCGTTCAAATAGGCGTATAAAGCAGTGCGGCGGTCGCGAACCTCGGGATAGGCGCAAAATTTGCATATCGTTTGTTATTCAAATGCTCGATAGAGAAGCGCCGCGCTCGCGGGAAACTATATTAGGCGCGCGAGGGAGAGGCGATAAATTATCGATTCCCGTTCGTGAGGAATCCGTGAACGCTGCGTCATTAATAAACGAAGATTCGATGACAACATTATGCACGTGTTACGGTTAATTACGGCGATCGCTCGCAATGCAGATTCGATCGTTGCCCACATTGTAAAGTGTGCGCATCCCAAAATTCTCGTGATTTCTGATTTTGTGCGCAACTTGGCCGTCGCGGTCGAAACACCGTGCAAAAGGCATAAGCCACCGGCTTTGCGTGAGTAATGGACAAAGCTTCGAGCTAGAGGAGTCATTAAGGCGCTCATTCATTTGTTAAACTCACTGCGCGTAATTGTACACTGTAGAATCACTTCTGTGCTACTAGCAGTGTTTTGCATAATGGCTTTCTCTCGGCTGTACATCGACGCGCCGTGTCTGTAGCCGCGTAAGCATACCAATTAAAAATTCGTGCACGTTCACCGCGGAAATAAGCGTTGGATTGAGTAATTTAAAGAAGAAGAAAAAACGACACTACTGCACTCGCTTCCCGATCGATTCTCCAGACACAAAGAGATTCTATTAAGGACCGAAAGGTTCGCGAAGAAAAAGAGAAAAATTCAAAATTCACGATAATCACGAGAACCCGGCCCACCGAACGGCATGAAATCCCTCTAGCCAATAAACCAATTTATCTACGCGAGCCTCCGAGCGTAAAAAGAAAAAATTAAAAATCCACTTCTTCCTCGCCGAGGTCGTTTTCTCACAATCAGTCAAAATCCCGGCGGCGGCGGCGTCTGCGCGCACGATACACCTCCTCTCTCTCTCTCTCCCTCCCTCTCTCTCTCTCTTTCTCTCTTCCTGCAAAGAGGAAGCGCCTTCGGGAAAAGTTTATTCGCGATAAAGCTCGTGCACACGGCGCGTGGAATCAATGGCACATTAAGTGGACCTATAAATCGCGCACCGCCGCGTCCGGGCCTATATTTACTCTATTATGCAGCTACGCTCGTTTTTTTATTCCATCTCTCTCTCTCGCTCCCTCTCACGTTTCCTCCTCTGCGCAGCGGCGCGCTGCACGCGTTTAACGGCGAATCATCGTTTTAGATGCCGCCGCGCGATATCGCCCCGAGGATATCCCATAAATCCGCGCGAATATGTATCCCATGCACTTTGCCGGCTGCAACGAACGAAACTGCACACGCACGTCGGGCACACGAATACAACGTAATACACACAGAGCCGGGAGAGAAAGGTCAGTTCCGCGCGCTTGGAAGTCGAGAGCCAGAGTGTGCGCCGAGGCGCAGCTTCCGCCGGCGGCGGCGGCGGCAGCCGAGAGAGACGTATCCCTACCCCTGCGGAGAAAACGTACGCGTGTACCCACCCCCTGGGGAGGGGCGAGAGGGGAAGATTTTTCGGCGAGAGCAGCAGCAGCAGCAGCCGACGAATGACACCGAGTCGCCATCTGGCTGAGAGTCGACGCAGCATCCCGTTGCTAAGGGTTCGCCGGAGATGCGAGAGAGGGAGCGTCGTCGCGCGGCGCTAAAATCGAAACTATACATATATAGTATATATAGACCGGACGCTTTCGCGTGAACTTGACTGTATGCCGGAGGCTGCGCGCCTCGCAGGGCGTGCTGTTGATAAAACAGGGATCGCCGTCGGAGAGCTACTCTGGGATGATAATTCGGTTCGTAGATACATTCCATTCGAACGGGCTACGCAGACTACCGCGAGCGAGTTGGACGACGCGGTCGGTTGGAACGTTTACGCCGCGACGTGCAGTGCTCGGGAAAAGTCCGTGCGCGAAGTGCGATTTCACGACTATACGGCGGCGCTCGCGCAACTCGTCGCGCAAGAAGAAAGAGGAAAAAAGACCTTGACGAAGGGAGCATGTGGTGTATTGGAGCTTGTTCTAATCGATTTACCGACCACGCACGCGTTACACTCGCACGCGGTTAGATATATATATATAGTATATACACATTACACATTACACACGCACACGCACACACGTAAATGATTGGCGCCACAGGCGGTCAACACTCGTCGCCTTTTCCAAGCGAGCGTTTGTCTCTCGCGGACGCGTGCGCGGCGCACTGTTTATCAATCATTCGCAATCGACTCGCGCGCCTTTCGATCGCGCTGCTCCGCTCGCACCTTTTTGCAATGCCGATCGCAAGCGTTTATGTATATATACATACGCTAGCCTCATATCCATGGGAGTTTGGAGCTGCGCTTGGGTGGCTCGCTGCGCCTGCCTGTTCGCGAATTTACGGCTATACGGGAAACTTAGGTACATATCGATGACTGCGCGCGGGATATCGCGCAAAGCGGCTCGTACATTACAAGCGCCCGATCGCGGCGAATTGCTAATGCTTTTCCTGCGGGACTCGACGTTTTCTTTCTCGACAAGCTGCGAACGCGCATCGAGCTGTATAGGAGAGCCGTTACATAATGCCCTCGCGCAGACCGCCACGCGAATGAATATAAGCGCCAGCGCGTGATATCATCGGGGCGTTTGGGTGGTCCCCCTCATATGCATAACCCGACAAATTGCCAAATAATGAAACGATCCGCGCCGGAGATTACCGTCGATGAGCAATTTTTCTCGGGCAACAAAGTGCCGGGCAGAGAGACGTGCGCCGATTTTTGCACGTCTAGAGTCAAAACGAAAATCACGAGGGCGATCTATCGCCCAGATAGAGATATACGTACAGTTGTATACGCGCTCGCATTCGGAATTCGCAATAACTGAAAACTGCTCGCGTCAATGTCCAGTCGTCGCGCAGTATGCAGTTGGGTGGTCCGATTCCACATGCCGTATACGGTGGCAAGGCTCTATTATTAGATGAATAGCAGTCACGAAGTAACCCTCAGCAGCAGTACACGCGCGAATAGTCCGAGGCTCTCGCGCGAAATCGTTCGCAACGATGGAATAAAGATTAGGAAAAGAATCGCGAGACAGCTCGCATGCGGGTATACGCCCAGAATAGGGCAGAGGCTGGAAGGAGGATGAGGAAAGAGTATATATCCAACTTTCTTCTCTTCTGATCCGCACCGATTTCTTGCCGATCGCACGGGAGATTAATCGCGGAAAAAGATACGCATCTTCAGTGCATTTGTTGCGCGAGTTGTGCAAACGAAATTTCCTGCTAAAATCAGTAATCTACACAAGACTTTCCTTCTTCTCCGTCGAGAGCTCGCCTCTAATGCAGAGAACGATTAATATCGCGTTTTCGTCTCGGTTTTTGCGTACTACACATAAAATTCGAACGAGTCGCGATATTTCCAGCATAAATCGATAAGCGGCTGTAATAACAGTTCGGAATCTGTCAAAAAGATCGAAAAACTCGTAATATATAAAGCGATCGATCGAAATTGTATAGACACGGTCGGCAGGAGAAAGAGCGGCCGATTAGGACTATTAAAGCCGCGCGTTATACGATCTCCAGCGAAAATTCCCGATTGCTCGCAGGAACAAAGCCCTGGGACCGCATAGCTCGGCTCTCGAGAGAAGGAAAAGAACGAGCGAGAGAGAGAGAGAGAGAGAGAGGGAGAGACTGGGCACGGTTGACGTCTCAGCGATTACGAGCAGAACGCAGAGGGCCCGAATAAATAATGCCCCCATCGAGGGATGCGGCCGCTCCTCCGGACAGGTAGTAATATTCTCCGCGGAGGCTGTAACTCATACTCGGCGCTGCGCAAAACGTTATAGTGGAGGCGAAAAAAAGTCCCGACAGAAGGCAGAGAAGAAATGTGCCGAACGAGAAGCGCGCGCGCGCGCGCGGCAGCTTCCACGCTTGCACAAACTTGCGCCGATCTCTCGGCGAGGTGCTTGTTTGCTTTCGCAAAAAAAAAGGAGGCGCGCGCACGAGGCCAATTAGCCCCTCAAGTGGGCTGCTGCGCGTATGTGTAACCGTAATACGTTATTGCGCTCCGAGAGCTGACGCGTGTGTGTGCGTGCGTGTGCCCGCGTTTGTGTACAGAGAGAAAGAGAGAGAGAGAGACAGAGATTTTATCGAGATGTACGTACCACGTGGTGCATTTCTCTCTCTCACTCTCCTCGACATGTGCGTAAGTGCAGGCCGTGCAGCGAGAGGTGATATAATGAGTAATCTGCTTTTCGCGTACGCGAAAGAAAGATATAGTAGTTTTTGCCGCTTCATTCGGGAATTCGAAGATACAATCCATTTTTGTTTTTTGTTTTTTTTTTTTAAAGAGCGTATCTTAAAGAGCCTCGCGAAGGATGTGGGCACTGAAGCGGTCTAGAAAGTTTAACTGAACTTTTGAAATTGTTGGGATAACTGATAGCCGCAGTGCCTATATCGGCGAGATAAGCTTACAGCGCTAAAAATCTCGTTTGAAATATTATACGTACTGTACACGAGGTATATACATATGCAGAGAAGTTTATACGGCTGCAATAAAACACAACATATTTTAACGGTTATTTTTCTCCCCCTGAAAAAAAATCTCCCTCTCCCACTCGCTTGCACGCGCGCGGTAATTAAACATTTTTAGAGCACGGAATAATTTATACTGCGTGTATTTCCAGGGAATCTCGTCTGCGAAAGTCACGTTAATTTGCAAGATCGGTGCGATAAGCCGAGGGAGACAAGTGTAGCTCAAGATGGTGCTAGATTTCTCGAGATCTCTTGCCCGCGCTTCGCGTATACACAATACACATATACATACACTCGTGTCTGGACGTATGTGCGCGCTTGTGCTTTTATATACGTGTGTCTTGCCTTATGCCTTCCAGATTTCCATCTGACGGCAGAGCGGCTGCAGAGCGGCGCGATCACCGAACTCGATAACACTGTATATATACCGCCAGTGTTTTCTACCCCGGGAGAGCAGCACTTTTCTCCTGATTAGTTTTGGACAACTCGCGGGTTAGAGAAACTACGCGACAAAGAAATCAGGCTTAGATAAATACGTACACACACACACACACACACATAGAATGCAATTTCGAGATTGGAATCTGAATTGGTACGGTGGTGTGCCGGAGAGGTGAAATATCGAACGCGTGATTTGCCCGCTGAAATTACACGGCACGCGACACATTTGTAATAGCTCACGAGAATACTATGAATATCTCGAATGCTACAAAGTATATACTATCGGGACGCCTAATGAGCGTGAAAAAAAAGAACCGAGCAAGCCGCGAGCCTCGAGAACACAAGCCTCTCCTCGGCATTGATAAATGAATTTCCGAGGATACAGGCGTGTATTCCAAATAGGCGCAAAAAAGTGGCATGCGCCCCATAGAAGAGGTACGTAAGAGGCGCGTGACTTATGTAGCCACTTCAGTTAATAATCCCGTTATACGTCTTCTACTGTGCTTCATATTTTCGCCATCAAGAAAATATAATGGATACGCGGTAGACTGCGCTGGTGGATGCGATGCACGAGTGTATATTCGTATACGAAGACAGAGAGTGGAGGCTATGCGTATAGATATACACGCAGGTGAATGCGGGCGCTCAGGGCGGCGAATTCTGCTGGGCGTAAAAGGGGGAACTTGGGGCCGAAAGGCCGCCTTGTCATCCGTCAACTGTCGGACGTCCGACCAATCCTAAGCCACGCAAGAACGAGTCGTGCAGCCACCCACGATCCGGCTCTGAGCCAAGGCAAATTATACTATTAGCCGCGCGGCTTCGTCTTTCGCAAGAGTGAACGTGTGCTTGGATTTTCAAAACAAAAATAAAAAATCGCACCCACCGAGTATAATGCACGGCGTTTCGCGGTGCGAGATGTATTATAGCAAGCGAGACCTTTTTGTACGTTTACCCGCATGAGCGTTAATAATGGACTGTTCTTGGATAGCTCATTTTTTAGTTAATTGATTTAGGTTCTAACAATAAATTATTGTTAAAAGTAAAAAAAATCCTATCGCCCATTGGATAAATAGCAACGTTTGCATTTTGGTTTCAGATTAATATACTTAAAAAGAAAGTTAATCAGTAGGTCTGTTCAAAGTGTCAAAATAATATCTTGTAATTTTAACGCAATGTTTGCACCTCCAGACCAATACCTGAATGTATTCCATTTGTGCAGTTTCATTTCGAAATCTTGTGCAATAAGTATGCAGCCTTAAGAAAGACTCTGATCGAGATTCCACAGAAAACTATAACTGTAACTCGAGCCAAAATTTTAATTGTATTGATTAATTTTTATTTCAATTATCGTTGGACGTAAAAAAAAAAATAATCCTCAGGATGTTTGCATAAAGAAATAACGACTTCAGCCAATGAAAAATAATGAATTTCCTACCAAGAAAAGTGCGCGTTTTTAACGATATCGGGAAATTGAATCGTGGTCGTAGAGTCTTTCAATTATACTTTGTACACTCCACACATAATCCATTTAATCGTTTCATTCAAGCCCTTTTTTCGCAGCCCACACACATACACACACTCGCGGGAGCGTTAAACGCAGCACGGCTGCTAAATCCTCGCGCGTTAACTTCCACACGGAGTTTACAAACGAGTCCGCCCGCGATAAATATTCCGGTCACAATTGTTTGAATTTCAAAACTGCGAGAAGATAAATAGCGCACGCATGAAAAATCATTTGAGGCATAATACGCCGCCAAGGATGCGGGAAGAGTAAAAAGAAATCGCAGAGTCGAAGGAGGACAGAGGAGAGAATATCGCCACTGCTTCTCTTATGCAAAACGCGTTGCTGCTCTGAGAGAGACTCACATGCTGTATATGGCCAAGCTCTACTCCGGGTCACGGGAATTTCATCCTTTATTCAATTTATACTCGGGGAATAATCGACGCCAGCTACGGCGGCGGCGGCAGCTCCTTTGCCTCAAATCGAACGAGCAATTCTATCACCAGCGGAATCTCTCGCGCATAATTGCATACGTTTTGCTTTTGCTTTCAATGGCGGCGTGTCGGCTCGCGTATATACGTGCACTTTTCAAGTTTATGAAACGACTGTGTTGTTTCTCACCTTGAACCGCGATCGCTCCTCGCATCTGCGTAGAAAGCGCGTAGTTCCTTTCATGTTGGCGACGCTTTGTTACATCGATTAAAAGCAGAAAAACAGAAAATCTTCTCGGAAGGTACAAGATTCAGCGAACGAATTGAATTTTCCGCGCTTTGCGCGTAAATCAGAGCTCGCGCACGCACTGCACACAACAAGCTGGAAAATAAATCGCGTTAAAAGAGCTCCGCCGAAAATCGGTAATAGAGGCCGTGTGCCGCACTGCGCGAGCGCGGCGGCTCCTCGAAATACAAATCGAATCTCGAGAGAGCGAGAGCGAGAGAGAAGCCGTGACGCAGATCGATCGTCACCGCGCGATCGACTCGCTACCACTGTATATACTCGCCGAAGCAGCAGCTTATACTCTCCGATAGCGATAATAGCGCCGCGCGCTCTATACGTTTATATACCTACGTGTGTTATAAGATTTACCTTTCACGAACCGCTGGCTGCTGCTGGCTGTTGCTGCTGGCTGCCGCTGCCACGTCGAGATCGATCGTATAACTCTCGTACACAGGTATACTACGTGTGCGCACGTGTGAGTATAGTCGTACTGAGCGGCGAGGCGAGGGAAGGTCGCCGATCGTCAAGCAGTTGAGATTATGAAACGCGCGCGACTGACATCGGCGCGCGCGAGGCTCGCTTTTGCGATCGGTGCGAGATCAAAGCGATGGATACACGCAAACACACACACACACAGGGCTCGAGCGTCGACGCGAGGTGGGGACTCGCGCATCGGGGGATCGATTCGTCAAATTGCAGATTTACATGTGTACGTGCGAAGAGCCGAGACGTGGTGGCTGCGCGATGCGTTTTCGCGAATGCATTGCTATTCATGAATGTTCGCCTCAGCGCAAGATTTCGCGATAGGTATACCAAATTGGAGGCGAATATTTAAATTTGATTATTCGTGCAGAACGCGCGCGCGCTCGCGCGAGCTCTGAATTGCGAAACAGAGAATCTAGGTATGGTGTGTGTACGTATATGCGCGAAGACTGAAATCGGTTGCATGCACACAGTCTGCTGGATTATATACAAAAATTCTCGGGGTTTTTTCTGCCTCGGGATCACTCGGCGAACGTCGTAATAGCGAATCGCGCGTTGCGGCTCCAATTTTGTAATTCAGAGCGTCGTATGGCAAAGAATGTCTATTTTCTCATGGTCGAGTTTGAATAAATTTGTTTCAAAGACAAATGCAATTTTATGGTTTTTCTCTTTCGACGACTAAGGACATGAACGACATTCTGCAAATCATTGATTACTGCCTTCGAATTCGTCCGATTCGAAAGCGCGGTCCGCGCGGGGCAGAAACAATTGAAAATTAAAATCGCCGGCGAGGAGGAAAATTAGTCGAATAAGTATCAGATCGATCGCTCGTCGGCTCGCTCGGGCGGAAGGAAGGAAACGCTCTCTCCCGTGGCTGAGCTCACGCGGCGCGCGGTAACGGATCGAGAAACGCCGCTGCGGGGAGGGTTATGAAGTGCGATGTGGATGCAGCGATAGCTGCGTAAAAGAGTCGGAGAGAAGGTGCACGTATACGTAAGTCCGCGAGTGCGAGTGAAACCTCCCGGCGAGGGCGCGCTCCTGCGCCACCCACGCACGTGTACTACATTTACCGTCCGTTTATACGCAGAACCGTATAGCGAGCGAATCTAGGAACGATCGGCTCTGCTTGTGTACCTATGTGTACCGCTTATTTTTGCGCAACGGACGATCGTTGAAAATCGACTGTTATATGGCAATTTTCTCTGCTTTATTAGCGCAACAGCCGGCGATTTATTGTGGTGTATATCGAGGAAAAACAAAAGGCGCAGAGCCCCGCGGTCGGTTAATATATTTCCATTGTGCGCGCCTCACTCTCGCCGTTATTCTTTGCGCCGTCGCGCGCAATTCTCGCTTTCTCAATTTCCAGACTCCGCAGACTCAAGGGGCTCCCTACTTACACTCGTATATGGAAGCATTTCCTTTTCCGAGGGGTGCGCGAGAGAGCCATTATTGTTTGTTGGTCAATTCCGACTCATTTCGGCGAGTGTTCTTCGATTCGGAACCGCAAGCCTGCCCCCGTGTGTCCGTAATTACGAGCGGGATACAGAAACGGCAAATGCTTTTAACGGTACGCTCTCGAGATGCTGCCCGTAGCCGAGCGAGACGGACGAGAGGAGCCGGAGAAATTCGGCCGGCTTTTCTATGACAAAGAAAGTTTATTGCCTTGTAACGAAAGCTGACTTGTTTAAAATTGAAGAAAAAATATATTGACACATAATTCGTCACCCCCACCCCCTCTTTTTTTTTAGAAAATTTAGCGAAACGAAAATTGCCAGGCGTATGCGACCTATCGCCACAAGCCATCAATGTTTATAGATCGAGCTATCACATACGCGAGCGCAGTGCACTCGTCGTATTAGTCCGTTCGATCTGACGCCCGCGGGCTGGGGGTTGCATATTTTTTCCTCTTTCCCTCGCTTTCTTCGGTCGTTTTTCCCTCGTCCAGCGTATAAGTACACGGATATAGCGTATACACCCCGCAGTATAGTCGCTCGGCTATACAGTAGCAATTACGAATCGCGTGATTTGTGGCCGTAACTCCGAGGCGCAGGAGCGTCACGACGCCGCCACCGCCACCGCCGTCGCTTTATATATCCATGCGCGCAGGTGGAGCCGGAGGAAAAGTACGGCTATAGCCGTACTGCGAGCGCGAGCGATGCGATGCCGCCTATTCGCGGCTGCGGTTACCGCCGCTGATCCGCAGCGCCCCGTAGACTTTCGGCAGACGAGCTGCGCCGCGGCGCTCTACGTGGCCCTTTTGCACACTGGGCTATTATAGTTTTGTTTGTGTTTTACGCCGAGTGATAACTGAATGCTGCGCGGCTGCATTTGAATTTAATCCGATTGAAAGTGCCTTTAGACGTTGTGCGCTTCTAGCATTAAAACGGGAGTCGATGTGGGGGATGGAAATTTTTTTTTTCAAGCAACAGTTTGCAAAGACTTTATTGTTTACGTAATAGTGTTATAAAGTTCGGTATAAATTGGTTACTGATTGTTTTTTGCGACGGAATATCCGAGTGTCCTATTTTGCGCACTTTGAGTACAGATCGTATATCAGGAACTTAATTTGTTAGATTTTAATCAATTATCCGAGAAACCGACGCTCCAAATGCACTTCGTAGCGCTCGATTTCCATCGAGACTACCATAGAATACCTAGTTGTCGTGGCAAACGAAACGAAGCCTACTTTCGACAAAAATTTTTAAGATAAAACGTCTAAATACAGGTATTATATTTTAAAAGCCATAACTATGCAGATCTACGGGGGGGAAAAAAAGAAATATTTTCGCCGAAACGCACCTGTGCGCAGCCGGAGAAAGCGAGAAAAAAAGGGGGGCGCGAGGGAGAGAAAAAAAACAGAGGAGAAAAAACAAAAGAGAAATTGGCTCCCAGGCCTTATCAGGCCTCCCGGCTAATTGAAATCGCTCGTCTCCCTCCTGCTCTCGATCGTTTCCCATTGGCCAGACGGTTAATCATAGGAAGCGCTCGGGGGAAGGGTCGCGCCCCGAAGAAGGTACGCGTGGATAAGGTAAGGGTGAGCTGTATCTAGACCGTGGTATACATGTATATACGGATTCGACATCCGAGTAGCTAGCCGCAACGCGGTATCGCGTGACTTTATATTCGGCCACAAGGCAGAATGCCATTTTTGTTCGTCGCGTTGTAAATGAAATTCGGCATATATACATTTTAGACTGTGCGGGTTGCGGATGGAAAATTAGCCGCAACTACGTACACTGTTTCGCCGTAATTTCGATTGGCGCCTCCGATCCTTCTAAATGCACTTATACGATATATCGAGCGCAACGATGAGTTGAACAAAAATATTTATGTCGAATATCGTCTCGATGTGTATGAAAGAAACACTTTGATATCGTAGAAGCAGCACTTCGATCATTCAATCGAGCTGAAACCCCTCGCGTTTCTTGTCTGCGATTCTGTTTACAAGATTGTCTTTATACGTTCACCTTCCGTCGTGAGCAACACATATACTCAGCGGGGGTGTGCCGTGTTCCGGGCGCATTAAAAGCCCCAGTGGCGCGACGTCTACACGCAATATATGCGTATAATACTTCGTAGTCGTATCACAATAGCTTTTCCTCTTTTTGCACGCACCTCTACACTGCGGCTAATACAATCATCCAGTTCATTTTTTTTCGCAAAGAGAACGAGAGAGAGAGAGAGAGAGAGAAGCCGAAAAATTCGACGCCCTCGAGAGATTTGCTTTTCTGTGTATAAGTACGAGCGCGAGGTTGAGAAGCTACGTTGCCTTGGCTACGGCTGTCATGTTTGGCCTACTTTGGCACGCGAGCGCTGACTTTTTTTTCGGCATGTGAATACACCCGATATTATTGAGAGAAGCCTAGTGAATTTATAGTTTGTTCATCGAAATTATTTTCCAACGTCGATGGCCGAGTTTTTTTTTAAATTTTTGTCGCGTATTTTTTTTTAACTTGTACACACGTCCAATCGACACTTTTAATCGCTGGCTCCGCATACACAACCGCGTCTGAGTAAATACGATTCGTACGCAGCGTAATAATACACTGTGAAAGAATCATTTAAAAAATAATTATCATACGACGACGATGATCATCCGAATACACGCTTATTAAGCGCCAGACAAATTTGTTTCGCACGAATAAATCTTTCTCCGAAATAACGAGTACACGTACGAATGTATACGTGATCGTTCACTCCTCTGTGGCGCGGGGTGTATAGCTGCGGCGCATAAATTGAAAAGGCTGTACGTACACAGCGTTGAATCCACCTCATTAATTATCTCGTTTTCTCTCTCTCTCTCTCTCTCTCTCTCTCTCTCTCTCTCTCTCTCTCTCTCTCTACCGCAGAGTTTGTTTTTCTCTTCGTGTAGCTGCGTTGCAGCGCAAAACTACAGCGTATACGCGAGAGAGCCTCAATAAGATATGGTAAATGGTGCGTATAATGAAACGGCCATTATTATGAAATCTTTGCAATTTTCGAATGAACGCTAAGAGCTGCGTATACGGTCACATAATTGAGCGCAATACCCGAGGAATTCGCGACTCGACACATAATACGGAGTGTACAATGAACAGTTAGTACGCGCGTACGAGTGTAAATACTTAAGGAATTTTTATTCAAAGTAAATTTTCGAGCCGACTCACTTGATAAGCGCGAGATACTCCGCGGCTGCACAGTCGGGCTGCAGTGCGTCCAGAGCCGCGAATAAATGCGCCTCTCGCGCGCATCTGCGCAGCGGTGCGGAGATGAGCGCCGATAGTGTAAAAAGCGTCCAAGCACACTGCTCTCTCTCTCTCTCTCTCGCCCGCGCGCGTCGCTACTTCTCGCACGCGCTCGCGACGCATCGTATATACGTATGGCTGCGTGTACAATGTATAAGTTCGGCGCGTACACGCATCCTCGCCCTCGGATGTGTGCAGCTCCGCTCCTGCCGAGACAACACACCAATGTGTCTCGAGCACTCGCTCCTTAAGATATTGTGCGTCTGTATATATATACGCGCTCGGCATCGCCGCCGGGACACCTAATTATACGATTGTCGTTTGTACGCGAGCGAGAGATATCGGACACTCTCTCTCTCTCTCTCTTTCTCTCTCCAGCTCCATGGAATAAGGCTGCTGCACATGGACAAACACACACACACGCACACGCAAACACACACATACACACATACGTGCGCACGCGGGAGCAGCGCGAACTCTTTCTGTGGGCGCGCGCGCGCGCGCGCAAGTTGAAGATTGTCGCGCGATTAGTGGTGGAGCTCGATGTCACGCCGCGAAGATGCATTGCTCTCGAGCACGGCCGGCCGTTATATGGCGTATAGTGAGAGAGAGAGAGAGAGAGAGAGAGAGAGAGAGAGAGAGAGAGAGAAAGAGAGAACAGGCCGAGCGTGTAAATGTGTGAGTGGAGGTATGTACGCCGAGGCAGGCTAACGCCGTAAGTGCATAATCGCCGATCGCATCTGCCTGCTTGCACTTTGCGTCAAGAGCAGTGTGCAAGCCAGGCCTTCTCTCTCTCTCTCTCTCTCTCTCTCGCTCTCTCGCTCTTTCTCTCTCTTTCTTTTTCCTCAAGGCGGCTTTGGAGGGGCAGCGGTTCGCTCCGCCGCAGTGCGAAGGGGGACCGGCCCCATACGAGCCTAGAATATACATGGAGAAGAGCCGCGAAATCGAGAGCGCGAGTCCGGCTGGATTTTTCTATTTTGTCGCCTCTGCCAGCTGTGGATGTGTACGATGAGAGATTTCGAGAAAAGCGCTTTTACGGTTACGATCGGTATCTTCCCGCAGATCGAGCTATAAAGCTCTTTGCTCTTGGTTATTTATGTACGCAGTGTCATGAGAGTTTATTTTGTATATTTTATTTAGATTTTAATTGGATTCAAAGTCATATTTAGGTGCTCTAATTACCCGTATTTTGAAGTACGGGTAATTACGGAAATAAGCAGGAGGAAAATTATTTTCTCATAATTGCCGAGAAAATAATTTTCCTGCTGCCTCTTAACTCGAACCGCGTTTAATCGTAACTGCGAAATACTCAACACGTCATTCGCGCAAAAAGATACTCACAAACAATTTTCAATCGTCTCGCGCATAATATTCAATCGGGGAAGTAAATCTCGCGCGGAATCGCAGCCCCAATAAGATTGCGAGAAGGAAAAAATCAAGATCAAAAGAAGCGACCGACCTATGCGCGCAGTCATTTTTCTTATCGCGCACCGACGAACAATCGTTCATAATTTTCTCACAATCTGCATACTGCAGTGAGAGTGAAGGAGAATTAAAAAAAAAGACCAGCCCCCCCGAGCACAAGACTCATTACGAATACAGAGCGAAACGCACACGCAACTTCCAGCGAAACAATAACTTTCTCACGCTTCGATCTTGCAGCTACTTTATCAAGCTCGGAGTATATGTGTGTAGTGCACACCGTACACTCCTACAGATACCCATACAGACTCGAGCAGCAGCAGCAGCAGCAGCAGCGGCAGTAGCATATATAGCAGCAGAAAGCATCGCGTAAAAGAATGAGAGAAATGACAATGCGCAAGGGCGGTCAGTTTGAACAAATGTCGCGTCTCCGCTGCAGCAGTCCTTTGAAGAGGGTCTCTCTCCGATATAAAACAGATTCTCTTCCGATCGGTATACCCGCGAAGTAGGCGAGAGAGGAGAGAGAAAGAGAGAAGACTCGCCACCCTCTCGCGTGTATTTAGCCAAGAGAGAAGCTATACACACATATAACACGCGTCCAGGGGCATATTTAATCGCCTGGGACGTTTGTATGGCAAGAAGATGGCAGCTCTATCGTGCACAAAAGCCTATATACTCTCTCTCTCTCTCTCTCTCTCTCTCTCTCTCTCTCTCTCTACTCGGTGCACAGCATATCCCCGACGCGCCCCTGTCGCTCTTCGCCGAGACGCTGGGCTTGTGCTTGTGTGGAGTTGCAGCGCCTCAATCCTTTCTCTCTCTCTCTCTCTCTCTCCCTCTCGGGCGCGAGAAAGAGCGCCGTGAGGGATATGTATACGTATATACGGCTACTCTTGGGAACGGAAAAATGTCTAAGCCTCGTCGGGAGCAGGGGAGACACGCCGAGAGATCCTATATACATGTGTGTGCCAGCTATATAGGCGCAGAGTCTCTGCATTCAGCGTTCCCGCGAGCTGCGCTGCAGAAGAGGGAGTAGAGAGAGAGACTTTTGCGGTATGCGAGAAAGAGCCGCTCGCGCGCGGTGTAGTTCGCCGTGCGACCGGTCTCGATCCCATCCTTGTTTCTTCTGGGGCTTTCTCTCTCTCTTCCTCTCTCTTTCTCGGGCTGTATACCTCGGCCGCAGTGGCGGCGAGGCCCTTTGCCGCGAGAGAAAAAGAAAAGATCGAGGAGAGAAGAAGAATGAAGGGATGAAAGAGAGGAGGAATCGAGCCGAGCTCGAACCGATTTCACGGACGACCCTGTTCTTGCTGCGCGCTGCGCTTCCGGCTCCGACGCGTCAAACTGCTGGCGGAATTTCGCCGGAGATTTCCCGGCGAAATTTCAGCTGCATGTCTGGAATAATTACCTCCGAGCAACAAGTTTCTTTCGATGACGCACTGAAATTCCGAGAACCCTCGCACGTGTCTGGCCAATTCGGTCAGTTACCCCGTGGCTATGAGAAAAAAGTTGCCGCGCGGCCGGTGGGGGGAGCTCACCGCGTTCACGAGCCCCACCATCCGGAATACAATATGGATCGAAAGCGGCGCCTAAATTTTGCGCGGCACGGAATGAGAGCATAAAGTTCAAAATGCGAATCGCACCAGTGGCTCGCAAGTACATTATATACACAGTGTACAGTTGTACACGTTAGAAGAGCAGAGGGCCCCCCCTGTCAGCTCTCTCGCAGACGCGAGTCCCCGCGACGGCGAATGATTCAGAGCGAGCGGCTCATTACTCAGGCAGCTTTTTACTTTAATCACATTAATGAAGCATTTAATCTCGCCGCGTGTTTTACAAGCCGACGCTGTGTGGTCGGCTCTATCTGCGGCCCGGCGTTGACGAGGATTTCTCTCCTCCTCCCCCACCACCCCACCGCCGCCGCGACTCGGCTCTTCTTTTTCTCGCACGTGCTCTCTCGCTCTTTATCATCCTACTCTCCTACACCATCCGTCCTTTCTCGCGAAGAGCCAGGCACGTATGGCGGCTAATAACCGCACCTCGCGCCGCCGCCGCAGCCGCTCGAACCCGTTTACACCTGCAGTCTACGAAGTGAGAGAAAGCTGTATGCGTGTTTATGTGTGAGTGTGTGTACGTGTATAGAGCAGTTTCTTCCTCGCGCACGCGTGCTTTATCTTGCCCTCGAAACGCCATTACGGTAATATAGCGGCATTACCGGCGCCCGGCCTATAGGAATTTATAATATGGGAGCGCGGATCACCGAGTCCGCGGTACAGTGTATTCATAAGCCGCGTGTACTTTGTGTATAAACACTTTTGGAGAACGAGCGGCGATTCCGGATAATTGAATGCTAACGCCTTTTTAATGCGGGGAAATTGAATGTTCGCGTGATTGTTAACGTTTTTCTCCGTAGCTATACGAGTTATTTTTTTTTCAATCGCTTTGCTCGGTTTATAAATAGAACGTAGCGATTCGCGCTATAAACATATTAAAAATTTCCAAGCGCTGACGCATCGACTCGGTAGACGCACACACACGCGCACATCCGTGTACTTTTTATCTGACTCTGCATGTGTGTATTGTGTATGCTATTAGTACGTCGCGTGCATAATGTAGAGTTTGATAAAAGAAAAAAAAATGACAAACGGAAGGTAACTACGCTGAGTCTATGTTTCGAGACTTTTGTCACGTTCAGTCGTTAATTATTAATTCGCCATTTTCATTACGTATATGCCTGCCAGATCGAGAATTCTCCGAATTACCGCGGAATGGAGCCATACGACATTCGCGCGAATAGTCAAAGTGGAGCAATCGCGCGGCGTTTCCAGAGAAAATGGCAAAAATACTCGCTTACGTCACTCGTCATATTCTTCGCAATACTGCAGAGCCGTGTATATACACTATATACGTGTATCGGTATACATACGTGTATATATAACTACGCTCGTCGACACTTTCACTCCCTCAGCCGCCGCGGCTCTACATAGTTTACGTATATAGGATATGCGCTGACATTCGTGTCCCCGACTCCAAATGCATGTACGACTCTAGATATTCTCGTTTTGATATTGTTGTCGCGCAATATAGGCTTGATAGGTGCTTACATTATGCGGTGCTCGCGCGCGCGCAGGAAAGGAGGACGACGCGCGCTGAACGCCATCCAGGAGGACCCTGGAGCTCCGCAACGTCACTTACCTGAAACAATAAATTTCACACCATTACAGAGACTGAAACGCAGTGAACGCACGCATCTACATACACATTGATACATGTAAATTGCATATATTATACACGCGTATATACGCAGAGACGGAGGCGCTATACACGCGTGTATACGCACGTAGGCGCGCTTTGATTTATACGCTCGGGTATGACTGCAATATCCATAGGCGCGCGCAAGAGCCGCGTATTATACGCATATAGATTCGCGCGCGGTGCACGCACGAGTTTTATGCGCATTGACGCGCTCTCGGGCACGTGTAGGCCGGCTACCGACGACGGATAAGAGGAATTTTCCACGTCGACTGGCAAAGAATATTATTGCGGGGCAGTTACTCGCGGCTTGATTATGAGAATTCCACGTGCGAGGCTTTCCCGATCGGTTCTTCTTAATTTTTAATTTCGACTTTGGAAATCTCCGCTTAAACAAGTAAGCCTGTAGGTTAACTTTGTAAAGTTAACTTTATAGAATACGGAGTTTTTATAGGGATACGATTGCGTTGAAAATTTTGGTGGGAAAATTTCATTTTCAAAGTGGCATCATGTTTTACATTTAAAGCGACTCGGTTGCACAAGCGCGCGTATCTATTTCTCAACTGCGATCTAAAATTTGTTTTGAGGTTAAGCGCGGAAGATTGGAAGCAGAGACGCACCGTATATAGGCCCTGACGTCCCCTCAAAAGTACAAAACTTGGTTTACGAACCGGCTGATCAATGCGGGACTTGTCTACTTGCGGTGGCGCGGCTAACGGTCTGGAGCTCGTCATCGGCAGCCCAACTTTTGCTCCAGCGGCATCCCTCTCTCGCTCTCACTCTGTTCTTTCTCTTTCTGATACTTGCGCAGAGCAAGTGGTGGGGACAGGCGGGCAAGTGCACTCACTCTTTACTCGTTGTTGTCGCTGCACACCACGGCACGTGGCTTATCCTCGCGGCACGATCACTCATTTTCTCTTGCCTCGCCGCATAACCGAGAGCTCCCGCTTTTTTTTCCGTGGCCGAGAAAAAAAAAGACAGCCGGGGCGATCGGTTCACAAATTCCCGAGCGTCATCACTGTATATTTACAATGGACCGATAACCGCACTAACGACGACGACGACGACGAAGACGGCGGCGACGACGATAGACGCGAAGAAGCAGCAGCGATGCGTCGGCCGAGGACTAAGCTGAGCGCGCGAGCGCGTGTGCAAGAGAGAACCATAAACCTTCCCGGGCGCGAGCCGGCGCATAAATATAATAGAGGAAGGTAGAGAGACCTCGTGATAGTCGTCGTCTCTCGGCATTGCCCAGCCGCGTGGCGGGGGAGAGAGTGTGTGTATATATATATACACACACACATACCTATATGTATAGCGGTAGCGTAAGCGGGGGTGGGGTGCTCCCCCCAAGAGAAAAACGGGGAACCATGTGGCGAGGCAAGGAGAGCGGGAGGGGCGAGCCAAAGGCAGGCTCTCTCAGCCGGCCGCGTGCTGCCGCCGCCGCCGCCGCCGCTGCTGCTGCTGCTGCTGCACACAGAACGCACGCCGGCGTGAAACGCCGGGGAATGATCGATGGGATTCTGCGCCGTTACGGGAATATCCCCACCTAAACGCTCGACCCTCTTCCCTTTCTCTCCGTCTCGCTCGCACTGCTGGGATTCCCCTACTTTCCTGGCTCTGTCGCGCAGCTGCTGCCGCCGCCGCCGCCGCCGCCGTCGCTGCTGATGTTGCCCCTACGTGCGCGACGAGCGTGCGCCGAGGAGGCAAGCGAGCACGTGGTGTGCGCGGGATTCAGACGGTTCGGCCGACTTCCCGCAGATGGAGCGCGGAGCCGAAGGGTCGGGAGCGTCATCTCGCGGAGGATGCCTGAACCTCGTGATGGGACGAAGGGCGCGGCGGGAAAGGCACGGCGATTCGAATGCAGTGCGAGAGCGTGAGAGGCACCGTACGCGCGCGCGAATTGTCCTTATCTCTCGATTGGACTACCTCTATTGTGATGAAACGGTCGCTTTGTTTCTCGGTCTCTTCCACGCGTGCCTAATTGAGAAATCGATAATATTTTTATTGGCTTGGCGAACAATGGGAGGGAAAAACTTATCGCGCAGAGCGCGCATGTATAATTCAAAGAATGCGATCGACACTTCTGAACCCAATAACCCAGTGGTGCGTAACGCGAAATCAGAAGCGTATTCCCGACCACGTGCGCACGTATATAGCGACTCAACAGCTGAAACTCCAGCGGCATACAACGATTCTCCCGATAACTTTCCATCGCGCCTCAATGCCAACCGCAATGAAGAACGACTCCGATTATACTCCATCCAAACAACATTCCCCTGCCGCATAGCGCGGGCAGTATATACATCACGTAGCATCGCTCGCGGGTGTATGGCCATTCCGGTGACGCGTTATTGTTTTCGTCCGGTTATAGTCCAGCACACGCGTACACGCTCATACACACGCCCGCGCACACATGCGTCATACACGATAGGAATACAATCGGCGATAAAATCGATCGCGGAAGGATGCTCTATACCCCGCAGATTTGTGCCGTCGGCAACGTCGGGGGTCCAACGACTAATTAGATAAACACGCGCGGCTCGTCGACGCGTTGACAGGCTGCTCACGATCGACGCGCATTTTGCCCGTATACGTATGTGTGAAGCCGATGCAGCGGCTCTCGCGTGCGAAATTTCGCTTTCAAACACCGCCGCACAGCCGCACACGCGCCCATAAACTTGGGACGCGCCGGGCATAAGTGAAGAGCGCGCGCAAGTGAGCGAAAAGAGTCGACGTGGATTTGTGGTGTGAGGATAAGAGCTCGGCGCACGACTCGTCGAGGCGAGAGAGCGAGCGAGAGAGAGAGGAGGTTAGCGAAAGTTATGGCGAGCTGGGCTAATTTATTTCCTCGATGTGAATGGGGATGTCGATTAGTTCCTGATTTACGAATGTAAACACTGCTCCCGAGTTTTCTGCGCTTATACTAGCTCGAATTCTCTGCCGTGATTACCTTTCGAGTTTCAACATGGAATTTTATCGCCGCGTGTTCTCTACGTTTATATTTTTGCAGTTTATTTATTGTTGGAAGTGCTACACATTTTTTTTTAAGATAAAAGTCCAATTAAGTAATTTATTTTTCCTTAAGAAATTGTATTGTCAGCGTAGTGTATAATTGGGCGCAGTATCGAAAATATAAATCATTTTGTTCGTTAATTGTTCGAGCGAAGACTGGTGTACTGGCATACATTCTAGTACGTATATAAATCACTCTGCAATATATTGCGATGATAAGTAAAGCGGTTGAATGAAAACAGTTTAAACACACGTACTTATTTCAAATAGTCGTCAAGTGGTGAGCTATTGCACCCTCTTTGGCTGCTTACTCGGTCGATATAAATCTGCCGTATTGACGTTCGGTAATCTAACTCCGAGCTTCGAGGATATTTCGGCCAAATAAAACATTATCCTGCGAACCCATGATATATACAGCCAAATTATTTTATTCCCAGTATTTTCCGCCTGCATAATTTAGGGCCTACCCCAAAGTAAGATTCAAGGCATTCGCAAGGTTGAAAAAGGAGAGATACGTAAGCAAATGTGTCTCTCATCGAGCGAATACTGCATAAAGCACCGCGTTCCTAGCGCGTCCGCCGTCGGATGCCACTCGATGCGAACATTGAATCTCGAGCTATACCTAAGCATTCCGCGGTATGTATACCGTATCCTATGCTCATTGTCCGTAAACGATGCTCCTTTTTACCTCGAGAGGAAAAAAAAATAACGTCGGTACAAGGCCTGCTAATACTTGAGGGGGCTATTAATTTGCCGACTTAACGAGCGCGCACGCGTATTTCGCGGAAACATCGTCTCCGCGGTCCTTCGCTCAGTTAGCTACTAACATTCCGACCGAAACTGGCCGGCGGCGCGATCGTTATATAATTAGTCTCGGTACAACGCCTGGGGGGGCAGAGGAGGGGGGGGGGGAGAGTGGGGCTCTGCATCCGTCTTTCTTTCTCTCGATCCGGTCTCGCTGCTGCTACTTTATAGCGCCGCGGAAAGTAGCGCAAAGCACGGCAAAGCAATTGATCAATATAGCGCGCGGGCGCTGTGTGTGCCTGCGCACATCTACCTAACCCCCCCGGCAGCCACTCCCACCTACACTATATCGCTGCTATCTGTTCGTCTCCCTCTTTCTTCGATAACGTGTGTGTGTGTGTGCCGAAGGAGAGCGAGAGAGAATACGAATTCGCTCGAGATACACGTATATATAATATGTATATAGCGACGCAGTTTGAGAACCGTGAGAGAGAGAGAGAGGCAGAGAGAGAGACGAGAGAGTTGAGTTTGCCGCAAAGCGAGAGAGAGAGAGAGAGAGAGAGAGAGAGTAGAGCTGAGTTTGCCGAGAAGCGAGAGAGAGAGAGAGAAAGGAAGGAGCACACAACGCACCCCCATAACAAGTTTCTTACTCATCTTTTTCGTTCAATAACTCTCCATCCAAGATGGCTACCGCGGTCGTTCCTCATTGGCTAGGGGAAGGGGTGGCCGAGAGAGAGAGAGAGAGAGCGAGCAGTATATATAGCCGGTATGCTGCACGGGGGGGATGAGGTGTAGCGGCAGCAGTAGCAGCAGCAGCAGAGGCAGCAGGGGGTAGGAAGGGTGAAGGGGGTTGCTTGGTTAGTCGGAAGCTAGAGAGAGAGAGAGAGAGAGAGAGGCAGTGACGCCATCTATCTTCCGTTGCCTTGGCTCGGCGTAACATAAGGCAAGATAAATTGCGGGATCTCCCGGGTTCTTGAACCTTTCTGGCAAATTGCATAAGAATATCCACCCCCTCCCTTCGCCTATATAGCGCTGTCCGCTCTCCCTCTTTCCTCCTTCCTACTTTCCTCTTTCTTTCTTTTACTCAGCTGGCTTGTGTGCTTGGTCTTTTCCTTGCCTCTCGAGCCGCGGCGTCCTTCTCTCGCTCTCTCTCTCTCTCTTTCTCTCTCGTAACCTCGTGGCTCCAATGGAATTGGAATTAACTCGAATAAATCACCCCCCAAGGCTCGCGCGCGTTCTCTCTCCTCCTCCTCCTCCTCCTCCTCCTCTTCTTCTTCTCTTGACTTGTGCGCGCGCGAAAGCGAGTTGGTTCTCTTATTCCGCAGCTCTCGCTCTTTCTTCAACTCGCGCACGCTGCGGTATATATATGTGCAGCGCGCGCTCTTTCTCTCTTTCTCGCAGACGCGAGTTAAAATTTCTTCCGTTACAATAATAGCGCGTGTCTCTCGGGATTAGCTCGGGAAGAGGGTCCGCAGTGGACGCGGAGAGTGGGAGAGGAGTAATCTAAAGGAACTCTCATATTAATGACCGCTGCGAAAAAAAAATACCACGACACGACGCTTGAATTTATTGGCCGAAGTCCGCTCTCTCTCTCTCTCCTCTCTCTCTCTCTCTCTCCCTGACGTGTTTCTCAACCCTTTCGTTCTGCCGTTGCGATTAAACGCGCGTATACTCTTTGAGAATGCGTTTTACTTCTTTTTCGGATAATCGTCGCGTTAAAAAATTCAGACGCTAGCTTAATGTAAAAGCTCGTTCTCGGCGAGCGGGTGCTTTGTGTTAGTTTTTATGTACGCAAGATGCTTCACGAGAGCGTTAATTTTTTATTCGCGCCGCTTCTGTCTTTTATCTTCGAGGGGGTGAGCTAAATTTTAATTTTAAAAACTCCAGGGTTAGCACTCTATTTACCATTCGCATGTTTATTAAAGGAGTAGGTTTATTAAGCGTCCATAGTTTCGTTCGCGTTACGCTCTTGAGCCCTTTAAATTAATCGTATACAGACAAAATATTAACATTTAAAAATTAATCGTATTTTAATGCATTAATTGCAATTTATTTTGAATATAATACAAATAATGTTAGTATCATACTTTTCAACTTAAAAATCATCTAACAACTGCACGACACGCCGCTAAAATTTCGATAAATCATCCGGTGTATTTGAAATCCGCAAATAGATCTTAGAAACCGCCCTTCGCTGGATGTTCAAAGGAGCTTATAGGGTCGTCTTTCGGTGGCACTATACTGGCACTTGATACGCTTTACGCTTATATATCTCACATACAGTCATACACGTATACACAAGATTCAAGCAGAGTCTTTCTCTCTCGCCACGCCAAAGACACGTATATATATGCATAATAAAACGAGGATCGAAGAGTCGGAAGACGCTAGCCATTTCGGGATCCATAAAGCAGTGCTAGCATCCGAAAGGGCCAGCCTATCCCTAGTAGCACTAGCTAAGTGCAAACATGTATATTAACGATGGTGTTGCGAGCGCACGTGTATATACGTGCAGTGTATTTCGGCACACAAGCATATACCTCTATGCGGACAGAGGCAGAAAAGAGAGCCGCGCGAAACGAAACAAGACCGCAAAAGACGAGCGCGCACGCATGCAGAGCCAGAGAGAAAGAGCTATGTGCGTGCGCACTCGCGCAGCCCATTGATCGAAAGAAGCCTAGCGAGCAGGCAGCTATACGACTAACCCCTCTCCACCCCACCCTACCGCACGGCGTACAATGTATACGTGTATACTCATTTCTCCCTCTCTCTGCTGCTACTGCTGAATTTCTCTCGTCGCGGCCACGTTTTGCTCGAACAAGTACTCCTCGTAAAATTATCGTTTATCGCTCGTGTTTCTTCGCGAAGCAGCAAGCGCGACCGACTGTTTTGCATGAAAAACGAGTGCGTTGTATTTGCAATGCAAGGGAGAGGGAAGGGGGAGGGGAGAGAGAGAGCTTTTACTTATCACAGGTTGTACGTGCTGAACGTGTGAAATTTGATTATTCAACGGGGATTTTTCAGAATTTCCGTAATTTTCGGGCTTTTACGCTGAAATCGTTGGCGAATTATTTCAGATTATTAAGTATTGATTATTTTTATTTTCAGATAAAATTGATTGGTGGTTCGATTTTGTAACACTTTTGCAAAATAAAATTTATAGTTTTAAACAACTTTTTGCAATATTTTGATAAATTTATTCATAAGTTTGCCTTCAATATTTTTTTACCGATTTCCTTTTCTCAGAAAAATTATCAGAAAAATTATCTGAACTAGTCTTTGCCGTAAAATCTAAAATGTGCTAGTGGAGCGACGGTTTTTTTTTCGCTGTGCAATAAATATTTCATCAGAAGGAGGTCAGTGATTAGGCGTATATATAGAATCGCATGTAAAAAAAGTACGCTACCCAACCTGTTGTTTTCCTCCGAAATTTCAATATCTTACAGAAGATATGCAAAGAACAGTTTTTCCTTCATAAATCATGTGCAGTTGATCAAACGAAGCGAGAGCTCGCAATAATTGACCAATCGTAAATCAATTTTCTGAGACGGAAAACCCGTCGAATAACTGCAGCTTATCAGTCAAGCAAAAATGCATGCGGGACAATCTGCGGGGCAAAAAGCTAAATTCCAATCAATTAAATTCCAATGAAAAGGCGCACAAAAACGTAAGTGATTCACTCGTGGACATGAATTAAATCGAGCGCGCGTCAGTAAAAAAGCCGAAGAGCGCGCGATAAAGTCGTTAATCGCGCCTTATGCAACGCACGTAAATCCGATAATGAAATGAGCCAGGCCGGGTTGCAGCCCGTCTATATCTGCTATGGTATAGCTCGAGAGAGAGAGAGAGAGAGAGAAAGAGAGAGTGTGCGAGAGAGAGGAGAGACTCACACTGGTAGAAACGTACGTACGTCGGTGTGCGCGGTTGCGCGAGGTCAGTGAATCCAGTGCCGTCGCGCGTCGAGCTTTACGATTTGTTTACCCCGCACTGGGTTATGCGGCGTGGGACCTGGTTATATAGTCCCGGTAGAAGGTATGCGACCATGTGATCGTCGGCCATAAACGCGCCTGTTATGCGCTCGTAAAGCGAACCCCTGTCCTACTCTCTCTCTCTCTCTTTCTCACACACACTCACACACTCTCGCACACACTCTCTCTTTCCTTCTTTCGCATTCGACTGTACGTATAGAGCCGGCTCGTAAAGCCGCTTGTTTTACGATTGCCGGCTCTATCGCTGACGGTGCTGCCACCGCTCGAAGCTGTGTGTGTTTCGTGCGAGAGAGCTGCTGCGGCGCGGAGAGAGAGAGAGAGAGAGCAGCGACTGCGCTCGGTCTTGGTATACTGCACAGCCGGTGCCGGCAAAGCCCGAGCTGCAGGCATCGAAGTGCTCGTGATTTCCCTTCTTTCTCGGTCCCACGTCGATACTCTGCGCGGATACAGCTTAACTTTAAGAGTTCCGATCGAGTGGCTCGTATTTTGCATGTACGGCCGCTTTATCCGATGAATGAATTTGCGCTCAGCCGAGTTTCATTCCGGCTGTTAGTCAAGCAGCCGAGAGAGAAAGAGAGCGAGAGAGAGAGAGAGAGAGAGAGAGAGAGAGAGAGAGAGATGAGGATCGAGATGAGGATTTAGCTGGGCGCGCGAGGGCAGCTATTACTCCATTGTACACTTAATTTTAATTTTAAATTTAGGGCCCAGATGGACTTTCTCGTCGCTCAATCTCGATTATAACCGCGCGCGCGCATTATTAAACAAACGGACAATTTTTTTTCCCGCTGTCCCGCGCCGAGAAGTCAGTATTTTAGAAAGTATATAAATTAAATTTGAATAGTTCGAGCATAAAATCTCAATAAAAATCCGTGGTAATAATTAACGACGGCACAAAAAGAGATGCTCATCGATAATTAATCGGCGTCCTTTCCGCTTTTATTGCCGATTCAACAGCTCGGCAAACATCAACACATCGTAAAAATCCATGTGGCCGCTAAACCGCCGGGCAATAAAGACCCCGCGATCTCGTAAAATTATCTCCCACGCACAGACACAGCACACACACACACACACACACATGCTCTCCCGTCCCACTATAATACCTGCGACTACGTCACGCGGCTAGACACTCGTGACGTCAGACGCACAAACACAGTCGCGTCGCGCGCGTATACGTACATCTGCGTGTAGCCACTCTCTTTCTCTGTCTCCGCGGCGATGACGTAGCCGGCTAGGCTAGTGTGCGAGCGAGACGGAGAGAGAGAGAGAGAGAGAGCGAGCGGAAGAGAAGAGTAGGGAGAGCAAGTAAGAGGCCAGCCATGCTGGTTGGGGAAGGAAGAAAAGGGAGCCATTATAGAAGGGGCGCGACTAGGCTGAATCCTCCCCACCGTCGACTCTGCGCCGCCGGCCCACCGAGGGAACAGCTGTCAGCTGCGTGCTGCACTCGTAGTAGTATAGCCGACTATCTCGCTTTCTCTCGTCTCTACAGCGGCAGCAGCAGCAGCAGCAGCAGCAGCAGCGCGGAGTATAGTAGCTCTCTCGCCGTATCGTGCGTGTATATACTGTATATATATATACCCCTGGGATCTGGCACGCGAGTCTGTGTATACATGCACACACGTGTGTATATAAGCCGGGCTCTGCGTGCGTGTATGCGAGTAAGCCACCCACCCCAATCTTCAAATATTCCGGAGTTGGCGAGAGAGGGTCCCCGCGGGCAAAACACACGCGCTTGCAGCCGAGAGCGAAAGAGGGAAAGGAAGCAAAGAGAGAGAGAGAGAGAGAGAGAGGAACAGCGAGACAGGAATAGCCGCGGAGAATTATGGCCGCCTCGGAGACTCAAATAACTCTTTAATCCGCGGCTTCGGCTTTCCCCCCGTCTCTTTTTCGCGCGCGCGCGCGCTCTGCGCTACTCTCCGCTTCTAATTCTTCTCTTTATTATGTCGGCGCGTATGTGTGTATATAAGTACCGAGTGTCCAGTGCATTTTTTTTCTCGTTTTCTCGTCTACCTTTCGTTTTGTGTGTGTGTGTGTGTGTGTAGTATGTGTGCGCGCGCGTGGGCCCTGTACGCGCTAGCCCTTTAAATTGTTGCAAAGTATAATGGAAAATTTTTGGGATGGCTCGAGTTAATTACTTTGGACTTGGTTACCGAGTTTCTGCGCGAGAATGAAATTTCAAAGAGGCTGCAGTGGCGCTCGGAGCAGCTCGGAGAGTAGAGTAGTTGATTACTCGCTTGCTCTCTCTCTCTCTCTCTCTCTCTGCGTTATAACGAGATTAAATTATTATTCGCTTGTATGTAATATGCAAGCGAGACGAATAAATTATACTTTCTTTTTAAATTTTACACGCTGCGGGAGATTTATAGGGAAACTTGTGCGTTTGCGCCGATGTAAGTGCGCTCTTTGAAATATTTTATTGAATTAAGTATATGCAAAGATAATAACTTATTAGTTGTTCGTGCGTGTCGATCTGCGGCATTGCGCAGCGCGCGGGAGGCAGTTTTCGAACGCGAATCCAAAACTGGTTTTCCGTCGCGAAGAAAAAAATCTCTTCCCCCCCGAGGAAAATCAACTGGCATTATCCTTCCGTTTCCAATAAATCCACCAATTAAAAGAGTCAGCGAGCGAGCGACGTTTAAATATATATATAATTAACCAGGAGCGCGAGTTTCGCTAACGACCTTCCAAAAAATTACGGCCAACCGCCGTTCGTAATACGTTTATTAAGACTTCACAAAAATACATTCTCTCAGTGTCCGCATAACCCAGATGCATACCGAATGAAGTTTTTATTTTTTTTTTTGTATCCAAATATCCTCGCCGGTAAACTTATAAACCGCATGCAAATTCGACAATGCAGCCGCGCAGAAGATATATTCAGGAGGCGCAGAGCCGGAAACGCGTGTCCAATGTCGAGGAGAGAAAGAGAGAGAGAAGCTGTGTAGCAGAAACGGCGGAGCATCTTCTGCTCCCGCTTGCATGGAAAGATTAATCGATGCGACGGCAGAGAAGCGGTGGAGAAGTGGCTTCCCGTCGGGGCCCTAATTTCGCTCCTTTTTCGGGATACGCACACCGCGCGTCGGATTACGCATGCCCCGCCATTGCAATTTACAGGGGACATTTGTGAAGTATTTGTCACTTTTGTTTTATTGCCGATGCATTATTTATTTAAACTTTTTCCTTCACTTTATTTATTTTTTTTTTTTGTTAAGGAAACAAAGCACGCGCTTCATTTAAATGCAAATCCACGCGAGGAGATATAAACTTCGGGTCGGGAAGGCGAAATAAAGAACAATCTGTTAAAATTCGAAATTCAACTTCGCAGTAGCCGCGGCGGGCATCGGCTGGGAAAAAGAAACTTCGGAATACTTCCAGCCGTATCTGGGCCTTTGAAAGATAACAAAAACTTTTCTCATTCAACTTACTTTATAAATCAGTCCAGCTGTATGGAGCGCGCGCGCGATCGATCCCGACAAAGAAACGAAAGAATGCTAAAGCCCCTCACGCCCGGCGCGCAGTAAAAGACTCTTTTTCAATACGACGGGAAGAAGCTTCCAAATATAGGCTTTTAATGCGCTCTCTCTCTCTCTCTCTTTCTCGCGCGCTCGTGCATTAAACTACCGCGCGCTCGCAAAGCGCCTGATTAACGAGCTTGTCTTGCTGAGCGCAAATCATCGATTTACGCACAGGCGCAGTAGCAGACGGAAAAATGTATCTATTAACGATGATTTTGTTTGGATATATAGAGCAGATGAAGTGGACTCGATGCTCAATGCCGCCAAGACAAATGACCGCGTTAATTCGCGCCTCGTGGCCCGTTATGTATGTACATCCGTTATATTAGGGGCAATCCGTGCCCGGCAGTTCTGCAGCGTGTGTATGTACACAAGCGCGAGTTTTACGCGTAGGCGCCGGGGCATTATTATGCCGACGGGACGGGCTCTTAACGATCGACAGCCAAGCTATATTCTCTCCCCCTATGGCGCGCGAGTCGGCTTTTAAACCGCAGTTATCTCGAGCGACGAGATTTCATGTGCGCACGTACACACGTACACTTACATATACGCAATTCGCGTGTGTGTACCCCGTGTGTCTGCAGGCGCTTCGACGAGGAAAAATTGCGAATTGATTCGTCACCGCGGAAGAATCTTACAAACGCGAGTGAATATTTCGTAACGAAATTAAAAGCGAAAAATTCCCGCGCGCGTTTACGACGGCTCGTATATTACACTCCGAGATACTAATCCCCCCGTCGTAAAAAGAGCCTCGGCATTCCTCGTGACTCAATATGAAATGAGAAATTTCCACATGTGCGAAATATGCGCCGTGTGCGCGCGAGACACGACAGTGCGATGATCGTCGACGTGCGAGCGCGTCGTAAATTTTTTAAGAATATAACAGCAGCGTGCCAGTGAAAAAAAAGCTGCGCGTGGAAACTCCCGGGGCCCTTTACGACGACTTGCGTTTTTACGATTTTTGTCGACAGCAGCTGCAGGTATACACGTATTATGTGCGGAGAGCGCGTGCCCTTCGAATCGCGTAGTGTTTCCTCAATGAAAAGGCCCGCAGCAGCGTCGACCGTTAGCCCGGCTCTGCAATCTACTTTATTGTCCGGGAAGAGAGACGCACTGCAACGCGCGCGAGGAAAAGAAAAAAATGTCGGAAGAGGAAGAGGAGCCTGCGCTGCAGGCGGGGGAGCACAAAAAAAGTTGAGTTTCAGCGCTGGCTGTACTCTCTCTCGCAAAGGTCGAATCGCCGGGGATTGGCGAGCGAGATAAGCTTCCCTCTCCCTCTCTCTCTCTCTTCTCTCCCTTTTTTCCCCGACGAGCCGCTGCAGCAGTCGAAGGTCAACGCTTGTACACGAAACGGAGCGAAAGACCGCAGTCGGTCAACCGTGAAACCATAAATCCGCGCAGGCGTTTTTCGGACGCTCGAGAGCGGCGCTGGGAGGGAGAAAAAAATAAAGCCGGCCAGAAAATCCTGAGGCTGCTGTATACGAGCTCTCGAGAGCTTGTTATAAAGCCAGCGGCAGCCGGGAGTGTATTATAGGTATACTGTAGAGTGTACAGCCGGGAGGTGAGAGGGACGAAGTTGAAGAAAAAGAAGGGAAAAAAAGAGACGAGAGATGGAACAATGCGCGTCGCGGCGAAGAATGCAGACCTCGATGCAGTGTCCGTCGGGAGCGAGAGGAGCCGAAGGAGGAGAAGGAGGAAGAGCGAGTGTGTGCTGGGGGGGACCTTCTTTCTCTCGAGCCACTTCGTGCGCAGCCGAATCTCCACTGCCGCTGGCCACGACAAATACACATGGAAATTTACTGTTTCCCAGATTGTTACGTCACTGCGTGCGCGCCTCCTTTGGTCCCTGCACTTCTCTTTCTTTTAACGAGAGATCGATCGCGGGAGTACAGCATATCGCGCGGCGGTGAAAAATTGGGAATACGACGCTATAATATGTAGTGCACTGCCGAGCCTCGTAATACCTGTACAATTGTACATACACGGTATAAAGCAAGATCTATTGCCTTCGGGAGGGTTACGCGTATTTTATAAATATTTAGGGAAACACCGTGGGGTTGGCTAGTGGTTTGCGCACGAGCCGAGGCATTATTGGATACATTGTGCGTATGCACAGAGGGTATGGATGTACACAAATCGTTTGTCACGGTGGCTTCCGAGGTGGCTTCGGCCGTGGAAATATGAAGGAATACCATCGATCCTCGCATCGATCGCAAATCCCAATTTACGCGCATGTTATTTTCGAAATGTCCGCTGTGCACACAAGTTTTTGTATATACCGCTGTAACCGGCTGTTGATTTACGACGCGTCGATGTAACGATGGGAACCGAATCTAACTTTTATTATTGTCCCTGTCGATTCGCGAAATTTTCACATTTTCGTTGTTTATTTATTTTTACCTTTTTTTTACACATTTTCCTCGGCGAAAAATACATTAGGTCGTTCGCGAAAATACATTATACAATTATCACGATTCTATTTAGTATCCAAAACATAGTTTCAGAGAGTAGGCAATCTAAAATTCAGATTTAACGGATCGCATGAGCCGAAGATGAGCCCCGGCACGAAGGGGGCGAGCGTAAGTATTGCAGAAGAAGAGGAGGCAGCGAATGAAGAATAATTACCGCCGCGTTCGTCTGTAAACATTGCGCTTTCTCGCGATAATACGCCGTAGAGCGAGGAGCGCGCGCTATGCACACTTGGATGAAGATATCTTGGGCGAGCGAGTCGATATATACCGGATAGGCTCGCCGTTATCGATATAATTGCGAGATAGCTGCCGCGCGGCGCGGGCTGATTTATGCCCTCCGCTTCTTATGTATCGCTTCATTCCGAGTGTCAAACGAGAGAATCGTGATTTCGCCTCGCTCGCATTACGTTCAGCTTTAATAAGCTAATGTGGCGCTCGTCGGCGCGCCGATAGCAACGCTTCGTGGATTTTACAATGACGCGCTCGTGGCTTAATAAGCGTTGTGCTAAATGCTTACAGCGTATAAAAATTTTTATCGCGCGTGCAGACAAATTTTCTCCAGCTTACGAAATTCGACACAGTAATCAAGAGCGCGAGTTAGCGGGTATTTTAAAAATTCCGCATTTGAATTCACGAGGGCGCTAAATTCTAACCCCATTACAATTTCATCCGCCAAATCTCTCATAAACATTTCAGGGCTCCGCGAGAGAGAGAGAGAGAGAGAGAACGAACTAAAAGTAGAATAAAACTTCATTTTCGCATTAAACTCTCGCATGCGCAAGTTGGCTTATAAACCAACGGGCGAGCTCTCGCGCTATACACAAGAAAATAGCCGCTGGAGCAAGCTAAAAAGAGTGACTGAAAAAAAAGGAAAAAAAAGTAAGGGAAAGTAAGAAAAAACGAAACAAGACGCTCGCAGGAGCGAAAGAAAGTCCAAGAAAAAAGAAAAGACAGCGGCAGCAGCGAGGTCGCAGACGCTTGCGCCTTAAGTAG
Source organism: Philotrypesis tridentata (assembly GCA_018906965.1). NCBI lineage: Eukaryota > Metazoa > Arthropoda > Insecta > Hymenoptera > Pteromalidae > Philotrypesis > Philotrypesis tridentata. The sequence goes on from JACCIB010000005.1 coordinate 5,235,530, forward strand.
CGCGGAGAATTGCCGCGACGACGCTAATGTCAGGCTGCCACCCCTCTCTCAGCCCACCCTCTCGACCGTGGCCAGATAAGAAGCTCAAGGCGCGCCATCCCCCTCCCCCCTTTTGGCTTGTCCGCCTGAGTTATGGGGGTGATTTTTATTATTCGCCCGCGCAAGCAAGCGACGACCCTCTTTTTCTTCCTATCTGCAACGCGCGATGCCTCATAGGCGTCGACGAGAGCGAGAGAGAGCGCAACTTCTTACTATCTGCTCCTTCTTTTTCTCCCGCGCTCTCTCGCTCTCGCTCTCTCTCTCTCCCGCGCACGCGGGAGTGGCTGATGATATTTTTCGAGAGATGCGCGCTTTTCCCATTAATGTCCGCGATAAAAACGCGAAAACAATTCCTGAGAGTAGCGTATCTCTCGCAACACTTCTTTAAAGCGATGAGTTATGTGGGACCGACTTACAAATGCTAATAAAGTTTTTTTTCCACCCCCACCATCCTCTTCCACCCCCCCCCCCCACCCACGCTCTCGAGCTTTTTGCTGAAACTCGAGCGTGCATTTTTCGCGGCTCGACTTTAGGAGATGCGGGTCTCGCGCGCGCGCTCGCAATTGTAATTTTTACGACGAAGATGTTTACCGCGAATCCATCAAGCGCGAAAGTTGAGGTAAAAAGCGCGCGCGTCCCATAAAGCTGCGAGGAAGGGCACTCTGCCGTAGTAGTTTGTCAAAAGAAGAGAGAGAGCCACCGACGGCACACACTACTCGAGCGCATTTTTAATGAGTTCCCCGCGATTCCGCTGGATGTATAAATTTCCATTACCCGCTCGTTTGCGCGGACTTCCTAATTTTTCCAGTGCACGCCATCGGCGAGAAGAGGGAAAAAAAAGGCTGGATTACTGTAATTCCGCGTTATTATACGCGCGGCGCCGCCGCTGCCGGGCACACAAGGAGAGAGAGAGAGAGTTCTGCTAGCCGTCAATCGCTCGTAAAAACACGTCGAGCACGTTGTAAACACAAATAGAGAGAGAAAGAGAGAGAGAGAGAGAAAAATAAAACCAATTTCGAGTTAACTCTATAATTCGAGAGTTATTTATAGCGCTCATTTACATGTATAGAAGTGCAGTTCATCATCGTCAGCGGAGTATAAATTAACGACCGACACACGCTCGAAAATAATTTCTCTTTTTTCCATTGCTTGTGTAAATTCCGCAGAAAAAACCCGAAAACGATATCTGCAAGAAAATTAATCCCGAGTAAGCTTCCGACGGCAAAAGAAACTGCGTAACTTTGGCCCGGCGAGTATTCGGCGGTGAAAACTTTTTGACGAATCGCACGTGCTTCAATTCCCTCCCGCGCCGGTCGCGCTTGGCTTTTTTGTCCCAAAGAATTTAGAGCTTAATAAACCCCGCGAACACCCTCCTCTCATTCAGCGAGTCTGTATACCTATACTACGCGCCAGCAAGACATACACGCATGAACGTGTGTTGTGCATCGCACATATATCGCGAGAGAGAGAGAGAGAGAGAGAGGCGCGGCGACGCGGAGGGTTGCTTTCGAGAGTTATGACGCGGCGCAATTAGCAGGTCGCGCGAGAGAGATCGATCGCTGCCGAGAGCATTAATCAAGGCTACTACTACCACCGACTACCACTGTACTCTCTCTCTCTCTCGCTCTCTCTCGTAATGCCTATGCGTCCATAATGCACTCGCGACCATTTTCGCTGATCTGGCTGCGTTTTCCCGGCTTTATTATATATACAGAAGCATAGCGAGGGAGGGAGGCACACACACACAATCCGGTCGATTTTCCAGGGAAAGGGGGAGGGGGGGGGGAGTGAGCGTGAATTTTGATTAAAACGACAGCGCGCTTTAATTCTAAATTTAACGCGCCGTGTTGTTGGCGGTCGTAATCGAAGGAGTGTGCGCGCACTATAATTTGGGAAATGCGCGCCTGCTGAGCGTCTATTTATCGAGGTTGAATTAGGTGCTAAAGAGCGAATTTTGGGGTTTCAGTAATGCACTAACGGGCTATTATTTACGCCTGCTATTATTATTCTGGATTTTCTCTTCTTCGGTTGCATTAACGTGTACACCGGTCTCTCTCGGTACACCGTGTAATTTTCTCTCGTTCGGATGGATTTTGGTATAAGTGTACGCGAGAGCGCGAGCAGTCGAAGGCAAATTATTTTTCCCAACGTAAATTTGACACTGTTCGGGAGGGTGAAGTTGCGCGTGTCTGGCAGTCGTCGCAGCGCAGACACGCAATTCCCGGGCCTTGAGTTGGCGAGGAGCTGGGGGAGAAGAAAAAACTGGTCGACGCGTGTACAAAAATGTGAAAACGCTATAAATACAGACGGGTGGAAAGTGTACTCGTGTAGAAAGCACGCACGCAGCGAATAATATATATATATAACTGTATACAAACATTTACAACGGATAAATTACACACACAGACACACGCGAGAAATAACTGTACCTTGATCCTCGCCGAAGAACACAGAAGGTCATGTTGACAGCATTATTTCACGTCTGAACACACACTTGCTCGCGAACGAAAACTTTTACTCTCTCGCGTCGATCCCTTCTCGTATATGTGCCTTCCCCCTCTGCAGCCCTCGAAAGTTGCGCGCACTTTGCCTCCGAAATCCGATCAGTGGCCGCGAATTCAATTGTCGCTCTCGCACCGACGGAGTTCATTCGTCCGCGCGCACAGTGAAACGACGTCGACGGGGCACTGCCGCGCGAATTCGCGCGTACGTATACATACAGCGAGAACTCGGCTATAGCGTATGTGCGCGCCTGCACAAAGTAGCATCACCACCGCGGCAAGGACGAAGTAGGCGCGTGCCACGGGCTCTCGCTCGCGCGCGGCTAAGTTACGAGGCGTTTATGAGCCATGAGCGATTCCGGGGACCAGATAGAGTTACTTAGAGAGTTATTCCACGACTTTACGAGGCTAACTTTCCCCGCGCGCGCGCGCGCTCTCTGCGGAGAGGAGCCGAGTCGCTCTTTCTCTCCTTCTGCTGCTGCTGCTGCTGCTGCTGCTGCTGCTGCCGGCTGCCGGCAGTGGGATAGATCAGAAGGACCGCCTGCGACTGTCTGATTTACTATGGTGGACCCCGAGGACGTGGGACCTGTGTAGAGAGCCGAAAAGAGCGAAGACGCGTGCGTGTGTGCGTGTAGAGCTCTCCTATTGCCTGCCCCCTTTTTTTCCACCGGAGATCTCTACCCCCCCCCCCTCCCCCTGCCCCCTCCACCTCCGAAGCGTTTCTTCTCTCCGAGCCAGCGTGTGTGTGTGTATGCGTACACATGTGTGCGCGCGTCACGGGGTTTCTTTTGAGTAGGGGGACGACCTAGGCACGCACGAGGGTTATACATGGCTCTCGATCGTCGGCAGCATCCTTACGGCAGACTGGGGTGGGGCGTCGCTGCTAATCCCACTTCCCACACCAATGAAAACCGGCTACTGATTCCCTGTATACGCAGCCTGATGCTCGCGCGCGCGAGATACACACGTACACGCTAGGTGGTAGGGGGGGGGCGGCAGCGCCGGAGATATTTGTGGCTTCGTTTCCATGGGTGCGAGAAGGCACACACGCATCCTTGGACTAGCTCGCGGACACTAATTTGGAGGTGAACTCGTCTCGTTTTGCGTCGTTATTCGTTTTATTGCCCCGTATTCTCGCCGTCGCCCCACCTCCCCCTACTCGTTCTCTCTCGGTGAGCAAATGTGTGCTTTAAATTAATTTGCTTTATAGCCAAGCCCGAGGAAAAGAACGATGGTCTTTGGGCATTTAGCGAATGCACGGGCTACAGTGTGCCTCTTAAGGTGATGACTGCCTATGGCTTGGCGAGATTCAATGGGCACGTTTATCTTTTCGAGATTCTCCGAGCACGCGCTCTCGTATATATACTCTCGCAGTTGATTCTTCTTCGTCTTATAAATTATATACTATCACGAGTCGGCTCTTGAGTTAATAAATGTTTTATGATTGTAACACGTCGCAAAGTCGTATCGTTTCGGTGTGAACCTTGATTTACAGCGGGAATTTAATTGTTGTTAAAGCGCTCGAAATTAAAACAAAAAATTGACAAGTGGAAGTGACAAGATGAAATCATTCGTCGATAGCAAATTGATTAATAGCGTGTACACTTGTAAAGCTAACGCGTACTCGTAACGCATGGTTAGATCGATCATTGGAGACTTCACGTGGTAGCATTATCCGATCGTTTTACCCTGATTTCCGAACGAAAAAGAAATATCCATGATTTACAAGTACCAAAACAGTCTTTAAAAGCCCATAATCGCCCTGCAGCGACCCCGTCGCATCCGCTCGCCGCCGTACCTCATCTCTCACAATAAAAAAATCATTACGTCGAACCAATCGCACAAGAGCCATCCTCTCCCGTAAACACGCTTTAAAGTCTCGCCTCCCCGCGTGGAAGTACACGCAGGCACGTCTCTCGCATTCTTCTCTCCCCGTCATGCGAAAAGCCCGAGTCCTTCAGCCTCACGCCCCATCAAAGCATAGCGTAGCGCGCGGCTTTTATTTTAATTTCTATCGGCGCGCGACGTGGCCTATGGCACCGATATTATACAGTCGCTACACCAGAGGCATAAATAACCGAATACTGCACGCGCGTCAGGAAAGCTCGACTGATGCGCCAGAGGAGAAGAAAGAAAAGTCGGCGAAGGGGTGGAGTCTAATTTCTGGGTACTCGAGACGCGGGAAATTTAGGGTTGCACGCTGCTGCAGGAGAAAAAAAAAGGTGGGGTGCATGCCAATAAGCCCTCGAGAGAAAGAGAGAAAGAGAGTGAGGCATATATATATATATGCAGCATAGTCGCCACTGATGCTCGAACGCACACGCGGGATTTTATCTGCCTCGAGCAGGCATCGCACACACGGGGCGAGAGCGAGAGCGAGAGAGAAAGCGCTGCTGCTTTTCACGGGTGGGTGAATTCCTTTCGTGAAAATTAATAGCGTTTATATATCAATGGCCGTGCGCGCATGACGAATGGCGTAGTCGCGCGATCCTCGAATCCCGTAAATTTATGCAGGCCTGCAGCAAGCCGCGCGATACTATATACGTATGCGCGCGCGTGTGTGTGTGTGTGTGTTTGTATCTATAATACCTACGTAGGTATATATAATGCGAGGCTTGAGCGAGGGCACAGGCTTCCTTTTTTTCTTTTCATATCTGTATGCGATGCCTTTTTTTGTTGTTGTCGCGAGTATTATCGTGTCTTTGTTCTTTTTGAATTGATGCGCGCTGCAGTGCCTCTTGTCGCCTGAGTTTCTTTATGCGTATTATTATATACACCGAGGGCGATCCGTGCTGGAGCGAGAAATTGGAATCTTTACTTGGGGTCTTCCCCCCCCCCCCCATCTCTGTGTCTCTTTTAAAAAATTCGTGCAATCGTCGAACTGCAAATCGAGAAACGACAAATAATTTTTTTTAAACTATATGCCTGTCAATTAGAAATACCTTGTGTACCAAAACTTGCAAATCAATTAATACAAGAATGAAAAAAAAAATTAACGATGAGAACTTCAGCAGATCACACCAATTTCCTTTTCCCCCTAGCACGCGAGCCGAGCGCAACACCGTCCGATGATGAACGTTCATCTTTTTTTTTTTATCGCGCATTCCCGCGCGATAGTTGCACAAGCCTGCGCCTGCCGTCTTGAGATAAATTTTTCATTCCCTCTCAGACGCATGCAGTATATGTAGACACGCGCGACTCGATCGCGTCTCGTCCTTACGGTGCTCAGAGACGCGTACAAGGAACGTGTCGCGAGGCTACACATGCGCGCATTGTCGCTTGTTATTCCGGGCAGCAATAGATCTCGATAAGAGAGGAGAGGACTTGGCTTTGACCGACCGGCGCATGTGAATTAAGCAATCATAGCTCTCAGAAGAGAGAAAAAGAGAGAGGTTGAGAGTGAGAGAGAGAGAGAGAGAGAGAGAGAGAGATCCTATGCAAGAGAAGCCCATTCGTCACTGCTTGTCAACCGCACTTTTGCCCGTGAGCGGCATTTACTTACGTTATATACCTGCGCCTCGGCGAGCGTTTCTCCTGCCCTTTTTCTCGCTGGCGGCCTCGCCTTATCGCAATCTCCATGTCTGCCCGATTAACCACGAGAGGCGCGAGACAGAGAGCAAAACACATACTCTCTCTCTCTCTCTCCTCGCGACGCGAAATGAATCGTGTTAGCGCTTGTGAGATGACGGCCAAGCGCACCTTGATTTACCACGAACACACACTCGTCTACTCTTTCACTTATGCAGATTTTTTTTCTTTTCGGGGAACCCTCCGCTACACACCGCATATTCTTTTTGCCAGTTTCGGTTCTTGCACGCTTTCAATTATAAGCAGGTTAGAAAAGTCTGCTTCGTTTTGTTCTTCTCTTTCTCTCTTTTTACACACGTCGCCTCTTCAAGTCGGAAATTCCTCTCAGTCCTCTAGTCCAAAGTGTCTGCAGAATTTTTTTGCAGTCGAGCTTCTCAATCTTGCTTTTCAGTTCTGTATTAATAGCTATGAAATACTAGCATAATTTATGTGTCTATTTATTTCGTTGTAAAATGCCATTTGAAGTTTCGATTATTTTCCTCGGCGCGCGAGAGATAAGCCGTAGGCCTTGAATGATAAAGTTTTGATAATCGCGCAGAGAGTTGTCAGGATTGATAATGTATAGGTCGGCTTGGAAAATTCTCTGAAAGTTCACAATTAATATACATAATCAATTATTCAAAGAATTTCAGGACAGCCGAGCAGTCGTTATCTACATTCCATCTCTCGCCGATAAGATTAACCAGAAATTCACGAGCTGAACTCAAAGCTCGTCTAACGAGCAAAAATCCATCGCAACAGGACTCGTGGAACGTCAGTGCCAGTAGTACAAATCAGCGTCCGATCAATCAACACGTCATTAAACCCGAACAAATCCCTCCTTGAGAACACTATATACCAGCAATGTATACTTGTATAATACACATAATGGTAAGGCCCCTTCTCGATTAATTCGCCGCTGACGTAGCTTGACTCCGTTATATATATAATACGCATACCATTGCCGCCGTCGCCGTCGTCGTCGTCGTCGTCGACCTCGCAGTCGTTCGCTAACGAGCAGTATATTAAGCACTCCTGAGCGCACCTCGCGGGGGGTGCCCACCTCCTGATACCCTATATCCCACGTATAATATGTCGAGGCAGTGTATTACGCAACACTAGAGCAGCCTCTGTGTCTTGCGAGAAGACGACGGCCAGGCTAAGGTGCCGCGCTATATCACCTGGGCCGACGACCCAGAGGAGTGTGGAGGCTACTGCTGCACTGCGTCTGGGGATTCGTCCGGCTGATGAACGATGATAGAGAGAGAGAGAGAGACAGAGAGAGAGAGCTTGCGGTGGTGGAGGCCTGTCGTCGTACCTTCGTTAGAGATTCGTCTTCGTGAATCATGCACGTAAATGTGAATATATCTATTCCGGGCCTGATTGTCAATTTTTTTGTCTCTCCAATTTTTGTGACAAATAATGCGACATAAAAAAAATTATAAAATTATGCTTTATAACTGATCTTCGAGGTAATGTTTTATTTACGGTATTTTAAATTAAAAATAATTGACTTTGTACAATATTGTCGTATATATCGAGCAAAGAGATCCAGGCAATTAATAGGGTTGGTGACACTCAATTGTCGAATAAGTCCACAAGCGCATCATCCGTCTTCAAGCAAATCTCGTAACGAGTCCGTAATGGATCTCTCTTCGTATCTCGATCATCCAAAACTCGGCGCTGAAGAAAACTGCGAGGCTGTCTCGACCGCAGAGGCGAGTCGCGAAAACCACAAAGTGCGAGTGAAACGAGCCGAGTATGCCGGCGCGTGGGCTCTTAATGGAGTGAGTAGCGGCGGGAAACGGCATTAAGTGTCGACAGTGAGAGAACGAAAGGGGTGAGCGTGTACGGCACAGACTGTTGTACGCGAAAACGCCGAGCGAAAGGAGGGAGGGGGGGGGGGTGGGGTGGGATACGATTCATAAAGCAGCAATTACCGCGCCGCTGCACTGCAAGACCCTATAGTAGCCTGCTGAACTTGCAGTCGGCTTTGATCACGAAGGAACGAAATAACTTTAGAGCTCGTAAGTGAAAGCTTTTTCGAAGGACCATCTTGATGGCTTAATTGCACTATGGGGAGTGATCTGTTTGATAAATTTTGTGCTATTTTTTGTGTATGAAAAGAATGAACGTATGTATGATCCAAATTCAATATTTTGGTATTCAACGTCTTACGAGGTCTTACTGTATTCTTACAAACGATAACAAAAATAAAAATGGAGTTTGTTCTGTTTCCAAAAGTAGTCAACTGTTATTGGCAAAGCTATACTCTTTCGACTAGTTCAGCCAAAAATAAAACAATTGCTTCTCTATCGTATCTCGTATCATCAACCCGATCGTTTTCGATTTCACTTTTTCAAAGTGAGTAGTCTAGCTATTTCGATGATTGTCGCTACATATAGGTACCGACAATATACGTATAGAGCCGATCACGAAAATGGCATCAAAGTCAACGGCGCCATAACACGAAACGCGGAAATGGATTTTGCTCATCGTTCGAAATGCGATATCCTCCCTGGAGGACACGGGGAAGTCGGCTGATTCCGCCACGCGAAGACATTGGATAGATATACTTGCTACAAGACATTTCGATTTCACTGGAAGGTTCATTTTTTTCTCTTGGACGACGATCGTCTCCTTTTTTCTACCGAGAAATCGGATTATTACACAGTTTATGGTAAATTAGACTTACGTAACCAGATAACCGAGCAAACTGTCCTTTTTCTGCTTATTCACTCACCTGAAATTCAAAGAAAAAAATTATTCATTAGAATAAAGCAAGCACAAAAAGGGCTACTACTTTGCCGCTAACAATTAACTAAACCTTCGCTGCACCAACGGCTAGAACACATCTTTTTTTTTACTCTTTCTCTCACTCTTCGTACGAGTATACCGAGAAGTCGTCGGTTACTCCTCTCATTCTCTCTCTTTCTCTCTCTCTCTCTCTCTCTCTCTCTCTCTCTCTCGAAAGTGGCTGATATACACCGGGCCGACAGCAATTTATCGAATGATAAATTCCTCCGAGATAGGATCTCGACGGCAATGCGCGTCCAGATTAAACGACGACGACGCTTTTCTCTCACACAGCCGCCTCTTCTACATTCTCCTTTCTCTCTTTCTCGCTCACGAAATTAAATATAGGGGGTCGAATTGCAGCCACTTCGACTAGCAGAACTGTTTCCCTCTCTCTTTCTCTCTCTTTCTCTCTTCGAGCCGATTCAACTCTTATCTACCACCGCAGACTTTGCTATCGCCTTCCATTCCGAGTCCCTCCGACTCGACAAACCAACGCACACCCCTGTTTCTTCTGTGTATACACCCTCCGGCGCTACTACTCCGGTGCTGCGGTTTAGCTCTTCCCCCTGATGTTCTCGTGCGTTATCGCAAATTTTTTTTGGTTACTAGAATTTTTCATCCTTCGCACGCCAAAAACTCGAGTTGTCAGAAACACGCATAATTGGGTGGTTATGGAATATTGAAGTACGTTGCAGTTGAGAATTGATAGCCAAAAGTAAAGGCGAGTTCGAGGGCGAGTTACCTTTTTCTGTCCTGAGTATTAATTTACGCGCACTTCCATCGGAGTTTCCGAGAAGAAAACGGTGCTGCGAGGAATAACAATGACAAACATATGTATCAGAAAAACAGGCTAAAAATTACTCCCTCGGCCTCGTAACTGTATTTCATCGCGAAGCCAATAAATTATGTATAAGGCAGCTTGTATTCAAGAGAGATCCTCCACAGGGCTCTCTTTCTATATACTAGCACCATTTCAATCAGTAGTCCCCTGAGTATATTAAAATTTGCGGGCAAAAAAGGCGAAGAACGCTACTGCGATATCTGTAATTTATATCGAACGGCTTGTTCTCGCGAAACAAGTAAATCTCGAGATGTCCCTACATATTCAGTTATGCACACACGTGATGGCGTCGGGATTCGAAGAGGACGAAAGAGGAGACGCTTAATAAGATCAGCGGCGAGCTTCGTCGATAAGTCTCAAAGCACGATTGCCGTCTTCATAACCCGATTATACGCGAAAAGAGGAATAGTGCACTATTGCGCGTAATTTGTGTGTAAAATGGGAAATACGAAGATCGGGTCATTTTGCTTGTAATGTATGTATGTGTGTCTATGTGTATCACTTAACATATCATTCATGTTTTTAAATCTAATATTTTAAAAATAATTCAATTCTTAAAAATATTAATTTGTTTTTGTTTTGGTAAGTTGATTTTTTTATTTCGATTTTTCACAAAGGAAATGCAAATAAGAAAAAAACATTTTTTAAAAATTTGTTGTCTATTTATTTGTACAAGTATTGTTAATAATATTAAGAAAGAATGACTGATGCTGCTCCAGGTACAACTAAATTTGTTGTGTCGACTGTTGATCCAACAACTAATCCTGATAAAAAACTAGCTATTTTTATTGTTAGTTTCTCAGCAATATTCAGGCTCGTTTTTGCATCGATTGTCACAGGCTGGTTATCAAAATTTATAAGAAGTACAATCGTTGGATTGTTCGGTAATCTTCGAATTACGGCTAAAACTTTTCCAGAAACAACTGAAGTTTCGACATTACCACTTTTTAAAGTAGGTGATGTATTCTTAAGTTCTGTCAAAGCTTGGAATACCTTGTAGACAGATGTATCGGCTGTTTTTTGCGCAGCTAAATTAAGAGTTTTATAGTTAGGATGAACAGGTAACCAAGTTTTTGCTGCAATGGAGAAACCAGCATTGGTAGTGTCATCCCATTGGTAAGGAGTCCTTTCGGGATCTCTTGAGACAAATTGGTAACGATCTGGTCCAGCTCGGCATCCAGCTGGGTCTTGCGTTTCCTCAAAAGTAAAGGGTCTGTCAACCATACCGATTTCGTCTCCGTTATAAACAACTGTCATTCCTGGTAAGACTATAGCAAGGAAAATAATTTGATCAGCTTTATTTGAACCGTATCTTGTAGCTATCCGATGATTGTCATGATTTCCAGTAACCCAATTGCTTACTGCATTTTGAGGCATTGCATCTAACCATGCATGTATTTTTGTTTGGAAGTCAGTAACTGACGAATTCATATTCAAGTCATTAATGAATACAAAGTTAAAAGGATTTACTCCCGTTGTGAAATATCGCATTACCTTTGCAAGATCTGAATATACCTCTACAACCATGAATTTACCGTCTGTATTTTTATTTATTACATAATTATCTAACAGAGATGACCATGACTTGGCAACCGTATAACACTCTTCTAAGTCCGTGGTATAAATGTGATCATAGTTATTGTAGTCATCTGTTGACTTTGAGGTATCTTTTATAGGTTCATCACGTAATTGTACATCTTCAAACAGGTGATAGATTACATCTACTCGAAAACCGTCTACTCCACGATCCATCCAAAATGTCAAAATGTCTTCTATTTCTTTTGTCAAGTTTGGATTACGGAAATTTAAATCAGGTTGTTCAGCAAGGAAAGCATGGTAATAGTATTGTTGACGTTTTTCGCTCCACGTCCAGGCACTACCACTAAACTGAGACACCCAATTGTTAGGTGGCATTCTCTCTCCGTTAGATCCATTTTTTGCATCTGCCCAAATATAATAGTCAGTATATGGCTGAATACGATCCTCACTGTTCTTGAACCACTCGTGCAGGTTCGAACTGTGATTGGGAACAAAATCAAGAATTAATTTCAATCCTAATGATTTTGCTTTAGCAACGAGCCTGTCAAAATCCTCAAGAGTTCCATATTCTGGATTAATGTCCGTAAAATTAGATATGTCGTATCCATAATCTTTTTGCGGGCTCGCATAGATTGGCGATAACCACAAAACGTCGGCGCCAGTATCCTTTACATGTTCTACTTTACTGATGATTCCGTTAAGGTCACCGATGCCATCACCGTTGTCGTCTTTGAAACTCCGCGGGTAAATTTGGTAAATCAAACTATCTTTCCACCAGTCAAGATCCTGTTTGTTTTGCTCGAGATCGAGATGAAATGCCGAAGCACCAAAAACTGCAAGTACAAAACTTAGTAAAACTGTCGCCTTCATGATTCGAACCGTTATACACGATACACAAAATTGTCGGATTACACGGCTTCTATTTATATGAAAAATATTAACGCTATTCAAAATGTTATCTTTATAGCGGTATCATGTTGTTATCTTTTCGAAAAGAATATGATCGTAAAACATTTAACAATTATTTTATTTGGAATTAAATTTATACGATACGTATTTAGATGATATATTTGTGCTTGTAAAAAAATATTTTTTTCTGTAGTAGCAGTACAGTACAGTAGTTAAAAAGTTTCCGCACCTGTAAGCTTATGACTCGACGTTAGATTGACAATTGGGATTATACGATAGCCTCGACGATAGCGCGAGATAGCGCCTGACTGCGAAGAGACGTAGGGGGAATTTCTAACTTTGTACGATTTCACGGAATCATTAGAAACTATTTGTACTATTTAATTAGAAACTGTTGTAATCTAAATCTGTTTGCAGAATATTAAAAATGTATTTTTACTTACGCACGCACTGAAATGACGAAGCATGTGCGTAGCTTAAGTAAATATTTACGCAATATTGTTATTCAAATCATTATTAGAAATCCATATACTGATAACATAATTGTATTAAAAACACGTACGCTCTCGAAATAGGTCGTATAAAATGATGAGTCCTCATTTATCTAATTATTGTTTGTTCAAATGTAATCTGTCCCAATTCTCTGTACAAGTTTACGAATGCATACTATTAAAGCCTCGATAATCGATTACTCTTTTATTGATTGATCGTAATTGATTAACTTCACAGCCATGAGAGAAGACAAAGCTCTTCTTTTTCAGACCGCACAGCCTGAAAGAAAAGGTAGATTCGCAGGTTCGTTGGCACTTATTCGCGAATATTGCATATGGAGGGTTCCCTCTTTCTCTCGATACATACAATGTAGCATGATATCTCCGATTCGCCACGTGCTGTGCACGGATCGTTGAACTCTCACGCACTTTTTTCTGTGATTTATTTCGTGCAGAGCGCGCGAACGCTTTGTCAGCAAAAAACGCACCGTCACTGATATTTGCACATCAGTCAAATGCTTCTACAGAAACTCATGATTCCCGTGAGAGAGTAAGAGAGATAGTAAGAGAGAGAGAGAGAGAGAGAGAGAGAGAGAGAGAGAGAGAGAGAGAGAGAGAGTGAGTGTGTGAGAGAGAGAGAAGAAAAAAGCGTGATTTCGTTTCGTGGGGTATTTATGTGCTCGGAAAATACGAGATTGATATCGATGATGGTCTGTTCGACAAAATCACTAGGATGTTACTTTATTATTTTCTTTGATAAATTTTTATTATGAATAGTCGTTTCCAAAAGTAATGAGTTATTTCACTTAATGTTCAGTTTACTGTCGCACGAGTCTTAGGATTGGATTATCAACAAAAAATTAAAAGTAGTCGTTGAATTAAATTTTTTGAGTCATTGTTCAGAAAAGCAAAATTTATAAGCCGCATAACGAGAATATTTAAAACAAATTTCATTTTACATATATTTTTAATATATAATTTAATCATTCAGTCAACGTCAAAGCCTGCATCTATTTTTCCGATGATAAAATAGCAATTAACAATTAAAAATTTTAACAACGGTCCCTCACGCTTGTGTACAATGTACCATCGACTAATTAGAGTAAACAGCGTATTCTCATATCGCAGAGACAAACACACGCGCAAGTAAAGTAAACTCAATAAGCCGTACTAAAAGTTTTTATTGACAATAGCCCAGTGTGTGCGTGCGTGCGTGCATGCGTGCGTGCGTGCGTGCGTGCAACGTGCGTGCAACGTGCGAAAACAACTATTATTTTTAACAATAGTAGCAAAATTTATATGCTCGTATAGTCGTGCACGTCAGAGAAGTATAATCCCGGACTGTATCTATTTCGTGAGCAAAACTTCAACCCATAAAATAATCGATTTGTCCGGTAAATTTTCCGTGAACCCACAACAGCCAGACACGAGTTCCAGCTTTATATTCAAATAGTCAAAAAACACGCAATTTTCACCGGTTGATTTATCATTCGTCTCCAAACTACATACAGCGTGGCTATATTCTCCATTCCGTTCTCGAGAATAATTTACGAGCATTTCCAACGAACGTCTCCATTTGTATCTGAATTCACTTTCGAAAAATTAGAATTTTTACCAACAGTATTTCCTTATAAACGTAGATAAATATATTATACTCAAAATTATACGCTAGATCAAGTGTCGAATTATTCAGACGGCTTTCACGATATGTTATATATAGGCTCGTGTGGATTTTATCATTCAACAAGGCACACACATGTGCTACGAAATGAAATTGTGAAATGAGAGGGACATGCATATAAGTATAGCAAAATCGACAAAATGACTGGCAATGCAAGCGAGGACGACAGCTGCGTGGACCCTCCGAAAACTTTCAGGCTTCGCTGAGCACCCCCTTCTAACCGGCGACCCTTGTTTCACGATTTAATTGCAGTCTAGCCGAGACGCGGCGGCTGTGTAGAGGCTCGACAAACGAATGTCGACCCGGACACGAGGAATGGCTGCGAAAAGTGACGGGGACGGGTGGGTCAGATGTGACACACAATAAAATGATAAAAATTGCAAAGGCAGAAAGGACTCGGCCTGTAATTATTCTCTTATGAAAGGGGGATTATTTAGCCGTCGAAGGAAGTGTGTTAAGAAATTGATTTTCATTCCGAATTCGAGATTAACGGTTTGGCATTATAACTCTTAAGTACGTCGGTATAAAAATTTACCATACCTTGGCTTATGTTTGCTTAATTTTTAAGTTTAAAATACAATACTAATATTACATGTTTTTAATGATTAAAATTTCATTGTTTTCATTTTATTCACTCTTTTGTATCCCCACATTATCTGCAATAAATGTTTTTTTCATTATTTTTCAGGTAGGTCCACAAAAACGCTCGACTGCTACATCTGATAAGGTCTTCCATAAGGTCAGACTAATTTATTTCTAATTATATTAAATTGAAATTTTCTTATACACATTAGAAAGAGTTGTCTATTCGGCTAATGTCCAGTATAGTTAATTACGTAGTCTTGATTTGCACCAACAGCGCCGTCTTGATTGATGATTTCGAGCTCACTTATTTTTGTAAGTAGCATGTATCGAATTATTTGGAAAACTGATATCTTAGCTTAGCAAATGTGTTAAACTTAATTATAAAGTGATATTATATAGGTATATGGCTTAAAAGAAAGGTCTTTGCAATTTTTCTTTGTTGAGGTATGATAATAGTCAGCGACATTTTTGCCAATACCTAGTTTACTTCATAGTGGTATTCTGTAGTTAACAAACAAACAAAAATTAGGTTTACGGGGTGTCAAATTTCGAAATCCATACATCACCAGAGATCTCTGACATCACTCGTATTTCGCTCCGGCGCACTACAGATTACTAGCTTTCATTAGTGATCTTCCGTCTTCGCGAGTTCTTCTTTTCTGGTTGAAAACCAGCAGGTTTTTAACCAACGGGGAGGGGTTTTAGTCGGTAGGCACTAGAAGGTGAATCCGACACTACCCATATCTTTATGGGTGTCTTTAAAAGATTTCCCCTCCTCGACCATTAAAAAAAAAAAATATTGATTTGCGTTTAGTTTGTTAATTCATTATGTGACAGATTCATAGGTCTTATAGCGATAGCACTGCCATTAACGAATTACAACATTTTTTAGCTTATTAAAATAAACCAATTAGTTTTTAGCTTTAGTTTTACTTTCCTTTTCTCTAAAAAAACCGAATGGAATTTTCTTTACCTTCAAAACCGAACCATTAATCAACTATTATCTTTGCCATATTTTTTCATCGCAGCCAAGATACCGTAAAACTCCATAAGGGGACCCATGCTCTGTAATCTGCGAGCTAGCGACCAATGCGTCGTGTTAAAAATAAGCGAAAAACATCCGCGCTCAAGTCTCGAGGGCGGGGGAAAAAAAAAGAAACTGATGGCCTGCAAAAGTAGTCGGCATAGCGATACACAATTACGCGCAAGTTCGAGTAGACCCGCGAGGGGCGTGTAGCATTTTAAAACGCAGACGTAGACCGTATTTGTCGCGCGTCCATTTCGAAATGCTTTCGCATTTCATCGGCACAGGCCGCAACGACTCTCCGGAGACCCCGAGAAAGCGTTGATTGCAATAGCAAACGAGAATTAAAGGGCGACGCTCGCGCGGCGAGCTTTATTATATACACGCGTGATTCACGCGAGCCGAAAATATCGACAGTAAAGCGCTATGTGCGTTATACACGCAAGCACTCTATTAATACGTGCCAGAACTAACTTTGAAGCTTTTTTTTTTCTCGCACCGCGTATGACCTCATTGAGCGATGATATACTTAGTGCCGGAAGTGTCTTCGAAGGGGGAGGATCCTGGAGTATAATGCGGCTTAGCGAGAATTTATTAGCAATTTTTCATCGAAGAGTTACGAGCTTGCGAAAAGCTTCAAGTTTCGAGTTGTGATATATAACGTGATTGTTTGCGTTTCGGTAGGCGATAGTACGCGAGCGCGCACGCTGTACACGAGCAGGTGCGCTGCTTCGCGAGCGGAACGCAGCGAGAAGTCGTTTGAAAACAGAGTTCTCGGAATAGACTGGGTAAACAGCGAAAATAGCCACTGGGAGGTAGATCATACGATTCCGATTTCCATTTACAGAATAATGGAGTACACCACTGCCGGGGATAATGATCATCTGCGAGGAGGAGAGAAAGATCGTGATCGCGCAATAACGACGAAACGGTTAAATTGAATTTTGAGAGCCATAAAATCCGAACGACACTCCGTGTCGCTGCGGGAAAGAAATAAAATTCACAAAGCTCTCTATATATATACCTGCGCTGAGCTTCGTCGAAGCCCTCCCCTCTCCTCGAGATTGAGAACCATTACAGTGATAGATACAAGAGAGGCGACGAAAATCAATATAAGCGCCACCGCCTCGTAAATCAATAAAGCAGCGCGCACGTGTGCATGTGTATGGCTGTGTGTACACACGTAGAAATGTGATCCAACCCGCCCCCCCCCCTTCCCCCGCGAGTGTGCAGCTTATATCGGTTCTCGTCTAAATCCAAAGCTCCGAAGGTGATTCGGCGCTCACGTCTAGCAGACGTGCGCACACTACTGGTCGAAAGAGGAAGACGTGGGGAGAGAGAGAGAGAGAGAGAGAAGCTCGCTCGCTCAGCAGCAGTAGCAGCAGTAGCGTATAGGGTGCAATCTAGCAGTAGGTGGGTCGAGAGGGTGGCGGCGAAGAGAGAGAGAGAGAGAGAGAGAGAGAGAGAGAGAGAAGCAGCGTGCTGCTGCTGCCCGCACCAGGCGCCCCTTCGCATATTTCACCGAGAATTTACGAGCCTCGATACGACAGGGAAATTGCAAGAATGGCGGAGTAATCTATCTCTCCTTGCCTCCGCTGCTACTGCTGCTGGCTCGCTCTTCTTCTTCTTCTTCTTTTCCCGGGCTGCTCTCTCTCTCCCTCTCTCTCTCTCTCTCTTTCTCTCTCGCTCGCTCTCTCGCTCACGCCCTACCTTCGTCTGCAACCCCCTTTTTCAAGCAGCAGAAGAAAATTCGCTGTGTATAGTATGTGTGTGTGGCGAGAGAGAGAGAGAGAGAGAGAGAGAGAGAGAGAGAGAGAGAGCCGAGAGAGTGAGCCGCTTGGGCAGCGAGCAGATAAAGGGGGATTTGTCCGGGGCTCACTCTCTTCCCTCTCTCGGATGCTAGAGACAGCGCGAGGCGGCCTAATTGTCCTCTCCAGATAACGCGGTGATCTATCGTGGCCCCTGCGCAGACCACCATCGGGATCTTTGATCCGGAAAACAAAGAAACATTCCGTCCGGTCGCGAGGAGATATCGCTGGGGTACAATACGCTGTCTATGGTTTTTCGGATGCTGCCGCGGTTATACTTGTGTAAGTATATCGCATACATTGTATATACGCTGCGTATTATATGGTATCGGCCATTTTTCTCTCATTGAATCCCTGCGCGAGAGCAGCAGTGTCTACACGCTTTGACTTATTATTTGGGAGGAGGAGCAATTATTTTGATCGATCGCGCTGGGGGATGAGTGTCAGGAAGCGATTGGTTTCTATATAACCCTAACTGCTGCAGCTCGAGAGATATACCCCGTATAATTCATTACGCGCGCCGGGACCAATAGCACAGTTGGTGCTGGTTCGTTTCCTGATTAATCATTGATTGAGGAAAACAGTATTGCCAGATTGCGTGATTTATTATTAGCCGCGGCGTTGGCGTTCGGCACATAGGTTTTTCCCCCGAAAAAAAAAAAAAAAAAAATAATTCAGCCGTGCGCGCGTAACCGAGAAACTCTCCCAATAATGAAACGCACGCGAAGGCAAGAGAAATTACATCGCGTGCGTGGCGGATGAAAAACAGTCGGCAGATACAAAAGACACGGATTGTACCAGAAAAAAAGGGGGCGCCCAGCGCGCATAGCTAAGCGCAGAGAAGGCGAAAGGAGAGAGGAAAAAGCAGCGCAGAAGCATCGGAGAGGTATATCGTATATATTGTATATAGAGAAGCAATAAGAGCAGCAAGGCAATCGACAGCCGATCAGCGGGATTGAATCGTCCGCGACGGAAGAAGGCGCACGCGAAAGAAGACAATTAAGGAACGGCGAGCGAAGGATGAGTAGAACCGAGGGGATCTCTCTCTCTCTCTCTCTCTCTCTCTCTCTCTGCAGAGTGCCGCGCACATTGGCTATACAGTATACATATAGGCAGAGAGACAGAGAGAGAGAGAGAGAGAGAGAGAGAGAGAAGAAAGAAGAAAGGCATCCACAGCGGTTCTCCTCCGGTGCGCATAGCTAACTGTATATACCCACTGTACACGGGGGTACACACGTACACCGCAAAAGGGGGAAGCAAAGCGTCCATCTTTCTCTCTCACTCTTTCCGCGCACGCTCGCTCACGTAGATATAGGAGGAACGAGCGAATAAGAGAGATAGAGAGAGAGAGACGCGGCGGCGGCGGCGGCTCTCGGTTTAATTTAACACAGCAGCTGTAATCCCATCCATTACGGACGCGCGCGCTCGAGAGAGTGAGAGAGAGAGAGAGCGGTAATATACGATCGCTCGAGATTCATACTCCGTTTTTTCACTAATTAACAGACGGGACAAATCGCTCCGGCGATTCGCGCGAGCGACACACGCGCCTGCGCCCTTTTTATACACAGCGACGCGCGCACAGTGTTGTGTACTTTTTTTTTCTTTCCGATATACACGTGTGTACCGTGTGTGCTGCACGAACTTCGCGCGGAGAAGAGCGTCACTGCCTGATAGGTATGTAGCTGCTGTGGGTAATCGACGAGGATTTGCTGCTTGGGGAGGAGACCTTTGGAAACTGATGTAATAACATAAAGTAACATAAAATTCGAGAAGTCATAGAATTTTAAATTTAATATTCCTTAATTAGGAGTAGGCGAAGGTACATTGATTGATTGAAAATGTTTGATTACAAGTGCGACTTAGCAATAAACCTAATAGTTTATACGCGTAAACGAAACCGTTCGGTTTCGGCTGGAATTCTAAGCAGCATTGAAAAGTCATTAACGCCTCTCGAGCGTCGTCGGGGTACGTGTCTTGTACGACAGAGTGTCAAAGAAAAGGGCTCTCCGCAAACGATTCGCGCGATCATCTCCTTCCGCGCGCCATAACTCACGTCTCGACAACATGCGCTGCGCGTTGCAGTAGTAAAAAGCGCCTGAAAGAAGAGGCCGCTCTCGCGCACATTAATCGGTTCGTTAGCGCCCATATAGCTGCTTGTTGTGCGCGGAGGCGCTAACGAACACCAGAGCCGCTATATATACACGTGTTTTGCGCCGAGTTTTTCTCCTCGATGGGATACTTTGCTGCACGAATCGATGGCCATTGCGCACAATTCGTTATTGACGATAGAATAGAAAACTGTAATCGATATTGCACGCACTATCGGTAAAGTGTATAGGTATAATAGATTAGTTCGAACTCTTGATGGACTGCACAATTTCAGACAATTTTTTTTGGGGCGCAGGTTATAGTTTACGCAAGAAAGCTAGTCGTAAATAGAAGAGAAAATGAATGTATTTGAATTATTTATAGATTAATCAAATATGGAAAATTTATGGAAATAATTAATGTGTTAGAAGTCTCGTTAAAAATCCATCTATAATTCTCCACGAAATTTATTCACGATTTCACGTTTATTCAGGAAAATTCATTTGAACGGTGCTACTCTTCGTTTGGAATGTGTGACGAGCTTATCTTGATGCGGAGTGAAGGTGCGCGCTTGGAAGACGCGAATCTGATCTATACTAGGCGAGAATAGTATAAAAGCGCGTTTGTGGCTGCTTGTAGAGGTCTTAGCTGCACTTTGAGCTGTTTAATTGGATGGTCAGCGAGCACGTCGTCGCACACGGCGTTTAATTACCTAATTAATTTCACGCACCGCGCACGAACGCACCGCGAGGTTTTCTACCTCTCTTTTTCTGCGTTGCGCGTAATGGGTATTATATACTTGGGTGCGCCGCGAAGACACCCAGTAGGAGAGAAAGAGAAGTAGGTGTACAGTCATTGCCACGGCAGCGCACGTGATCAAAGGCCTCGCTTTTTCCTCCTTCTCTATATCTCGTTATAGTATGCCTTCTTTCTTTTTGTCGCTGCTGCCTCTTTTTCGTTCGAAAGGCACGTGTGTATAATCATTTCCCAGATCATGTGGTTCCGTTACGCTCCTGATATAGAATCTTGAAGAAATGAAAAATTTGTGTGGGGTCGGGTTAGTCTCTCTCGGATGACTAATTCGTCTTTCGAAAGAGAGTTTCGTATTGGTGAAGAGAATAAACAATTATTATCCATCCGATTACATACTAGACACTGTCGTTTATATAGACGATGCTATTTTGTAAAGAATTGCAATTATTGCATGTAATCTTCAATTTAGATAGTAAGCCTCAATCTATCAAATTTTTCATGTTCGGTGCCAAATCATTCTCGCGAATCTTTCATCAATACATTTGAACTCCCCTCAACAGCGACGCGACCCCACAAAGTAGACATAGATAATAAAAGAAACACGCCGCTAGAGACCCGAAAGAAGGAAGTCTCGCTGATAAAGCGAAATAATTCTGGAGCCACCACCGCCCCTAGGCAACTCCTTCGATAAAACCGCGTATGAGATATGGGAGCGGAAAAATTTGCATTTTATAAAATACGTGTCCTCGGAAGAGAGAGAGAGAGAGAGAGAGGGATAGAGATGGAGAGAGACAGAGAGCGGGAGGAGAGAAAGGGAGAAGGAGGGAGCGAGCAGGAGTAGACCATACACAGCTTAAAAAACGCCCGACTGAGACGCGACTATAAGAAACGAAAAGAGGGATGCGAGGCTTGCTCATAGTATATAACAAGAGCATCGTCTCCGACGCCGGAAGAGTTCGGCGGTGTCGCCGAGAAGAGACGCAGAAAGAGCAAGAGATAAAAGAGACAAGGAATACGATAAGCGAGAGTCGCGTTCGTATTCGAGATCGAGGGGAGGGTGGGTGAAGGGGGAGGGAAGAACGAGGCGTATACAGCGACAGCGCAGCGCACGATGGGGAGGAATTCAAAGGAAGAAACGCTTGCAAGGGAAACAAATCAACTTCATCCGTTGGCTCGCTCGAATTTTTAATGGCGCGGCTCCAAATATTTGCTTTACGGAACGCGACGAGCGCGAGCCATCCTGTATTATTCCTCCTCTTCGTCTCTACGATTCAGCTCTTGGAGGGCGACGACGACGGATATATATGCCTAATTATACGACCCAGTGGCAGAGTACAAGCGCGAAAGTCGAGCGTACAGTACAGAACGGACGAGGGAAAAATCAGCGGAGCTGGTCCAGATGAGGAGAGATACGAGGACTTTTTGGAAAGAGTACACCCAGGGTCGTCTCTCTCTCTCTCTCTCTCATTTTTCTTATCACTGCGCGCGCGTCTCTCTTCTCCCATCTGGCGAGCTGTATCTCTCTTTCTCACTTTCCGCACACATACGTCTTCCTCCGCTGTAGACATTGTGCGACTGTGCATGTGTGTTTGTGTGTATGTGTGTGTGTGTAGCGAAGAGGCCTGCGCGCACTTATCGCTCTCAGCTCGACCCCTTCGAGTCGCGGGAAAGCGCAGGAAAGAGAGGAGTCTGTTGCCAAGAATACGCTCTGGAGGCAGTGCATCATGCGCATTATTATACTCTACCCTACCCGCAATATCGCGATACTGTCTGATGTGCATTGAAACTAGTGTGTGTACGCGCGTTTGTGTGTGTACGCGAGCGTGCATGTGTGTCGTTTCCTCCTTTACATTAAAAAGACAGACTCGATGGCTGCGCGTTTTTTTTGTTGGTAGCTGTGTATGCGCTGTACGTATATATACCGTCTTAATGGTATTTACCGAATGAAGAATATAGGAAAAGACGGCGAAAGCTACGGTAAACATGTCGCCCCCAAAAGAAGAAGCTTGCGTTCGATAGGATTTACGGACCTCGTTTTATATATACACATATAGTAGGTTCTTCTTCGAGTAGTATACGGTATACGTATAGAGTTCTCGCTGTTAACGATCGAATTTTTGTGTAGCTCCTGCGCGCGTGTGCGCAGTGCATCGAGATTAAATCTCCATTACCGCAGCGGCTTTCTTTGATTTATAACCCCTGTGTGTGTGTGTGTGTGTGTGTGTGTGTGTCTGTGTGTGTTTGCCGTGGAATCAAGAATCGAAAGCTCGAATAATAAACGAAACAATTATTGCGAGGCAGTTTTTGTCGGCGAAATTTATGTCGTGCTATATATACGCTCTCCCTCTACGAGGCGAATTGATTTTCAAGTAAATGCGAGTTCCTTGATATTACGTATAATTTTGCATTTTCGCCGGAGAAAAATATAGCAAAATTGATAAAATCTCGAGCGCAGATGAGGCGGCAAAATTTTCCTCGAAATAAGTAATTAGAAATCCTTTGCGGCGCTATTCGCATCGGCCGCGAACAAAGCATCGCTATACTCTCCCATAGTCGCTGACGTTCCCATTGCTCGTAGCAATAATCCGCGAAGAATGCATTATTTAAGGCCGCGAGGCGCGCGCAGCTGCACAGTTAATCTCTCGATGCTTTGTTGCGTTATAATATGCAAAATATAGGAAACGCAACAAAACAATGCGGCATTAATGATGCTCTTATTTCTTGCTTCTGTCTCTCTCTCTCTCTCTCTCTTGCGCGCGCGCTTATATTTCGCGCCCATCTTACCGCGGCTCCATTTATAATAGGCGCCGCGCCGACGCTCCCAATTATCAAAACATGTATGCAAAATTATGGAAATGTATTTGCGCGCTGTTCCCTCGGCCGTCTCGCTACGAGAATTTTCCCGAGAATGCGGGAGAGCCTTTTTTTGGCGCGGCGGAGCGGGAGGAAGCAGACTATCGAAATGCATTTTCACGCTGTCGTGAGTGCGCACCTTAATTCTTCTCCTTCCGACCATACCGGAGATTTATGCGATTGCAGCTGCGTCTACGACGAATTCGCGTATTTTTCGTGGCTGAACTTAACTCTTAAACTCTGTACTGACAAAATTTTGCGGGGCAAGGACTCGGGAACGAAGAATGTTTTTCGTTTGAAGAAAGTTTCTTAAAATTGAAAAATAATCTTTGCGAGTGCAACGTTTTTAAGTTCATCCAAATTACACGAGGCAAACGAAAGTAGTTATAATTGCCTACATCAGGGAAGATTAATGACTTTCTTACGTAAAATAAATAATTTCTAAACCTGTTTTTTTTTACACGAACAAAAACATTGCTTTTGCTCGAATGGAATCGCGCAAAGGTAGCAAATTCTATTGCTGCATCAAGATCCGTTTTTTCCGAGTCGATTGTACGAGTTGAATTAATTCACATTGCAAACAGAGACGAATGCCCTGTATCAGGCAAACTAGCGCAACGAAATCCATCAAGTAACGGACGATTAGAAAACAAACGCACGTCTGTCGGTGAGGAAAGTCTTGCGAAATGCGGCGTTTCTCGAAAAGGAATTATTTTCCAGTTGAAGCTCGGCGACGATGCACAATTGCACACATTGTATCCGTCGTACCCACGTATACATATGGAATTGGCTCGACGATCGGCTTGTAACTATTCTTTCTCGCGATGTAAAGTAATGATCTCCCCCTTTTTCTCTCTACGCTCGTTGTGTGCAACAACTGCGGATCGGAAGGCGACTTAGCGCAAAAGGAATAAACTGCGATTTGTTACCGGCAACGGAATTTATTTCTAATCGTGTTATGCAGTCTCTTCGCGAAGCTTTGTCCGACACTGCATTCAAATTTAAATAGGTGACGCACACTTAAAGCATTTTCTAGCGCAATATACATGATTTTACAATCAGTCCTACTCAATTGTCCTTAAAAAAGTGCTTTGCATCGTTTGATTTCGGTATAGCTGTAGAAGTAACTGTAGATCTGTCAATTAAATTCAAGTATGAATGGTCGACGCGCCACCAAGTTATATTATTTTACAATTAGCGCATTCATTTCACCAAAGTGGGATTGCACGCAGATGAGCTTTGCGAACGGTAAAAGCAGTTATGCTAGAATCGCGGGCAAAAATGTCGCGTGGATCGCCGTTAAAAATGGAAACAATGCAGGAGTTTACAGTTACAGTATATACTGCGACGCGGTTGAGAGCTCAGAATACCGGAGGATTTCTCGCGAGACGCTACGGCCAACAGGGTTGTTGATATAATGACTTTATTACTTATTCTAAATGCACGACTGACGAGTCCGAAATTTATATCCGCGAAACATTCTCGACTTCAGTCCGTAAACTGTTTCAAGTGTATATTTGTACTATTTCAAATTTAGAGACTGTCCCCGCACGGATAAACCGAGCTCGTCCGCGCGCGAGCGGTGCGTCGCGCAAACAAAGACGGCTTTCTTCGGAAGCGTAGCGCATAAATTTCCCTCTCGCGAAAGCGCCAACCGAGCGTCGCATTCGGCTGCCGCGCGAAACTCATAATTCAGGATGCCTCTCGTGTTACAGCAGCCGTCGTCGTTTCTCTCCGTCCCGATACTTAGTGCACGCTGCAGCGCGCGAAAGAGGAAAATTGAGATTGGCTTCTGTTCTTCGAAAATATTCATGGAGCGTCAAGTCGCGCATAGCGCGGACGACTCGCCCGTCCGGGCGCACCGCGCACTCGGTACACAGCGGAATATCGACGGACGACGAAGACTCGCTCCCGCTAAGACCTCTTAACGGCGCCCCGTCGCAAATCGTCGCAGAGCATAGACGCGCCGCAAGAGTCAGCCGCGCGGATATTTATCGACGCCTGGCACCTTGACAGCCGATTAAAAGGGAACATACACGGCACGCTGATGCGCCGGCGGAGCCGCGGCTGCACGTTTGTCGGCGCGACGAGAGCTCGCCGCATCCGACGACGACTGACGAATGGCCAGATATATAAATAAGGACACGGAGAGGGGCGCGCGCGCATCGGGAGCGTGTTTATAAGGGATACGGCCGGAGAGGCGCGCAGGAATTGCGAAACGGTGAAAGGCTCGATTAGAATTAGTCCCATTGTCTCTATTCATGCCATTCCGATAGCCGCGCGCGTGCCCCCCCCCCCCTGATTCTGATTATGATTTGAAATTGAGGGAGAGAGAGAGAGAAGGAGATTCGAGAAAAAGGCGCGCACAGTCTGTAATTCTTTTCGGCGCGGAAGCGAAAAAACTTACGGAGGTAATGATGCAAGTCGAGTCGGAGGAACATGTCAATCGATATTTGCGATTGAAGGTGCAGTCAAGTTTTCACAAGTAAAGTAATATAACGTTAAATTTGTGTATAAAGCACTGGATGAGCATTGAGCATCGCAATAGGTAATATACAAGCGCTATTGCACAATGTGTGTTTTATTAGCCTTTTGCACAATTATGAAAAATCTAATATTTATTATTTACATTAAATGCCTCATTCTCCAGACATTCCCGCATACGCAACAGCACGCCCAACTACTTATCTGCCGCGGCAGTGTACCCGCACACGAAATTCCTCATCGATAATTCCTTAATCACGGAGCATCAGCCTCCGAAGAGACGACAAGAAAACGTGTCGCGCAAAAAACTTGCATACCACACTCTACACGGCCAAATGACATTCTATTCAAATCCAGTCCGGCGCGCGCGACTCTCTCTCTCTCTTTCTCTCTCTCTCTCTGCGGTGCACTTAGCATAGGAGCCGCGGTTTTTTACGAGCACCCTCGAGAAAAACAGCGCCTCTCTCAGAGAAAAGTCCCCCTCGCCGCGCGCGCATGTAGCTCTCTCTCTCTCTCCGTATAGGCAATACACCTTGTGTATTTATATAGAGAGCGAGAGGACCTCGGAGAGCGACGTCTCTCTGCGCTCGCTGGCGAAACGCCGATGATGGATTCCCGTCAATTATGGAGGCAACATCGTATTGTTTTACCATCAGACGGCCAACATTGATTGATCGTCCCGTAAAGCAGCTACTACTTGCGGCCTCTGTCCTCCTCGGCTCTCTCCCTCTCTCTCTCTCTCTCTCTCTCTCTCTCTCTCTCTCTCTCTCTCTCTCTCTCTCTCTTTCCCGCTGCCTTCTTTGCTCCGATCGCAGAATCGAGATTCTCCAGGAAGACAGAGACGCGGGGCTGCGCCGAAGCCAAATAGAAGAGCGTAGAGAATGCGCGCACGCACGTCTCGCTATCGCAGGCATATCTGAAATGACTAATGAGAGCACGCCGCTGCTGCCTTGAATCCGCGATTTCTTGCTGTATGAGCGAGAGGAAGAGGGGAGGAGGGGGGGGGGGGGGGGATGGAGGAAGAGGATGAGCCTTATATTCGCGGCGGGGAATTTGCAAAGCGCTTATACACGTAACATCGTCCTCGCGAGCGAGCTCGTCAAATGTCACGCGACTATTTTCTTATTGAGATCCGTGAATTTTTGTTCTGGGAGATATGCTTGCTCGATTATAAATACCGCGTTTCTCGCGCGTACATTTTTATCGGTTGCTCACCGCTTGAATGATAAGTCGTCGAGGGTAGGAGGGGCACGCTACATTATAGATAAAATTTGACCGTTTTTCTATCTCTACGGTTGCGATAGCTTTGAGAATCGATTTAATTGACTGCGCAAATGATCGGATGGGCTGCGTTAGTCGAATTCACCGGCTTATCGAAGCTGCGATTTATTCCAAGTTATCATAGAAACCTCTCTCGGAAAGCGCACACGTGCCGCGGTGAGTGACTCGAAACGAGCTGGCTATAATGAATCTTTCCCCCCGTTCACCCTTTAATTCCCGCATATATACCACTATCCAAATCAATCGTTCAATTAACGCCGTATCGGTAACTTCCCTCATCGTCGGGAACTTCATACGTATAACGCGTCTGTACGCGGTCGTTTACGCGCGAATTAAAAGTGCGTATCTGCATAGGCGAAGATCGCGCATCGTTAAAGATTCGCGAAGGTGATCGTTTTTCAAAGTCAGCTGGAATGAGCGCAGAGATAAGAGGCTGAGGCGTGGGCCGAGGATGACGCGCGCGCGGCGGGTCAGTTCGCGTGCGTTTCTGCTCGTCTTTGCGCATAGCTATCACCGCTAGTCTCTGTGAGACTGCGGCTCGTCGCCCGAGTATAGCGTCTAATTTGCATCCTCTCCCGGGGGCCGATTAACATAATCTGTATTCCGAATATTTATTCGGAATTAGCGGCGCGGCTGCCCGTAACTCATACGGGTATTAGTTAAGCTCAAGGATTTGGGTCTTGCCTATCTTCAGCGCCCGTTTGCCTGTCTCTCTCTCTCTCTCTCTTTCTCCCTCTCTTCGCCCACCTACGCGTTATCGCGCACCGGATCCTTTCTCTCCTCTTTGTACAGTGTGCACAATACAATACATTCGGTATGGATATTCTAGGGGTTGTAGGCTTTGACGCGCGTTATACGCAAAAAGGGAAGTTGGGGTGACGACTTTTTTTCAGCATATCAGCTCTCTCGTGACGACAAAGTCGAGAGACGAGGCCAAAGCTTGATAGGAGAATCGCAGGTGAAATGCCAGCGAGAGAGAGGGAGAGAGAGGGACAGCCTACTCTGGCAGAATCTAACGTTTTCCCCCCTTGGCACCGCTCGAGTATCACGCGGAATAAAAACAGGGAGATTAGGAAGGTTGCGTTTTTTTTTCTTCGCCGAAATTTATGTCGCAACGTCGGACCTTGGACGTTATAAAAAGACTAGGAAAATTTAGTGAAGTTGAATTTCACCATATCTTTTTATAATTCGCTGGAAAAATTAAAATATCACAGGATTAGTTTTGAAGACATAAGCTACGTTTCACGTATACAATACTATTTTATTTCATAAAAATATATTTTGCGGTGGGTCGTTGTAATACGGTCGTTATTCATAACGTTGATTTTCAATTTTACCGGAGATAATTTGTGGCAACAAATTTAATTTTTACACGCGACTAAGTCAGTGAAGGTATAACAGTGAACATAATAAAAAAAAGGGCATAATTCGAGTGAGAGAGTAATAAAAATACCTAAGTGGCTCGTGAGTCAGGAACGCACAAGTAACTCGAAAGTTCAATAAAGAGCCTAAACAGTAAGCATCGCTGCGAGTACACAGTCGTGTTCACCTTTGCTTCGTGGTAAACTCAGAGGGGCGGCCTCTGTGTGGCACCGTCGCCGCGAACTTCACCTTAATACAGAGTAATGTTGATTTATAAGCCCCGTAGCCATATAGCGCTACTATGTGTTTCTAGCCTGATCTTCCCTTTCCCTTACTGCGACGATCCCACCTCCCCAGTTGGCGTAGTTTGCAAATTTCCGCCATTATTCGTATTTTCAAGAAGAGAGAGAGAGAGAGAGAGAGAGAGAGAGAGAGAGAGAGAGAGAGAGCGAGACCATCCTTGAGAGTTAAGGGATTTGCTCGGCGAAGGTGTAACGTATATGCACTTTACACACATAGATAGAGGGAGGTGAAGCACCGCGAGTTAAAAATTGCGCTAATTCGTTCGTTTCGAAAGCTTTTCATTTATTCGCCTTATTATTGCTCGGCACTTACATACGAACAAAGCGCGAGTGCAAAGACAGAACAAAGACGTTGATTTCTCTCGCATACAAGTATAATACTCTCGGGCAGTTCCGATACAAAGCAGCGTGCGATATTTGCAATTGCATGCACGAGGGGGCACATAACGCGCCGCCGCGCGCGAGAGAGTATCTCTCTCGGCGGGTCCTTATTGCATACACAACTGCTTATATATAGGCGCGGTATACACTCAGTACACTCTGCACTCGCGTGGGTAAATGTTTTATTGGTCCTCTCTCTCTCTCTCTCTCTCAGCTCTCTCTCTCTCTCTCTCTCTCTCTTTCACCCTCCCTCTCGCGCGCGAGCATCTATTGCTCTCTCTCTCTCTCTTACGACGATGACGACGACACATGGGCCTTGTAGCGAGAGAGAGAGAGAGAGAGAGACACAACGGGGGATCGCGCGGCGATACGAATGCATCAGTTTCACGGCTCACCGGACAAGACAACGCTCGCGCGCGCGTAAGAGAGAGCGAGAGAGAGAGAGATTCATGCCTGCCTCATGCATGAATCAACAAGCTTTTCCATATTTACATAACAACGACGCGACGCTCTTTGCGCGCGCGAGAGAGTTTATAAGTAGACAGTGGGAGGCGCTTGACAGATTGGGACTGGGGATAAGGAATGTATTCCGTATACACTATACATATACTCGCAGGGATTTTAATACGTGCATCCTGATGCACTATCACTATACACATAGAGGGAAGAGAGAAAAACCGCTGTTCAGACGTCCGCCAGTGTCCCAGACGTACCCGATATGACGTCCCGTCAGATCTTTTTTCCCCATTTCGCGATCGCGAGGTAAAGAACATTCGAGCACAGGTACACTGTACAGTGTACAGCTGCCCATACATTGTCACGTACGCGCAGAAGAAGCTCGCATTCCGAGTCCAACGATCCCCGGGATTCAGTTCGACTCTCTGAATTTATAAAGCAAAGACCAGAAGCGCAATAAATCCCAGCAATCCCGCGCAGCCTGCTACATAATCGATCAGATAAACACGATCCATGAAATCCTATCCCTCCGTATACGCTCGCGCGCGTTGCATCGCATGCGGCAAAATGATGCACGATCATCGGCGAACTATACATATATTTAACAGCTCGTAATTGGATTATTGTTACTCTATATACTCGGGGCGCGAGTGTGAGCGCAGTGAAAGCCCCGGCGAGTCGAGGTATTACGTCCGTAGCGTAGAAACGTCGCTGCCGGCCGGGGCTGGCGTATATATGCATTTCTATATACACGTATATATAATTCATGCCCGATTAAAGCTATTCAGAGCGCATTCTTGCTCAAGGCGCGCTGTAAATATTGTGCCCACTCGCGCAGCTCTCCGCAGCACCGCAAGCGGGATGAGCGATTCGCGTCGCGCGGACAAGGCATATCTCATGCAATATGCTAACACCGAGTAGGCGCAGCAATGAATTACGTCTTCATATACGCGCCGGCGACGAGAGAGGCAACGTGTATACGCGAAGCCCTACATACGCGCGCGCAGACTCCTCTCTGGCGTGCATGTCTGCGCTCTTTCGAGAATTATGCATTTGAAAAAATTTTCGCGCCCATGTTTAATGCATCTTCGGTGTATTATACCACACGAATTCGTCCGACTGTCTGCATCTCGCTATACGTGCGTCAGACGAGGGAGCGAGATCCGGCGCGAAAAGGACGTGAGCTGACAGTCGATTTCGAAATATCAGCCGACGACGGGGACTAGATGCTTTATTCTTTGGAATTTTATTCATCGATGAATAATAATGGAAATGCCGGAGAGTGAAAATCCACGCGGGACTCGCCCGAATAGCAGAGATTCTTCGGTGCGTAAAAGGCTTCGCGTCAAGTATATGTCCGCCGCGCGCAAGCGCAACTTTTTCTGAACGCCCGACCTTTCCGAGAAAATAAGTGCTTTTAAGTAAGTCAGCCGACTATCAGTCAGAAACGTGTCCCACATTCGATTCTATCTTCCAGTACACTATGGACGAGTTGCGCATGCAGTTGAGACTCCGGCTAACGAAAAACTGGAATCGCCGACTGATCGCTTAAACTCCGAAGAAACTTGTTATGCTTAATTCGCTTAACACCCAATTCAAACGTGTTCTGTTAGTCAACACGATCCGATGAAAATTTATCACTCCAATTATTAAGGTTAATTTTGACGTCGCGATCACGCAGCAATGTTACGTTCAATTAAAACAAACGTTCTGACACGTTTCGTTCTGCTCTAGCTCGCGTTCGAGCGCAGAAACCACTTCACATCTGCCGTATCCAAAGATATGCAAATTCGCACTGTACAATCCTCTATATACACGCGGCTCTATAATTAGGCGAAAACCAACATGCGTACACTCGATCTCGCACCTCTCCGGGAGCACGAGCTAGACGTACAATGCATTATATAGAAAAGGAGAAATGAAAATCGACGAGACGACACCATGGTCTGGCGACTCCCGGCGTATATATATCTACCGATGAGGCTTCCGTATTCAGTAGCCGGAGTGCATATGCGCGCACCAACCGCGACCGCGCTGCAGAGGAGAATCAGGCGTGACAAGACTGGCCGAGCAAAAGGAGGAACCAGCGCATATGGAGAGAAGGAGTCACCCGCGCGGAGGGTGACATGCTGCCAAGCCGGTTACGGCTTCGCTCTTTCTCTCTCCAGCTCTCTCTCTCCTTCTCTCTTCCTCTCGCTCCCTGGCAGGTGAATATAGCCTAGGCTCGTCGGCTCGCTCGCCGCATGTTGCGTGTCGTTTGCTGCGCGGACCAGAGCGAGAGAGAGAAAGAGAGAAATGGAGGGCGACACGGCCGACTCGACAAAGATGAAAAATAGCCCTGGGAGCGGACGCGCCTTGCTCGAGACAACAGTACCTGCATTCGCCAGGAGATAAGGCTAAGGCGAAGGACAATACGCGCGCTCGCCTCTCCGCCAGAACGCGCTCGCCCAAGCTTTCGGAATTAAATCGAAAGACCAGTCCAGCAGCGGCTTTCGCATCCTGCGAAATATTCATATACGGCTAGGCCAGCGCGCTGACGCAGTAACGAAGCTCACTATTCCCTCCAAAATTCACGCGGCCTCGCGAGATAAGCAATCTGCAAGCTCCCGAGCTTGCCGGCACACACTCGAGGGGGGGAGAGCGGCATCTTCATCGCGAGAATGACGCGCATCCGGTGCTGAGGCTATTGCGCATGCGGCTCTCGTTTAAAGGTGCAATATGCAATTACGTCTGCTCGCAGCCTGCACCTATGATTCTCTCTTCGCACACACACACACACACACGCTCTCTCGCTCGTGAAAGATGAATAGCGGAGAGATGGATAGACAACGCGCGCCGCACTTTGTTCAGCAGCAGCCCTCTACAGCGTCGCGAATTAACCGCGCCATGAATCATTGTCCGCGTGTGTGCGCGCGCGCGCATAATCCCCGCGCGTATAAAGCTCCCGCGTGCGCTTTATGGGATTTTAATCGCGAAATACACACGCGCGCGCGTCGAGCAGAATTATTGTACCGGGGAGCTGCGCTGCTCGCGAGAAGGAAGTGGCCATCCTTTTTTGGATTACGCTCGAAATTTTCTCCCGAGTCGCACATACCGCGCGCGCGCGCGCGCAAGGAGGAAGCGTCTGTATTTACATGTGCTGCGCGCAGCGCTCAAAGGGGGGCGGACACGCTTCGGGAATAATAATCCTGTCGGCTGTGCGCGAGCGCGCAAGGTTAAGCGTCTCCTCTCGTTTATTTTCCATTCTTCAGATTTACGAACGCACTCGTCCTTTCGCTGCTTCCTTTTCGCGCTGTTGCTTTTTGCGCTCGTCCCTTACGCGCGCCTTTTCCCTCTGATCGTTCGGCTCTCTTTTCTTTCTCGCCGCGCGCATAGTCGCTCCGTATTTAATTAAGTTATTCAAAAAGTACAGTTTCGACCTTATCGGCCTTGAATCTTAATTGAACGCGCATCGAAGGAATTTTCGATCCTGTTTTATTGTTGCGCGCACGCTCGACCCTATTATTGGCTCAGTTTAATCGCGCGCTGCCCTTTGTTCTTATTTACCCGCGACTCGATGCGCTTAATTGTAGCGTAGCAATGAGCGCAGGAGCCGAGGGAAATTGATGTGTAACCGAGAAGAGACAGCGTTTATTGAATTAACAAAATTGAATCAAGTATTCTCAAAAAAAAAAAAAATTACAATCTTCCCACATTAAGACCCCAGGTATTCCGCGCGTTCAATCGGTAATCCTTATCTTCACTCGTCGATACATCTCGCTCGCCACGTCGCGCATATCGCAGCGACTCGTCTTCGCGCGAAGAGGCCGTACACTCGGCGATTTTAATATGCCACGCTGCAACATCAACGCTTGCGTGCTGCAGCAGCGTTTTTACACAGCGCGAACGTTTTCTCCTCGAGTAGCGCGCGCACTGCATATAAGAAGCTATAGCCGGGGTGGGCGCCGCGAAGATTCGCATTCTAGCGGCGCGCGCACGCGTTACGCAGCTTTAATCGGCCTTCCCATACGTGAGTCCAATTGCCCGCCCGGAGACGCTTGATAGTCGCGCGGCTTTTTACGTTTACTCCGATTTACACGCCGATTCCGCACGACTATAAGCTCGCGACGAATTGTTGAATTTCGAATTTTCGATTATTGCATGGCTGCCTGGTGTATTATGGGGAGGGATTTTGAGCTGCGAAGGATTTATGAATATTATTAGACAGCTCGCGAAGGTGGGAAATTAATTGTTTGACATAATGGTATGAGTTATGCGATGGGTGTGCACTGTGCATGTTGTAGGGTCTATGTACAATGCAAGAGCAATAATATTGTCTTTTTACGAGATGCACGGGAGAGCGAGAGAGAGAGAGAGAGAGAGAGAGAGAGAGAGAGAGAGAGAGAGAGAGAGAGAGAGAGCGATTATTAGCAATATACAGATGAATGTGGCGTCGGATTTAACGCTTTGTTCGCGCTGCCAAACAATCGATGTTGAGTAATGCCCCGTATGAATGTATGCGCGACTGTCTATGCAAATGTATGACGAAATGGCAAATATGAAAAGCTATAAATATCACACTTTACGTCGATAAAACATCGATGTTTATTGTCACAATATTACAATGCGAATTTTTTGCTCTCGCTACGCAGAAGACTAATGACCCGCGTATTTATGTCCTACCTGCATGTGTCTTACTTTGCAAAGTGATAAATGAACTGCGATCTGAAAAACGTCGGCTTCTATAAATTTTCAGCTCTACAGCCGAGTGTTACTTTGGTTGTCGAGAAATCCACACCTACAACTACATAATGCTAATTTTCTCTTTACATTACGTTTACATTTTGTAATTCGTTAAATAATTGCGAATGTCATACATGCATATCATTACATCGAATCCACGAATGCAAATCAATGTACAATAGTAATACAAGACAGCCGCACACAATGTGGCTCAGCATACAGCTCACGAATTTGTCTTCGCCGCAATGAACGCGGCGCGATAGCGCAGCGAACGATCTTCCCGCAGATATCGCGCTTTAAACACTTGTCGAGCGGTTAAGCGTGCGGGCTCGGGCAAAAAAGCCGAGAGGAAATAACTCCATAAAGATGAAAGCATCTCCGAGTGTATATACTGTATACACATGCCGTCTCGCTAGAGAGATACCGTGCGGCTTCCACTCGTTCCAATGGAATTCATAAGATTAATTCCACAAAGCATAATTACGGCCGCCTCTGCCGCCTACGTACATCAGATATATATACCCTAGCCGTGTGCCACCACCGCCCCGCGCCATAAAGCATATATGCATGCGCAAGTGGAAACGCGCGCGCTGTATATGTATATGCAGTGTATACACACGAACAAAGGAGGAGAGCGCGACTTTATCAAACGCGCATAACGCTGATACGTGCGAAAGGAAGCGACGCTGCTTTGCAATATAGCGCGCAGGTTGACGCGATGTAGGTTACCGTAATTCCGGCTGCGCACACAGGCTGTATATGTGTATACACCGCGCGAGTGGAGAGCGTATATGGGTTTATCTCGAGAGACACTGAGAAAGAGAGAGCCCCGCTCGAGTGTAAATATCGCGCTCGAGAGGTGAAACGCGAATCGTGTAATTGAATGAAATTGCTAATAGCCAGTTTTCAAAGTCAATTCGCGGCACGTATATATACGTGTATACCTTTAAGCGCGAGTGCGCGAGTGCATATACGTGTGCGCGAATTGTCTGTCTGCGAGTGAGTAACGGTCATTACGTAATTGACCGTTCAATCCTGACGTTTTTCTCAGCGGTTGTTATTCGACATTTTTTTCTGTTTGTTTACTTTTATGCGAGATCGATGTATTGCTTGTGCGAGATCGACTCTTTCAAATGGTGCACTTTAATGCTTATGGTGCGTAAGAGATATATACTTAATCCCGTATCGGCGTAAATGTAAAACTGTCGATCTGGGGTTTCGATGAAAATAGCAGAGCGCAGTCAAGACTCGTTCGCCGGAAGATCAATTTATGTCCGTCTCAACGAGAGCCCATGATAATTTTTCACCGCGCACCGCTTCGCGCCAGCGTAACTTTCGTTTTGCTTTTATACGCTCTCGATGCACATTGCGCTCGAATTTTGCCCGGGTTTACGTAAGCTTTGAATTAATTTCGACGATTTTTTCGCTTCGCCGCCATACGCACCGATAGACGCTTTCAATTTGCATTCCCAATTTATTTCATATAGATTTAAAGCTTCTCGGAAAGGCGCGCGCGCGCGATGCGATTGAATAAATTAGATCGTTTCAATTGAGCGAGTGTCAAGATAAGTAAATCTAGAAAGAATACGCTCGACTTTCGGAGTATATCTTTTATTCAAGAACCGAACGGCTAAATAATTTATCAACGACCAAACCCTTTTATGCTTTAGCAACCAAAAAAAAAAAAAAATAAATAAAATAAAAATGCTCGCAACCGATTTCCCAACAGCAATTTTCCCCCTCAAAACAAAAGCCGCGCGCACCGAGAACAGATTTCGGAATTCAGATCGAAACAAGGAAAAATACCTCGTCCTTTTGCGCAACGCGGCTATAAGCGTGCGCGCGACCGAGCGTGTGTGTATCTCGAGCATAAAAAAGAGATAGAAACAAAGATGGCGCGCCGGCACGAAAGTGCCGCGAACCGGTTTATCCCGCGCTGCTCGACGGCCGTTGCTTGCCTCAACTCCTCTAAGCTCGCCGGTGCCCGTAGTATACAGCGCAGGCACAGCGAGTATAGTGTCAGGGCCGAACGAAACTCTCTCGGCGACCCAGAGTCCACGACGACTTTTGCGAGCACACATTTTTCCCGCACACCTGTGCGGCGGCGGCGGCGGCGGCGGCGGCAGCAGCGGGCACGTCTACGTAGCCTCCGCAGTCTGTGTGTATACTGCGCTACAGGCCTTTCGATACTCGCGTGGGAGCATACGGGCTTGAAAGCGATGTACGCCGTATCGCTTGGGTACAAAGTCCCTCAGGAATCCCTATATAGGATCGGGAAAGTACCGTATCATGGAGTGTCTTCGTGTGTAGATACTGAGTGGTCGGAAAGCGAGGTTAAGATTTATATTCAAGAGAGACGTTTCGGATTGATTCATTTTTTTTTGTTTATTTTGTGAATCGGATAATTTACGAATTTAATTGAAGGTGAAACAAAGGAGAACAGTTTTTGTCCTTTCATTTTTCGTATAGAGCACCGTAAATTTTGAGTTGCTTCTGAAATTAAAAATAATTCAAGTGTCGAGATCGGAGCTCGTAAAGTCGAATGCTTTTTTAAGTATGCCAAAATCGCAAAGAAGAAGTCTTCCAAACGTATTCGGTACAATAGTTGACAAATGCGAAAGCCCGAAAGCAAACGAAATACCCACACGGGGCATTCGTATTGCAGTAACGTGAATTACAAGCGGCCATAATACAAGACGGGCCAGCAGAGCACCGCTGGTTCCAACACACTGCGACCAGTGACGACCACTCCCCCTCTGTTCCGCTCATCCCGTGTCAGTAGACTCGATTACGTTTGCTCGAATGCTTGAATGTGTTTTCTATTTTAAAGAACAAGCGCGTTGAAGATTTTTTTCCCGACAATAACTTTACGCAAATGATGAGTTTGCCATAACAGAAATTATCCTCACACGTGAAGCCGTCAATGAAATATTCATTTCTCGCCACGTACAAATTATCATGGAAATTTATTCCCATAAACACAGTCGTTTATGAACCGCCGATAAGAAGAGGCGTGGGAAAATGTTATATTTACCGCGGATTTTCCTCGACTCTAACACAACGCAGACAGCTTTCATCAGTATTGACGCCTAATATCGTCACAGATATACCGCTACAGCGAATTGCCATCTGCGTTAGAGGATGGTATCGGTAAAGCGTACGGAGAGTGTAATGGTGTGTTCATACGTAAGTTTTGAAATTACCCGACCTTGGTCTCTCGTTTTTTACCTTTAAAGTGTTACATGGACAGCATCGCTTAGTATGATAATCTCGGACGTCGATCTTGCTCGTGTACGCTGCGCCACAGCAGCAGCACCAGCAGATCCTCTCGAGCGCAGCGAACCGTCTTCTCGCGCAATCCAAGGCCTCTCTTACCCGCTCTATCTCTCGGCCGACGCTTTTTACCTCCTCGCCTCGACGTGGATGCGACTCCTAGCCAGATCCCATGCGATTGCAAGCGTGTGCGACGGGTGTTTATGCGCGAGAACATCCGCGACCTCTCGTCTCGCACTTTCCCCGTCTAATGTGTTATCTATGGACTGATCGAGAAGAATCGCTCGGAAGCTCGGAGCGAAAAATCGCGATTAATCGATCGTTCGAGATTACACACTGCTACCGATCTTGGAATCGAGGTTGTTGACTGACTGCTTTTTACGGCTGATGGGGTTTACGGATAATAGGCTCGGTATAACGAGATTATTGTTATACGCTAGATGTGCATGTAGAAAATTTGTTTGCAGTAGTCTCGACTCTCGATTCGTTTCGCTGGTGCATTTTACTTCGTCAACGTGGCAAGAGCAAAGCCAGATAAATCAGTCTTGATGTTCAGCTTCGTTAGAAAGTATATATTGTAGGCGATGGACTGCGAACATTTTCTGACGCGTAATAACGCGTTTTCTAACTTTCTATGTATTATCCGAGTGAGCATTACAAGTGGAGTTTATACTGTCAATTAAAAGCTACAGGTTTTCCCAACAGCGTTTCCATTCGCTATATGAACATTGAATTATTCATCGCAGAATAACTATTAAATTCATTATACAAAGGACACCCCAATCTCCAAAACGATAATACACGCTCGCTTTTTATATTTGCCGAGCGCGAAGGATAAACAAGTCTCGAGAACACCAAAGATTTTCATTCTTCCATAATTGCCAATCTCGTACCTCGCGAATGTACAATGTAAGCCAACCCCTAACAAAAATTAAATTTACAAACAGCGAGAAAAGGAAGAAGGCGCACTACTGGCACTGAGAGCCGCGAGCGTGCGCGCGCCGGCAAACGAACAACAATACATAAAAAAACAGCGTAAATAACCGAGGCGTGTTTACCGGCGTATAAATCCCTTAATGCACCCCCGGCTTCTCGTGTGTACAGCGCTGCTGTTGCTACCGCTGCTGCTGCTGCTGCTGCTGCTGCTGTGCGCAGATGTATTTGCATATTTGCACCGCTGCTGCTACTGTTGCTGCGACGCCATTAACGCACAATGGAAGGATATCGCTCGAGAATTACGCAAAGCTTATTTGCAAAATCCAAAAGCTTTTTGCCTAGAGAAATAATTGCCTTTAATTTCGTTTCGCGCGTCTAGCGGCGTTGCTTCATTTTTTTCTACGCTTCTGCATTGTAATTATATATATATACTCGCGACTTTCATCGATTGCTCGCTCGCATTTGAATTTCCAATGCGTCCCGTGACGATATTAAATTTTGCGAAAATTGCCGGGCGAAGATACGCGCAGCGCTCCTTTTCGGTCGCTTGCGCAACAAAACACAGCGGATGAAAACACTCGATACAACGATTATCCCCTCATCGCATATAACGGCGTGGAAAAAAGGTGTACGCGCAAGCCAACAAAGAGCCAATAAGAGCAGGTGTAAACCACCAGTTCCCCGGCCGTATAACGAGGATCTCGGCTGTTCTCGCGTATAATTTCCCGCAAAACACGTGTCGAGCAACAGCTATCGTCCTCGTTGTGCCGCAACGGCGCGCGTATTATACACCTTCCTTTCTATCTTCTATAGCCATTGCGCAATCGCTTATATATATATACGCGAGTCGGAATGGTGCGGCGCATCCAAGTTCATCGATTCCTCGTCCGAGAACCTTATACCGCCCCCGCAAAACGGACGTTCCTCGTAAAGGCGGATGCTCGATATCGCGAGCATAGGAACAAGAAGAGGGAGAATAACTAAAAAGAGTTAACATCCCAGCAAAGAAGAGAGAGAGAGAGAGAGAGAGAGAGAGAGAGAGAGAGAGAGGGAGAAAGAGAGAACCAGTTTCATCGCTTAAACGCTTAATTAAGCTGCTGCACCGATCGCTCGCTCGCGCGTATAAACACACACGCCCATGCGTTCTCTCTTTCTTTCCTGAGAGAGAGAGAGAGAGAAAGAACTTCAAGGTGTGCGCAGTATATACATATGGAGTATACACGAAAATACAGGCTCGCGTGTAACGCAGGTAAATCCGCAATGAAAGCGAGGTTCCTCTTGCATCGCGCTGCGAGCGCAAGGGAGAGAGAGAAAGAGAGATCGATACCCCGTCGTGTATTCTTTACTTCGTCGGAGAGCCGAGCGAGCATTTCGAGTTCGTTATCGTTAACGGCTCTATCGCCAGAGAGAAAGAGAGAGAGAGAGAGAGAGAGAGAGAGAGAGAGAGAGAGAGAGAGAGAGAAGCCATGGCACAACAAGCGGAGTCTCCCTCTCGTTAATCATGCCTGTGTGTAAAATGCGCTCTGATCAAAGTCGCAAGTATATGGGGCGCGCGTTCGCGAAGTAGGGCCGATGCCAACTCTGTTATTGGCTGCTCGCGAGACGTAGAGGAGAGCTGCTGCTGCCGCCGCCGAGAGATAGAGTAATGAGCGTAGCCGATGTTTCGTCAAGCCAATTGGCAGACGAGTCTTGGGAAAAGTGTGTAATGGCTACAATGTGTTTGTTGTCTTTGCCTTGTTTCTCTGACGTATCGGAATCTCAAAACGCGAACAAAGCGCGCGAGAGTTCGCTTGTATATGCAGCGGGAGCACAGGGGTGGAAGGGGCGCGAGGGTCGGAAAAATTAAATTTATAGCTTGTTATGCTCGCTTTATCGGAATTAGTTTAATGGGGTGAAGACACGTAATGTTCAAAGCCACAGGTTAAATTTGACTTCTTCCTTCGCGCCTCGTATACGTCATGCGCGCTGTTTGTTCGCGTAGCGTTTTCGCTGTATGCGCGCG
Organism: Philotrypesis tridentata; assembly: GCA_018906965.1. Taxonomy (NCBI): domain Eukaryota; kingdom Metazoa; phylum Arthropoda; class Insecta; order Hymenoptera; family Pteromalidae; genus Philotrypesis; species Philotrypesis tridentata. Next base: position 5,276,207 of record JACCIB010000005.1, read on the forward strand.
TGCATCAAAATTTTCATTTGAATTTTTCGCGCACTCGCGAGCTGCGCTCGTCGCCGCGTAGTCGTAAATCGTCGAGGCCGTCGTGAACGAGCGCGAACGACAGAAAAAGGCGCAGCTAATTTTCGCGTAGATACAATCGTGCGTGCGCGTATCCCCCAGCTGGCTGGATTAATAAACGAAAGTTCGCTCTTCGGCGACCTCGCGCGGCGCTACCGTGCAGTATAAACTACGCGGCACGATCGACCGATCGATTAGAAAATTAATCGAAAAACACGTAAACGCACGGAGCTGTTTACTCGCGGGCAATTTTAATACACACCCAGTTCCCGACGCTAATTAAACTGCGTAGTTCGCGCGCGACGCATACAAATGTAGATCGCAACTTCTCGACCGCGCGCAAACTCGATTCTCCGACGACTAATATTTCAAGAGGTGCGAAATTGCTCTGCTGTGAATTTTATTAACGGTCTCTCGCGCGGCTAATCGCTTTGTACACACTTTGTCGTCGTCGATTCCAGTAGCCGAAGAAGAATGACGCTGTATGCTTGCGCGCACGTGTGTTTGCGCGCGGCGCAACGGTTCTGTATCGCAAGAAACTATGCGGACCGCGCTATTCTGACGGGGAGAGAGAGAGAGAGAGGGAGGATATAGTCGCAGGTGTTTCAGGGCCTCCCATGTTAATCAGGAGAGCGCGCCTGTATAGCCCCGGTAAAATGGGCTTATACACGAAGAGAGAGAGAGGAAGAGAGAGAGAGAGCACAACACACGTATGCAAATGCATCTCTCCGTGTATAGCTGCGCGCGGCTTAGCGCAGAAAGGCGAGCGGCGCGGTGCTTTATGCGTTGAATTTATTCCTTTTGTCGGAAGGGGGGCTTTTGCGCGTTTATTCGGCAACAGCGATTTCAGCTTGGGCGCAAGAGAAAAGCCTCCTCTCGCGGAATATGCTCTGCGCTTGCTCGACGTTTGTTCGAATTTTTCCAAAGCGATGTATAGCCCGAGCGTCTCGTCTTATCTTTCTCCCGGGGCCTTGTGTACATATACCCATTATTCTAAGAATCGCGAGAAGAATGTATTCCACCAGGGCTGTCTGCGTCCGCGTATGCATTTTGATACGGAATGCACGCACTTCGGGCGCTTTTTTGCGAGATTGATCCGATAGATTCGTTGCGTCCTGAGAACCGGTATCGCGGCTGTTTTGCCTTATCGCCGCTCGATAGACCAGGAATGAAACTCACTTTATGACTTATACAGCTCGATTATTTATTGTGTATAGCGTATGCGCGTGTGAGCATATACGGCAGATAGTGGAGCTCGAGTGAAAATGAAACGATTGCCGGGAAAAATGCCGCGGCATATGGGGCTATGTGCATTATCTCATTTCAGCTGATCGTAAATTAATTGAATTACACGCGACTGCTGCGCGTGTGCGTTGCCGGCTCAGCGCGCGTCTCGAAAAATTTCACCGAGACATTTCAATGCGCGCGCTGCCGTGCGCGCTGACTGCATTATTAAGATACCAATCTAAAAATCTCATTGAATTTGATCTGACGCAAAACAATCATCGAGTTTTGCGCGCGCGCGCGCGCGCGTCGACCTACACACGCGGCTTACAAGCCCCAAGCACCTCCTACACGGAAAAAAGAGAGACACACGCACTCGTACACGAGCATTCGCATATTGCGATCGAGATCGCGACCCCCGCGCGATAAGCGAAAACTCAATTGCTCGGCCACGAAAACGCCTGTTTCGATTTCTCGTCGATCGCACACTCGGTTGCGCGCGCGCGTGTGTGTGTGTGTGTCTGTGTGTTCATGAAGTTGCTGCGTGTTGTACGCAAACGCAAGACGCAGAGGCAGAGAAGAACAGTCCCTCGCGAGAGCCGCCGGTAAGAATTATCCGCGAGCATAAATCTATCCGACCAAAGTGTATGTAAGCGATGATAAACATCGGAGTAACTCTTTTTTTCTTCCAAGCAGTTTATCGATCGTTGTGGGTGTAGTTGCGTTTGTTTTTTTTTTCCTGATGTCGAGGGTAACGCTGATTTGGTTTATTTACGCAAACTCGCTTATGGAGATATCACGGGGATCGACTCTTCGAGCTCTATCGAGCAAAATTTGCCTTATCGTGCTTCTCATTCGAATCGAGATTATCGTACGTATATACACGCCGCGAAGATACAGTTTTCTAGTTTTATCTCAAAAGCAATATTACACTCAGCAAATTTATGGGACATACGCGGCGACACACACACACGTGCGCGCGCGCCATCGCGAAGATCCTAATCTCGCACGCTTGCACGCACGCGTATAGCCGCGCGGATGAATAAAATTGACCCACTTATTATTGAGCCGTCGTCGCGAGAGCGGCCGATGCTTCGTCGAGCAATTGAGCCTCGTTAAAGTACACTTTGGCGAATGGTCCGAACGGCGGCTTTTCTCAAAAGCCCGAGTCTCGCTGTACTCGCGCGAAGGATTGATATATCTCGATCGCGCTATATTTCGGTTCGCGCGAGCGCCGAAAATAATACTCGCGCGGCGCGTTGCAGTCGCCGCCGCGGCAGCCGCATCGACGCGATGAATATTCAAAGTCAGCCCGATGTATATATATATATACACGCCGGGCGAGTTATGCGGCGCGTAGGAAGTGCGCTGAATTTCGACGGGGTTGAATGTATAATTATACACGCGCGAGAGGGAGAAAATATTTTTCTGCGCTGGAGAATTCGCGCGAAAGAGTTATGCGTTTGAAAAGCGAATTCAAAAATATTTTTTGTCCCTCTGCAGGGCTTTCCGAGATTTTCTCGTTGCGATTCTCACCTAAATTTGACGACGCGCCGAAAGTTCCCCGCGCTGTTGTTCGCGCGATATTTGTATAGTCTTCCGAAAGCGCCATTACTCACCTGAAACATAATAAGATAATAAAAGTAATTAGTTTATTGCGTTTGAAGCTGATTTATTCGCGCGCAAATAAATTATTGTATTAAGTGAATATCCTAATAGATTGTGTATATATGTGTAATGTGTATAACGTTACATATATACGTGTATATATAAGCACAAGGCGCGCAAACACATTGACGCGCGCAAACCCATAAATCTCGCAGACACGCCGCCTGTAGAACAATAAATTTTTGCGTTATTAATTGCAACTCTTAATATCGCATTCTTAACACCTTCACCGAGCGGTTAAAATCCATCCGCGCAGATAGCAGCGCGGCTACACAGCTGAGAAGAAGGAAGAAAAACGCTTTGGAATTATCATTGGTCGTGTCCGGGCTGGAAATTTATTTGGCAGAGTATGCGCGAATGTGTGTGAGTGTGTTTATGTGCGAGTGTGTGTGTGTTGTATATGGGAACCGCTTCTCCATTAGTGGCTGGGCACGTCGCCGCTTGAATGCCATTATCTCCGAGGCATCTCTGCGCGAAGGCGCGACAACCTAGCGATAATTTTTATGCTATATGCTATATCGCAATCTCTCTGTGTCATCGAGAGAAGGATGCCGAGGCTCGTCGAGAAAATGCGTAAATCAACCGTAGATGGGAAGAAATTGATTTTTCACCTATGATTGTTGAGTTCGCATTTCTGGATGATGTTGAGGTATTAGGATTTTTGGTTGTGTAGGAAACCGCCAAAAAAATTATTAACTAATTCATTTTCTTCTTTTATTGTAACTATAAAATAAGTAGTAATTTTAAAGTTGATTTGTATAACATTTTGCTTTGACATTAATATTAACAATAATAATTAGTTATCACGTTGTTATGCTTTTTAACCGGGGACTGTTAGTCTGTAAAATATTAAAAAATTGAACTCACATCTATTCATACGCATTTGCAGCAACGCATCGCGTATATTATTCAAATACATATAGTGACATCATCGGCCGCCTATGCTCACCTCTCGCACGGCGCATTCGGCAAGCCGCACACGTAGCTTTGACTCCAAAACGAGCATTAAGACCAAAATATTGTTCGTCGTCGTCGTCGTTCGTGCGCAGAGTTGAACTTATAAATCAAGCGGGCGCTTGCTTGTGCTCATTGTTAACCTTCGAGGCGGCCGAGGCTGGACGTCGCGCTCGCCGTCGACGGGCGCAAAATTTGCGTAAGGAATTTTAAGTTTCGGAAGGCCATAAATAATATCAAAGCGGAATTCGCGCACTGAAAAGTCTATAGGACGAATTTCGCAAAGGACTCTTGATGTTTTTCATTTTTCGGACGTTGGTGAGGGAGAGAGAGACGAGAAAGAGAGAGCTTCTTTGCGCCACACGTCGCTCGGGTGAATCGCGGATGAATTTATGTTGCAGCTGGCGAGCAAAGGGGCCTTGATAAGCCTTTTTACGAAATCAGCTTTAATTAATGCACCTTTACTCATCCGCGAGGTAGTGCGCGTATACTTGAAAATATTCATATTACTCGAGCAACAATGAGCCATAGCTTGCGTTGCCGCGCGAAGTAAAACCGTCCACTATATTATACGTCTCGTGTTGCACAACAAATTATTGAAAAATATAGCAAAAATCCGGTGGCTTCGCCGCAGAAAAACAGCGAGATTTCCTCAATTCCTCGAGCTCCAGCGCATACCGCGCGGGGCACACGGCATCGCACACACGAGCAACTGACGTTGCGGTGCGCGCGATGCTCCAGAAAAAGAAGTCTCTCTCTCTGTGCACAGAGAGATCTCGGGACGAACTGCAGCGTATATACTGCACGCGCGGCCGAGCGCAAAACCACGAGTGTTTGCGGAAATTCTCGGTACATCAAAGGAAAGCGACGGGGGAACCTTTGGTCCCTCGGAGCCCTCGCTAAAAACTCCGTACGTAAGATTCCTCGCCCCGAAGACTGTGTGTGTGTGTGTGTGTGTGTGGCGTGGCCACGTCGCTGCTGACCTTGCCTCCTCTTCGTAGCTGAGGTATCCCTCCCCCCCCCCCTCCCGAAGGACACGCGACGGCGTTCCGTTACGTTTTAACGCACTTTGTTAGCTGAGCTGACTTTTTGCGATAGGCACACGCTCTCGTGCTTTTTTATTGCCCTCGGGAGTAATTTACGAGGGCAGGTCGGAGCCGACCGGTCAGGGCCGCGTCGCTCTCTGTTATTTCGTAAAGCAGACGCTGAGCTCTGCAGGTATATACAACAATATGAGCCGCTGTATGCGAGAAGAAGATCTTCGATCCGGAAAAAAAAAGAGCGAGGGAAATACAGGTGACGCAACGCCGGGGCACGACCTTGTCCCGGAAAACATTAAGCGATGACTTTTCGCACCCTCGCCGGATATTTACGGCCCTGCTACGGTTTCGCCGCGGGCGTGCTCTCGGGGACTACTGCGTGTTTTCGGAAACGGGCTTTATAAGCAAATTCTCCGTGACGCCAGGAACTGTCGTGGGCTTCTTTATCGGGATGGACAATATCGGTTACAGCGCGGAGCACACGGCGGTAGGCACGAGCCCTGAAGATTTACATTCTTTTTTTCTAGAGGAACTGCGCGTTTTTGGATTTTGGGCCATACTCACGTTTCTTGAGATAATTTTCCGAAAATCCCTTCGAGAGTCTGAAAATTTCTTTCGATATGGTTTAAGAGATAAATCATTATCTGCTGATATAACAATGCGCATTTTTCATCTCCTTTCCGACAATAAAATACGCTTTCGAGATTCAATAAAATTCAGTAAATCAAGCTGCGCACTGCCACAACTAAAGACTGCTGTAACTAGCTAATGCAAAAAAACTCATTTATTTTTATCTAAATATAGCGTAGAAGCGATAAAAAGTACATCGAGGCACTTAAATCAAGCACTCGACTGTGCGAGCGCTATAGACTAAAAGGCGCGATTCGTTCCGACGGCAGTTCGCGCGAGCCGTTACACTATATATACGTCCGCAGCGCGTACTCGCACACTCGCATAATTATATACACGCATTACACACGTTCATAACGTGTGTACAGATTTTTCACTCTGAATACCGTTTCTCGGAAATTAAGGAAAAAATTAGCGCCTACTTACGGCGATTTCTATGGGATTTAAATTGCTCTGGCATGCGGTCAATTGGGACGAGGAATTCATCGCACTCCTCGATTATCCTTCTGTCGTTTTTCTCTCTTGGACTGGTAATATATCCATTCGATTTCTTCGCGTCCGCTCGAAAACATCCGCGAAAATTTCCATTGAATTCGGCCGGACGAACGCAAGGGTCGAAGCGCTCCGGGTTTCCCACGAATTGACGAAATCAGCGAGCAATAAGTCAGCTGCGCGTCTGTACACCTCGAGCGTATATACAGGCATCCGGCATCGACGGCAAACGCGGCCCCATAAAAACGAATCGTCTCCCCGCTGCTTTGACAGCGAATCAAGATGAACAAGCGATATCCGCGCGGAGAGCCGAAGGGTTGAGAAAAATTATTTCACGGTCATTAGAGTGCGTGTCCGCGCGTATAGGTGAATTTGTGCGGGGTACACACAGCGCGCGTAGTATATAGTAGAGGGTGTCGTCGCGCCGCCGGCGGCCATAACCGTTCCGCGTGCCTCATCCCTCTTCTCGGCGAGCTCGCTCGCTCGGTTGCCGGCGCGCGCGTAGCGGCGGGGTGCGACCGGAGTCATAAAGTTCCTCTAAAGCGAGTGGAATTGCTCTATTATCGCTCTTAACCAATTGCCGGATCGTGTCGGAGGCCTCTTCTCTTCTCGCCTGTCCTTTTCTCTCTTTCTACATCGCTCCGTGTATATGAATGCCATACCGCTGCCGCCGTCGCCGTCGCTGCTCTGCCTTTTGACGAACTATATACGTATACCGACTTTGCATTCCATCGCAGAGTCGTTCCTTCTGCCCTATAAATAGACGCGAGCGCGCGCGCGAGATGCGAATAAATTTTGGCGCTCGCGCAATCGTACACTCGCAATTAGCTTCGGATAGAGTCGATACAATCGAGGAGGCGCGCGCGCGCGCGCGCGAGTATGTGTGTGTTTGTGTATGTGTAAGCGTGAGCGCGAGCCGCGATACATCACGTCGAGGCTCGTGAAACCGATAAAATCGCTTTCTTTACGAATCAATTACAATGAAGGATAGGCCGCGACTGCTGTTGTGTATATACGTTCTCTATAGCATATGTAAGGCGGCGTGTCATATAGCTCGGGAATCGCAAGTCGCGGCCGACGTTCTCTGTACTCGTAGTGTTTACCTTTTTTTATTCTGTGCCTTCGGTGCTAGTACACGTGCTATGATTTACGCTCGGCTCATTTAATCGCTGAGTCGCTGTACTTTTACATCGGTCATTAAACTACATTTTGGAGAAGGGGGGGGGGGAGGGGCAAGGCTGCAATAAAACAATGAGAAACAATCACTTACGTCATGTATTGCTAAATCATAATTATAATGCATAGATTACGATCAGGGATCAATTTCACGCGGAAACTATAATTTAACTTTTAAATATACGCACGTCGTTGTGGCGAACGGCAGCTGCGGAGAAAAAGGACGACGAGAAACGACGATGAACTGGGAAATCCCTGAATGAAAGGCAACGAGGTCGCGAGTCCGAGTGTAAAGAGGGAGTTTACACAAAGCGTCGAGACAGAGCGCAGAGAGCTGGGGGCAGCTTTCATAAATTGTCGGAAGAACACCCCCGCCGTTGTCAGTCGGTACTGGGTTTCAACGCGGTGAACTTGCAAATCAAGCGTGATTAACGATATGCGGCGTAGCAGCTCGTTAGTCGAAACGCGGCCGCGACTAGCTCGTTTCCACCGCGTTAAATAATTTTTAATTGAAGCAGTATAAACTGCTAGTCCCCCCCTCTCTCTCTGTCCTGCCGATGCCGTTTTTTCCGAAATTTCTTCTCGTTTTTCTTTCCGTCGCCGCGCCTTCGTCGTATAAAAAGGTCGTCTCGATTTGACGAGCGCGCGAGGCTTCGATGGACGCGAGACTTCGCCGGGCCGTTAATTGCAATATCGAGCGCGGATTCGGCTGTGTACGCCGCCGTGTTATATACTTTGTCACGGCGTGCAGTACGGGGGCGGGTTCGTTAAGTTTCGGGCGTCACTTATCTTGCTGGCCCGAGGGCGCCGGCTGGCTCCCAAGGTGTCGCACGCATACGGCGGTCTACGCCACCTACATATACCTATGGAGGTCTGCGCGCGCTACGACATCGTCGCGGTGCCGGCACCCGGAGCACGGCCAACTTCTCCAAAGTGTCGCGGGCTATACTGATATGAGAAATTGCCGCGGCGTGCTGGCCGCAGGGGACCAAGGCGTCGGCCACCTATTCGTTACACAGTCGCGAGTTGAGGGTTGTATTCTTGTACTGCTACGCGTCGCGTTTCCAGCTATGTATATATGCATTCTAGAATATAGATTATAGATGAAAGAACTTTTTTCAACTTTTTTTTTTTTTTTAATGCAAGCTTGGACAGAACAACAAAAACATGGCGTTATTATATGTATACCTGTGGGCGGAACGGCATAGAGCGGAAAGCAGCGAAGAAGCAAAGGAACGCGCTTATCATCGCTCGCAGGCATCGCGTCGCGGTCGCTCGGATCCTTGTTTATGGGCCTCAGTCAGACATTCGGCCGCCGCAATCGGCTCTATTTCATCGGTCGCGCGCATCGAGCGGCTTTATTTTCGGAATTCGACTCCGCGACGAGGCGTTCTCTCGAAAACGCGTTTTCTCCCTAATACAAGCGTGGAAAAAAAAAACTCGAGGAGGACTCGACGCCGAGATCGAAAAAGAGCGACGGTGTACGGAATGATCCCAGCGCCACGTGAACTTCCGGGTTTTCGTGCGAGACCCGTCGGGAGCCGTAAAGATTGTATCGGAATACATATATAAATACGCTGTACGTAGAGTACGTGGAACTGAGCGAGCTGAGGATGAAAAGGAAGCTATATATATGTATTATATATCCTGTTCTTGTTAGATTACGAGAGTTTTGGAATAATGGATGTGCACGGAGAGTATAGCTGCGCGCGGATTACGGATTTTGCTTGTTTTCTGACTTGAGTAGAGGATGATTCTGAGTGATGGGCTTAATGCTTGGAATAGGGCGTTGATTAGGCTGGCTATAGACATCTTACGTTATCCTTACCGATATAGTCTGCGGAGAGTGCTGCTTGCGGGGAGAGATGAAGAGATCAAAATTGGGTTATAAATTTTGTAAAAAATAAATCGTGATTCAATAAGAATATTTTTTTTATTATTAAAACATGTTTTGTGAAAGTATTGGTACAAAATGAGCCTTTATTGTAAAAAATTAACTACAAAATTTTGTAATTTCGAAAAATATTCATGTTGATGTTTGACTGCAAATTATTTTTTACAGAATTATAAACAAATAAACTTAAATGTGTCCATTTACATATCGGAATAGCCGTGAACGAGGCCGCGATATGTACGCATACTGGCGTACAGTGTATATGAGAAGTAAACAAAGGAATAACAGCGCTAATAATCATTTCGGCTAAACGAAACTTTTCCTAATCAATCGCAGATAATTAAACATCATTTCTCACGAAAATTCGATCGTTTAATTTCACAACAATCAGCGTCATAAACGAAATCATTTCTACAAACAAGATTCATCTCAACCGACTTACTTACCGCCTCTCTATTTACGCGATTTTCCCGCAAATTAAACAACGAAAGACACTGCGCTCGGTTGTAGAACATAGTCCTCGAACGCACGCACGCGCAAGATCGGAAAGAAGCAAGATTAGTTAATCAAAAAGGCCGCCATACAAGAAACAAGTCCTCGACTCCGAACAGCTGAACGCTCGCCGTCCGTCGGAACACGTGGGATCCCAGAGCTACTGCTGCAGGCGCGGCGGTAGCCATTGCCCATCCCATTCGGCTTTGTAACCTCAAAATAACCCCTCTCGAACTGCTCGAATCCCCGAGAAACCGTTACAACAAGATACTTCCACGCTCGCCCCCTCGAATATTCTGAGCCGAAACTGCGCGGAAAAAAATCGCTTATCGTCACTTGCGCAATACGACGACGACTCACCGTAGCGTCCTGTCCTCTCGCTCGGCTCCGGTGTCCCGTGTCTCTCGTCAATGATGTCGATGATTCGTCGCGAGCTCGCAATTTTGACCCCGTGGTAGCCGCTGCATGCTCTGCTGTGTGTCTGAATAGATTGCAGGAGGAAGGCGTAGCCTCTCTTGGTTCCAGTGGTAGTAGTAGTAGTAGTACTAGTAGTAGTAGTCTTTGGTAGCTGTGCAAAAGTCGCGTAGGCGCGTTGCGTGCGTTACGAACAACAGCAGCAACGACGACGACGACTCGGGCAACACTTCAATGACATGTCCTTACAATTTCTCGGCGTTCACGTACGGCGGTCGGAGCCGGGTCGAGCGCAGGAGCCGCACAGCTTCGTATATCGTATCACAACAGAGCAGGCACGGGGTGCGTGAGCGCCCCGTCCAACTCTTTCCGCGTCGATGCGATGACGGGACACACAGGTGCTGTTTGTTGCGAGACTGACGAAAGATTTAGCAGACGGAGGATAGTGAGATAGACAGAGAGATAGATAGAGGAAGAGAGAGAGAGAGACAGAGGAAGAGGAGAGAAAGATAGAGAGGAGAGAGGAGAGAGAAATAGAAAGAGAGAGAGAGAGAGAGAGAGGAAAAGAGAGCGTGGCCCTCGCGCGCGCGTACCTCCTCTCTTGAGAAACGGGTGACGCTCTCTCGCGGGCCAAAGCAAACTTGTCGGATGGCAATACGTGAGTTAAATGTTCGGGGCCGCGCCGCGGATGGTTTACGGCCGTTAGTCCCCACCTAGGGCCACCACGCGGCGCTGCAGTGCTGCTGCTGCTGCTCAACGCGCTCTATGCCCTCTCGCCGTGTACCGCTCTGCAGCCGACGCCGCCGCAACCGCTGCCGCCGTATACACTCGTATTCCTCGTGCTGCTGCTGCTGCTGCTGCTGTGCTCTGCTGCTACCACTGTGTGTGCTGACCCCCCCCCCCTCCTCCTCCTCCGCACCGCCGCCACCACCTCCTCCAACGAGTCTAACCCCCGGACGCCCCCCTGTACAACGTCCTCTACCTCCTCCTCCTCCTCCTCCTCCTCCGAGTCCAGTTCGCACACACGTACGTATGTGTATATACCTAAACCTCTCGATCTCTCGCTTCTTTATGCGTTTCCTCTCTTTCTTACCGATATAACGTAGCGCTCATTCAGGTGCGCACACACAGACTCTCTCGAATGTGTGCCATTTCGCTCTTGCACGCACACACGGGCCGCGTCTCTGCGACTTGGCGCGCCGTGTCTATATAGGTACACATACGTATATTCGTTATACGCACGCACACGATGGTCGCGTAACTCGTGTGTGCGAGTCCCTCTCTCTCTCCCGTTGCTCCGTTTCACGTGTGCGCCGTTTTCCATCTTCGTCCAACTCGTTGCGCAGCGGTTCCCCTCGCGCGAAACGCACACACACACACACACACACGTGCTCGCGTATGTGGAGCGAGACGGAAGCAACGGGCTGCAGTTCGAGAGCGAGCGAGAGAGCGAGAGAGACGCGCGGCTCTAGAGGGCGGGGAGAGAAGACGCGAGAGAGAGAGCGAGAGAGTTATATAGGAAGTTCGTGCTGACAGGAAGGAGACGAACGAGCGCGTAGAGCGAGCGACCGAGAGAGAGAGGAGACTATCGCGCCACACACACACACACACAGACACGTGCACACAGACGAGCAGTTGGAGCAGCTAGCCAGCTCTCCCTGGGATTTATGCGCAAGGGCGTTGTTAATGGCGGCGGAGAGGGACGAGGCGCGGAGGGGAATCCCCGAGCGCTCCGTCCTCGTCGCGCGCGCGTCTTGAGTCGCGATCGCGTGTAGGCCTCTCGCTCGCTCTCGTGGGCCCGTTGCCCCTTTGCCGCTGCCATCTCTCCTCGGCGCGCGAGAGCTGTGCACGAGCTCCGTATGCGACGAGTACGCCGTGTTTGTGTGTGTGTGTGTGCGCGCGCGCGCGCGTCCAACCCGCGATTTTCCTCGTGGCTCGCATGGAGTCGATGACGCAACGGCCCACGTGACCGCCGAGCGGCCAATGCCAAGCCGGCCGTTTGAATCTCCCGCGCAAAAGCAGAATGTGGTATTGTAGCTGCGCGGCAGAGAGAGAGAGAGGGATTGAGAAAGCGCTGGAGGGACGCTGCTGCAACTCTACCTCGCGACTGGTTATCATCACGTATACACGTGCGGGATTGAGCCATTACCTGGTGCTTGGCGTTATAGGTATAATTATATAGCGGCGCGATACGCATCGAGTAATGGTGATTTGTGGCGCGACCTCTCTTGCTCTTGCTTCGGGAGGTCTCTCTCTCTCTCTCTCTCTCTCTCTCTCTCTCTTCATGCATGGGTGTACGTATGTATCTGCTCGTGCAGTGAAGATTGTCTTCAGCGAACGCATACCCCACGTGGCTTATGTATTCACTGCCGGTGTTCTTGCATGCAGCTGTGTACACGCGAAAGTTAGACAACTCTTTATTGTAACGTAGATATATGATCAGTGATCGTGATTATTGTTTTGAAAGATTTTTTTATTCTAAAATTTTAATTGCGCAGCCTGCTTTGTATCGACGATTGAACTAATGTATAAGCAGCCATTGTTGCTATATTCTTAAAAAAAAAATAAGCTTGAACAAACCAAATTGAAACACTACGTGTTTCGCCCATTTAAAATCTGATCGAGAATTAGTGCTTTGCTATTGCTAATATTATTCATATTGAATATAATTGTTACAGAGATTAATTCAGACTTCATCTCTTAATTTTTATCCAGCTCTTTCGTCTTCGACCACGATCTCATCTCATCTCTCCATTTCTCTAACCTATCCCTCTCTCTCTCTCTCTCTCTCCCTCCATCTCTTTTTCTCTTTTCTTCTCCTTCTCTTATATGCCTAGTACTTTAAATTGGATTCGCGCTTTAACTTCGCCACGAAATTGTGTTTCACCGCACCAACCAATTTTACCCTCGTCTTTCTTCTCCTTCTCTTCTTCATATATCTTCCTTTCGCCTTTCCCTTACGGCGATGCGCTTACTTCAAATTTAAATCGAAAAATTAGCGCGAAGGATACACAAGTCTAATTAAGTTGCGAAATCTGCCTTTTTTTCTTGCCCACGCAGAGCCTTCTCCGAAAGCTTGAAAAATTCCCAGATTCGCGCGTATAAACTTAGGCGCCACCGCTACTCCCAGGATAATTCACTGTTTTTCTAGCAGAAGATACCGTTATAATGCTGCACGCGCGTATATGACGCAGCGAATGCTATCGACAAGCGGACGATATATCGGCCGATAAATTATATCGGACCTCGACGTGAAATCAATGAATCGCGCCTGCGTTACTTGCGTTTCCTTTTCGAATCCGCGCTTTTTTTGCGCGCGCGCAGATCGTGTGCATTTTAGGGGCTCGACGCGGCGGCGCTTTCTGCAAAGCGCACAATAAAATTAATTTCCGGTCTGACGGACTGAATCGCCCTGCTGCGACGGCAGATAGTCAGGCTTTTATTGAAAAATAATGAATGGCCGCGGTGCGGAATTTCAATGCTTTGCGAACGAACGAACGAACGAACGAACAAACAAAAAAATCGTTCGATTCGAAATCGATAAATAAAAAAGTAGTAAACAAGTCGGAGAGTCAGGTTCAGTGTCGTGTACAGGTGTATATAGTTTATACTCGATGAAGCGGGGCCATCATCACGTGGTCGTGAAAGCGCGCACACGTCGAGGCGCGCACGTGTATATCATAGGCGCGCATACGCGAATGTGCTCCGCGTACAGGAAGAGGGGAGTTAGGTTATAGTCGCCGAGATCCCGGGGCGCGTTCGCGCGCAGTTTGACGGAATGTTATTGCGGTCATAATCGCGAGCGCCAACAGGTGCTCGAGAACAAGCCTACGTCATATGTACGCTATATACATACAATTATACACGCTGCAGTATAGCAGCACGAGAGAGAAAGTGCAGTGTTTCCCGTCGGCTATGGCCGGCCGGCGCTCGCTCGCTCTGTCCCGTATTATGATCTGCGGGGGCTATAAAGACCCCTATCTTTGTCGCACAACTAAACAGGCGTTTCCTCGTTTTTTTCTTGCTTCGCGTAAGCCGTATGTTTCGTGGGCAACTCAAATGTAGCAAACTTGCGAACAGGAAGCGACCAATGTACTTCTCATTGACTCGTGAATATTTTATTTTTTAATCATCCGAAAATTCAGAAAATCAGCAACCGCGTCTAATGTTCGATCGAGTGCACATCTATGCTAACACGCGTCATCGAACTGCTATTCTCAAAGAAAGGTAATTTGACTTCTTCGCAAACATCTCCTTAAATTAAAACGATTGCAATCTTGCTAGGGTTACATCGAGATTACGGAACCCAGCCCATAAATCGCGGGATGCTCTCTCTCTCTCGCTCTGCTATAGCAAGATTCGCGATCGCCGCACTAAACCGGATCACACGCAAACTTTTCTTCGGAATGCGAACCCCTTGAAAAGTGAACTACGAAGCGGTAGTAGGAAGTAATACGAAGTGCGATCTTCCTCCCTCTCTCCCCTCCTTCTCTCTCACTCTCTCCCCCCGAAGTGAAGCTCTGCATACCTGCATCGCGCGTTTCTATAGAAATTTCCCATATAGGCTGATATGTACAGCAGCATCGGCTTTGCGATTTGCCGCGTGTTTATATATATATGTGACTCTATAAATGGCCGGAGTCGATCGATTGCATTTCCCGCGCGAACTTTATATCTCCGGCTCTACACGCACAGCTAAATACTGCCGTGGCTATATAATACTGCGCGCAATCGAGGACATTCTTCGGAATACACGGTACATCGTTTTCGGAGTGAATTAAATGCTGCCGGGATTAATTAACGCTGTCGCGCGTGCGTATTTCTTTTTTTTTTCTTTTTTAATATAATGCGAATGCAAGTACTATATTCCATCGATTTCATCGATTTTATTTAATAGAAGCGGCAGATTTTTCTCTTTTCAACTTAAACTCGGCATTCCTTCGGAGCTTCGAGTATTCGGCGAAAATTCAGCTAAAAAGCGCGAATGAATAGATAAAAAAAAGTAGAATAAAAAATAAGGAGAAAGGAGCGTGGCAGACAGAGAAGAAGCGAGCGAGCGAAAGAGCGAAATAAGAGCGAGAGAGTAATAGTGGCTCTGCTGCTGCTGCTGCTGCTGGCTCGTCGAGCGCCCTGCTCGTACATTACAGTCGTGAGAAAAAAGAACACAGCCCGGGACGTTTAATTTCCGAAGACCTTCCGCCAGCTCCATTCACGACGCGCAGTGGCTATACAGCTCGGCCCGCGACGTGAATTCCGTCATTCAGGCTCGACTTACGAGTCGCCAGCGTGAAAAGCCAGAGCGGCAATCTTCCGGCCGACGGCATTGGAATAAACAACCCCTCCCCCGCGGGAGGGGGGGGGGAGAGGGTGAATTTTATGTCTCATTGGATAAGTGTGCAAAAATTTTTGTTTCTGCTTAAATTGCTCAACGTTTTTTGCCAGTAAATATCACGGTAGTTTGAACATTTTAATTATTCGGTCAGGTGCATTTTTACGAAAACAAAATTCGCGAAGATTAATATTTAACGTCAGAAATTGTTTTCCCATATTTCATTGAGGGGGAAAAATAAGTCATTAGCGGAAGAGCAGAACCCATAAATTTAATATCACGCTGAGCGAAATTAGATATCATAGCGGCGGGCGCGGTTAAAGATCTATTTCCATAAAAATCGAATATCTGCGCATCTCTCCTTCGCTGCCTACGCGGCTCACGGAATTATCGCATACCTCGAGATCTATAATCCTACGTCTCTCTTGAACTCGGGACACAATATAATTCTCGAAATTGCGACGCGTGAAGCAAAGCAGCACTCCGGCATTTTCGGCTGTCGAGCTCGTAAATCAGCGACTTAATTTTATAAACAGGAAGCGTCTGCGCGCCTTGCGAAATCCCTCCCTACATCGACGCAAAAGAGTATATATATGAGAAAGCTCGAATTATATTTTTGACTTTTATAAATAATAAGCGTCAAAAAATTAATTTTTTTTTCGGAGTTAAGCAAGGAAGAAAGCTATTTAATTATCACGTGTTCGTCGAGGTAGAAAAGAGGACGATTTTCTATCGAGTTCACATAGTGCTGCAACGGTCTCGCAAAGTGTATAGGTATATACGACGCCGCGAAGAAAGGGTGCGAGAAAGGGTTGTCTGATTGGAGCCTCACTTTCTCTCCTTCTCTCTCTCTCTCTCCCTCTCTCTTTCTCTTCTCGGAGGAGTAGACTGGAGAAAGGCGGAAGAAGGTTTGGCGCTGAGTTATCGCCGCGGGGCAATATCTCGCACGAGCAAGCTACCACCGCGGATAAAGAAAATAAGGAATCGCGACGAGGATGATGCGCTTCTCTTTTTCTCTTCCTTTCGAATTTTCTTCTTCTTCTTCTTCTTCTTCTCCTTCTTCGCGAGACTACTGCTGCTGCTGCTGCTGCTTTTCGGGAGCAGAAGAGTGATATCGATGGCTATGCGTCACGGTATCCATAAAATATACGCAGAAAACGAAAGAGAGAGAGTGTGTGTGTGTGCGTGCGTGTACGTGTGTGTGTGTGTGCGCGCAGAGAAGTCGGTGGTCGCGCGGGGGTGGGGGAAGGGTTGAAGTTTCGTGCCATTTACAAAATGAGTCCCCATTATTTTCAGTCGGCGAATTTATCGCTACATACGTTTGTCCCGCCAGATTTATGCGATGAAAACGTAAAGCGCCATATATGCTGCACTATAAATTTATTCTTTGAGGGAAAACCTAATGTATGAACTGCGCGAGTTCGCGTAAACATTGCTGCGCTCGGCTCGATATTTATGCTTTTTCTGAATCGAAAGCTCATGCGTATATTTTAATTGAACTGCGTTTCCGTTTACTCCCGTACGATTCGCCTGCGTTTGATTCAAAACATTTAATTGAAAGTTAATTAAAAATTTAGAGGATTCCCGCGCAGTGTGCCCAAAATTGCATTGATTTGCGTCTGCGTAGAAATAATTCCGAATGCAGTTGTTCCATTAAAATTAATACAACTATAACTCGAAAATAAATGTAAATTAAGGGTTGACGGCTTTGATCGTTCAAGACTGAATACTGTCAGTAACAGATACACCAATTTCGGGCAGAAGAGATTCAACTTTTTCTTATCATTGGATTTTTCTTCCAGTAACTATATATACTTCAAACCATTTACGATCGTATTTTTTTTTCCTCCTCTTTATAGGGTAAATTCACAGTGCTACGCAGGGCCGGAACGAAGACAGCAACGAAGAAAGACAAAGTAGGCACGGCTAAGTTTCTCTCGCTACTTATGCGAGTCTCGACATCCCCCTCGTACATCCGCAGCTGCTCGATACATTATTTTTTGCGTAACTTTTTCGAGCTCGTATCAAATTGCAATAAATATTGCGCCGATGATGCCTGAGCCTCGTCGAGGGCACCTACACACTCCACATATCTCCTGCGCGAGCGAAAGAGGAAGAGGGAAATGTATATATGCGCAACTCGCACTTGGCAGAGACGTATAATTCATAACTCGCCTGTCTGGATTAATACAGCGAATGTGTGTATTCAAGTCGCTCACGCGGTTTCTCTTTGCCGAATTCGACACGCCATGCGTTGGTTCTGTAGGTACGCTTATTGCTTATGTTGGTTTTGCAGGTATGCTTATTGCTCACTTGATACAACGTGGCCTTTGCATTTAATTTCAAAAGGCACGTTGTTTCTAATTCGGTTTATTATTCCCGACGCCGAGAATTTATTTGTTCATTTAATTTAATTTATTCACCTATGCACTAAGAGAATCGCTATTAACATACAGTGTCTCCAACAAGATTTACTGCCGTAAACGCTCGTCGTTGATGTAGAAAAAGTATTCCTTTTTTTTGGAATTTTCGAAGTACTGCGGCAATTCACTGCGATTATTTTCGGATGAACTTTTTGTTCCACGTTGAGCTATAAATAAACTTTAAAGCCCGTAAATATTAAGCTCGTATGTCAAAAGAACGAAGCGTGTCATGCACATTTGTCTCTCTCTTTCTCGCTCTATCTCTCCCCCCCTCCCCCTCCCTCATGCATTGAAAACGATAGATTGATGAGGACTACTTATATTGCTTTAACTATAATGACGCTCCATCGGTCTGTTAATCAATAACGCGCGCTAACGGCAACAGCATCTCGCCTCATTAACAGTACTTCAGGGATTTTCCGAGCGCGATAATTCAGGGGAGGAAAGCAGATAAATAAATCCGCCGACAGAGTAATTTCCATCTCGTGTATAATCCGTCAAAAGGCGGGTATAATTATTAAAAAATAAGTTCCCGCTAAGGTTTACGAGCTTTTCTCGGCCGCGCTGGCAAAGTTTCGCCGACGAACTTCGCGCGCGCGCGCGCACCGCACACTCCACAAATTCATCGGCATCAGCAGTAAATTTGAAAATCCACGATTAAACAAAAATTCCTTTCGAACTTGCCGCATAAATATTCGTTAGAGCGCGATTCTCCGCCCGATGTTCTCGCTTTTTCTCGCACTCTTTCTCTCTCTCACTCTCTCTCTCCCGCAGGAGAAAAATCGTTGGGCCGCCGAAAGGATCGCGCCGCAGCGAATATAAACCGCCGCCGCCGTCCGCGATCCATCAAAGCCTCTGATCGATAATCCGCTCGCGTCTGTACAAACTCGGAGATCCGCGCGGGAAAGCCGTAGGGGGCCGCTCGAGAAGCGAGACGAAGAATTGTGAGGGTGGAGCGAGGCCGTGTGTAGACACACGGCAGCGCGGTTCTATGGAAAAGTATGGCTGTAGCGCACGCTTGCGCGCCTATATATATAAGTGCCTCGTGCGTGCGTGCGGAGGTATATAGAAAACATGGCTGCGCGAGAGAGTATAGGAGAGAAAGAGCCGCGGGGCAAAACGCGACGAGATAGCACACGCCCGAGTGAGAGAGAGAGAGAGAGAGAGAGAAAGAACGAGGGGGTGAGAGAGGGAGCGGGAGAGAAAAGGAGAGAGAGAGAGCACGTAGTGGGGGCCTTGACAGAGATGAATTCGTTTCATTTCACGCTGGGAAGCTCTCGCGTTCTCCCCGCGTCCGATGATTTACTGGGCTACAATGTGGTAACCCATGATTTATCGCTACCAACACGCCGCCGCCGCCGCCGCCGCCGCCATACCTGGACCACGTATGCGTCAGGACGCAGCGGCATCAGCAGCGCTCTGCACATTCACAGAGTCCACACACCACTGCGGAACTTTGCTTCTTCTTCTCACTCTCTTGGTATTATATAGTTACATACATGTGTGAACACACCTGTGTGTGTGTGTGTGTGTGCCCGTGTGTGTCTGTGCACGCCTCTTTTTCTTTTTCTTGCGCTCATGCCCGGGATATGCGAGAAAGAGGTAGGAGGTGTGGTTTTTTTCTCCCGATCTATCCGTGTATATGCTTGCGCCATTGCCGCGCCGAGGATTCGCATACGCAAACACACACACACACACGCGCGCGCGTATATATTCAAATTTTACACTCTTTGTCCGAACGGCAGCGGCCGCGGTGCAGCGGGATATATTCCAAAATGTCCGCGAGGATAGCGTTTGTGTTTTCAGCGGCGATTTTTCCCGGGTTTTCCCGCTCGCGCCCCCTTTTGTGCGCGCGAAAATAATCACGGCTTTTTCGATTTCGGGGGGGGGGGGATGTATTACGTTATTAAGAAAATCCCTTTGTGCAGCCGAATTCGGGCGGCCGTATAAATTCTCTGTTTTCCCCGGCAGACCGCGCGAGAGCGCGAAAGAGAATTTTAAAATATGCTCCACCGTGTCCGAGCGATATATCTCATCTTAGCGAATATTATACGGTACACGTATACACAATGGAAAATTTCTGCTCTCAAAGGGTATAACGCGCCCGCAGCAATGTCCATACAGTCCAGCAACCGAAAACTCGACGCTCTCGCCAAGAAATTTACGCGGGAGGAGCGCAAAAGCTCGGCATTGTTACTTGGAGCCGCGGGCCGAGCGAAGGCGCATTATTGCGTCCTACCACGGGGCTCATCTGCGGTCGGGCACGTATATCCGCGAGCGCGTCAAAGCCCTCCGCGGGGAAGACGCGCTTCCCCGCTTAACTTGCCCGGGAACTCGCAAAGTTCGCATAGGCTGCTGGTTGCAGTATAGGCAAGTTTCGGCGTCTATCCCCCGCTGTTCGCTCGCTCCGCCGGGAGAGAATTCATTGGACGAGGGAGCGCGAGAGAGATCTCGAGCTGCGATCCGAATGCTTAAACCGCTTTAACGGAGAGAGAGAGAGAGAGCGGCCACACCGCGCGCCGCGAGATTTATCATTATACCGCGAGCGAAACTTGGGACGTATCGCGCTGTTAATTCTCGCTGACCGCAAACGGCCGGCTGCCTATGCTCATTTTCGACGAACGCGCGCGCAGAGACGGACGGAGTTGTGCGGCAGCGCGCTTTGAGTTTCGCACCTCGTTTGCGCAGTTTGTCTGCGGCCGCTGCGTGTGTGTGTGTGTGTGTGTCTGTTTGTGTGTGCTGCCGCGTCCCCCCCCACCCCCAAATGATGGACCGCGCGGCGGCTCGCGCCAGGGGCTTTTTCGAAAGCATTTTGAAAAATGATAATTTTATCTTAGTAAATCACGGCGGAGAAGCTTGCGCCGGGGAAAAAGCCCGTAGATCGTAGATCGTCAAGTTGCAGCGCGAGCTTTAAAGCTTTATGATTTACGCCCTCGTAAAATGACCTCTCTCTCTCTCTCGCTCTCTCTCTCTCTCTCTCTCTCTTCTGCTTCTTCTTCTTCTCTCCGATCCATTCGTCGAGTTTAGCGGTTGCGAAACGACAGACGAGTTGTAAAACACAACGAGCAAATGAGAATATAGGAGGGAAAAAGAGAAAGTGCGCTAGAGGGGGCGAGAGCTAAAAGGGTGGCTGGGTATGTATGGGAGGACATTGCGTTTCTGCCGGCCGTTATTTACCTGCACGAGCACAGAGCGAGAGAGAGAGAGAGAGAGAGCGTCGCGCAGCTCCAATTATTACCCCCACCTGCGCGACAAAATAGATAATGCTTCTGTGTACACTCGCGCGAAATTATTTCCTCGTTTCGTGCTGATTAACATTTTTTGATAAATCGTGAAAGCATCAGCTCGTTCGGAATCGACGTTACTCTTCTTCCAACGAGACGGACTATGTATACGGGTACGCGAGAGAGCGGGAGAAAAATAATTCCGCAGGGCCTTTGTTACCATTACATTACTCCATTAAAAAGCGGTGAAAGTTTAATGGACCACCGAAGAGTTATACCCGGCAAGGCGCGACAGCCGCCAGGCGTTAAATAAAACATTCGTCTCGCATTTGTCTCCGCGCAGCGGAATATTAAGACCGCGCCGTGTGTGTTTGCACGCATCCGCGTCCCTCGGGGCGCTGTCATTGGACTTTCATCCCCGAGGCCTGCGCACAGCGAGCCCATCTCGAATGCACGAAGCACTTTATTTTCATTCGCCGAGCAGGACGCTCTCAATAAACATTTCGCCATCGTCGTACGCGAGACGATAAGCTTCCTTCTCTCGTCCGCACCGAAGCTATTGTTTCCGCGGAATTTCCCGGCGTATCGTATCCTCGCGATAAGCCATGCGTGTACGCGCGTAGACCTCGGGCATACACACACACACACAAACCAGGAGAGCCGAAAAACGTAATCAGCGAGCGAAGATAGAACAAAAGCAAGACGGATCGCCTCCGAGTCGAGCATAAATAAAGCGCAAGCTCACGAAGGTGTATAGGTGTACATCGAAGTGAGAGAGAGGGGGGGGGGAGAAAGGAAAAAAAGAACGTAATGAAAGCTAGCAGGGGAAATGGAGCGTGGAAAGTAATTAGGTCACGCCAGGCTCCGCACGAATCGTGTATAATACGCGAGACACAGCACAAAAGCAGGAAGAGCCCGCGGCGGGCGGGGCGATCGAGACGTGCGCGAGGGGGGTAGGTAGGCTTTCCCGACGAGTCCTCGGAGAGCTACGCGCGCGTGTGCGTTGATAGATAGGAAATCTAATTTTCGTGCTGTACGAGGGTGCGAATGAGTATACCCCTCTCTCGCGTGACGTGCGCACCACCCCCCTAAGTACGTTATTTATCTCGATGGAAAAATGGGTATCTGTAGATAATATGCCGGTCACGCAATACACGTTGAGTCTATACACTTGCGCCGCATTGGCTAAGTACGATAATCCGAGATTTTCCGAGTAGAAGTGCCATACATTCGTGCATATATATCGTAGAGGTGGCCTCTTTTGCGCGCGGATTTGCTCAATAACCCGTGTGATTGACTTTCTCGCTTGATCTGCGGGAGAGACACGCTTTGGCAAAAATATAATCAACCGCGCGCTATGTCCAAAAGCCAGAATAAATCGAGCTCGAAAAATAGTCGCGCGCGATCGCGGCGAGCTAATCAATTATATGCATCGAAATTGAAAAAGTTACGTACGCGCGCGCGCGCTTAGCCAGCAAGAAAGCTCCATAGATCGGCGTCCGCGACCGCTCAGAGCCAAGGAAAGTACGTACTCGCTTTCGGAGCCGTAGCAGAAAAAAAAAAACAGCGAGCGCCAATAAATTATCGCTCGGGGACCCTGGAACGATCTCTAGTTGGAAAAGTTATATCGAGCTACTGCTGCTGCTGCTGCTTTCCACCTCTGTCTCCCGTCGCCCGGCGCACACCGAGGAGCGAGAAGCTGGGCGGGAAAAAAAAATCGTCGCGCGTGTATTCGGCCCGAAGCGCGTCCGCCCGCGGACGACCAAAGGCGGGCCAATAATTGGAATAAACTTGTCTCGAGTCCCTCCTCTCGCCGGATCTCGTTTCACGGCTCAATTCTGTCAGGCCGGGCGTATCGGCGGGGGGGTAGAAAGCGAGAAACCCGAGCGTCTCACGTGGATGGAGCAAGGGGGTGGTAACTAGAAAACTTCTCTTTAGCTTAAGGGATCACGCGGTGCTTCGAGATAGACTCGATTCGCGTGGATCTCTACCTATAACGCGGCGACCCTTTGGACAAAAAGAAAGCAGCCCGTGGGTGCGGGGGTGGTTGAGAGGGAGAGAGAGAGAGAGAGTATCTTCGCACAGAGAGGTGTACGTGCGCTCAGCCAAATGCGCTGTTAAAATTTTGGACACAATCTCGCCATTTATCTTGCGAGACCTGGAAATAAATCTCCGACGGCTCAGAGCTGGCTAAGAAAAATGTCGCCCTCCCCTTCTTCTTCTTCTTCTTCTTCTTCTTCTTCGGCCGGCAGCACGCGTCTCTCTTGCTCTCTCTCTCTCTCTCTCTCTCTCTCGAGGAAAAAAGATGGGGGAGAAAGCAGCAGCTCTCGCGTTTTTCTTACCTTCCTCGCAAAGCATTGCCGCGCCAGCTCACGCACAGACCGGCCGCCACCGAATCCCTGGCTTTGCAAGCAAGCAGCAACCCTCCCTCAATGCCGCATCGATAAATCATAATACGAGTATTAACATTCCTAGCACTTCCTTCCTCGCGAGAGAGAAACTTGCCACCGGCTGCTGCTTTGCTCAGGATGCACGACCTGTCCGCCTCGGGGAAAAAAAAAAATCATGCCGGCCTGTGTATAAGGCCACCTCGTAAATTTGCTTATCTTCGATTCCTCCTCCGGTATTCCTCAGACCCCCAGCTCTCAGCGCAGAAAAATAGCCTTCGTTAGATTATTTAAGCAGCATTACCTCGAGGAAAAAGGAGAGTATTGTTATGCGGATATCGAGAGAGAGAGAGAGAGAGAGAGAGAGGGAGAGAGAACCCCCACGGAATTGGAGGAAAATGAAAAAGCCAGTGTGTGGTAGGATGTCGCCTTCATAATTCAAGCTCCGCCCAAGAGACGTCGTAAATTACGCGATCTACGAATGCTCGATACGTCGATACGACAATATATTTTACGCGCTCGTAATTATCGCACGCAGAGACTCCGAGGACGGAGGAAGAAAATTTTTTTTCTGTTTGCTCTATCACCTTGTAAATGAAATCTGCACCAGAAATAACACGCTCGAGCGTTGGAGCTCCGTTATCGAAGCAAAGTATTCGCCGTAGCGAGATATGTATATATTCTCAGCTCGCTCAATCGTGAAATCAGAACTATATCCTCTTTGTGTCTCTGTGTGTGTCTGTGTGTGTTTGCCACATATCCCTGTATGGCAGTGTGCAGCAGCACCGCCGCGACTGCAATCCTGCAGATTAATTTCCGAGGATCTCGTAACTCGCGCGCGAGCCGGGCGCGCGACGTTTAAATCGGTCGCTGTGTGCTAGCCGCGCGAAATCCGCATGCGGAAAACCGACAAACAAAAGGAATTGCCCGGCGCCGGCGAATGAAGAAACGAAAGTTTATGTAATTAAAAGCAGGAGAAACGCCGCGGACATAAACTCGGAATTTCACGAGAAAATCCGGGTGACGTATGCGTATTTCCGAAAATTGCGGATTTTCGCGAAATAAATAGAAAGAAGTAGCCGCGACAATGTTTTTTTTTTTTTGCGAAACTCCGCTCTTGAACAAGTTGAGCGACAGCGCCAGAATCTCCGCTGTATACGCGGAATGATATCGCGCATGAAATATTATACGCACTGGGGAAGCATCTTATTCTTCACCCAGTTCTACAGAAGCGACCTTCTCATCCTTGAGTCATCGCGTCTCTTGGCATGTCGCTCGCCGTACACTACAGGGATTCGCAGATACGAGCATAGAGCACCGGAGAGGATTTTTGGCATGGACCATTGGGCGAGTGCGTCGATCGCTAGCGTTATTGTCCCGCGAAATGTGCCGGCTGTCACATTAAAGTCACGACGTCGAGTATCATGTGGCGAGGGACGACGCGCCTCGATGCTCCGCTCGGCGCGCAGAGTCTGCCTGACGCGGGAGATATGGTTATATCGGGAATCCAATATTTGTCTTTGCTTCTTTTTCGCTCGATTTCGCGCGCAGAGAGGGACGTATGCGAAGCTCCCGCTGTATCGCGTAGGAGGGATGGTACAGGATTTTAAACGCTCCGTGTATTTATATCCCTTTCTTTTGCTCCTTGGCCTCGTTCCGCAGTTGATCGACGATCTTCGAAATCTCGCGGACTATTCTTGATCCCAATAAGCTCCCAAAACAGTGTTGCATTAAAAGCGCCGTATTTTGTCGCGAGAGAGGCAGGGCAGGGAAAAAGTGTCATTAATCTTCCGTTTATGCCAGACGTATAACACACAACTGCGCGTCTTTCCTCAAACTACTCATCGCTCAGCTCTTTATACACGAGCAACGCGCGTAAACGTAAAACAATGGGTTCTCCAAGGTTTTAAAATAAATGTCTCGTTAAAAGCCATCCCGTAGCTCATCTAAATAAGGGAAAAATAAGAAAAGCTATTTTCATCGCGCTCGGTAAATTCTATCTCCGTAAGTGCGACGCAGCAGCTAACGTCGTCGTCTCGGAGCGCGATGCATTACGTATACATAACTCGTAGATTCTGGAAGGTCCCGGGCCCCGAAGCAGCAGCTCCTTCTCTCTAAGCGTATGCAGCGACACGTTCTAGCGGGCGCCGCCTTTCTTCTCTCTCTCTCTCTCTCTCTCTCTCTCTCTCTCTCTCACCCTTTCGCTGGTAATCTTTCTCCGTATCCTACGTATATACACAGTACACACTCGCCCTTCCCCCTTTTACCTACCCTTTGCGATATTCTCCGCTCTTTTACTCGCCGATGATGCAGTAGTATGAGCTTGCGGAGCTCGAGGCGCTGTACACTGAGTCATTACCGCCGAGAAAAATCCTGATACTTTCGATACTCACCCCTAGAAGGTTTTGGGAATGAATATCGCGAAATGGAATCTCTGCGCTCGCAAATGTGACGAAGGGGCTGGTACGTACTTTTTTGCCTTCCGCTGCGGTGTGTAGCGAGAGAGAGAGAGAGAGAGAGAGCAAATGAACGGTCCTGACTGATAAGAAATTTTCGTCGGTTGGGGTGTACTGGGGCAAGAGACATTGCCGTTCGATCGGAGGAGGAGCTTTTCAGATAAATCCGCCCCGATTATGTACAGAGTAGAAAATGACTCTTTGTTGATTTTGCCGAATTGTTCCCACGAATTAAGGCGCATTTATTTCTACACTCTCCTAGCTAAACGCGTACGCATTACGTTGCTTGAGCCCTCGGAGAAAGAAATAAATATTCCGGAATACACCCTGGGAAAATGACACAATGAGAGCTCGCGCCCTAATAGCACTCGCCGTGCAGCGGGCAATTGAAATCTCGCCGCCGAGGAAAGCCCTTTTCCGGATCTGCCCTGCGGAAATTCCCGAAAATCTTCAGGCGCAGTCGTATAAATATCGATAACCCTCGCGTTGAGCGTGTAGGCCTTGCGCGATCTCGCTTTAGAGGTGGAAATAGGGAGAAGGAGAGCGAATTTCGGCTCAACTCGGTTAACGGATTGGATCAGGAGCGTGACCAAGCCTTATATAAGGTTCTCGCCTAATGCATTGCGCTACTCTCGTTGAGCGAGTATAGTCGGGCGAGATAGAGAAAACGCGCGTATACATATATAGCGGAGCGCGTAGCGCACACATCCACCCACACACACATACACACACATATACGTATACAGGGAGAGAGGGCCACCGCCAGCGGAATGGAGTCGTAGGATAGCAATTTCGAGCGAGCAGTAATAAAGCACGTCTGCGCGCCGAAATCCTGATGAATGGCCGCGCTTAGGCTTGAAATGGAGAAGCGACGAGCCACTCGCACTTACTCACTCACTTGCTCTCTCTCTCTCTCTCTCGCCCACCTCGTCTACTATCTATACCACCACCATCACCTCCACTGCTACTACTACTAATACTGCTGGTGCAAGTATTATACTACTAGCAGTACTCGTTCCCTTTTACAGAGGCAACAGCAGCTCGGTCTCTGTGTTCCAACCACTTACACCCCCCCATCCCATCCCACCCCTTCCCGTCTCTCCTCGTTGTATCTCGCTCTCCCATACCCGATAGTTTGTATATATACCTGTGCGCACGCAAGTGCATCTGCGCTTATATATACGGAGGCCAATCGGATTTCCACGCGAGCACACGCGAATCGTGATTGTGCCTTCTGTAACGAGTTAGTCGAGAGGGAAGCGCGGAGGAAGGACGCGTGTACATCGCTATCATCCCCCAAACGCCTCGTGTGGTGACACTGCGCGCTTGCAACTCGATAAATCCGCTCGTATACAGCTCTGCCAAATTGAGAATGTAAAGTATACGCGCGTGGGATTAATCTGGCTGGCGAGTGTGCGCGTATTTATAAAGGATTCGTCTTGTATTTGTTTCCTCGAAATCCCGAGATTTATGTCGCCTGGCACGTACGTCAGAAGACTTGACTCTCAGAAGATTACGCTGACGTTCCGCGCGCGCTCTTTCAGCGCAGCATTTGTGTATTATATACCTTGCGCGGGCATCGACTGTTTGCTCCGCTGCTCCAAGGATAATTTGTCGTAGTCGAAAAATAGCTGAGTTTGATAAATGCGGATTTATCGCACGGGGAATTATCTGCGCTTTTTTTTTTCTTCTTCTTCCCGGAGAAAATTGCTGAGTTATTGCGATTCTCTATTCTGTCTGCAGCCGCGTATCGGGATAATTCAGTTCTTCGTTATTCGTCCAGTCAAAGGCTAATAAAAATTACGAATACATACAGAGAAGGGAAGATCGAATAGTGTAAAGACAAGTTTACAGGGAGGTTATAGAAGGCGAACGCGTTAGTATACCCAGAGCAGCGACTTCTGGGCTCCTAAATCAGCCTCTGTGTCGTGATTCATGGAAGGCAGCCTCTTGCCCCCCCCTTCCCTCTTCCCTCGCCTCACCTCTCTCTCTCTCTCCCATGTCCCATGTTCCATCTCGGTCCACCCCCTTTTCTCAGTGCACCCTACGCTCCGCAATCCCTCTCCTACTATACTCCTTCGTTGACCTCCCGCGCCCTTCCACCTTCTCGCGCCTCCATCCACCTTCAGCGCCGCGAAACTCCTCGTATCAGCTTTCATCCAGCAGAGCGAGAGAGGGAGAGAGAGTGAGAGAGGGCGAGCGAGGGTAGAGCTAGACTTTACAAATTTTCAGTAGCTGACGCTGCGCCTTTTGCAAGAGGCAAGCGAGTAAATTATTGCCGCGCGAGTCTAGCTCCTTTAGTTGGAAACTCGCGAGTGTACGCGCTCTCTGCTTGTGTACAACGGTTGGAGGGAAACCGCGAAAAAATTGCGCGTGATTGTGTTTACTTTAGCCGAGAAAATTTTTACAAACTTTTCTGCGGCTGTATGTTACTATACGTTATATACTATACTGGCTTGTTTTTCAAGAAATTTCGAAATCTTGAATAATTCCATTAAAAGCTCGACTGTCTTTGCGAGTTCGTTCTCTCATTTTAATTCAATGCTGCCTAACCGCTAAGACCTGAGAACTGAGAAGACGTAGAGGTTGTGTCCGGTCCAAATGCTCCGTCCCATTCAAGTTCCACGTCTATAAATTACGGCTTATTTCCATAAAACATTTTTCTGAGAGATGGACTTGCCGTCCTATGGCCGTCTCCTCCAACTTGAAAGTAAATTTCTGTGTTTTCGGCTGCGCGTGATAAATTTCCATCCGTCCATAATCGTAAGCCGTATTTTTTCACGTACCCGATCAGAGACCGATCCCTCTATCTTTAGACAAATCGTCATCTGGCTCCACGATATCGTCATTAATAGAACAATTGAGGCTATTGAACGGAGCTAATTGAAAGAATATTCATGATGGCCTGGAGTACAGGCCCGTGTCGGAAGCTTCATAAAACACAGAGCTCAGGCGAGGGGCAGGTGGGTGGAAAGGGGTGAAGGAGATGTGCGCGAACGAGGAGCTAGAACTAGGAGTCGAAGATATCTGTAGGAGAGAGGGCCATTTTCAAGCTCATTGAATAGACAGCCATGATTCTATGAGCACGAATCGCTGCCAACTTCCATTGTAACCGCCTTCCGCGCTTTATTCTATTCTCGCGCGGTCACGGGCCGCGCGTATATTGCTTTTTGTGCGCAAAAGCTGTATATGGGTCTACTTAAGCAAACGCGCTCACTTTTGCCCGCCATTCGTCAGAACCGAAATTTCATACATGCGATTCTCGCTCGTGTTATCGCAGTTTTCCCCAGTGCGTCTGCAATGATAAATTAAAGTTTCGTTTTTTTTTAGCTATATTAGATAAAATTTCGAAAGATGCTGATACGCGTGCAGGGCGTAAGCGTCTCCGGGACGCTCGTATATCCCTTGAAGAACCATTCAAATTCACGGCGACTAATACTTCCTGCGTCAGTGTGACGTTGACTAATAGACGCTAACTATAGTTTTATCGAGACCTCTGCGTCTTTCTCCTTTATCTCTCGGTAACAAGGAAGATACGAGTAAATTATGGACCTTACTTTTCCCTCGGCTAGACCAAGTCTCCTACGATTATTAGCCGCATAGAATCTCTTCGGACGGAAAATCGTGAGCCTTATATAATGTACAAAGACTGCTACGAGAGTCCGCAGACGAATATACGTATTACAATATATATAATTTATATAATAGTGAATATACCATATATTATATATGTATACACGTTTACAGTACACGCGAGAAAGCAGGGCATGAGCAATGGCTGGAGGATCGAGGAACAGACGGCCGCCCCGTAATAATGTTGTCTTCGCTGGCTCGGTTTTATTTGCCCGCGGCGCAAGAATGTAGCCTACAGTCCGGCACAAAATTTAAGGCTAGCTTGTGCGAGAGAAAGATTTCGCGGCGCGAGAGCCGATCCGACGCGCCGCTGTTCGCGATCATCGAAAACGAGTTTCCCCGAAGTACCTGTTGTGCCGCGGCTGCCGAAAGTCTGCTCTCCCGAAGATTACGATCTTCTCGAATTGACGAAATGCGGGGATAGGGGAAAATTATTTTACGCGTATACGAGGAAAGCATTTTGATAAATGTTTGTTTGTTCCTCGATAAATTTAAATTGTGATGTTGAATCGCGTTTGAAATCAATGATAATGTAACGGAAATGAAAAGTAACGGAATGACCGTTATACACTTGTACGTATAGATGGAGACGTCTTTTTATACGCCTTAATTTATTTCGGAATTTCATTAATGAACCTGTGTAAAGCCTTGTGAAGGTGTATTTTTTAGAGCCATGCATTATACAACAATCGAAATGCAGAAAAGTGAAAGACTCTCATCCTCGATGCGCGCGAGCTTATATATTCCGATAAAACCTTCATTGCCGAAAGTCGACGACTCTCCTCCGAGCCCCGGGATTCCTAAACGGGCTGACTATGCCGCGCGCACCAAGGGTTCGCTTTATAGCCACAACGATCAAAACGCCATGAACGTTCGTCAGCACGTTCGTTATAACGACGGCAATTGCGGCCTTTCTCGCAGGGCATTACGGCACCTCGGAGGGTGAAATCTCGCGTGTATATCCCGTAGGCTCGAGGAGAAAAGTATATGTACAAGAGCCGAGAGGGGGAGGGTAGACACCTGCACTGATAAAATAGAAAAATCGTCAACTCGCGCTACTTTGTGCATTATGGCTTTGGCCACGGTAAGTATAAATTTCTTTAATGGCGCTAATAATTTCATATCGCGTAATTTACTTACTGCGAAACGTAACGCCGGTAGCCCGGCAGCAGAAAGAGGCATTAACGAGCAGCCTAATATTTATGTGCAGCCGCTCGCTCGCCACCTAGATAACACTCCCGCGAGCGAGCGAGCGCTGCTGTATATAGCTATGCGATTCGGCTTCTATTTCTTTTCTCCTCTTTCCGCTATCTCCTTCATTCTTGCGCGTCGTCTGTACTTTAAGCAGATAAAAATCCGTTCTGGCTATGGGGCGAAGAAAAAAAAAGGAAACGAAAGCAGCCAGTGGGTGGCGCGCGCGCGGGAAAAGCGAGACTTGAGTGGAGATAAAGAAGGAAAGTAAAGAATTTAGGAGGCAACGGCCTGATTTAGAAGCGAACGCGAATGAATTTTATTTATGCTAATTGTTTTGCGACTCTCCCAGACGCAGCTGCGGCGCTGGCTCTTTTCTTGACTTTCAGTTATACAATTTTTTTAAGACTTGCTGACACGTTGCGCCCACTTGTATTTTACAATGGAAAAATTTGAATTTCGCGCCATAGCGCGTGGAAGTCGACAGAAACCTGTTGTATTAAAAAGAACGTAGGAAAAACCAATAATTTTTGTATCTACATACTAAACTTCGAAATTGGCGAAATCTGTATTTATACAATAGACACTCTATTTGTCACAAGCCCATTACCAATAAAATATCAAATAATTATTTGTTCCCTGCTTACACATATAACATTTGCGAAGGTCCTTATCAATCGATTAAAGAAAAGCAAAATGGCACTTGGTTGGTTTTAACGCGCTATTACAACACCACTATACAAGCGCACTGTGGCCGACACTCTCTCTCTCTCTCTAGGGGTAATGCTCGTTGTGAGAGAAAGAGAGAGCGAGAGAGCTCGCGCGAATATGTGGCACTCTTGCGCGCGGGCGCGGCGACCGAATGAAAAAGCTTAATGCGCCATTATTTACTTGATAGTGGACAAGCCGGGCACAGCCTCTCTCTCTCTCTCTCTCTCTCGCACAGGCGCGCACGTACGCAGCGTATACACGCGTGCGCGTGTCGCCGTTCTCCGCGTTCATAACAGACGCGCGTGACGCGCTCTTTCTGCCGCGCGGCGCGCGCGTGAGCCGGCGCGCTGCTACTGTTTCACAATGCAACGCGCGCGCGCACACACACATTACTCCGCAGCCGGTAATATACACGCGATGCATCCTCTTTCGCGTTTATCGCCCTATACGCGAGCGCAACTGTATCTTGGTTTCTCTTTCCATATATGCATATACAGCGTGCGAAACTGCGCAGGCCTATATATGCGACGCGGCTTTACCCCAACTGCGATATATGTGTACAGTGGGGGGCGCTATTTTATTTGGGCTCCGCGTTTCGGCCGGGCTGATATTGCGCCGTGATTAATGTTGCTAAACTATTAATTAAAATTCCATTGTTTCGTTATAAATAATTAGTCGTTAATAACCTCGTTGGAGAGAGCGCTGCGTTCGATTCTTGTGTATAATTAGAGAATCCAGAGAGAGAGAGAGAGAGAGAGAGAGAGCGCTTTGTTTCGCGGACGAGCGCTTCGATTTTGATAAGTGAGTTTTAAATCGGACGAAATCGCTTCGTTAGCATAATCGTAACTGAGCGCGCCAATTTATCGCTTTAATTTATAAATAAGCCCTCTGCGTTGCACACACGCGCAATACAATTGAGCTTGCGACTAAAAAAGAAAAAAAAAGAAAAACGTACTACATTCTTACACTGCTGACCCCCTCTGTACTCGATTAATCAAAGCTTCGGCCTCGGTGCTGATTACTCTTGCGATGCACTTAGCCAAGCGCACGCGATTACACGCGCCGTGAGACAGACGGATGAGCTCGCGCAGTTGTAGTTAATCTTCGGCGCGTCAAGCGACGCGGCCAGCGGTAGCGTATGTACGTGTACATATTATACGCACACGTGGAGCGTATGCATGTGTGTATGTGCGTGCGTATGTGTGTGAGAGAGAGGGAAGTTGGACGCGTATGCCCGCGGGACTTCGATGACACGTTTCGATGTATGGCTATATATACGCGGAGAGCCTAGAGGCGCGTATAAATGAAAATCGCGCGTGCGAATTTCGAATGTGCAGGTGAGAAAGAGACGAAGAAGCGCGCAGCCGTCCATACTAAACAGCGAATAATTATAGGCGCCAGACACTTCCGGCCACGATGGACGAGGAGAATTATTCGCGAGCGGTTCAAGGACACGTGCTTGCGATTCGACAATAAACGGCTGTGTACGCGCGAGCGTCCTTTTAAGATCGACGGAGGCCGCGTCGTTAATGATGTATTTAATGCGTTGTTTAAATTGGTTTTCAAAGCGTATATATCCTTTTATTCATTTTCGTCCGTACAAGCGTTATACACCGCGCCAAACAGGAAAATAAATCGCCGCGGCGAAGCCAGAAAAATCCTCATCCACCGTATGATTCCCCATAATTTTCGCATAGATCTAAAGTTTATTTAAAGCGTTCCTCGGCCAGAATCCTCACTCCCCTGCCTAGCAGCGGCGTCTCTCTCCCGCAAAAATATTAGTTGCCGTAGGAAAGAAGTAGTCAGCAGCAGGACATAACGAAGACACAGTGCGGAGAGAGAGAGAGAGAGAGAGAGAGAGAGAGAACGACCGGCGCCCACGCGGCGGCTCCGCCGAGGCGCCGGCGTCACTTCCGCCTCTTCGCTCTCCTCCCCGGCATCGGTTCGCTCAGGAGTTTGGCGCAGGATTCGCTGCAGCAGGCTATATTCGTGAGAGAGCGCGCGTCGCGGGAATCGTCTATGAGCTATAAATATAAGAGACGAGAGGAGGCATTGTTGCGCCGCCAGGAAGGAAACCGATGACCGATTGAGATGCATCTGATCCTGAACTTTTTGTACTCAGAATGAGTTTCGCTTGAAACTCGTCGCGAAACGAAGAAATTAAAAAAGAGAGAGAGAGACAGAGAGACAGAGAGGAATAGACGACTACGAGACTCGTATATGAAATGAGGGACACTCCACACGAGAGGGATGAATAACCAGTGGCAATAAGCTCGGTGGAGAAATTACGAATCCTGTCATTCGTCGCGCCCTAGCGTTTATACTGTCCTCGGCGCTTTCCCCTCACTCATATTTAAAGCTAACCGCGTCGCGACCCTCCGAATCGTATCGCTATAACTTTCGCCGACTGCACGGCTGGCTGCTGTGTTATGCGCCGCTATAACGCACGGAGAGCCAGCGCGTGAAAATTACTTAACTTTGGTATTTTGTCGAAAAATATGCCGAAGGGCGGTCGTCTCTCGGGGTGAAGAGATCGCGCCCTGTATACCACACTGGAATATTCAAGATGCTTCCGATGAGTTTATAGCTTTATTATGGGAGAATCCGCGACGTAGCATATTAAACGTTTAGAATTTTCGTGCTTCAACGTGTGCGCAGTTTGTACAACATCGCATGCGTACATACAGAAAGTCGTGCATCATTCGCGAAGACGTATTTGCTGCAGAAGCCCTTCTTTATACGAAGACCGATGGTAAAAAAAGCAAGCCCCCGAAGCTACACCTGCGTGACGAGATTAGCTCGATTGAATGAAGATTCATAGCTTGCGAGCGACTGGCGAAGAATCCAAAACACAGCGCTGCGTATATGTATATACATATATGCGCGCTGTGGGTATATGTGTGCAGCGACTACAGTGCACTGAGAAAGAGACAACCAAAGCCCCGCCCACCGGTGGACTGTAGGTAGCCAGACGACGCTGGTAGGATATTTATTGTAACGAGGACTTATGGCGACAGATTTAGGAATTAGGGTATCGCGGACTCCCCAGCTTTCCATGGAGACCTCTCTCTCTCTCTCTCGCGCGCGCGCGCGCTCGCAACGCAATACACAAGACCGGCTGGTACCTGTGTGTCTCGAGCGCGTGGAGCCACGTGATACCGCAATAATCCACGTGGATTATCCAGCGTGTTCGAACAGCCGCTCCTTCGCCATATAGCCAGTAGAGAGAGAGAGAGAGAGAGAGAGGCTCTCTATCGGCAACGGCCGTGCACTCTCGCAGAGGCTATCGTATGCCGACACCCGCTTCACAGACTACCAGCTGTTTTCAACTTGATAAATATACCGATATATGCCGCGTGTGATACTTCATTCCATCCCCATGGCAATCCCTCATCCCTGAATCCTTTTCACAACAATGCACACAAGCGATTTTCAATCGATTCGAATACGATGGGAAATCTCACAGACCTGAATGAGTTCGGTTCGCCCATTCGTCTTTGGATATATAAGTTTAACTACTATACTGTTGCCAATGCATACCGTTACCGCTACTTAGTGCACAACTCCTTTCTCGGGTAGGAAATCAATACCTGTATACAACAGATCCCTGTATGATGCAATAAGCTGATGCATCTGTCCTGTATAGTATATCCTGCGCCACGGAGACATCGTTTCTGAATGATTAACTTGGTTCTGGGATCAACGTAACATCGATCTACGTCACGGAGGGAATTTTGCGCGTAGCCACCAATGCCGAGACGAGATGAATTAGTTGCAGTATGAATTTTGCCTGATGCCACCGATACCGGTACCTTTCCAGCAATTCGAAATATTTTCTCTCGGGTCCCAAATGCATCGGACGTTGACGACCTTCTGAACCAGTTTGTTGACTACGTTTTCCACGGACTTGCAGAAATGAATGGTACAAACATTTCCCGTAATAAAACCGTATGCGAACACATTTATACGTATCGACAGCACATCTGCATAAACATTTTACAAAATAGTGAAATTTGATGTTCTAACGCCTGAAGACAAGCTTCTACAGCGGTTGAGCAAAAACAAAAATTTTACTGTTTTAAAAGACAGTGAGAAGCTAGAGAGCTAGCTTTTGGAGGAGAAAGACCAGAGGAGAGAGAGAGAGAGAGAGAGAGAGAGAGAGGAGCGAGAGGAGAGGGCGAGATCAGAGGGGATGGGAACGGGGAGGAGGGTGTGCATTGCGGATTTATTCCCGCCAACACATTCATCATGGCGGATTTAGCTGAACCCGTAACGCATGGCTGTGGATATATATCTGCTTCTCGCTGGCATCCCTACCCCCGCGCGTGCTACTATAGCACTACTGCAGCCCCCGTTGCCTCTTTCTCTCTCTCTCTATTCCTATCTCCTATGAGCTGCTGTCCTATACTCTTTTTAACTCGCTCTCGCTCTAGCGAGCCGTGTGCGTATTCCTCTCAATCTTTTTTCATTCGCTCGTTTCATCTGGCTCCAGCGCGACTCTTCCCCCCCCCCCCCTCCCACGGAAACTCATCCGAGGTTCTCCGACAAACCTCTCTTTGAATGACTTTCCGCGCTATTACTCTCGTGCTTTTATGCACGTCCAGGACTGAAAAATTACCGATAATTGTGTTGTGCCGAAATTTTTTCTGGCTCTACATTCGCGTAACTGCGAGACACTACGCGCGAAACGTCCGATTTCTATAATTGGGCAGAGCGCGCGCGGTGTGCGCTTCTATGAAAAGCCGCAATTACGGACAAGCATAACAAAGAAATATACATTAAAAGCATCTGATCTCGATCGCGCGCTCGTTAATTTCGCTAACTTTCATTATCTCCATATTTTCCGAGGCGCAGAGGCACGCGGGGAGAGTTAAGGCTCTCGCGATAAAGGGCCGTGCCATCAGTTACAGGCCTATTATTCAGGCCGATAAGTGGCGCTGGGTACTTAAGAAAATAGAGAGATCTCGCGTCTTCCTCTACAAGTTGACTTGACCTCACACGCGCGTGTAGGTACGCGTGTATACGTGTACATATACGAGCGCAAGTACACAAGTGCAAAAAAGAAGAGCCTAGCGCACGTAAAGGCTCCTCTTTAATAAATCCTCGCGCATGCTATCAGCAGCTGATCGCCATGCGTCATGTGTGCGACGACGCCCCCACCCCTGCCCAGCCCCCTACCCCCTCCCCCCCTATCGCGTAGATGCGATATTACGTGGTTAGCCATAAGTCTACGGCTCATCCATCTACATTTTATATGCCGGCGGTATATATGCGGAGAGAAGAAGACGACAGCGCGGGCTAAAGAAGGTATAGCCTCAAATCCGATCTCCGGCTCTTCTTCCCATCGAGATTCCAATAGCGCGCTAGCGTATACGTGTGGTTATCGCTCAGAGAGAGGGAGGGAGAGAGAGAGAGAGAGAAAAAGAGAGAGAACGCTATGGGGCTTTGTGCTGATGAAGGATCGCGCGCGACGAGCTACTTTCGCTCTGAGCGCGATCATCCATATTTCATCTGCGTATATTATCATTCCTCGAACCTTCATGAATCATTTTTTTTTCTTTATTTCTAAGGTTCGCTAATAGTGTAGTTTGAAGAATCGGGGGGGTTGGAGCAGAGGCTTCTCCGGGAAACGTTTTGTAAAATGGACGCGAGCCGCTGCGACGTTGGCTAAAGATCACCTTCTCTCTCAAAAACCATTGTACAACCATCTGAAGTCATCGTGTGTATAAGCTACTTTGTGTAATGAGAAGTTAGAGCTAATTTTGCACTTGATTATTAATTAAACAAGAACTGATACTTAAAGCATTCTCGAAAGCGTTATGGATATATAGCGGGAAGAAACGCCTTCATGCAGTTCTTATTCTCCCCTACGGAATTTTAAGAGAGACACGATGTGACGACAGCTGCTTCCGAAATACTCAAAGTGGTTTTGATGGTTAGAAATCGA
This sequence comes from Philotrypesis tridentata, assembly GCA_018906965.1. NCBI lineage: Eukaryota > Metazoa > Arthropoda > Insecta > Hymenoptera > Pteromalidae > Philotrypesis > Philotrypesis tridentata. The sequence goes on from JACCIB010000005.1 coordinate 5,313,549, forward strand.
GCTAGAAATACTGTCTTGTTTTATCCCTGTTTTTTTTTCCTTTCCATAGAAGTTTTAGAATAGCTGACTATTCGGTCTTGCGTTCACTTGTATCAATTTTTACGCACAGCTACTTATAACTATTGATGATTTTGTTTTCCATATTTAAAATCCTCTTTTTAACCAAAAGGAAAAATCATTTCGTGAGAAATTCAATGGTCTCAAAATTTTTTACAATAATGTGTCATAGAAAAATCCATGAAATTAATTCAATTTTGAACGTCCCGAAATGAACAAAATAAATATTGTACTACACCTCCCTGGTCGCATTCTTCTTGTGCACATCATGGCGATCATGTACACAATCGATAGAAGCCTTGATGCTTCATTTTTCGAGAAAAGCCCAGCAACAACAACATCGTAAGGTTCGCGCAACGAGCACAAAGCCCGTGCAGCTGTACGTCTAGCGTCTCCTCAGTCGAATTCCCGATATAACTCGAGAGAGCAAAACTTTTCTGACAACTCCATCGCAACTCGTTCTCCTTTTTGCGATTCGATTTTCGTTCTCGGCATGAAAATTTCATGAGGTCGCCTCGTACGAGCTGTGTGCGCGCGCGCGCGATACTCGCGTTTTCTTTCGCCGCTAAGAGACGCGCAAAGAAGCGCCGAAAAAGAGGAAGCGCCGAGAAAGAGAAGAATAACCCGACCCAAATACGAGCAGTAAGAAGAAGTGTATACACACAGGCGAAAACTTGCCTCGTCAATCAGAGTGACTGACGCCGGAAGGAAGAGGAAGCGGAAGTTCCGGGAGCTAGGACTCGCTCTTGCAGCGTTTCTGCCTGGCTTGCAGCTATGTGTGTATCTTTTGATGCCGGGACTGCTGCTGCTACTGCTACTGCTGTTGTCGTTGCTTTTTTCCCTCATCCTCCCCTTCTTTAAAGTCTCTACGTATACACACACACACATACACGCACACACGCCCTCATCTCATTTTCTCTGTTTACCGGTGGGTACGAAACATCCACTGCGTGTGGGAGATTTCGAACGTCAATGCACGCGACTTTTTTTGCCGGCCGAAGAAAAATGATACTGCTTTTCTCCGCCGAGCCGCGTTGCGAAAGTCTTGCAAATAAATTTGATGGTCATTCGCTAGAATATGGAGCCTGAATGAGTCGATTAGAAATATCGAAAATATAGCAAAGATCTAGATATTTTTAAAGCTTTTTTAAAAATGACGCAATTCAATTTAAAAAATGTTAAATAATTAATTACTTATACAACCGGTGTCGCATCGCGTATTTTCATGCTGCGCTTTATTCCGCATTTGTAGATCCAATCAAGGATACCCGTGCGAAGTGAGAAAGCCGAGTGTGTCGCGTTGAAATTTCAAGAAAGCTGCGCGTGTTTTGCGCTCTTTGGAATCGGCGAGAACGCATGAGTGCGCGGGCGCGAAAGAAATCGCTCATTTCAATCGACGCGAGCTACTTGCCGCCGTGATCGGATATTTCTATATATAGCGAGATCCAACAGGTACGTCGAAGGCGGTTTTTATCATTGTGCACGCGGACTTTTTTTTTTATTTCATTTGCGTCGTTCCGATACGTCCTGGGAATACGGTGTAGAGCCTGGCGTTTAAAACAAAAATGCGGTAGAATAACAAAAGTGCGCCGTCGTGCGATTTCTCGGAGGTGAGAATCTTGATTTGAAGTAAGTGTGAAAAGACGTGGAAAAAGTTGCTCTCCTGCAGGCAAGACGCTGTTATTAGCGCGAGCGTCGAGTTTATACATTTTGTTTCATTTTCTCTTGACGCTGCGCTGCATCGAGATTTATCGCTGAGAGGTTCGCGCGTAATGTTGAATAATACTTCGTTTTGCAGTAATTATTCTCCAGCCGCAGCGGCTTGGATATTTGAAAAATTTGAGCTTCGCTATCCTGAAATTATCATCGCTATAACCAGGCGCCAAATGAAGCCTCGAGGCTGTAGTTGCATACGTTACGAACAAGTAGCCGATGATGTTATCGGGCGCTTGATTAAATATCTTATCCATTGAAATTTATTGGGAGAATATTCAATTTTGATATTATACGTGGAGTCATATTAATGGTGCGATTTAAAGACTTGCCTATACGAGCTTCGATAGTCAACTCAATTTATTTGATCAAAATTTTTTTTATTTATGTTTTTTTTCGAAGAAAAAACAATTTGAGTGAAATAAGATTTTTATCAGATGCATATCTGATATCCGTAGAGTATCCTGTATTGCATATGATTTACGCCATCGTCGATATTATCTACCTACTTAGCAAAGCGCGCACGAGCTGATCAACCTCGAGTAAAATTAATCAATAAGCATAATAAATCGGAAAAATAAAGTAAATCCAAACAAAACGCGCAGCTCCCCCCCCCCCCTCTACATCTCAATGTAAACTTCTTACGTATACATACCGATGCACAGACTCTCTGAAAGTTTCCTTATAGCGTCTAACTCGATGCGGATCTCGCGGTACGATAACGTCACCACAAATCATTTTCCCATCCAAAAGCCCGGCTTGATAAACAGCGCAAGAAAGTCCAATTAATCTTTATCAGGCTTGGAAATCTGAGTGAATACCTCGCTCTCGAGTCCCACGCGTCGAAGAAAAATCGAATGAAAAACGGGCGCGCGCGCGCGCGCGTGTCTGGGAAAAAATGTTTACCCCTAAAAACGCATCTACCTGCAGTCAGCCCGTGTTTGTGTGCATCTCTCTCTCTTCTTCTCTGTATTTGTGCCATCGTAAAGCATCCGCGTATACGCTCGCATGTAACGCACGTCTTAAATCACTCGGGCCGACAGATATCCCCGTAGAATTTTATTTTTCTCCAAGCGCCTATGGTTCTATTCCGCTACACGCTTTTCCGTGACCGAAGGCGTGTGTGATACGTCCGTGTATATCGTAGCCATCGAATGGCCGAATATAGTCCTGTCCCGATGCTATCCGCCGGGAGTCTATCGGTGAACCGGCAGCGAAGATATATATTATGGACGCCCCCGTCTCGAGCTCAGCGAGCGAGAAAATCGCTACATCGGCGCTAGTTTTTTGTCGCGGCGGTCTAGCTCGCCGCGTGTTCGGGATGGCTCGTCGTCGGCGTGAAACAAAAAAAATGAGGGGGGAGGGGGCGGAAAAAAACTAGACGACTAGATGGCGGAGAGACGGAAGTCGCTTTGCAAGCCAAGCACCGGGAGGCGGCGCCGAGGAACCCCTTATTTTCTTCTTGTCGCACGGGACGTAGATGGAGCTATGTACACTACGTCTCCGACTATGTGCTACGTGTAGTTTCCGAAAAGTGCAGTAGTGGCGCGAGCTCGTAGTAGATGGGTTATCTGGTACACAGACGATATGTTGGCGCGATAATGTACGCAGAACTTGCTTGGTTCAGGTCTACTCATGAAATCCGCCCTTTTTATTTTTTTATTTTGTAATAAATGTGTGTGTGTGTTTTTTTTTGGCAACGCAATAAATTAGCGCTGAATTTCGAGAGAAGATCGTCGTATTATTTTCGAGAGAAACTCGGGAAAAAAAAAGTTTACGTTTTGTCGAGTAAAAATAAACGTCCACAACTCTCGCGTACAATGGCGCTCGCCGCGCGTCTCTCCTCAAATAGAAACTCCGGAGTGTAACTTCCAAATGTTGCTTCGCGCATTCGACTTCTCCCCCTACTACTCTCTGGCAACAAAAAGAGCGTCACGTACGACAACAAGAAGCAGCAACAGCAGGAGCAGCAGCAGCAGGCGAGCGAAGGAAAAGCCATTTGATACTTTTATCTAGCTCTGTACAATTCTCACCCCCTTCGTCAGCTTCTTTTCATGCCGGCTTTTTCCCTTTCTCTCTCTCTCTCTCTCTCTCGCTCGCTCTCTTTCCTTCACTCTTTTCTCTCGCTGTACGCGATCCATCACGTTGGCCGCGTTGTACAGCGCAGAAAGCGGCGCCTATCGCTCTGCGCGGAGACTCTCTCTCTCTTGCTCTCTCGTGCCTTCCGGTCCATGACGACGACGACGACGACGACGACGATGGCGATGCCGAGGAAGAAGATTCGGCGGAAAATTTTTTTTTCCCTCTATTTTCCTCGAGACCCTATACTGGCAAGATGCCGCGAGCGGAGAAATGGTCTCCCTGGCCCAGCCAGCTTTTTTTTTTTTTTTAATGCCCTGGCAGACGACGCGATACGCCGTACAGGCTATATGTATCGCGCTCGCGTCGCGAGCGTGGAAATCGATTGCGGCGCATAAATTGCAGCGAAGATTGAAGAAAATAAACCGCGCCGGCGATCGAGAATTATATAAAGTTGGAAATCGTTAAGGACTATGGAATAAAGAGGGAAGTTTAAAAGCTTTCCTCAAAAACTTCATCAGCATCCTCCTCGATAGAGCTGCGCAGCCGGTCGATTGCCTCTTTTTTCGTTTGCCCCCCCAGCCCACCCCCTCCCCCTCCGCGAGCTTCTTCCTTCTTTTTGCTACTCCAAGTGAATTAATTCAGGAGGTTATATTTGAAATTCAGATGGTATTTTCATTGTAAGCAAATTTTTTCTCCTCCTATTTTCCGACGAGGACGTATCCTAGTTGCGCGCCCACGGAAGAAGGGTTATGCTTTATTTTGGCGTTATTTCACTGTGTGCATGTGCGTGTGTGTATGCGAGTGTGTGTGTATGTGGGAGAGAGAGAGAGAGAGAGAGAACTAGGTGCCGAGTTATTATGCCGCTGTCAGGCGACCGCACTACCCTTTTCAGCAGAAGCAGCAGCAGCAGCAGCAACGGTGCGACCGATCTGCATAACCATCATGGTTTCCCTACTATGCTCTCTCGACTGCCTTATACTTTCTGCCCCCCGCCCACACCCTTTCTCCTCTCTCTCTCTCTCTCTCTCTTGCTCACTCTTTATACGCCTCTCGTACCCCGACGTTCTACGCTACTTCTTCTCTCGCTCTCTTTGGTCTATGTAGAGTTTACGCCCTTTCCACGCTGCGGGATTCCCAGTCACGGGATCTCATCTTACGGTATTTGTATGGCTAATGTAATCGTTGTTGACTCGAGTTTAATGGCCAAGATTAGGACGCTTCAGACGGTAATACGAAAGCGCTTATGATTCTATAGCAATATCCCCGTAAATTATGAAACGAATAAGCCTGCATTTTCGAAACTTGCGCGCCTCTGTAATAACGAAGAATGAACGATGGAACAATTTATACTCGCGACTTGTGCGAAAAAAGAAACGCCGTCAGCCAAAAGAGGCAAGTATACGTGGAGCCCCTGCGCATACTCACTGAAGCGCGACAACTGCTGCAGCGACGAGGGACAAAAAAAGTGCTCGGCGAACGAAACGATTACAAATTAACTTGGCGCTTCTTTCGACAGTCATTATTAACTCTCTCTTTCTCTCTCTCTCTCTCTCTCTCTCGTCCCTTTCTGCTCTCCCTCGGGGGGCCGTCTACAATTATTGCGCTTTTGTTTCGTCCTCGCGCCTCTCTCCTCCCTGTTTATATAGTACGAAGCGCCACTACGTCGTTATATACTGCAGCAATGTGCCGGATAAACTCTCTCTCTCTCTCTCTCTCACTGCTCGCGAGAGACTCCATTTCTTTTTCACCCTTCGCGAGAAGAGAGTGTCTCGACTATGCTCGAGTATCGCGTTTCCCTGCGACTTATTTACGACGTGGCGCGGCGGCGCACCGACCGAAGATGAATAGTCGAAAGACTATGCGGAAAATGAGAGAGAGGATATTTGGTTACGCGCGCGGAGGATGAAGAGTTTATTGCTCTCTTTTGTGTCGTTTGAGAGAATGGAAGCGAGGGACAGGCGGCAAATGAAACGCGCTGCAGAGCACCTGTGATCTGCAGCCCTTCAAGTGGCTGCGTCAATGACGCGCGCTGTTGGGGACGCCGTAAATAAGGGCTGCGGATTGCGCAAGTAGACCTATATCACGGCATTGGCGCACAGTTGCCGAGACTGAACGTTTTAGCTGCTTAGACTTTCGACGCGGCGGTAGTGAAACAATTGTGACATTTGAATATTTTCATGAATAATAAAAGCTGTATAAACACCGAGAACTTCCGTGCTAAAAAGAAGCCTTTTCGAGCTCCCGTCTCCAAGGTCGCGCGAAACGAGCCCAACAACGAGGAAAGAAGAAAAGCCAGGAGAAAAAATCCGAGCAGAGTCTCTTTCGTATACACAGATTTACGACTATGGTCGAGCGCGCCATTGGCGGTTCCGGGCACCCACCTAGTCCGAAAAATCAAGGCTGCGCGCAGGCAGCCGAAGAAAAAGAGAGTACAATAAAGTCCGCTTCGGCTTTTTTGGCAAGCGACGAGATAAAAGTCGTGTCGGCCATGGCGTGACGAAGATCCTCGGCCCGCGGCGACGTTTCCGCAAACAGCCGGCCGAGATATACCGTTAGGTCGTCTCTCCGCTGCTGCGCGCCGCCGATTGTCTTCGCGCGCGCGCCACTTGCCCTCGCGCATATTTTCAGGCTCAAGGTTTTTTGCGGCTGACTTTGTGGAAAATTTTGCACGCTCGAAGAAAGTCTTTCATCCTCCGGCGCGGGGGACGAGGTGGAGGAGGAGGAGAAGGTTTTCCGCAGGCATATCACGTTTGCTCTACTTCTCTTCATTGTCGCCGATGCTGCAGGTAGACCCGAGATGGGGCCGGTGTTTTGCGCGTTGTTTTGTACCTGGAAGCATTGCGCAATTAGATAAGGCGGTCTCAAGGACGTTTTCCTGAGACTCTCGTCTTTTCTTTTATTTTCTTCTGTCGTCCGAAGCTAATTTTCACGTGATTTTTGCTTCCTTTCGTTTCTTCGGTCTCGACGAGGTCTCGCGGAGTCTGCGGGAAATATCCGTTTCCGATTCATAATTGCCGCTACGGCAGTAGAGCGGGTCGCCTGTAAGCTCGCGATTGATTCGCTCGTCGTAAAACGCTTAACTACTGCTATAATCCCTAATAATTTCAATAATTCTATAAGCTAACGACCACAGGACCGAGAGTACATACGAAGAAAAGGACATTGCGCGCTACGCTTTCCTGGAGCTGTGCCCACACGAAGAAAAGAGACACGACGGCAAAGGAATAGGTCGTGGGTAGAGAGAGAAGAGAGAGAGAGAGAGAGAGAGAGAGAGAGAGAGAGAGAGAGAGAGAGAGAGGAGAGAGAAGGAAGCGGCGGTGGAAAGGCCAATTAGAGGGCGGAAAGATTTATCTGCAGGCGACGGCTGCGCGCCGACTCGCGGATGGTACAAAAGGGGGTAGCTCTCACGCATACTGTCTCTACGAGTGTGTATCTCGTCTCTACCCTCACTTGTATTATTCCACGCTCCAACACCCTCCTCTCGGGATATTATGCTCGCGATAGCACGTTTTCGACCCTCGAGCAAGGACTCGGGAGCGACAAGGACGAGGTCCAGCTGCCAAAGAGCCTTAGGCTCGCTTTTTCGGATGAGACGTGGGAGAGGAAATTCTGGCGCGCGCGCGCTTGCATGCGCCAGATATTATTCGTGCGAGAGACCGAGAGAGATCCTTTCATTCGGAAAGCACTACTTGCGTCTATTTTTGGGATGGTGCGTCGAGGCCGACAGTATGCTCGCGCACATTAACAGAAATCTTTTCAAAAGCGGCACGTTTGGGCATCTTTAAAGAAGGATCTATTTTCTAAATCTTCGAGATTAATTCTCCAGAGGGTGGCGATGCCCCCCCTTACAAGTATGAGTATTTACCCTTCTTATTGCGAAGGCCAATGCGATCGTGGGAGTGCGAAAAATTTTTATGTACTCCGAGTGTACTGCGCAGTCGACTCGTACGAGACGCGATAATAAAGAGGTGCGAGACGACCGATTCATCGCCGAAAATTCCGAGGAATTATTTTGATAAGCCTCGGGGTCGACGTCTTAACTATGCAAGAGGAGATCAAAGTGCTCCTCAGCAGTTGTCACTGGAGTAGCGCGACTCGCATCTGGTATGTTTACATCGAAAACATTGACTTTTGCTTATATATTATGACAGCATCGGAGGCTTGTTTCTACAATGCGCGTTCGGAGGCGAAATAAGAGTGTACTTCTAGATACGCCGAGCACCACCGCTTCAGAACGAAGAGAGAAATACTTGGAAGAGAGCGTAGTACCTCGTGTGTCAAGTCCTCCGACGTTTTTATAGACCCGCACAAAATTAGAGGCTTTCCCGGACTCCCTTTTGCGTCTGTCTCCCGGTGAATAAAAGAAGCGCGCGAAAATGAACGCAGGGCTCTGCGGCTCAGGGGGGGGGGGAGGTCAGGCGACTATGCGCACCACCGGATTTCTGCAGTCTTGGTGTCCTCAACTGAAAATCTAGTGCCCCGTATCTAACTAAATTGAGACAGCCGCCGGGTATCTATTTCATTCAAGTTTATGTACGTTCTTGCGACAAACCCTTTCCTCGAATGCCTTTTTAAACCCGTATACATGACTTGCATGTTTTTTAAACTGATATGAATTCCTATAGTATTTTTGTCAAAAGTTTTAAACTGATGAGTTATGTTACTCTGTCGTGTATATATATGCAATCTTTCGAGTATACAATTTGTTTTGTTTTTTTTTCTGAAACTAAATCATAGCAGCAGCGTCCAAAATTACGAATTAATCTAATTTAGCTTTATAAAATAGCGCGAATCTGTACAGTTTAAACAACGGATCCGAGTCTTCTTTAACATATTTTAAGCCCTTCGAAAAATAAAAATTTAATTACCAAGCAAAAAGCGCCTATCGTCGCGGCGTATAAAAAAAATCCTTCACGCTCCCTCTAACCCCGCGTAGCGAGCGAAGAAATTATGTTTGCACTGTTCTCTATGTAACGCCTCGTGCATCATTGCCATATGGGAAGCCGGTGGCGGGCCAGTTCATTTCTCAGTATGCGCGTGAGCAGCGCGCGAAATAACCACACTCCTGGAATTACGTGCGGCCTGGGCCACATACAAGAGCCACACTTATTTCGAACGCGCTCGAGAGAGACAGAGAGTATGTGTGTTTATATATATGTGTGTGTGAAAGAGAGAGAGAGAGAGAGATAGAGAAGCTCGCAACAATACACGCGGCGGCATTCTATCCGCAGTGCGAGAGCGAAAGAGGGTGTGGGCGAGTTTGCTACAGAGTTCGTTTCCGCGTTGTTGCATAATACAGGCTGCGGCGCGGATGAGGGATGTGCCGTACCGAGCTGCCTAATAACCGGCCGACGTCGTCGCGAAATAACGTGTGCAAGCGTATGCGCAGCGCAGTCTGATCGAGTGGAATGAAAAATTTACTCGAAACTGGAGAATTGCGCTTTCTTTTTTTTTTTAAAGCGTTACTCTTACTTATAGGGAGACGTATAGGACAGAAAAGAAACTGACGAGAGAAGCGAAAGGGTCTCCGTGACGAACGAACAAGCCGACGAAACTTTGTACAAAGCGATGCTGTGGCATGCCGCGCAAATATAGCCGCGCCGAGAGAAGTATAATTATATGAAGGCGGAGTTGCGCGCTATATACTGCACGAGCATATTTGTGCACAGCAAGCCGCATTGGAACCTTGAGCCAAGGGGTCGTACGCAAAGCCTTCCTCTTCGCTTATTTCGATAATAAACTGCGCCGGATAAGGGTTAATGATTTAAATTCCAGTTAACAATTAATCCAGAATAGATATATAGACTGTGGCGCGCGTGCCGGCGACTCCCGCGCGAGAGGCTGTATTACAGTGTCTTGTTGCGCTGCACTGCTCTGAGATTTAATTGCCCGTGTTAAAAAGGAATTAATACGCTCCGAGAGATTATTTATCGTAGGCTCTCATTAAGCTTTGCCCTTCTATTGCGCGCTAGACGAAATTCAGGTCACATGTAGAAACGTAAGCCAGAGCGCGCGGAGATGGAGAAGGCAAAAAAGCACGCCGACGAACGGAATTTTCCGCAAGGATGCATCTACGAGAGCCCAGGAGAGGAAGGTGCGTGTGTGTGTGTGTGTGTGTGTATAAACGTGGAAGTTAATTGAAAAAATTAATTAAAGACGCCAGCCTCGCCGGTACAGCGCGAACCTATGTACACAGTGTCTTATCCCTTGCGCAATGTATACCCAGAGTTGAAAGACAGAGTAGAGCGAGAGACGACTATAAAAAGAGAGCGGGACTACGGCTGCAGAAGACGACGCGGAGCCGAATTTACGAGATCATCGCGTATACGTATTCAGCGCGGCGAGATAGGAGCCGCGGTACACGCAAAGAGTAGAGCACTTATAGCCGGGATTCAATTACCGCAACGTCTGCGAAGCACGCCATTCCCACACCCTCTTGGCAAAATCCATCCCCGCGCTCCCCCCCGCCCCCCATCCCCCTTATATCCCTCTTCCCTCCTACCTCCCCCCTTCTCCGGCTCGCAGACTCCTCGCTCCTCGCGTTCCATCTCCTCAAGAACGAACAGGTGCTCCAGTGTCTGCCGCTGTAAATTGCGCCCCCTGTAATCCAAAGTAAAGCGCTCGTTTTATCCGCGCCACGACGAGACGAATGCTCGCTACGTCTTTGCAAAGCCCTATCCGCCCGTTTATATATGTGTGTAAGCCGTATAGTCTGCGCGCTTCAACCCCCTTCTTCTTATCCGCTATGCGGATATGTTTGGCTCTGTGTGTGGGTGTGTGTGTGTGTAGCCCGTGTGACTTGTCATAACTTTGCCTTTAAAGGACGAGGATTTGTTCGAATAAAAATTGCAGTATCCGCACAATTAATTATTTGCGTTTGAGGCTCGGTGCGAGATTGCGTTGCGTTTTAATAAAAAAGTAACCTCATGCTCATGCTGTTTTCAAATGTACATTTGGCTCAAGTTTCCTTCGCAATTTTGATGAATATTGATGCTGGTGCGATCATCAGTTTCGATGCTGTGCGCTTCCACAGTAATTTTATCATGAAAATTCAAGTAGAATTTCGAACTGCGCACGATTTTCATTATTTCAACGACATAAATCTATCAGCGATCATAACGTACAAGGAAAGCCCACAAAAAACCGCCCCTCCTACGCGCGAAACTTCAACCTCGCCCCCGATACAACCGTATACAGCCCCCGCACGCGCAACTTTGAAAACGAAGTTTTCCATCCCGGAAAATGTACAACTTTTCTTTTGCCATCGAACTCACGCGGCGGCCCGGGCCACGAGTCCTATATATATATATAATATATATACAGCGTTTCGATTTCCCGCGCGCGCGCTCGCTCGCTCGCGCACAGTTCGATCGCAGGTACATAATTCATCGAGCGTGCGCGCGCGTAGCACCATTGTCGGTGCGGCTTCATTAATACAAATGGCGTCTGCTGAATTCCTGCCGAGCTTATCCCCCCGGCTCTTCCACCCCCCCCCCCTCCTCGTCGCCGCACCGCAGAAAGAGAGACGATGAAGCAACTATATATACACGAACACGTGCGTCTGTGTGTGTGCGAGCGCGGGCGAGCGGCCATGCATCCCTCGAATCCAGTCAAGCATCCCCTCGTTCTCCCCCCCCCCCTCGGCCCCTCGCGAGAGAGAGAGAGAAAGAGGGACTGAAAATGTGTATGCAAGAGGGACAGCAGCGAGCCGACATATTTTTGCCGTCCTTGTCGACTTTCATGAGGGCGTCTTTCCACAATAACATATTAATATCGCAGAAATGCGAGGAACAGCCGCGCGAGCGAGAGAGACTTATGACTGCGGCGGATCGAAAAACTGGACGCGCGGCGGCCCTGGATCAGCGGCTATACCGGTCAGTACAGTCGTTACGACCGACGAACAACATTTCGTCGAGATTTTAAGAGTCGTAAAGAGAGCGTCGCACGTATTGCGTCCCCCCGCGTCTATACATATATATATATACGCACACGTCCCGTGTGTTTGCGCGGAATATCCGCGGACGAGGCCAAGGGAGAAATTGATAACGTCGCCGGCGAGAGAGATAACGCGCGCGTGAAATGGCCGATTTCTCACCCCATAAAAACACACACACACACAGCCGGATATTTCGGAGAAATAAAAAGCACGGCAACTCAATCGAGCGGGAGAGGACGAGAGAGAGAGAGAGAGAGAGAGGCGAGGCTAGACTGTATTGATGGTTATTACTCTCGCGACGTTGATCAAATTTTTTTCTGACCCCCGGGCCCCGGCAGATTCAATCAGCCGCGCTCTTCATCAAACGCTTCTTATCTCCGCAGCCGCGAGTAGAGCTCGTTCTTTTCGCGAACAGATTTTACGAGCTCGTAAAAAATTATCGCCTAACCGCGCGCTCGCGTTTCCCGGGGATAAGAGCGAGTATACAGTTGCGCGGAGGAAATAATCCGTCAGCCGGGATGTGTGCGTGTGTGTGTGCGAGCGCTCAGCAAGAGTGCAAATAAAAATATGATTTAAATTTACAAGATGTACAAGCGAGCTCTGAAAACTCGGTATATTTCTTAGTTTTCAAGGAGGGTTGTTAATCCTGCGTTATACACAACGACACGCCAGCAGTCTCTCTCTCTCTCTCTCTCTCTCTTCTCTCTCTCCGCGAGCTGCGCAGTTTTTCCTGCGTGGGATGAAACACGCAAAGCGAGAGCAGGAAGGGATCAAGAACTTCCTCGACACGGCCGTACCTCAAGTGGCAAGGCGTGTTTTGGAATAATGCGCCACCCACTGCCTCCTCAACTTTTTGATGAGAAACAGAAGTTTCTACGCGAAAGAGTTGCAGTTTCTCTGTCTTCCTTACTCGGAAGGGGGAAGAAAGAGAGAGAGAGAGAGAGAGAGAGAGAGAGAGAGAGAGAGAGAGAGAGAGAGGAAAAGAGAGAGTAGCTCACCTCAGATTCGGTTACTGTTATGTGAACAGTGGTTGGGAATTCTTACCTCGTGTAGTGTGACGTGCGCTCGAATAAAATGCAATGTGCAAGCAATTTAAACAAAAAAGCCAAGTCTCGCTGCGCTTGTAAGTGACGTACACGTCTGCTTTCATAGAAATTCCGAAAGCCGTTGTGAAATAAAATTTTCCGAGTTTACGACTAGCTACTGTACTATTTCATTAGACAACAAAGAAAAGTCGTCGCTAAAACAAGCGCAAGCATGCGAAGGTTCAAACAAAAAAATTATAAGAATAACAAACGGGCAGGGACGAGGGAAGGGGGCTGGGGTGTAACAAAGGTGCATCTGCCACGGCCGTTGGCCGAGTGCAAAGAATATTAAAAGCCAACACGTTGTTTTTGTTCTTTTTTTCTCATGATTCGCAGTTGAATCGTATTTATTCGGTTTTTCATTTTATAGCAATCGTATAATCGGTATAATGTTTACAATGACAAAAATCGCGGAGCGGTAGCCGTTCCGTAGGATAATTTTTTTAATTTTTTCATCCGGCCACTATTCTTTCTACTACGCGACGATCAGCGATCGAAGCGAGAAAAGCATATAGCTTCGGATTATACACATAATAATAATACACGTTAGAGATTCCACGAGGTTTTACTCGTCGCCGATAAAAATCGCTCATGCTTTTTAATATACGTTTACGTATATATACGTGTACTTTCCACTATATTACAAAGGAAGGAAACAAAGAATTTAGCCACGCAGCGGAATCAGAAACGTTCTCACACATATTTATAGACTGATTAAAAGAGTGGGGAGGGTCACTGAAGAATGAACCAAGTTTTTTCCTTTTATTTTTTATATGCACGAAGAAAGTGAAAAGAGAAAAAACACGGCTACATCGTAATATATAGCACTATACGCACGCGTGCATATTCACGCGCGATATTACACATAACGCGGCACATTATGATCGCGCGCCTCAACTACTCGCTCATCAATTATATTTAATCGTATAGTACACAGTGGAGCGCGCGGACATTCTTTTTTATTTTTCATCAACACTTCGTCGTAAGGAGATCCACAAAATAAATAATTCTTAATATTACATAATTTTTTGTTTTCTTAAGAAATACTGAGCTCGCGCCGTTTTTCTTTTCTTCAACTAAACGCGCGACTTTTTCATCATCTAAATCATCAGCGTGAGCTATTTTCTCGCTTCGCCTCTAGATCTGCTTTTTTCTGCTTCTCAGCTAAACGCTAGTCGTATACATTTTCTAACTAGAATAAAATTACTTTAGCTCGGCTGCATAGAGTCGGCGGGCGCCTCCCTTCAGTTTTATTAGGCTTCTGCTTTTCTTTCCAGCTAATTCCTTTTAAACTTGCTTTCTTTCATTTTGCCTTTTTTAGGTACTACGTAGTTTATTTACGTACATAAGTATCTATCGTGCTTCGTATCGCAGCTCTCGCCCGCTTAGTTTATAATTTCGAGTTTATTATACAGATCCGATTGAATAGTATCTTGCTTTGCTTTGCTTTGTTTTGTTTTCCTCTTTTTCCTTTTTAGAGAAGAAAAAAGGAAAATCGTACGTATGTGCGAAGTTATCGTTTGCTTATAGCTGTAAATCTCAATTGACCCGCGTACGGTGCACGTCGAGAAAGAGAGAGAAAGAGATCGTTTCGCTAGGTTCAATTATTTACGGTTTTTTCGTATGTCTTTTTAGTTTTATTTCTCAAAGAAGGCATTTTTCGAATCGAACTGCGCTTGAACTCGTTACCCTCTTTGCAGGTACTGAGCGAATACATCGTCATACTCTTTACAATAATAACAAAATTTTCGAACACGAATATATATATATATATATTTATTTATTTACTCATTCATTCGTCTCTCTGTATATATATTTTTTTTTCAACGATCGCGCTCGAAGAACGCGTCTTCACCGAGATTCCGACGGTTAAATATTGTACACTGGGTTATTATTTTTAATTCTGTTTTAACTAACTTTACTTCTTTTTTGTCACAAGCTTCTCGCGGTGAAGGCGCGTTGCGTTAGCTCTGGATCGTATATAGGCAATATAATAAAAATAACAAAAATATAACATCAACAGCAGTCGTCGTGTTCTCGCTCGTAGGAACGCACGCACCGCGAGCACACACTTGCACTTTTATTGCGTCTCTAGAGCAAATACAATAATTAATCGTAATAATAATATTAATTCGTAATAATAAAAATAATATTAATAATAAACTTAATGAGTATACGGAAATTAAAAAAAGAAGAACAAAATTTGTACACCAAGATTCGCACGACTATTTATAATATCATGTGTATCTAGCAATTACTCGTCGCTCTCTCTTCCACATCTCGATTGCAGCAATCATTATCTGTGGATAATGCAATTTCCATATCATTTAAACGTAGCTTAACATCTAAGATTCACTTTTTTGCAGCTCTAGTTTACGTATTTTAGGTTTCATTGTCTTGTTATTTCACATTTGTAAAATTATATATTATATATATATATTATGCCTTCGCGGACCGCAAGTTCCACCCCAACCCCCCGAGTTCGATTTATTATCCTATTTTTCTGCTTTTGCCTTAAAAAATGCATGCCTCTCTCATTGACGCGCGCATATGGAGCCTCCTCTCTTTCTCTCCGCTTAATATTCTCTACATACTTTTCTCACGCAGTCTGCATAGTGTTCAACCCGTCTTTACGTCCTCGTCGTAGTCGTCGTATACAAATAGCCGCCTCCGCGTATGACGCACCGCAGATTCTTTCGTGTGTCTCAACTACAAGCCGTCGCCGTTCGCTCGCTCGATTAATTTGGACCCAATTGACAAAAACAAAGAAGGAAAATAAGCGCCAGGTTACAAACAAAACGTTGAACGAATCATAAGTCACAGGCATCTTTCGACGAGTACAGCTACACATTATGGCCAAAGGTCGCAACAGAAAAAGAAATGCTAAAAACGAGCACAAAGCAATGTGGCATATAGTACATAAAAAGTAATCGCACACGCGGTGTCGTCTGTATTCATTTTCTAGTACTGGTATATAAAATATTCCGACGTGGTGGTGTTGGAGTAGTTGGTTGGTGATGGTGGTGATGGTGTGTTTGAAAAAAATCTAGTTCAAGGGCGAGTGGATGCGAGCTACGGGAGAGAGTCCGGGGTACTTCGTCACTCACCGGGTGCAGCATATTCCGTTCGCCGCACAACCGATAAGTCGAGGCGCACTATCGACAGTTACGCACATCCATACCTATTTGGCATTACAGAAGCGGCTGGTGCTGACTGCCACTCACCTGGAACATAAAACGAGAACAAATTAGATTGCGTTACAATGACTATAGTCGGAATACATTCGAAAAAACAATCTAATATCAATATATGAATGCTTAATTAAAAAAAAATCTATAACCCTAGAAGAAAGTACGAACGAAGCACGGAGACAGAAAAAAAATGCGCGCGGCTTTCCACAAGATTCACGAGCTCGTCCGCAATAATCTAAAATTGTATTTTCGGAGACATATTGAGGTGCAAAGAAAAAAACAGGCGCGCTCTCGGCAATAAAATGAGATCCTCTCTCCTCGCTCGCAGCCGCGCATATATAGAGCCTGCGGAGAAAGACGGAATATCGTCGGGGCTAGCCTCTGCGGGATGAAATATTCCGTGGAGAGTATTGAACGTCGACCCTGACAGCTTTGCGAAAAAGGTCCAGTATAGCGTATATAGCGCGCCATAGGTAATACGTTCCGACGGCCGCGCGCGACACAGCCCTGTGTATGTGCGTGTTCAGCTTTTGCCGTCGGTCTCTCTCGCCCTCTAATAGGACGACGACGAACGCACGTGCTGTTCTGTCCGGCGGCTACACGCACGTTGTGCCACTGTCGTGTGTCCGTGTGGCAATACAGCGGCGGCAGCGGCACATAGTACTCGGGCAGCAGCAGCAGCTTGTCTCGATTTTGCAAAAAGTCGCTTCGGCGAGAGCGAAAGGGGGTGAATTGCAGCGCCAATTTAGCGGTTCCAGTTCTTTTTTTTTCGTCCCGCTGATTTTTATCGGGAGATTTTGCTTTGGTCCGCTTCTTTTGCTCCCGCATATTATATGCGCAGTTGTACAGCTGACGGAGGATTTCTTCGGGCGCAATAACGCGATAGCGAGATGCGGATATTATCGGGCGGATCGCGAATAAAGTGTACGGCGTAATCGTCATTGCGTGCGTTCCTCGAACGCGCGGAAAAAATAATCGAGCGCGATAGAGAGCGAGCAGCCCTCGGCCAAAAACGAACGGGTTTGCATAGCCGAAGTGACGCGCATACTGTCGGAATAGCTCGCGCGCACGTAACGGCCCCGGCTGATTGTTATTTACGGCCGGCCGTCGATAATTCAGCGACGCGAGCAGTTCGGCCCCCGCTAAAAAAGTAGAAAGCCCGGGACACGCGCGTATGTATATTTAAATAGGAAAAGTTCTCGATGGTACTTTTATGATTTCTATAGAGCGATATTTTCGGACGCGCGCGGCCTGTGTACGTGGTGTATGTATAATGTATATATATATATACGCGAGAAAAAGAGAAGACGATGAAGTCGCTGCTTTTTCGCGCAGCCTCCGCTCTGCTCCTTTTTCTTTTCCGTCCCGCTGCGAGTCTCTCACGTGGCGTGGCGCGCCAAACGGACCGCGACCAAATATCCTTCCGAAAGTAGAAACACCATAACTCATCCACGGGGAGAGAGAGAGAGCGCAACGCGAAAAAGTTGTTTGTCCTGCATCTCTCGGGAAGAAGGAGGAAGGCAAGATTTTGAACTTTTGGCAAAGCCGTCTACGAGCTGCGCCAGACTCCTCTCTCTCTCTTTCTCTCTCCCGCTCTCACACTCGCTCTCCGCTTTTATTTACTCGGCTTTTTCTCTTTCTCACTCGCCTTATTTCGCCCGGCGATTCTGGGCGATGAAAAGCTCTATATACCGAAAGAGATGCAAGTACGTTAGAGCCGCGTTGGAGGTTCATGTATGCTGCTCGCGGCCATTATATCGCTCGTCCATTGTGAGACGTTCTTTTATTCTCTTCTGCCAGCTGCCCTGGGCGAATGTACGCGCCGTGTGTACCCATATATTCGTATACTTTTTTCGAAGGCAAGAGCGCGACGACGAGCAACGAGCATCAGCGAGAGTGCGCGGAGAAAGCTCGGGAGAACCAGAGAGAGAGAGAGAGTTCACCGCCGTCGACTGGTTTTTCATCTAATGAAATTCTTTCCATATACAGAGCCCTGCGCCGAGAGCTTGCGCATAAGACTTAACTTTTCGGGATTCACGCGCCGGAATCATGATCGAATAAATTTTTCTCATATTCGACTGAATTTTCCGAGGTCCTCTGCGCGCCCGGGCTATTTACACGTACTGCTACGTCTTCTGGAGATAGAGAGAGAGAGAGAGAGAGCTGGCACATATATTTTAAGTCCTTCTGAAATATTTAACGGCAAAATTTGTTTTGCAAAACACGAGGTAATTTAAAGCCGCTCCAAGGCAGAGGCGCGCGCGCGCGCTCAGCAAAATGCTCGCGCAGCAGTTCGGCAAAACGAATGGCTTTCGAAGACAATCTTATTTTCGCAATGAATAATTCCGCGACGCGCGCGAGCAAAAACGCGGCACGAGCGCCGCGCCAAACTTCAGAGAGCTTCACGTTCAACTTCGCGCACCGGCACTTGGAGCTAGCTGCGGCAAAGAAAATGGCGCAGCTGGCAAGCCCTATCTCTCCTTCTCTCTCTCTCCCTGTGTCTGGGCAGAGCAGAGCAGAGGAGAGAGAGAGAGAGAGAGAGCTCGATTTTCGCGAGCGCATAGCGACTTTATAACTGTCATCGAGACAGACGGAAGCGCCTGTGCAAACAAACGCCCGGCGCGCGCGGGCTAAGCAGATCCAGCCAATTGAAGACACGCCGACGCCTATCTATACCGCCCTCGCGCACCTATATTATTCTTTGGTTTGTTTGCGCAGCCCGCGAGACTTATAGTCGCGGTTTTATTTGCTCTTCGGCCTAGAGCCGAGGCGCGCGACGACGAGCGACGGCGGCGGAAAAGAAGAAGGACGAGCCTCGGCGCTTCTCCGCTTCGCGGCGGCGGCAGCAGCAGCAGCAGCGGCGGCAGCTACTTCGTATACGTATATAGCTGCGCACTCGCGCGTCTCGCATTTATCAGGATTTTCAAAAGAGCCCGGGACTTTTTAAGCCGGGGCCATAAATTCCGAGCGGAGAGAGAGAGAGAGAGAGCTTGCGAGGAAGAGAAAAAGCGGCGTCGCTTTATAATGACGTTTGAAGATCCGAGAGTGCGCGCGGAGGGGGCTTGCTCGCTGAGGAATCTGCGGAAAAGCGCCTAGTGACGCAGGCATTCGCTTCCTTTCAATTCCCCGGCAATATGTCTAGATTTCGTATATTGGGGAGAACCGATCGCTCTGCTTTCTTTGCATTTGGGCCGTGGGCTATATATATATATTCCTTTTGCTCGTTACACCAGAGCTTGGAATTATCGGACGATTTAGGGGCTTTCTGGTCCGCACGAGAGACGAGCGTCTTTTTGCAGTTGCAAAAGATATCGAGTGTAAAATACAATAATTTGCGAGAAAAAGTTGCAATACGGACGCGAACCCTTTTCCCAGCGGCCGCAGCTCGTTGGAAATTAAAAAAGCGCGCGCGCACACACACAGACTATTGTACACAAAAACTCCAGGGCAGCCGAAACGCTGTACGCGGAAAGTTTCGCCGAACACGCGCGCGCAACGAGATAACTCGCGAATTCGACGATGCGCGCTCGAGCTAGACAAGCCCCCCGTCTCTCGCCGTGTTTGTATGTATATACGTACGTGGGGCGGTTTTGGTGCACGCGTAGCCGCATGCAAAACTGTACTACTAGGGGGCTAAAGAGAAGGAAACGAGAGGACCCGAGCGAGAGAAGTTTAGGGCAGCCGGAAAAACGGTAACGGAAGTTTTGACGAGGCCGGTGCATCGGGAGGGACGGAGAGGGAAAGAGAGAGAGAGACGGCCTATAGGTGGGTACAATAATGCAGCGCCCGGCAAAGTGCGAGTCGGAGCGGGAGCAACGGTTATTATCTATCGCTCTCGTTACCACAGGTTGCTCGTAAAGCGGCCCGACTACTACCACCTCCGGCCGAGGGATGGGACACACTCCGCACGCGAGCGAGCGAGCAAGAGAGAGAGAGAGAGAGAAAGAGCACATAACGGGCCGCATAGGTATATATACATAGAGCGGTAACTACACCCCGACGAGCTCACCCGGACATTACTGCAGCCGCCGCCGCCGAGTGCGAATGGACGACCGCGTCGAGGGGGCCGTTCTCCCGTCCTCTGGCAAAACCTCGGCTCCACAAGCGATATACACACGTGTCCCATCCCTGCGACGATCATATGCGCGGAATTTCGATCTTTTGTTTTCTACACCCCGTGTATACAGAGATGCAGCCCGAGAGACGGCGGAGTCCGAGGCGGAGTCTTTTATTATCGAGAGCTTGATTTTTCGGAGTGCCGTTACGTGCGCCGTAGTTTTATCGTTTTACAGCCCGGGCTAGGGCTTTATATATACGGCGGTTATAGACACGTCGACGAGAGGTCGTGGAACTTTGTCGGCCGGCACTCGGCAGCTCCTATATCCTCACGCGCCCCGTTTAAAACGAAATTTGGAAAAAAACTAATGAATACGCATGAGCGCTTCGCGTAATTACGCGAGTGAAATATGAATTCGAATTAAAGTAAAATGTGTTTTAATAGGACTTTCGCGATAGAAACACGCCGGATGGGATTGGAGGCGCGCGCGCGCGCGCGGGCGATCGAAATTTCAAAGAAGCGCTCCATCATTTTAATAAAGACATTCTTCTGCCGCATTAAAATTAACAGACGGAGAGGCAGTGAGAGAGAGAGAGTGAGAGAGAGAGAGAGAGAGAGCGAGCGGAGGAGCGAAACAAGCCCCAACCGCTCGTAAATTAAGCCATCAAAAAGCCCTTCCACGTGTGTTCGGCTGTACACCTAAAACGCATAAATAACCCAGATCCGCGCTATAAAACAAAAACGCGCGCGATAATTCATCATTCGACGCACATCCAATTCTCACGTTCATCTCGAAATATTCGAAATATATGTTTCGTCCCGGCGAACAACAACAACGCGCGCAGGCATAGTCAGACACACGCGCGCACACGCATATATACGCAGGGCCGGCGAGAAAAGAAAATCCCTCCTCGCAAGAGCCGAAGAAACGAGCGGCTGCTCCGATCGAGATCGAACATCTCGGGCTCACTTTTATTTCCATTTATTCTCCTCTCGGCGCGTGTTTTACTTTTTATTCGTCGGCCCGTATAACGCGCGAATTGCGCGCGAGAGCTAACCCCCGCGGGGCTGTATACGTGTGCAAGCCTGCAGCAGCGGCGCGTCTCGCGACAGGGGGCACCAGCAGCGCCAGCGCGTATATGTATGTATGTGTTCGCTGCCGCTGCCGCTGCCGCCGCCGCTGCAGAGAGCGCAGCCCATAAATCTCCGGGGATATAGATGGCTCTGGTGTCGCGGCCGAGCGCGAGCTACCCCATGCGGGGTGCCCCCGCGTCGGAACGCCCCTCTCTCTCTCTCTCTTTCTCTTGCACTGCGTGCACTGGATATGTACCCTCCTACCCATTCCTCGCTTCGTTCTCTCCCCCCCCCCCCCCACCCCCGCTTCGCACTGCATCGGAGTCCCATGACCGAATTACCGGAATGCCACCTTTTTCCCGAAAAAGAGAGGGAACAAAAAAAAAACGCGGTCTCTCTCGCTCTCTCGGTCTGTACGTGTGTGTACGTGTATGTATATGCGTGTGCGCGCATCGTAGTACAGAGCGACGCATTGGCGCGCGTGGGCGCGATGAATCCAGTACGTGCAGGGAGATAAATCGATCGACTCTCCACTGAAGCGCGTGAAGGAGACACTTTTCTGAATTGAGCGCTCGTCCCCCCCGAGTAACTTTTTATTTTCGCAAGATTGTGATGCATCGCTGCGGGGGTTACGTATATATGTATGCGTAGGTGTGATAGCTATAATACACAGGATGGAAAACGCAATGGAATCTAACGTTGATTGCAGCGCGAGATTTTCCGCGGCGCGCTTTTATCTCGTCGCGCGCGAGAATTTATGAAATCGAGAGCAAGAGCGATTTCGGACACGCGCGCGTAAAATTATATACGCGTCTACTCCCACGAGGTTCGCTCTCTCTCTCTCTCTCTCTGCGTCAGATAGACTTTCTTATCGAGGAGATATCCCCATAGCGTACACGCTCCGCAAGAGAGCGTCCGCGCCGCGGCTTATCGCGATCCATAATTCGTTCAAACGTCGCGCGGGAAAAAGAGTATCCGGCGAGAAGAAAAGAAGCCGAGCCGTCATTTCGGCCGAGCCTCCCTCTCTCCCGCCTTTTTCTCGCTTGTATAGCGGACACGTGCGCAGTCCCGGAAAGACTGAAAAATCCCCGCGCGCGCACCTTTCCCGCGCTGATTGTCTCGTTACACGTTTGCGCGCGAGAGAGCTATCCTTCGGGAGAAAAATCAGGACATTCATACACGCGGGGCAGCTGCGTGTGTATGTGTATCTCTCAGCGCTCGGCGATATCGCGCGGAGTGATGTACGAGCCGAGATACACGCGAGCGCGTATGTATATATTCCTCGGAGCCCATATATACGCGTTTTCACCTACTGCGCGGCGCTCGCTCGCTCGATCGCGGCCCGAGAGCGAGACTTGTGTGCGGGCGCCCCGTCGAGACGCGAGAGGCGTACATGCGCTCGTGCGATGACGCGACAGGAGAGTGTAGGAGTGGAAGCGCGTACGGGCGCGAGCTTCGCGGCTCGGTTGGAAAATTTTCCCCTTACGGGGCTGTGTCGGCTCTTCGAGATCCGCATATTACGACACGTCGTTCGTTGAGAACTTCTCGGGAGGGTAGCGCCTTGTTTCAGCACCCGATTCGCCGCAATTCGTCAGAGTCATTCATTGTTCTTATATCACGGGTGTTGCCGTTAACTTCAGCGCCAAGCGCAATAACTCATAGTGTAAATCGACGCGTGAGCTCATTAACATCAATGAGCATTAATTCGAGCTCTTCGCCATTAAATGTAGAATAAATTTGTTTGCCTCTCGGTCATTGCTATCGCGTGTAGAGACACAGAGACGCGCGCGCAGCGAAAGAAGGGAGAGGGCGGGAAAAAGCATCGAAAAACAGGAGAAAGGGATCCCTTCTCGTTGCCGCGGGAAGAACGTGGCGGATGATGCATCGGCTTTGGCCACTCTCCATCTTTCTCTCTCTCTCGCTCTCGCTCAAAGCCAAGATAAAGGGAAGAAGGAGAGGAGATAGGGCGAGACAGCACTGCACCGACGAAGAAACGAGATAGAGACAGAGAGAGAGAGAGAGAGAGAGAGAGCGAGACAGAGAGATTTTGCTCTTATACACGCACGCACAGGCGCACGGCGGGAAGAAGCAATAAGAGAGGCACAGCCCAAGACAAAAAGACGAATAGCCAACTCGCGCGCGCTAGACCGAGTCAGTCCGCTGTGACTTATCTACGGATCGGGCGGTTTGCCTCCACCTTCTTCTTCTTCTTGTACTTCTCCCGCTGCTGCTGCTGCCGCTGTAGCTCGATGGAGAGTCTCGCGCGCGACAACGACGCCGCCCGGAAAAGCCGAGAATATTCTTCGTGGAAAATTCTCGAGAGGCCGCCGGCGCCGCTGCCGCCGCCGCCGCCGCCTCTCGCGCGAGAATAACGCCCAGCGTTTAATACAAAAAGGAAAACGAACGGAGAGACGAATAACCCCCGAGGCTTAATTAATTATTCGACTTTTTATTCCAGGCCAGAGCGCGTACTAGAGTCTTCGGGCGTTTATTTTCATCAATGTTTTTGCGAGAAAGAGAGGGAGAGAGAGAGAAAAAGAGAAAGAGAGAGAGAGAGAGAGAGTGGGCTCCTCCTCGTGGACTCGTTATTTTTGACGCTTTTTACGATCGCAGTGCGCGCGCAGCACCGCGACGAGCTTTTTACGAGTGTGTAAACTTGAGCGTTGAAATCTCGCGCGCGCTTGTTTGCCCTGTATGGATCGCTTTGGAGTGCATTTACATGGGAATATACGTATTTAACGCTGAGAGAGAAGACTTAAAAGCGCGCATGATTTGTTGCCGCGCGATGTCGGAGTACACGCACACAACGCTTTCAAAAGAGCGGCTCGGCGAATTAACGCGTGTCCCTTTCATTGCGAGAGGCGAAATTTCCGCTGGCTTCAATGCGCCGTTTGTCCGCAGCGTTGAACCGTATTAACGGCGCGTAATGAGCACGGGAAAAAGAAGTAATCGAAAATCATGACCCCTGCACGAAATTCAATAAACGGAATATTCAACGCTCAGCGAGCGTAAAAAAGTGGACTATATTTTTCCGAAAAATCTCCAGGCAAATATATTTTCGAGAATGGACTTGAGCACGTCTGTTTACTCGATAAATCTCCAAGGGAGACGGATCGTTCCCTCGCTCCTGTCTCTCTGACCCCCCCCCCCCCTCCCCCTTACCCCCCACTATAGCCAGAAGCACAGTATAGCAGCAGCGCCATCCCTCTCCCTCGCGCTGTTTTTCGCGAGAGAGAGAGAGAGAGAGAGAGAGAGCTGGCTTCGTTCTACTTTGGGAAGATTTTTTCCCCGGCGTTAATAAATTATAGGTGCCGGGCTTGCGCAGCACGGCTTGCGCGCCTGCGCGCGAGAGAGAGCTTTTAATGAAACGTGACATTTTCTTTTTACTCGTTCGACTGGAAGAGGAGAGAGAGAGAGAGAGAGAGAGAGAGAGAAAGAGAAAGAGAGAAAGTAATATACGGAAAAGACTCGAGGCTAAGAGAGAAAGAGCGAAGTAGGTGCGGCGATCCATCAGGAAAATAAATTACTAGCCGGTGAAAACAGTGGCAGTTCTCGCCTCGGATTGGTCGTACGTGTATATAGCTTCGAAACGAGAATCGGCGCAAGGAATCGCCGATCGCTCCTACGGAGAAAACTTTATTTCTCCCCTGGGGGGATGAGCCGGGGGGGGGGGAGGGAGGCAAAGCGACGATACGGTAGTCCCCCTCGACGACTTCCGTGAGCGAGAAACTTCATTTCGGAAGGCGACGCGTCGCACATGTGCGCGCGCTGGATCGGGGAAGCAATTAATATGCAAATGACACAAGTGTAAGAGTAAAACAGACGCGCGACAGACGAAAATATAAGCGATCGTGGCGTCGTCGCTCGACTGGATTGTCTGTCGCTCGCTGTTACATATATAGATCGATGTATATTTATAGATCCGAAGCGCAGCGCCGTCGTGGCTCGAAGAAAGCGAAATCAATCTCAGCGAGCTGGATCCGAGCATGCTTTTCTCTTTCCGAGCTTTATATTTTTTTACAGCGTCGCGCACCGCACACATGATGAAGAATCTCCGACGACACGCGACGACGCTCATGCGAAAGAAGCCCGCGACGGAATTGTCTTCTTCGTCTGCCGATACAAAGGAATTAAGGAATGTATGCAAGCTCGTCCTCCGCAGCATCTCTCGCGTCAAAGCTCTCCTTATTCTTTTCTCAGACTCGCGAGACATGAAGCTCGCTCTCTCTCTCTCTCTCTCTCACTCTCGGTCACGGGTAATGGTTTTACGAGCGTCAAGGGTCGTATAAAGAAAATGAAAAAGACCGGCGTGCGCAGCTCGTGCCTAGTCCTCTTCTCTCGTATAACTAACTGCACACGCGTAAGCGCAGCGCAGCTCGCCGCCGCCTCTACTTCGTCGAGTTTTCCGTTGCAAAGGTATACGTATATGTATATGCGTAAAGCACAAGGATGTATATAAGTACGCCCGAGCCAACTCCCCGCGGAGTGTATCACAATTAGCTTTCGCACCCTCCCGGCGTACTGGGTATAACCTTAGACGCTCTCTCTCTCTCTCTCTCTCACTCTGCCCCCTCGTCTCCGCAGCTTCCCCCCCCCCCCTTCCCCCCGAGCTTGCTGGTTTTTGCTCATTTGTACGGGTATATAGTAGTAGCGCCTAGTAGTACGAGAATACACGAAATTAAACAGAGGCAATAAATTCAACGGCGGCGGGCGCACTGCAGTCGTCAAAAATTTTCAGCTCTCGATTTGAATTCGAAAACGCGTGACGAGCTCTCTCGCGTGTATGTGTGTATGTGCGCGCTGCAGCGTGTATAGCAAAAAGCAGGCCAGGCAGCTTCGCACCCGACGGCAGTTTATTAAGCCGGTGCCGGGCAGGCCGGCGTCAGATATCCATCAGCTCGCGAAACGATTTAATGCGTTCGACGCTACGCAGACTCTCGGCTGCGGATCGGTCTTCGCTATGCGCGCGTAATATATAGAAGGAGCAAAATGCCGCTCTGGAGATAAAGAGAGTGAGAGAGAGGGAGGGAGGGAGGGAGGGAGGGAGCGAGCGAGAGAGAAAGCAGAGAGAAGAGGAGATTGAGCGCGTGTTAATTGCGTGTCGCGAGTAACTTAGTAGCCGGGCAATAAATTGAACGAGTAATATTTATTGAGTGCAGCGCGCGCTAGAGAAACATTAAACTCGCGTCACTTAACTCTAAGCAGAATGGTCCTACGGGTGGTCCGACGCTCTCTCGCGCTTCTCTTTCTCGCGCGCGCGCGCGCGCGCCCCGGCAGAATAAACGACCGCGAAAATGCGAGATGTCCCTATGCTCGGACCTTGCCCCTGCTACTGCGCAGAGAACGCTGTATACGTATACGCTCTTTCGTATTTATGTCTTACTTGTCTTTCCAAAGCTCTAAAGCGGACGCGCGCGTTTTAATTGGCTCGTGATTCACGTTGCCCCGCAGGAATTTAATACCGCTCCAAGAACTTTCGCGGCGAGGAAAAAGCGAATCGTTCTTTGATGCTTGTTCGATGTGCGACGAACGTAAACGCTGATGCGCACGATTCTGATTTACGAGATCGCCGCGCAGAAGGCCGTTATCGAAGACACTTCTCGCGGCGTTGTAAATAGAGGCTGTAATAGAGAAATGAGCTAGTAGTGAAACGGGATAAAAAAAATACTTGTTCAATGAAACAATCCCGAAAAGAAAGCTCTATATTTGAATTGAAGCAAAAAGTCGCCCGATAATTATTGGTTGGTATAGGGTTCAAAGAATCGTTGATTAGATTTCGAAGAAAAACTTCGAAATCTATAAATGAGAAAAAAATAAAGTAAGGGATACATGCTCGGATACATGTCCGTATAATGAATCGCCGCTGCCGAGAGAACGAGGCCAGTTGATTACCACACGCATCAGAAGACGAGGAGAAGAGGCGAAATCGGATCAAACGCAGTCAATCCAAATATCGACTCTTTCTCTCGATCACACACACATACATGCACACACACACACACACATACAGGGAATATATTAAGTGGTTAGAAAGAGCGAGAAAGATAATTTGGCAACGTCGCAGCGTCGCCATCGTTCCTTCTCTCTCTTTCTCTCTCAGCTGCTGGGTTCGTTCTTTCTCTCTTTTATGCCTGCGCGTTCCGTGGGATGGGGTCGTTGGGAAAGAGATGCTGCCTACAGCGAGAGAACAAGCGCGCGCAGGGAAGGAGAGAGAGAGAGAGAGAGAGACAGAGGAGCCGGGACGACGCGTAATGTTAGAAATATCCACGCGAGCGTATGCTAGAGCTCGAGAGTCTAGTCTGGAATGAGAGCCCGAAAAAAGGGACGGGGGAAGAAAAAAGGAGGCCGAGGATAGACGGAGCGACCCAAACTCTGTCCCCGCGCCGAGGCGGTTTTTTTTTCGTTGCGGAGCTATATGTATACGAGAGAGAAAGAGAGAGAGAGAGAGAAGCGGACACGGAGAAGACGACTGGGACAACTACTATACGACGACGACGACCATGTTACACACACTATATTATACGCGAAATATCCGTCTCTCTTTTCACTCGTGTTTTTGTCCTCTCTTCTTTTTCACTCCCTCCTACGCGTTTTATCCTTCGTCTCGCTTCTCGAGCTTTTTTCTCGTTTTATTTCTCTTTTTTTTCGACTCTACCCGGGCTGCATCGCTGCAGCTCTCTCTCTCTCTCTCTCTCTCTCTCTCTCCGGGGATTCTGGGAGTTTTTAGAGTGCGCGGCCCCTCATTGTTGTGTAAATGCAGACCAATGGCGCCGCTAGACGGGGCCTCGCGCTCTCGCTCTCTCTCTCTCTCTTCTTCTCTCTGTATGCGCACCTATATACGCGAGTGTGTGTAAGCGCGACTCGCTTTTAAATGCTAATATCATCGTGCGAAAACCAGATTTCAGGAATTTCGCCGCGATGGTTTGCGTAGACCGTGCCGGGACGATTTTGCGCGAGCATGCACACGAAAGGGAGATAGAGAGAGAAAGAGAGAAGCGAAATATACGCGGAAGTCAAATGGCTTTGGACGTTTTCGTTGCCAGGGGGATTCGTAAACACGATTTCAATGGATTTTTCGGTAGTTTTTGCACTCTGAATTAGTTCGTCCAAGTACGATATTTCTGTCTGGTTTAAAGAACTTGCGTGTTGATTTTTCTGCTGTTACATACGCATTGTCAACTGCATTGTTTAACCGGCAATATAGTCATCACAATTTTATTGCGAAAAATGCGTCAACAAACGTGGAAAATCTATTTTTGTTTTTCAAAAAATAACGTTGCGATCTTTCTAGTATTGTCCAAAAGAGTCGGCATCGATTGCCAATTGTAAAAAATGAATTAAAAAAATTTAAACCACTTTGCAAACTCAAACTGTACGAATGATTTAACGAGACAATTCATAAAAGCGCAACCTATCGGGCAATCGCTCAACTCGGAAGCTCTCCCTCCTCTCTCTTTCTCTCTCTCTCTCTCTTATTCGGCTGCCTCGCAACACACCCAGCTACGCACACCGGCTGTGCAGAGGCATGCCATTGCTGCCGCTCAATCTCTCTCTCTCACTCCACTCCGCCCCCGTTTCGCAAAGGCGTAGGCTTTACAGCGCGCGCACTTCGTGCTGTATCACACCCGATAATGACGCTCATAAACGTCACGATAAAATCAACGGCCGGATTTACTGTCAGTTGTTATGCGCGCGGCACCTCTCGCACAAACACACACGCACACGCACACACACACACACGTACACATGCGTACACGTATATTTACACACATCCTCGCACAGCGAAAGGCTTAAAATATTAATGAAGTGTATAATCAAAACAAATCGTAAAGCGGTCGATGTATCTTGTGCGCGCGCACACTACATTGCATTCCGCGCGCTGGAGGAGATTGTCGTAAGTTGCGTGGCGCCGTTATCGGCAAGGTCGTTTTTTGGGAATGCTGCTATATAGCTCACTCTGTTACATGACTTCGTTATCGAGAGAATGTACAGCGTTTCAATTGATATTGCTATGGGCCGGAATGCTTGTTGATCATAAACGTTATAGAGGTAGGGGATAATTAGTGGTAAACCGGTAATACGAGATTGCGCTAATTGCGTTAACTATTGAATAGTACGATTGGTCGGACAATATCAAGACTGATTGAAACGTCAGCGATTTTAACTCGGATTTTGTAGCATATACAAACCCATGGCGTCCCGGAATCTCATAGTCCAAGGCCGCTGAAATAGCTATACGTTAAATAAGTCAGCCTGCGACCCGACGGCATTTCTCTTCAGTGATAGGATTTATTTCTGGGAATAAATTTCGGCAGCCGGCAATAATTTAAACTTAAGAAGTTACTCAAATAAAGCCAAAGCAACTCGTCAAATTTCCGTGAAAATACTGCAACTCGCCGGCGAATTAATTTATCAAGCGTCAGAGAAAAAAATTTACCGACTAGACATAAATTTCCCCGACGAGTCCGACGCTGATGTCATTTTTCGGTTGAATTTTAACGACTTTCGCGTTTCCTCGCCTGCGCGCACATGCTCAGCCAAAAAATCTAAATTATAGCGGCCGAGTCCGCCGCGCGGCGAGAGCTAGGATCCCACGAAGTGTCGCTGCTGCAGATTCCCGCCATACGCGGACTGCAATAATCATGCCGCACAGTCCCGAGGAGAACAGACGCACATCCCGAGAACAGAAGCAGAAAAGAAAGGAGGCGGCAGGCCAGGGAGAGCAGGTCAGGGTTTGATTGCAGGAAGGAAGCAGTTAGGCTCGGTTAAAGTCGTTAAGCCAAGTTTACGAGGTGTTACCGAGAGAGCGTAACCTGTAAATCTCAAGAGCGCCTCTCTCTCTCTCTCTCTCTCTCTCTCTCTCTCTCTTATGCTTTGTGCAGTTGGCCGGGCGGACGCGTGCCAGTAGTCGCCCTTGAAAGTCACCCGCGCGCCGGGAAGGGGTAATGGTCGACTGGTTGTAGGAGTGAGCAGAGCCACCAGCAGCAACAGCACTGGGCTTAGCCGCAGCAGCAACGTCTTTATGGATCGTAAATGTCTTCCTTTACAAGCGATAAAGATCCGCGTGCCGCCGCAGCCGACCGCGGTTGTGTATATATATGTGTGTGTGTGTACGGGACTCCCTCGATTGACGAGATGACGAGAGACACTCGGTAAGGCGAGGTTCGCGCCCACTTTAATGGCCACTTGCCGAGGCTCTTATCCCCGCTTCTGTGTACACTTTGCTTTGATCGATAGATTTATACATGCGCGTTATCTACTGCGGAAGATACTCTGCTCTTATGTGTTTGCTTTTATTTGTAATTTACGAGCGCGAACGGCGTGAAAATTAAAAAAGTTGAAAAAAAAGGGCAGAGAGCGTAATTTACCGAGCAAAAAGAGGCGCTCGCCCGATGATAAGAGAGAGAGAGAGAGAGAGAGAAAGAGAGCGAGGCAACGGAGAGAAAACGAGTGCAGCGCACCATTAGCGAATGACTGTCTATGAGCGATAAATAACTCGGAAGCAATCGGTGTCTCGCGTATCCCAATTTCGTTTAGGCATAATTCAATTGCCGCCGGCAGCGCTGCTGCTGCTGGTGCTACTGCAGCAGCAGCAGCTCTCTGCGCACACCTACGCAAGATCCGCTGCACTGGCGCGAGGATATAAATCCGCGAGAGCGCAGCCCGAGCTTTCATTGGGCTCCCGAGCGCGAGTGAATAATCGCCCTTTCCCCGCGCATATATATTTTTGCAAAAGCTCCACCCGCCGCTCTCGCTCTCCCCTGCCTGCAGCCTCCCGTAAACAAGTCAGCAATAGCAGTTTAAGGTTCATTGAATTATTATCGAGCGGCACGCGCTACCTCTGCATTGTACGCGTGTATAGCTATATCTACAGGTGGATGGCATTGTGCGGAGGAAAATCGAAAATCCGAGTTAATTTGGTCGAGTCCCTAGTCTCGCCGCATGGGACCGAGAGAAATAGAAGAGTCAAAGACGACAGTCTGCGCGCGTACGCATGTGAACTGGGCTGCGCGCCCCAGTCTCGTGAGAACGCCGAGGGAGGAGAAATCGAAAAACCGTGTTGTGCGCTAAAGTGGTGGGGCAAGGTGGGGGTGGGGGTAGAAGAAGACTACTGGCACCCAGACACAGCGCAGAGTCGATAAAAACAAACCATAAAGCGCATTACGGACGATCATCGAACTACGTGCTCACGACCCCATACGTCAAGCTTGGTAGGTAGTAAAGTTTACGTGACGATACACAAAGTGGACAATTTACCGATGAGCGGTCGGTAAGGTAGGTAGGCACCGTCCTATATATAGGTATATATACCGACTGCGGTCACTGGACCGGACGTTAGGCATTGCCGCCATCTGTTGGCAACGAGCCAAAGCCAATTAAAGCAATGCCCGAACGATAGCGCCTACAGTGTTACACTGCTGAAAGAGAGACAGAGAGAGAGAGAGAGGGAGAGTGAGACGACGCGATGCTCGGATGGAAACGGCGGTAAGCACGTTTCAAGTGTCTAGCCACGCGGTATTCGACTGCAGACAGCCTATAAGTATAAACCAGCCAAGCTATCTCTTTCTCTCTCTCTCGCTCTGCTTTTTTCGCGGCATGCAAAAAGCACGAGAGCAAGCCGATCGCGAGAAATGCGCGATAATGAAGGTAAATATTTGTCATTTGCGCGAAACGAGCAGCGCGCGTTGCTGTATGCTGAAACGCTAAAGTTCCCGCCCAGGCCAGCTTGACGAGGCCACGCCCATTCGTGAGAGAGAAAGAGAGAGAGAGAGTGAGACAGAGCGCGCGCGAGAGAGAGAAAGAGAGAGACAGAGAGGGGAGTGGGGGTGAGCAGCCATAACTAAGCCCCTGCTAAATACAGCGCCGGCCGCTAGATGGCGCAATAGGCCTACTAGACTGCTACACAGCAGCCGCTAGCGTATTGTAATAGCCCAACTGAAAATATGTGCGTGCATTTAATACGTGCGGGAGACACACATACGCGCGCACACGCACGCACACACACATAGGCCCGATGTACCGGGAGAGATAGATTGAGTGAGAAAGAGCCCGTGAAAACGGCCTCTAGCAGCAAATCTTAAGCCCCGCAAGCGACTTTTATAGCGTGTCCACTGATTTAGTCGCCGGCACATTCTGCGCTCGGCCTGCGTATACACGCGCGTGCGTGTGTAAGTGTGCGTATGCGCGCGGATATGTGTATCTGGGCGACGTTAATTGATACATCGGGACTATACAAATCAATTACGAACCCTCTCTCGCATAACGCAGGGGCCAGACTTTCGCCGCCGTCACCGCAGTCCGACCGTGAAATTGACTCGTTAATAATGCAAACGACAACAAAAAGCCGCGGAATGTATAAATAACGGCCGCGCCGTTAAAAAGCTTTTATTGCGCTTTCGTAAGCGAGAGAGATTGGTTCCTTAGCCCGAGCTCTTCCTCAAGACCATTGGACGATGCGCGCGCGCGCGCGCGAATGTCTTATGACGACTGTTATGTCCGTCGTTTGTTTAAATGCCGCCGTAATTTTTAAAAATGGTTATAGAGTTCCGCAGCGCGGAATGGCTATAATGCAATTAAACGCTCTATAAAATCAATCTCGCCTTAGTCATTGCTACGTGTATTTTAGGATTGTATGCACTTTTTTTTACTGACTTTTATATGGGTAATATTTTTTCCTCGCGAGGCACGAGCAATCTGCTGAAATGCTATGAAGAAATCGAGCATATTCTAAACCGAATTTTTGGTTAAAATTTTTTTAAACGAGTTACTACCAGAAATTGTATTCAGAATATACTTATTGACTTTTTGATAAATGTAACTTTAAGATTATTATTAAATTTTTAACATAAAAATACTATCAAAATGTAATCAATTTGTAACTATATAGAAGTAAGTTTTCGTGCCAAGTCATAATTTTGAAGCCGATAGCTTTAACGTAAATTTTTGTAATACATTATACTGCAATGTACTATAAATACAATTATTTTATTGATTGTTTTGTATTATATAAATGCAAATCAGCGGAAAATTTAAATTATTAAATTGCCAGTGTCTGGGGCTCTATCAAATGCATGTATTGGTATATACGTCGCCACAAAATTATTTTACGCACGTACTTGAATTCAATCAAGTCGATGACTGCACGAGTGTACCAGAAAAAAAGATATCCACTACGTCCCGTGCATTCGCAAAAAAACATCCTCAATTAAAGCATCCGATAGGATCTTAATTTCCTCTATCATCACAATTTATCTGACTTTATATCGCAGTAATTTCGTTCTGTAAGAGAATGGAAGCTCCTATACATAGGGTTTGCTTTAATATATGAGTGAACACAATTCATCATGCATGTTCGATGATTTTTACGCAAATTCGTATGCAACCCCAAATCAAGATTTATGTGTAATTTCTCTTTAATGAATCCCAAGAAAAACCTCCTTAATTAGAACCTCAATTTTAAATGCATATCCTTCAATGAATTATTAAAAACTGCACGAGAGTAATGAAAAATCTCACGACTTCGCGCACACTTGAAAGAAAGAAAGAGAGAGAGAGAGAGCGAAAAAAGCGGGCGAGGGAGAAGAAGAGAATGAAAAAAGCCGTCGATTTTTTCAAATTAATTAAAAATCGCCGTTACCGTCGGAAATACTGCGAAACCCAGCAAAAAGTTAACAAGAAGCCCTAAACCTTAATTGACAAAATGGAAATCGATACACCGAGGCTCGTTCACCGCGCGCATAAACTTCTCCCGACGGCAGACAGGCAGACCGAGAGAGAGAGAGAGAGAAGAGAGAGAAACAGAGAGACTATATACCACTACTACCGTCGCTCGGCATTTGGTTTCCTTCTGCTCTTGCCGGCGAAACGTCGTAGCTTTCGGCGAGAAAACGGAGGCCGGCATTAATGAAACGGCCGTTTCACCATAATCGGAATCGATCATTACACTCTCGTTACAAGCCGATAACTGAATGGCGCTGCGGCGGATAGATCGGAGCTCGTTAAAGCTCAGCCGAAAGCGACTACCGGCGCACATTATATCGCGCCGTTTCTCTAAACTCGATTGAATAATTTCTGCGCGCGTGAGCACATACGCCCGCAGCGATCGTTTACTTTTCCATCCAACGCGCGCGTCTATGTATATACGTGACGCTACTCTACGATGAAATTTCATACCCCTTTCTCTCTGTCGCGTTATTTGTATAGTTCGAACGATGCGATATACTCTGCGTTTAACCAATTACGATGCATTAAAGGATATTTACGATAGGTACACAAGATTTCTTTTCAATTTCCTTCTGTCATGTCTACTTTGTTGGGAGTACATTATTTACTTTTGTGTACACCTAGTCATGCTATAATTTATAATGTACAAACGCGCTGATTTAAAATATCATCGATTAAAACTGCATTTACGATTGTTAGCGAACACATCCGTTTGAATGAAAAAAAAGAATAAAATGTTTTCGGTGCAGGTAGCCAGTTCGCTTGAGTGTATTCGAGAATTTTACTTCGGTGATTTAAGCTCGTTGAAAAATTTTGCAATATTTCATCTTGCGGATGACTTCGAGGTACACATCCCCCAGAAAATATGACTCAATTAATTGTACAATTAGCTTTACTGTACGCGTATTACTACTTTACATACGATAAATTCAATCGTCGTAAAACACCGAGTTCTACACAACTTACAATCAGAGTATATCTTTAAATTTCTTTGTCAAGGCGAGAGATTAATCGTGGCTCGGCCGAAAACCCGGGGCAAAAGAAAAAAATGAATCAGTCGCGACGAAAATAACGTTCGCACTATCCTTAGGGCATTTTTCTCTTTCTCTTTTACGCCGCGGCGGCGGCGTTATTTACCATCCGGCGGCGGGTCGCTTTTAAGAGAATCGAGCCGCTCCGACATCTCTATAGCGTGAATACGTGAGTACTCTTTCTTGCGAGAGATACTTTGGAATTAATTTGAAGGAGAGAAAAAAAAACGAAACAGACACACGATGAAGCATCGCAAGTGAATCGAGTCATTGCGCCGCGCGACCCGTCGGAATTTTCAAAAGCTTGCCGCCCGTACGGCCTTATAATACATCAAAGCACGTACAATCGTGGCTTTGAAAAAAAAAACAACAAAATAAAATATCCGCGTAGGTCGAGCGACATTTCCGTCGAATTCACGTCAGCACGTGATAAGTTTCATTTCGATGGAAGTAGCAGCGCAGCGCAGTCTTTGGTATTTCAGGTGCTGCGGGTATCCGACGGCAGCGAACGGCGCCTTCCTTCCAGGCCTCGCAATATAACCAGATTTTTCGTCGAGCTGTCGAGAATTAAGCGTCGATGCTTTTTTTCTCTCTCTCTCTCTCGAGGGAACATCTGGAAGCAATGTTCCACTTCCGACGAGGCGAGAGAGCGAGCTCAAGCACTCGACGAAAGAGTGCAGTATATATAATAATCGTGGTCCCCACACTCGTTGAGATATAACCGGAATTATCGTCCCTCATTTTACAACCTAATTAAGCTTTCTCGGATATCGCATTTTAACGGCGCCGTTTACGCAAGCAATAATTTGTTTGCGGGGAAAAAAACGGCAACAGGTAATATACGTACGTGCGCGCGGCAACAACGATATTTTTTTTACGCGGTATATAGGGGCGTCGATGTATTTATTGCGTTATTTTATTAAACGTTCCCCGGCGAGCGCATAAACAGTGAAACGCGTCCCTCGCGACTGTAATTTAGATCAGAAGAAGAGTTCTTTCTGATTTGTTTGACGGATCTACAAAGGCGGGCTTTCCTTTTCGCGGTGCATATAATGCGCTTAGATAGCGCTCGTTTTGAATGCTGAAAGTGATTTTAATGGCAGCCTGTTTACAGGGAAATTCACACTAACTATCCTCACGACACGCTCACGCGCGGGAACTATGTTTGCCGAGCTATTTAAACAATTTGCATTTAAATCAGTGTTGCACGGCTTTAATCTTACCGCAGGGGGAATAGCTAATTTCAGCAACAATATATAAACACATTATGTTCAATGTTCATACATTTCAAATACAACGATTACGGAGTGTGATTATAACTTTACGTTACTGAATAAACTATATAAAACAAAATATACTGTTTTGAATATCCACGCACTTTGTCGGAGTTCATCGAGTGTGACCCGTATCAGACTTTCTAAACAAAAAAAGGGACCGAACGCTACAGCTTTCTCTCACTCTCTTTCTTTCTCTCTTTCTCTCTAATAGAGGGTCCCTCCGAGGGTAAGAGAAAATCAAACTTGGCGCGTCTTCCTTTTTTTTTACGACTGCAATATAACGGTCGCGTCGAAGGGTCGTTTGCTCTGCGGAGACGAGCGCGTAAACAAAAATTTACGAATTACACGCAGCAAAGTTAAGGCTGAAGATATAAGTCGTGAAGGAAAAGCCGCTCGACCTTTTTACCTGACCCAAACTTTCTACTTTCTACGGAGAGCGAGAGAGAGAGAGACTGTGGCGTCTACTACCCCTCGAAAAAAGAAGAGAAAACGGCGCAGGCAAGAAGAAAATAGGTGAAATTTCTTTTTGTTTTTTATTGTCCGCTTTAA
This sequence comes from Philotrypesis tridentata, assembly GCA_018906965.1. Classification (NCBI taxonomy): domain Eukaryota; kingdom Metazoa; phylum Arthropoda; class Insecta; order Hymenoptera; family Pteromalidae; genus Philotrypesis; species Philotrypesis tridentata. Next base: position 5,350,324 of record JACCIB010000005.1, read on the forward strand.
CGGACGGAAGATTTGCACCGTACGCACGCACGACTCGGCCATGGCGCGGAGATCCGAGGAAGAAATCGTGCTTGCGAGAAATTTTTGTTACCTCCGGAAGAATCTCTCCCTCTCCCTCTCTCTCTCTCTCTCTCTCTTTCTCAAAGTCGAAGCGTTAAACTAGTTCGCCTTAACGCGAGAAACGCGATCGGAATAATTCAACGAATTACGAAAACACGCTCGCGCGCGGTCTGAGCCTTATTAAATATTCAGCGTAAGGATATATAGTTCAGAGCATAGGACGAGAATTTATGGGAAAAAGCCGGTGTGCGCGGGCTTTTATATTCCTCGAAGATCGGATTAACAAACACGAACTCTCTGCTCTGGCCGGTAGGTAGGTAAAAAAAAGAAAAAAAGAAAAAAATCCTGCAACTTTCAGTGCGCGAGATTAAGATCGTGACGTTCAACAAAAGCTGTTCTCCTTTGTATATACAGGCGTAAATCGCTTACGAGCCCGTATACATATAGCGCGCGAATGTTTCAGCTGAATCTATGAATTTCTATTCGGGCTTGAAATTGCGTCGAAAAATCGATCCTTACGCTCGCGAGGAACGCGCGAGTCATGTTGCTGCGTTATCTGCAGAAAAACACGTTATTCCCAACCGTTAGAGAAATCGATAGAGCGTGTGCGCGAAACTTTTTGCCCGCTATATCCTTTTGAGCACCGCGCCTCGCAATGATCGTCCGCGGAAAGAAGGGAGTTATTATTTTTAATTACGTTACAGCGCCCGCAGTTGGAGCTGATAAATATAACATTACATCCCTCGCGTCTCCCGCGCCGCCGTCGCCGCCGAGAGTACATTTATAAAAGCGCACCATTACGGCGCGCCCGCAGCGCACAAAGAAGCTATTCAACGGCAAAAAATTTAGTTCAGTCGGTTACGTCGCTCGAAGGAATGACATTAGCCCTCCGTATATGCAACGGCAACGGCGGCGTTTCTTTTCTCCGCTTCCGTTTCGCGGCCTATATAGCAGTCTCGGAATTGGACTCGCTTCTCACGCGTCGTCCGCACGAGCTCCGCGACGACTGGCCTGGGCCGCCACGAAGGGAAAAAAACGAAAATTTTTTTCCCTCTCCTTCGGCCGGACTACACTCGCACGCACACGGAAACGATAAAAATCGTTCGAGATGAAATCAAGGAGATCGCCTCCTTTGTATTGCGTCCTTCGCAACGTTGGGTATCAGAGAGAAGATAAGACGCACGCGCGCCCGCCGGCTTTATCGCGGCGGCCACAATGGGAGGCGCTTGATTAATTTTTTTCTTTTCCCTTATTTCTATTGCTCCGAGTCGCCGGTGCAAGTTTTCCGCTAAGCGCGTTATTTACGGGTGATTCCAATCGATCCGACTGCTGCGCAGGACATATCGGATGTGTATAGCGGGGCTGATTAGGGAAAAAGGCGCGCGGGGGGTCGTTGCTGGACAAATTGAAAAAGTATACACATAACACACGCTCGACTGCGACTGACCTTAATAGAGCTGCGTGCACTGGGCTGCTAGCAGAGGGTGGTGCGGATTGGCCGTGGGGTGATCGGGGGGGCTCCGGTGCAGGGCGTACCCCTAGTTGCCCCCGTCGGGCCCACCCTGCTGTTGATGCGCTGCCGCCGCGGCAGCGGCCGCCGCCGCCTTCTGCGCTTGGGCCTGCTTCTCCTGCTCGTTCAGCTCCTTGATCGCCTGGATCTCCTTCTTCAGCTTCATTCGCCTGTTCTGAAACCATATTTTTATCTGTCGCTCCGTCAGGCAGAGCGCGTGGGCCATCTCTATTCGCCTCCGCCTGGTGAGGTAGTGATTCGTGTGGAATTCCTTCTCGAGCTCGAGGGTCTGGTAGCGCGTGTAGGTCTGCCGACCGCGCCTGCGCAAACCGTTCGCTCCTGCAACAGAAATGCGGGGAGAAAAAAATGCGTTAGTCGGCCGGTATATACACAGAAGCGAAAGAGGACAATGATAACCGGGTCCATTAGGACACGATCTCATTAACGCGCACCCGAAGACGCTGCGGGGAGGAGTTTGCTCGATTCCACCGGGGGAGATTCTCTATACCGTACACTCTTTTTTCTCCCTCCGTCTCTTTCTCTTATACTTCTCTGTCGCTAAATATCCTCGCGGCTAATTTCTCGCTGTATTTACGGCAGCGAGATTATCTGGGAGCAGACGAGCTCTGCTCACCGATTTTTACGTATATACATACTATACAGGAGCCCGGACCCGAAACTTTCATTATTACCCACCAGCCGCTCTCCCCCTCCGTTTTCGGGAGCGCCGCTTGTTTACGTGACGCTAATGGCGGATTCCCGTGTTGCCATTGACACTGTATCCGAAGGCCAACGCGCGTGCTTCGGCGATCGTTAGATATTTTACCGGAGCTACCGTAATTTCTTTAATTGCCTCTTCCAATCGCAATTAAATTTTCAAAGTGCTCGCTAGCCCTCCCCTGCCTCGCGTCGGAGCGCACCACCCCGCGTCGGCCGTCGAAAATCCAAGCTCGAGAAGCTGAAGTGCGCGCGAATGGCCCTAAATAAAGTGTATCGCGCTAACCGAGTATATAGGCAAAAAAAAAGAGAGAGAGAGTATCGACTCTGACGGCAGAAAAGAAGTGGAATACTGCAGGGCCGGGTGCGAAAAAGAGCGAAGCGAGACCGGAGAAATGTGTGGTGTCGGGCGTGTGTATAGCTCTCTGAACAGCCACTTGGGTGCAGTAGCGGAATAAGCTGCGCGCACCGGTATATGGCGGGAGGGGGGAACTGCGAGCGAACGCTCACCTTATCGGCCGTTACTGCCTCGTAAAGCGCCTGAGCGCGAGGATTCGAGCCCGGAGCAGGAGGGAGACCGAGAGAGAGAGAGAGGAAAAGAGAGCTTGAGTTGGCGCGCATGCAGCCGCACGGGCTATTGAGAGACCGTATGGCCACGTGCGCCGGAGGGTGTGTGTACCTCTACTACTGACGCTGCCACTACTACCCCTTTTGCTGCAGACTGGCTGCTTTTTTTGCGCGAACGAAACCTCTCTATACTGCCCGCGCGCTGTTACTCGTCAATTTCGACGGCTGCGACGCGGTTGATTTCTGAATTCACGGATTTAGGCACTGGAGCTATATGCTTTCTATTTTTTTCGCGACGGCGAAACTAATGGAACACACAGCACCGTCTGGCGCCGGCCGCGTCCCGGCCATTATTAAAGCGCGTATATCAATTGGCTCGTAAAGGAAGCGCGAACCCCTTTTAAAACAATTAATTACGGAATGAGGGGAGAGAGAGAGAGAGCGCAACTACACGCGGAATCGGAAATCGGCGCGAAGAACTCGAAAAGCAATGCCTCTCGGCCCCATTATTATCCAGGCGACTAATACAGCACCCCCTGGGTGGCTTGGTGTATAATTTAACGAGGAAATTACAAAGATGTAAATCCCGACACTCGATAAAAATCCTCACATCGGCTACACCCTCCGCCGGTATATACACGGATCGACGAGGGCCTATGGCTCGTAAAAAACAGCAACACGTTATACACTATAGTCCCCACGGCCGTATGCGTATGTGTATGTATACGGCCGAGAGAGAGGCACGTGCAAACATGATATAAACAAAGGGCGAAAAAAATGTAGACGAATGACCAGTGCGCGGGCGATGAACGCGCCGCGTCATATTTACAATGGTATCCAGGCCGATCTGTTATTGGCACGAGGTACACGCGAAATTGCGAGGGTGGAATGCCATAGAGTAGTGAGAGAGGGGCAGGGGGGGGGGAGGGGGAGAAAGAGGAACGCGCATGGTCCAGTTGCACGTACCGGCCCGTCTCTATGTGCGCAGTGTACTGTACCAGAGTGTACTCCGAACCGCGAAATATTACGAGCACGGAGTTCATATCGTCCGATCGGTTTATTATCGCCGCGCGATCAAGCGCTATACAGCTCGAAATCTTTTCCTTTCGGCGTTGCAGCCCTCGAAATCGCTTTTCCATCAATATAATACACGCGATTCTCGTTTACTCGTATCGCAAGGCGAGCGTAACCGTTAAGTCGGCATTACTCGTAATCCCCGCGCATAAAATTAAAAGCTAATACGATAGAGAAGTAATTTCGCAGCGGGAAGATTATCATGAGGCTGTGTTTATAAGGGTTATTTGTCAAAGTTTCCTCTATCTCGAGAAGCTGGGCGCCCCTGCGCAAAAGAGAACGAGAAACTTGGCGCACCCTCCGGATGATGCTGCGTAACGATAGACTCCCGAACTTATAAATAAAAGCCCGGCAGTCTAGCGGGGGAAAGAGAGAGAGAGAGAGAGAGAGAGAGAGAGAGAGAGAGTTCTCCCAATTAAGCCGTCCTCATACGTCTCCGCAAAGTAGAAAATGTGACAGCCCGCGCGCCACCCTCATATACCTTCTCTCCGATACTACTCCACTTCGATGCTTACGCCCTCGAGCGCGGCTCTCGCTCTCCCCCTTTTTTCGACTCGACACACCCCTGCCGGCTCTCTCTATGTACATTTTTTCAGCCGGCAAAGTCTCGCGGGAGAGACTGAGAAAACTTGAGCGAGTCTCTCTGCGTTATTATTGCGCAAGACGAAAAGGCGAGCGCATATGCGCGCGCGAGGGGTGCTGAATTTCACGCCGGGATGAGAGAAAAATGGCTGCGGCCGACTATTGTGCGAGTGTGCGCGAACCGTTTTTTGCCGCGGACTTTTTTTCCTTACATAAACTGTACAGATGTGTGCGCCCTGTGGCTTTGCGGGGGATCTTTCTTGCGGCTGAAAATTTTCGCGTCAGCGGAATGATTCTCAAGGCTGCTCGCGCGCACGTCTATGTGTATTGTGTACACTATATACGTATACACAGGAGGCGACGACGCGTTCGAATAATTCGCTCGGGCATTAAGAGGAGCTTCCCCGCAGCTTTACGAGCGCTCGTTTGCCGTGAAAATGGGCGCCGAAGAGGGTTGATATCGCAAACGATTACGGATAACTGTATATATACCTGTATGTGCGTATAATATACGTGCACACGCCGTGAAAGTCAATGTGTGAAGCGCGCCGGCTACATTTTTAATACATAGCATGGAAATTAACGGCCCCGAACACCTAGTCGATTATTCAGCAGGATCACCGTCGTCGTATATATTTGCAAGCCTCAAGCGCACACCCCTCCGAGACATCTGTTTATATCGCAGCCTTGAATATCATTAGTAAATCAATACGATATAGAGCTTAGGCAGCATTTCAACAGCACGTGTATCTTACAAGCGAGATGGAGAAAAAATTCTATGTATTCATAAAAAAAGCATTTCTTTTCGCTCGTGTGCGAGAAGGATCATTGGAAATGGCGTCTGCACTATCATCCAAGACTATACATAGGCGTACAGACGTCCCGTAACCGGAGCCTCGTGCAAAAGTAGCAGAAGCTGCGAAGGGGGTGGAGAGGAGGCTAATGTAACAGCAGAGTTCACCGCCAAGTCTAATAAGTGAAGCCAATACGTTGATTGCCGGCCGAGAGGGGGGGGGGGGGAGGCGTCTGCAACCAGCGCCAAACGCTCATACCCTCGGCGCGCACACGTTCTTTCCTTTCGGTCCAAGGGAAGGCTATACGGAGGATCATGCGAACCGGCCTGAGAGCCAATCAAATCAAAGTAAGTGAATTGCCAGGGGATACAGAGAGAGAGAGAGAGAGAGAGAGATAACGAAATATAAAGGGCCTCTCGCGGGATTTGGTTTCGTCGGATACAGCTCGCAGCGTATCACGGTTTTTGCCGGAGTATATGCGCACACACCCCCATTGCGGCTATCATAAATCGGGCGATCGGCCGAGCTTACGAATTTCTTGCTCGATGCGCAGATCTTGGAATTAAGACGCGCCGGGGCGGACGACTGAGAGATCGAGGAGAGAGAATCCATCTATCCACGTCGGCTTTCATTATGCAAGATATTGTTTGCGTAGGAGCGTTGTACATTCGCTTCTCTGTGTTTGTTTGTGTGTGTGTGTGTGTGTGTGTGTTTTTACTAGCGCGCATGGAAAATTGATCGGGCGACGTTGGGCAATTACATTACTGGATAATGGCCCTGCGCGGAGCTGAAGGGAGATTTATCGCGGCCTTTGCATCAATATTTGAATTTTTGGATTGCCGAGAGCTCCTCTCCTTTTTCTTTTTTTTTTCTGCTCTGTATATATACGTAGCGAAGAGTACAGGGCGCGAGGCATATAAGTAAGACCGGCTGACAGGCTGTTAAGAAAATTACATTGAGAATGTATACGCGGGTGTATCGATTTTGCATACGTATACACCAGATTATTTTCCCTCGAAATGCGAAACGAAATTATTTTTACTCTCAAGCGAAATTAGGCGTTTCGTTGCCTCCGGGCGCATAAACCGCAGACAGTCGTCAATTCGTCCGGAAGCTTTATTAGTATCCAAAGAGGCCTCTCGCCGACGCGCATCGATATGCAAAGCTCGACTACTTTCCGCGTCGCCCATCCCTTCTGGTTAAAACGGCGCGCGGCTCCTCTCTATCTGCATACCAGCGTATAATACGCTGTACTCGCCCTCTCTCTCTCTCTCTCTCTCTCTCTCCCCCGTTACGTATTTATGCGGCATTACATCAGCGCGGCGGCATCGTCTCCTCTCCACCCCCGCGCGCAGCCTCCTTAATTCTTCCCCCCGCCCCTCCGTCGTCTTCTTCCTTAGTTAAGGAACCGCCTGGCGATACCGCGGTAGTACCATTGCTTTCCTCGTTAACTCCGTCGTAAGTTATTAATTACGCCTGACTAACTGCCGGCACTGCTGCTGCTACTGCTGCTCCAGCTGTGCGCGCGCGCGAACTCTTCCTCCCTTTTCTTCGGCGGAGCTGCGAGCGCTCGAACTTTCTGCTCTGGATTCTTATTCTTATATATAGGCCCGCGTATAACTATTGTCCGTTGCGTGAAAGGGGCGCAACCAAGAATCGCACCGGCAGATTAACTTTCCGGGGGGCTTTTTCGAATTTCGCATTTGCATCTCTCGGGAGATGCTTATAACTATATGTATACGCTAAACATTTTAGCGCAGGGACATGTATACAATTCCAAACCGATTAAAAAGAGTATTTTGCGAGCAGCTCTCCTGCGGATAAACTGCAGGAGTTGTGTATCATAGTGTGTGGCGCGTTTACATTGCGCATGATACACCCACGGAGTTACACGCAGCCTTTCTCTCTCTGCTCTCTCGAAAAAAAGGCGAGAGAGCGGAACGGGGCGTAGAGGAAGTAAGGACTGCGAAAGAAAGCCCAATAACTCTTCGGGCGGTGTTTCTTATTCTCATGGATCAAGCTCGCGACGGGAAAAAAACGCGGGCGCGCGCGCGAGAGAGCGAGAGAGAGAAAGGAAAATCCTTTTTCCAAAAGAGACGGAGACGAAGGAAGGAACGGAAGAAAGGCAGATAAAAAAGGATGAACGAGGGGAAAAGTTTAAAGACGCGCGCGAAAGAAATAGCCGAAAGAAGCGACGCGGCAGCAGCAGCAGCAGCAGCAGCAGCAGCAGCGACTCCGAAACTAGAAGGAGAGAAAGAAAGTGGCGGGGGCTGCTGGGAAGGGGAAGAATGTAGCGAGGGACGCCAGGCAGTAACTCACGCCCCCGAGAGGATTACCTACCTTAGCTCGCGCCGCGCTGCCAGAACGAGAAGAAGAAGGAAGAGGAGGAGAACGAGAGGCGGAGGGAAACAGCCGAGTTGAGCTACGGGCTCGCTGCGTAGCTACGCGTTTCTCATACCGAGTGTCTCCGGACTCTCTCTCTCTCTCTCTCTCTCTCTCTCTCGCAAACACGAGTTTGTTGCACGCGCGAGGAGGACTCTCTTTCTCTCTCGCGCGCGCCTCTCTCCGCTGTCCCGCCGTCGCAGCATTGCTACTACAAAGAGGGAAGAAGAGGAGGATGTGCGGCTGTCGCGCTCCAGACTTACGACACGCGAACGAGTTTCGTCTTTCGTTGTGTCTCTGTCTCGGGGATTGCCTCGATACTGCTAAGATTTCGCGCTATACGCCGCCGTTCGAAACTGCGAAATTCCTTCGACTGTCATTGTGGCATCGATGCGATGTTTTATGCACATGTATGCACAATGCAAAAAAAAAAGCGTATAACGGTACATTGTAGTCGCGTTCTCGCGAAAAAAGCGACGAGCGTCGAAACGTGCCCGGCCACTTCGGCGACGACGTAACCGAAGATTCCATCAAACTTTTTGCAGAGCGTTCGGATGCACGTATATGCGACTATATACAGTTCGCGTATAGACAAGAACGGCAGGGAGCTAACGAGGGCTGAAGCAGCGTCGTGTCTCATTTTATCACTAATGCGGCTCGCGATCTCTCGATCTCGAAAAACGGCTGTAGCTCGTTTGCAAAGTGAAAGGATCTGGTGCTGTTGCTGCTGCTGCTGCTGCTGCTGCTCAGCTATCGATACCACACATCGATCGCGAACAAAGCCACGCGCAAACCGTGTCATCAGCTGCCCTCCCCCCTCCCCCCATCTCCTTTGTTCTTGTATACGTCCAATAAAACAAAGCCCTCTGCGCAGCCTGTGTATGAGATATAAACGCGGGTCGAAAGAGAAGGTTATAATATGCACATTTAAAAACGCGTACATAATACACTTTCGAGAGAGCGTGAATTTAGCGAGATGCGAGGGAGAGATCGCGGCTGCCGTTGGCGCGGGCGTGAAAATAATGCAAGTTTGTAGTGCGAAGTGGAAGGCAGCACTGATTACAAGAGGTGTTGTAGCTTTAAATTGGACTTTAACAGAAAATTAAATCTACCGATAATTTGTATATTACTATCGCGCGCGCGCGCGCGCTCTCGACGTTTTTACGGGGGGAAATTTGCTTTTTAATCGAAAGCATACATCGGCTCGCCAGCCGCAAACTCGCCGCGCTTGAGAAGCGTAATACTATTTTCATTTGGCAGCGCTCGGTGAAACATTTTTAAAATCTGATACGGCGCACTGAATCATTCATAAATTCACGGAATTCGTAACCAGTATAGGACACGCGGCAGGATTATTCCTAGAAGCGTTTAACAGCCGAAAGCGTTGTCGCGCACCCCCCCTCTCAAATGATCGGTCGCTCATCGCTACGCGATTGAAATGTCCCAAAAGCACAATTAGTCCACTGAAAAATGTCTCGTCTTCCTTGGTATTCCAGAAAACTTCCTCGGAAAGCCTTGCTCGCGCGCACTATGCCGCATATTACGCAATTACGGAGAAACGCGCCGCTGCGTCGCGTAGCCGGAAATAGCCCCGACGTCGTACGCGCGCCTCAGCTGCGCGAGTCCAGGAAAAAGAAGCGCAGCGGCCTCCATATACGTATTCCCTTTCCCTCTCCTTCTATATACGCGCGTCGACCGAAAAATCTGGCGGACCATCGCGCGGAGTTATGCGCGACGACGCGGACAAGAATGTAGCCGCGGCGAGGCGTAGCGTATAAGTCGAGCGCGTGTAAGAAGAACGAATGGAACTTTCTTGAATAAGATATCGGGACGGCTTTGTGTGTGTGTGTGCGTAAGCGCGGCTGTATACTATACGCGTCGCATTTTTGCATCGAAAGAGCGCGCCTCCTACGTGCGCTACTGTATCAGAGGAGAAAGGGTCAACGCGGCGGAGAAATTTCTTCTTCTTTTTTTTGCTCGCTCCGCCCGAATGCGAAATCGTATTACAAGCCGAAACCGCGTCGTTATTTCGCTTATTGCCCGACGTAATCGCGCGGCTACCGGTCAACGCGCGCGCGCGCGCAGATCGTCGAACCGGTTATTCGCGCGCAAGATCGTTTGTTTATTGGTGAACGACGAGGCTTTGAGGCTCGACGCGGCGTTTTTACGGGCGAGCACGCGCGCGCGCGATTATGCAAATGAGCCCCGCCGAATGTTAACACACTGTAAGTGCCATCGGGATAAAAATTATACGTGCGGTGGTATTAAATTTTTATTATTATTGCTGTTATTGTTATTATATTCTTAATCTCATGGACTGGAGTATTTTTCGGGACTGTAAATAAGCTTAGTGAAGTGTTCGGCACATTGTCTGGTAGAGCCGGACGTCAAAATAAGTTGTTCCCTCTCGATTTGCATTTACCGTCTTGACGATGTAGAAAGGCAGCTTTTTTTCTGTCGCTCCATCGAAATTTCCCCAGAGGGCTTTACATGGCCTGGAGAAGCTTTCGCTTCCCCGGTATAGTATTCGTACCAGAGAGGAGGTTTAGTCTCCATTTTGGTTCGTCACTGTCATTTAGTTTTTTTTTTTTAATCGATTGATCAATCCGTTAATGTTAGACGATGAAATCATCAAAAGTAATTTCGAAATTTCAAAATAAATATTTTTCGTCGCTATCTTTTCGTAAAATCTTAGAAGGCCCACATTCGATCTCCATATATTTAATAAAATCAGTACGGCACTCCCTCGTGACTTTCAAGAAATCCAACTAACCGCTGTTTTTCGAGCTGTTTTTCCTTTTACATCTGTAAGTCTCGTTTTCGACTCCTACATTTTCACCGTCGAATAGAAACTGTAATAATTATAATATAAAACTGGACCGGTACGTCTCGTGTTTTTCGAAGCTTTCCGAGTATACATATATTACATATAGTCGAGAAGGAAGCAGATGGAGGAGGAGAAAAGGAAGAAGTGGAAGAGGGGGTATAGAGGAGATGCTAAAGAAAGCAGGCAAGGCAAAAGAAACAAGTTAAAGGTAGATGGTGGAGAAGATGGCATGCAAAAGAGGCTTTCGTATATATAGGTATATAAGCAAAGAAAGCCGGTTGTAAGGCGACACCTCGCACAGCTCCTCACCTCATGCACTTCCCTCGAGCTCGGATACGGTCCTAGTAGTACCTTCTTTTTTCTTTTTTACACCTCGTCATTCCCATCCCCCAAATGCCTCCAATCATCCCTTTACCTCTTAGTCTAGACTGTCCACGCTTTGTTGGTTTTTTTTCTTCCGAATGACGCACGAGTCCCAGGACTTTTTTTACGCTTTCGTTTCAGTTACATCTTCGGAGTTTTATATACAAACCCACGCGCGCAGCGAAGAGAAAAAGGAAACAAGTTACGTGTGCAAATGAATCAGTATTTTCCATTAATATCCCGCGAAATGTTTATCCCGCTAGTGTATAATTACCGTCGGTATCCCAATTAATCATTTGGAATTCAGCGAAAAATAATTTACAACCGGCTGAGCTGTCCAATATCGGCGCTAACCAAGCCCCAATAAATTAATCACACTCTCGCGCGGCGAGCTCCGGGATACACTCTCCTCTCCCCCTCTTTCTCTCCGGATACGTCTCTCCCGTAGTACCGAAGTAAAAGAATATTTTTCGCGTATCGCGCCGAGGCTCGCATAAATCTCAGTCAGGATTTCAGTCGCGCGAGCAGCTTAGCCGTTTCTCCGCTGGACCAAAAGGAGCATTGAAAGCTGCTGCTGCTGCTGCTGCTGCTGTTGCAGAGTCGCGTCTAAAAAGGAAGAAACACGAAGTGGCAAAAATAAGAGGAAAGAGAAAGAGAGAAGAAGGTCCAAGTGTGTACGGCATTCCGCGCAGGTGGGCAAAGGGGAGCGAGAGAGAGAGAGAGAGAGAGAGAGAGAGAGAACGAGGGGGGAGAGCAAGAGAGAACGTACACACCCCCGTATAACGAGAGACAGAGATATATTCGCAGGAATCGTTCGTCTTGCTCGCTCGCACGAAAGTATTACGAGTATTGGGGTGCGCGGATATACATCGGCGCACGAGTACACGACAATAACGACGCGAAGCGAGAGTAAAAGGCAAAAACTGCACTGCGACACGCACACGGACACTCCGCTCCCGCTGGCCGTATATCATCGTCCTAAAAGGAGTTTCTAAAGGGAATATATTTTACGCGTGCTTTATTGCCGTCTTATTTCCAACTTCTATAATACGCTCCGCTGCCGCAGCAGCTCATCGTTTTCTCCCATCGGTGTCCAAGCTTTTCCGATATTTTCTGGTCTTTTTGTCCTCGCTCGTGAGTCCAGTGGAGTTTCAGTTGTTACAAGCGTGCGGAGATTTTTCGCGCGCTTGAAAGTACCGAGGAAAGTTTCCTCGACGTAATAAGGGATAATAAGCAACACGTGTTGGCCAGGCGTCAAAAAGGCCAACTGATTTATCACTGGTAAATGATCAAACCTTTAAAGCTCTCGACAAACAAACTGTCAATATTTCATTGCTTTTTCCCACCTGGGAAGAAAAGGTCCATGATGGCAGTGCGCCTGCCAGTAATCCATGATGGCAGTCTCCTTTGTTATACTCAGAAAATTAACATTCGCTGCCCATAAATCAGACGATGGATGACCCTCTAATTTTATGACAACGACGCTTGAGAGAGTGAGAGAGAGAGAAGAAAAAAAACTCGAAAAAAAAGAAATACACGCACGCATATCTTTGCGCTATAAATCTCTCGGTGTATCTTCCTCTCTCGTTGAATGCGAAGAAGCGAGTAGGAGGACCGAAAAACCGTATAGCTATATACGAACCGCACAGACGACCCGCAGAGGAAGAAGAATCTCTTGCTCTCTCCTCTCTCTCCCCCTCTCTCTCTCTCTCTCTCTCTCTCTCTGCATCCAATCCACTCTCAGAGAGAAACGGAGAGAGAGAGAGGACTCCTCGCGGAGTACGTGTCACCTGTTTGGAAGATAAGCCGACGCGAGGAGACCTCTAATTTCCATCGCGTGTCGTTCGTCTCTCTTTCTCATTCCCTCTCTCTCTCTCTCTCTCTCTCTCTATTCCCCTATACGCTATGCACACGATAATCCCGCGGAGAGTGGTCCGCGCGCTCTCGTCTGCATATCGCGCTACGGGGAATAAATAAAAAGAGGACTCGACCTTTTCAGAGGAAAGAGAGAGAGAGAGAGACAGAGGATGAGAGAAAAATAAGAATAACCTAATAAAGCCAACGAGGAGGAGGTTGAGGCCTAAAAATAACCGGGTCGACGAGTGGGGCTACCGCGACGTTATATACCTGTCGTGTGGAAAGGGGGTGTGATGGCGCGGCGGCGGCGGGCTTGGCTCGCGTCGAAAGCCAGGATTGACGAGAGCCGATCGATTTTTCCCACTTTCGCGCCCGCAGCTTTATAGCGGACTATGGAAATATATACGCGCGCGCGGCCTGTTTTTTACGAGTCAACGCGATTTGCGTTGCCTTGATTTAGGCCGAGGAAGCGTTTTCACGCCGATATCTCGAAATATTTCGACACACAGCGCGCAAAATGTCTCCATTGGCGAGGGAGCTATAATGCATTTGAATGATTATCGGCCCGATCGAATTTGCGCTGTCGTGCTTGGAAACGCGTAATCCAGAACCGCACGCCAGGAGCGATAATTCTTCGCTTCACGCTGTATGACTCGTGAAAATCTCGCGCTCGCACACGGTTTATATTTATGGCTTGTCAATGCGGTCGCGGCGCATTTTTGCGCTTCTCTATCCGCGAGCGCGCCGCTCCCGCGCGAATTTGCATAAAGCGCGCGCGCGCGCGTACACGCAAACGGAAGTCCATTTAAACTGCTTTGCACTCGTTAAAACGTTGTAGAGCCGTGTAGTATACGCATAAACATAACAAACCCGGCGAGGATAGGCCTATTAATTACTCGACAATGTCCGCTGCGACCGACTAGTCTATATATGTGTATACTGGTAGGATCGCGTTTTCTCTTAATATCGAGCGAGGGCGTGTAAGACACGCTGGGCTTGCTGTATGGAGAGAAATAAAAGGATAGTTGTATAGTCGAGCGGCTGAAGGAGAGAGTAATCAACCCACTGCACGATATACCCAATTCTCGGCGTATATTACGGCTGAGAGAACCGATATACGTTCCCAAGCTCCTGATGACTTAAATTATACATTTATGCGAGTGTATATTACAACGAGTGTATATATCGTCGGTGCCATACACTGAGAAAAACGGCATTAATAATTTTATTACAAGTAACTCAAATTTTACTATAATCCCTAGGAATCGTAGGACATACTTGTTCTATAAGCCAATTTGCCATGATTATATTTTTTTTTAACTGTCAAAGTTTTAAAAATTATATTAGCGTGTTATAAAAATTACTATATACATATTAAAAATTGTTTTTTTCGCACTCTCCTATTGGACTGTGTACATTTTTACTATATTCCATATCAAAAATACCGTATAGGCGAGGGCGCTCGTAGCGCCACGCTGTAGTCGTGTTATGTCGTCGCGCATCGTTACTATGAGGAAGGTTAGTTTTCTACTCGACCGCGAGCCAAAATCACTGCACGGGCTGGAAGAATCTGAAGAATTTCCCCGTGCTGATCCGGCATTTCGACCACATCAAAGAAGTATCTCTCGAAGTATAAAAGTAAGTACATACTATGTAATTCTAATGTTTCATTTAGTCGGTATTAGTATTAGTTTAATAAAGTATCACTCGTTACACACGGTCTCTTGAGTGGTCGAATTCTAACCTCATTTCGTAATAATCATGCATGTTTCTATACTGTTTTAGGCCGTACAATTAGAAAAGGTTATGGCGGGTGAAAAGGTTGGTAAGGTAAGCCGTATAAATCACGAGATATTTTTCGTGCAACGCATTTGATATAAGTGCATGCAAGAGAGCAAGAGAAAAATTGAACTACTCTCTGTCTCTCTCTCTTTTTCTGTGTCTGCGTCCGTGTACCGCAGCAGCGTGTGTGTGCGTTCACACGTGTGCGAGCAGCACGAGCCACGAGCCGCGAGCGCGACTTCTCGGTGAAGCCCGTCCGTGTACCATGGCGCGCGCATCCCACGTCCCACGTCCGTGTACCACAGCAGCGTGTGTGTGTACGCTCACACGCGCGCGCCCGATTTCTCGGTAAAGCCCGGCTATGTATAATGATCGCACGCGCCCGCGCGTGTGTGAGCGAGCGGTTCGGCCAATATCCGTATTTCTCCTCTCTCTCTCTCTCTCTCTCTCTCTCGCTCTCTCGCTATCTCTCAAGTTAATAACATTGAATGCGTTGCACTTTATATGCTCTGTCTTATGTGAATTTTTTTTCAATTGCATATAATTATTATTATAATTTATAGAGCTCTTGTCAACTTGCTGTTCCAAGACATCATGAAATTCCTGCAGATGAAAATGTACAGGAAAACATAAACAAACGATTTCCAATTGGTTGTGCTGCAGTCGACAATCGAGCTAATCGACCAGTAAATCAAGTCAACGAGAACAATCCAGAAGTACTCAAGGAAGTACAACAAAATGTTGTTATTATTCAACAAAATGTACCAATAGAACCTGTTAAAGGAGGAGTAGCGCCAAACATTAATGCCCACGCTAGGGATTACATTAGCACAGTAAGTTAAAATTGTTTATATACTTGATGCATCGAATATTATCAATTTTATAATGTCAAATTTTTTCTGTAGGGGCTAGAAGACTATTTGAAAAAAGATAGTCATGGTAAAGCAATTCTAAAATGCTGTCATTTAGAACACAATTTACCATTAAAGAAAAACATTCGAAGTAATCTTGTGCGACTAGTTATTGCAAGAGAAAAAAAATATGTATTGAGGAATGTATTACGTGAAGAATGTTTAGAGCGCTTTCTTTGGAAACTATTCATAGAAGAACGACGAGAATCTTTTATAGCAAGAGTAGAGGTATTATGATAGAAACAATTTTTTGTACGTATGAAATTTGCTTTTACACTAAATATTTAATTATAATTTTTGACAGACTGCTCAAGAGATACTACCAAAACTACGGGAGATGAAGGCGTGATATATGCAAGATCGTACAACCTTCCAACCCGTAATTGTCGCAGTTGGTCCGATTTCACGAATTCTTAATTATTATGTCGTTCTAAATGATCAATTGTATGATGTCGATACGCAATTAGATACGTTTGAATTAGCTATCAAATTTTTTTACTTTAGATTGCAAATACCCAGAGATTACTAATACTGTTTGGCCATTTGTGCAGAAAATTTTATTTGATATACACTTAGAATCTGATTTGACTACTAGTGAATCTAATGTCATTATAGGTCTCCTTGGCAAATTATAAAATTTCATGCTTTAATTGTTTTGTTGCAAATTGTAGTAGAGCGTATTCATCAAATGATTCATTTAAAAAGCATATTAAGCGAAAGTATGCGTCAGTATTTCTCAAATCTAAAGAGAAGATTGAAACTGCTACAGAAAATATTGATCTCTTAGAGCATATGCACGTAAATAATGAGAGTGTTGAAGAAATTAGTTATTTAATTGAAAGCGATGGTAGCGATGTAAGTGATTCCGATGAATGCGTTATATATAATTCCGACGAGCAAGAAAGCTTTGGGGAAACATTTAAATCGTTGTAATGAATCTTTACGTACCTGTAAACGCACAATTTATTGCGATTAGATCAGTCTTAAAGAAATTTTTGAACTGACAAATATTTATGAAGAAACGATGCAGTATCTTAATAGTTTACAATTGAATAATACCATAATTTGCAACATTGTTGAAGGATCATTTTGGAAACAAAAGGAGTCAATTAGCTTTGGTGACAAAACGGTTCTACCTCTAATTATGTATTATGACTAAAAATTTAAGAGATTGTTTTTTTAATATTCATATGCAAGCATTTAAAATTTACGATAATAATGATTTCGAATATAATAAAATTGAAGAAAAAGATGTGATTAGCTCTGTAATTACCAATATGGTATTGTTATCTGATGGCTATTATTATGTTTCGAAGCGTTCGATATAAATTAATAAAGTTTTTTTTATTCAAAGCATCTACTGTTTCATTTAAATCCCCATTGTAATTGTATTAATATTCATGATGAACTAATCATTTTATACTCATTGAATTTTATACTTGGTTTTGGGTTTAGTTCAAAGTCGCATGTAGATGGCGAGTGGATGTAGAAACATAACCCGTAAGTGGTCAAATTTGTCGCTGATTCGTATATAAGGACGCTTCTTATGTTATAACGCATGTAAATATAGAATGCGTGCGAGCGTTTAGGTTTAGGTAGGATTATAGATAAGTTAAAATAGCGAGCGATTTCAAATTAATAATTAAATTTCTTTGTCAACAAATTCTAGAAACCGAAAATTCTACTAAAACTGCAATTCATGTCCGATTCATCCTCGAATACCAGAGGAAAATAGAACATCTAAAAAGTATCTTTTTGTCCAATTAAACTAAAATTATTATTAATCATTTATTTATAATAAAAATTAGATTTGCATAACTAAAAATTATTATGTCTCTAGAAATAAAAATTGATATGCCTGTATAAAAATAATTAGTTTTACATGAATAAAAATTGTTATGTCTATATAAATAAAAATTGATATGTCTGTATATAATAATTGGTTTTACATGAATAAAAATTGCTATGTTACATAGTAAATTTCAATAGTTTTAAAATTTACTATGTAATATAGTAATTTTTATTACAATACAAGTATGTCCCGGCATTGCTATGTATTATAGTAATTTTTAAGTAAATTTTTGTAAATTTTATTACACCATTTTTCTCAGTGTAGATGATTTCATAATTCGAATCTCTATTATATGTGTACATGATGTGAGTCGGAGCGAACATGTGTAGAGAGCACACGCATAGAGTGACCAATCGAAAAGGGATATGCATTAAAAAATATCGGATGACTTTCGAAAGAAAGACACGACCGGAGATGGAATTTTTCGATACTTCGCAATTAACGTCGGAAATATAGTAATAAGGCCGGAAGATTGAACTTAATGAAGACTCCAACTTCGGGGAACGAAGTCTATACTTCAGAAGATTGCAAGCACTAGCGGGTAACCGCGAGTGGCGTATCACGACGAAGAAGAAGGAGAAGAAGATACAAACAAGTCGATATACGAAGAGAGATATTAAAAACATAAAGAGCCTCTCGGACGAAGTATAGGAGAAAATGAGGGCTGCAAAAACGCTATAGGGCCGCTATGTATAGTAAGATGGTGAGCGCACGGCACAGGTATAGACATACACATACCCTCCTCGAGCCCCGGGGGGGCCTTCGGTTCACGTATCGCCGACGATCGCGTTATGGTAGTGGGGAGAGCCGGTTCTCCACCAGAAGAGAGAGAGAGAGAGAAAACGACGCCATCACGCGCGACGCTGCAGAGCGAAGAGTGTACCCCGTACTACACAAGCTGCGCTCGCGCGCGCGCGTGTGTGATTATATTTGCAGGACCCTCTGTTTTTCGAAAAATTTCTTTCGCAGATTATTCGGCGGGCTACAAGTAATGACCGATCATTACGATGTCCGACCAATTGAAACGTTGCTCAGCGCGTCTCTCTTTGAAAGCATAATTGAGGGGGAGGGGGGCGGAATGAAAATCAAGCGGTTCGGATCTGAGCTCTCTCGCGGAGCTGCGCGCACACCGAAACTTTGGCTCGCAGATATTCTCCTCTTGATAGTCGGAGCGAGAGCTTTTTAAACGAACGTTTCAATTATTCAATTATTTCGAGAACCGAGTTTAACGTACTTATACACTTCGCACTCCGCGGCGCTGCGGCGGCGGCGGCGCGCCAGCGAGACGAAGAAATTCGAATTGGCTCGTCCATTATTCATCCTCGGAGCTCGCCCGCGCGCGGTTATTCCGCGAATGCGCGCGCGCGCGAAAATAATAATGAACTCGCATAAATCAAAAAAGTTCGGAGGCAAACTAGTTCCTCCGCGCAGCAGCTACTCCATTCAGCAGCGGCGGCGCGATATCCGCGGCGGCGATGTGTATGCGCCTTCCCTCTCTCTCTCTACCTCTACCTCTCTCTCCTCCTCTGCCAAAAATGTTCCGAGCCGTCGCAACTTTTCTGGCATATTAAATCCTTCCGTTGGCGATAAATTCCTCCGCGTTCGTGTATATGCGTGTGTATACAGCGTCGAACTCTCGTTACCTTTTTTTTTCAGTCCCACAGCCGCCACTGATCGTCAGCGTCGAACCGCGACGCGATCCTGCGAGCGTATTCCCACAGCTGCATCGAACCTCGTCGCTTATAAGAGGCAGCTCGTAAACGCGCGTGTATTATACAATCTATACCTGCAGTCACGCGAAAACGTTCGAAAAACGCGGAGTAGAAAGAATTACACGGATATTTAGGACTGCATATATAGACCGAAGAAACGAATGGCTCATTATGAATACAGAACACCTGCTCTTTATTTCCCCTATAGTGAGTAAAACAATCCCTGGTAGCAGTAGGGCGCTGGACTCTCTATTTAAATCAAATGCGCGCACAAGCTCGAACGGAATCGCGCGGTAAGGTAAACAGCGCGAGAAACACAGCATTGAAAGACCAGCACACGCCGCGTCCTTAAACACTCGCGCACAAAGCTGCTCCGGCTCCTGCTGCTGCTGTTGCTCCTGCGAGAACAAGAATAATGCCGCTTGTGTGTGCGTGTAAAAGGGAACTTTCGAGCGAAAGAATCCACGCTCCGAACGAGATTGCGCTCGTCTGCTCTTTCTCTCTCTCTCTCGCTTTCGTACGCTCCGAGCACACCTACCATAGTGTATATCGAAAGAGAGAAGGAGGAGGGAATCGTGGAAAAGGAGAGAAACCGCGGGTTTGTTACGTAGTTACAGGTTGATCTCCTGTATATCTCGCTCTCTCTCTCTCTCTCTCTCTCTCTCTCTCTCTCTCTCTTTTGCGCTTATAAAGGGAGAGAGAAGACGAACGAGGCGGCAGTGGCAACGTAGCCGGAGATCTTATCCAGGGTTGCTGTATAGTGCGGGCTACTGAATCATCCGCTTTGAATAGGGCACACGGCAGCCTCGTCCTCGCTCCCTATATTATACGTATAGCCGCACACACACACACACACGCACGTCTGTACGCACGCAGACAGAGAAGCTGCAGCAGCGGCTGGACCCTTTTGCCACGTCCAGCGCTCGCTCCGTACATGTGTACGTAGGTGTATGTATAGCTATACACGTGTGTATATAAGCTCTCTCGCTCTCGCGATACACAGTAAATTAAGCGCTTTTCTCCTCTATCTTCTGGTCCCGCTTCGTGTCCTAGGTGCGAAAGCTCGCGCTGCGCAAAGTCGGGGAGAGCGAGCGGGAGAGAGAGAGAGAGAGGGAGCTGCACACACCAGGTAAGCGATAACGCCGCGCGCAGAGAGGGCTGAAGCGCCGCGGCGGAGTCTTAATCAGCATAAATCATAGCGACAATGGCGGAGGGGCTTAAAGCCTCCTCGTCGCGGATTCGCAACTCTCGAGGAATAGTGCTCCGCGCATATATATAGCTCGTCTCTCTCTCACACACACACGTACGCTGTTCCACGTATATAGTGTGTATATATATAACAGCGCGTGCTTTAAATGATTCGATCGAAGCACCGCGCACTCCGTGCACTGGATTGTGCACGTCGAGTATATACTCGCTACTTTAATTACCGCGCTGCCGCGGAGGGCGGTACCCACTGCGCGCCGCACGAGTTTTCAGGCGACTTCCAACAACGCGAACGAGCGCCCTTTCTCCCGCGCGGCGCGTTTTGTGCTATTGACCCGCGAGGCTTGATCTACGGGGCGCTTAGACGTCGACGACGAGTTTTCCTTGTAATTTCAACTATTTTTTTTATTCTTCCTCATACACTCGGCGCGCCCGATGCTTAATTCGTCGGCGAGTTACGCGCGTTAGCGTTGATTTCGAAATGTAATCGTTCGATTTGCAAGCCCCGGATCCGCGAGTGAAATAAGAGACAATCGACGTCGTGCGCAGCAAAATTAAAACGATGAACAAGTACGATGCGATGATCGACCACCCACCGAAGCTCATTGCCTTTTTACATGACGTCGTCGTGCGAGAGAGAGAGAGCCCGATCTCACATGCTCCGATGCCGCAACAGCACCACGGGCTAAAGTCGTTACTATATACCTCCCCCCTCCCCCTCCCGTCTTCCTCTCTAAAGAAAAGAGAGAGAAAGCGAAGAGACGGAGAATCTCTCGCCGAGCGTCCGTCTCCGATATATTATACACGCAGTAGGCTCTCGCCGCGGCCTTCCGCTAATCGAATGAATAGCCATGTCGCGCATAAATTCGCGATAACATTTCTATTCTCACGTATTCGCGCTCGCGTGCACGGGGCTACGTACACGCACATTGGGAATTTCATCCACAGCGGCGCACGTATATACATAAGAAGCTGCACGTACACGTATACATAATACAGCAGGGCGCGCGCTCGTTAGGAAGCGTAAATCGATCTATCGATCGATCGGCAGCGGCGCGGTATCGTGCCGAAGACATTCCTTGTTGTTTTTTTTTCTTTTGACTTTTTGCCACAGCCCGCACACTTCCCTTATCATCGATCCCCGACGAGCAGCGACGAGCTGGACTATCGCTCCAGCACAATGTACAGAGCTGCTGCTGCTGCTGCTGCTGCTTCTCGCATTTATCTCGCGGACGAGCGATTGCGGCGCACAGGTCCCTCCCTTAGCGATCTATGCACGACGAAGAAGAGGACGAGGACGACGACGAGGAGTGTGCGGAAGATCAGCTTCGAGAAGGAGAGGGAAGAGGGGGGAGGCAGGCCAATTACGACGGAAGATCGAGTGAAGTTTAATTAAGCCGATACATAACATCGACGAGAGAGAGAGAGAGAGAGAAAGGCTTTAATGGCGGGGTTATTGACGAGAGCTTCGCTCCAAGTGCAAAGAACTAGCGTCGACATTTGACCCCTCGAGTCTCTGACCTTCGACGATCGTGGCGTAGATAACTCGCGCTCGCACACTTTATTACTTTTTCCCTCCTATGTGTGCGTATATAATGTGCCTCCGGTTCCTTTCCCTCTCTCTTTCTCTCGTGTTCTCTTCCTCTTTGGCTCCTTCTCAAACAGCACATCCCCATAAATTCGCCGGCTGAGACTTCGGTCCGCACAACTATCTCGCGCGTCGTCGTCGTGCGGGTGCTTATAATGAGGCGCGCCGCGCAGGGTGTTCGCAATACTGCTTTTGTTTCTTCGTTTTTCTCGTTTCTGACGAATTTTTAAAAGGTTTGAGAAATTTCCGCCGATAGCCTCGGCGAGATAAGACTGCGACTTCTGCGGCTTGCGCGCTTCTATATAAGTGACCGCCCGCTTGATTTATGCGAGCTGTAGAAGTTTCGCGATCGGTGCAAGAGAGTAAAAAAGATAATGAATACGTAGTTAGTTAGCTCGAGTAGCTCTTTAAAAGGAGCTCTATGCGCTGCTGCCGAGACCGGAAAAACTACAAGGCGCATACGCGCCGCGTCGGTCGGCCCATTAAAATACTTCATACGCGTCTGTCTGCCTGCAGTCTGTGTTTATGGTCTTGTTTAGGGCGTTTTCCTCACAAAGTTGCACACACTGTTTTGATGGAAAGTCAGCGCGTGCGGGCTCTAACTAGGCTCAAATTTGTGTTACAACACATGCATAGGCTAATTGGGGGAGAGAAAAAAAAGGAGCGAGTCGGTCGCACACGGGCGAGAAAGAGTTGGAGAGAAAAACGAAGGAGAGGGAGAATGCGAGAGAGAGAGAGAGAGAGAGAGAGAGAGAGAGAGAGAGAGAGAGAGAGAGAGAGGAAGAGAAGCTACTCCAAAGTCTACGCGGTCCGTAATTGTAAACATTGGATTAATGCAAATGCGAGCTTAAAAGCTTAATTGCGTCGATAAAGCATGGCGGTGCATTAAATTCAAATTCATGTAAATTCATTCAAATTTATGAGAAATAGGTGGACGCGGCACGGCGGCGGGCGCGCGGAGCACTTACGCGGGGCAAAAAAAGAGAGAAATAAAAATTACTCCCTGTAGACCGGCTGCCGTGACGAGCTCGCCTCCCGCTTCTCTCTCTCTCTCTCTCTCTCTCTCTCCCTCGCTTTGCTGCAGCCTCTTCGCTTCTCTCTTTTTCTTCTCTCTCTTTCTCTCTCTCTCTCTCTCTCTCTCTCTCTCTCTCTCGCTTCAGTTCAACGTGAACCTTTTTTCGAAGGACGCCATTTTGAAGTACACTGCTGCAAGGCGTTCGAAGAAATCTCTAACGATACTTCATTATTCCTCGGAGCGAAAAAGATGTTTATTCACTTTCCTCGAGGATGTGTGTACATACCGTAAACGATCAGAGAATAGTTTATTTATACCTATAGAGAGAAATAGAACAGCTCAATTTAACGAGGACGTGAATCATCGACGAGGCGCTTTTATCGAGCCGCGCGTTAGACGAGGGAAATTCGAAGTTTTCGCAATAGAGTAACGTATAAATATACGTTAACTATAATACTTCTGTCGAAGCAGATTTTCTGCTCGATAAAGTTAGAATTTATTTTCGAATGCATTTTTCCAACTGAACTTTGAATTGCGCGATTGATCGATTCGCTGGGGGATCCTATACGCGATAATGTCACACCATCAATTCCGCGAGCTTTGATTAGATAGCCGAGTTTTATTGCCTCCACGGGAAAAGTACTCATCATCGTTGCGGGGCGAAAAAAGAAGAATCTGAACGAAAACAACGCTTGCCGGGCTTGCGGTGTGCGCTCGAAAATAAGCGTTTCAATAAAATGTTAATGCATTTTTCTCCCCAGATATTTTAATACGCCGTAAAAGCACAGCCGCAAGATTTATCTCCCAAGAAACAGTAGTGTGAGTGCGAGCGCGTGCAGATATACATAATATACATATATAGGGCTGAAGATCTTGTGGTAGGTAGTCATTATATTATCCACGCCCAGTACATTTAGCGCTGCACCTTATAAAGATATTTCAGACCTCTCGATCACAGATAGCTTTTTAATTGTTTCATTACACGTTTATTTAAGTTTAATTTTGAAACTCATAAAAATGTTTAATTGCAATACTGACGCCGCACTCTCTGCGCGTTTTATTTCTGCGCACAACTCAATCCCGTATTTACTCCTATTGCGTAATTTGCGCGGCTCGATAATATCGCGCGATAAGGCGCGCTTCTAAACGCGTCCTGCATTTTGTGGGATTTCACGACGCAGCGCACGCAGTTTTTACGCTCGACGTCGTGCCTCGCTACGTCTGAATTTAATAAAGCAATGCAAATGCGCGACTGCGCGAGTCGCATCAGGTCCGTATACGCGGAATCAATAATTCATTACGGAAATTCATCTGCCCCCTCTATGCGCTCTTCCTGACTCGTCGCTTTCAATGCGTACACGCGCAGACAGACGCGAACACACGCGCGCGCGAGCGCAGAAACGAGCGCCGCAACGAAGCCGCTTTGATCTCGTTCCGAGTTCGTGAATCGTTCGCGCTTTCTCAGGTGGAACTCTCATCGCGTATGTGTGTACGCGCGCGCGCGCGCAAAACGACTCTCTCAACTGTAATGCACTGCGCGCTGCGAGCCCTCTTCTTCGGTTCCCTTCGTTTATTATCCCCGGCTGCAATAACCGCTTCTTGCTCTCGGCCAGACGGCAGGTTTCATTTTTTTTTTCCTTTCGCTCTCTCACCCTCTCTGCAAAGTAGTGCATCCCGATATAATACGCTGCGCGCCGCGCTGGCTTTTTGCCGTTTCGCGCACCGCGCGCGGCGAGTAAATATACAACGTGTCTCGCGAGTCGGGGCGTATTGCGCTGGCAAGCGAGGGACATCTCGCGCGCACAACTGCACTATGCAGTTTTTAACGACGACGGCGGCGCGCAAGTGCAACAGACGCGCCGCCGCGAAACCTGACGCTATTAACGGCGCGCGCAGACTATAGCCTCGCGCGTATAAGCGATTGTTCGTCGCGTTTTTTGTCTATCCTCGCCGCAGTCCGTTTCGAGAGGTTCTCCCGTGCTTTTTTTTTTCTTGCGAACGCACATGTGGCCGCTGCGCGCGCGCGTCACGAGCCTACTCTGCTAGTGAAAAATAGTTTAACGAGCAGCGAATTCCGCGACGCAAAAACAGTGTGCCATTATCCCGGAATCCCCGCGCGCGTTTGCGAAGCCACTACGCGGATTCAATTAAAAAAGGCCAGACGCATTGATCGATTTATCCAAACGCCGATAATTACTTTCCCTAATTTCGATCTCTTCGATTATCGCGGGGAGTTTATCGCGGTCATGCTCGTCCTCGCGTATACGTGGTAAATAAGGTGTACACACAGTCGCCTGCGCAAAGTGCAGCCTCCTCCCGTTCTGCAATTACCCTGCCATCTTATCCCAGAGGCTCTGTGTATGTGTGTGTGTGTGCGCGCGCCTGTGTACGCGGTGCAGAAAAGAGTCGGTCTAACTAAAAGTCCACCTTGCAAATTGCCGGTTATTACCGAGCGCGCGCGAGCGGGCCGAGCTCGCGCGCGTTTATCGATGCACCGCTGCAGAGATGACTTTACTCCGCCCAATGCGCGAGGCGTGTGGACGCAAGCGGGAAAAGACATAAGCGTTTTATGCACGCATTTATGCGCGCAGGACGTGTACGCATACGGGGAGAGAGGGAGGGAGGGAGAGAAAGGGGAAAGAGAGATCGATTTGTAATGGCGAATAAATTATACGGCACGACTGCCGCCAGATGATTGTGCGCCGATCGAACGCGACTTGTCGCGGAGTTGGAAAGAAATTAATTTTTTTAACAGTATGCACACGCAGTTGATAGGGTTGTACAGGGAAAATCCACACAGTTCGCGGAGGTGATTGCACGTCTACGCTTTAATGCGCGTGTATTAGTCACTGGAAGACGCAAACTCTTGAATTATACCTTTCGGGTAAAAGGGGACTCTTTGTGAAATTAATTTGCGAAAATTTAATCTCATGCTTCCCTACGCCGTGTAATGAGTGCGAACCGCGCCAGTGTACGTCGCGAGCGACAATTTTGCGAGCGACACGTCTATTTATCCAGCTCTCGTCGTGCATACGCGATATTATCTCGAAAGCTCTTCAAATTATCCGATTACTGACTCGCGCAAAAGAGGCCGCTCATCCTTGCAGTTATATTCTACACAGGCGAGCAAAAAAAAGAAAGTCGCACGCACGCAAATACGCGAGACGGAGCCGAGAGCCGATGCAAAAAATATGATTGCGGGACTCGCGAAACTCCCATGGGCATGTCTCGCGAGCAAAAGAAAAGGACGTCGGTGAGAGAAAAGGATATAGACACTGCCTACCAGCAGCAGAAGTAGCGGCAGCAAGATCGTGAACCCGGAGGAGGGAGGAAGAAAGAGAGAGAGAGGGTTGGTCGCTGTGAACGGAGAAAGAAGAATAGCCCCGCAGAGAAGAGCGAGAGAGGATGATGGAAGCGAAGAGGAAGAGAGAGAGAGAGAGAGAGAGGAGAGAGCATGTACAAGAAGAAATGGTTGGACGACGAGGTGAGGTGAAGGGAAAAGAGAGGGATATCAAGAGCGGACCTCCCAAGTTGCGATGGCGGATCATCATCATCGTCGACTTGGTCGTCCAACACATACACAAGCTCACACATACGTATATAAATATATACGCGAGCCGCGCGAGAGCGCGCACGACGACCGGCTCCGATCGCATTAAACCTCGGGCCCCGCGATCCCTTATTCCGCCGCGACAATTTCGGCCGAGCTGATGAATTGCAAAGGATCTTCTCTCGCAGCCTGCAGCCTCGAGTCAAAGAAAAAAAAAGAGAGCGACAAAGAGAGAAAGAAGTGCGCGCGGAATACGAAAACAGTGGACTTATTATATGGGAGTAACTGCTGCTGCTGCTGCTGCAGCCGAGAAGATCGAAACAAATTGCAAGATTAAAAACGTCCGCGAATAAGAGCGCGCGTATAACGATCTGGAGCTCGTTCGGGAAATTGAAATCGTGCGCGCCGCTCAGCACGACGCATTCATCCCGTCATGGCGAGTCTCCTGGCTACTGCAGCGCGCGCACACATTTGGCACGCGACCCATGCCCGGCTGATTTAAGCGTACGCGAAATTCTTCGTACAGCATTATCTTAAATATCCGCCGATGAATACATACCCTGTACTTTCTTTCCAGCGCGATGCGCTCGATCAGCTTTATTGTAATACGCTCGATTCTCGGATTTATCCACTACGTGCGGCGTACACTGCGTAATACATACAGTGATAATTGCGAATGAAGAAATAGATATTTTTAAATTCCTTCCCTATCTTCGCCGGGATGTATAATCGAGAAAAAAAAAACGCGGGTCTGATGTATCGAGGCATGTATACTGTATAGATTTGGACTGCTGCAGGCGGCGATACCTATACATTCAGCACACACTGCAGAGGGAGCTGCGCTCGCGCGCTAGTGAGAGAGAGAGACGGAGA
The DNA here is from genome assembly GCA_018906965.1 of Philotrypesis tridentata. Classification (NCBI taxonomy): domain Eukaryota; kingdom Metazoa; phylum Arthropoda; class Insecta; order Hymenoptera; family Pteromalidae; genus Philotrypesis; species Philotrypesis tridentata. The sequence goes on from JACCIB010000005.1 coordinate 5,377,546, forward strand.
ACGAGAAGGAAAGTTCTAATATTTTGTAATGGTACACGTCGCCGATGGCGAAGAGATAGCGCTGCGAAATCTCTCGAATAAAGTCACGTATAAGTTGCAAACGCTCGCGCTAGAGCGGCTGCGACTACCTATACCACTACTACTATACTCCTCCGCGCGTGCAGCATTCGAGTCACGTCGTCTAATAAAGCTGGGCGCGTATACGCGTGCGCGCGAGTAATTTGTTCCTTTGTACATTTATTTCCCCGGTGCGTAATGTCGCCGTGAACGAGCCTCCATAAGGGAAGAAAGCTCTGTAGGGAGGGAGAGAGAGAGCGAGAAAAGCCTATGGGGCGGGGGGCGAGAAGGAGAGTTTCGTGTCTATAAGACGCCGCTGACGATAGATGATATTGAAGCTAACAGATATTAATTTTGGGAATGTACGAGAGAATATTTGGAAGCGCCACACACCGGCTGCAGAATTTCGATCCCAGGCGGGGCGCGTGTGCGTGTAAGGGAAAGATAAGGCACTGCTGCGGAGTATAATCGATGGCACACACCACCACCGCCACTACCACCGCCGCCGCAGAGGCGCTTTCTTGTATGTAACTATGGTATAGAAAGCCGACGCAGAGCCATATACTCGGCAAACACACTACTTTTCCGCAGTTGCCATCAGCGATTCTCCGGTCCAACCTCGATAATTGTGTTTTTCTTTTCCTCTTTTTTCTTTTTACGCCGAGACAGAGAGAAAGAGAGAGAGAGAGAGAGACGACGACGACGACGCGGCCGTTAATGGGATATTACGCACGCGCCTTTTGTTTTCGTTTAATTTCCAACGAATAATTGAGGAAAGATTTCCAGTCGAAACAGATATATACGCGCGCTTGCGCAGCAGCGCCGCTGCGCGCGGCGTCATTTTTCACGAAAACGCGATTAACATTGTTAACCTCCTCTACCCCCTCTCGGCTGCGTAATTGACGATTCGCAAGCTCGTAAAGCAACGAGAACGCGCTGGCGGGAAATTGAGCTCGTTAAAATTTACGAACGCTGCACTTTTCGCAGCGTAAAGCATCGGCAACGTTATGCGAATCTTGGCCGAGCAATCGGGCGCGCGGGGGCGCGAAAAAAACACAGTGCGGAAAGTTGATGTACGCGCGGCAATCTACTACGCTCAGCGATATATATACGTGTACATCGTGTGCGCGTACGGGGCTCGCGCAAATACGCGCGCGCACGAGCGAGCTTTCAGCGCCTGGGCAGCAGCAAATTAACACGGGATTATTGATGGCCTAGGAACAGATTAATTTGGTTACGGAATTGCAATCGCGCGAGGGCTGTGTGCGTGCGTGAATAGACAGCCAATGACAAAAGAGCCTGCGATACTGCACACACACACACACACACACACATACACTCTGTGTTCTCTGCTGGCCGCTGTGCTCACAGAGGGAGAGTGAGCTAGCGAGAGAACAACAGCGCGGCCATTAGGGATGAAAGTGCATCAGCGAGAGGGGATGAAGCCACGGAGACTGCACGCGTATGGCGGCGTCCGTGTGCGAAAGTATATGCGCGTGTACAGCGGGCAACGAGAGCGAGAGAGGGAATATACGTCTCTTTGTGTGTACTGTAGGTATATAGCGAGAGTGCAGGAGGCCAACGACACGGCGAGCGATATACTTTACGAGTTTTCGGGCTAAATTGGCAAAACGTAAGCTACTGCGCCGCCTCCGCGGAAGAGAGCATATACGCGCGAAAGGGCTAATCAGGAGTACAGCGAATAGCGCCGGACGTGTGGGCGTTCAATGGTGCCCACGTTCTCGCGTCGCTCAGCGTGTTGTAACTCATGCTCTATGTATAGCGTATTATACCAGAGATAGATACTTGAACTGGAAACGGCTGCTCATTTGGTCGTCGATGCCGTCGAAGGACAGCGGGAAAAGGAGGAAAAGTCGCTGTGAGGAAGTTGAGAGTGAAAGCTATATAGGGGTGTCGCAACCCCAACGGACACCGGCAGCTCGTCCCAGTGGATTTTCTCTCTCGCTCTTTCTCTCTCTGCTCGGGACATTGCGGCGTCGCGCTCAACATCTGTCGTTCATTTTGAAGGAGGATGTGCTGCCCGCAGACAATTGGAGCTCCGGCGCGCCCTTTTTCCGCTTCTTCGTTAACGTATACCGAAAGAGAGGGAGAGGGAGAGAGAGAGAGAAAGAGAGAGTTCGGGAAAGTTTCGGAGTAGGGGATGACTTTTCCGTGGAAAGTTGCTGCACGCGCCGAATATAATTAGAAGCCCCGAGGGGAGGACGAGTGGGATGTGAGTTATTGCCCTGGAGAGGGAGAGTGAGGGGCACATGCGGAGAGAGAGAGAGAGAGAGAAAATCGCGCAGGATATCGTAGCAGTAGCAATGGGAAAAATTTAATTTGCCGAGTCGGGATGCGGTGGTGCGCTTTGATCGATCCGTGGCCCGCCTCGAACTGCACGCTATGTGTACACTGGCTTCAATTAGAACCGGTCGAATTTTCCTCTTCGTTAAATAATGATGGCGGGTGTATGCTGTATATATATATATACACACACACACACACGAGAGAAGAGCATTTATTTGCCGAACGTCTTTTCGATTACAATCTATTGGGCTAAGGGTGTGTGCGGCCGTTGGAAAACGTTGTTTCTCGGTGATTGGATGACCTGCCGCTGCCTCGGCACTTATACAAATCGCTCGATTACACGCCGCGGATAACGAAAGTCTGTCGTCCGCTTGAATCGGCAACCGAATTCGCTTTACACTCGGCAACAAGACCGACTCGAGACCGATAATGAATGCGAAAAGAAATCGCCTATAGAAAGCGTGGATTTTTACAAATCCGTTATGCGCAACGATATACAAGAGTCGAAGCTCATTTCAACAACGGCGGCGACGACTATCGACTACGACGACGACGCAATCGATCAAAAGTTTCTCACGTGAGAGCTGCTGCCGCCGCTACTGCAGTTTAACCGAGTCAATAACCGTAACTTCTCCCGACGAATGCAAAATCTGCAATTTAAAGTATTTCGCGTACGACTTTGCGGCGCGGTCTCTTCATAAATTCCGCTTTCGCGAGCATACCTGCGAGCGCGAGGAGCTCCCAGCAGTACAATGGCGCGCCGTAGTCGCGGCGAATACTGTACGGAAAATCTTTGCGCACTGCACAGCGCTCTCGCCCGGGCTTACACTTGCAGCAGCTATACGTTGATCGATTCGGCCGCGGTATTTTTCGGCTAACCGCGCGCTACAACACCGATTTAAATTTTTCCCGGGAGAGAGAGAGAGAGCGAGTGGGAGAGCGCGAGAAAGAGAGGGAAAGAGAGAGAAGGAGAAAAGCCGGCCCAGAGAGCTGTACACGGCGCATGACAGGTACAGATGCCTATCTAAATGAATATATTATTCATTATAAAAGTCACTGTTATACGCTGGGCCTCTTATTCCTAGGCTGAGCGTGCATGCAAAGCACGTCGCTATAAATATTGATGATCTTGCTGCGCGCGCTCTTTTTCAGTCGTGACCGTCTAATCTATTCCCAAACGTGATTCCGCGCGAGCCGTGCACGGCCCTTTTCTTCTTTCTCTTTCTCTCTCTCTCTCACCCGCTCTCTCGCGGTTGCGCTTTCTGCGCTCCAAGCCCGAGCGGGAGAGAGAAAGAGAGAGAGAAAGAGAGAGAGAGAGAGCTACATCTAGATATACGTGGCTCTGACGTCGATATTAATGTCTTTATTAGGGTTATCCCTCGCCGCGGCCTTATGTACCGCGCGCTGAAAGCGGCCGTGTGCGCCATGGGAATGTTGCGCCGCGTGTTTCGAAATCGTTCGCGCGCTTTTTTCCCGCCTTCTCGAGATACAGCCGCGAGGGCACATCTGTTTCGGCTTCACTTTTCCGCGATTTCCTATCTAATATACAATATTTCGCCGCCGACCTCGAGTGAAGGAAGTCCCGCGAGCGGGGAGAGGCGGAGAAAGAAAGAGAGAATACTGTTACTCGACGGAGCGCGATAAGTCTTCTATGTCAATTGATTTTATTTTTTCGTCTTTTTTAGACCTTCAAAATTGTCAACTTTTTCCTACAGTTTGGTGTTCTAAATTTTTTTTGCGAGCACTGAGGAAAACAATATAATAGTTCCGGATCACTCGTTTCGAATGACAATAGTCGAGCCTCGCGTGTGGGTGGAGAGGAAAATTCACCAATGAATGCACTGGCTCCAGTCTGCCGGACGAGTATAGGTGGACGAGTCGAAGGGCGCGTCTGTACAATGTATCGGCGAATCGTTTCAGCTTATCTCGCCACCCGCGCGATTGAAACTAGCCGCATACAGCGTCGATTGCAGCGAGTTATCGTCGATCTAGTGCAATTTCCTTGCTCGTAATATCGCGAGGAAAAAAAGGGCCGATCACTCTGGAGAGATGAGAAACCGGATTCGAATTTGACCTCGATAATCAAGGTCTCGGGTAACTTTATATTGCGATCGATAGCGAGATAAACGCCGCGAATGGACTTGCGCGTACCGTAAACTCCGTAAAATTAAGCGGAATTGCAAATTAAATGCTCGTCCGCGAGTGCAGGATGTATTGGCGCTCTTGCACACGAGGTCGCGATTCACGGCGGGTTTTAGTATGCAGATTGCGTTTCGTACTATTTACGAAAATTGTTTATTCTCGCGACTATTCCGAGTAGAACCGGCAGCGCGGTTATACCGGAATGAAAATTATTCATTCTCTCAACTATTCCTGGTAGAGAACCGGCGTGTGCCGCACAGTTATACCGAGAGATTACGAATTTCAACGCTGGCCGCCGTATCCTTTGTCGTTTCTCTGGGCGTTACACGAGCTTTCTTCGAATTATTTGAAATTCATACGCTCGTTGAAAAAAAAAATTGTTCTGCGTGCAGAAAAAAGATATTTTGCAACAGTGTAATTCAAAGTAAAAAAAAATTTGAATAAAAATATATAATTCCGTGGGGAGCACCAGAAGACTCGAATATATAGTTATGTAGATATTTGAAATCGCCAGTTCTCATATCGTTGCGAGCATTTTAATCAGAGCGTGTGTTTCTCAACGAGGCTGCGCCGCGCCGATGCGAGAAACTAATAGCGTTTTCTTTCTCTCTCATGAGAGAGGCATAGAAGTTAAGCGGGGCTTAAGTTAAAAATAGTAGCCTTGCGCGAGATAGCAATTACGAGAGAGAGAGAGAGTCAATGAGCCTGTGGGTATAAAGTTTCTACTACAATTAGATCCCGATAACTAGTCATTATTCACGCAGCGCGATTGAGACATAAGGCGGCTAGAAATTATCCGCGGGAGAGATACGAAAACCAGTTTACATTCGACACAATCGCGTAATCGCGGCGAAACAGCGAGTCTGCGTGTTTACCGAATAACACGTATCAGTAAGCTCGGGCCGAGCGCGAGAACCGAGCAAAGTTCCAACTGGCGTCGGCGGCGGCGTTTCTTCAAATTTTTACCCCGCCGAGAAGGAGCAACGTCCTCTCTCGCTCTTCTCTCTCACGCGCGGCTCTCGTCGCCTCTTAATTGGTATGACTCTCGGACTCTCGCCGCGCCGTTTGATTCTATCGTCCGCTGAATATACGACGGTAGACTATACGTCAGGTGTCTGCGGCTCACGATTCTCGCCTGATGATAAAAGGCTGGAGGCGACGACGCAGCATAGCGTGCGGCGCAGATAGGGCGCGACGCGTGTCGAAATTCTCGCCGCGCTCATTTAACGCTTCTCTCTCTCTCTCTCTCTCTCTCTCTCTCTCTCTGGGCAGAAGATGCAGCCGCGCGCGGGGAGAAGCCAGCAGCTATAGAGGGATAGAGCGAGAGCGAGAGATAGAGTTAAAACGCGCCGGCTGCGGGGGAGTAGAGAGGCGCAAAAGTTGGCGGCGGCGGCGGCAGCAACCACCAAGCCTTTAAGCCGCGGCGGGAAGTTTCCCACTGATCCTCGACGCTCTCTCGCTCGCCGAGCTTAAGCCCCCCGGATTCCGGAGTTACTGCGCCAGCGGCGGCGCACCACGACTGCAGCGCGCACACACACACACACACCATCCTGCACCCAGCTCTTATTCCCTCTCTATATACCTGTGTACACCTATCTGTCTGTATGCTCTCTGTTATACAGGTATTTCTGCATGCGTGGAAAGCTGCTGCTCTACGCGACGGAGCCGCGCTTGTGTGCACCATGGAAATGTCGGCGGGACGCCGCGCAGCTTTCGGGCGAAATTCAAACAAGGCTGACGGCCGAGGCTAGTTAATACGGACTTTTTATAACCGATTCGCCGCGTTCTTCTCGGGGCTGAGATATACAACGCTTGCGGAATACCTTGCGGTGCGAATGTAAGTGTCGTTGCGGCGGACGTAATTTTGCGTCGGAAAAGGGAGTGGGGGGGGGGAGGGCGGGGCGAGCGTACATCGAGAAAAAATAGTACACTCGTAACTTCGCATTAGTCCGCGGTGAGGCAAAAATTTCGCTCGTATAATTCCAAAATTCATAACCTTTTAATACCTCCCGCTTCGCAGCGGCTATACTATCCCCGCGAGATTTACGCGTCGCAGGGGGAGAGGAGGAGGAGGGGGGGGGGGAAGGGCGCGAATCAAAAAATCACGACTCGATAAATAAATAAAATCTGCATCAAGCTCTATATATTTACGCAGCCGACCGCGACCGATACGTGGGTCCCCCCCCCCCCATCCTCTCTTTGTCTCTCTCTCTCTCTCGCCTCTTGCAGCATCGCGCTGCGCAGAGAGTCGTGGGGCGATCTAGTGCATCGCCTATCGCGACAACGATCGGTCTCTGCTGCTGCTGCTGCTGCTGCGGCGCAGTACGGTAGCGACTGGATATTTACGATCGCCTGGACAGGCCGTGTGTTGAAGTAGTTAAATTGCTGATAATAAATGTGCACTGCGCGAGCGAGGCGAGAGCGAGCGATCACCTGCGAGTACGGCTTCTCTCTCTCTGTCTCTCTCGCGCGCGCGCGCGCGGAAACGTACAGCTTTTATTTTTCGTGTCCCTCGGCTTTATCTGCGCCGACGGGTGCATCTGCCGCTGCTGCTGGGAGAACAGGGGGAGAGACACTTTTTACGGCCGAGCTCCCGAAACTGCTGCGTCTGTATTATCTTACTCGATTGAGAGTGGCCTCTCCAATTACACGAGAGGAGTGTAGCGATCGATCGCAGTACAGGGAAAGAGAAATGGAGAAGCGCGGTGTATGCGCTGCGCCATATGTTGGCAAATTTTTGACGACTCATGGTTTCGCGTGTCGGAATGCTATTTCCTCGATAAAATTGGGGGGCTCGTCGTCGACTTTTTGGAGGGGGACGATATTGGCAGCTATGAAGGTATAGACTATAGATAGGTATATATAGAGCACGGCGGTGACGATAAACGCCCGTGATGGACTGCTGCGCTGCGAGAGTTCGTGAAAAGGGGCGAGTTTTTCCAAAGTTTCGCGTTTCACGCGGCGGCGCGCGCGCGCATATGGCGACGAAAAACTGATATACATCCGCAACGTCTCTACGGCCTGCGTGGCTGTACTGCAGTCGACGAGGGAAGAGCGATAAAAAGTCAGCGCAGTGGCGCATTCCGAGCTAAATGGCATTCCTATCGGCGCAAGACTCGCCAATTAAGCCGCAGCGTCTCGTCTCTCATTCTTCGCGGCTCGCGATACATAAATCGAGTCGCGCGGCATCCGAGAGCAATGCCGCGTGTGGCATATCGAAAAATGATAAAAATGCCCGCACGCCGAGGCATTTGCGCCTCGAAAATTCCAATTTAATCGACTATGCAGCAGCGGCTGCATTAGGATCTCCTCCCGTGTCAATTACCGAGATATCGGCTTCGAAATAATGCGGCCCCGCCGCGCTTGCTTCCTTCCTTCCCGCATCTCACGAGATAATCCTCGGCTTGCCCGCGGCCCCATACTGTTTATCGATATCTCAGGCGGAGATCGACGGAACGTCCGCCGCGAGAGTGACCGACTCGCTTCCCTCCTCTTCCCTCGCGCATGTCGTCTCTCGCTTCCCCTCGCCTCGCTAGATTTAGAAATCACGCTACGCGGAGCTGCCTCTCTTTCTCCCCGCGACTCACGTTTTACGTAACAATGACAAGATTTACGTACTGGCTGGACGCGCGCGCGCGCGTATAGAGCCGAGGGAAACGGACGCCGCTCGTAAATACATGGAAAGAGTGAGACCGCGCGGCAAGAGAGAAAGGACGTCGCGTCGTGCGCGCGCGCGCGGCGAGCGGGAAGGATCTTGATAAATTGAGGCGAGAATAACAATGTTGACGGGTCCGAAGTCGGATGACTCCCGCATGTGCGGAAATCATACACCTTGCGCCGCCAGACCGTCTTCCGCGCTTGCGTTCATAGCGGGATAGCGCAAGTGCGACGGGATATATATATAAGGACTCTCGTATCGTCGATCTTCGCGGCGGGGAAAATATGGATCGGTCTGCGCGCGAGAGAGAGAGAGAGAGCGAGCTCTATCGTGATCGAAGCAAAAAGCCCGACTTTGCACGTATTATACTTTTGCCCGCCCGCGGCCTCCGGACATGCGTATAGCGATATAAGTCGCTGCTCTCTTGTTCGCGCTTGTCGCTGCGCGTGTAGTACTCGCGGGAGATGTAAAAATAGCCGAGTCGTAGCGGCTAATTTAATTTAAAGAGTGCCGAGAGCCAATTCCAATTCTAATGCCGCAATTATCTCTTCTTGAACAGCGATAAAACAGGCGGTAAAGTCACCTCTCTCTCTCTCTCTCTCTCTGCAACCAGTAGCTTCTCTCTCGCGCCTGTTATACACACACACACACACGGCGGCGGGACACTCGCGGCGAGTTTGTTGCCTTAAATTCTCGTATCGTTAAGGCTAGATCGAGGCGATGAGCGTTGCACACGGCTACTTTAGATCGGCAGCAACAGCAGAATCCTCTCTCTCTCTCTCTCTCTCTCTCTCGTGCTCTCTCGCTTTTGCGCGCTTGCCATTATCGCGCGGTCAAACGGGGTCGTTCCAATTACCGCCGCTGCTGCTGCACGCAGAACTCGTCGTCGCGCCGTTGGAGATTTTACAGAGCGAGCTTATACTCGATCCGTGTGTTGCTCGAAGAGAGCGAGAGAGAGAGAGAGAGAGGCGGGACTAACGCGCCATTTGCTGCTGCTGCTGCTGCTGCTCCTGCCGCGAGTTTCCAGCGATCGGACCCGCACCGTCGAGGCATATATACCGATCGGAGAAACACGGATTTGGCGATTAAGTGCGTCAAGAGGTAAAGAAGCCGAGCGAGCTTGCTTGTTGCGTGCGCGCTTCGTTCGCGGCAGAGAAAGAGAGAGAGAGAGGGGGGGAGAGAGATAGAAGATTCCGCGCTGCGTATTAAACTGGATTTTTTATGGACGAGCGCGGCCTTCGGCAGGTAGTATAACCTCGGCTTTCATATGCGCCGTGATCGCGAGCGGTTAGGGCATTTTAATAACTTAATTAGGAGTTTAATAGCGCAGTTGGATCTTATCAAATCGAAGGGAGTTTGAGAATTTTTCGTCCGACTAACTGCCGCTGCCCCGACGCGAGTTTGTGTATTGACGCTCGGAAATCGAGTCGATTTACTTAAAGGTGTATAAGAGCTGCTCGTTTTCTTTTTTTTCTTTTTTGTTTTTTTTTTTGCGTGAGAATCACGCACGAGCGATAAGAGGAACACCTATATTTTCGCTGCAATTACGGCTGGGTATGCACACACTTGATCGCGGCGAGCTCACAATTACGTCAAGTAATAGTAGTCGATTACTCGTCTTTGCAGCGCGTAAGAACAGGCTTTGCGCGCTCGCGATAGCGCGCGGGCGCCTTATACTCGGCAAACGAAATTGTTGTTAATCATATTTCGGCGACGTCGTTTTCTCGAAAGCCCGTGTAACGGCCGGCAAAATTTATCCCTTCCGGCTCATCGTGGAAAAACAAAAGCCGAGAGATTTATCGACGGGAACGTTACATACGTGTGCGCGCCGCGCGCACTTGACGAAATTTTTTCCGACTGAAGAGCCGCGTGAATAAACATAGGACGGCGCGCCACACGTCATTACGAGTACAAAGGAAAAGCCGAGCTCGTGGGCTAACAAACCGCCGAAGAAAAACGCCCTCGGAGAAAGATAGATAGAGCCCGGAGAGAAAGAAGCTATGAGAAGAGCGAAGGAGGCGAAGGAAAAAGGGGCAGAGCGCGCGCGCGCGCGCGAGGGCGGCAGTTTGAGAAAACAAGAAAAAGTCGATGAAGTAGGAGGCGTCGCGGCGCCTATATACGGCGGAGCACACCGAGCTGTATACGCGCTGAGAAAGCTCCGGGGAGCTTGAAATACATAAACCTGCGAGGGAGGGAAAGGGAGAGAGAGAGAGAGAGAGAGAGATGCGAAAAAACAACGATGTAGTCCCCAGGATTGCGTTGCAGGATCGACATTCAGTCGGTCGCCGCCGCTTCTTCTAAGCTTCATGCAAGGCAAATCAAGCTCCAGAAGGCGAACACTATTCCGGGATTGTGTGCCACAGACCTTTTATTTATATTTAAATTCGCGCCGAAAGGGGCGTACATGCAGCCGCTCTTCTCTCTCTCTCACTCTCTCTCTCTCTCTCGCTCGCGTTCCTTCTCGCATAGAAGAGGGGCAGAGCTGCTTAATACCTGTTCCATGCATTTGCAACTTGCTTAAGTGGCTGCAGCATCGGCTTACGTATATATAGTGCGAGAGGGAGAGCGAAAGAGAGAAGAGAGAGAGAGGGAGGGGAATGCATACATAAAGGAGCGAGAGAGGGAGAGAGAAGCTCCGAAATCGGGATACACTTAAACGAATTGCGCTGAAGGGATAAATCATTGGGCAGAGCGCAGGGAGAGAGGGATTGATTTGAATATAGCGCCGCGGCGCATTGCGCGTCATCGATATAGCCAGAAGGGGGGGGGGATGAACCGTCGGCTCTAAAATCAGAGGCTGCTGAGCATTTTCGGAATTGGCTATAATTTAGACAAAACCAGGCACCGCGAGAGGCTGCCTGCGCGCTCTTTTTTGCTTCTTTGCCTGTATACGTATTGCGCTTTGGCTCTGCGCATTCGATCAACAATCGCGATAATGTGATTGAATTCGTTTTAAAAGCATTCGCGACGCACGGACGTATAACGAGCGGAGATATATCTGTCTCCGCAATAAATCGTATGAGAGATCAAGCGGTAATTTCGAGAACAGGCGACGAAGCGCTATTAAACGAAGCGACAGCGGTAGCCGAATAACAATCTTAAGAATTGCGCCCCCCCCCCCCTGCGAAGGATCGTCTCTCGCGCAGGGGTCACCCCCGGGTTAATTTCCAGATGTTTCTTAACGCCAGTGTGATTAAGGTAAGACCCGCGTGTGCGAGAGGGTCCGAGGCAGCGCGCGTGATCTATCGTGCAATAAAGAGACACCGCCACCAGCAATTGTCGAGCCGTGGCCGTTGACCTAAAACGTGCGCGCGCGCGCACACACACACCCCCTTATTAAACTATTCCCAAGTTTGAGAAACGCAGCCGAGCGGGGCTCTCATATTACCCGGCCAACTTTGCGGCTGCGTACGCATGCACATTTCAGCGCACGCACTCGACTGAGATGAGCAAGTCCTCTCACTCTGATATAATCATCAAATCGATATTGTTATGTTACGCGAAATTGCTCTATCGTTGAAATTGCAGCCCCCGTTAAACAATGTAATCAGAGCAAATTATAGGAATTAGGTCTAGAGGCTCTACCCCGAGCCCGTGGAGGCTCCGAGATTCAAACGGTCACTAGTCGCTTTCGAACCCTCATAAATTTTTCCTCACCTATATTTTTTTTCTCTGCTCTTTTTTTCCCCTCTGTATACGCGCGCGCGAGCGCCGAGCGAGGAGGCAGACAGAGAGAGGAGAGTATACAAGCCTAAGGCTAAAGAGCGGAGTGAAAGTCGGGCAAAACAATGCGTTTCGCGACGGGGGTACCGATTTAAGAAAAAAAAGGAACCTCGTGTACGCGCGCGCGCGGTCCGACAAAAAGGTCGAGGATAAAGGGAAAATCGGTGAAAGTCGTCGCTTTCTAAAAAAAAGGAAAAAAAAGGAAAACGAGGGAAAATTGGGGTGCGCGCGCTCCAGAAATTTCTCTCTTTCGGAAAAAAAGAAAGAGACGCCCGGCCAGTCTCGGCTTTACACGCACGGAAATTTGCATCTTCTCCCGGGCTCGTCGGCAATTAACACTGTGTTTCAACGAATGATTTCCCCGCGGCGTTTACCTCTTATATACGCGCCGAGCGCATTACCGCGGCTCATTTGTCCGTTTAATGTAACACGGGGCCTCCGGCTCGCGTAAATAAGCGAGCGCGGGCTCTTTCTCTCTGTCTCTCTCTCCTCTCATTAGCACTTAAAAATTCGTAGGATTCGTGCCGTCCTCTCTCGCGATCTCGGTACACTCCGCCAGCGCGACTGCGGTCAGCTCACGGAGCCGGACAAAAGAAAAACGAGTCCGCCGATCGACTGCACACACACACACACACACACACACACACACATATATAAAGAAAGCCGGAGTTTGCCCGAGAAAGCCAATTAAGAAATGTTTTGTCCAAAGGGCGGCGCGCGAGAAAAACGAAGAGACGACTCTCGTGAAATCGGAAGAGAGAGACAGAGAGAAAGGAGCAGAGGAGGGGGAGGGGGCAGAGGGAGAAAAAAAGAAGTCTTGCGACACAAAAGGGGCGCGGCGCGCTGAAGAAGAAAATAAGAATCTCGGTATGAGCGAAGGAACGCGGTATCTTTCAGTGCGCGCGCGCGCGCTCTCTTTCTTTCTCGAATGCCATCGACGAGCTGCTGCGCAGATATCGAAAGGCGGGGCGGGGGGGTGCGCGCGCGCTGCAGCATTTGCTCGTTTTCATATATATTTAACTATCTATATATACGCTGTACAGAAAGTGCATGTATATAGGCGGCGGACCACGGCAGCTGTTTGAACCCGGCAAATTAGTAGCCGGCACGTGATTGGTCTGTTGCCGCCCCGTCCGTATTCCTTCTATCTCTCTCTCTCTCTCGTATATGCGCTCCGAGCGCACCTATATACCTCCATGCACACATATACAGCGCACACCCCGAAATACGTTCGATCCCCCTGTTCCGCACGTGTATACAGTATGCACACGTATGTGTACAATACGTATACGAGAGCGAACGCACACACGCGCCTATATGCGCTGCGGCGCGGCTCTTGCAATTTACTCGCGCGATATCTTTATGCGCGGATTTACGATCAGATAATCATCGAGAGGGATGTTCCGGCATTTTTTCGGCTGAATTATTATTATTTATACGTCCCGCTTTTCAGGGGCATTAATTAAAAGTGCGGCGAGGCGGGTGGGTAGGGGGTGAGGGTATACATACACGTACGCGGCTCCCCGCGAAAATGACTTTATTACGAGGCTTCCGACGCTCTCTCGACTCGCGTGCGAGCTCTTTCTCTCTCCCGCTCGCTCTCGGTACACATTCGCGTGATCCGCACGGACTGGCCGCTCGTTCCTTCTGAGAAAGGACCGCGAACCGCAGCCGCCGCCTCTCCATCATCTTCGAACGCGCGCGCGGATAAGGCGATCGTGTCGCGCAGAACTCGTTTCTATATACGCCGTGTACGTGTGTGCTCGAGGGGAAATAAAAAGGGCCAAATGAAAACCTCGACGGCGAGTACGTGATCAACATGCTCAAGATCTATATTGACGTATGAAAAATGGCAGAGAGGAGGTACAAGACACGATCCGCACCACATGAGGCTCTCTCTCTCCCTCTCTCCTTCTCTCTGTTCTTATATATACGTGTATACTGTATAGTGTATATATATACGTTGCATACTTTCCTCTCTATACGCGGCTCGCGCGTTTGTCGGCCTGGGCTGGTCGAGAATTATGTTCGCCGAATAAATACGGCGAGGGCAATTAAATCAGCGCGAACCGCCTGCTTTACGGTCAACGTGAATTTCCCTTTTTTTCGTCTACTTTATACGTCAGTCGCGAATTCGCCTATATCCTCGCCTATATCCGTTTTTATATTAAAATTTCGCGCTCGCTAATACGATGCACCGAGTAAGCGTAAAGAAATTCCGATCGGTGAACCGTTTCGCTCCGAATTAATGTAAAAATGAACGATTTCCGAGAGAGAGACGATAATTATATGTACGAAAGTGGAAGTTTAGCGCAACTGCGCGCGGTGCAAAAATCCGAGCAATATTTACAGAAAAAGCTTCTCCGGCGCGCGCGAGTGCACGCGAAGCTTCCCGGAATCCAGCGCCAATTCGCGAAATAAAAGAGCTGAAATAGCCGGTAGTCACGGGCACGGGGTTATATAGCCATAGTTGCATTGCAGCAAGGCGAGCGTCACGGAACTCATGCGGCACGATTCGCTGCCGCCTTCTCACCTATCCCGCTCCTATGGTATATTAGGCGTGTTCGCGAACGAGAGATAGAGAGAAAGAGAGAGAGAAAAGTCCATACAGACCAGTAGGCTCGCGCTATCTATAGGTATACATCTGCGAAGTAGGCGCGCGCGCGAGCGCGATACAAGGAGCTGCGGCGCTCCTGTGTACCCGCCGATGTAATCCCCGCATTGCCGAGAGAAAGAGATGCGATACGTGTACAAGAGCGAGAGGTCGAAGGGAGCATAAATCCTCACTAGGCTCGCGCGCAAGCGACGTCACGAGAGAGCTAGAGAGAAGAGGCTACTGCGGCTCAGGGCTCCATTAGGGAGCTCTAGGAGATTCGCATTCGGAGACGCTGGATCGCTGCCAGGATGTATTTACGAGAACGTGAGCCTCTAATGATCGATTCGTAACGGGGTGTGTGTGTGTGTGTGTCTCCGTCCGTCCGACCGTTCGTTCGTCGAGTCTAAGGGGAACCGAGTGAGTATAATGGCCAGCTGTCGCGGTTGTCGTCCACTCGAGATTCCGCGAAGCTCGGTCTCGTTAAATCGCGCATGAGAAAGCGGTCTCGCTTGGCAATTCATAATTTAGGACGAGGAAAATTCGAGACAGCAGTAGAGAGAGAGAGAGAGATTGTGTATATACGCACACACGGTTTGTAAACAAAAGTTTAGATCAATCGACTTACTTTGTCGGTGGAATCGAGTACCTCGTTAAAGTAGCGATAATACACAAATGCAGTCCTTACCTGGAACAGAAAAAGTGAGAAAAAATTGGTTAGTCGGTGGGTCGGAGTTTCGAGCTCTCGTTATATACAGTGCAAAATCAATGTAAGCAGCGTAATATGTAAAATAAAATATATGGCGCGAAGCACAGGATAAAGGAGTAAGTGGAAAATGGCAGTAACTACTGTAGTGCGCAATGTGTGTCATAAAATAGTTGAAATTGCCAAGTTTGACGCGTTGCTCGAAAAATTGCAGTGTGGACACACTGCGGCTCTCCCGGTGCGGCGTCAAACTCGGCTCAGTGAACTATCGCATTGCACAATCGTCGCATAATGTACATCACAAGCATTATAAAAGAGTCATAATCGATATACGTATATATAGAGCAGCTAAGCGGCGAATATCGATGTATGCGTTAATAAGTGGTGTGATAATAGTATACATTTAAAAATAAAAGGAAAAATAATAATCTTCGAGGCTAAATTTTCACTAATAATTCTACAGTTGCAACAGGCGCCGATTGTGTAAATAAACCGCATCTCTTGCGAGAACGAGAGCGAGCTATATGCGCTACACATGTACGTATAACAGCCAGCGAGAGTAATAAGAGACAAAGTATGTAAGCAGCAGCGAAGAGCATATCGAAGCTGCAGCAAAAGTATATAGCCATAGCAATCATCTCTCTGCCGAGCCGCACCCCGTCCATCGTCCCCCGAATTCCAGGCCGCAATTTGGCCGCGCTGCTGTATACGCGAATCCGCGCGAGTGCGTGTCGTATATAGATTTTTTTTTTTTCATCCGCGCAGGACCGAAGAGAAGACGAGCTACGTGTTACGAATCGGAGGGAGAGAGAGAAGAAACGGTCGGGCGGCCATTTGAAGAACGACGCGACGTTTATTCGCGAAATAAGCGAGGCGGAGGACGATTATAAAGTAAAAGAGGGCTCGCTCGCTCCAATCAAGCGCTATCCTCGCCTCGACGAGCTCTCGGTGCTCGCGGTTTTTCGGACGAAAAAGCGGACGGATCGTCGGCGCGGCTGCGAGACGCGGCCATTGGAACGCGTCTCACGTGTCACGAAAGGGAGCAGAAAAACAGAGCCGGGAGCGTATAACGAAGTCGCGCGGCGAGAAAAAGTTGAACGCGCTGCTGCGGAATCGATGAGCGAAGAGGAGGAGGAGGAGGAGAAGGCTTGAGGAGTAAGTGAAAAGACAGGAGCAAAGGGAGTCGGAGGAGGTGGATCCGCTTTTTCGTGCCGCGCGCGCGCGCTTCTACGTCTGTGCAACTTTGAATGTGTGTATATAGAGAAGCTCGTTGCGGAAGGAGTAGGGGGCCGGAGGATACGCGGAGGAGAAAGAGGAGCGGGAGGGGAGGGGGCGCCCGTCCGCAGGGCTAATGGGACGCAATTAAACGATTCGTATCAAAGAGAATCGCCGCCGTCGCCACCGCCGCAGCTCGCGAGAATGTCGCGAACTAGCGTAGCCGAGGAGCGAGCTCTAGAAAAATCTCGGCCACGTCCTCCAATTCCATCTCATTAACGAAAGGAAACAGGCACACACAGCGGCAGCGGCAGCAGCTGATGCTTGTCTCGCGGGTCGTCCGAGTAGAGGAGCGCATTCGCGAGAGCGCGCGCGCGATGCAAGAAGAAGAAGAAGCAGCAGCAGCAGCAGCAGCGGAGAGACGAGGGAGCCTTCGGTAGCCATGTATGGAACCGGTCCCCCTATCCTCTATCTCTATATACGCGAGCGCATATACCGGGTGTCGCCGTCTCTCTCTTCTCTCTCTCTCTCTCTCTCTCTCTCTCTCTCTCTCTCTCTTTCCCTTGTAGCGGACAGTTTCTCACGCTCTCGTGCACACACGCCGGGCGTACTTACGGCTGTGTGTAGTTATCCGTGAGGGAAAAAGGGTGTCATCGGCTGTATCGAGAGGAATTTCGTCTTTCTCCAGAATTGACGGAAAGGGGGAGAGAGAGAGAGAAGTGAGAGAAAGCTGATTTTTCACGATTATGCGGGGCGTTACCGCTTCTTGCCGTGCGTTATTATACGTATTCCGTTGTCGCGTGATTTACCTTGCGGTGAGTCCTTATATGTATTCCGCTGTATACGCCGTGACGAGCGTGTGTTATTATATGCGCGTGATTTTCGGTCGGCTGGCTCGTTATTGAAGACTTGGAAATCGATTTTTTACTCGAGCGCGCGCGCGCAGATGCAGCTCGCAGATGCAGTTTCTTTTTTTTCGGTTTTATTCAGGTATGAAGAAATTACCCTCTTGAAAATTCGTAAAATAATGAGCTATATGATCCACTCTCCTTCGAGCTCTCCTCGAACGAAGTCGCGAGAAATAGCGGTATTATTATTATTTTTTTTTTTTTTTGACAGATGCATTTCTTTAACGAAATTCGGAAAATTTATGCTTTTTGTATAAATCATCGAGGACGAGGCGCTCGATGATGGAGAAGCGCTACGACGGCGCTACTGAGACTTCCCCCCATAGATCATTCATTCATATATATAGCGAGAGGGCAGCGCGCGATACACGCCGAGAAACGCGCACGCGAGCGAGAGATACACGAAAGCTCGTTGCAGGGGGATTTCAGGTGACCCTCATCGGTTGCTCTCCGGGGTCAGCTGCTTCTGTACTACTATAGCTGCACATACGACAACTGCGATGCCGTTTTAAACGACCACCTTATATCGCTGCGAGAGAGGCGCTTGCAGTGCACGTATCACGTCGTATAGCTATACAGAAAGTGCATCATGCAGCCCAGAGTCTGCCCCTCTCTCGGTCGCGCGCTTGCGCTCGCATGTGCGCGCTGCAAAACAAAGCGAGCTCGTTAGGAGGTGCATCACAACGACTGCTGCTGTTGTGCTCTTTGCCGTTTCTCCCTCTCTCTCTTTCTCTCTCTCTCTCTCTCGAATATGTTCTCTCTGCACATCCTGCTCCATCGCCGAGTGACTCTCTGTATATGTGTGCCGCCGCTGCTGCCGTGAGTGGCTACGGCAGCGGGATAATTGCCTCGGCGACTCCCCGTAGTCTGGGGCTTGCCTCCGGGCCTTCTGCGCAAGCGGGAGAGAGAGAGAGAGAGAGAGAGAGAGAGAGAGAGAGAAAGAGAGAGAGAGAGAGACACTCTCGCAGTATCTTCGTCGCATCGAACCCGGAAAGCCAGAGGAGCTCGCGCATATATATACACAACACACAGCGAAGAGCCGAGGGCTTCGTCGATATACACGCACACACACGCACGCACGTGCACCCACACACGCACAGACGTATGCGATAAGCGATTCTTTTTTCGGAGAACGTATATACGTATAGGAGTGAGAGAGAGAGGGGGGTGGGGGGACAAAGAGAGCGAGTTGCTTCGCAGCGCAGTTTTTGTGCAAAAGCACGCGAAATCGTTAACGAATCTTTTGCGTTTTCTCTTTTGGGGGGCTACCTCTGCTGCTTCGAAATTCCGCGGCATAAGCGCTTGCAGCTCGAGGTTTCTTTGCGCGTTGCAAGCGCGAAAAAAGCTGCGCGAATCGCTCGATTTATTTGACGAAGGCTAATTATTTTCACGACGGGACCAGCTGTCCGAAAGCAAGAGGATCGCGGGGGTTGGGGGGAGGGAGAGAAAGAGAGCGGAATTGAGAGTTTTTGTGGATGTTTTCTGGATAAATAATACATGCACTCTGCTTGGGTATAGAGAAAGAGAGAGAAGAAGGGGGGGGGGACTGTCGAACGTGCGCCGAGTAAACAATGGCGCTCGCATCGTTAAGTAGATGAGTCCGTGTATGGTACGCCGTGATATTTTATATGATGCACTCCCGGTAAGTGGATCGAGAAAAGGGGGATACAATGGGATGTTTCGCGCGACTTCTTAACGATTCGAAGAAAGGCTTTGGCGCAGATTTTTGTTACTGATCGTTTGGAAATTTTTTTTTTTTATTGTTTTCAATGCCTGAATTCCACTGGAGAGGAAGCTTTTCCTGTATCTTATCTCGGCTCGACTTGCTTCGGATGCGCTATCCGAAGAATTTCATCGCTATGGCACACACTAGACACTGCGAAGAGTGCAAATTAATATGAAATCGTATTTTCGAAATTCTTCGGGCAATTAAGAGATCGAGCGGAAGACGCTCCACTCTCTTGCTTATCGGACAGGAACCTCTGATTATACAAATGTCCTTTGCCAAAAATACGGATGCATAAATCGCCGTCGCCGCAATCAACTCTAGACATAAAAATCGCGTTAAGTGCTTTCCGACAGCCCCTTAAAAGTCGCGCGTGTCTCTTCTCTAGATACTCTGCTCTTCCGCGTTCAAACAAGACGAGCCCGTCGTAAATTTCACGCAAACGTATCCATAAAAAAAAAGACTATCCGAACGTCCTTGAGTGGCTCGCGGCGTCAGCGACGTTGTAGCCAATATACAACATAACGCTACATTCGTCTCTATACAACAATAACGAATCTCTCGTCGCACCTGCGCGTTCCCATCAGCTCTTCCAAAATAAACGCTCGCCGCCAATTACGCGTGTAACGAGTGTACGCGGTAAAAAAACTCGACTCCTTTTATCTGCCACGCCGAGAGCAAATCTCGCGACTTGCTTTTTCGCCTCACGTCCACAGCGACATGGCAGCGTTACGTAGCGCTTATAACGTATGGAGTACGAAGTCGACGCGGCGAAACGCTATAACGTTCTCGTTCCGAACGAGCTCTCTTTTTCACCTCATCGTGCACGTCGTCGAAGGAGATTATTATTACGGTTATGGCCTGCCGCCGCCACCGCGAGTCTCATCTGTGAAATCCCAGCCTCAACAGGTGCTGCTTGTATATACGTTGCGCCGGGATATCTCTGTCGGGCTTAATTCTCCGCCATACATATGCATCATGCGTGTGTGCCGCGAAATCCATCCTTTTCAGCGCGCGCTCGCCGCGCAGCGAAAAGCCACGAAATTTACGATTTACACCGCGCGTACACAACTATCCGTCGATCTCGCGCGAAACACGTTTTCCCGCTCACTGCCTGCGCGTGCATATATTATATGATCTTTTCTTTATTAATCTTGGATCTCTTCATTAACATCGGATATAATGCAAGCTGTCGCTCCCGCGTCATTCGTCAACGGGGGCCTAAGTACAACGAGAAGATGAGTAGATTACGAGAGTGTAAATTCGTATATATAGAGTGGAGCGTAAAGCAGTGATAATTTTTGGCGCGCAATAACAGCTGTAAGCGTTGGAAAAAAGAAAGATCGCCCATTTCTTCGCAACTTGGTGGGGGAAATGCTCTGTGGAACAGGAGAAAATATGGGAGGTGATCGGCCTCGTTCTTTGGCCATATCCCCTACACCAGCAGCCGTGAAGCATATAGGCTATAAGGTGGAGTCATGCACCGCGCGCCGCTGCAACAAAGAAGGACATAGCTCCTCGAGAAAGAGAGAGAGAGAGAGAGTCTGCTAGGACGAGTTTATGCGATTTTTACACTCGATCTGATTTTTTGGCGGCGCGCCTCCAGAGAGAGAGAGAGAGAGCGAGAGAGAGAGAGAGAGAGAGAGAGAGAGAGAGCGCAGCCAGACGCAGATATATGTCCCACGGCCATACAAGAGAGCGCCTGCGTATAAAGACATCGAAGCGAAGCCAAGGAGAATTCCTCATCCCATGCCGCGCGCGCTGCTTCGCCTTCCCCCTTTCCTTTTTTCTTAGCTTCTTTACCTCCTCCTCCTCCTCCTCCCCCCTCTCTCTCTCTCTTTCTCTCTCCCGTTCCTTCCTTCGCCCATACCATTTTCTTTTTTATTTCTTCGTACTCGCGCGTGCACGCTGCTGCCGCTTTTTTTCTCGCTTATTCGGCCTCTTTTTCCTCCTTCTCTCCTCCCCCCCCCCTCTCTCTCTCTCTCTTTCTCTTTCGTGCACTGTAGACGACGCGAAGACGACGACGACGACGCGAGCTGCGACGTGCCCTCTTTCTTCTACTTCTTCGCGTTCTCCTTATTTCTTTTTCCCTTCCGCGCTTTTTGCGTATCCCATCATCCTCTTTGCCACCATACTTGGTATAAGCCAAGTTGCCCCTTCCACGGGTACATACATACATGCATAGATAGACGGAGCACAGCGCAGCGGCCGAGAAAGTCCGCCGGGATAATAAGAAGAGCGAAGCGAAGGGCCTCGCCCATAACCGGTTCTCCATCTCTCGCTTCTCTTTATCCTCTTCGTCATCGCACCCCCCTCCCCCCTCTCTCTCTCGCTCTTTCTCTCTCTCTCTACAATCTACGGGCTTTGGTTATATACCTGACTCGTTCCTTTACGCACTGCGCACAGTGCACCTATATATAAGACGCAACTTAAAGGCAAGTGCATAAACACGCCTATAGCCGAAACTTCGGCTTCTGCGGTATAATCGATCTATAAGAACGCCCAGTACGTAGTCTCTCTTTCTCTCTCTCTCTCTCTCTCGTGCGGCGGAACTCCTGATTTTCGCGCGATCTTGCGCGGCATCTCTGCGTCCTTTAATTTCACGACCGCCTCCGGGTGATGTGTATATCGGAAAAAGAGAGAGAGAGAGAGAGAGAGAGAGAGAGAGAGAGAGAGGAGAGTGAGAGAGAGAGAAAGAAAGAGGTATTTTCGGCTGATTGGTCGGGAGAGAAAGATTCGCTTGCACCTTGCACGTACGAGCGGCTCTTGTAGATCAATCGCGCGGCGGTCGCTTGATTAGTCGGGAGCCGATCGAGCCGAGTGCGGATCCATTTAAAATTTCGGGAGTGCTGCTTTTCATTGGATTGGAACGTTCGTTATTACACGGCAGCCGCCACGAGCACCTATATACTTTGCATAATTGATCGCATTTGCATTGTATATATCTCTCTTTCGTTAACTCTGGGACACACGCGATCTCAATGTCGAGGGCCTTTATTACTTCGGAGGAGAGGAGATACCCTATTACTCCTCTACACTCGACTCTATTATTTACCGAGAGACTCTTGCGTCTTATTCCTCGTCTTATTCTCTCTCTCTGCCGGAAGGTGAATCGCAAGGCTTATAAATTTACACCTAGAAGGCGGCTACCCGGTACACGCATTATTCATGCGATTCAGAAATTAAATCCGGGCATTCGTAGGAGATTGCTCGTGGAAATGCGCGTTGTAGACGAGCGAATTGACACGTAAATAACACTTGGCTGGCTCTAGCGCATCGTGGAAACCGCGGGAGAGAAAGCCTGTCGATGAACACGTTCGCGATAACGGTGGAGAGGGGGGGGGAGGATATAATTAAATGCTAATGTCGTCGTCGGTTGTCAGCGCAAATCTCACGAGCCCGGCTCCTCCGCCGAAGTTCATACATTTAATGCTCCATTAAAGTGCCGAAAGAGATATCGGCTTTTCGTAATTACTCCGATAATCGGCGCCCCGACGAGGCCGTAAATTCGCGACCACGAGATACACTCTTTCTCTCTCTCTCTCTGAACGGCGAGTCTGCGTCTTCTGCTGCGCTTGTTATACACGCGAGGAGGACGTGCAGCGCGAATACGATTTCGAGTTCTCTCTCACTCTCTCTCTCTCGGTCTCGTGTCTCCTCGTTTTTTTTTTCCTGCAGATGGTAGCCCTTTTCGATTATTCTCCGCAGCGTCGGACAACCGCAGAGCGAGAGACAGATAAATTTCGAAGCGAATTCGAAATGATCCAGAAGAGGACGCTTTCGTGTATATAGAGACCTCAAGCTGCGGATTTTTTTGTCCCCCGTCCACGAAACATATAGCGCGTCTCGCGTCTCCTCCATCTCACTCTCGTTCAGAATTTTGTGTGTACGCAAAAAAGCAAGAATCCCGAATTCACCTCGACTTTTCGAAGCGACGGGCGCAATATACGCAAGCGATGCATCACCCGCAGCAATACGCACCGGGATGGAAGACTATATACCGATCGTTTACACATCGAGCTCCCTCTCAAGATGGCTTAATTTTGAAAACGTGTTGCTCGCGACGACATAAATTTTATTGGGCATTTTACTCGCGGGATTGGCCAATCAACGCGCGAGCGCGAGCGCAAAAAATGGAATTTTTCTTGCGCTCCCCGCATCCGTCATTTTGTTCGTCGATCCGAGAGACGACGACATTCCGCTCGGCTTATAGCGAGCACTTCTGTCTCTGCCTCGCCTAAACCATATCGGTACGGCATTCTTCTATTTGCACTGCGAAGAGTACACATAAAAGAAATGAGAAGAGAGAGAGAGAGAGAGAGAGGAGAGAGAGACAGAGAAAAGGTAGAGAGTAGAGCTCGGAGTGGAGGGGGACAACGAAGTACCCGCACGAACACGCATGCATTACCGAGAGCAAGAAGAGGGAAGAGAGTTGAAAGAGAGGAAGGCTGGAACAGCATCCACTCATCACGCGGCGTGTAGCTTGCCTTTACATAAGCGAGCGTGCCGCCCGGCGGCAGAGAGCTCGAACGCTTTTACAACTCAATGCGGAGAGAGAGAGAGCGAGAGAGAGAGAGAGAGAGAGAGAGAGAGAGAGCGAGCGGTGGAAGAAGAACCCTCCGGCTCTCTTTCTCTCTCTCCTTATGCATGTACTTCTGTTTCTCTCTCTCTTCTCTCTCTCTCTCTCTCTCTCTCTCTCTCTCTCTCTCTCTCTCTCTCTCTCTCTGTCTCCTCCTCGCGATTCATTTCTCCTCCTTCTTACTTCCCGACGATTTTTTTTCGCGAAAGCATATACGCGCGCGTGTGTGTACAGTGTACACGTATACACGTAGAGCCTCTCTCTCTCTCTCTCTCTCTCTCTCTCTTTCTCGAGGCGGCACTGATCTCTCTATCCTTGTCAGCAGCCGCGGATAGTAGAGCTCCGCGCAGAGACAAAGTCCGGCCTTCGAGCGCCGCCGCATGGAATATAACATAGAAAAATAAGAGAGTCGTACATTGTTCTCCGGCTCGCATTCGCATTTCGCGTGCGGCTGTATAGCCGTAGGTAAACGCACCCACGCTCTCTCTCTCTCTCTCTCTCTCTCTCTCTCTCTCTCTCTCTCTCTCTCTCTCTCTCTCTCTCTCTCTCTCTCTCTCTCTCTCTCTCTTTCTCTCTGTCTCGAAAAACGAGAACTTCACTACCGCTCCCGATACCGCTGTGTGCAGCTCGCGCACCGCGTGCGCCACGCGGATGAGCGATCTATCCGGGAAGACGTACGTCTTTTCCGCGAGAGAGAGGGGGGGGAGAGCGGGGGTTTGTTATAAACGATAATGCGATAATGGACGTGGCTACGAGCTCCGCGAGCAATTAGGTAATCGTGCGCTGCACACACCGTAACGACCTCGATGTGCTTTATTCGGCCCGAGTGTAAATATGAGTTTCGAGATTTTTCGCGCGAGAGGTAATGAAAAGCCGGGATTTATAGGCATATCCGCGAGATTTATCGCCGATGGTAATGGCGCAAACATTTTCATTCGGACCGAAGCGCTTATATACGCATATACGTATACGTGCGCAGAGCGCGTGTACCGCGTACGTGAGTAAGTGTGCACAGTGTGTGTACAGGCCGTACACGCTTTTTGTTTATGTCTATTTTCAAGCGTCCTGCTAGTAATAATAATCAGGTGTATATAAACACACACGCGCTCGCGCGGCGTTTATAATTGAAGTTTATAAACTCTAAATCGCATTTCCTGCGGTAAACATTTGATTAGTCCCGCCGCCTATGTAGCATAAATATTGAACAATATTCTTTCAGCCGTAATAAGCCGTCCTCGCCACGCGCGCCGCAGCCGTTCCACGCGTACATACGGCACAATGTTTCTATAATCTAAATTGAATATTTTTACGAGCCGGAATCACGCCAGTTTTTCCGTTGGCCGTACACACAGCCGAACGATTAGAGAGCGCGCGTAAGCGAAAAGCAATTAAGCCGTGTATCATTGAAAGAGAAAGGAGTGTACGCAGCGAGCGCGTCCCTCGCACCCTTTAATTTTTCAAACCTCGCGCGGTGCAGTGTGATACCGCCGCGGCGATAAGTCACCGCGCGTCGCATAATTTCTCGCACTCATACACTATACCTACGTACCTATACCTATATATATACACGCGCACACTGTCTTCAGCGTGTCCGTATATATATAACATAATATATATGCATACACGTGCGCGCTCGTCGTTGCTCTCGTCGCTGCGTTACACATTTCATCGTATGCGGCCCGCCGCGCGCGTGCATTTATGCATTCTATATAGTTTTTCACCACGGGCGACCGCTAATTTTCGCCGGGCCGCTCGCGCTGTAATCGCGTGCGCTCAACTTGCTCTCGCTTTATAATAATCATAATGATTATAATTATAATCTTTCCCCTCCTACAGTGTATGCGTATACGCGAAACTGCGGGCGAGAGCGAAGAGTTCATTATAAAATTTAATTGCACTTGGCCGGTAAATCGCGATAGGCTCGTCTCTCTCTCTCTCTCTCTCTTCGAGTCATATACGCACGCGCGAGCGCACGCAGACTCGTAGGTGTTGAAACTATAATTTAACGGGCAATAAATTTTTATCGCGACGCTTCTCTTCCACATATGCCTATATACCCGTTGTTTACGGCTTTGCGTCAGGAGACAGAACCTCCACCCCCCCCCCCCCTCTCTCTGTCTCTCGTCTGCCAAGCCAATCGCGCCACGACGAGCATCTCCACGACGACGACTAGCATTCAATTTCTCCGTCCCGAGATCGAAGACGAGGGAAGGAAAAAAGAATAACAGGTCGGGGTAATCGATCCAAGCACGTGTGTGACTTTGTGTACGTGTGTGTGTGTGTGTGCGTGTTTGTAGAAAAAAAGAGGCTGCGGGCTTCCCAAATTGATTTCGAGAGGTCCTTTCGGAGATAGCGGGAGAGTAGTAGTCCCCCCTCGAAGGAAGAGCGCCCTTATCTCGCCCGACGCGTCCCTTTCACTAGCTTTGCTCTCTTCGACGTATCAGCTTTTATCCATTATAGTCCGCTGTCGCTTCTTCTCTCTCGCTCTCTAACGAGTTTTAAGTGAGTTTCTCTCGGGAAACCGTGTGTATCTCCCTCCTGCACTTTTAGTTCCGCTGTGTAGCGCGCGCAGACGCCGCGCGCGGATCAATCTTTCAATTAGGTGCGGATTTATGGAGGCTGCATGCGCGATACGCTCCGTTGCATTTGCTGCGTTTACGCATAAATGGACAGACGGCCGTGAAAGGCGGGCGGTGCGGTTTCAGCTGGAATTATTTTTCTGCGGTATAACTAGACTACTCAGGTAGTACACTGTATTTTGTTTGGGATGCCAGGTATATAGAGATAAGTTTTATTAGCTATAAGTGTTACTTAATTAAGTAGTTCATTTTGAAGAAAGTAAATTTAGCAGAGTTCGTAGAAATATCGCTATTTCTTCCTTACATATACCGTAATATTAATTATTTTTTCGTTGCGGAACTGAAACGCAATTTTGAAACCGCATCGCGATTTGAATGCCTTTGAGGTAACGCGCCATATGCGAAAGTCCTCTGCGCGTGGCTTCAACGCGAAGAACGCGCAGCCGAAGCCATAACGAGTTCTGGTGAGTAGGGTCCATAATCCTGGCCAATAAACCCTTCATTATTGCCTTAATGACTTAACCAAAACTTCTTTTGAGGATTTACTCGGGGCAGTTGGCACGTTGACTGCAATCCGCAGGAGCCCTTGATGTATTATTTTATCCGAGATTCAAAAATAAAGTAATAAATGCACTGCTTTCGTCTCTTATATTTAATTTATTATTACACATTTTGTGCACGTGAACAATCGATTTCATAATCGAAAAATGAATTTTAATCAATTACACGGTTAGCACAATGTCATTGTCTAATAGTTTCCAAAAAAAGTGCTTTGGAAATAAAAATTCTACTCCCGACTATATATACTATACGTGTAAAACAGCTGCGCCGACGCGCACGCGCAACGCCAGCCTTCGGTGTCCGACGGACCGTGGCAAGGGACGCGCCAAGCATCGCAACACTTGCGCTTCTTTGTATTAATAAAAATTAAAAAATTTTTTTTACAGCGTTCACGTCAGCCAATAATTATGCAATCGCTTCCACTACACGTGTACATACAAGCACACAGACTTTAAAATTTACTGCAAGTCATAAGAGTTACTCATTTATCCCAAAGTCTTATCTATCTCACGAAAATTTACAACGCTGTTAAGCTCAATAAAAGTCAGACAACTTTATCGCATAAACGAGCGTACAAGCAGCGAAAGAGAGGAGAGAGAGAGAGAGAGAGAGCGCGCATATATATCCGACAAACGAATATCGCAACCTCATATACGAAATAGAGCAATTATCACCTCCCGCGCGTTCTCTTTCTCTCTCTCTCTCTCTCGAGAACCCCTCGCTTTTATACTTTACGAGCTGTACTACTCGCGAGGCAAAAATCACGAACTCTTATTCGAGCCGGTAATGAAATATCTGCGGGTTAGAAACCGGTGCTCGCCGAGACACACATGCACACACACATAGACACGCACGCGCACACATTCGCGCGCGTGTATACATATATATACGATTGTTACGTAGATTCCAGGACACTGTTCCGTATCACGCGAGCGCGCGCGCAGGAGCAGCGCGCAGCGCTGATAGAGAGAAAGGGAGGAGCATTATACCTATTTGCGTCGCAATAAATACGTCGCGCCGTGTGTAGCGATCTTACTCAGCGCTGCGGCACGCGACTCGACTTTGTTTTCCAGCGTACAATTATATATATATATACGCGCATACGTGTACACACACGAGAGAGAGAGAGAGAGAGAGAGACTCGAGCGCCGAGATTTACGATCGCCGCTTAATTATACAATGGGATTTTTGCAGATGCGAGGAGCGAGCGCACGGCGCGCGACTCGATGGAGGACAACGGCGGCAAGATACGCCGGATGCGAGCGCCTCGGGAATATTCAATTGTTGTTCTCTCGCTGCCGCCGCCTTTGCCGGCTTATTTTTTTTTTTTAATTGCAGTCTCGAGTTCCAGCTGCGGTCCCCGTCGCGTCACTTTAATTAAAGGTGAAAAATTCGCGTGTATTTGAACAATGAGACACGTTTGTGTAATTTGATAGCTATGCGTGCAGTGCTATTGCTAATGAGATTATAATGCACGTCCGGTTATGAGGCTCGTTTTACTTTGGTTTCATTTGAAAAATCGTGCCTCCACCGACGTATTGGAATTTTCTTTGAAATATATATTTGCGAGAGTGTATCGTCAGTAGAGACCTCTCGAGTGTAATGAACGCAGCGGCATCGTTATTACGATTTCTATAGCGTCGGCATGAGTTTCAAAGCACATATAATAATGCTCAGCGACGACGATTAATTTTCGACGCTCCATTAATAAACATATAATCTCTTCTTTACCAGCGCGCTCGACGCAAGTTTATTAGAATCGATGGCAATCTGTTTAAATAATCGACGATAACTGTAGTGTTAACGCGTCTGTAAAAAACGTAAACTGCACAAGACGTGAGTTGGTGCAGAATAGCTTTATCCTATATAATGAAGCGTCTGTCTGCGCTATGGGTGTCGGCCGGTGAAATTTATTGCACCTGTATTTATAAACAAGCCGCAATACATTATAAGCCGTACCGATTAACATAAAAATATTAATGGAACAATCTCCAAAGCGTAAAATGCTCTTCGCGATAAAAATCTCTCGCGCAGCGACGTCGCGCGCACGTGTGTCATTATTAACGAACTGTATATACAATTTAATCTGCTACTCCTCATGCAAGCTAAATACGACGAAAGCATTAATGCGAACAAAAATGACAACAAACAACCCCCTGCAGCAGCGTAAGGAGATCTGTCCGCCGTGCGCGCGCGCGCACCCCTAACCAATAAAAACGAGAACATAACACACACAGTTGAAAGTCAGCCATGAGCGCCAAGACGCGCGTAATACAGTGTACAGGCGAAAGCAGCGCAATAAACGTCGCAAAGGATAGTATGCAAAAGAAAAGAGGAAAACACTGAGATATCGTCTTAAAGATAAACAGCAACGTACAGAGAGCAGAGGCGAAAGAGAGCCGCAGGAAGGCAACGCGTTGCGCGCACACACACACACACACGTGCTGAACATCTCTCGCTCTCTCTCTCTCCGGCCCCTAAGATGGCAGCCTTGCGCGTCGCATCCTCTCCGCTCTCGCTCGACTCGGCCGTGCTCGTCCTCACACTCCATCGGCGACGGCGGCGGCGGCGGCGGCGGCCCTTGGTCCTCGCGTCGAGCATCGTCCGGAGCCTCGTCCTCGAGGACGTCCCCGCGGAGTCGCGGCCACGTCGCTCGCGCGCACCGGCGGACAAAAACACGCGAGACACGCGGTTTAAAAAAGGGAGCCCCGGCTATACGCGGACGCGCGCCGTCGGCCATGTTGCCTCGACCGCGGCGGTGCGGCGGCGGCTCTGCGGCGCGCAGGAGAGCCTCGCCCCACCCTGCGCGCTCTACTCTCGGATCCCTGCCGCGTCTGCGCGCTCCGCGCGCTCATCGACCGGTTCTCTCTCTCGCTCTTTCTCTTTTTCTTTCGCCCGCGCGCCTTTCTCTCGGCTTATACACGCACGTATACCTATATACGCATACACTCGCATGCATTGCACACACGTGTGTGGGTATACAAGCCGGTCGCCATGATGCTGACCAGTGCTGCTGGACTGCGCGCGCGGCGCCGCCTTCGCGCGCTGCGCGTCTCCGCGGAGCGGCAGCTCTGTCTCTCTATCTCGCTCTCTATATGCGTGCGCCTTCTCTGGAAAAATGTCCGCCTACGAGTTGGGATTTTCGGCACGGCGCGGCCGTCATCGCTGCGATGCCGGGGATTTTTACCCACCGGGAGCTTGTGTCTGTAGCGGGTACGCGTGGCAGGTACGAGTAAATTCACTCTCTTGTCTGTATAGATGATAAGTCGTGTGGTCGTCGCGCGTGGGCTCGAGTGTGCGTAATGGCGGCTGAGTCAGAAAGCCCGTGTGTCTGTGTGTGTGTGTGTGTGTGTGTGTGTGTGCGCGCACGCACGTTGTGTATATACGGGCTATTATAGAAGGTTCGCTTCAAGGTCCTCGCAAGTTTTTTGCGAGATCGATCGCAGCTGTGATCGTATCTCCCGCGGGAGAGCCTTGGGTATTTTTCGCGCACCTCGCGAGAGAGAGAGATGCTTTTCTGTATTGCATGTGTGCGTGTGTCCGCGTCGCGGAAGGACTGCGTGTGCACCTGCACACGTGCGCGCGCGCGGCGACGCGATACACTACGTCACACTGTATCTGCGCGCCGCGATCCTTTTATTTCTTTCTCCCTCCGTCCTTCCTGTTGCACAGGATCTTTGATCTCGCTTCGAATGTCTTTTTCCGTCTTGTATTCTCCCGCTGGCTTGTACTTGCGCTCGATCTCTCTCTCTCTCTCTCTCTTTCTCGCTTCATCTCTCTTGCTTTCTTTCGGCTCTGGATCTGCTACATACATGTATTATACGTGTGCATGTTGTGTGCGCACACGTGTGCGACTGGCGCGACGATGCGCGGACGTGTGCGCGCGCGCGTCGCCGCGCGGCGTACCCGGTATACCGAGACGTAGAAAAAGTTGTTGATGATGCAGGAATTTTTCCTACTAGACAGCCGCTCGCTTGTCGATGCAAGTCTATTACTGGGTATAGTGCGTATAGTGCATAAGTAGCTTACTCGAGTAATATCCTGCATGAGATACTGCGTTCTGTGTGTAATTATTGTCGAGTTAATGGATGTAGAATTATCTCGATTAATTGGAAAAAGATTGAATGGCATATGATAATTTCAGAATATTAGAAAAAAAAACTGTTTAAAATGCGTATAAGTAAGTGATTTACTACTGTAGAGGTAAACATGAAGCCGATGGTTCAAAACGATAAATTATATTTTCAATGCGCGCAGCAGCATTTGACCGCGGATTAACGACTCGCATCCTTACGTAAGACGCGCCGGGGATTAAAAGCTGCATTTTTCTTTTCTCGAGAACGTCGCAAATTGCAGAGCTTTGAAAGGGTTATAAGCCACAATTCAATTACAAGACTTTCAACGCTATTCGTCCGATTTCTCGATCCAGCGGACCGCGGGAGTGAAGAAGAAGAAGTAGGAGGCGCAGCGAGAGGAGGAAAAAAATCCTAGTCTCCCGGGGTTCTCTCTCTCTCTCTCTCTCTCGCCTTTTTTCCCTCGAATTCCTCGCGGAGACGACAGCGAGAGAGAGGGGGGGGGGGAGAGGACTAGTAGTAGTATCGCGTAAGATCTTCCCGAGAATCGATCGTTCGCGGTTGCGGTGTACAGTCAGCCATAGCCGAAGCTCCGCGCGCAGCACCCAGTGCCCATAAATATTCTCTCCGCGTTGCGCTGCTGCTCCTGCTGCTGCTGCTGCGGGATATGTCTGTGTGCTCAGCGTATGCATGTGTATACTGTGTATAGAATACGTGTATTGAGGCAGAGCTATGTGTGTGCTCTCTGGCCAGCCTTTTCTCATGTGCGAGGCATAGACCTGACACTTGCGAGACACGCGAGGACGAGCGAGGAATCGTAAATCTCTCGACTTTATCCTTCCGAAATGTGTATTCTCTCCTCCTCTCTCTCTCTCTCTCTCTCTCTCTCTCTCTCTCTCTCTCTCTCTCGGGGCTATGTGACTTCCTTCCCGATAAAGATCGCTAAATTTGCCCCGAGTAGTTTGGCATATAAAACGCTCGGCCGCTGTCTCTCCGAGCTTCGTAATTACAGTTTGCAAGCCGTTCGCGGGGACAACTGCCTCGCGGTAGTATGACGATTACGTGATTATACGTACAACGTACATACTGGAAAGAGATCTAATATTGCGAGAATGCGTTACAAGGCTGAGATAATGCGGTTTTACATTAGCGGCGCAGCGACGAGATCGCGGTGTGCTGTCGCGCGGGCGGACTCGTACTACTTGAAAACGCATACTCTCGAGTACATAAGCGCGCTGAAGAGAGGCGAATCGAAAGTTCGGGCATTTCAACAGTCGGCCGAGTTATTTATTCGTGGAGTATACATCTGTGTCGGACGCGCGCGTCCGTGAATAATTTTAAAAATTTCTGTTGATTTTATCCGCTGCGTGGAGAGTGAGAGAAACGCGGACGCGCTGCGCTGCGCGCTATAGTGTATATCAAAAATATCTCGTAAATCTCTCGGGAAAGATGCTACAGCACCGAATAAAAATAGATCCCTTTCAGCTTCGTCGATTAAAGGCTCCGGGAGCGAGCGAGAGAGAGAGAGGCTCGAAAATTTCCAAGTAACACACACCCGCAGGATTTGCTTCCGGCCCGCGACTCTGACGTTGGAATGTTACGGCCCTCGGGAGGCGACCGCGCCGAACAAATTCCCAGCGCATCAACGGCAAAAGTCAGCCGCGCGGCGGCAGATTAGAAGCTTACGCGACGGCGAGCGACGAGACGGGCGCGCGTGCGACGCACACGGCGCGCATTAAACTCAAGCGGGAGAGCAAGAGAGAGAGAGACCTGATCCGACTTGGCGAGCCTCTACACACTGCGCTGCGCTATATAACGCGCGCAAGCCTTGTACCGCACAATCAACTTTCGTAATCCCACGCGAGAGACGTAGCATAAGCGAGGGCTTTGCGTGTGCACAGAGTGCGGTATACCTAGAATCCCCGGGAGCTGCTGTACAGGAAGCCACGTCTTGTTTTGACCGAAACTAGAAGAGCGAGAGAGAGAGAGAGAGAGAGAGAGAGAGAGTCTCTCGGGCCGCGAAACGAAAGCCGCACCGCCAGCGGGATAGTTTCGCGACCGAGGGGCTAATTTACGCCAAGTCGGGCGATAAATAAGCGCAATCCGCCGCCTCTCTCTCTCTCTCTCTCTCGCAGGAGAATACTACTCTGTACTGCTGCCGAAGATTCTGCTGCAATTTATTGTACGCCCGAGACAATCGCGAATCGATACGTACGTATGCGTCGAACAATTTTTTTTTTTTTTACACTCGGAGCGAATTAAAAATTGTTAATTGCGTATACGCAGCAGACAGGCGAGCCGCAGAATTTTCTGCATCCAAGGCAAAAAGCTCCGAAGTCGTAGAAGCAGCGATGCGGAATAATCGTTCAGCGCGCGGAGGTAAAAACACGCGGGCGCGCGAAAGAAACGACTGCTCGCTACAGTATGTACACACGCGCACAGACGCACACAAACACACAGAGCGGTATAGCGATGGAAATAAAGCAGGAGAGTTGGCGAGACAAAGTGCGTTCGTGTGTATACGAACGAGAAGCATACGCACGTATAGGGCAGAGAGCGAGAGAGGAACGCGCGCTCGCGCAACAGTAGCCGTAGCGCCGGTTAATTAGGGTTTAAGTTTATGAGGTGCAGGCGCGCCTGGCCTCCTCCTCCCTCCCCCCCTACACACCCTTTCTCTTGGCCTCGCTACTAGTGCTGCTGCTGCTGCTGCCGCTACTACTACTACTACACTCGCTTGACTCACCCCCCGCATGCCTCTCTCTCTGTATCGCGCCCCATCCCGCAATGCAGCAAGCTTTACACCCCGCGGCTGTGTACGCCGGCACAATGCTGTAACGCTATCAAACTTCACGCGCTGCAATAATAAATACGCGCCTATACGCGCACGCACACGGAGAGCGCGCGAATTCTCCCGTTCGGCGATTTATGCGATCAGCTCTCCGCTGCTGCTGCTGCTGCCGCCACTGCTGCTGCTGCTGCTACTTCGATTTATATTCCGGGAGAGCCGCGGCGCGAGAACGGGACAGAAATAATATCGGAGGAGGAGGAGGAGGAGGAGTAGAAGAAGAAGAAGAAGAAGAGGCCACGACACCCGCCAGCCTGGCTGTATTTTAAGGAGCCCGCGCGCGAGATGCGAGAGACATTGACCTCCTGCTGCTGCTGCTGCTGCTGCTGCTGCTGTGAGGGAGGAGAAAAGAGCAAGCGGCAGCTCCAGCGATTTGTGGAGGAATTTTACATGCAGCGTGTGGGATACATAAGAAAGGGGACGATGCGCGACCGCTATAATGCGTATATATATGCATATGAGATGTGTGGATTTATTTCTTCATAAGCCGCACTGCGCGCGTTACATATACGACGCGATGCATCGAGAAAATTGCGTAATTTTATTGTCCGAAAATGACGGCACTAGACACCGCTTGCGTTCGCGAATTTTGGACGGCGGCCAACGATATCGATGAGAACACAAAAATTTGCCTCGCCTTACCGAGGCGCGAGAAACGCGTTCGTACGTGGTGGATCCAATATAAAGCTCGACCTGCTATGCCCCAGCGACTGTCCTTTCCTCCTCCATATATCGCGCGGCAGACATTATACCGTCAATAAGATTCCCACGTTATGCCATTAACTTTGCGCGCGTTTTCTCTGCTGCAGCTGACGCAGTTGTCCCGGCCGAACGCACACACTCCCCTGCATTAAACATGAAGTGTCCCTCGCTCTTTCTCTCTCTCTCTCTCTCGAGTTCGTCGCCGCAGTAATAAATGCAAAAGGGACTTTGGATAACGAGTCTCTCTCTCTTTCTTGCAAAAAGAAAAAAACCCTCGCGCCACACTTATTCTCGAGGAGGGAGAATATAAGGGCCCGCCGCGTGTATGTTCTCGAATCGTTCCGTATTGATCTAAGCTCGCTCGCGCGCGAGTTTAAGTTCGCGTGCCCGCGTAGTTAGGATATCAGCGGGGAAGAATCTCCCGTGTCGCCCGACTTTGCGTGCGCGCGGAGCCGCAGAGCAGCGGTGAGCGACGCAAAAAAGAGAGTCGGAGATAAGGGCCCTCTCGTGGCTGTGGCTGCGCTGCCGCGGCCGCGTTGCTTCTTACCTCCGCTATATAGCAGAGAAAGAGAGAGAGAGAAAGAGAGAGAGAAAACGAGTCCACTCGAAGAAACTTACCGAGCGATTTCTACTCGAAGAATGGAAGAAACGCGAGAGAGCCGCGGTTCTTTCGAGCGGAAGAATTTATGCCGCGCGCCGGAGTTTGAGAACGCGCGACCGGGGGCAAGAAGATTTTATTAGCTCTAATTATTCGCCGGATAGTCGGTGGAGCGCGGAACGAAGGTATATATAGGTATGTATGTATATGTACGAGGCGGGCTGGGAGGGAGGGAGAATGCAGTTTATTATGCGCTCGCGCCGGGACTCCGGGAATACTTATTTAATTGTTTCTTATTGTTTTTAAGCTGGGCTTTCTTTTTCGCTGGGACGAGCGTCGCCCGTATTTTCGTGCGCGCTCGTCGCGTCGCTATATAGACCGCGCGCGCGCGCGAGAGGGATAATTAAAAGATTGCAATTAAGGTTAGCAAGTCTGCAAACTTCCTGAATCTGATATTCATTTGTTCGACGGCGAACTATTTTCTGCGCCTTTTTTTCTCTCTCTCTCTCTCTCTCCAGCGCTGCGTGCTCTATATTCGAAAAGTTTTTCGGTGACCGTTAAGGCTAACGGTATAAATTAAAAGTCAACGCGTTTATTAGCATTGACTTTGGGTCGCCCCCCGAGAAAGGTACATCGTAAACTGCGACAAAACCCTCCCCGAGAACGTCTTCATTTGCAATACTTTAATTGCGCAGCTCCGTCCGAAACGTATATATAATAACGACGTCAGAGCGCTCGCGTCGTAAACGTAATAACGGCCCATAAAGCACCGCCGCCTCTCGCGCGCAGCAACAATATAAGCGCATCGCTCGAATCGAGAGTATATACACCCCGAGAGCGAGAGAGAACCAAATTAACACGGCGTATTTTCCAGTCTTTTTTTTTTCCTTCCTTCCTACGTCGACACCCGGACTGCGCGCACTTACTCAGCGCTGTTCGATAGAATTTACACGAGCGGACACTGCGGCGCGGGCGTAATTAAATCATGCCGCGACGGTTTTGCAATTAAACTCGATTATTTGCTCGTCGCGCGCGCGCTGCCCGTCCCCAGCTCGGCTTAACTCTTTCCGACTCCCTCTCTGGCGCCCCCTCGACCTCTTGCTGTTGCTGCTGCTGCTGCTGTTGCAGTCGGCAGCCGCCCTGCTCTCTCCCAGCGCAATATCTCTCGGCAGTCGACGGTAATATTGCCGCTCGAACGAGCCCGCTCGCCGGGCGATTCGCGAAAGTAGACTTTGCGCTCGCGCGCAGGCTCTAATTACGATCGGAGGAAGATAACTCGACTCGCGCGCCGCGAATTCCTCCTGAAAATCGAGCGGCCTGACTGTATTAAGGATTTACCCTTTTTTTCTCCTGGCTCGCGTCGACGTTCTTTTCTTTGCTCGCTCTCTCTCTCTCTTTCTCTCTCGATCGCCTGACGAAAAAAAGACCTGCCGCGTGTACTGCCCTCGAGCTCCTGATAACGGTGTTTTTCAACGCCGGGAGAGGGAGAGTAAGAGAGAGAGATCGGGAGAGAGGGAGCGAGCGAGAGAGATTCGATCAACCGGCCCTCGAATGAGGTTTCTTCTTCGCTTCTTTTTTTCCTCCTCCTCCTCTTCGGCCTGTTACTTCGGGACCCCGAATCTCTCGACACATAAATTTGTCGGGAGTACCGGTAGCATTCTTCATCGCAATTTCAACTTTAACGAAGTCTCAATTAAAGCTCTCCTTTTTCTCTGGGAACGTCCCGGCGGAATTATTCAACGTGTAATTTCGAGTCGAGCCGACGCTCGCCGCGGCTTTTATGCCCCGCCGTGTTTGCGGCCCGAAAAAGCTTCCTTTTTTCCGTCGTTAATACGCGCCGCGCTCCGCAATGCCCGACTTGTATATATATACTCTTTTCGGTCGAAACCGCGGCAACTGCGTGACGCAGAACGATTTGCGCTCGTGCACAATGCGCCGTACAGCCCTCGCGGCTCTCGCGTGTTTCGCGATCGAAGCTGATGGAATGCGAGTGTACACAGATACAGACACGTGCGCGCACACATCGCGGCGGCCCTCCAAAACTATTTACCGCGAGCGCAGCCCGCGATCGGGTTTACGGATGCAGATTGTCGAGAGCACTCGTATATAGCGCGCGCACACGCGCGCGGCGCTCGATCCGAACTTCCATTCCGCGGGCGTCGGCCGCCATGATTTATGTTATCGGGGCTAGGCCCCAGGCGCTCGTTTGAAGTTTTCGCTACAACCCCAAGAGCTGCGCCGAGAGTGAGAGCGAGAGAGAGAGAGAGGAACAAGCTAAAGATAGATGTGTATACTTGTTGTGGTGTAAGTGTGTATGTGTATTGTGTTATATGTATTGAACGTAGGTGTGGAATCACTCTTGGGACCGTGCGAGCGAGAAATGTGTATACGAAAATGGCTTCTTCGCGGATAACGCGCACTTCTTTTATGCAGGAGGGACGTGTGTATGGGGCGTCTCTTTTTACCGAAATAATATGTTAATGCCTCGATTCGCCTATATATCACTGGGAGTATATCGAGATTTCTTTATATCAGCCTGGCGTTTTCTTCTTATGCGAGTGGATCGTTTATTTATCCTAACGGTCTTAACGAGATAAGATAGCATTCCAATTACTTTTGCTTTATTGCTCTATTCTAATTCGATATGCTCGTTTATACGGCCTCGACAGATCAATCGGATTTTCGCGTATGCTAATCAAAACCGGTAATAGATATTTGCCTCAATAGATAGTTGCTTCGATCACTCCGCGCACAAACGGCAAAAACAAAGGGAACAAGACACACTCTTTTAAACTTCACATTTGCCACACGTGTCCTTAACTCCCGTGAGCCATAATTACGAACTTACGCGGGTACATAAACGCATATAGTGGACCGGGAGCTTCCGTCGTTACCTCCGATCCTTCGCAATGACTGCGACAGACTGTCCATCCGCGCCACCGGTGCAGCTAGCGTAACTCCATATTTTTTTTTTTAGTTTAGAAAGTTCTCTTTCGCGACAAAGCCGGGGAATCGTCATAAAAAAGAATCCCCCCGAAACTTTCTCTCCCTGTCCCTCTGTGTACGCTGTTTTTTTTTTCATTCGCCTCCACAGGTAGCGATGTCTTAGAATGCAACTTTCACCGCTTGCCAGGCCCTTTTCACGGCTCGACCGAGTGCACCACTAGCCTCGAGTACGGGGATGGCAGTGTCGTAAAAAAGAAAGTACCGGAATGCGCCGGAAAAAGTGAAAATCGTCGCTCGGACGGGACTACCGTGAGGCCATAAAAAAAAAATAGAGTCCCGGTATCGTCTTACGGGGGTGTAGCGCGCAGTTGTAAAGCCTTACGGGGCTTGTCCCGGCACGCTTCCGTATATAGGTATACCTGCAGCGTGACACACGACAGAGAGTAGGTCCGTTGTGTATACCTGCAAATATTGAGATTTTCCGGGATGAGAAACATGCGTTTCGCGAAAGAAGCTGCCCACTTGCCCGAACCGTCGCGTCGTTACAAGTGAACTACTTCTAGGAAAAACGAATTTAGGTCAGAGGGAGAGCAGGTATAGGCGTATAACGGTTGCCTAGGCTTTTGCAGTGACTAAAGCTCACACCTACAACAATTCGCCATAAATTTATCGATCCTTGCTAAATCCCGACGTACACGTATGTATACGCAATACGCATAATATAGAGCGCAAAGAGGAAAATTCAGCACGGAGTATATGTAGGTTTATTACACAGCGAAGCGAAAGTAAGAGAGAGATAGCCATAGAGAGAGAGACAAACGGAGGATGCGACAATATCCGGCGCCCCGGCGTCCGACAACTGATAACGCCGTTGCCGCCGCCGCGCGCGCGAGGGATGTTTATGTGTGCGTTTATAATACGTCTGGGGGTTATCCTCCTCGATCCTCGCTATACCCCTTCGCATCGGCACTACACCACTGCGTTATAGCTCGTAGCTCTCATCTCGATGAATTGCTATGCATCTGTATCTGTATACATATAGACATATGCGTGTATAACTGTATATCTGCGTAGAACGACAAAGTCCTGTATATACCGACGCGGCTGCCATGCGCTCGAGCAGATCGAAATCAAATTGAGCCGGAAGAATCTAGTCATATTTTTTTGCTAAAATCGCAGAGAGAGAGAGAGAGACAGAGCCCTGCAGGATCTTCAATTGGCAATATAGCCCCAAGGGCGTACGCTACCGCCGCGTAGAGAGAGAGAGATCGCAATAATCCGTGATGTATTTTTATTGGCTCGAATCTTTCTCCGTCTCTCTCTTTCTCTCTCTCTCTCTCTCTCTCTCTCTCTCTCTCTCTCTCTCTCTCTCTCTCGCTCTCTTGCTCTCGCCCGCGACAGAGAAGGACTACTGCTGCAGGAGGCGACTGTAAATCCTCGCGTAATCTCCGCCGGATTTATGGCCCTTCAGAGTTGGAAATTCAGCACTTTCCCCGCCGCGCGCTTCTGTCTGAGATAAAAGACAAAAAAGTATATATAGTTGGCCGGAGCGAATCGTGGAGATGACGGTTCTCTAAGTTGCCACTGTACACAGTGTGTATAGCGCTACTGTAGCTCGTTTGACGAATTTTCCCCCGGCATACATTGTACAGGACACACAGGCCGTTTCCATATATACGCGCGCGCGAACGAGCCAGCGACTTTTTGGTCGCATCCGCTTAAGCGGTTTAACGGAGTTCCCGTAATAAATAGCGGAAATTACTCCGATCGCGCTGATCCCGACAGTTAGTCTCGAGAAAATATTGCGCCAGCGTACTTTATTATACATACTTCTCGCCCAATTATTTTTCTTATTTCGCGAGTAATGCGAAGAAATTTGCTCTTCATAAAAATACGTATACAATGTACGACGCGCGTATCATTATATTTAACAACCTCGAATTATACTTGAGATCTTAATATTTTTCGACGGCATCATTGTCGAGCACACGCGAGTCGTGAACACGTGTAATTAGACGACGGGAGACAAAAGGACGAAATCAGTAGTCGCGCAAATCTGAATCTTCGATCGCGCAATGTAATTATCGTCATTATTTTCTCGCAAAGCAAGAACGAAATTCATACGCTATTTCCCGCGTCAAACTAGCCGTGAAACATGCATTCGAAAATCGTCGCGCGCTGCAAAGTGTACCAGGGGGTACGTATATATACGCTATAGCCATACGTCAGCTCAGTTATCATTGCCGCTGATCTCACGAGCGATTTCTCGTGCGGAGACACAGAGAGAAAGAGAACGCGCCGACTCTTCTGTGCGCATAGCACAAAAGATAATAACAATAATACCCTCGGCACACGCCACGCCCCCTTTGTCTCTCCATAAAGATCGCGTGCACAGTAGTTTTCAAACACTCTAAAGTTATGTCTCAATCCGAGCGGCGGCGGCTGCGGCGTCGGCGACCGCGAGCGACCGGATGGACTGTCGTGCTCGTAATGACTTAATATACTCGGCAGTCCGCGTCGAGCCATCGAGATCGAGAGAAATTATTCCGAGAAGCGCAACAACAGATCGCCGATGATATACGCTCGCCCTCCGGAATTTGCACGCCGCGCGCGCGCGATAGCGCCGCTCAGATGCGAAGGTGCTGCTGCTGCCGCTTTTCGTACACGAAAACGGCGCGAGCCTCGGCGCGAGCAAAAAGCAGGCGGAGGAGAGAGCGAGCGAGCGAGAGAGGGTACGCACTCGCAGCATATTTATGCGGGGGTATATATACATTATACACCTACACGCGTATAGCAGCATCCCGTGTACAATGTGTGTATATAGATATATGTGTAACTCTCGAGCGCCGGGAGGAGGTTCGTCCCCGCAGACGCGCGGCCGTGATGTACGACTCCCTCGTGCATAGCGGAGCGCATAACTTTTATCTTACCTCTCGGAGATCTTCGCGCGGCGGCCGCGAGAGAGAGAGAGAGAGAGAGAAAGAGGGAAGGTATATATATATATTATATACGTATGCGGAGAGGGAGAGAGAAAGATCCGGGACGATATTACCGGGCAAGAGCCTGCGCCTCCAAACATACTCGGAACGCGCGAGCCGGGGGGTCGTAGAAAACGTCCGCCTCCCCCTTACCCCACCCCCTCCGCGGCTCGCCCCCTTCCTCCCTCCTTCTCTCTTTTCGCTCTATCTCGCGCGCGCGCAAGTGGTTAACGCAGCCATTTCACGCCTCGAGAAGCATCTTTCTCTGTCTGCCGGCGCGTCTATATACGTGTGTGCTGCAGCCTCATTCGAATTCTGGCCGGATCGTCTCGCACCCCCGCTGGGATTTTTCGACGTGTGTGCGTATACGCCGGGAGGAAAAAATTTTTCGCGGAGAACGCATCTCCTCGCCGCGCCCTGTCCGTTGAGACGAGTTTTACAGGTTGATCCGTATAACTCGCCGATTTTATGCTCGAATTTCGTATAAGCTATCATTGATTTTTCGAAACGATAAATCTCGCCGTTTCGCAATATGTAGCTCTGTAATCCTCAAAACTACGTCGCACTGCACATACGCTGTACTTTAATTTTTCTAATCCTGCAGTGCAATAAAGAATCCCGCCCCGATACTCCTGCGGGGAGTGACGCCACGGCAAAGCACTTTAAAATGAACAACACGCCGGTCGTTCGCTGGATTTATCCCCACAAAGTCACGAATAAAACGACACATCGGAGCGAGAGAGAGAGAGAGAGAGAGAGAGAGAGAGAGACGACGAGGAACCGATATCTCCTTCGAGTGCTCATCAAATCCTCTTCTGTGTACGCTGTACAGCCCTTACCCCCCACTGCACATAAGTCACGAGGACAGGCAGCACGGGAATTTCGATTTACCGTATACAGAGGGGTGGTTGTCTTTTCGAAATAGCGCAAGCGCATCAGGGCTATAAGATAATCCCTTTATTTCGCTCGACGAGGCTGCACTACGGCTCCGTATTTCAACTGTGTACAGCGCATACACACACACAGCAGGCGGATTGAATAAACGATTTTTGGTAGACCGTTTACACGGATGAGCGACTCGCGAGAGTAGCCGGTCCGCGTGCAGATGCTTAACTCGGCCATTTCACGCTCCGAGAGGCGCGACGCGATGCTCGCAGGCGTACACGCCTTTTGAACTTTCGAATGACTTTTCTGCTCCTCTATACAACCGTATACACACACACACACACACACACACAACGAGAGACACGTGTCGTCCGTTTCCTTATCAATTTGAATTTTCTCGCCTGTATACCAATGCTCCTCGCGACTCTCGCGCATTCTTTACGATCCTCGAGTATATACGCATAAAGAATACCAGATATATCCGCGCATAAAGCGTGTAAGGCAAGGAAATATTCAGCGACGGCTCGAACGAGGGACACATACGAAAGCAGCGGCAATAAGAAAGCGCGACATGTGTTGATCGATCCGAGCGAACAAGCGCGGTTGAGGGCCATAAGGCAACATACGCTCCTACAAGCTCTCGCAACGCTGGCGCACGAGAGCAGGACATCGGTCGCGCGAAAGGAGAACACGAGCCCGCCACATCATACCCGCACGGACACACATGCCTGACAGCGCCCGGCTCGTCGTGTATACGTCCACGTGAGCGACGATTTTCCATCGGTTATACACGGGCGGCGGCACAAGTCGCGAAGCACAAGTGCTTATATTTGCCGTGTGTGCGTGTGTGCTTGTGTGTGTGTGCGCGCATCGCTCCGACTACTACGCCACAGGGGCGACAGAGACAGAGGAGGTCCAAGGGGGTGGCAACCGCAGCACGACTGTCCTCTCCCCCCATCCCCCAATCTCTCACCCCCTCCCCCTCGAGAACCAATATTTATCGATCACTCCCACCCTCCGAGCAAACAGCACTGTGTTTCTCTCTCTCTCACCCCCTCTTCGCAGTATACGCTATATTCTTGGTGTCGTGTATTATATATTAGAAAAAGTGAAAAAAAAAGAAACGACGCGAAATGCGGGGAGCGCGAGAAATAGATACGTGCTGCACGTAGGGAGCGATGGCGGTACGATTGCCGCAGCGCGCGGCAGCTGTTGGAGCTTTGTTTTTCCGCACGTGGAAAATGAAGCTGCGGAGGAGCGTTTGGGACGAAATCCGTCT
This sequence comes from Philotrypesis tridentata, assembly GCA_018906965.1. Classification (NCBI taxonomy): domain Eukaryota; kingdom Metazoa; phylum Arthropoda; class Insecta; order Hymenoptera; family Pteromalidae; genus Philotrypesis; species Philotrypesis tridentata. The sequence continues at coordinate 5,420,606 of JACCIB010000005.1, forward strand.
CCTGTTTCTCGAAATACAATATGAAGCGTATATTATACGAGGAATTTTTCGCTCCGGCGTGTGTAACGCTCTTTTTGTCTCTCGCTCTCTCCGTTTCACGATATTATGCTCTCCTCGGAGCGCACTGCCGGGCGACGGAGCGAACTATACAGTGCGCTTCAAGACTAGCTTTTATTCGGGGAAAAACGCCCGTAAATTTTCATTCGCCTCGGGCCCCGCCGCGCGGAGATTAAAGTTACATTAAGCGCTTCGGAAAGATAAAGTTTAGCGCGCGCGCTTTGCACAGCTGGACAGTTTTTGCCATATGACGGGATTTCTTGAAAAGGGAGAGGATTTTACTCTCAGCGTTCGTTATGATGTGTGATACGTCGAGGGGAGGAGAGGGGAGAAAGAGAGAGAGATAGAGAAAGAGAGAGAGAGAGAGAGAGAGAGAGAGAGAAAAAGGATATTCGGGTCTTTTATGGCTTTCATGATGTGTCGGGTTCAACGAAAAAAGCACAACTCACCTTGCAACCAGGTCCAATGCGGCTTAGCCATATCGTCCTTACCTGAAACAGAAGTTGCCGTTTAATAAAATATTTGAAAATTCGGCAGGATCGAAGCTATGAATATTTCGAGCAGGTCGTTCGATTATTTAATGCGATTTCTCACGCTGTGTATACACAGGCGGCGGACGTTTGAAAAAGTGCGACGTAGCCGCTGCAAAAAAAGCGTATCAAATCACAATATTTAATTCAGGCTTTACGAGCGCCGCGCGCGCGTATATAAATATTTTATTCGAAGGCAGGACTTTTCGTTTTCATTGCGCTCGATAAATCGCTTTTGCGTTGTGTATCTCTCTCTCTCTCGCTCTCGCAGTCAAAGCTCCACGGTGCGAAATATTGGAAATGGCCTCCGGTAAATGCGCTGGGCGCGATACGTTGAATGTTTAATCTTCTATCCCCGTGTATGGCAGCAAAGCCTGAAGTCCCCCGAGATTATACCGACGGCGTATACTGCCACGCGCAAACTTCAATGACGTTGCAGCAATAGTGGCAGTAGCGCAGTTGCAGGTATACACGCCTGGCGTTTCTATTCTTGCTTCAATCGCTGACCTCCTATCTAGTTTAAATAAACGCCCTTCCCCCCTCCCTCCCTCTCGCACTCTTTGCTCTGGCTCTACACACGCGAAGTATGCGCGCGCCTGTGTACGGCGCCGAGCGCGTTATTTATTGATACACTTTGTCAGAGGCTTTTATGCCTATTTTCGAAATGATAAATTCCCGACCGGCTTTTAAATTCCGGATTACGCTCTGATCCCGAAGTCAGCCGAGCGAAGTTTATCTTCGCGAGTATAGCGCTGCCGGAGGGAAATGTTTGCTCTGCCCTGCACTGTGCGCGCGCGGAGAAACAAATGCGCGCCGAGCTGTGCGCAGTGGCACCGGCGATAATTCTCATTCGAAAATATCTAATTAGAATCTACCTTATCAGCGCCGATAAATTGGCTTTCTATATTATCCGAGCTGCCGCAATTAGATAAAGCTCCAGCGAAACCTAATTTCGCGCCCGGAAACAAAGCTCGCTCCACGTCGCCCTTCTTCCACGCCAGATATCCCCCGCAAGAAATACTCGTCGGCTATGTATGCAATTCTCATCGTCCGAGCGCGCGCGCATCGCGCATCTCGTGAACTCCGCGATAAATCCCGGCGAAGTAGTGCCAAAAAGCAAGTGGTCGGCCGCCGCGCGAAATCAAGGGGGGGGGGGCGGGGGGTGGGCTTTATCGAGAGCCATGCATCGCTCCGATAGCGCTTGGAGGCTGCACAGTGTCGCATCGAGCTGCAGTTCGCTCTCTCCCACTCTCGGTCGCGGCTCGGCAAATGATCCAGAACACCGGTGGGAATTGGTTCGGCAATGGAGCGAGCTTGCGAGGGTCGCGCACAGCTATAACTAACCCGGCTGATCTACGGCCTGTTTAGTAGTTCTATATCAGCGCTGCGCCATGCCCAAATACGCGTGCGTGCAGCGCTAGCCCTCCTTCGTTCGCTATATATATATATATATATGCGCACAGTCTGCACATACCCATACAACCTTCATACAACGCACAGTACTGCAGCTCGAGCTCAGCCCTCTCTGATCCTCTCCAAAGCCTTCTCTCGCTCGGATTGTTTACTGGCTCTACAGCTGTAGCTTTCTCCCTCTCGTCCTCTCTATCTCTCTCTCACACTCTTTCTCACGCATATATACATAGTTATTTAATTTTTTTGCTGCGGTTTCAAAAAATTCTAAAAATTTTCAAACTCTAATCTCCGCGAACTACGAGGAGTGCTCTTATCGAGAAACATCATCTAAATAGGCGTATTGCAGCTCTGTAGCTATACGCGTGTAGTGCAGTCCCTCGAGCGTTGATAGCTGTCCAGAGAGATCTCTCTCTCTCTCTCTCTCCGTTCCTATATATGCGCTCCGACACATCGCTCTCGCTCTGCGCGCCATTGTGAATCCGTTTCGCCCGAATATTTTCGCATCGCGATAATGGCGCAAAAGCGAATATCAGATATGGCTCATTTCGAGCCGGTGAGAAACGTGCGCAGAATGCGCCCTTCTCCTCTTCAGCTGTGCAATATATGCACACCTCGAATCTCGCTTTAATCTCCGATCGGACGAGGCGAGAGAAAATATAAATTACACTCGCCCCGTGCAATTTTTATACGGTCCGTCGAGATAAGCGCGATGACTCTTCATTTTTTTTTTTTTTGTTTTTTGACAGGACTCTCGCGCGTGCGGACGCATTGGCTCTCTCGCGTACGTCGCGCACGCGCGCCTGCGACCACAAAAATGGAGATTCGCGTACGCGGGAGTTTTTATTTATCCCAGAGCAGGGAGAACGTACAGCTCGAATGCCATACGATATCGCGTCGTTTATTGCTTTCCGACAATCGATCCAGAACAGGGTGTCGGCGCCGCACGAGCTCCGCGGAAAATCTCCAGCTCGCACACGCAGCGCGATGACTTACGGCGCATTGGCGGTGACTGGTTATTAGATTATTGGTCGTATCGACAGTGTTACACAGCGCGACGCGAGCACTACATACTGCAGCGCTCTGATACCTGCGAACGCGCGCGCGGTCTGCTTTTCGGGGGATGAGTCGCTGTGGGTGTGAGGTGGTGCTGGAGGGAGAGGGGAGGGGGGAGGACAAAATGGAGAGACCGTGATAACGATAACGTACGATCGACATTAGCTGGTGGCTTGCTGCAGCTGATGGATGGGCTAATTATCAGGCAAGCAGGAGTTACAGCGTTTCGAGCTAGACGAAAGCTGTGCTGCTGCCGCCGCCGTGCGCATATTCACGGGAAAACGGGACATCTACGAGCGAGAGAGAGAGAGCGATGAAAGAGTTTATTATAACATTATCGCTAATGAATGCGAATAAAAAGAGGCTCGTTGTGTGTGCGGGGCGCGCGGCGCTGCGGTTCCGCGCATTTGAATTAAGTGACGTTTTTGTGCGTCGTCGCCGCTAAAGCACCGCGGGCTTTATGTACACGGACACGCCGTGAGCTAACGAGCGAAACGTTTTATGTTGATGAATTCGCGGAAAACGTTAATTGCCGCGGCCGGTGATAATTCAGCGTCGCTTTTTTTGCGCGAGCCAGAGAGTGCCTGCATTTTCTTCGCCCCGATGATGTCGCGCTAAAGTTCGTCGACTTTTTTTTTCCTGCTGCGCGTGCAGAAAAAAATCTCGCCCATCGCGATACATACGTATATATGTAGAGAGAGAGAGAGAGGAGCCCATATCGATGCACACATAGCTGATGTATGCAGTATAGAACAAGAGCTACACGGCGCACCCGCCACACCGCAGTGTGCAACGTTGTTTAATTTCGCATGCAGCACTAGCTCAACCCTAACCCAGCCCTTGTTGTGTGTATATACGTATACAGAGATAGAGAGAGAGAGCGAGCGAGCTAGCACGTCCGACGATTACAGCTCCCAGCCAGACTTTCGCAACGCGGGGCGTGCGCTGCAGGAAGAAGCCCGGTCGGCAACCGCAGCCGCGGTCTAAGCCCCTAGACGCATCCGGGCGTGCTACTGTGTTGTTGCCGTTGCTGCCGCCACCGCCGCTGTTGCTGCTGCTGCTGCTGCTGTACTGTTGCTGCACATCGGTGGTGGCGCGCAATAGCACGCAGTATCTCTCGCGCCGCAGAGAAAGAGCCGCCGATTGGAGAGAGGGGAGAGTGAGAGCGAGAGAGAGAGAGACTTTCTATCCCGCCCTCTCTCGCGTATACTGGCTTGTATAATGAACACGGGAGCTTGTTTATTTAATGGGAAATTCGCCGGTGCCATAAAGCTCGCGAAGAAGGGGGTGAAACCTATTAAATTTATGCCTTTGGTTTACTCGCTCTGACGGATCGCAATGCCGAGCTTTCGCAGTGCGCTGTGTATACGCTCGCTCGCTCGCTGTATATACGGAGCCCGAGGCAGTAATTCTTCGGGCTTGCGCCGCTGGCTTTCTCTGTCTGACGTTTTGTGAAATCGAATTCCTTCGGAAAATCAAAACCCGCCGCTGGCGGCCGGAGCTTGCGAGAAGCCCGTATGTATCGCGCAACGACCTCCGCGCGGTTCGTGCCTCGCTATCTCGACGAGCGTACAATAATTCTGCAAAAATCGATGGAAACGCAGATTTCACCTGTCCGCATAGCATTACCTCTCCGCAGCTTCATCTATCCTTCACGCTTCCATCTATCTCTCTCTCCTGCGGTACCTATATACATATATACGCGATGCGTGCATACGTGTGCGCAGGGACTCGTGTCCCATTGCCGCAGTCCGCTGTGTAATCCAAACGGAGATATATATTCCCGGTCTCGCTCGCTATATTCGATGGTGCATCCTACTGCACAGCGAGGGATGGCGGCGCCCATAGTGACGGACAACGCCGCGTCAGCGCGTAAAGCCCCCGTGTGCTGTGCAGTGTGCGTCGGGGCTATTTATACTGGACGGGCAGAGAGCGAGAGAGCGAGAGAGTAGTCGACAGTTGTCGGCAACACGATCAATCGGCGGCGAAACGGTGCGCATCCGGCCGACTGAGCGGAAAAACGGGCTCGGGCTGACTTTAAGGCAGCTCTACTCAGAGCTCGATCGATGGAGCGCTTTTTTTTCCCGACGTGAAATTTAGGTGCTCCGCCGCTCACTTCGTTCGCCGCGCGCTTCGCCGAGGATGTTTATTGTGGCGGTACACGAAAATTTACTCACGGATCGTATGGAAGACTCGAGCTTAATTAGAAGGAAAGCGAGAAAGATATGAAATATACGCGTGTACAGAATGCGACGTTAAGCCAAGCGCGCGCGCGCGCGGGCAAATGTGACGGTGCGCGCCCCACTGCGCGCGCGAGCGTGAAAAGAAATATCGTAATGTACGCGCTCTATCCTTTTTGAATCCCCCTCCTAATTACCAAATTTTCCTCGCCCTTAATTCAGCGCTATAATTGCTCGCGCACGAGGCAACAACCCCTCGAGGCTTTTTCGAGAGAGTGAGGGAGAGAGACCTGAGCAATGTTGCACGATACTCTTGAGCGCCTCGCGAGCCTCCTTAATCAGGCGACGTCACCCTCGAGTTTCACGACCCGCCCTTGGCTCGCTCTGTCTCTCTCTCTCTCTCTGTGTCGCTCTCTCCCTCCATCTTTCTCTCTCGTTACGTGTCTTACGTAGTAACTTCTTTGCCTCGCGCGAAACACGCTGTAAATTTCTCGAGAACGATGCGGTATTTTTTTTTCTAAACGAATCTATTATTGCCTCTATACACAATATTTACTTTTAATCCGAACGATCTTTGCATTAGCGGCATTACGAAGGCTTGCGGTCGCGGAAAACCGCGCGTATATATATACGCTCTTCTCGCGAAAAAGCCGCGAGCGAGCCGCGCGGCCGCAAAAATATTTAACGGGAAAGCCATATTAATAGAGAGCCCGCGCGCAGCCGATTGTTTATTCGATCTGCGAATTGCGTCACGCCGTATACGCTCTCTCCTCCGGGGAGCTCGATTTTGTTTTCCAACCTAGCCGTGAATTTCCTGCGCGCGTATGACCGTCACGATTGTTTTCGCAACGCGAAGCCGAAAATAACCATCGCGGAAAGTCGCACACGCGGAAACGCCGAGCTGCGTAGGCTAAAGTACACACACGTGCTTCCTCGGCTCGCTCTCCCGCTGTTTTGCCGCGTGGTCACGTTTTCCCTTATTACGCACATATACACATGCGTATACGCTGTGCGAATATAGGACGTTACGCTGCAACCTCGAGAATATGTGTATTATCCGCGAGTTACTCGGTCAATTATAACGGCGAGTCTTTAATGCGCGTCTCTCATACACACACACACGCATACTCTTGAGCTATATGTGTATGCGAATATACGAAACGTATGACGGGTATGCAAAGACTGATGTAGGGCTGGAAAGATCGTTAATCGCGGCTATTATCGGCAAAGTCCGGTATCTATTTCAAGTTCAGTGGACGTAGATCGCGACACGTCAAGTAGTCGAGATCGTGAGCTGCTCGAGGACTCAAAAGAGAAAAGCAATAATCGAAACGCGTTACGCTCGATCGGAGCCTCTAGCCGATGATTGAGGCATGATTTGCGCAATCATTCAGTTGCCGCTTCGAGGAACAATGCTCGGCTGCGCCCGAGATTCGATCTTGCTATTTTCCGCGACTTATCTCGAGCACATAATGTTACATGTGGCTACTAACTGTTTATATACTTACTTTACGAGCATCAAGTTGGGACTGTAATTTATGCATGCAAAAATTAGAAATTTGATTGAGCGTATAATTATTTTCGTGCATGAAAATCGACGAGTTAGTCATTTATCTCGTAAGTCCAGTAACAACAGATTTCACCGGAGCAAAAAGGAAAAATAAGATAAATTTAGGGAGTCGCGCACAATAATGTCCAAGAGGTAATAACGAGAGTATTTGCACAAAAGACTTCCTGCGCCCCATAAATCCCCGCAGAAGTACGAATTACGTCGTCGTCGAAGGGCTTTTACGGCATCCTTCGTCCACTATATTTCCCTCCGGCTGAATAGAGCTTGTTTCATCGAAGATAAGAAAGAGGACGACGACGACGACTAGGACGGAAAGCGATTTTAACTCCGGCGTCTTTTCTTTCGTGCATCCACGAGGCTAAAACACGTATAGGCTGCTGCTGCTGCTGCAGTCGCTGTGTAAGAAAAAGCACAGCGCACAGACCGAGTCGTAAGTTAGGGCAACGGAGCTTTGCATCGGGCCGTCGATCGATAATATTTTGGCAAGCAAGACTACGAGAGGCCGTTAGACGACCGTATACTTACACACGTATGTGAAGCGCTCGGGGCTGTATACGGAAGGGAGGAGTTCGGGCGACGAGCATAAGGAGCAGCAGTGAGTGTATTATAATGCGAACAGATCTATATACCCTCCTAGGCGCGGCTATACGTAAAAGTCTGCCTGTGGATGAACCCGCGGAAAAGAGGAGAGAAAAATAGCTGCCGTATACAGTGGAAGAGAGAGAGAGAGTGAGTTTGCTTGGAATACGACGGAAAGCCATTTCGACGCTGCTCCTCGCGCTCTGCTCTCTCTCTCTGTATACATCCCTTTGCCGGAGAGGAGCGTCGAGGAGGACTTTTGCTGTGTAGAGCAGGCGATCCGTCGATGTTATATCGTCAGACTCGATAATGTTGTGCTTCAACTCCGGCAAAACTTTTTCCAGACTGTATACTGGCTACTGCGCGCACAACTCGCCAGACCATTGAAAATTGTTTACGCGATAATTTTCCGCAGTCTGTGTACGTGCACATTGCCGCGATAGTTATTTCATTTTTATTTGTTTTTCCATTGGAACGCGCATTTTTATGTACGAATAATCGCCGCGGAGTAGAGCAAGTCGTGCATTAATCATACGCGCGTTTCCCATTTTTTTTTCCTCAACGCAAACTACTTTGCCTGCGGCGAAAAATCTTGTCTGTATATAAAACCCGCGAAGCCGTCCGCGGTGCTCTCTGCATCCACGCGCACGGCGCGCGAGAGCTACAACCGACAAAAAGAGAAATACGCGTACGGGGCAAGTTTCGCCGTAGCCGCGATGTTTCATTTCCCGACGACTATGCAGTGTACGCTATACACGCGTGCAGTTGAAAAGAAGAAAGCAAGAGAGGAAAGTGAAAGCGAGTCTACGCTGCGCCTGCAGCGCAGCCACCCAGTACCACAAGCTCGCTTCTTCGTTTGCCTTTTTATAGCGAAGAGCACATTTCCTCCCGTCCACAAGGAGTTTCATTCGAACGCGTCTCGCTCGAGGTTTATCATCGGAGGCGCATCGCCGCGGCGAGGGTGTGCAGGAGCGCCAGAGAGAGAGAGAGCGAGAAAGCCGAGAAAGAAACAACTTAATTCACCGCGAGCCAATCGTGTCCCCGTTTCGCTCGGGCTGCGCGTGGAATTCAATTAAGAGACTTTCCCTCCTTATCGCGCATACGTTATCCCTTCCGCGTGTTTGTCTTGCGAAGGGTTTTCGTAAAACTTGCGCGGCCTCTGTACACGCGCTCTCCCAAGTTATTTACGCCGCCTCGTAAAGTCCCCGGTCTTCTCTCGCTCGCGCCGCGCGCAGCGACGTTTTCCTACTCTGTATACGCAGTTCTGGCGTTCTTCCACGCCGCACACCGCCCGAACGAAGAGCTTACCCCCCTCGCTTTCGAATTCTTGAGGGTCGCCGGCACGGGAGAGACGCGTCTCCAGCGACGCAATTATACGGGAAGAAAGAGTGAGAGCCGAATGAGTTTAATTGAAACTGTTCTTGATGAGAGGAGTGTTGCGCGCGCCGCTGTGTGTATATAAGGCGCGTTTTCTCTCTGGTGTGTATTATATATGCGTAAACTTTAAATTTCAGCGGTATATATTGTCTACTTTCCGAGGTGGGCGTCAGCACTTGCCACGAGGTTTCACGATTAGCAATGTAAATGCCAGTTAGTTAGTCAGCGTGTTCGCGAAGCCGCCGCCGTTGGGCGGGGGGGGGGGGGGTGGCTCTGTATACCTGATATAGGTGAGCGAGTGTGTGCGCATGTGTGCGTTGGCAGGGCACGCAGTTGCCGGGCTAGATAACGCTGGGACTTCCCAAGCGAGCGATCGCCTCAAACCCGCTGTACTGATAACACCCCGATCGAAAAGCCGCGATGTTTTTTTTTTAAAGCCGACCTCGCATTTTGCAATACTCCGCTGAGTTTATCGGCTCGTACAGGAGCAAACGTACAATTTTAATAATTCGAGTGTATTAATTTGTTTGTTTGTTACCTCGTGCGCAATGGCCATCATTTTCTTGCTAGAGTCAGTCTTGAGAAAATGAGGGGGGCACAAGTCACAAGAATTTCACTGAACACCGCGAATCCGCAGTTGTACCTCGAAGTATGAAGAATACATCCGAGAAAAGATCCGCAGCAGCGCGAGTTTTCGTGACATATCGCCGTAGAGTCAGCTCAAGACTATCGCTTAGCCGGCTTTGAGATCCTAACGGTCCCAATTTTTTTGATATTACGACTTGCACCTGAAAGGGGGGCCTCTTTGTGCTCGGATAATGAAAGAATTGGGCTACCGAGCGAGAGAAAGCATCCGAGAGCCATAATGCTTTCAACATGGCCACTGGGGTGGTCCTGGAGATCCTAGGGCCTGCCCCTCTGTGGCACTACTTTCACTCCGCGCTGGGACCCATCTATACACGGATGCATCCCCCTTAGTCTCGCTTTCTCCCTCTACGCGTTCGAACGGCACCGCTTAGTCCTTGAGATTCTCTACAGTGCGTGCTTTAGGCTTCGTCTACAATCACCTGTCGCGAAAAATTCAATCTGAAGAAATAAATTTGATTTGAAAAATTACACAATAAAAATTATTGTACGCCGAGTAAAAAGCATTATTATTGCTGTAAGTGCGGAACACATAAATAGCAAATATGTTTTGTTGTAATTTATGTAATTGTTTACATTCTTAATACTTTGAAACTAATAAGCTATCAAAAACGCTATATTTAACAAGCAGTTTATTTTGCGTTGTAAAAATGTTTACCATATTTGATAATAATCTTGCTAAGTAATTTTATTTTAATCCAAAAATTTGCTAAAAAATAGAGCAAAACTGCTCAAAATGTAAGCACTTCCTGCAATTACTTAACATACATTATAATTTTTACTCAACGTATTAATTTTAATTCATTCTTTTTTTTAAACATAAAAGTCACGAATTCACATACAAGTTATTCGAAGTATAGTTGCATATACCCATAGTTACCCCAAAAAAATCATTGTCCATTTAAATTCTGAGATTGCTTTTTGCACAAGTCGACTCTGTCGTAAATCTCGTTTTATGAAGACAATCAGAGTGGCGCTTAATTGAAAAGTACGATAAGCGAGACTATACAGAGCCTGTGTGCTTTACAACTGCGAAAACTCTTAGTGCGCGAGGCGCCGAAATTATATCCCCAGGACGATTATCGCCGGGCGTTATATTATTGTGGTCTCGTAAATTTACGCGCGCTCGTAAAATTACTCGCGGCGTGGCAAATGACGCCGACGACGACGACGACGACGACGGGCATATAAAAACGAAAATGAAGCGATTCAGCCCGCGCTTTATAAGCGAACCCGTACTCGCGGATAATAAAGCCTCATTCTCCTCCATCTCTTTTCCCCCAGCTATTTCCAACTGTTATACACTCTGTCGCTGTACACTTGCTCTCCTTCGCGCACGTGCAGGTCGCGCCCTCTCGCACAACCCTGACTTACCGACACCCATCCCTGCTCTGAGGATTCGAGCATCCCCCGACAGATGGCGCTGGCTCAACTTGCGCAGGCCACACCCGAGGTCGGTTTACACTTGAGCCTACCACGTGCTCACCGCTGTTGGCGGTTCTTCGTCCTCTGCGTGTGTCTCTCTTCGTAAGTTCGTGTACGTCGCATGTATATGGGTGTGCAATTAGCGGGGTTTGGTTGGGTCAGTCTCGTCGCACCCCGATTAACACGCCCCGAGACTAACGCAGATACATACATGCACAGCTGTTGTAATATACAGGCTCTTTCGCTGGTGTTTCGATCATGCGCGAATTTAGTGGCCCCCCGACGACGCTGCCTAGAGGAATTCAGACTACTGACCTCTTTGCCAAGCCGATGATTTATTTCGCTTTTTTATCCCACTGCGCGCGCGAGAGAGAGAGAGAGAGAGAGAGAGAGCGGACTCGGACGGTGGCGTTGTTACGTTAGTTACAGCGAATTCCGAATTTATTTTTAGAGCCTCGGACGCTTTCCTCCCTGTCTCTCGCTCGATGCGATTTTTTGTGCGCCAATCTTTCGTTAAATTTAATTCAATTTAATTTACGGTGTTTACGGAAAAGATCGCCTTGCAAAGCGACGGATAAATCAACCGGTGTAAATATTTTGCTCAACTGCGCGTACGACTTAATCCGAGATCGGATCATGCCCATTATTGGCTGAGATGAAACGTCGCCGCTATATAATTCGTCCAGGTGTCGCCAATGTTTGCTGTCCTTTAAAGGTCAGCAGCGCATGTAGATGCATTTTGGGCACGTATAGTGTATACGCAAGTAGGCCGAGAGGAATTTCGGTATACAGAGGGAGAGAGAGAGAGAGGGAGAAAGAGAGAGAAGCAAGGGAGTGAGCAAGCCACCGTCGCCAAGTTCCGGACACTCGGCGAAACACGATTGCGCGCTTGTTCGCACTGCGCACGGCCGCTCGCATTATATACAAAGCGGCTTTATAACACATCCGTTCGCTCCGGAGGTGCTCGCGAGCGCGTCGGAACAATGGTATATAAGCAGTAGCCGGGACTCCCCGGGGAAATACCTTGGATACACACGCGTCCATCGACTTTTGCGCTGTATATATATATACCTGCGTCCCACATGTATGCGCGAGTACTTCCAACCGATGAGAGATGGACAAGGAAAAAGACCGGGGAACATTTGTAACTTGTCTGGGATGTAATTAGTTTTTTACGACTTTTTTCCTCGACAGCACATAAACAGAATCTAATCGCGTTATTAATCGAGGCGAGACGATATTGTCGATGATGGATTTCTGCCTTTTTTAAACTTAATGCGAAAAATTGCAAGTGTATAACGACAGCTGGTTTGCTATTGCATTTTGAATGCGTAATCGGGTTTGGGAGCTGCTATCTTGCCGGCAGCACACATCCCAGGCTTTGTCCCAGTGCCGGCTCTAGGCCATTCGGTCATTTCGTAATGGCTGTTTGTATTCCTTTCAAAACTCATTCCCCGCTCGGAGACTCTTCTCCCCGTGTGTATGTGGGCGCCACAACCCGCCCTCTCCCCGTCGGTGTGTATATGATATATATACACAGCGCCCTTGCATAGCTGTTTCTCGTTTTATTAAGGAGCGAGCGATCGGAGAGAGATTGCAAGAATAGGATTCACCGAATGTCTTCCGGTCGTTTAATCGAGCTACTTCCACAGAGTTCGTGCATGGTAGCGTTTCACGTCGGCGCAGCAAAATGCGCGCGTATATACTTAATTAGGGCAATTATTGAACACATGACTTTATTATATTGCGAGCATCAAAGATTCTGTTACTCTCATGATTTTATACACAGACTGTATATTATGTTCATGCATCACGACGCAATTATCATGCTAATTCTTTTCTGATAATATGAGGTTTCTTAAAATAAAAAATTTCTGTGTAAGGCATTAAAAATGTAAATGTGCTTGATGGCTCCAACCTACATAGTTTTAGAGTTTATTTACAATATTTTCACTAGCGCAGTAAGCTGTATAAAAATAGTTGCTGTTCCGAGCAAATCTCAGATTGGATTAATATTCATTGAATTTTCATATACTTTAATCAATGTGTTACTTTCATTATTCGGAAACATTTTCATACAAGTTAAATGAGAATTGGAAGTTCTGTTGAATATTTATTAGTGTAGATAATGAAGTATATATGCTTCATACATACATAAAGTTTGAAGGCAACTTATAAAGGATTATATGGTCAAGTTTATGTAAATAACTCGAAAAATGCATCTATACCGGAGACCATGAGCTTATTAATTAACTCACAGCAAGTATTGTCTCGTAATCCTCCTTTACAACCTGTATTGAATCATACAATGTATTTAATATAAGTGCAGTTCTGCAGCGCCCTTGGACAATGGAGAATGTGTGAATTTTTTTGCCCGAGGAATTTAAAAAGTGTATGCCAAAGTAGTTGTGCTATCGTCCCATTACTTTATTATGTATCATTACAGAATTCCCTTATTTTCCGTCGATATCGTACGCTGGCATTTCTAGAATCCCTCTCTCCAGCTGCACCCAGCGACTACACGACTTTGTGCAAAAAGAAGCTTCGATAAATTAGCCTTAATTATGGATTCCGCCAATGCCGTCTTAACCAACAAAGTTGTAAACGCGTTCACAAGTCAATAAAACTAGAAACACCTTGCAGTCCGGCAAAATAGAAAAGTTCCTGGCACAAACATGCGCGAAACTCGTTTGTAAACACCTACTCAAGAGATAACAAAGTAGCAACATTGTAACTCGCTGCGCATACACGCGGTCTTTCGTCTTTTCGTCACCTACTCTCGTCGTACAATCAATTTACCATCTGGACTAATTCTTTTCCTCTTTCGCGCGTGCAATTAATACTAACGAAGCTTCTTGCCTCGCCTAATCCGCGACGAAATTGGGCTGTCCACGTGCAATGCTATTCTTGGTCACTGGTTCCTTCTTTCTCTCTTTCTCTTTCTCTCGCTCTTTCTCTCTTGGCCGTCCTTCTCACGGCAGTAACCATAATTTTTCGAGGGGCCCGCGTGGCGTGACGCAGGCCATCCACTCACGCGCATACCAAACTCGCTGCGTATACGCTTGGCAACGCTAATTCTTCGCTATACGCTTTACACCCGCCTCTTTTTTTTGGTTCAGCTGTGCGCTTGTGCTTAACAGTAGGCTCTCGTGTACGTTTGGAAAATAAAAATTCCGGCTGATTTCAAGTTTTTTCGTTCGTCGTTACGGGAACGCAAAGTTGGCGTCGCATACAAACAAAGCGGGAAAAAAAGCGCGACTACAATTTTCCGCGGAGAGGGCAACAATTATTTACAAAGTGAAGTAAGAAATTTTTTTCTCCTTGAAGCCATTTCTCATTCTCTTTTGCCTATCTTCCAACGTCGCTTCATTTGTCTTTTTCTTCCTTTTCGCTCTTTGTTTTATCTGCAGTCGACTTTACGTTTTATTCTTTTTCACTTTGTCCTAGGTTTAGTGTATTATTTTTATCCTTTCTCTCCGACTCTTCAACCCTCTCTTATTATTCCCTCACCCCTCGAGCGCGCAAGCGTTTCACCTGCTTTGCTCCTTTTTCTCATTTGTTTCTTCTTCCTCGTCCGTAATTCAAACGTGCTTTACTGCGGGCATTTTTATCCTCGCCGCAATTTTTTTTTTTCGTCCTACTCCGCGGACTTTCTAGCGAATTTTCAGGCTTTCCCTTGATCTCGATACGATCGTAATTTACGCTTCTAAACAATGCACGCCGCGGCTTTAATCTTTGTTTCCGTTAGGATTTTATCCGCGAAAAAAAAGGAGACTGTCATAAAATATTGATCGCGCCGTATCTTATTCTCCTGCTATCAGATTACAGAAAGAGGGAAAATCGCGCTTACGCAGTCCGCCGCGTCCCCCGTGAAATTTAGCGCTCATAAACGTAAAATAGAGCGGCTCTCGGTGCTCAGGCCGATATCGTCGCATCGTCGTCGTGTATACACATAACGCTGAGAGAGCAGCAGCAGAGGGGGATTCCACAAGCTCGATCGTTTGTTCGTTGAACGCCTGATCCCTGACCTTCCCCATCAGGCTTACGTGGCTCCCCCTCGATTTCTCTACACTCCACGAATGTATATATGTATACAGGACGAATTATGGAACGTTATGTCGATTTGACGCTCGGATCTCGCTGTTTTGAAACAAGTCTTAATGACTGGAACCCCGCGACTTTCTACAAGGCTATTCCACGACCTCTCGAGACAGCCGCATTGCGACCTTTGCGCGTAATAACTCGCCATTAGGGTTCCCTCTCTTTTGCTCTCGGTATATACGAAACGTATTGTGGTCCGGTGCAATTACAAGCTTCGCCCCGCGCGATAAATAATTCGCCACTCATTGTACTGTTTCTTTGCACGATTCGCCCGGGAACAACTGTTAAAGCCAGGATTTTTAGGCCGACGACTCGCGCGCCGAGTGATTTATTTATCGCGCTTGATTTCTGCGCTGCACATAGCATAGCCGCTGCTTTCAGAATCGTCTTGGCACTTATTTATTGCACTTTGCATATGCTCTCGCGTGAGCTGTCTTACAACTATAAATGAGCACTTTGAAAAATATCGCGCGCGCGAGCGAGCGAGCGAGCGAGACGATTTTCTTCGAGGAAAATTAGTTGTACTTTTCGTTCGGGAATTACACGCTAACAAGGTCGGAGAGAGAAGTGAGGGGGGGGGGGATATAGAGAAAGAGGAAAAAAGCCCAGAAAAAGCGAGATAGTGGGCGTAAACTAGACGTTCTGCAAACCCGCGAGCAGACAAACACGAACAGCAGACCTACCCACATTCAAATATGCACAAGCTGCTGGCTGCAGTCAGTCGGCATTACAAGAGAGAAGGAGAGAGAGAGAGAGAGAGAGAGGGAGAGAGGGTGGGAAGGAAGAAGGACGGAAGGAAGGAAGGTCCAACGAAACCCGAGAGTTTCTGTCTCGTGCGAGCGCACGCGTTTTGCCTGTGTGGTGAGTCCTTTGATGTCACGGCGAATGTTACGGACGCAATCCCATAAACCAAGCTCTCTCCTCTCTCTCTCTCTCTCTCTCTCTCCGCGTGCGACTGGCCGAAAGAAATCGCCATAATTTATACCGAGAGCAACGCTCGCGTGTGTGCAGCGCGCGCGGCGAACCTGCGTTACGTTTCACGTGTCTACGCGCATATGCACACGTGCTCGACTTACACATGAATGCTGCTGCTGCTGCTGCTGTTGCTGCAAGCCTTCCTCCTCTCGTGCCTGCATGCATATACGTATATAGCTGCTATAACGCGATCTACCGATATGATATTGAAAAACTCGCGTGGCTGTGGCAAGTGAACGCGGATGCATGTACTCTATACGTGCACACTGTATACGTACAAAGTTTTCCGTTTACGTGCAATGTACTCTAAACTGATATAAACGCGTAAGAAAGAAAAAATGTAACGAGAGATCGTATATAATTCCGGTAAAGTAGATAAGCCCACTGCTCTTTTCTCGTCGCTGCCGATTATTCCGTTGCCAGCGATATACGAATGCAGATGCGCGCTGTATGGCACTATGATTCATGCTGCTGCATATAACGTATATACAGCGAGCGCTAAGTTATTAACGTAATTCGCAACGGTTCTTGCACTCCTCCAAGCGCGATTTTTCTATTTTTACTCGATGCGAATAACGCGCCTAATCGTTAAGGCACGTGACCGATTGTAATGGCGTGCTGCAGCTCGCTGCGGTATACAATTAATTTTGTAGAGGCTCCCGATTTTTCCGCGTACACGAATCAAACGAGTATATCGCTGAGAGAGTGTGTTTACAAGCTATAATACAAAATTAATGCAGATCCCTGCAAACTTTCGCCTTCGTTCGGCTCTTATCGCACAGCTAAATGGCCCGAGAGTGTGAAAACAGCGTAATATTACCGAGATGCAATCGTTTTTCCGTCGTCCAAGAATTTCTTCGAAAGTAAAATCGCCTGTATTAATAGAATGTTAACCCAGATTGCGCTATAGTCGTACTATATTGTCCGTTCTTACGAAGCCAATTCTATATTTCCTATCGTGAAAACGAGTAAGGAGGAGGAAGGGGGAAGAAAGAGTGTGTGAGAGAGGGAGACGAAGCAGAAAAGGGCCGCAGCGTAGTTTTTCACTTAAACCAGAGCCTTCGCGTGCATTTCTGCTTCATTGATATAATTACCAGGAGAGTAAGTGCGCGCGGTTGCATTAGCTCGCGTCGTACCGTATAGCACGCGCGCATTGCTGCTATACCGCCGGCGTCGTATTTAAATGACTAAAATTACTCGGTCGCGCGCGCGCGCGTGTGTAGGGGCCGAAAGCCGCCGCGCCGCGCGCATATATATACCCCGCGAGCGCGTGCATATTATAGCGTATACAGTATACACATATAGAGTATGTAGTTCTCTGACGCACACGCACGCGGGGGTATACATTGAAATGGCATGTAAGGCCGGCGCTGGAGCGCATATCGGTGGATCTCCCATTGTCGTGATCGTGTAGAATCGCGCGGGCTGTGTGTGCCAGGCTCGCTCGCCGAGTTATAAATAATACGGAAGAGAGAAAGTCAGTGAGCATCGCGGGAGAGGGACGTTCTCTCTCTCTCGCTCGCTCGCTCGCTCGCTCGCTCTCTGCAAGTGCAACAAAACGCCCTGGAGAGTGGATAGGGAAAGAAAGAAAGAGAGAGAGAGAGAGAGGGAGACTTGTGCGGTCGCGTAAGCGGGATTTATCACGTGCGCGAGCGAGCGCGCGCCGCGCATTGGAGCGATTTATGTACGGTTGACCGAAGGTTAGGGATGACCTTTTCAGGACTCTCGAGCGTCAATTATTTTTTAATCCGCTTTGGGGGAGGGAGGGGGGGACTGGCTTGCGAAAAAACCATAACGGTATTAAAGACAAGGTGTATAGGTTTTTTTTTATCCCAATCGAACGGCAAACCAGTGAGACAATAAACGGATGATAATTTAACAGGCTACAGTGCACTATTTGCCTGTGACGAGAGAAAAAAAAATTTCTCCCCAAATGAGGGATTACAAGGAGTCTCGCAGGAGCGGTATCGCCGAAAATGACGAGCTTGGCTTGTTTCCTCCCACGGATAAGCAATTAATTAGTCGTTTTTTGGAAGCTCTCCAAGCATCGAGTTTTGGGCAAGGTCCAAGCTTTTCTTGGAGCGAACAGTGCTGCGGTGAGCCTATCCATAGTTCTGGCTTTATCGAAGCGCGTGTATATCGCTGAAAGGTGAGGGGGGGGGGGAGGGATGAGCGAGAGAGGAACCGATCGGGGGGGAGGGCAAGCTTTCTTTCTATTATGCATGCACGCACACATGAGGTGCACGCGCGAATTTTCAATGGAATGCTGCATAATTCTGGGTTTTGAGACCGCGAATAGCCGCGGCCCGTAGCCACGTGAATTTGCAATTCGATATGGCTACTTTGTTTCAAAAATTCTTAATGCGCGATATTTGATCCGCAGCGCGGCTCTCTCGCGCGCGCCAACGGGCACGTTTACCATACACTCCAATTTCACTCTATAGATATTTTTTTTTCTCTCATTAGAGAACCGACGTGCCGACAGGGGATCTGTATACCTTTCGAAACTTGCGTACATTCATAAAAATTCGAAAATCCTCACGGTGTGAGTCATCGCGTGGTGAACCGCGCGCTCCGGGGTGGTCCTCCGACGTCACGAATCGGGCGTAGTACACTCGCGGAATGCAGCGCATCCGAAAGAGAAATAGTCTCTCTGTAGTCTCGTTCTTATTGTTGCAAATGCGGTTGTCGTGATTATTTTTCGGGCTCGCAGCCGAAAAAAAGGGCCCAATAGCAGCAGCGGCTAATGGAGCAGGAGGTATGTAGAGGAGAAGAAGCAGCAGCAGCAGCAGCAGCAGCTCGGCGAGGAGTCGCCGTGTGGCGAACCACGTGCGTGTAACGCCATGCATCATTTTTCGAGAGAGAAAGAAGGAGAGAGAGAGAAGACGCGGGACAGAGGGAGGGAGAGGAGAGACCAAAGGCCACCGCTGGCTCTGCTGCTTTGCCTATGTGGCCAACGTTCTGCGCACCGGGAAAGAGAAAGGTCGAAAGGTATATATGCCTATACGTATATAATGATGTGTGGTGTGTATTATATAGGTATGCGCGCGTATAGACATCAGGCTTGTTTTATTGATTTTCGTTGTGAATTTTGTGTTGTATAACACGGGCTCGGGGGGACGCGCTGTGTGTAGTTTTGTTTTTGCGTCCGCCGAGCTTAATCGATGTTCGATATCGCGTGTGTACGTATAAGAATTAGAAATCGATGCCTATATGTGCGCGGCGAGCGGGTTAAAGTACAAATTTGAAAAAACCCGCGTGTTCAATGAGCCGCCCGAATTTTTCGGCATTTTATTTCTGCAGACGCCGACGATACGGCAGAGAGAGAGAGAGAGAGAGAGAGAGAGAGAGAGAGCCGCGAGAACGCGAATTCTCGATGTGGCCAAGAGGGTCCGGGCGCATAGTACCCGGCACTCTTATCGAAAAACAGGAATAATACGACGACTTGCAAGCACAGCGTGGTACCTTCGGAAAGCAGGTAATGAGACGGCCCCCGACCAAGCGGATGTCTGCAGATATCCTCCATTGGCCCTGCGGCTCTCTATGCTCCTTCCTCTCCCTCTTCGTCGTCGTCGTCGTCTTCTTCTTCTTCTTCTTCCACACACGCTCTTTTCGCATGCATATATCTCCCTGGAAGCATAGGCTGCTGCTGCTGCTGCTGCTGCTCTCTCGTCGCCCGAGGACGCGACTAGATTCCTCTGATGGGAGGAATTACGGGAGGCGCTGCCGCTGCTGCTCCCGCCGAACCACCGGCTTCGACCGAAAGCCCCGTTGTTCGACCAAGGGCCAATTTGCTTAATCTTCCGCTGGCGCGCTCTCTTTCTCTCTTGCTCGCGAACGGCGTGTATACGTATATATATACAGTATATACACCCCCCCCCATGCCCGAGCGACGCGCGCAAAAAAGAGAACAAGAGACAAGGACGCTCAGCATTGTAAATCATCGTCATTTGAATGGAACCGCGTTGACGCCTTGATTTTTTTCCTGGAAGCGCTAACCCCGCGCGCGCGCTCTCGTGTAATATACTTTCGATTTCCAGACTTTCCGCGTGACGAGACGCTTTATAATCTTCCATTTATACGATTTATGCGCTTCGGGTGTATATATATTTTAACTATATAATATACCCGTGCGAAAACGTAGCGCGATCGCGGAACGACTCTCGGTCGCGCAGTCTATTTTAATGCCAAAGTGAAGCGCGCGCGCGCGGCCCCGTCGTCCTTCACATTTTCCGAAGAGAGCAATAAACGACTGTTGGGAAAGCGCATAGAGTCGCCTCCGGTCCGAAAGCGGGAGAAGGAAAAGGACGACCGTAGTGCCGCAATAATTTGGCAGTTAACAGCTCAATAGAGAGAGAAAGAGAGAGAGGAGCTAGTATAGAGCGCCCGAGCGAGGACGGAGCGATTACGAAAGAGCGTCGCAAAAAGCCAATGTATACCTATAGGAAGCGACTCTGCGCGCTCGCTGTTAAGGACGACCCTCCCGGATCAGCGACGTCGAATTGTTCCACGAGTCCGTCGGGGTCCTTTTTCACGAAATAACCAGGACACTAATGCTCCGTACCATAAATCGCGCGGGCGCGCGCGCGAGCGCAGGTAGATGGCGCGTTGCCCAAATGGCCGAACGATGTAGCCGATGAATTTTCTAAGGGCGGAATAGCGCTGTATATATATACGCGGCTGCGGAGCCGAGGGGGGGGGGGGGGGGAGACGTTATATGACGCAACGATGAGTGACTTATACTTATACAGTGGAAAAGCTCCGGCAAACGGGCATCTCGCACGATATATGTGTGTGTGTGTGTGTGTGTGTGTACTGTGTAGTGTGTACCTATATACACACGGCACTATGTGCGCGGACACGAGAGCGCCGCGTATACAGCTCTCGCGCGCTCCTCCCACTATGCGCTTCTCCTCGTCATCGCCTGATCATATCGACTTTATCTCACGCCCTCCTCAGCTGCTCCGCTACCTATTTAATTTCGAGTTAGCCGCTCACTTCTTACGCTACGTGTAGTGTACATCCTTTTTTTTCAATTATTATTTCCATAGCCGTAATTTTAATAGACACTTCCGACACACACACACACTGTATACCGAGTTGTGTACGTATACACGGGCGTCGTGCGCTCATTATCGAATTAATGGACTAATTATTTTTCTGGCGAAAGCCGTTGCGATTTTATTCGCGTTTCGGGTTCCACCCAGATCGTGTCGATGCGCTCGCCGCGGTGTATATATAGTTATATAACCTTTTCTCGCCGCGCGCGCGCCTGAGAATCCCTCTGCGCACGGTTGCACACTCTGTAATCATTGACGACTATACTATGACTGCATTAAATTATTCATAATCTGCGGTGGTATAGGCTCGCACGGCGGATAACCTCAGAAGCTGCGCGCAGTAGTTCTTTGTTTTCGAGAAACGGCCGCGCGCGGACGAGGTATGCGCGCATAGGGCACTGCGCGGGTAATTGGACTTGATAGGTGCGGCGCGGCTGCTTGAATCTTCCTGTGTAAACGGCTGGATGTTTGTGGTTTCGCTTACTTGTCGTGGCTTGTAATTTCGTCCTCGCTGCACAATGTTTTCAGCCGTACAATGTTGCCAACCGAGTCTTTCATGAGAACGCGCAAACCGCGGTGTGCAATGTAACTCCGAGATTCGTGCGTTATTGCATTAAATGATTGTTTGCATGTGACGTTGAACGAACGTATGACCACAATACTTCTCAAACGATCCAAAAATTTCCTCCACAATACTCGACAGCTTTTAATCCCGCGAATTTCTCGAAAATACGCGCGCGTGAGAGTGTACACTTTACAGCTCGCGCGTATATTATACATATCGAGGATGTGAGCGAGAGAGAGAGAGAGAGAGAGAGTGAGGGAGGGGGGGTAGCTAAGAAAGCCGCGGGTCGTGTAGCAATTTAAACGTTTAACTACAAAAATTATTGTTATCGGGACCCACGTCGACCTCCGCAACGTAATAGCCGGCGATGCCTGAGCTGCAGCCATTGTCCGTCTTCACGTAATTCGTCGGGTGTACATACGCGCGCGCGCGCGCTGAGGAAATTTACAGGTTCGGATGCTCGCTATCATCGGCGTAATGGGAAAATTATTAATTCTTCATCAGGGATTGGCGCTGCTTTTTACCTGTCGTCACGAACTAACGTTTATTAAGCATCGCGGCGAGCGAGAGAGAGAGAGAGACTCCTTTTACCGTACACATGAACGTATACGGATTTACGCAAAAAGTTGCGCAACTATATATATACAGTATACACGAGCGCCGAGCCGTGTGCATCAGCTGTTTTTCAACTTTAACTAAGTTATTCACGTTTGATCCGCGGCGGCGCGCAAAAAAATTTACTGCCCTAGCAATAACAAGTTCCGCGGGGGCGTAAATCGTCCTCGGCGCCCAGTGAGAAAGCCGATTGAAGTTCACGCGCTTCGGACTCTTTCTCTCCCTCTTCGTCCTAATAAAGTCTGTATCGGAGCTTGGAGCGAATTTCGGAAGAGGTAACCCCTCGCCGTATATCCGCTTTTCTAGCTCTCTCTCCCCCTCTCCCTTCCTCTGTTGCAGCGTTTTTTACCCTTCGCCATTCGGGAGATCACGTAAATCTCCGCGAGCCAAAGTCGCACTCAATATTGTGACCGAAAGAGTAAAGTATCGAGTTTCCTCTCACCTCTCTCCCTTCTTTCTTTCGTTGGCCATTTCGTTCCTTCTTTCTCGCTCTCCCGGTGCTCCCCTGTTTTCCGCGTCTACGGCCGACTTAATGTTCAATGCGAGATGCCTCGAGACCCTTTTTGTATTATACCTGAATAAGACGCGAAGTTCAACCGTTGTGTTATACGCGACGAGCGATGCGTTGCAAATAAATTCTCATTCGTGGAGGTTTTCCTACAGGAGAATAAAGATGTTCCAGAGCGAAATTGATCTTGATGACGGCGATACGTCTTGATTGGCAAGGGCGTTTTAGAAGAAAAATTCTGTCGATTTGCGACGTCCGCTCAATCCTCTAAAATTTATTGGGCCAACGCGTGGTGGGATCAATTTTTAATCAATTCAATAAATTAAAAAAAAAATGTCGGTTTAAGGTCGCTTATTCAACGCCATTAACAACACTTTGTGGCATAATGCAGTCGAAGAGGTTGAACAAACGCCATTAAAACTTGCGCTTTTTCCCCGGCTTTCTTGCGCGCACACATACATACACACAGGAGGAGAGAAGGCGATTACACTCGGTAGATTTAGCGAGTACACACAAGGTCGGCGCGTGCTGATAATGCTACCTCGGCCTCTTCTACGCTGCCACTTATGCAACTGCGATTTCTTTTTTTTTTTTATATCAGCACAGATCACGCTTCTAATCCAAAAATGCTCGAGCGTAATTGTGCATCGCGATCTCTAATTTCGCTCCGGGATTTGCGAGCATAATCTTCATGAATTTCGAGACGCGTTTGTCGGATTATAATTTTGAATTGCTTGTTTTTCGCTATCGCCACAAAGCATGTACGTTTGAAAAGTGTATAGCTTTCAAATATATAGGGTACTTCGTGAGTGCGAAGAAAAAGTTTGTTTGAGGAAGGGCTTTGAATCACACAAGGTCTTGAAAAGATTTAAATGAAATCTCGAGAAGGAGTAAAAGGCCGTTTCTCCACCTCATTCTCTCATTCTCCTCCTCCTCCTCGTCCTCCTCTTCTTCTTCTGAGCGAAGCTGCGCTCCAGTCGTATCACCTTCTGTATACATTTAAATTGCTGCGCTCGCGAGCAAATGGCTGCGGTCTCTCTTGTTGCAATTGCTGACGGGTCCTGCGAGCCCAGGAATGAGAAGGGCCTCGTTAACGTCACCATCCACGGTGACATTAACGTTTTTCTTGATTACGCCTCAAGTATTTTTTTCTTTCAATTTAACCAATGCATTTACACGTTAGTACATAGTCTAACGGTACATTAAATAGCCTCCCCTGTATTTTCCCTATTATTTTTCACCGAAGATTACAGACACGGTTGGCCTTGGAATTCCTCATGTCTGTACGCACCGCCTCACAGTCGCCTCCCTCCGAATAGACGATAAACGACGAAACGTGCTCGGCGCTAGCCGAGTTCGTCGCTCGCAGAAACTGCATGAAAATGAAGCATATCCGCTGCAGAATAAGCCTAATGGCATCTTCCGAGCTTGCTTCTCCAAAACGATAAACGCGAGTCTCGTAAAACTCTCGAAGAGAAAAAGAGAGAGAAAGCGAGACAGAGAGAGAGAGAGAGAGTGAGCAGCGAGATGAAGGATGAAGCGACGAAGTGTATACGAGGGGGAATTCGTCGCGTGCAATCATGCAAACGCCGCCGCCGCCGCGCATATAGCACTTGCTCGGGCGCAGATTGAAGGGTGTAAGGTAACTGCAGCTGTGCGCGAGCCCGCTTCCTCTCCGCACGATCGCGATTATTAGTCGGCGATATACTTGCAAGATAATCGGATACGCGCGGCGTTTTCAATTTTATTTTCAAACTCTTTTATCTCTCTTTTCACGCGTCCCTCGCTACGTGTGCGCGTCTGAGTGTGTGTGTGTGTGTGTGTGTGTGTGTGTGTACGTAAAAGAGCTCGGGATGATCGGCATTTTTTTTTCCGTTTACATTTTTTTGCGCCCGAGCAGGAAACGACGGGGAAAATTTACGCGTAAGCGCCGCGACGTGCGTAATCGCCCGACGCCGCGCGCGAAAGCGAAGATAACGCGAAGCAACGGTGCTTTTCTTATATACGCATTCGGAGCCACGAGAAGGGAGCTGCGTTCGAAAAATCTATATATATACACTCGCGATCAGCCGCGCGAAGGGACGAGCGCGTGACGCTGCGCACTTATCGAAATCCGCCAAAATTATAACCGCTATTCTACAAGTAGGACTCGCGCGGCGCGAGCTATAAAATTTATAGCGCGCGCGGCGCGTTTATAAGCTTTTGATATATTTCTGGCAACGCTCGGTAATTAGAGTGTCCGCGCGAGTTTTCTGAAACATTGCTGCGCCGAGTCTCTCTCGTGTATGTGTGCATACACCCCGCTGTACACGGCTACTCATCGAGAATTATTGCTATCGCGCAAAGCGCGCTCGTATACGTAATTATCGCCGCGGCTGATCTGCATTACGAGCCTTTTACACGCCAGAATTTCCATAAAGACGCGTAAACAGTGTAATTTCATATCTGCGAAACTTGCGCTTACATATGTAACTGCTCATCACGATACAAAGTCGCTCGGCGGCGACTCGGGGAAATAATGTTATATATCGCGGCGGCCAGGTTGTTTACGAGATCGCTCACTCCGACGTATATAATTCTTCCGTAGATGGAATTTTAATTTCGACGCGCGCGCTCCCCAACTTACACACAGACGAGAGAACGACTGGTGTGTGTATATGAGCGGACTATTCCCCTCGGATCTTCTTCGGCTCTTCTTCCGAGAAGCGCTCGAAAACGGCACTGCGATCGTCCGCAGATAAAAAGAAAATATATATAGATATATATATTATATATATATCCTCGCGGAGGCACGAGTCCGGATATCCGCCATTTTTTTCTTCCTTTCCACAGTTTTCAGCGCCTGTGCTCCAACTTATTCCTCCTCTTCCACTTCTTTCGCGCTTCTACTTCGACAAGGGAAATGAAACTGTGTAAGTAATCCAGCTTTGACGAGAGTCTTCGCTTCTGTACGTATAAGGTACAGTATTAAGAAGGGAAAAGCTCGAATCTAATTTTCCGGGCAAGTTTCATTCTAGGGCGAACGTGGGAATTCTTTTTTTCTCGCCGAGGCGGGAGGAGCAGCAGCCCAGAGACGAGAGATGCCCCGGAGAAAGGCGAGAGAAAGAGAGGAGGAGAAAGGCGCGGATAGGTATGCTGCTGCTCCTGCTGCTGATGCTGCTGCTGCTGCTGCTGCTTTGCCTGACCCATAAAGCATATAGAAACACGTTCCAAACAGGACTGCTCGAAAATTGGTCGATGTATCGACTGAGAGTCGATTAGGCATTCTGCTGCTGGGGTTCAAGGTACGTGAAAATTTATTCTACTGCGATGTGACAGGTGTGCATAAATATGGAGAGAGAGAGAGAGAGAGACGGAGAGAGAAAAAGTCGGTGCGCGCGACTGTAAAAGCAGAATTTATATCAAATGGGAGACAAGCCGAACCGGAAGAAAAATGTCTATGTTAATACCGCGCGCGGGAGAGATACGTTGAGAATTCCTTAAACTGGCGACACGTCGCGAGAAAATCCACGAAGGACCGAATGAATATTCATAGACGTGATTGGTCACTTAAACGCGCTTGACAGTAACTTTGTGAATTTTATCATCGACTTCGATACATTCAATAAATGCTCGCCGCAGACGCGATTGTAAATAAAGCAAATTTTATTCTGCACATCGAATGCCAATGCGGGCGCGAGGCTACATACATGTATAACGATACATTTTATTTCGATTAGAACTTGCTGATGGATCGCGTCAACGCGCGATGAATATCGATACGTTTGATTACGATGCCGCTGATTTATCGCGTGACCTTGAAAAGGTCTCTCTCCAGATTGCGAGCTGCGTTCGCTAACTCCTTCGCGTTTGCGCGAGAAGTATATGGTGTAGAACGATCGAAACGGCGATTATTGCGATGGCAGGTCAGAAAACACGCCGCCCGAAAATGGATGTAAGAAGGTGAAGCGGGAGAAGGGAAAATTGAAGGGCCAGGTGAAAGTGTGCGTCGAGAAAATTTATGAGACTGCGATTAGAAGGAAACTTTTTTTGTCCTCGTGCTGAACTAACAATCTCATAGGGAGATGCGTGAACAAAAAAAAAATGTTCAAAAGCCTTTTCGAATATACAAGCATGACTAATGCCGTAGCAATTACGAAGTGAACGAGCGAAACGCAACGTACTATCCGTCTCAGCCACAAGATCATTTTTTTCTGCCTACGCAACTCTCCCGTATGTGATGTGACAAATCGCGAGCACTTAGACAGCCGCATGAAAAAGAGAACGAGCCAAGGATCTCCGCGTAACCCGCGCGCACGCGCTAAGTTACTGCGCTACATACACGACACGGCGTTGCGGCTACAGCAGTATATTATGTATACGGCATCTCGTTGAGTGGTTTTTTTTTTGTTCGCTGGTCTTCGCGCCTTTGCGCTCGCGCGATAAGTGGGGAGCTATCGGTGTTTGTCGCTTCGAGTGAAGTGCCAGTGTACTGCCACTGTTAGTTATGCGTTTTCTCGCGCTGTATATAGCCGCTGCGCAAGTAGACTTTTAATGAAATACAAAAATTGCCCGGCAAACGCAAAGGGATATATCGACAAATATTTACACGAAATTTCCTCGGGAATTTTCAATTTAACCCGCGGAAGATTATACCGTGTGTTTACAATTTCAGGCCATTAACTGCTCTAAAAAAGTACGCAAGAGAAATTACAGCCCGGGCGCGATAAAATATACGCCTTAAACTCGTATAATGAAAACCGGCCTCTCTCTCTCTCTCCCTCCTGCTCCACGTCGGAATATCAAAGAAGCGACTCTTTGCTACACGGGGTTATTGAAAATTTCTTTCGCGCACCGTAAGAATAATAAGGCAGAAAAAGGATCTAGGGGCTCGTCTAGCGCCGCGTGCGAGCCTCTCTCTCTCCCTCTCTCTGTAATTCGCGAGCCTTCGGCTGATATGTGGTTACAAGCGAATTCTCGCAAAGTATATAAGTAACAATGAGACGAATGTAAGTACAATGATTCCGTCTCCGCGTGTAAGGTGCGCGCGGAACACCGCGGAAGGTTCAACAAAGCGGCCTATCTCGTTGAATCAATTTAAGAGAGGAGACGCGAAATTGTTGCGTGAGCTATTCCCTCCCGGCGACTATACTTAATTTAAGTGCTGGCTTTTCCGAGGAAATTGTTAAGAAGCACCGCGGAGACGTTTTTTTTTTACTCTCAAACTTGTCAGGTGAGAATTCGTAGAGCCGCGGAAAAAAACCCCCCGCGAGTAAAATACAATATTTTCTCAGAACTGTTAAATAAATGTAATTCTTTTGCGAAAAGATTCTGTACACTTCTATACTCGAGCGATTTAAAGGCGCGACAATGTGCCGAGAGAGCCATTCCATCAATAGTCGTTAATGCGTTGAAAGGGGGAGTGCGAATGTCGCCCATTAAAACGAGAAGATACGAGCGGGAAATTCAAAGTAAACCGCTGAGCAAGAAAAGGACGTTTGTTTTGAGGACGTTTATGCTCCTTTTTATTTCACTATCGCTTCCCTTGGCCCCCATAGAAAAGTCCGACATTCGACGCCGCTGTTTTTTTTTTCACTCTTCGCCGCGACATTAGCACATAGTATTCTCTCACTCTCTCGCTCTCTCTCTTTTTCTCCTTTATTGCCTGCCGAGTGAGCCTAGCATCTTTTCATTTGACCGAGCGGCGTTTCGGGGGTTATCGTAGTATTATGTCGAGTCACGAACTCGTTTTAGCGCCGCAAGACGGATCGACGCCATAAAAGCACCGGCGCAGTTTTCGGCCCTCTAAAGAGCTGGGAGCGCGCGCGCCGCTGCTTTGCATTTGTATGTGTATGTGTGTGTACGCTTTCGAACGGTGTGTCTTCGACGCTCTCTCTCTCTCTCTCTCTCTCTCTCTCTCTCTCTCTCTCTCTCTCTCTCTCTCTGTCTGTCGGGAAAGTGATACATCTCCGTGGGAGAGGCGAGATAAATGGGAATTGGAGGGGTGAAATCGCTGCGCGCACGGAGAAATAGATTTTAAACAGGCCAAATGAGCTTTATCAGTTTTATTTTACACGCGTGTGTGTAGAAACAGTATACAAATTAAAATCGAGCGTGTACGCAGTAGCTGATGCTTATCTGTACATCGATATCTTCGAAGGATAATAAAATGCATTTGTAAAATTAAAATTCGAAGTAAAAAAAAAAACAAAAATCGATCTCTCGATTTTCTTAAAACGCCGAGCGTAAGTTCTCCGTCCTTTTATCCAGCGCAGCTATAAAAGACGAGAGATCGTGCAAAGCCAATGCGGTCCCCTCTAGTTTCCAAGATCGAAAATTGCTAGGTGCAAGCGGCGATGCCGCTGAGGCTCGCAAAGAGAGAGAAAGAGCGAGAGAGAGAAAGCACGAGACTCTGACATTACCCGTTCAGGGAAGGGAGCAGCGTTGGTGGAGGAGGGCGGGAGGGAGGGAGGGGGGGTGAAGCCCCCTTGTTACTGCTGGCATCGTATAGTGTCCGAGAAAGAGAAGGAATATTTCAAGCGCGAAAGGACAGAGCGCAAACAGAGGAGCATGAAACACCGCGAAAAAGCGTGAGAGCAGAGTGGGTCGCGACCGCGAGTCCCACGAGCGCAGATGAGCAGAAAAAGAGAGAGAGACTCATCGAGCAACATCGAGCGCGTGAGGACGACGTGTATATAGTCGCGAATTTTCGCGATCGTGTGCGGCCCCAAGCTGTCGCGTATATATACCTAACTCGGGGATTTTGAGAAAGCGATGATTAATTACCGCAGAGCTTCGAGATTAAAGCTGGTAAATTTTTTTATCCTCGGAATATACGATGTATAGTGAACAATCAGCTGGTCGTATTCCCAGATTCTCGAAACACCAGCGCGAACGATAGAACGCTCCATTGAAACAGCAGGTACCGCATGTCAGCTCTTATACTAGCAGTTACCTATCAAGGATTTATGCGGCCGGGTATAATTTATACACATTACCCACCACAATGTTTCAAATCAGCCGATACAAATCTCGATAAATATCAACGATCTCTCTTTCCCTCTAATTTTTTTCCTTGTTTTTTTTCAACCTCCGAAAGAAGCAGCGGTATACACAGATTCGAATCCCCCCCCTCCCGACTGCATTCGCTGCGGGGGTACACTGCTACGCAGGGCTATACACTCCGAGAGCTCATATGCAGTTTCAATAATCGCGAGCTGTATTATATGCGCAGCCAAAATCGTACACGCAATCGATTTCCGCGCGCGATCGTACAGTTACAATGCGATCAGCGACTAATGGCGGCTGAGGTGTTTCGGCCGTCCTTCGGACCACCCAACCTGTTACGTAAGTGGCCACCTTCGGACCGAGGCGAGGCAACCGCCGCTGCTATACGGCCGAGCGAGAGAAAGAAGAAAGAGAGACAGAGAGAGAGAGAGAGAAAGAGGAAAGTGTGCAGGAGGATCGAAGCTGCTCGTCATGGGCTGACCGCGCGCTCCTGTTGTTGTGCATGCATTTACCTTCACGCGGAATGGCCGTAAGAGATCACTTTTCTTTCCATTGCGTTGCAATATTTTCGCGACAATGATTTAATTTTCACGATTGCGGATCTGTCCCGAGCTCTTCGAAGAACCATGGAAAGAAAAAAAATGTCATTTACACTCTTGACAGAACGAAAAAAAAACTAATTATTCCTTTTAAAATTTGTATATTTGTGGTCTACTTGACGAAATAAATGAAAGTTTGTATTGTAAATATAGAATAGAAGTTGAGTGCACCCAAATATTTCGGCTTTTACTCTTACTATTTATGAAATTACTGAATATTGTACATAAATTGTAGAATATGCTTTTATAAAATTGTACGTCTAATTTTTATACAAACAAAAAATAATAACGTATTATTCTAACAATCTACCACGCGTACGCAGTTAAATAAATAATCGATTTACCGGATAAAGCAACTAAAGCCATCGCAAACAACCGCGTTTAGTAATTGCTTGTCTTCCAAAATCGAAACCCAAAAAAAAAGTCAAAAGTCGAGATACGCATCAAGGCAGCGTATCATCGAAGCCCCGGCGCTCTCTTATCCCTCCGGATACGAAGTGTATATATACGCGTCGAAAGCAGCATCAGCTCCCGAGGAAGAGGAAACGAGAAAGCGAGAGCGCGAAAAGCGAGAGCAGAAACCCTTTCCTGGGCCCGCCGAGCGATCCACTCGAACCGATTATCGGCAGCAGGAGCGGCAGCGGCGGCAGCAGCAGCGGAGATCCAAATCCCGTTTGCAAAACCCGTTTCTTTCCGAAGTCGCGCGCGCCCTGTACGCGCTTATAAATCTTACGGGCAGACACGCGCGAGCCTCGAAATACACGGCGCGTATACGTCTCGTCGACGCGTTCCTCGCATAATCGAAACTTCCCCATTGTGTCTTACCTTTTTGCCTTTATGCTCTTTTCTTTTATTCGTCTCTCTCGCTCTCTCTCTCTCTGACTTTTTTTTATCCCTCGAAATACGTTCGTTTTTCGCCTTATCTTTTTGGCTTTGTTTCGTAGAGCTTACGTACGTAGCTGCGGTGATCGAAGGAGCGAGAAATCGGAGAGGGAGAGAGCGCGGACTATTGGATTCGTGAGTCTCGAGCTATATACACGCTTTTTTTTACCCTGCGACTCGCGCGCTACATCGGAAGTGGAGATAATTTATGTGCGCGTGTGGGACCATTCTTTGATCTATTTCTACGGTTTGTAGCCAAGTTTTAATCCGGGCTTAAGTGCGATGCAAACAAGTTACAAATTTAGAAATAGGTTTATCAGCTTGTTCGAAATAAATGGAAACACCAGTTTTGTTTTAAATTTCGTATAATTTTTTAATGTTTATTATCAATTTTCGATTGTCCTGTAAACTGCTTAGAAACACATTGATTTTTTTAATTAACACAAAATCAAAAAACCAAATTTATTTCAAGTCTCACAACGCAACACGATCAATCACAGAAGCACTATAATTCTTCCAAAACCACACTCGCAACGAAAGATCTGTGAACAAAACATCGGCTGAACTGCGTGAATCACAAGTATATAATATAGACGTAACACATATAGAGACGGAGACCATCACAGAAAGCAGTGATCGAGCGAAGACAGTCGTCTCGTTTCTGTGGACGCGGAAGAACTGGACGAGGAGCCGACACGTAAAGAAAGAAATAGTGAAGCGAGAGATAGCGCCGCTGGGGGTCTCACAGACAAAATCTCCGACGCTCTCTTAGTCAACGGCCCCGAAACTTCGCAGTTACGTCGTCGGACCATTGTCGTCCCAACCTCGCTTCTTAAGCGTTTTACGACTTTTTCCGCCAAAAAAAAAAAAAAAAAAAAATAAAGAAACTAACGGTTCGAGGCCTCCTTATGCGTAGGTAAGGGAATCCCCCCGGTATATACACAGTACACAGTAGACGAGAGCACGTAGCGGACTCGCTTTCGGACGTGCCCCGAGAAGAGATTCGCCACTTTTATTGCACCGGCCGCGCGGCGGCTCGAAATTGCAGCTTCGCTTTTCGACGCTGTGCACGACGCCCTCTTCGAGGGGCTCTTTACCTGCGGACGCCGGAGCTGCTTCGGCCGATTAGTCTTTCCGCGCAAGTGTTTCCGAGCGGTCGGAAGTGGAATATTCGGGGCGCGAGAGTTTCGCAACGACATCGATTCGTGCGCGAGGAATTTCCAAGTTGAGAAACTGCCGGGCCGCGGCGCGCACGAGCAAATTATAATGGAATCGGCTCGAAAATAGCTCGGGACGCGTCGCGTCGTGCGCGCGGTGTATATGGGGAGTGACGTAAGTACACGGACTTCTCGGAATAAAAACGGCAAACATTGTAACTGAAATAATTAAAGCGCAATCTCGCTCTCAAATAAGCAATTTGCTTCGCGAAATTGCCATATTCCACTTAGCAGTGCTTATGTACAGCGGTTTTGAAATGACCATTGGGTAAGTCTCTCTCTCTCTCTCTCTCTCTCTCTCTCTCCCGCTCGTCTTTTCTCGCTACCGGAAGGCTATATACGTAGCTTTCGGATTCTCCATTTCCAGATCCCTTCACGACTGCGCGGATATGCGACGCTTTACAATTCTCGCGTTCGCGAGCACTCGGTACTGTATATATAATATATAATGTGCTGCTAGATGCATGACCACTTTTAACCGGTCGTAAATCGAACAAACGACGTCAAGCTTGCATTCCTAGGAGAAACCTGTTCCTCCTCGCGAAGAGAGCAGGAAAAAGACACTCTGAACTCGTGAGCATTGCGAACGCGCGAATATACGCTAATGAACCTTCGTATGCGAGAGAGCGAGAGAGAGAGAGAGAGAAAGTTCCACATCTTAAAAGAGGGATAGAGAATGAAGCGAGGAATGATGGATTTCCATGCGCCACGATTTATGCAAATTCACGTACTGCCCGTAGATATACGTTAGCCTCGGATTATCTACGCCGGCTGCGGTCTTTCGGATATTGTGTCAGTATCGAGGATTATTTTCTAAAGAGACATATCGGTAATTCCTTCTGATTCGTCGTTATGGCTTTGATTATTACTTAAAAAATAACTTCTAAATAATATCAATACGACTCACGTGCGCCTGCGGTACAAGTGGAAGACAAACAATTTTCGCCCGGCTTACCTGCAACAGAAAAAGAGATTGCAATTAAGTATACGCGCTCGGATTGTGCCGAGCGAAAGAACAAAACAAAAAGAAAATTACACAATAAGCCGAGTACAAATGCGAACCGGTAAATTCGTAATGGAAAAATAATGACTCGGCTCCTTTGCAAAATGAAATAAATTTTCGGCAGCGGCGGAGTTCATTCTCACTGGCCGAAACTTATTTCCCTCCTTATTTCTCTTTTTCTCCACCACCAACACCGCCACCGCCGCCACCTCCTCCTCCTCCTCCCGCTGCCGAGAGAATGGCAACCTGCAAAAAAGATCACGTCCACCGAGCAAATGAGGGGGTACGTGGACGCGAGAGGATCCACCGTTCGCGAATCACTTACCGGGCGCGCGCACGTATGTGGCGGTTCGCCGATCGATCGGCCGCCGCGCGCCTCCAAGAGCGAGCGTTGCGCCGACATAATGCGATTGCTTTATGTAACCTTACGGCTATGCACGCGCGCGTGAGAGATCTACCGCGCATAGGACGTGTACACACGCTTGTGTGTATTATTTGCCGCGCGCGCGCTGCATACAATGTATGCGCGGAGTCCGCGCGCGGTATGATTGGCCCGAGGGCCGAGTATAAAGGATGAGATGCGATGCGATGTTGTTTCAGCTCGTGCGCGCGCGCAGATGCATTAGTTACGCAAATAGCGCGTCTGTACGTAGGATCGAGCGTGATAATGAAATAGGACGGTGATGGACGCATAAGGAAGCGCATGAGGGTAGCGTAGGATTTTTTCGCTGCGATTCTGAATACACACTGTCTATTACCGCAGTGTACACGTTGCAGTGTGTGTGCGGTGAGCTATCGAGGCGGTGAGTTTTAGGACGATACTTTGGAATTTGTTTTCGAATAAAGCGAGCGAACCAGGTGTTGAATGTAGGGCGTATTCGGTAGAGTTTTCTGAGGCGATCGTCACCTGCAGCTTCGTCCCTTTTTTCACGATCGAGCGATAATGGAGACGTCCTTGGAACCGTCAGGTCATAAATGATATATACCTGCGCAATAGCTAACCCGCGATCAGAACATTGCTTATATATACCGATGCCTGCTACATATATAAGAATTCGGTTATAAACCCGCATCCGGCTGTTTTATTCCTTTTCTGACGGGCCTTTTTTGCAATCGCCTCAATGTTCTAGAGCGCGATAAATCTCCCGCAAAGAAACACTCCAACTTGAAAGTTTCAAAAACGTACAAGCAAACTCGACATTAGAAGCGCTAGAACCGGAGTATCCATTTCTCTCTCGCGCGCGCGCATGAGCAGCTGACAAAAAATAAATTAAAACAAGAAATCAATCAATCCCACTCGCGCATCGACGTTGGCAAAAACATTTTTTCGGCCCTCTCTGTCTCTCTCGCGTCCGAAAGCGTCGCACATCTATCAAATTTCGCTCTTCTCCGCCACGCTCGTACACGTATGTGATACATATATAGGTATATATACGCGTACGCGAGTAGCGCTACTGCAGTTACACGCGCGTCGAGCCTTGTATTGCGATTAAGCCGACGCCGGCGCGAGATCGCGGACAGTGCAATACTGCAGAGTCGTGTAACTTGGGCCGCGGCGTTAACATACGGCGCAAGTTATGACGTAGCGCTGCACGCAATGATGCGCGCCGACGTATTTATTGTGGCTCCAGCGATATTAGGCTGCGGTGGGAGCCGGGGCCCGTCCATCCTGTATCATTAGCGGTGGCGGTATAGTCGTAATTCAACGCTGTGCACGCGGCTGTAGACGTCATCGTCGTCGTCGTCGTCGACGGTGTATAACGGTTGCAAAGGAAGTTTATAATACCATTCGCAGCCACAAGACGACTTTTTCGGCGCTGGACGAAATTAATTTTTTTTTTCTTCCCTTTTCGCTCCGTTATCCGCACCAATCGTCGCGCAGTCCGAGTGTAACAGCTCGAAAAGGAGAAGGGAATGAAAAAGAAATACCCCATCGCGTTAGAAGTGTTCAATTATCGCTAAATAGCGAAAGCATCGAAGGATAGCGCGGGAAAGGAGCGTCCGTACGAAAGAAGCCGAATTAGAATGAAATATACACGGAGGCACTGAGAGCTGCGGAGAAAAAAGTGCATGTGTACGCGTGTGTGCAGTACGTGTGCGCGAGTGCGTATGCAACGGTCGGAAGAGAAGAAAGTAGCAGAAGCAGCGAGGCGGCAAGCGGGAGAAGGACGAGGCTAGAGCCAGGTCGCCAAGGAGGCAGGCAGGTGCTGGCCGTAATGGCCGCCCATCGAGCGCTCGACTCGCCGCATAGTGTGTACGACGAACGCGAAAGAGAGAGAAAGAGAGAGAAAGAGCAGGTTCGTGCCTGGCAGCCGCAAAAAGTCCGGCTGAGTTACGAGCTTCGAAATCTATTTGCAATAATATTCTCGCGCGCGAGCCTGAACCTTCATTAATTGAAAAGGCCGCGCGAGCGCGCGACTAAGTATATATATACAAGCTGTCCCGGTTTTTGTCGTGATGCACTTTTTCCACATCGCGGGCAGATGTGCGAGCAATGCATTTTTGCCGCTAGCGCGCGTGCAGTAATAAGGATCGTTTTCAAGTCGCGCGCGCGTCGTGGGAATTGTAGGCAAAGAGAGCAAGGCTGCTCTTTCAACTCGCATAGCAGTGTGTGGTTTTATCAGAAAAGTAGACGTGCAGATACACAGTGTAGTGCATGGCATTAGCATACGCCACACGACTCGGCGCTCGGTGTATACGTGAGTGCACGCTCCGCGTCGCTACTGTATATTAATTCAGATAAATGGGTATCGAAGCGACTTGCGCGCGAGCGCGAAAGAAGAGCGAGAGAGAGAGAGAGAGAGGGGGAGGGAAGCGGAGAGAAAGAGGGAGAGAGCCTAGGCGCCAGTGACTGACTGATTATACTTCGCTGCGCTGTGTTGCTCATCCTCGAGCTAAGTCCCACGATGTCAATGCTCGAGCTCAAGGATCTTGAGCGCGCGCGCTGGCCTTTTTCTTAGTGTGCATACACACATACGTATGTGTGACCTCTTATTAGGGATAAACGCGCAGCCCGGCTTAGGTGGCCACTTATATACGCGCGCAGGCTTCTGTTTTGCAATTTTGTTTTTTAACATCCATCGCTGAGGTTTGCGCGCATTCGACTCGCGCAGTGCGCTGCCGCCGCGCGGAATATATCAGTAAATCCGCGCCGGCTCTCCTCGTCGTCTCTTTTGCCACAAAAATCTCTTTCGTGCGAAAGACAATTACGCGCCTCGCGCGTATGTATACACGAAAAAATCCGGAAACACTCCGTGTTGGCATGATGTTCGAGATAAAAAACTACACCGTCCTTCAATAACACTCGCTGCTCACGCAAAGCTGAGTATACCGCGTGTCTTCAATCTTCGAATCGAGAATTATACTTCGCGCCTGTTGTGTAACACGAGAGCGCGCGGGCTTCTTTTATCGGTCTCAGGTGTGAGCGTAGCTTAATTGATACAGAGAGAAGGCGCCTCTAGGACAACGGCGGCTGGGAAATTAATCGATCGCGAGCGCGATAACTCGTCGTCTCGCGACGTGAAATTTGCAGAACATCGAGATAAGAGAAAGCTGGTATGTAGGTATACGTGCGAATGGCTCGTTCATCAAACGAAAAACGCGTATAGCTATATACGTAGACCTTGGGCACATAAATATATAACGTATAATTGTATTTGCGATACTTCCTATACGCACACTGCGAGGAGGAAAGCTGCGTGAGTGGGCGTCGCGTTTTCATCGTCCGCTTGTTTTTTCAATGTTTTTGTTGTTTTTTTATTTTGCGTTGTTTGTGCAGCTCGGCCGCCGCCTCTTCCGCGCGACTTTTGTTTCGCTGTTGGCGCTGCGCTGCTGCTGCCTTTTGCTTCTGTTTGCTTTCTGGCTCACGCGCGCGTCGGCCATAAAACACAAGCGAGAAACTCGCTGAAACGGGGAAAAGATTATGCATGGGTTTTTATTCGCGCGCTGCTTCAACGGGCTCTCGCTCTCTCTCTCTCTCCCCTCTATTCTTTTTTTTTTCAACGTTACTACTATCCTCTTTTCCGAGCTTGCCCCCCCCCCGCCCCTCCTCCTCGCTGCGTATACTCCGTTTCTCTTTTTCCGAGCAAACGCTTATTGCTGTATGCAAATTTCCGCGGCGCTTCTCTCGCGTGTTACGCCGCGCAATGCGCGCGATTCTGTTCGTTTAATTAGGTTTGTTTGCTTGTTGAGCACGCGAATCACGCGATTTGTTGAAAGCACGCGGGATAACAATTATTGCGCCGGATCGGGATTTATCTAGACGACTTCCGTGGAAATTTTCTGCTTTGCTGGAAAATTACGTTCCCTTTAGAAATTCGCAACGTTGTTCGGCGCAACATAGTTTGCGGTCTAATTAATGGACAATATTTTAGTTTAATTATAAAGCGCTCGCAGCAGACGCAATTAAACGCCGGTCAAAGTATACCTCGCGATCGTAATGAGCTATATCTGGTGCAGGGAATAGCATTTTTCTTTTCCAACAAGATTTCATAAACGCGCACAGTGCGCGCGTGAAATAAACAATATATAAACGTAATCACAACTTGGAACCTCTCGACTCCGCGTATACCTGATCCATCATTTTTATTTTCTCCTTACGTGCCGGGCATACTCTCAGAGCTGTGTCAAGGAAATTGAAATAAAAATTTTTCACTCGCCTTGTAAAACGACGATGCGTCGTAATGCAATCGCAATTACGCGAGGAACCTAAGTATATACGACCGAGTAAGTATAGCAGAAGAACAGCGTTCGCGGCATTCCTCGCTTGAATATTAAAGATGCATTATATACCCGCAGCGATTTCGGCCTCATCAATTCCCCTCCCCGTCCGGGTGGACCGAAGAAAAAAAAAGCAAAAGCAAGGACACATTAGACTCGAAATTAATAAACAATTTTCATACCCAATAAATTACACGCGCTCTCCTCATTATCCGCATCAACGAGCCGAAAACTCGAACAAAAGATACAGATCGGACTATGCTGCAGCAAGCTCCTTGCCGGCAGCATGGAAAAAAAATGTGCAACGCAGTCGCGCACACAAACCCATCACACACATACACAGACACACACACACACACTTTTGGCGCAGGAGATAATGAGTGATTCGACGCCGCGTTAAAGTGCTCCCATGAATGCGAGGAGGGCCTCTCTCTCTCTCTCTCTCTCTCTCTCTCTCTCTCCCGGTGTCTGCGGGAGCTCGCGCCTCGAGGGATACGTAAGATTATATATTTTTCGGCGCGACTGCCGTATGTTTTTCGGACGGGCAGTAGCCCGGCATGAGAGAGGCCGAAAGGGCGTATAAACCGCGTGCGTCAGTTAAGCGCGCGCAAGTCTATACGGCATATCCGGCAGCCTTGTAGGAATCGCCGGCCGGAAAGAGAAGGATCTCGGAGAGCCCACGCGTCTGCATGCGTGTAGTTTACGGCTGCATCCGTGCACCCAATCGCGCCTGCGTGAATTCCACAGGATCAACGCGCGCAAGTGCGATGATGGATCTCATCGAGCTCTTGACATACTATGACTCGCGCGATGGTATCTTGTGAAAAAAAAATTTTTTTTCACCCCCACTTCCCGATCCGAAAATTTCGTTATCCGACTTGAAAATGATTGACCGGCGGGCTGTTTCGAAAATGCCATTTCCACACCGAGAACGATCGTGCGCGCACACGCGAAACTCCATTTTCCGCACTTGATGGCCACGGGAGAAAATAAATT
Source organism: Philotrypesis tridentata (assembly GCA_018906965.1). Taxonomy (NCBI): domain Eukaryota; kingdom Metazoa; phylum Arthropoda; class Insecta; order Hymenoptera; family Pteromalidae; genus Philotrypesis; species Philotrypesis tridentata. The sequence continues at coordinate 5,459,662 of JACCIB010000005.1, forward strand.
TCGCTGCTATGTAGCGCTCGCGCACGTGTGCACGCACAATCCCCGCGACGCTGCGAGTGTGTGAGAAAAAAAAAAGGGCAACACGAAACACGACGAGTCCCATCCCCTCCACAGCGTATACGTGGCATACCGATCGCTCGCGCACGTGCTTGTCATAAAGTCGGATACGCTGCAAACTGTACCTATATACATACACGGAAGCATGAGATAGGGACGCGATCGGATGTTCGGTGGCAATTAGTCGATTGCGAGGTATCTCGAAGCCATCTAATACACCATCCCTGACGGGCCGTAAGTGGAGCGCGCGGGGATGTGCTATCTATATACACGCGGACACACACGCACACACGTACACTCGCTCTCCTTCTCTGTCTCTCTTTCTCTCTCTCTCTCCAAACTGCAGCGGCACATGCAAAGTTTTCGATTCCGAAAATGGCTCGTTTTCTAAGCACGGCTCGCTTCGTCGTTTTCAATTACTTTGATTGAAGCGCGCGCGGCTGCTCATCTGCCTCGCGTATATATACGCTGTGTATGCGGTAAACGTATACCTATATATGGTTGGGAGAGAGAGAGAGAGAGAGAGAGAGAGAGAGAGAGAGAGAGAAGATGGCGGGGGAAGAATGAGGGCCGAGAGAGAGAGAGAGAGAGAGGAGGGCGCTAGTGAGCAGTAGGCGCCTGAGAGAGCGTTACTTTCATCGCATGGCGTGGAGTAGTTGATTCCTCGAGGACTGGCCGGCTGCCGTTGTTAATTACACTCGGGATTCCATGTAATAAACTAGCTTGACGCTGGCGCAGTCGAAGATAATATTTTTACGGTGACACCGTTCGCCCGGGTCGTGTTCGTTAATCAGGATCGATTGCATAGAAAATTTTAGCTGAAAAAATTCTGATTTTAAAATCATGAAAAATTGTCAAACGATCACGACTTGACCGTGAATATATGCATTGTGTAACGTTCAATGCTGTAAAGCAGTTGTTCAAAAGTCCGACAACACGCGGATCGCAGTCAAACTGGAGCGCCACTTGCATTCGTTATATAAGTCGAAACTGTATACGGCCTGTCCGGTAATTTAGATAAGCTTTTATAACCCGCTATCCGCTGAAAAGGCAATTACTCGTATGGAGGAAAAAATTGTCGACAGCTCGGGACATTGCAAAAGTATATACGCTTGTTCGGCGTTTTTACAGTCTGTAGTGTGTTATGCACTATATGTACACTATACCATTAACACAAAAAAGATATGATAAAGATTCGCACGTCCTTAAATAATTATCAATCGCAATAAAAAGCCCAGAGCCTACACGTCCATAAATTACAGCTGGTCAAAGCATTACGAAATAACTCGCATTCACGATTGCAGATGATCGCCGCAGCAGCAGCAGCCGCACTCGAGAGTCCAAAGCAGCGCGAGCGCAGTGGCGTAGGAAGCGAAAAAAAAAGGAAGCCATACGCAGCAGCTGAAGGCGAGAAAGAAAAAGGAGAAAAGAGAGAGAGAGAGACACGGAGCCGCAGCGGCAGAGCGAAGGAGGAGGAAAATAGCCGAGTCGAGAGTGGTTTCTGCATTATCGACGGAATGTGCTGGTAGGTAGTAGTAGTAGTCTCGAGCCGGTGCCGTGAGGGGGATGCCGAGAGTAAGAGGCCGGGAGAGGAGGGGGGGGGCAGAAACGACCCGGCGGAGAGAGGAGAGAGAAAGAGCGCGAAACGAGCCAAGCTGCGATTTCGTCGTCGTAAACGTCAACGTTACGGTTACAGTGCCGTTTCGTTGCTGGTTTATATTGAACGAAGTTACTCCCCGAGGTACGTAACACCTCGCCGCTTCTCTCTCTCTCTCTCTTCTCTCTCTTCCTCTATACTCCGCTTCTCGTATATAGCGCTCTTCTCTGCGGCGGGACTTGAAAACCTCGTGCGCGCTAACCACGTGGTACGCGGCTTTTTACGCGGGAACTGATTCAGCAGCGTGTGCTCTCTCTTATTTTTCTTTTTTTCTTTTTCGTTATATTGTTGCCGCTGAGGTTGCACCGCGCGGATCAAATTATTTAATAACCGAGAGGCTAATGAATAATTGATTAACATTATTACGTACTCGCGCCTATGAATTATGCATTTTTAGTCCATTATACAAAACGAATAAATGAATGTACATAATTTTGCGCTTGTAACTTTTCAATGAGAGGTCAGTTTGCGTGGATTTAAAAGCTCGGCTATGCACAAAGGAAGGATACGCCGCAATGCTCGTAATGCCACGAATGCTTTTTACCGTAATTCGCAACGCGGCCGCGGCGGTTTGCACCGAGATAATCGAATTGTATCGATATTGTTTTTTAAACAATCGGCCGGAATCTTCCGCGCGCGCGACCATAAATCAGTCGAATTTGTCAACGCCCCGAAAATCAGACAGAGGCCCCCCGAGAAAAGCACACACTGGCTTGCACTAAATCCTGCACAATGAGCGTCGCAGGACACTAACGTGTTTTTAAAAAGCTAAAACTCGGCCACGCTCTCTCTCTCCCTCTCTCTCGTTTTCCCGTCTCTAAAACGCATGCACAATACGCATATACCTATATATACGCCAAAGCTATAGCTTGCTCTCTTTTTTTTCTTCTCAAAGGTAACGCACCATCAACGACCTACCGGTATGAGGGGGAGCACGAGCCCGTCTCACGCCCTCTAATTACCCTACGGCTCACGCTCCCGACTTCTACAGCAGCGGTTGCCCCCTCGCTCAATGAGAAATCGTAAATATATCTCCCCGAAGCATCTGCGGAATGAGAGAAAGTGATCTACTCCAAGTTTGCGTCGCACGAGTAAAGCGAATTTTCCCCGTCGTCGCCCTCTACACGGTATTTCTATGAATGAAGATTCTTCTTTCCTTCGCTGCTTGCGCTCCACCTTCAAGGGAATAAGGAGAGCGAAGATGCATTGCGCCAGCGCTGATCTCGCAGGTAAAGAAAAAACAAACCTCCCTCCCGGGGGACGCGAGCTATTTAAATTTACGAGATTTCGTTGCTCGATATAAAAGGTATGTATACGTGTAACAGAGACAAGAGAGAGGGGGGGGGGTACAGCCGGTCATTTGAGAATGCATTCTTAGCCGGGTGTGTCTGTATACAGGTTTGCATTAACGACTTTTTAATAGGGTGATCATTCTTTTGGAATAGAGCCGCGTGGAGTGGCGGCTTTTATTTTTTGCCCTCGTAAATTGCGCGCGCGCGCCGCGGGTAAATGTAATTTTACGCGGATTGAGACGTGAATCGCGGGGCAACGACACGCGATTACTGATGCGTATTTGCATGAGCGCATAAACAAGCCGGCCGTCGCGCCGCGGCGGAGGACAAAAATAATTTTATCGCGTCGCTGGTAGAAGAGACGAAGAAGTTGCTATGCTGCCTTCGATTAATGCGCTTCTGGACTGTGGCGAGCGTTTCTTTTGATGTTTTCCAGCGTGATTTATCACCGCGAGATAAACTATGTGGCAGTATAGTTTTCTAATCTCTCGTGAAACGAAAGCTTTACTCGAAATACACTCGTTCTCTCCGCGTTCTACTCGATCGCACGTTTAATTGTTCGACAGATTAGCTTGTAAACTCACAATAATTTTTTTTCTCTCTCTCTCTCTCTCTCTCCCCACGCAGCCACGAAAACGGGTCTACTCGAAAAAATTTCCCCTAATCAAAACGTATATCGCTGCACGAGAGGAGGGAAGGATTTAAACGCCCGTCGCGCGCGATATAAACACGCGGCTGAATAAGAAACGGTATCGATCGCGAGTTTCTCGCAGTGCCATTATGCAACGCGCGCGTATGTGTGTGTATATATGTACAGCACATTCGACGCGCACGCGTAATGCAAATTCGTCTTATCGGCTCGCGACGCAACTGTATACGTACACCCCCGTAATTCGCGCGGTGCAACAGTTCAATTCTCGTATAAGTCGGAAACTTCGACTCCCCGAGAGAGAGAGAGAGAGATTAACAATCGAGATGCAGGCACTATCGATAGCTATTCGTTGCAGAAACAGAAATCGATCAGATACAATGTGTTTTCAATAAGCCGCCAACTCAATGACAGCGAGAGAAGAAGAGACGAGGAGAACCAGTTCGATATGAGCCGATCGCTATCCCGAGGTCTGGGTAAATCCAAGCTGAAACAGGTTTTCTCTAGGTGTTATAACCTGATTTTTTTTTCGATAGATCGATAATTCAAGCTTTTCGTCTATATTAACCTTCGGGGCATAATTTCTCGCGGGATCGTTACACTCGCGCGCCAGAGTCGGCGATATAAATACATGCAAGTAGCTCGCGATCGACGACAGTAACCGAATTAAGTGGGAGATTTATGCGTAGCTGCAGCACTCCGAGGGAGCTACGCACGCGTCTTAACTGCGCGTAATTAATTCTTATCGCGATATACCGAGGCGAAAATTATTATTCTTTCTTTTTGCCGAAGCTCGCGTGAGGATGCGCATTAATTCTGACGCTAATTGATATGAATTGACCGGTGTATATGATTTTTCTGGTGGGGATGGATGCCTTGGCAATTTTTGAGTTTCGTCCCGCAATTTCTTCGACATCGTTGAATGGGACGCTCTTTAGAAAATTAATTAGGTTGCAAAGCCGAGTGTATAAATTCACGAGAAGTTCTTCCAAGCGTTTTTCTTACACTATTATAAAATATGAATGTTTTTCCCATTATGCGAATGTGATTCTTCAAATTATTTACGACTCTGTCTCTCGCTCTCTCTCTCCCCCCCCCCCTCTCCAACGTTTATCACCAGAATAAATTCAATTGTTTATATATACTTTATATTGCAGGAAAAATGCCAAGAACTCGGGATCATTCGTCACAACAAATATCCGAGCATCCCGTGCAGACTCGCGGCGAGCCGCGTTTATAAGGCCTGGAACAGCTGAGAAGGCGCAGAGAAGCTAAGAGAGAGAGAGAGACGATGAAACAGTGCCCTCTCTCTTTCTCCAGACAACCGATGATTATATATATCTACATGAGGGACCGTGAGCAGTCGTATGGCCTCCGAATTCTGCGGGAGAGAGAACAGCTGACTATCCGCTGCCGGAATTTGGGCTTCGGAGGGGTGATCGTATATGTGTGTCAAAGCTGCTACTGGAGCGCGCGCGCGCGCGAGCGCTTTCGAAGGGAAAGAGAGACAGACGAGGCAACGAGCCACTTGAACCCTAATCGGGGAACGTCGACGCCGCACCCTCTTAGCTCCATTATTATAGCCGTACGAGAGAGAGAGAGAGTGCGAGAGCCCGTGCGTTATACCGGCCGATTTTACACGCACTTGACTCTATTCTTGGGCCCGAGCCCTTTTCGCGCCTATGAAATTCATATCGCTCGCGCGCTCGGATCTGAAAAGTTATATGATGGGTGGGGTTATACATAAGGAAGCACAATGCCGGCGATTTGGCTTGCTGAGAAAACATTTTGTACGACGCGGATTGTATGGCGGTAAAAGGAGCGAAATTACGATGGCCGAGCTTTTTCTGTGTATGTATATATATTACCGACGTTGTGTACATAAGAGAATAATTACAAGCGCCGCGTGTTTGTTTAAAAGTGAAATTGAAGCTTCGATCGAACGCTCCGATTTATAATTTTCTTGTAATAACAACTTCTCTAAACTCGCGATAATGCGAAGCCGGAGCGTTGCTTTCAATTACATACGCCCGCAGTCGTTCCAGCGTAACCACAGTCTTTTTCTCAAACTATTATAACTCGAGAGATCCCCGATAGAGCACTAATTTTCAATAATTCCGCGTGTAATACCTTGAATTCGCTCATTACAACGATTCCCGCGCCGATGTGCTTCACTGGTCCAAGGCGTTGTATATATACACACACACATACACGAGCAAGCCAGTCTTTTTCCGATTTTCCCGTTGATAAAGAGTATTGCGTTAGCGCGAGATATGTGGAACGCGATAAAACGCAACGCGTGTGTCTCGCGCGATTTTCATGCACCTCGTGTACGTGCGTACACGCTATATATTTATATATACTTACAAGTATATACGTATCATGACAACACACGCTAGTGCGTCCGCTTCGTGTCAAGCGTATAAATCTTCGTGTCGCCGAGACGACTATTGCTAATACGGCTTAGCTTCGCTAGAATTCTAGATTCGCGTGCGATTCTCTCGCTCTGCGCGCTCTATATTTTATCGTGATATTTATATGCACGCCGTTATACCCAAAGTGAAACGACTCAGAAAGTTGTCCTCCATACTTTTTCTTATGCTCAAAAAAGTTTCGTTTTTTTTTCTTTTCTCAAGGTACAGCCGGCACACCGGAGCGACTTCGTTATCTCGAAACTTTTTACTGGCGCAAGTAGCCGCTGCGGTAGGTATGTATATATACGCGGCGGGAGAGACTCATCCAGCAGCGGAGCGACTGTGCATGTAGCGCTTGAAGCGTTCGCAAGAGAGAAGAGGCGTCTATGCTTTATTGACCCGGGCGAAGAGTACACACGCAGATTTACGCGAACGGTTCATTCATCCGCGCGGACAGGACCGATGGAATATTTTTAGTTCGGAGCGCGCCGATAAATTCACGTTAGAGTTCTCGCGGCCGAAGCGAGAATGAGGGAAAGAGAGGGAGAGAGAGAGGAGAGAGGCATGACGAACGCTCTCAGCACGTATATTTCAATCGAGCTCAAAAATTCGCTATGTACTGCGCCGATTGGAAAATCGTGTCTCAGCGATAGTCGTCGACTAGAAAATAAGCTTGGATCGGAGCGATTTTTCGAATTCTTTCGACGACGTGATATTTGCGTATGAAAATTTGTACTTACTGTATCGACCCTAGGACGCTCACATGTGTAACGAAAACAACAACAAGTACATGATTTTTGTCCCTCCCCCCCCCCCCCTGATCGTCGTACTCCTGACTACTGGTATACGGAGAGCTAAAAATAAGAGCTGGAAACAAATCGCAGCAACGGCGCTCGGCAAATTGACTTGGCAAAATCGCCCGCCTCTCGGTTTAATTCCTCGGCAATTTTCTCTCGCTCTCCGTCTCTCCGCACGGGTTCACCCCTCCGAAGCGCGCGTGTACCGCGCGCTTAATACGCATTCATACGCACGCCCTACTCGAATGGCCCCGCAACATTTCCGCACGGACACATTGCTCTCTGGTGGTGCAGTCGACTCTGGAAAAGGGCGCGAAGACACGTCGTACTCGGCACACAATCGCGCGCGAGAGCACCGAACAATACAAACACGCCGAGCAGACGGCAAACACACAGCGAGAGAGAGAGAGAAGGCACGCTGCGAGCACGTGCTCCCCGAGAGAGAACCGCACGCGCGACTCTGTCGTCGTCGAGGCTCGTACAATATATGATAATGAATCGCAAACTCACCTGCTATGGCCATCCAGGGGTAGAACGTATGGTTGGCGGTGGGCTGCTGATGTAGCTGGGTGGCTACGGGCTGGCTCGCCGCCGAGGTGTTGAGACTGCAGGTGTTCCAGGAGGAGCTGAGCGAGCGGCTCGAGCCGTTGTTGCCGGGACTGGAGGCGGCGTCGCCGCCGCTCACCAGGCCCGAGTAGCTGCCCACCCTCGAGCCCTCGGGGGTGCAGGCCGACGGGCGCACCACCGCCGAGTTGCCGGCGCCGCTGCCGGCCCCGCTCTGGCCGCTCGCCACCGCCGAGGCGGTCTGCCAGACGTCCTTGACCGCGGCCGCTGCCATGACCGCGGCGTAGCCGTTCTGGTGGGCGGCTGCCACCGCCTGCTCCTGCTGCTTGCAGTCCTTGCTGGCGGCCGCGGCCGTGTAGGAGCTGCTCGTGTGCCCGGTCGCCTCGGGGGTGGACGAGTAGAGCTTGCAGGCGGTCGCGACGCTCGCGTCGTACGGCGAGTCCTGGGGCGGCCGCGTGTTCGTGCCGCCGCCCGGGTGTATGCCGAGGCTCGACGAGCTGTGGTGATGGTGCTGGCTGCTGGCGTACGGCGACATGCCGAGGCCGAGCGGGAAGCTGCGGTAGGCCGCGGCCGTGGCCGGGTCGTGGTGCTGGGCCGCGGCCGAGCCCTGGTGGTGGTGGCTCCCGTAGAAGCCACCCGCGCTCTGCTCGAAGTACGAGTTCATCGTTGCTCCGGGTATCTTGGATCACTTGCACTACAACGAGTCACCGGGGAAAGAGAAACTTGGCCGGAGGGCCAGTTGACGGCTAGTGTTGCTGCTGCTTTTGCAAGTTTGACAAGTCCCGGGGGAGAGAGATAGAGAGAGGGCGAGAGAATGAGCAATCACACTCGAGCGAAAAGCGCGCGAAATTCGACGCTACTGTTGCTGCTGCTGCTGCTGCTGCTGCTGCTACTCACTGAGTCGGAGGCCGTAAAAGTCATCTGGTTGGTCACAGAAGCGCGCTCGCACCGCACCACAAAGTCACTGTGTCAGCATACGCACTCGATTTGCTCGGCGTAAATACAGAGGAGCGAATTAGGAGGCAGTTGCTCCGGCAGGAGGACTCACGGGGAGCATCCTCGACCGCGGTTTATGGCAGTTGTCCGCACTTTCTCTTTCGGCTAAGCACTTGTCTCCTGGCCTCACACTGTGCTCTTCGAGAGCTGAGCCGCTGTCCCGACTGTCGGCTGTTGCTGTGTACCGGCCAGGAGCAGAAAAGGCTCGGCGAGAGGCGATGATCGTTAAAGCGTTACGACGCAATAAACCGGGTAATGAGACGGGGCTATAAAAGCTCTGCCGGCACGCGACAGCCCAGCGCGTGGCCTACTGGCTGCTTCGCGCCTTCGATCTCCTCTCCGCTCTGACAGCTGTAGGGAGATTTAAATAGCCGCGGCTGCTGAGCTTTTTCCTCGGAATCCCAGAGAGAGAGAGAGAGAGTGGCTGTAGAATGTCCTTCACTGCCTGCGAGGATAACGACGATGCACTGTAATTGCGTGTATACGGATGCACGAACTGCACTGAGGGAGAGAGCGAGAGAGAGAAAGAGAGAGAGAGGCTGCTGCCGCTGGGAGAAAACGCACCACCAGCCGCAATAGCCGTGCGTCGACTGATGGGGCGGTAGGAGCGAGGAAGGAGCACCGCCGCCGCGCGCAATCAGACCGCCGCTCGCGTGTGTGTATATGTATAAAATGCTGCTGCTGCCGCTGCTGCTGCTGCTGCTGCTGCTGCTGCTGCGCACACCGAGCGGAGTGAGCGCGAGAGAGAGGGATCGTTATGCGAGCGTAATGCCACGGTATACCAGTGCGGTGGTCCACGGCACACTACTGCTTTTCTCGCGCCCCGTGTACTGCCACACTCGCTTGCTCTCTCGCACTGTGTGTATACAGAGAGCGAGTGAGAGCGAGAGAGAGAGAGAGAGAGACAGCGAGCGCGCCAGCCGTCGGACTCTACCTTTCTCCGTCTCGCTCGCTCGCGCCACAGGAGTATAATGCGCGCCGCGCACTCTGCCTACTCGCTCTAGCTCTTTCTCTTTCCCCCTCGAGCTCTTTTTCGTATAGGTGCTCTCTCGCTCGCTCTCACGTGTGCGCTCCCCCCCCCCCTCCCTCTCTCTCTCTCTCCTCGCTCCATAAAGGCCCGAGAGAGTATAGCGTGCGCGATAACCCGAGTGAACGCGTGCGCTCTCTCTCTCTCTTTCTCTCTCTGTCCCACCTTCGTACGAGCTCCCTTCCTTCTCTAACCGCCTATCCGTCTCTCTCTCTCTCTCTCTCTCGCTCTCTCTACATACTCGCGGCGCTCTTCTCGGCCAGGAGAGCCCCCTGTAGAGCGCTCTAGTAACTCAACGACGTGCCGCCGGATTAAATTCGTATAGCCTGAGCAGAGCCTGAGCTCTCTCGAGCTCAGATAAGAAGCCCGCGAGAGAGCGGGACGGAGCGCTCGGCCGGGCCCGCGGGTGCGACGAGGACGGAGCGCTCGACGAAAGGGGTGGGGGGAAGTAGAAGAACACGAGCGCGAGAGAGAGAGAGAGAGCGAAGATCTTCGGGCGAAGATGCGAGGTGCCAAGGGGGAGGTTATGCTTAAGGACCAATCAGAATTGAATTCGTCACGAGTGGCGCGCCGCGTTCCTACGCCCGGCGAAAGTAGTTCGGTGTCCCCCCCCCTCCCCCACCGCCGACAGTTACTACTGCCGGATCGGCTGCCCCCACTCCGGCGGGGGCAGTTGCCCTGGCTCCGCCCTCGCACGCGCGCGCCAGCGAGCACGCGTGCAGAGCAGCGCCACCTCTCGGCCGGCGGCCCAACTGCCCAGCTGGCAGAGCCCTCGCGACTTTCAAACGACCAGCATCGACACTGCGCGCGCGGTTCTTCTCTCTCCTTCGCTGCCCGCCGTTTTGTCCGATTGCCTTTTTATTAGAGCGCGAGCGCGCGCGCGCCCGCCGCACACATAGCCTCGAGAGCCAGCCCCGCGCACTACGGGAGATTTTTATGGGGTATGTATAGCGCTGCCGATGGGGCGAGAGAACCGTACGGACGATGGATTAGAATGAGATGCTTCTGCGGTCGAGAGCAGCTCTCGCTCGAGAGTCCATGGAACATCCGGGGCTGTTGCTTGTTTTATTCCCTTTATTTTATCCGGCCCTCGCGCGACGACGAGCCAATCAATTTCCCAAGGATACTCCCGACGTGCTGTACACTCTCGTCGATCGGACTGTTTTGATTTTCTCGCCCAATTGTTCAGTTACACTATTTCAGTGTTTTTAAATTTTTATTCGAATAAATTAAAATCGTAACGCGCAAGTCAGGATGATTATCCAAAATTTTTTATTGTTTTTCAGCACGAAACTCGCACGAAACTTATGCAAATTTTACAATTAATCGATCGTTTTATTAATTTTAAATAAAAAATGTAAACAGTTTACACAAGAACAAGCCACTATCTCTCGAGCTCATTAATAGTATACTGCGAATGCTGCGTCGTTAGTAATAACGTTCATAAAAATTCAATTATACACAATCCACATCCACAAAGTTATATATATACGCGCCACACTCGCTTGCCGATAAGGCCGAAGTCAAAGTTCAGTCTTCGCGTGAGGAAGAAGTCGCTATACAATTATCAGAAAGAAAATAAAAGAGACACAGACACAAGAGCATATAATACGAGAGGCATTATGCCAGTATAGCTTTCTGAGATTTCGCAAACGTGCGCGTTTGCTATATCCCGTAGACGGAGACTCGCGTTATCGTAAACTACTTTACGAGCTGTACCTCGGCGCTTTACGGGCCAATTAGACTCTCTGCACAATTAAAACGTCGTAAAAATGAGGAGCTTCGCACAGCCCCCTCCCCCTCTCCCCCATTCTGTATACACGACTGCCGTATATACGTATAACTCACAGGAGCGAGGAGTGCGGGTGCGAGCTCTAACCTCTCCTCCGTGTGCTGCTGCCTGTATCGGAGTGTTTATTGGGATGTAAATGTCGTTGGATTATCGCCCCCGCGGTTTGCACCTCGTAAATTATTCCATAACGAGCCGAGTAATGCCCATCATAAGCCCGGCGCTCAGCCATTTGCCGGCGTATACGCGGCCGAGAGCTCTCGCAGCCAGCCACTCGTCGCGTCTTTCTCTTAATCGTTGTTTTGAATGTTTAACGATAACCACTTCGCTTCCCCCCCCTCTCTCTCTCACTCCTCTTTTTCGCCATAAAAATCTTCGTTTTTTTTGTCGGCTACTGCGGCCGTAAAATCCGCACGAGACCGAGAAGCGAGATCGATTTTGACCGGTCACTTCGCGGTACGAAGAGAACGAGAGAGAGAGAGAGAGACGAAGGATTTTACGATTTTTTGACTGCTGCTTTATACGCGAGAAATGAATCGATGAGCATAACGCCGACGAGAGGTTGTGTATGTTTACGCGAAGAAAGTCGTTTTTCACTCGGCTTGATGCGCGAGCAGAGCTACCGGGCAAGTTGGCCAGCTTTTGTTTACCTATAATTCTGAGCGAATGACCGATAAACTATCTTCGCGCGCCGCAAGTACGAGGCTATAAAACCCCGGTTGATGTTTCAATGATGACGGTCGTAAAGGATTTTTACGATATCGGCGAGTAAATAAACACGATTTTATACTGACCCAGTGGAACGCCGGGGCTGCTTGCAGTTTTGCAAAGGTGAGTATGTTAATATTATTGTACAATCGCACTTATCCCAATGGAAAGAACGCAGCGTAATTTCCATTACTTTTTATACCACCAATAAACTGACCAAGAAAACCGCGACGTGTCGTCGATCGTTCCGCGCGTGAACGATCGAAATATAATTAACAGCTTCGTTTCCATTCGAAAATCGAATCTCACAGTATACTCTCGCGTAATATGTGTACTGCAGCTGGCGTAAGACGCGGCGATGAGCGGCGCAACCGGTAGCGTCTGCTATAAGCGCGCGAAATCAGAGTTAATAGAAAGGAAGGGGGCGAGGAAAAGTAGGCAGTAAAAGTTGAACTCACGCAGCGAGGCGTCTTAGCACTCTGGTGAATGGACTCCTCCCGAGCAAAAGGGACTACCCTGCAGACACTGTGCGCGCACCCGAGCCGACGGCTAAGAGAAAGAGAGAGAGAGAGAGACACACACACCGCCGCAGTAAGAAAGGTATATAATCAAGTCTAATGATCAAAGAGTTGTTTCCGAGACAATACAACGAGCGGCAATTGGTGATGGGGGGGCCCGTCGAGTCATCTCCTCGCGCAATCGAGGCTCCGACAGGTGGCAGACCGTTTGCTTGAAAATCATGACGGTAGTAAACTCGAGTTTTATGACCACTTGAACAGAATCGTAAAAGTCAGGGGCCTTTAAGCTTGTACAGCTCTCTGTGTCTGCGTCTGTGTGTATATACGCGTGCGTGCGCGTGCGTGTCTGTGTGTAGCGAGGCGCGTGTCGGATACGGCGGAGGCGTGAGTGCGCCGGCGGAGGCTCGTTCCAAGTCGTCGAGTGCAGAGACGGGACGTTGTATATATAGGCAAAGAGGGGCGATTTTGACTGCGAAGCAGTGCGGGCTAGGCCTTCGCAGCGCGGCCAAAACTTAAATGGGCCTAATGCCCCTCTTAGCCGAGGATAACCCGCCGACAACAAGTTTGGGGGGGTCTTTATTTCGCATGCCGATCCAATTCCGCTAAGAGGTGCGGATGTCTGGGCTCCGGCCTCGAGCCGAGAATCGGGCTGTACGGGCTTTTCGCCCACTTATCCCCTTCTGCATTGTTTGCCCTTTTGCACCGCTGATTTCCTTGCGGGAGGTATACCTATTCGGAGTCTAATGTGGCGCTTTTGTATTCTTAAATTGTTTCGAGTAAACATACCAGCCTCTAAGAGGATTAAAATTCTAATGAAACGCGATTTTGAATGTTTGCGAATTTATTCCAATTACTTTTTCGTCGCGGCTAAATTAATCGCGCGAGACGTTCGGCTTGCGAAGACTAGAAAAATTACGATTTTTTTTTTCATGAGAGCGGGCTGTTTGAGGAGATCGCGCACAAATCAATTTTAAGAAATTAAAGCGTTCAACTGAAATGTGAATTGTATCAATGAAGCATTCATGTCACGCAATCCTCGCTATATCTAACAGGAAATATCATTGAACAGTTGATTTATTCAATAAGTCGTGTTCTCTGTCTTCGCTTATTACTTTATCTCTATACTAACTAGTTTTATCAAAACTTTGGCATTTTTGCAAAAGGCTTCTTCACGAGTGTGCACACACGACGTCCTTCGACGCGATACGCCCGAGACACTGAGAAATTTATGCATCGGCGAACGCAATTTTGTTTACCGCTCAATTAAATTTGCAGAATTTTCCCGTACGGAGGAAAAAGTTTTTCTTTCAAGCTTGCGATACTGTACCGTGAACGCGTAACCTTCCGTCAACTATTTTCCCTCTTTTTTTTTTGCCAACAGCGCGCGGGTCTGTGTAACTTTTCGAGGCGTGTGCCAAAGCAAGTACTGCCACGGCGCGTCGCGATTGCTCGATATCCAGATCGTAAAAGTTAATGCACCGTAAGGGAAACAATCGAAGCAAGTTCGGCGGCTCACAATTGTATCTCGATTTCGAAAAGTTGTTGCGGAACAATCGCTGCGGGAGCACCCTAATGAATTTCCAATGCTCGAAATTTTTCAGTTCTTCTTTTTGCAATTGCTTTCATAATCCGATGAGAAGTAATTTTTACGATTTTACGGTAATGTTTAATTCGGTATTTCAGCTATATTGTGGATGAATAATATAATGGAATATAACGTTATTTCGATTTCATGAAATAATCTGCAAGTTTTATCTTCATCGAAACAATAATTAAGTAATAATAATATCTGCCAGAGATATTTTAAGCTCAGAGGAAATTCTAATCGATTGCAATGAAAAATAGTCGAAGCGAACAACTCAACTCATCCAGAACATTTTCGCGCAGGTACGAACTGTACGGAGTGAGGCTACGGGAAAAAGCGATCACGAACTTAAGCGCAATGTATGATGGACGTCCCCTTTGGTTATTTCAAATAAAACTGAACGAAAGAGGACGTTGCAGGGAGAGAGAGAGAGAGAGAGAGAAGGTGGAGGTGGAGGTGGTGGGATAAGGGGGTGAGATGAGGGGGGAATTAGGGGGCGTATCTATAGCAACCAGAAGGCGAACACGAAAGCTAAGGGGCCAATGCACCCGTCGCGGCCGAATCTGCACTCTCGCTAAACCAGCATCCATTCGTCATCGGAGGCTCACTCTTTTTCTCCCTCTTGCGCGCACGGGGCTATCTCTCTTCCTCTCCGCGACGTGCCCGCCAGTTTCACGTATATAGTCATGGTTCAACGCACGGTGTATCTTGTGAATTTCGCTCTGTTAATCTTTGGTGAAGGGTCAGGAGAGAGCGAGAGAGAGAGAGAGAGAGAGAGGAGAGAGAGACGAGCGCGAGATAATTGTCTGCAGCCAGTGAATCTTCGCTGAATTTTCGATGAACCGTGCGAGAATTACGACCTGTAACGTACACCGCTGCTGCAATTGCAGTCCGGACACTGAAACGTGTTTCGACTCTGATCGATCAGTTATCGTTTTTTCAGCTGATGCTTGTTTTGTTGAATGAACGTATATTTTTATAAAAGGCTAATCTACGTTTTTCTAATCGTGATAATACAATTTTCAGATTTTATCCAAAAACTATTTTTTTAATTATAGCATGATTCTGTAATAAAGATTTACAATTGCTCTATAAATATCCTACTTTAAATTAAAATAAAGAATTATAAAAGATCCGCTAGTCTTACCAAGTTGTTCAGAGAAACAAAATTTTAATTTTGTTAGATTTCATTAAAGTCAGATCTGTTCGATGTAGCAACATCTATAAGAACTGATTTTATTTTTATGAGATTTAAAATAAAGTTAGTAGTTTTTAAGGATTTTGGAATGATTAGAAGAAATTAATTTTTTTCCGTAAAATTTATTTCAAAAAATCAGTTTTTATTGTGGGAATGATGTCAAAAACTCATTTGGGGTATTAAAAAATTATTTTAATAACCAAAATGAAATAATGAAAAATACATTGCTTGAAGCTTAACCCAGTAGGGTTGATTATAAATTAATATACATATTAAAAGCTAAAATCTAGTACGCAAAACACTTTTTTAAAGCTTAATGCACTGGGATTGTATTACGTTTATAAACACTACAAAGTACGCATTAAAACAGTCTTTACATTATTCAATTTATTATTAAAATACGCCCCTTTAAAGTGCAATATCATTAACATCCTAATAGCACATTCATGACCATAATACAAACACATCTGCAGTGTACAAACTATCGCATCGGCGGCGGCGGCGGCGGCGGGAGCGGCACTGCAATCCGCATAATACTCATCCCCTCGCGATAAAGCGCACGCTTGGCCTCAGCGCCCGGAGTACAGCATAAGCGTCGAAAATCGTCCTCGAAAGTGCATCGTAAACTCGATGGCAGCGCATCGATAGGGCGAGGCGGCGGTCCGGCGAAACCGCGTCCGGGAAGAAGTCCTCTTTGCCATCTGGTGGTCTGCGCCCGTATCACCTGCTCGGATCTCGTACGGATGCAGGGCGCTGCAGTTTTCACGGTCGATACCTATCCCATCTCCGGTCGGCTCTCCCAAGCTTTACATCTTTCCGCCGAAAATTCTCGCCTCTCGCGGTATCTTACGTCCAATCGCGGCTCCTTCACTCGGCTGCGCGTTTATGCATTGATAAAGGAGAGAGAAGGAAAGCTCGGCTCGCGCGCACGGTTAAAAGCAATCACCGGCAACGAAGCGAGCGAGAGAGTCCGACGGCGATTAATTCCAGCGCGGGGATGCGAGGCACGCAAGAGCTCGTAGCATTCGTAAATCAAGCGGCGAGGACGCGAGTATCTCGCTCGGCCGCCGCTCGTGTAGTGCAGGAACGCTACGGAAATATTAACGAGCGGCTACGCGCTGCATAATATCTGCATGCAGCCGATGAACCTCGTCGTTGTATTGCGCGCGCGAGAGCGAGAGAGAGAGAGAGAGGCAAAGAACTTTGCGAGGACAGCGATCGCTCCGACCGTTCGTAATTGGTGGCCAATTTATTCGAGCGCGCTTCGAAACTCGTTTAACTATATCGAGCCCCGGACGATTGCTGCCGTTTCGGTTTGTAGCGCAGCTGCCTACCTTGCCGGTTGGTAGTGACGCCGTTCCCGCCGACGCCCCACAACAAAGACTGTGTTCAGTACATATACTGTAATTCTCGATCTGCCTTCCCTTTGGCTGGACTCGTAAGTGCTGTGTGTAGATACTGGTATGGTCTGTAGGGTAAATTGTTTATGTTGTTTAAGTTTTCAATTGATTTCCATGTATGTTTGTGTAAAGACACGATCAATGGTTTTCTATGATGATTGTAAGTTTTATATGTATGCATGTTATTTATGTATATATGTGGTGATTGATGTAAATGTACGAGTGAATGAATGAATGATCGAATGGTAATATTGGATTTTACCATTTGTTGCCAGAGCATTGCAATAAGAAGATTGTTATATCTTGAGTTACAAAACCGTCTTCGATAAAGCGAGTGAGCAACAAAAATAAAGCGTTATTTTCATCTCTTTTATCAATATATTGTTCTTTAAAATGATTTTAAATTAAATTTTACAATAAATAGAATGCACATGTATAATTATATATACTCTCTCTGTAATGCCGACTAAAGGCATTACTGTATACTGGAGTTTTTCGGTTCACATAGTTGGTACGACTGATCATCGTACGAAAAAAGTCTACTGCTCTCTTTCAGAAAGCTTCGATATTGATTTGAAATTATATTAAAAAAGGCAAATGTGATTTTAAACAATTACGCATTAAAAACATGGATTTAACAACGCAAAATATTTTTTTATTATAAAGGAATTAATTTTAGATATTATTCAAAGTATGAAAGTCACGTGCACAAAATTACAATTTCAGTTCAATATATTCAAATGATTTGTTGTTGCGAAAAAAAAAACGAATACCCCGCAGCTATCACGTTCAAAAATAATTGCTCGCAAGGTGCAAGAAAAAAAAGCGCAGTATAACGTCAGTACCGCCTGTTGTACGTAAGCATCAGTTACAAACTTATGAGCGCGAAAGCGCTGCAGACAACCCTCAACACCGAAGAGAATTGATCGTCCGAAGGGCAAAAAGAAAGTAAATCACGAATATGGGAATAATAATGGGCGACTCTGCTTCTGTTGCTGTGTGCGAAAAGAGCATGAGAGCAAGCCGAGCCGCAGGTCCGGACGAAGGGCACAGGACCGGCTGAAGGAATGAATGAGTGGCAGGTAACGCGTAAACAAACAAGTATCAATGCATCTAAATTGAAACATAAAACGAACTGAATGAGGCCATAAATAGTTAGAGCTAATAGTAGGGTGCGGGTAAGCTATTGCGCAGAGAAGGTTACTTATATGCGCGGAGCTGTGAGAGGAGCAACCGACGAGCTCTCGTGGCCGCGGTTATAACGCGAGCGTTTGCAAGAATTTTATTGCCCACGATAGAGTCGCCTGAAAAATACGGACTTCCCTGCATATGTGAGAAGAGCTTGGAGATGCGTATCCTCGCGCTACGCTGCGCTTCTGGCCACGAAAATATGCGCATCTGAATCAGAAGCAAGGACTTTTCTTACCTTATTTTTTTCTGCTTTTTTTCGTTGTTGCCCGAACTCTGCCGCTCGACTGTGTTGCCGCAGCCTTGGGAGACAGGATTAGGTGTCGTATTTCAGTTGTTTCTGGCCCTCGTAATTCCTGAAACAGACAGTTTAACGCGAAACTTATTTTCGGTTTCACAAATAGTTATGACTTTAATAATTCTCAGATGGCATTTCTACTTTACATTTTATACACACATCTGCTTGAATATTACAAGAACTTTGGAGCCTGGACTGTCAGTATACAATATACATATATTATAAAAATGTATAATGCAGTTTATGAGCTTGCGCGACGATAATGTGGGTATCGAGAAAAAAATCAAAGCCATTTCATTGCCAACTGCAGATCGGCGTTATACTGTTATCGCGAATCAGTTAAAAAGCAATAACACGCTGTTATAATCAACTCGTAAATTTTACGTTTTCATTTATAGCAGACGCACTGCGATATCCTAAAAGTATTAGTGCGTTAATTAAAAACGCCAGTCGAGCTAACAATAATTATACGAGGCGTCCGATCGCACGCCGAACTGCCCCGGCATAACGGCCGACGAAGATAAATTAAGCGCGAGTCAAAGGCCTTTAATTGCATGTCAAGCCGCCTCGTTACTCGATAATTTCCGTAATTAAATTATTCGTATATATATATGTACATAAAGTGCGCGTCAATAATATCATGGTCCTCGCTCGAAAGAGGGAGAAAGAGACGGATCGAGAGACAGAAGGAAGGAAAGAGCGAGAGTCACGCTGCCCGACGATAGCGCGCACGACGCTCGTTACGCAAGTTTTATCTCGCATTAACTTTCCCAATGCGTCCCATTATCGGTGTGTATACTTTGTACAAACGCATGGCTATTTAAGCGAGTGAGCGTTTCGCCTTGTGCTTGTGGGAAATCTGGCGGGATGAAGCGGACGATTCATCCCTTCGTATATGCGCTCTCGCGTTATGTCCGACTGCACAAGGGATTTTCTGTTCGAAATCGCGCGGGTACACTAAAGCTCTTTGTGCCTACGGTCCGAGAAAGAGATTCACTTGCCTCGCTCGCGTTCGCGTACGATTATCTGCGCGCGCAGCGCGACACAGATATTTTTAAACTCGACGATTGCGCGGCGGCTCGCGGCGAGAGTATATACTGAGACTTGATAGCGCGCGACGGACGGTGCCCTGAACTTTTCAGTTAATTGATTTAATACGCGCACACACACACACATGTGAAGCTCGAGCTACACGGAGAGAGAGATATGGGATGATTTATTTCTCGGCAAGCAAGTATAATATAAGCGCAGCTCCGCTGAAATCGTGTGAAATTTTTTTCCTTCGCTTTCTATACACGCTTTATTGAACGGTTTATTGAGAATTATACTCGGCGACTCCGATCCGACAGAGTCGAATCAATTAAAGTATCTGCGCGCGCGCGCGGCCGCGGCGATTCAAGCAAAATAGGAACGTCCTGAATTTAATTTCTCCGCGCTACAACATCATCGTTAAAATAACTTCTTTGGCGAAAAAAAGTGCGCGCGCTCGCGCGCACGTTTAACTTCATTAAAATTCTTATTCCGCCGTGGCTTTAAAACACGACAAGCCATAAATCACGCGGCAACAAAAACAAGGAAATGCCCCGGCGGACTTAGCAAGGATTCGCTACGGCTTGCAAAAGCCGCATAGTCTCCTGGAGAGAGAGAGAGAGAGAGAGAGATAGAACTAATGCCTGAGCCAAAGCTCGTCGCCGTCGTCGTGCACCGCGGTGCGCGCACAATATCATGCAGCACTCGACTCCATATACACACACACACACTCGCACGTACACACATGTGGAGACGAAGGGGGGCCTCTCTCTCTCTCTCTCTCTGCGGTCGGCTCAGGCTCGAGTACACGACATGGATTTGCAATTCAAACGCCGCGCGCTGCGCAGCTATAATACGTATAAATCCCAAAAGCAGGAACCGCCGCCGCAGCGGCGAATGGGAGAGAAGAGAGGACGCTGCTATATGCCATGCACAAACGGAGCATGGCTCGCTCGCGTGTGGTTAGGCCGAGGATCAAAAGCCTGTGTATACTGCGTATACGGGAGAGCAAGAGAGAGAAAGAGAATTCGCTCATATACGAGCATTGGCTTTCGAAGAATAACGAGATCATTGTTTCCGTGCCCTCCTCCATTTTGCTTGCACGCGCAGCTGTGCGCGTAAAAGGAGGGTATCGCCGCGACGACGACGACGATATTCTCGCGCCGCTGCAGAAGAAACAGTGCACTTCCTTCTGGTGTATCAATCCGTTGAGCGACTGGATTATATAGTCTCGGATCAACGGACATTTTGTGCGCGTGGCGAGTAAAGCGCTTTATACATTGAAGGCAGTCCGTTAGACTATTGTGAAATATTTTTATGATATATACTATACGTTATCAAGCGCAGCAGCTCGAGCTGCGCCAAATAAATATTTATGAAATTACGAGTAGAGCATAGAGGGTACATCGTTTAAGGACGGAACCATATAAATTTGTACTTTACGCTACATTGAAAGTTGAGTGCCTCATCGGCTGAATTCAAATCCACTTCCACGAGAGCCATTACGCCGTATTAGTTCCCGGGTACATTGTGCCTGGTGTACAGCGCGCACACGTATATATACGCGTATTGTCCAGCCGGGGCAGAAAGAGAATATATATAGTCCAATAATTCAGAGCACAGGAGAACAAACGCAATTTCATAATAGGAAAAAGCTCGGGACTCTATTTCATCGAAATAAAAGGATGAGACCTCCTCACCTCGGGGGAGAGGCTCGCGTGCTCGTATATACAGCTTGTACATACGTGTACCGCCCGGGCGGATCGTTATACGGCAAACCAACAGCGTTCATTCCCGCATGTGTGCTCCATCTTGGATATAGAGAAGTAATTAGAACATTTGTTCCGTATACAGTCTAGCGAAGGAGGGAGAGAGAGAGAGAGAGTGAGAGAGATCTCGTGCGCGCACGAACCAGCTGTGCGCCGGAGAGCGGTGCCATTGCGGTGATAATTCAAACTTTCGTGCGGCGTATAAAGCTGCTCTAGACACTTCATGATGCGGCGTTCCACTAAACTTACGATGCAGAAAGGGGCGCCGCTTTCACTTCCATTCTCTTTCTCTCTCTTCGCGGCAAGCGCGCCTAGCGCACAAAAGGAATGAAGAATGTCTTTATTAGACAAGGGCATCGAATTCTGAGTACTTCCCAGGATGCCTCTCTCTCTATCTCTCTCGTTTTCTTTCTCTCCGTCTAACTCTCTCTTTCTCTCGTGCGCGCGCACACACACGTCATCTTTTTCACGGTATGCTTGCGCATTATTCGCTTCGGTCGGACGTTATACGAGTTTCGCGCAACACATACCTGTATATCGCGACGGAGAGGAAAGAGGGAGTGACCTCCTGGCGTATAGACCTCTGCACAACCTTTGGCTATAGCATAGCTTATTGGCGGTTTTTTTTTTTGTATGTGGCTCCGTCTAGGATGGAGGAGAGGCAGGTCCTATCTTTCGTTTGACGCACTCAAGGTCAAGGCTGCTCTCTTGCTTCTTTTGTACGATGTGTATGTATACGTACAGCGAGAGTCAGATGGTCGAAGAAGAAAAAAGAGAGAGAGAGAACCGAGATGAGACCAGCGAAGATTTTCTCAGCGAGCGAGAGAGGACACATTCATCCATCGTCAATCCGCTCACGTTTCATTGTACGTGCGCGTTTATAGAAGAATCTAAGAGCATTTCAGCCCTGAAACACGATACTGGAATTTATTTTACGATGTTTGGCCGTTTGCTGCGGTGCATATACCTTCCAACGAATGTATATCCCATATACTTTGGCGACGAATTGGCGCTTGCTTTTTACGGCGATTTAATGAGAGGAATAGATTCGACGAGCAACAAGTTTTATCGCGAGGTGTCGCTTGCAATTCTAAGCGGGTCTGTCTTCCTAAACTTTCGACGCGCGCAATCTCTCCAGTAACTGGCTGAAAACGAAAACATGCGTACATATAAATGTACATTAATTCGTGAAAATTTTTGATGTACCAAAACACCGAGACACTCAAGTCTTTACGCGAGAATCAAATGAATGGCCATTAGACGCGAGTACGGTATAATAATGATCTTGCTAATGAAAAGTGAAGCCTCTATGCTCTGGAAGTAGGCACTTGTAGAAACGATGTATATAGACGGATTAAATATACGCTGAATAATGGATACTGCGACCGGCTCATCGCCTAACTACACCGCTCGGCTGTGCGTGGCTTGTAAGATTTCGCGTAATATGCTTGGCAAATTGCTCGACCGCAACAGCGAAATTGCCGAGTTCGTATCAACTATATAAGCGGTACGTCATTATGTGTTTCTTCTTGCTTTAAACCATGTGGTTTACCCTCGGGTTAACCTCGTGCACGAACTGATCCACATTTGCAGGTCTCGTTTACGGCAAACATTGTATTCGATATAGTATAGCTCGGGCCGCTCGAGACATTCTGCAAAATTCCTATCTCGTATAATACATCGTTGTAACAAAGTTACCGAGTCGACTCGCCGATTTATGCGTTACACAATAACGAATGGCAGTTAAATCTTGTTGAACATTAAAATAAAAAAAAATTTATTTACAGCGCGTATTACCAAACCATTAAATAACCGTAAACCACCGCGAATTTTCTTGCGGTCGTAAGTTTAGCTAGGAAAATTATTGACTTTAGCGCTCGAAAATAACTATAATTGCGATTTATTTTCATTTACACGCTCCGACGGCTGCAGATAGTATAAACTCTTCTCGTATTTCGAATTTATCGCTCTTGCTCTGTTGCACTTATATATACGCCACTCGCTGCGCAAGAGACATAGCGATTTACCTGCTTTAACACCTTGGGAGTATCTACTGCGAATTTCTTCCTTTCAATGCGATACTCGGATCAATAATCATAAATCTCGATTCGCGAATAAATCGCCGCTTGTGGGCTTGAGCAAATAAATTATTTGCTTATCAGTGGTCTTTTCTCGCGCGGCGGGCTCAGAGCTCCTATATAGCCGCGTATGAATCACGGTATATATACACACGCCGTGTGTCCGGGAGAAAGCTTTTTTTTCAACAAAAAAGGCGCGGGAATAAAATGAAAATCTAGAAAACAAACAAACAAACATATTTTTCGACCGAATTGACGTTTTAATCCTCTGTATAATGCCTGCATTCAAGCCGCGGCTTTCAAAAGATTTTTTTTTATGGCCAAACGAAGATTTTCAAAAGACTTTTTTACGACGAGCGAGAACGAAAATTTCCGTGAATTATCTTTCATTATATTTACGTAGATTGAATGTTTGCGCGCAGAAAAAAAAGCTTGGTCCCGAAATCTCGTCGTGTGATTATATATCAAGAGCAAGAGCTTCGCAGATAATTGCGGTTGAACTTCAATTCTGA
The DNA here is from genome assembly GCA_018906965.1 of Philotrypesis tridentata. Lineage (NCBI taxonomy): Eukaryota > Metazoa > Arthropoda > Insecta > Hymenoptera > Pteromalidae > Philotrypesis > Philotrypesis tridentata. The sequence goes on from JACCIB010000005.1 coordinate 5,483,187, forward strand.
AGTGATTTTATTCGGTCTTCGATCGCCGGTTATACACGGACTCCGAACGCATATTATTATTTGAAGTATACGATATGAAGTCGATGAGATAAGAAGCACTCCTTTCCTTGTTTATTACCAAAACATCATTTATTATTGTTAACCGCGATGAGCATTATAAAATTCACGCGCACTCGGCATCGCGCTCGTCTATAGAGGCGCACAATAGCCATCGCGGCTCGCTCATTCGCCCGAGCCGCGAGAGGTGGGCGGAGTTTCTTTCACCTGGTCGATTCGATCAAAAACCGTATACCCACGGCGTTTTCATGCACATTTTCAATCTTTCGCCTGCACTCAATACACATTATACATTGTATCTTAATACGGGTAGAACACACGCTAGGCTCATTGATGAAAGCGTCGTCTTCTTTATTTTTCGAACAGAATTTATTTTATACTCCGTTCGCCGTGTATGTGTGTACGGCCGGCTCGTTATGCTAATTATTTTTCACGCTTAGATAAGGCGCTTATCAGCCTGTCGTAAATTTCAATTCTATGAATAAAACGAGCCGAGAGAGAGAGAAAAAAAGAAGAGAGAGAAAGAAACGGAACCAACGCTTGCGTCATGCGGAGCTATATAACGCCGAATTCGACGGCATAAACAAGCGCGATCTCGCGCGCCTCCGGATCGAGCGCGCAAAAAATCAAGAAATCAATTACAACCGCCGCGCGCGTGTACAAGAAAAGCAATCTCATCTTCAAAAAAGCTTTTAATATAACGCCTCGTGCGCTGCGCGCGCGCTCAGCTGTCTCGTCTTTCTCGGTCGCGAGTCGCGGCGAGTCTGTCTCTCGCACCGGCTTACACGGACGTATTCCCGCGCGTTAACACGCAATGCGTATAATACGCATACGCATACGACGGTGTCCCACACCCTTAACTCGCTCCTGGCACTCTTGCGCGGCCGTAAGCAGCGTCTACTTAAATTATGACTATCTTATCGGCGCGATTGCTTACATCGTCGGAGCGCATATTTATGTGGGTGACCGTGAGGGGGCCGACAGCACATATTTTCGGTATACATACGCGTATAAGCGAACGCGCATGTGTGTGTCCCTCTCGTCGCTAGCCGGGCAGACTACAGCGCGCGGTTCACCGACCCAACGCACACAGTTCGCGGCGCGTCGATTTACGATTCAGCTTCCCGGTAAATTCGAAACTTGTCCGGGAGCTTGACGTTATTAATCGCCCCGACGCTGGGACGTTCGTCTTATGCTTCTCGGATGCAGCGGCGAGATACGCGCGCGAAATCCCCGAGAACCGGGATCTCGAGAGGCGAGCTTGTCTCCGAGCGCGAGGATCAAGTAAATGGGAGAATTTTGCAGAATGAAGCATTTTCCGAGTATCGCGCGTCCCGCGCGTAACGTTTTTCAATATTTATGCGCTATCGTATACCGCACGCAGCTATTGCGTGTATATGAAAAGGCAGCAGTTGTCTCTGTAGTGGGTATATATTAGACAAGCTCGGTACAGCCTGCCAAAGCTCCGGAGAATATCAATTTCCGGGGGCGTAAGGAGAGCAGGTATAGAGACGTTCCGTAGGCAAATTTCGGCTGACCTCCGTGTCACAATATTTGGGTAAGCTTAGCGGGGGCTACGTGTAGGCGAGGACGACGACGACGACGACGGCGACGACGACAAGAGCCCCTTAATTTTCCTAAATTCGCTATGCAAATCGGCGCTATTAGCACCTTCCTTATTGCGGTGTGGCCCAAGTTACCCATGACAATGGCAGCAAATGACTGGAGGAGCTCGCTCGGCATGAGGCCACTCTGCATTCCACGCCTCGGATGCGCTCCACGGGCTTCGTCGCCGTATTTGCAAAGCGCTTTATATTTTCGAAAACTTTGACCTGACTCTCGAGTCGTCTTTGCGTATCACCCGCACTTGGATGTAGCCTCGTATAAAAATATGGATTTATACGCCTGCACCTGAGGCATTAATTTATTTCTCTTTTACAACGTTCTTAAACTAGCGAAAAAAACTGAGGCTGCACATAAATTGTCCTCGAATCGCGTTTTAAAAATCAACAGCGTATAGTATATCTTGTACGAAAAACCAAAAAGATAATTCACGCATAATTGTATACATACGAACGACGGAGTATAATCCTCATATAGCTATACCATCGCAAGCCAAAAGAAAGAAAGAAAAGCACGAGGACTGCGAAGGAACGAACGTACGACTATACAAGCGACAAGAGATGCAATTATTTTCCCTCGTTCGTGTCGACGCGCGCATATATACCTACTTAATGCAGGTACGTGGCGCGCACATTAACGACACCGTGCGATAACCCTATCTCTCGTCTCTCTCGCTCTCTCAATCTCTCTGTCTCTCTCTAGCTCTGTATTATACGCCTTAACAAGTGCGCAAGCCGAAGCTCGACGTTTTAGATTGGAAGCGGCGATAGTTCCTCGCACGCAGCACACACTCGGACGCAGCGGCGCGCCTGTGTGTGTGTGCGCATAAATGCGTGTCGGCGCAATTTTTGAACAACCTGCAGCTCCGCTAAAATCAGCATGATGCATCGCCCTGGGGCTTTTGCTTCTCATGCGTATATAATTCTCTCGGTCTGTATACGCCTCTGCGTAAACAGCGCGAGGAGGGAGCGAAAGCTCTCCGGTTCTTTCATTAACGCGTTATAGATACATTGTATATATACGCGCGGGTATACGGGTATATACAGCGGGGAACGTGAATACGCGCGGAGATTGCGCGCCTATATTTATGAAATGACCTTCGCGCAATTGCGGCTGCGTCTTACACGCTAACCTATTTCCTGTGTGCGTTTATTCGCGCTTGTTATTGTTATCCTCGGAATAAGGCGCTGTAATGCTCGGCGCGCCCCCGGTTTCTGCCATTCTTCGAGTCTCGGCTTTCGAGTGCTTTGCGCCGGTAAGAAAAGCATTTTGAATTCTTATACGATATTGCTCGCTAATGCGTAATCACACAAGTGGATAAACAATTCGGCTCCGACTTTCGAATTTGCAATGAGAAAAGACGACGAGCGATAAGGCGAATTTAATTCGCGAATTCGAAATCTCGGCAGCGAAATCGGCAAATGTACATAAAAGCTGCAGTGATTTACAGCGGCTATTGCCATTCGTCATAATTATATCGGGAGAAAAGAAGAAAGGCTTATGTTTCTATTCTAACCGGCCATTAGCCGCGGCTCATGCTATTCGATTGCGGCTCCGGATAAGAGAGCCGCCTCGACTGGAGTCGTAAAACCGTTGAGAGTGAAAGACCGCGAGCATTCCTACCTTGTTCGCGCGCGTGGAACGCGCCTAGTGACGCAATGATTTATCGCGAGCGCATATCGCTCATTAAATTCGCCGATAAATTTTGCGATGCCGCGGTTATCACTTTTGTGTAAATTAAATATAAGCGAGAGGATCGGAAGAAAAAAAAAATCTTACTCGCGCGCTGCAGTTGCAGTTCGAGGGCATGCGCGAGCCTCGAGAGAAACTGACCAGGCCAGTCGGCGCGCACGAGAAGGAAAAACCGTGATTTATCGCTCGTTCCGTAATAAGTTCACGAGCCGGCGCTTCCTCTTCTCGACGTTCAGCAGAGCCGCTCTCCCTCCCTTTCTCTCTCTCTCTCTCTCTTCTCTCTCTCGGTGCATGTACAGAATAAATAACCTAAAGTCCGCGCGAGCTTCGCGCTTTAAATACTCGTAAATCGTCGATGTAATCAGAGAATAACGATCCGGCTCCGACTGCGGTCTACGTTTAATAAAATTTAGCCACGCGCAAGGGGGCAGCTTTTTCCGATTAAACTCCGTCTCTTATACCCCCCCAGCTGCGAGTGCGCGAATTTGATACCCGAACGAGAATTTTTTCGCGATGGGAAAATCGTGACGTATGCACGCGTACGTATATTCCTCAATAACGACCGAACGAGATATAAGTGTGTTGGTAAAGGTATTCCGTGTACGAAGTCGGGTAGTGTGTTATACTCGCGACGAGATGAACCAAGAGGCTCTGGGAGAGTCGGCTGTAGTTTATTCGAGGAAGTTCGACGGAATTCTGTGGCTCTCGAGTTGCGCATGAATTAACGCGAGAAAAGACAGGTAGACACTGAGTGTATAAATTTCGGTTGATTTTTTTCTGCATAATAATCCATACCGCCGCAATTTATCACCTTCCCCTCGACGAATAAACATCGAGCTTAACCGTCTTCGACAAGCGCTCATATTTCTCGCTCGCGCGTACGTATGACTAATTCTTGACTTTTCTACTACGCTTTCTCACAAAAAAATACGGTCGCGCACACACTGCGCGATCGAACGAAAAATTTACGGCTCGAAACTGATGGAACACACGCGGGAATATTAAGAAGCCAAGCGAACAGCGAGGAGCGACACTTAAAAAAGTATCTCTATCAGAATGTTGCGAGCAACAAATTTAGAGATAACCATAAAGCAGGTCCTGCGCGACGGACCAAAAAGCAAAAAGAGAAAAGAAACAAAAATTCTTTCCGCGCTTACATTAGCATGCGAAAGTGAATCACGCGCTCGGTAGCGGGCAAATCGAGAGGAGCTTTCGTGGTACACGAAGAAGAAGCGGCGGCGGCGGCAGCCGCCAGCGAGGACCTTATACGAGAGCGGATACGCGCGTGGGTTGGTAAAGCGTTTCATCAAGTGGGTTCATCGAGACTCGGCCGCAGAGAGAGAGAGAGAGAGAGAGAGAGAGAGAGAAGAGAGAGGGAGCGAGGAAGAGAGAAAAAGACGATGAAAAACACGGAGAATGCGCCGCATCGTCTGTCCGCTCGGTGAAGAAGTACCGAGGAGGCCTCGGACAAGGCGAGCGCCCCGAGAGCCCGTAAAAACACGTTCTGTCTTCTCCTCTCTCTCTCTCCCTCTCACTCTCTGCCTACTCTTCTTCTTTATCTTATTTTTCTCTCCCTCTTATTCTCATTTATTTCTCGTTGTTCGTGCGGCTCGCCCCGTTCATTGTGCGGCGTCGTCTCTCTTTCTCTCTCGCTCTCTCGCGTGCTTTTCTTTCTTACGCACTCTCCGCGGCCAAGCTGATTAATACCCAGATTCCCTCGGTGAGATAGTTCTTGTTTGGATGAAGCAATTCCAGCCGGTTTTTCTGAAGATATCTCGCGCCATAGAACTGCTGCTCTCGCCGACTGGGAAAGAGACAGAGAGAGACAGAGAGAGAGAGAAAAGAAGCTGCGCTGGACTCACGTCTTTTCTTTTTCTTTTTTTCTTTTTTTTGCTTCCTCGACTTTCTCGCGCGCGAGCGCGCGCGGCTTTTCCTCGAGACTCGGAATGCCGGAGGACAGACGACACCATTTCTGTTTTGTTTTCTGAGCCGTGTACGCCGAGGAATCCGCGATTTTTTTTACGTGCGAGGAGACGGTTGCGAGATCCAAGCGAACGATTGTACGGAGGAGAGTTTGCCCGACTGGGAAGCCAGTGCGCTTTCCTGTGTATCCCAAGAGAAAGAAAGAGAGGGACTGGAAAGTATTGATTTTCGCTTAAGAAAAACGTGAGTCACGACGATCGACTGACGATTATTCTCACACGATATAATTGTGCGCTTGAAAGCGAGATTGTCATTTCCATTGCGATGCCGGAGCTTTTATCCCAAGTAGCGATTGATCATTAATAATCTACAGATGTTTGCTTTTTGCGACTTAAATACTGTGTTTACTGCTTGTATTTGTGCGAAACAATTCTTAGTAGATTTTGATAGATTGGGAACTGCCGATGATAATTATTGTTAGAAACTTCAGTGAAAAGTTTTAAATAAATATTATGTTAATGACTAATTTATTTTTTATTAGTTGTACCTATAAAACTATATGCAGTTAATAATATTAACGAGAATTTCACAGAAACTTATCTGTAGTTTTTTAGGTAATTTTGAATGTGAATGTGAATTCTACAACAGGATAAATAAAAGTGCCTTTAACATTACTGCATAAATTGAAAAAGATTAAAGCTGAATGTTGAAGATAAGACAACTATTATTATTAGGATGATTACTTTTTCATTTAGGATGACATCATTATAATCAAGCAAAGCGACCACTACTCATATATAGTGCTCTAAAAAATGGTGTTTGATTTACAGGGAAATGCTCAGTGCGTTATGCACTTGCAAAGCATATTCGTAGATAATCTTTGATATATACATGAACTTGGAACAAAAAACCGGACGTACCTCGCAAGAGAATCGTTAGATCTCTCTGTTCCTCTCTCTCTCTCTCTCTTTCTCTATTTCCCCAAGAGGCCTCCACATAAACTGCCATCACGAAAATAAATGTGCATTTCCATAAATAAACTCTGCCGCACTGGCGCGAGCCGAGCGTTTTTGTCGCCTCCTCTTTTTCCCGCTGCCTCTATATCTCTCCGCGCCAAGTGGCAAAAGACAAGCGAGCAGCAGCAGCAGCAGCAGCTCCCGCGTGAATTATGCCAGAAGAACTCGCGCGAGAGTCGTCCTCTCGGTCGTCCTCGAGAAAGTCAAGGGAAAGTTAAAAATGTAACAAAAAAAAAAAAAAATTGTCCAAGCCAAGTATGTGAGCTCTCTGAGGGATGGGCGGAGAGAAGAGAGGCTTACGCACAAGCAAGCTTCTCTCGAGAGGGATTTTAGGAGACAATCGGGCAAGAGATGGACGTCTCGAAAAAGAAACCGGTTTGGCTCTTAGTGCGCCCATGGCTGAGAATCAACAAAGGATTGGAAGCCGAAAGTCCAAAAGCCAACAAATTTGGAAAAGCACTTAGGCGCGATTTACGATTGGAAGTTTGGAATTTTGTTGGACGTATAAGAGAGATTGTAGCCGATATTCCAGTTTGTTTGTCTACTCGTATGAGTCGTACGTTATGAGCCGATGCGCTTCTGTTGGACAAGTGTAAGAAAGCGGGAAAGCTTTACATGTCTGTTTTTATATGTAAAAACAAATAAAAATTATTTTCTTTTTACTTTATCAAGCAGGTGCAAAGCTATTTAAATTATTAGTTTTTATGATCTTCACTTTCATACAGGATTGAGACTACTTATGCAACTAAGTGGAGCTCTTCAGAAAAACTAGATGTATAATTATCATTTTACGTGCTTATCGCATTTTAAATATACTTCTCGCAGTGTGAATCCATTAATAAATACTAAAAGATTATTTACGTCTGCTATTATCATACGTCTACGGGTATAGTTGAATTTAATTTACAATTTCCTGCGATTATTAAAGATCCTCGAAATTCATCTACCGCTTTTAATGAGACCGTAATGTTTCAAATTATTGAACAAATTTTGTGATAATATTAAATTAAATATATCTTTTATTTCAAACATTATTTCACACAATTATATACATTAAAATATCACTATCAAAATCATCACGAGTTGCTCTCAATTTCATTTTGGAGGTTATAAAGCGCTAGCAGTACGATATATACACGTACATACGATCAATCTTTATCACACCAAGCTAATTTTTTTAACAAAATGGTGCTTTTAATTAAGATAATCAATCTAAATTGAATTCCCCTCGGAATTTACGCTCAAAAAGTTCGTTGTCTGCGCACAAGAGTTCAGGCAAATTAATTTTAACGCGCACACCTCGAGGCTCTAATTTTCACGATAGCTTCAACGTCTTATTTCACGCCAATTATTCCGACGCGCGAAATTTCAATTGTAAATTATAAACATTCTCTGCATATATTAAAATTTACCTCGGACAAAGTATATCCACGTACGCATCCTTATCATCTCTCCATCCGCATGCGCGCGCGCGCTGTACATCGCGATGAGGCGGACTCGAGAGAAAGAGAGAAGAGGGAGCGATTTTCCTCGCATTATCAGAGCCATCGAAGCTTCTTATCTCCTCGCCGTCTCACCTCCAGGAATCTCTCCAAATTAGCGTGAAAATAAAATCGCCCGGCGATCTCGTCTTCCTCTCTCTCTCTTTCTCGCTGGCTCTCTTACCTCGGGGACTGCGGCGCGCCGCAGCGTCGTCGTATATCGGCCAAGATGGCTGCTGCCGTTGCTGCTGTCTCTCGCGGGCGCGCGTGTCCCTGGGCGTGGCTCGCGTGCAATCCTTTCTCGCGGCTCGTCCGAGGCGCGATGTCCCACGCGCTGATGCATCGACGCGTTATCACTGGCGCGGATCGGCGAGACAAAACTTTTCTCCGCACTCTTTTAACGCGCGAAGCCCCGAAACGCTGCGACTCGCTGGACGATGCGTGACGGCGGAAGAGAACCCCGCTGGCGGCCATCTTGCGCGACGCTTGTGCTGCTGCCGCTGCTCCCTCGCTCTGTATGTGGGATCCCCCCCTTCCGTCCCGCGCTAGCCGACTTGTGCGCGCCTAGGCTTCTGCGGCCTTCTCTGGTCTGGGTAAAGAAGGTATACATCTGCCGTGGACTAGCCCTTCGTTTTTCGATCTACTATGTATGGTAGCAGGCATGTGTCTGTGCGAACGCGGAGCTCTACTACCAACTCGTTGTACCAACTTGACAGTATACAAATCTGTGTTTCTGAAAAAAAAAACGAAAGATTTTTTAATGTAATTTTTACGTATAAATTAAATGAATTTAGCCTCGATCATTTCACTTGTTACAAATCGTTATCTGTCGCATAAACTACTTTTTTGACACGCTTCAATTTTATTATCAAGTGTATTTTAATTTCAAACAATACGGCCAATCGCAAGAAATAACTTGTTATTAATTGATAAAACTTAAGAGAACAGGGTTTTTATTAGTGGTTTTCCAACTTAGAAGATACTTTCTACTTGTCACTATTACGCCAGCCGACGGTCAATGAGCGAGATTCATTCACTCGGTTTTTACGACTTTCCTGCTTATTCGAATGAGTGAGCACTGCCCAAGATTTTACTTTTTACGTATTTCTTATCGTACGTTTAGCTTCATAAAAACGTAGACAAAACATAAAAAAGATAAAGTTGCGAGTTTAGGGCTGTGAGTTTGTATATTATCGCTCAACTTAACTTTAAAGTTAACAATTGATACTGGTAAATATAAGCTAATAAATAAAGAGAAAAATTATTGCAAAGCTCGCTCAAAAGTCAAAATAAAAGAACGTTCAAAAGCTTCTATTTCTATTTCTAGAAGAGTATCACTCATAAGCTTGCGTGGCCAAGACGATGTTGAGAAATCAATACAACAGTGTTTTTCTCATTGTGTCAGTGACCTACCCCCCGAGTCACAAACTAAGCCAGCCGTTCTATTTTAGTAAATCCAATTATAAAACAACTGAAATAGCGCGTATAATATATAGGTTGATTTGGTGGTTGTGTTTCTGAAGCATATAATTCACGTAAATGATTTATTTACTATGAATTTATCATAACTTTATTCAGTAAGCTAAACGCAAAATGAAAAAAGTCGTTGAAATTTTTTTTCCCACCGAGCTCGTGCCTTCCACCCGCCAAAAAATTGACTCGGAACTGATCGATAAAATTCGATCCGCAGCTCTCTGACGGATTATGCACGGAGCGGCTCTTCAAAAACCAGGAACATGGTCCTCGAATTCTTTCGCGCAACGAAGAAACTGTTCCGAGTCTCGGCCGTCTCGGCCATTACCGAGCGTGCGAAATGTCCGTAAGACATCCCAAGATTCCAAAGTCTGCTTGTACCGGGCTCTACCCCCTTATTCGCCCCCTCGCACTCCCCTGCGCCTCCCCCGGAATTTCTCCGCTCCCCATCGCCCCTGTCGGCATCAAGCTTATACAATTCAGTTCTTCCGAGTTTCGCAGCCGCTGCGCGCAAAGCCTCGCGGGAATCCGTCGTGCCGAGGGCGTCTCGTGAGATCGATGGCTCCTTTTCTTTTTTTTCCCGAAAGTTTACCTACGAATTTCCTCCTTCATTCTCATTCCCTCCTCCCCCGCCTGGCCAAAGTATCTTCCTTCCACTCTCCCCGCGTCGGCGGAAAGTCTAAAAATATATCGGGTAAGTGCAAACGGCTTGTGTGCATGTACGTTATGGAGAGAGGGGAATTGCGTGCGGGCAGTGATGCTCGAGCTTTTGCGTTAGAGCGAGAGCGAGAGCGATAGATCAGGAGGTATACACAGCTGGCGGGGAAGGGGGAGGGGGTAAGGGGAGGCAGAAGCGAGAAGAGAGAAAGGAACACCCGCTGTGCGGACTGAAGAGAGAGGGCAGGAGACGGAGGCACGCGGTTGGGAAGTTGAGCCGCTGGGGTGGGGGTAGCGGCCATTTTGGCTGACTGCGCATGCGCAGACGGCGTCCCCTTTGACACGTGCCGCCGCCGCGCGCATGGATTCCGTGTACCTTCTCTCTCTCTCTCGCGCGGCAAAGCCAGCGTCGATGGCTGGCGCTTTGGATTCTTTTTAATCGATCGATGCTTTTTACGATTGTTTACACGATTGAACTTATAATTTCAATTATAGGAGCGGTCGGGAGTTTCGCTTTAACGGCTCGAAATTTTACGAGCCGGTTGATTAGATATTTTGGAGGTTTGCTGGAACTCACGTTTGCTTTGGATTGGATTCTTTTCACTTTTGAGGATATCATTGATAAAACTTGAATTTTTTGTCTTTTTTGATCAAGAACGTTTTTACTTGAATATGCAAATGATACAAAATCAATATTAAAATAGCTATTGCTATAAATTGTAATAAAGAATTTAATTCTTAATAATGTAGAATAAGATCTACTAAATAAAACAAATTATATTTGTTTTATATCTTTAATAACGCGTAATAAATGTCACAGTATGATGTTTTTTAACTCCAAAATTCACAATAAATTGGTCCATAAATCGTTAATTAATTTCTCTAGCTTAATTTTTTTATTATTTGTGCCTTTTCCATTTCTAAATAATTAGACTTTCAAAATCTACACCATGTACATAATTTATTTTTTAATTTAAGCAACAGATGCAACTCATGCAATTATCCGTCGGATCAATTATACATCATTACTACTGATTGCCGCAACTGCTGTTTTAAACAGATTTCAAGATTTACAAGAGAACGTTCTATTATGAAAATTCCAGCCGCGACCGAGCGATGTAATTTAAAACAACTTCTTCCGACGCATAAACCAGGGACTAAGAAGTGACGCGAATAAATCGAATCGAGCGCAATAACGAGCTGGGGAACAAAGACTAGTTCAACGTGCCCGGTCACGTTCGAAAAGCTCTCTCTCTCTGTCTCTCTCTGTTTCTCTCGTCAGTGTAGCGCAGTGCACGAGGGAAATTGAATTTGGCGCATCAGTCGCGGAAAGAGTCGCGGTGCTCGTGTGTGGCTCGTTGCACTGTTTACAATAAGTACATTTCCGGATCGGGAGAGCTTGCATGTACGGCCGCGTGTAGAGTGCGGTGTACGGCTAGTAGCGGCCGCCGCTTCCAGTGCAAGCTCGCCGAGAGCCAATAGCAGAAACGCTCGCGTGCACATCGCTCCGACGCGGGATAACGCATGGCGTTTGTTATGCGTCAGATAGAACGGCGAGCGTATACGGCTCATGTATACAATACGTTCAATTTATTCCGTCGCAAACAGGACGGCAACGCAGTCGCCGTAAATTCAACGAGAGCAGCACAGCACGACGGGCTGACGTATCCGAGGACGTATCGCTTATGAGCTCGCGGCTAATTCGATGCGCGTTCCAAATAATTAATTAACTATTGATTCCCGCGAGCCGCGGCGCTGTAAAATTATCGTGCGCGACGCTGCGGCTCGACGGTATTCCGCTGCGTTTTTCGCGCGCGCGCGGAATGAACGGCGCTTATACGCGCGACGAGTGTCGTCGCAGTCACAGTTGTAAAACACATTTTTGTCAACGGAAAGCGAGAGTTTACTCGTTAAAAGCTTATAAAACTCTCTCCTTTGAAAGAAAGAGAAGGAGGCTCTGCTTTATAAAGCCCCCCCCTCCCCCCACCCAAAAAAAAACAAGAATCCCCCCGCGCACACTATAAAAAAATATATACGAGCCATTTCGGGCAACGATAAAATTCGCAGAGCACGCATAACGAGAGAGAGAGAGAGAGAAAGAGCGAGAGGGAGAGACGAGATACGCACAGGCGGCGTGCGCAGACACTCGCGCGCAGGGATTCGGACATCAAACGAATATCTAAAAATATGCATCGATTTAGACATCATCAGAGGCAGCTTAACACGCTCGTAAAAGCCATCGCGCAAGGTCGTCTAATTATTTCTTATAGGCCACACTGCGGTGTCGTTCCTTCGGTTAAGCTCGGCCGACGGGCCGGGCGCAGCTCTCTGTTATTCCTTCTACATGTGATTTTTGCTGCGGTCAGAAATTCCAAGCCGAGAGAGAGAGCGAGAGTATTATAGTGTATAACGAATTAAAAGAGTGCGACGAGCCAACCGGTTTTATATGCAGAAGCAGCAGGAGATAGACTCTCTCTTATGCGCACTATCGTCGCTGCTATCTGCATATGAAAAAAAAATGAGGGTAAAAGGCATCGCCGCCGGCGACCGGGAATTATACAGCCAGCGGAGAATCCGAAGAGGGAGGGGGCGCCGCTGCCTCTCCGAGATATTTTCTTTCGAGTGTGTGTGTATGTGTGTGTGTGTGTGTACAACACTGTACACGGGCTTTTTCGATTATATACACATGCACGTATGTACATTGTACACACAAACGCGCGCGCGATAAATGCAATATTTCGCGCGAAACAGAAGCAAAAATGTTTCCGCGTTTTATCGCTGGCATTGTGTGGTGTATGTGTGTGTGCGTGTGTTTGGTGTGTGTATAATTCGAGATATTGTGCAAGGCTGCGTTTGTCGGAGGGATTTTCTCGCGCGCGCACGAACTTTGCCGACGGCCGGCGATATTTCACGCAAACACCAGCGGAGCGCCCCGAGTTGCCGTAATACAAATGCGGCGATATTAAATGATACTTTGTCTGATACGCAGCGCTTTCAGAGAGATAGTTCCTGCATGAAATAATACGCGTTGCTTTATACGCACACGCGGGTAAAATTAATTGATTGAAAAAAGGCGAAACAAAAAAAAACAAATCGGAACGTACAACGCCCGAATCTTTCGTCACGCTCTCAATTGCCGCGCGCGCGTGTGCACTAAGCGGCGCGAGGAGAGATAAATCTGCGCTCGCGCATTTAAATCAGCGCGCGTATATAGCTCATTCGAAATGGCATTTCCATACGTCAAAAACAATGCGATACGCGCGAGTGTGGGAGCGAAAGAGAGAGCGCAGCTCTTGCCGCGGGTTTCGAAAATGCTAATTTTTCAACGCCCAGTATATACATCACCTGGGCTTTTAATGAAGTATATGTGTAATATCGCTGGCGCCGTCGGAAACTAATCCCTTGCGCGACAGTGACTCGCGTTTCTAAACAAAAAAAATTATGTTACGCTCTTGCACACCTCTCCCGTCGGAATAAATAACACTTATAGTACAGCTAGCATAAGCTGAGATTACACCCTTCTCCTGTACGTTTCTTCGTGAACACAGCCTCTCGAGAACGAGCCTCGATTCCGCGTGTATACAACAACGCATACGCGTTACACACACTAGCGATATCCCTCTTTGCACGCGTAAACGCGCTGCACTGTCGCCTATGCGTTACACGCACATACAGCGATGTACTTTCGTTTCGTTTTCATTCACGCGTGCGCGCGCGCGTACGTGTTTCGCAGTCGGACCGCGTATCTCTCGCACCTATATAAAACGCATAAAACGCCGGTGGCGGCGGGGGATGATTGCGGCGGTCCGCCGTCGGATCTCGTCCTCCCTCTCTCGTCAAGTATGTGCTCGCGCAAACGAGAGAGCGAGTGTGTGTGTGTGTGTGAGCGCGCGCAAATGCGTACGTATATGCGGCAGCCAGTGCGCGCGAGGGCCTCTTACGTGCTCGGGCCATCCAATAAAAGTTGCCTTTGTTTGATGGCCGACTAAATCGGGCTAGCGGCCCCCTAATGCGTCATTACTGTCGGGCTTTACGGGCACCTCGTATCATTTCACTTAGGTATATTGATATGGCAACGAGTTCGAGCTCGAGAGCCAGCCAGCCAGCCAGCCAGCCAGCTTCCTTTAAATGTCCCGACGTTTCAGCGTCAACGACTCCCGGGGAAAGCTCGAGCGAGCGAGCGAGAGGCAAAGAGAGAACCTGATCTGCCGCTGATGTTGCTACTCTTCGGATTATTGTCCTTATTAAAATCCTCTTTGCACTTCGTTTTCTGTTAGCCCCCGCCGGAACGGGATGACGAGGTGCGCGACGCGCGCCGACTCGAGCTTCATATACGATTCCCCCGCGCGCGATCGTTGAGATAGACGGCAATGGCCAGCGGTAAATGCGCTCGAAAGTGCAGTATACTTGTCGAAACGATGACGAGGTGCGAGAGAAAGAGTGAGAGAGAGAGAGCATTACGTCGATGCCCGATCCTTTCGTAATTTTATCGCGATTTTTTTATTCGCGCGCTCAATATCGTATATATAATATAACTACACCCTCCCCCCCGAGAGATGCAGCCGTTTGATAAAAATACGGTGCTGCGATTCTCTTCATTAAATTTTTCTCACCGAATAAATCATGCACGATACACTCGCTGCGGCTTCTCGAGAAATCAGTCCGCCGGCGGCTCTATAACGCTGTCTGTATACCCCGAAACGCAGTGTTTTTACGAGCGCGCCGCATTTTTATATCTCCATCATTAGTGCGAATCCCATTTGGCGTGACACTCGAAGATCGTTTCCTCGGCGAGCCGGCGATGTTTACATTTTGCCGGCCGAACGCTTGTCGCACGGCGTTCAACAGCGTAACGGGAAATCTTCTAAAACAGTTTTATTGCCGTGCGCGGCGCGGTGACAACTCGTAGTGCCCTAAAACGCTCATAAAAATACTCCTCGTAAAAGCGCTGCGAGATTACTTTTTACGATTCGCCGCTGCCGTCGCTCTCTCGCTCCTATACCTGCGCGCGCGCGCCCGCGCACGAAAAATGAAGACAGGTATTTGCGAAATTTGCGAGCGTGAGAGTAAGGTACCGTTTGGCGTTTCGTATATGCATGTGATCGAGAGTTTTTCACGCGGACTAGGTCACGACGCGGAGTTTTCGAATATTTTTAACGTAGCTTTTCGTGCTTGAGTTACAGCACAGACTAGCATTTTTAGTGCGAACCGTACATTTCACTTAATTTTTCAACGGATTTCAGTTGTGGTTACCGAAAGATATACGAATTTTTTTCTTTCTAAACAGACGTGTAACAATAACTTGAAATACATGCGAATTCCATCACAATCGCACAGATAACATTAAATTTGTAAAAAAAAACACTCACTGTATTCATTCAGTTTTCACACTCAAAAAGCAAAGTCTTCGGCACAAACTATCAACGAGAAAATTCTTTCCCCCGTCTACAACACAGCGTCGCTGGCGTCGTGAAGCCACCGCAGTGCTCGTCGACTATCCGACGGCAAACGCAAGCTCGCTCTCGGGCTGCTCGATTCTCGAACTCGCGCTTCTCCACAATCTCCCTGGAAATTCCTTCTGCCAACGCGATTCACAGATCGAAAAACGAACTGCCACCTCGGAATGCCAGTACGTCCTGTTGGCGGAACGTCTGGAAGGAAACTAAAGCCGACGGACGTCGTGGGAGTTAACCCCTCTGCCGTCGCTCGCAACCCGACCATCCTCGTGTCCTTCGGGGCCCTACTAGACGACGACCAAAAAAAAAGGAGGCACAATAAAGCTAGGCTCTCTGTGCGCGCTGGAAAAAAAAACAGGCCCTCCTCCAGCGTAGGCGTAGGTATACCGTAGACTCGGCTTTACGAGGTCAAGGCTTTCGCGTCCGACGGATCGGCACGAACCCTCGTTACATGACCCCTCGCGGTTCGCGGCGCGAATATTCCGACTACCCCGTTGGTCTTTCTCGGTTTTCTTTTTTTTTTAACCTGCCGTCCCCGCTGCAACCCTTGGGCTAATAGCTCGCTCGCACTCTGTTGCAGGAAGCGCGCGCGGCGCTTTTGTCTCTCGGCTTCTTTAGGGGGACCGCATCAGCCTTGGGCGCATTCTACTCGGGGCAATTTTCGCGGCGGGTAGGCCTCTCTTTTTTACAAGGGGCCCCCGGGTTTTTTTTCCGGCCGAATGACGCGTGTTTAGGGAAGAGAGAGAGAGAGAGACCTTGGACGCGGCGACTTTTTTACAGCCCTTCCACGCTCGAAATTATCCGAGTCGAAGCGTGACTCTGGAAGGCAATTGCAGACTATAGCGACTCGAAGACGTAATACACCGAGTATCAGTCTTTGAGAGGTAAAGAAAAAAGTGGAGAGGGCGCGTTCACGCGGTTGGCCCGGGAAACGCATTGGTGCGCAGTGCGCATCGAGATTTTCAGCTGTACAGTGCGCGTTTTCCACGGCACGCGGAGGAGAGGTTTGCTTGCGTATTGCACTGTTCGGAAGAAAGGTATTCAATACACGTAAAAGTTTTGCGCGTTTTTGAAATACGCTAGTACACCGCATCCGCATTACATAATACGCCTTGTTACATACTCACACGTTGAAATACACTAAAACTATAACCCTGAACCTACAACGTGGTTAAGAGTGCAGTGCGATGTAAAGAAAGTTTTACAACGGAAGTTTTTATATATACCGTTGAAAATACTCGGCGATGCAAACGGAGGCTGAAAACGCGGATGAAAACGCGGATGAAAACTCGAGGATGAAAACGCGGCGTTCGTCCCTCAGCTTCTCGCAACTCTTTGAGAGAAAGAAAAAAAAATACGCGCTATAATCGCTTCATCCTCGACGCCGTCATTCCCCTATTATACGTCCCGAAACTGCAAGCGCGCGTATATATACAGGGCCGAGCGCGCTCGCGCGCATTATCCTAACTCAGAGCCTTGGCTTCAATAAATCCGTAACTTATCCGGCCGCGATAAAGCAGCGACATTTTTACGCAGCGGAAAATCGCGCGCGCCGCGCGCGAAAACAGCAAATAACGCCGCGCGCCGGTCGCGCCTTTTCAGGCGCGCGCGCGCACGTATATGTATATACACGTACGCGTGTATATATCGCAAAGCCGCGCTCTCCACCCCAGGAATAATCTCCGCTCGTGCAGACTATACGGTGTGCTATATAAAATCCCGCAGCGGAGAGCTCTCGCGCGCGCTGCAGTCTCCGAGTGATGAATTTAATTATTCTCATCGCGTGTGCTCTCGCGCGCTGCACACACTCGCTTACGCGGCGTATGTATATTGTATATATATATCTACGATATGCATACATGCGCGGTATATATACACACATACCTATGTACTATTCGCGCGGGCGCGAGTCGAGGGTATTTACGAGGCAGATAAAAGTTCGAGCGTCTAAGGTTTATCGCGAGCACCGATCACGCGGCGTAGTCCTTCTTTATGCGAGAGCTACAGCGCGCACGTACACGCGCGCTGCAGCTTACCTATATTTCGAGGAGCGACTTGGAGCTCTAGTATACGTGTATAGATAGGTCTCGAATTCTGCCGATGGCGTGTAGCGTGGGAAGGGAATAATGCTTTATTTTTCACATCCGAGAGAGAGAGAGAGAGAGCGAGCCTGTATCGCGATGTAAAGCGCAGCGCGACTGGCAGTTGCGCTTGCGTTGGTATTATTCTTAAACGCTGAGATTTCCTTGATGAAATCGTTATTCGCGAGGGCGAGGTATGTGTTTCTTTTTTTTTTCGCAAGCTCTCTCGTATACGGCTGCAGACGTAAATCTCGAATGCGAGATGAAATCAATTGAATATACATTTATTTGTATGTCTCGTAAAAGAAAAGATTTTGTATGATATACTCACGGGTCTGGGCTCGGGTCTGTGAAAAGTTCCGTGGAATACAAATGTACAACTGCATATGCTCACCTGAAAGCAAAAACAATTTTCTCTGTCACGTCGACGTTCGCTCCACTATTAATTTCAGCGTACGATACAGTACGTAAATACAGCAGTGTAAGACACTCGTCGACTGTTATTGCATTCCGTCTTCTTTATACGATCGTTGCGCAACATTATCGGTATAAGCGCACGACTCGCGAATTTAGATAGCGAAGCGAAAAAATATTCTCTAATAACTTGTTTATCGGTCAATTACCACATAATCCAGTTACGGCAACGCGACGCTCCTTCGTACTCTCGCTGCAAGAAATCAGCGCCCACAGAAAGTAACAACAGACTTAACCCAGCCGCAGAAGGAACGAGCCTTGACATAAAACGCTCAAACTTGCACTTTTGTTTCGATCCCCGCGAGTAAGCGTGGATTAAGATATCCGGATAACGCGGGCTGCGCGTCCGTCTCTCTCTCTCTCTCTCTGTCTTGCGAGATGGATCATACGAGCGAGTCATCTAGATAAGCTCGCGCGGCCTGATTGATAACCGCGATAAAGCGTTATGCGGACTTTATGTCAGACGGCGAGAGAGATCGGCGGAGATAATTGTTTCCCGCTGAGCGCGCGCTTTGCGAAACCGAGGGATTCGCGCGCCTCGCTCCGTGTTCTGCGTCTTGATGCAGAATGAGGCTCGCGCTGCATTTTTTTTTCCTCTTCGCCAGAGTCGTTCTTCCGCGCGGCGCACGTCGACGTTTGCACTTTTTCGCGCGCTCGTCGCGGCATTGGGAAACGACTGTACGCGCGATTTTCGTACGCGATTTCTTATATTAGGAGAGCTGCGGCGGCGACGACGACGACTTGCGTCACCTGGCTGTATAACGTATTTTATTTCTCGACGCGAGTGTACGGCGCAGAGGCGAGAGTTGTGTACCGCGTTCTGGTGATGTAAACAAGGGGAAACACAGGACTGAAAGAATTGTGGGCGTTGGTCGAGTATAAGCTTGATCTCGAAGATGGGAATAAGCGGTTTATCGAGTGATTCATGTAGGGCTGTGCGTACGCGCGTATAAATCGAGGGCATTATCGACAAGTGCGTGCGTCATTACGCTACACTGATAGATGGCGTTTGAACTTAATTAACTAGATAGCAGGTACGAGCTTGGCTAATGCCGCGTTGTTTGCTCGTAGCGTATGCTTATATGTACGTACACACGGGCGTACCGCGAAAGTATATGTATACTGCAGAGTATACATTACCGAACAAACAGCATAATTGCGAGTACGCGATTCTAGAATGAGACGAAACGGCCTTATAATTCGCGGGTAAAAGGCTATGCTTGCCCGGCGAATGAAACCGGGAGAAGCCCCTCTCGTTATCGCACCTCCAGCAAATAATTCACGCGCGCCGAAAATTCATTAGCGTCGATATCTCGTTTTGCCGTTCATTTAGCTCACTCGCATAACGTACTGTTTAACACCCGGGCCGCACAGCCGCCGCTCCATTATATCGCGAAAGGTTTTCGCCCCGTGCGAGGTAATTAGCGGCGGCCGGTTATATTGTCGCGTATATATGCGCATACGCTCTCTCTCTCTCACTCCGCTTCGCGGGCGCAGGGCGCAGAGAGGAGAGGTCGGAAAAGCACTGTATCCTCTTTTACGGCTGACCGTATATTTTTGCGTTCTTGACGCGTGCATCAATAGAGAATCGGCTGCAGCGGCGGCGGTGTATACGCGCGGCGTGCGGCTGGTCCATAACGCTCGGTAGTAACTAACCGGATTCCGGGGGCCGCCTGCTCTGCGCCGTGCAGTGCGGCTTGGCTCGCGCGAGCGCGCGCGCAAGCGTGTGCACAGAGAGCGTAGAATATGGGGAATCTATGGGCTCATATCCGAGCGAGAGCAGCCCAGCCGTACACTAGCCAAATGGACGCGGCAATAACGGCCCGTTAACGCTAATTCGCGGAATTCTGATTGACGACGCCGACCGCCGCCGCCGCCGCCGCCGCCGCTACGGAAGCTTTGCACGCGCAAGCAGAGCTTATACTCCCTCCCTGTCTCTCCCTCTCTCTCTCCCTCTGTATACGATAGTGGAGTACGAGAGAGAGAGAGAGAGTATTGTGTTGGGAAATCGCGAAAATTCTCGGCGAGTCTCTCGCATGCGGAACACGCGCGCATAGCTATCGATTTGCAGCAGTGCGCGCTGCGAGAAGAGAGCCTGAGCCGAGGCTATTTTCGGAAAATAAAAATCATTCTGGAATTATATATGGTGGAAAGCTATTTTACCGGGGATTCCGGGCTTTTTTCCGGGCTCTCCGATGCTGCTGCTACTACTACTACCGTTGCGCTTACGCGCCGGTGAGAAAGCATTTTTTTTTGTCGTAATAGAAAATTAGGATTTAACTCGAAAATTCTTTTTACGGGCTAAATGAGATTCTCGTATCGACGCGGTGAATTTCGCTAGAATGATGTGCGCTTTTATGTTTTATATTATTCTCTTGACGTTATATCGTGTGGAACACACGGCCAATAGTGGCATGTTAATGCATCGTTTTTACGAGGACGCTCAATCACGCGGTGCTGATGTAATTCCGCGCGCATCATTATTGTACACGTGGTAATGCGTTGAACTTCATTGCGCGGCGGGATAATTTTCATCGGCGCGGGATATCGCAAGTGCGCGCGCAGAGTCCGAAACGCCATCGGTTACGACGAACAAATCATTAATTACGCTTACGCTCGATAATTAAACAATCGTGAACGATCTATATTTTCCTCCTTTCAATTCGAGACGACAATTCAATTCCCTCCGCGAAAGCGAACGCTATCGCAACAATGAAAAGCGCATTCCCATAAAGACCATCGTCAGAGGCGTCTTGATCGCCAATAACAGCAATCGCGCCTCGGCGTAACGACAACCTCGTAATGCACGACCCCCAGAGACTCGTACGCGCGCGGGCGCAAAAAAAAAAGAACGGAGTCAACGGAAATACACACATCGGCTGCAAAGATCGTGGAATTGTGTACGCTCTGCCGTATACACTGCGCTGAGCCATACATTACTTCCTCCCCCGCACACAAGACCTCCGTATTTTTTCCACGTCGACACACCCCGCACATCGAATTCCCCTCCTCGCTATATATACGGCTCGTACACTTCGATGTGCATGTGCGTGTGTGTGTGAGTGTGCGCGTGTCTATGTAATGGGGTGACGATCGAGATGGCCGTCTCCGTAAGCCTCGAATACCGTCCGCTTGATTTAGTTCCAAACCATCCCCTGCGCGCACAGATCACCTTTTTCTATCTCACCTCCATCTAAGTCCGATTTTCGCTTGGTCGCTGCTACACAGCTACATTCCTTCGTGGAAGAAAATACGGGAGAGACGGGAGGGAGGGTCCGAGAGAGAGAGAGCGGCGAATGAAGTTTTTCTCTCTCTTTCTCTCTTTCTCTCTCTCTCGTGCGAGAACGTAACTTTGTGTCACCATGGGGTGTATACGTGCGCCGGAGTTAGCTGTATATTATCTCTCGTTCATTATCGAGCGACTCCTGCCGGGGGGGAATTATCGTCGTGGAATTCGCGTTTTACGAGCCAAATGCTATTTTCTCGGCTGGTATGTACCTGCCGCCGAGTTGAGTTGGGGGGTTTCGAGCTCTGCTGCGAGCGTACGGTGAAACTTTTTTTGTTTTTTTTTTGACAGTCGTAGTGTATATGCCGGAAAAGGTGAATGTTTACGATGCCTCTTATCAGCGTGACGTAGCTGCTGATAAACGAGAAAAAAAAATGTACTCTAAGTAATATCTTCGTAATTAAAGAAAAAAATTTTCGTTAACACTGTGAGACTCCTTTTAAACAAGCCTCGTACACGACGTGCGCGATAAAAGTAAATATTTCGCTACTTAAATCTCGCTGGATCTCCCTTTATTATAAAAGCTCGTAACGCGAAAAACGAAATTCTAATTAGGACGCGACGGCGCGCGGCTTCCCTCTCTCGTCGCGATTATCTGAAATCCTTGGTGTACGGCGAGCGTTTTAGCAGAGACGCACATGTATATATTCGTGCGCCGTGTGCGCGCATGTAGTTGTTCTCACTTTTGCACGACGTTTTCGCGCTCTGCATTATGCAAAATTTCAGGTAGACTCGTAAAAACCCCTCCGCGCACGCAGAGCCCATTCGTCGCCATATTTAGACTACTGCAACGCTGCTGCTACTGCTCCGTTGCTGCTTATACACTTCGAGACTAGAGAAAAGATAAAGCCGCGCGACTCGCTCAACTGCTTGGCGATGCTGATCTTCCAAGAAAACTCGTATAAGTTTCTCGAGTGGGTTGTTTCGCATGATTTTTTTAACTCGGATCTCTCCGCAGCAGCAGCAGCAGCAGCAGCGTTAAAATGACGTTTTATTTGAATACTTCCACAAGCTCGTGCCGCAATAAGATCGAATCAATAAAACTCCTTGTTCTCGCGCTCGGCTATATTAATCCGTCTTCTGTTTTTTTTTTTTTTTTTTTTTTTTTGCCAAAGTTAAAAACATACGCGTCAGCTCTCAGAGCGTTTATATTTCTTATTTACAAAAAGCTCAGCCCCCGATGCAGCGCGCACAATCGAGCACAATATCGGACAACGCGGTGTACAGTGCACAACTTGGTAAGAAGCAATTTCAGGATCGCCGCTGGCTCGCAGATTAGAAGTATCTTTGGCGTCGCCGTCAGCCGACTCGCGATGATCTCAGTGCCGCGCGGCAAGTGCGCCGGAGCCATCCTCTCGCGTACACACGTGCAGTGCACACACACACTCCCGAGTATATAGTTACTAATATCGCCGGATAAGAGAGCTCGAGGAGTGCGCGGACCCAATTAAACGGCTAATAACAAGTCGCCGCTGGCTCGCGAGCTTACACGCGCCGCCCGTTAAATTAACTCTTTTTTATTAGCTCCGCGCTCGCGCGCGATATTTCCTCGATAAGGGCCGCCGCCGCCGCCGCCGCCACCGCCACCGCGAAAGAGATCGACGATCACGAAGTAGCAGACGCGCAATTTTCGCTTTCAATTAACGGTCGTCGGCAAACGATTTCTCCAACAGCTCTCGGCTATATACTTTCCAGTGGTAAGCTTACCGAGTCACGCGTTACAACGATCATCGTGATGACCACGACGGCGACGACGATGATGATGATGATGATGATGGCGATGATGATGATGATGATGATGATGGCCAGAGCCGAGAGGAAGGGAGAGAGAGAGAGAGAGAAGGATATGTTAACGATCTTCGAGGCGGATTATCGCCATTTGCAGCCGAACGATTCAGGGTCAAGGAGCTGCCGCTGCTTTTGACGAATAATTTTTCTGCGGCTCGGCGCGCGAGAGCAGTGCGCGATGCTTAAGTGAAAAGAGGAGCGAAGGGTTAAACTGTTTTCGCGCGCAGCTGTGCTGCGGCTGCACGCCGATCTCGGATGATGATTGTGTGCAATGCGGCTCGCGTAATCGATGTACGCTACATTGATCGAAGCCGTCGAAATTACTACTCGATTTTATGTGCTCGAGAAGATCCGTAATTGAATGCTCACGACGCTTCAAGGCCAAGCTTAATTCGTCGAAATTGACTTTTGAGCAAAGAGCCCCCGGGAGACGATGGCGCAAGCCTTTTCCACCGAAAATCTTTCAATTTCAAATCTCATTTGTTTCGTGTACCAGAGGTGTAGTTGTTATATGGTTACTGTCGAACACCTCCTCGTACTTCACTCTGCTGCCACAATATTCTTTACCTAAAAATCACAGACTAAAAAAAGAAAAAAAAAAGAAGTAGACAGTAACACGTTCGAACCAAAAAAAGTGTTGATCCTCAGATTCCTTATTTCGAAATCTGCATACGCTTGACAAATTGATTGTGAAATATTTCCAACGGATACGTGTGTTTATAACGGTTAAAAACTCGCGTGCATCATGCATATGGATACACGGCAGAGAACAGTCGTGTAAAAGTAAGCAACGTACCTGCGCGAGTGGGCGATTCATTAGCATTTTGCCTCATTTCGAAAAAGAAGAAGGAGCGTCGCGCGCGCGGGGCAAATTACGCGCTTTATGAAGTCCCAAACGACGCGCACGTCACTCGACACGTTTCCTCACGCGAGTTTATGCGGACGTGCGTTCCCGACTGTTTAAATGCATTTATGTACTTCTTTCAATTTAGCTTCGCACAAGGCGATAGCTTCGAGATTGACTTTTCTGCCTCCCTGGTGATTATAATGATGCGGTGCTTTTATCGGATAAACATTGCGAAAGTTTTTAGAAAAAAGTGGATGTTTATGCGCACACGAAGTGATTGCGCAAATCGCCAGTAATAGACATTAGTTGTGATGATTGACGAGTTATGATTTTTAGTTAAATTAAATTATTGCAAAAGTTTAAATTAAATTATTACTTTTCTTAATTCGATATGCTCAATAAATAATTCATTTGAATTTCTCGGATTCAAATAGTTGCAAAGTCTCGACGAAATTTTCTCTGTCTCGTTCGCTCGGCTGCTATTTAAAAAGAGAAAAAAAAATAATGCGACTATGCGCAACATCCGCCACTCCTCACGTGATCCCGAGATCTTTTCACTTTTCTTTATTGCTCGAGCAACAGTAATTCACGCGCTCAAACGATGCCTTTAACTTTCGTCAATAGGCGCACTCCAGCATCGGCTCTTCTCTCAAAGAAGTCGCCTCGTTTCGTTCTCTTTGAGCAAAAGCCAGGCTACACCACTGATGCTGATTCGAAAGTTTACGAGGCGCGCGTAAAGCACTACACACGCGGTATACTGCATATACCACGACGTGTATACGAGCCTCCATCCGTACGTGATTGCACGCGCGACATCAGTACTTGCCAGTCTGATCTTCGCCGCGATGACTATAGCTACTTTTCACTGCTCGCTTTTTCGCGATCGCGAAGCGAGAAATCTAATGCGTTCTCGCTCAGAGCATTTTGCAGATGTACGTAGCCCGTAGACAACTGCTTTTTTTTAAAGACTTGAAATTGCCTGCAGTGAGAGCGTAGAGAACTGGTACATAGTTCTTGCGATGCATTTTTATTGGAAGTAAAAGATACGTATAAACGATGATAATTATAGTTGTCACTGGTGTTCATCAACTAGTCATCAGTGAACTATAGTAGAAGTAGTATAACTGATGGCGTATTTTTATGAAAAAATTCAAGCTTTTTCATACAACAATTTTTGAAAATTGATCATAACCCTATGTTTGTACATATTTGGTGTTCTATACATAACCTTGAAATGTGTTACATCCAAATCTATGCATATTTTGTTTTTACTTTCGATTTTTTCAAGAGGAAGTTTTGTTGAAGGTTTTATATGAATGTATAATCCTGCAATCCTATGACCTAAACTAACTTATAGAATACATTATAAAAATGAAATTAAAAATTTTATATAATAGCAAAGCCTTCTCTTCCAGAAATTGTAATTAACAATTAAGAAGGCATCGATTTGCATAGATCGGATAAACGAGATCCACGATACAGTCTATTGAAGATAAGCTTTTAGAAAGTGGAAATTTCTAATGAAGTGCCTGAAAATTCCAGTCCAACCTTAGCCACTTTTTTTCTCGAACCTGCTTGGTCACATCTGTTCATATATTATTGCATCGTTAGATCGTGCAAAGTTGGCCTAAAAGTAATATTTCTTCAAAGACTCTCAATTTTGACAAATTTTTCTATTCAAGTGTATTAAACTTCTGTAACTACACCGAGAACTACACGAAAAATCCTCTTCGTAATTTGAATTTTGAATATACCAAAATATCGACTGTTTAATAAGCTAAGAAGAACGTAAAATCCCAAGTACAAGCACAAGCGTGAAAGAGCGTCTTTCAAGTTTCTCTCTCTCTCTCTCTCTCTCTCTCTCTCTCTCTCTCTCTCTCTCTCTCTCTCTCTCTCTCGCCCGCAGAAGATTCTCGAGGCAAGATACAGGGCTCAAGCAAGACGAAAGCGAGTCGAGAAAAATCGGCGGCTCGCACGTGTGCACTTGCACACTTCTTGCCACGTATAGGTATACATACACAGCGGCAGACAGCTCCAGCAAGACCCGAAGCGCAGCCTCTACGCTTCTCGAATGCATTAATCACCCTTCCCCGCGGCGCATACACGGGAACGCGCCGCGGCGCGCATCGCTAATGCCCTCCCCCTTTTCTCTGCTCTCTCTCTCTCTCTCTCTCTCTCTCGCTATACGTGTCCTCCTCCCGCTGCTGCTCCTCCTTCTGCAGCGTAGCACCGCACCGTCTTATCCTCCCGACTATACGAGGGAAATTTTTTTTGGTGCCGTGCGCGTTGCAGCAGCAGCAGCAGCCGCACAGGGGAGATGAAGGAACTGCAGCTATATGCAGATCGGACCGATTTATCAAGAGACCGGGGGAGAATTATGAGGGATGTGTTAGTCGCACGGCGGCTTTTGACGCATGGGGTCGACAGCATTTTTCCGTAATATATCGTGGTAAATTTCCCGAAATGTAATACGACTATACGCGCGTGAATTCGGTTTGATAAAGACATTGGAATCGCATAAAGTGGCTTTGCTTCTTGAATAAAAGCTTGAAACGAATCTTGAAGAAGCGCTGACTTTGTTCTCACACAAAAAAAAAGAATTAAAGTCAAACATTACATTCCGCGTCCAGTCCACCATCTTCCTCTCCCTCACGAGCGAAATGAGAATTTTATCATCTCGTCGCAAGTAATTAGTCGAGCATATACGTATTCCAGTGCAGTCATCCGTATACAGTATACACATACTTCACGGGCGCTGTTAATTTAAACACTGATAAATCTCGCGCTCGGTGGCCGCGGAAAGGAGTAATGCACATTAAAGAAAAAGCCTCCTGTTAACCGAACAAACGCAGGCATTCAGCGTGAAGTTCTTATCGTCGCAACGAAACTCGTGTCCCCCGGACTGCTCTACGTCGCGCGAACCCGCGCCTCTATATATATACCTCGACTACTGAGGTGGAGGCACACGCTTAAGAACTTGCCGATGAATAATTCAGCGCGCGCGCGATTCAAAGTTACTTTTTGCGCCACCACTGCGCCGCCGCCGCGCAAGGGCGATCTTCTTCTATTTTTTCCTCTCTTCTCGCTCTCCCTCTCTCTCTCTATCTCTCGTCCTCCCTATACCTTTTATTAGTCAAATTGCATTCCCCGCACTGCATGGGCAGCGGCGCATTTGCACCAGCGATTATAAATCTCGCGAGCGCTTTAATATTCGATTTTCATTTTCGAGGCGCGCGCGCGCGCGCACAGCCAATGAGTTTCGCGTGAAATACGAGCTCGCTTCGTTTTACGCTCTCTCTCTCTCTCTCTCGTTCTCTCGCGTATGGCGAATGGATTTTTGCTCCGAGTTCTCCGTGTTCCATAACGCGCGTTGCGAGATATATATACGTATTGCGCACACGTGCGCGCGTTCGCGTGCGTGTCCCCTTTTGCCGTGCGAGTAAAAGAAACTATTTACTGTTTCGGGTGGGCGGTGCATAAACTACTGTCGAACCTTGAGACTGGACCTCTCTGTGTGTGCAGTACTGCCTGTAACACATCTGGAGAGTCGAGGAGATAGGGATAGAATTACAACAACTCGCGTGCGCTTTACGTATGCGGCGGGGCCGAGATTAATCACGGAAATGATCTTGAATACAAAAGGAACTTGTGCATTTGTTGAGGCGTATTTCATATCGCGAGGCAAGAGCGAGGCTTTTATTGCCGCGGGAATTTACGGCCTCGCTTCGCCGATGGAGAAATGCGCCGTGCGTTCGAAAAATGAAACTGAAATTAAGATTACGCACGACTGCACATACGCGCGTAAGCAGCGTACGCGCAATAGCTCGGAAATATTTTTATCCAGTCGAGAGATTGACGAATTTCCGCGTGCACGTGTGGCGCGCGTATATCGCGAAAGCGCGAAGCGCAATCGCAGAAAAATAAAGTCCAGTGAATCAGCCTCTCTCAAGGCATTACTCACAGACCACTTCGCGCGAATCCTTTTATCGCTAAAAGCACGAGCGCGCGCAACCTCGGTCGCTCGTCCCATCGTGCGCGCATAAAAGTCGCGCTGGGCAATCCGTTCCGCAAGCCCACGCGCTCGAAAAACACGGGAGAGCCGCGGCGGCTCGTCGGCGAACGCGTATCTCCTCGCGCGCCATCCGCGCAAACGGCCGTTTGTCCCCGGCGAGAGCCGCCATGATCTGTCGCGTTGAGCGACGTATACGCGCGAGAAAAGTCATAGCACGTATAGGTATGAATGCGCGTCGTCAACGGCGCTTCGTTATACGCGTTCTATTCCGCTGCTGCGCGAGGCTGAAGACGAGAGCGAAGTGTATTGTGTTATCAGGGCTCGTGGAGTCGCTCGAGATCGAACTGGTGTAGCATGTGTAATGCAAGGCTCGAATGCAAGGTTATAACGTACTCGGAACAAGTATTATTTCTGGCGCGAGATGCGCGGTCCAAGGTGTAAGCCAGAAAGAGAGAGATATCTCACATTTTTAACGAGAAGGCTCTACGCTCGGGTATTCCTTTATCTACGCGTTAGACGCGGCGAGTTGCGAGTATCGGGGAGAGAAAGGGAGCTGTGCCTCGAATACGAGGAAATATACGCGCATATGCCAACGCGCAATGAAGATTCTCTTACGTCTCAGATCATCGGACTTGTCAGAAGGATCGGCGTGCAAAACCGCGCGAGTGCGCGCAGCAATGCGAAAAGGAAGCAAAGGATTGCATGGAGAGCAGAACTAGGCTGCGATAGGCTATCTCGCGCACTCTTTGCCACGCGTGTCTTGCCTTGCCTTGGCTTGCGAGAGCTTTATGTCCTTCCTAGCGCGAGCCGTTGCGAGCAAGCACGTACACACACACACGCACACACAGAGGGTGTGCAGATATCGCGCTTGTCCGTCCTCGAGATCTCGAGCCATTTGTAATTGTCCCCGCGCTCGTTGTTGTTGCGCGCAAGGAAATCGGACCTTGCGCTCTCCGACGTCTCGTCGCGCAGTAGGAAAGCGCCTTTTCGGGACACTTACACACGGACGTAAATCCGAGTGATAGATGGATCTCGTCGGCGTATCTCGCCGGCTTAACAAGTGGGTATAGAGTTACCCCGAGAGCTTTAATCATATTACTCGGTCGTAAAAATACGCGCGAGGGGGAAGGGGGGGGGGAGAAGCTAGGCTGCAGCTACTTCGTTAGCGCTTCTTGTACTCGCGCCAGGCTCGTAAAGCTCTCTCTCTCTCTCGGCGCGAGAACACCATTTTCCTCTCGACTTATCTGCGCGCGTACACGCTGCGCTCCAATCCTATATACAGGACACGTCGCTCTCTGCGCCTCTCTCCTCTCCTCCCCTCGTTCTCGTCTCTTTCTCGTGTGTACACACAGCGACTCGCCCCCATTTCTCACCCCCGGATCTTCGATTCTTTGTTCGACGTAAACACGCCGAGCTTATTCGCGCATACAATGCGAGGGTGGCGGAAAGATGTATACGCGCGTTCCGTCGTGCGGCTTATTCACGAGATTCTCTAGTTTCGCCTTTGAGGGAGAGAGGAGACAGAGAGAGAGAGAGAGACGCCGCGTATAGAGGAAGTGAATGGCGAACTTTACTATTTTTAGCCTTTTAAGCATCCCGAGAACAACATCGGCTCCGCGCGCACACGCGTCAAAGGCATTACGTTATTTCCTCCGTAGGGCGAATGCGCTACACGGCGCTGGTACATCCAAGACCACCTGATGTGGACGTACCAGTTGCGAGCTTTTTTTCTTCATTGGGTGTCTGACGTTTAGGGCGATTGCTACAGTCCTATAATTCACCGATGGTAAAATACTGTACAGCAGCTGTTCAAACGCACTCGATAAGTATTTCAGGGAGCACACGGGGGTTTCCAGGCTCGCTTCGTTAAACCGTAAGACGAACGACACGCGCGTGTAGTTGAACTCGAATTCTCAGCGAATTTGAAAATGAATAATGTGTTTAAAATTTTCTGAAAATTTATAACGCCGTTGATCATTATCCAATGATAAAATATGCCTACAGCATCACCTACACGGCAATTAGAAATCTTGTAAACGGACGAGGAGCGAATTTGCAGAATCATACTTCTTCTCTGCTTTTTTATATATATAGTATATACGCTAGACTTTCCAGAGCTCTTGCCTCGAGGAAAGGTCAAGAAAGGAGAAGGCGCAGGTATACTATGCAGGGAATCACTATTAGCTTCTCTCCGCGGCAAAAGAATTAACCGTTTTCTTAAACTCTTGAAGACGAATCCCAGGCTCGCGAGAGGCACGTCCGATAAATCTCCTCTTCTAGCGATTATTCATGAGAACCGCGTGTCCCCCTCAACGACGCGTACGTCGCAAATCGAATCATCTTCCGGTGTGTATAAAGCGGGGCATATTGCTCGCGTCCGTGTAGCAGCCGGGGAGCATCAACTCTCGTCGTCGTCGTCGTCGGGGAGAAAATCCAATAGCACGTGTACGTATATGAGCAAGCGTCGTCGGAAGCCGAAAATCCTGCGGCCGGCCTGTGCGCGCTTCCGGGCTGTTTTCTCCATAATACCAGCGCCACTTCCAGGGGCCCGTTTTACGAGGCAATAAAACCGCCGTCGCGCGCACTATAGCGTCAGAGCAGAGCCGAGAGCAGCAGGAGCCGTCGGCTCTCTCCGCGACTGCCTTACACTATACGCGCGCGGCCTGTCACTCACTTCGCCTCTCGTCCTCGTCATCGGCGAGCGCTTCCACTTCGGATAATGGCTCTGCGCGCTCGTAAAATTAGAGGCGCGAACAAATTTGATCCCTCTCGCGACGCAAGCAAGCGCTCCGTATATACAGGGCGTACAATGCTGCTCTCTGTCGTATGTCCTCTTCACGGTGTGTCTATGCGTGTGCGCGCGTTTGTAGAGACGCACAGGGCCGATGAAGATGTCATCTTTTTGTTTCGTCCTGCATATGCGATATACAGAGCTGGAGCGCGCGCGCGCGCGATCCCTCGCGCGAATGAAATAATCGGGACGATTGTTCGGATGTGAATTTTAGAGGCGTGCGAAGCTCGCGCGAGGGCTTGGTTTGTATGGGCCTGTAAGTGTAACGATTTCTTTTTCTCTTATTTTACGACGACGCGTATGCGCGACGACGCTAGACGTAGCGTACAGTCGGATTCTTCTTTCTTTTCTTTCTTTCTTCTTTTTTTTTTGAGACGGAAACCTCGGTAATCCCGTGGTTGACGATGTTTGCGCAACAACCAGTTGGATTTGGACACTTTTTTTTCTTCCGTTTCTTTGTTCAGCTGCTGCTCGTTTGTTTAACGGCCTGGCTTAGGTTGAATAATAAATAAGGATCGCCAACTTCTTTCCACTAAAAAAACTGTTCGGCTGTAAGGTATTTCATGCGCAGCTCGCCAAAATCACGTATACAACATACGGAAAAGTGTGCAAGCAACGCATATCGATCCCGTACGTCTCTCGCATGAAAATTTAACGCGACATTTTCTAAATTAATACCGCGCGGTGAATGGCGTGGAACGGCCGCAGTGCCGTACAGTTAAAATAAAAAGCCAATGAAGACAATATCCCGCGAAGAAGTCGTCTCGCGCTCGTCCTGACCTGCGTGCCGTATTACACACACGAGCCGAGAAAGCTTATGCGGGCCAACAGCGCACGACTACTACTACTACTACTGTGTTAGGCACACATACACAGTAGACACGAACGTTCGTTTCGCAGCCCCCGCGCCATTATGATAATAAGGCGTCGTTCGGAGGATTAGAATAGGAGTCGCGCTGCAAAGCTTATTAAGACTTAAATTGGAAGAGCCCGCAGGGCTCTAAGAAGAAGAAGCAGCGGCAGTAGCAGCGGCAGCAGCAGCAGCAGCAGTTTATACAGTATATGTATGCATAGTGTATACAGAGAAGAGAAGGAGCACGCATGCAATGGGGATGGTGCATCGGATGGTATTATGGCCGCCTCTCGCGTGTAGTACTTCGCTCCGTCGTCTCGGACGGGGTCGAGGACATCAATCTTCCCTCTCCAGAGCTTATCTTCGTTCCCCTCCCCTTTCCTGGCCCCTCGTCCACAGCCACGTCTCTCTCTCTTTCTCTCTCCACACACAGACACACACACACGCGATGCTCTTCTTCGCTCTGGATCCCGAGGGGAAGGCCCTCTGTGGCTTGTTCCATTGCCTGGAGGGAAGTCGGCTTTTTTGCATCGTCGTGTGCTCTCTGGCTTCTTCCTTGTTTTTTTCGCGCTGCCAACTTCGTTTTTTTTTCGACAGCGCATATACGGGCTCTGATCCTCATATGTAGCGCGATACATTTTAGATATTTATAATTCCTCGGCGGCGCTGTTGTTGCTACCGCCGCGCGCGCTCGTTGTGCTGCATTATACATGAAGTTGAGAGAGAGAGAGAGAGAGAGAGAGAGAGAGAGAGACAAAGAGAGAAAGAGCGCGTTTTTGGAATTCACGCTCGGGAGGCGGTTGTCGTTCGTCAATGATGGAGTGCGAGTTGAAAGTTTTATCAACGCTTTCATAGTTTATTCGCAATTCCCCGGGTAGTTTTGTCTCCTCTCCTATTTTTCCGACGCATAATTCGCCAATGCCCGGAAATTTATTCGGACTGCGTGAAAATTGTGTGAAGCTTTCGGAGAATCGTCGAATGAAATACTAATGCGGCACATTCTCGATACCCAGAAGGTTTCGCGAACAGCGTCTCTCGCTCGACAATCGAGAATCCAAACGTCATGAGATTAGCATAAACAAACGAGCTACAAATTTTTTCGCGACTTTTTTTTCCACTTCGTGTAATCAGAGAACTCGCGAGGAGAGTAATATTGGGAAACACGGGGGGGAAGAGAGAAAACCAAATTCGGCATGACTTCTCCCGAGACTGCGTTTTGTGAGAAATGGGATATACACACTCTCAGCTAGAGCAGACGAAACGCAAACGTAATCCCACTCGGTCAAATCCTCTCTCGGCGTACAGTGTGCGAGAGCGCAGCAGTCGTATCGTAGATTCGGATTATCTTCTGTCATCTGCATGTTTATGAGCTTCTGCCTTGCCCTGATTGCACATTGCGCATCGCACGCCCCAAGAGCGTAGGAAGCGCAATGGCGCAAAATACACGCAAACACTCACGCTCGCACACACGGAGAATATAATGCACATCCATCTATGTATAAATTATACATGTAGCGGCGTTATTTTCAATTCGACTCAGGTATATAATCGTAAAATGCACTCT
Organism: Philotrypesis tridentata; assembly: GCA_018906965.1. NCBI lineage: Eukaryota > Metazoa > Arthropoda > Insecta > Hymenoptera > Pteromalidae > Philotrypesis > Philotrypesis tridentata. The sequence continues at coordinate 5,516,261 of JACCIB010000005.1, forward strand.
GTGACGATCGCTTCTTCTTTTTCTTTTTCCGCAGCTACGACGAGCTGCACACCGGATAATCTTCGGATACCCTACAAAACCCGATAATTTTCGTAAAGCGAGAGCTCAGTTTCAGTTTCGCCGCAAAAAGGGGGGGGGGAAGGGGAGATAAACATCCGCTACTCGCTCTCTCTCTCTCTCTCTCTCTCTCACTCCGTTGAATTTTTTCGAGGGGGTCGTGTTCTTTTTTCCTTCCGAGAAACGTTCACCTGCCGCGCGCGGCGATGATGGCCGCTGATTAATTCGCGATCGATCGGATCGAGGTAGCGTATATATAGCGACGCGACGATCGCAAATTGCCTACTCATCGCGTAATAGCGGAGACGTGAAGCCCCCCATCCTGGCACGGTGTCGAGGGGGGAACGAGTCCACTTTAATGCTCCTCGTGATGCTCGACGGGATCGTGCGCGGCTGCACCGCAGCGCCGACTTGTAAAAAAAGCGTGTACATAGTTGCGTTAAATTCAACGTTGATGATCAATAAGGACGATTAGTTATGGTGGCTGGAAATGATTATTCCGTAATGCGAATTAATTCGCTGTTAAGTCGAGTGCTTCGGGGCTGTTAAAGGCTTATCTCAATGGCGGTATACGGAGTTTTTCATTTCCATCAGAAAAATTATGCGTTGGAGGAGAGGCAGAAAAGAAGGAAAGTGATTTTTAATGCTAAATATAGATTATATGTTGGAGAGGCTTTGCTTTATCGCGTGAAGCCAAAGCAACGTAACATTCGCGTTCGGTTTTCGCAGTAGGCGGTTGTCAACGAGGTTGTCAACCTCTTTGCGTTAACGTTGTTGGATGAACGTGTAAACGAAGAGGATGTAAATCTCTGAATATCTTTTTCTCCAAGCAAAAGTCTAAAATAATTTTTAAAAGAAAGCTATAGCCACTGCATGCTAAGAAAAAAAATTTACAATGAGAAAACAAGTCAGCAGAAATGCTACTATTATCTCGGCTATACGTCAGGACGCACTGCTATTTTCCAGTTGATTTTCCACTTGCAATAGATGTCGCTCTGCAGCTTTAGTCAACATTCGGAAGCCATCGAATTTTATCACGGCCATTGAAACCCCATTGGCCGTGCAGTGGAGATACCGCACATATCTATATAGTATATTGTATACGATATATACGTATACAATACACACATGCACTCCGATTCTCTATACGTTCGCTGTAGGCTCACGACTGCAGTGAATTTCGCCGCATATAAACCTACGCCCTTTTGCTGCGGGAAAAATCGGCCGGAAGGTAAACAGATCGCTGTGCCTACGCGAAATCTCTGTCATTGAGCTACCGTGTGTGCCATGGTACTTTCAGCGATTCGATGTTAAGATAAGCCGCTGCGCTGCCGTGTATATCCATTACAAGATGGATGCGAGAAAGAGGGAGGGAGGGGGGGGGCAGAGAAGGAGAGAGAACAAGCGCGGAAAGCCCGCTTATTAAGTGGATTGCAACGGCGGCGGCTCGTTTAATAAGCCTCCTCCGATCGCGATTGCTCGCCTCGAGAAAAGCGCGAGCGAATTATTATTACCCGGCGAGCCCCGGGCGGATGCTGTAAGAGAGAGAGAGAGAGAGGGAGAGTGGAATCTCGAGCCGAATTATGAATTTAATTCGAGGGGACGACGACGTGCGTCGATGCGCTCTGTTTAACCATCCTTAGGCGATACTTCATTTTTTGGAGGTGATACGCGCGCGGTGATTTTTCTGAATGCTTGTATGCATGTAAAAGTATACGGCGATGACGTGAGTCGTAGTCGTTTGATTTTTATTATATGCAAAGCTCTCGCGATTGCGCTTCGAATGGACGAGCTTCGTTGCGCGATACAATGTAATATTGTGTATGCAGTGTACACTGTACAGTGTACACATTCTCCAAGACAATGTCCGATAATTTATTTCGCAATGTCCCTTGATATTTGTATAAGCCTGTGTAATGTGTGTAAGCAGAGTTTATATACTACTTGCCATAATTCAATTCCGAAGCTTTAATTATCTTCACAAATATAGACCGTCTCGGCATAATCAAGACATAATTCACGCGCTTTTAATACAAAAAAAGACTCGCTCGCATAAATTAACTTAATGGGCACTCGAGCGCGACGCGCGTTATTTTTACGTTTGCCCACGCGTATGTATATATATATATAACACGCTACGCCGTGCGATTCGCGAAAATTAGCATTCCACTGGAAGCTAATTTGGAGGAGTCCAAAGCTCGACGTTTAAGAGCGCCGGTTAATACTCCAAACGAGAGCTCTCACTATGAATAGTCCTTATGTAAGCAATTATCAACTCTCAAAGCAACAGAAGCATCGTCGGAATAGTCGTATAAATAAAAAGCCCGGTCGCCTCGCGGCAGCAGCAGCAGCAGCCATAGTGCCCATATACGTGTGTATAAGGCCCGAAAAAAAAGGTATAGTATACAGCTTGTGCGCGAAGAGGTCGGTGGGGAGGAGGAGGGGGGGGGGGGGGAGATGCGGCGAAAGGTGCAGGAAAAAGAGAGGGGAAGCGAAGCGTTCAAGGCCAACGCGAGTCGGGGACCGGGCCCAGTTTTATCCAAGAAAACAAGGAGGTGGAGAAGGAGGGATGGATCTCTCTGGACTCGCTTGTAGGCTATACGAGAGGCTATACGCGAAGAAGAATATGCGGAGGGGCCCCGCGGCTTTGGGGACCACTCGGAGTGTGAGAAGAAGGGGAGGACCTGGCGTTGAGGAAAAGAGAGATGAGGCCCACTCGCCGGACAATTATAATTCGACTGAATTGATTATTTTTATGTTGGTTTTGCAGAATATATTTTTTTAATTTTTTTTCTTCTCTTTTCCGTATACGTTACACCGCAAATATTAATTCTGTAATAATTGACGATCGGCTGAATTCCGAAGCGACTGTGCGACTCTGGAGCCTGCGTATAATTTATTGAAACGGAATACGAGAATTACGACGACGCGCATGACTTGAAAAATATTCGCTAATGCGAAAGAATATTTGTAAAAAGTAGTCGAAAATGAAAAAAAAAAATAATATTCGACCGCCGAAAAACGAGTGCTACCGACAAAAAGACGCAACAAAACTGGTCGAAGGAATGCCTTTGAATACTTTGCAGAGCGCGCGGCCAAGGGAATATCCAGCGCAGCGATGAAACACAGCAGTGGAGCCTCGATAAGCTGACAGGATATGGCTTGCCAGGCCATTGCGGGGCCTATCAAACGCATCCATAAGCATTTGCGAATGAATGTATGAATAAAGCCGGCGCAATAACGCTAATTGGTGTCTTCTTTGGGACGCTTTCTTATGTCGTCCACGCGACTCGCTTATTATACAAAATGTCAACTGTGTCTTCACTGTATCTACCGCGGGGACTCGCCTTGGCAATAAACGAAGACTTTCATTACTTTATAAACGCCCGTTTTTGTCTCTTCAATTAGCATATTTTATGAAAGCCTTTTTTTTTCGCGCGGGATTCCGGAGAACCGAGTATTATATTTCCGAGCCGAATATTTCTCGGAGTACGAATGTATCACCGAGTGTATCACGCTCTACATCATCGCGCCTCGCGTTATTCACGTTTCCAGAGAAGTGTTCGTGACACATTATGCGCATATTACATTTGCAGTATATTTACAACGTTTACAGAATATACTACACGGAATATAATTGTGAGATAAAATTAACGAGAAAATCGAGATGGCAACAGAACAAAAAACAAATCCTCCACCGACGAGGCTCGTTTTACCAATGGCAAATCGTTCGTCATTCGTTTATTCGCGCGTATACAAGCTTTATAGAAAAGCGATCGGATATCGCGTTACGGACTTCCGATGGCGCGCAGCTATAGCGCACACGATCGGGATGCTCGATATAATTCAATGGCGAGGCTAGAGCGAATCGGCGATCAGTCGACGGGCAAGAGAAAAACACACGCCCTAGCCGTTCGTTCAATGGTAGATAGCGCGTGTATGCACGCGGCAAAGGATATGGAGGAAAAAGCTATTTTTCCAAACGGAAATTCCGTTTTCTTCGGGACGCGAACGACGGGCTGCCACGTCAGCGCAGCATCCGCCCTTCCACGGTTCGAGCTTTTTATACTGTCGTACACGTGCGCTCAGACACACACACACACACACACATACACGCATACGCATACGTATACACACCGTCTCTACGACTGAAGGAAAATAAAAAGGAATCGAGACGAGCGGGACAATTTCAATCGCTCCGCGATTATGGCGGGGAGAGCTTGGATTTATTTGATTATTTTACGAGCCCGTAAGTCTTTCCCGGCGCAGCGTATATATTTTAATTGACAGCGCGAGTGCGTGGCGCGTTATGTACGACACGCTGCGCGTATACTGTATAAGTACACGCGCGCGCGAGAGCCTGAATGGAATTATAACGCTTGGGGCTGCGCGCGCGCGCGAGTTTCAGTAAATTACCGGGTTAATTTCGTGCTTTTTAACACCTTTCTCGCGTGTAAAAATCGGCTAAAAATTCAGTGCTTTTCACAATGCAAATTTTATGCATTGAGCCTACAATGAAATTCATGAAAGCCGTAAGTCTCGTACGCCCGTATCGAAAACGTGTTTGCTCTAATTTACATGCAAAGCATTGGGAAGCGCGTATGTAATTCATCGTGTGAAAAAATTACGAGGAAACAATAATTAAAGATTGCGGCTTCACCTGCGCACGTAAATTAAACCCATGAAATGTCATTAAAGCTCTCGCACACTCGAAGCGTATTGCACTCGGTTCACCAAAATCGAGAGTCGAAAATCTCCCTGACGACGTTGCAAAGAAAAAAAAAAACAAAAAGAATAGCGCTGGGCAAACGATTTCTGAAAATCAAACTTTGGCCGACGAAACAGTATACACTACGTATAATACGGAGAAAACGGCGCGGCACTCGCGTTCGCCAGCATTTTCTCCTCCTCATTCTTTATGTTAATCGCTCGGCAAGATATACACTCGCTCCGGCAAAACATGCAACGCAATCAATGTAAAAGCCTCCCTAAAGCTCTCCGAATGCACGGGCAATTTTATAATACAAAACTAGGAGAGAATCCAGCCATTCCGCGAACGAAGAATTTCGGTCGCCAACTCTCGGAAAGTTCAAAACCTTTCTCTCTCTCTCTCTGTCTCTCTCTCGTGCTCTCGCACGAGCGATTCGACGAGGATACGTCGAGCGGAAAGCGATCGCAAATTTAGAAAATCTTCGTCGTGAACGAGCCCCGTTAGACCGGTGGGAAGGGGGGGAGGGGGAGGGGGAGGAGTGGCTGGGGTAAAAGGCCGGGAAGGTGGTATTTGCGCGAGCCAAACGATCCAAATAGAGAACAAACACAGAGACTCGCTCACACCCACCCACGCACACATCTACACGTATACATAGCTCTGGGAAAACTGCGCGCGCGCGCGCGCGAGCGAGACAGCCTGCGAAAGTTCGAGTTGGGGGAGGTAGGTCGACTGAAAAAGGGATGGAGGAAATGGCGCGCGTTACGGAGAAATGGCGCGGAAAGCGGGGATAGTGACGCGGGCAATGGGAGAGAGCGAGAGAGAAAGGGAACCGTGCCCGCTCGCACACACACACACACCCACCCACACACGTGCAGTCACACAGACTCGGCACAGGCAGAGCGAATCTCGAACGAACGAACGAACCGGTCGTGGGAGGATTCGCTCTCGCCTCTCTCTCTCTCTCTCTCTCGCTCTCTCTCTCTTGCACTCGTTCTTCTTATTCTGTGTCCCTTTCTATCCGTCTGCCTGTCTCCACTCTCTATCTGCGTTTTTTTTTCTCTCATTCGAACGCGGCTCTCTTCCTGGAGTGAGCGGGACAAAAGGACTAGAGAGATATAATGGTTATACGCCGGGGACGCGCATGTTTCTCTCTCTCTCTCTCTCTGGCCTTCCCTCTCTCTCTCTGTCTCTTTCTCCACCGTCGTGTCTCTCGCGATTGTGAGTATAGAAGTAGTAGTAGAGAGAAAGAGATAGCTCGACGTGTATCGTTGTATAGAGGACATAATGGACGTATGATTTCTTTGGATGTAACGGACCAGAAGCCTAATGTTTTTTAGCAGGCCTATCCGGGCGTCGCATATATCACAATCATGAGAGATGGAGCATTGTGTGTGCTTTAAGAATGTTTACTCTGGTATTCAAGTTGAATAATAATGCACTATACGATTTGTAAGCTCTGCATAATAATGCATACATAGAAAATTAGAAACTTCCTCGGTGGGCAATCGATGAAAGCATAAAGAGAGACTATATAGATTTGAGAAAAAAGAAATTACCAAGTTTCCTTGAACTTTGATGAGGTTCTTCAAAAGTAGCCAATTCCCTTGTAAAAACGATCGCGTTGCCTGCGAAATTTCCTATCGTCCTCGAGACGGTATAAAGGTCTTACCCCAGCCGCGCTTCGAGCCGCGCGCTTCTAATGGACTGAGAGTAACTATCCGAGATATTTCGCTCCCGCGATATTCTTTGCGCTTCCATCCGACGTTCGTCCTTGAAAGTCACTTTTGCAATTACCGCGAAGCGAGTTAGTCGATTATCGCCGACTCGTCTTTTGCTCTCGCGCGTCGATTTCCTAATTAAACCGATGATTCGCCTGGCCTTATCGCTCGGCGAGATCGGCAGTCGTTCTCCCTGGCAGTGCCTCCTGGAATTGCTGCGCGAGCGATATTGCTTTGAAAACGATAAATTTCGTCGCGCCGAGTCTCATTGCTAATTGTCACGTGTTCTTTTGCAAAACAGGCGATAATTGTCATCGCGTTACCGCCTATTGTGCAAAAGAATCAAAATCATTGAGAACGTACACATGCGAGCAGTGTAGAGCGGGCAGAGCGAAGCAGTGCCGTCATCTACCGGCCCTGTCCGCAAGCCTCACAATTTCCGATATGAATAGACTATTCCCGTAAGAGCGTATATAAAATGAATCAGCGAGACATTATATTCGCTTTCGCTGGGATCGCCACTTCATCTCTCAAACCGCGTCGCTATGTAGTTTAAATTCAGTCTGCACAGAAAGATATTAATCGAAAGCACGTATAATGATTCATGCAAAATTAAAATTCTAATACATCTCCCCGCCGCATTTTCGGAGCAATGATTATATCGCGCATGAATTTCAGTGCGCGATTACTTTTAACGAAGCTTCGCGGTGTAACTTTCAAGCTAAGTGGATTTCGGATTAATTGCAGGGCAGCCGCGCGAGCAGTCGCTCGAAATTTCTGCGGCAGTTCGTCAACCGGAATATCCAGTCCTCGCGAGCGTAAACACGGCGACGAGCGAGTAGCTTATTATATATAGTGCGCGCTCTCTTGCAACGTAACGTGCTTTTAAACTCCGGCCGAAAATCGAGCGCGCAGCGAAATCCGCGTTGTGTGCACGCGCGCGTTTATTAATTGCGTTTCTAATACGTTTACTATAAAATTAATTCGCAATTATAAAGGCCATTCTGCTCTGCTCAGCAGTTTTAGTAATGAAACTCTTATCGCGACATTTTCGCGCGCCGCGGCGGCGGCGGCGGCTTGTTTGCAATGAAAATCGCGTTAGTTGCCGGAAGATTATTTGTTTTTGATTCGAGCTAATGAGATCGAGCGTTGGATCGATATGCGCGACCTGTAGACCGGCGTATACGAATTTGAAAATTCTCGAATCTATAATCGACCGATTGTTAATTTATTATTACAGAAAAGAGTTGCATCGAACGTTCCATCATACGTCGCTAAACGGAAAACTCTCCGAGGAGTGCATCAGCTTATTAACGGAAATATATATTTACGCGTGGGCATATACGTATATAAGTAGACTCCGTACGAACGAGTTTGAAAGCACAATAACTCGCGGAGAGCGAGGTACAAAAGAAAGAGTAAGAAATTAAAAGCGAGGCGCTGCGTCGCCATCGAAACTGTACCGAGAGGTGGAGAGGATGCGAGTCGAGACGCGACGCGCACTATATGGGGGGGTTAGCTGCGCGATGCCAAAAGAGCTTTTTAAAGACACGGCGCGACGAGGGGAGGAGAGGGAGAGGGAGAGAGCGCGCAGAAACGAGGCGCCGCAAATGGCGATAGATTGAATTAAGATTGCACGGCTCTTGCGAAATGAGCCTATTATGAATTAATTGCGCGACGCGGTAGCATTATGGGTTTTAATATCCGATTATGTCTTAACAACCTTTCCGAGCTCATCTGCCGCAGCTCTGCCCCGACAAGTGTGCTGCGCGCTACCTACTTTGCTTATGCGTACAGTGTAATACTGTTTTTTTTTTCTTTTATAACTCCTGAATAAAATTTCGTTACGCTTAATTCCAGGCTTCGTCTTGTAATTTTTCCGCGACTCTGTGTATAATGCACACCGCACGCGCGATCATTTTTGCTCTCGTTAGGTTTTCATCGCGTAATTTTTTAATAACCACACGCTTTTCGGCGAGACGAACGCGTAACGACGAATCATTATATTGCCGCTCGAGCGAGCAAAGTTTTTCTCACCTCGCGCGTATTTAAAGGGGAAAATAAATGGGCTAATTGCGATTTCACGAGAGACAATAGTATAGTCCCTCCGCCCATTTTATTTCGAAATTAGGCGATATGTGGGCATAGCGCGACCGCACTCAACCGAACATTGTTCTTCCATTATACCGTACACTCCCCCAAACGTTCGTCCGAGCCTTCATCTCTTTCCGACTTTCGCGATTATATTCCCGTTGGAGCTTTTAAACGCACGCGGCAATATATTTGCGTTCGCGGGGAAACTTCGGCTTCGAAAGTAAGGCAGAGGCGCGAATCCCAAAACTGTGCGCGTATAATTATTCGCCGCTAGCCTGCAGCAGCGTAGAGGAACGAGAAACAAGAGAGATAGAGAAGAGATAGCGTATGTACATAGAGGTACGTAGGAACGTACTAACTGCGTTTCGTACGTGCTTGGACTCGTGCCTGCCAACTGAGAGAGGGCAGAAACGTGCGTGCACGTTAACTTCGTGTGGACACGTACGTTATGATGTGAGCATTGCCGTCTAGTACGCGCTGTATATATATACAGTTCTATGCGGGCGTCTACCGTTCGCTCGCGATTTATTGACACAGATGAAGACTTAATGCGACAAGCCCTGCACACGGGAGGTTAAATAAATAAAATTATTGTTCAATATAATTTTCTTGATAATTTTCTTGTAACAATGCGCACGCTGTATTTCTGTTTAAAGAAAACAATACAACGTTGACATTTAATGGAAATGCCCAGCGAAAAGAACGCGAACGTGGTGCCAGAAAAATGTTCACTGCCGAATTACGCTTTCCCAAAACCTTCGATATTCCAATATCCGGAAATCCCCATACCGTATATACCCAATAATCCAGCAGATGGGCGTTATCGCTTCTCGAAGACACGTATACCTTTGCAGAGAGAGAGAAGAGAAAAAAAAACTATACGATGCCCCGTTGTATCGTACCTCGTAAATCACTGCGGGGCAAGCTGTGAGCGCAGTTACCCAAACCCTTGCGACCGAGAGAGAGAGAGAGAGAGAGAGAGAGAGAGAGGGAACTGCAACGGAAACGGAGAAAAGATCCTCCGTGCGGCTGCGCTCACGCAAAAAAAGGGTCAGAGCTTAGCGTATTGTGCGTATACGTACTGCAGATGTCCATTCGGAGAAATTCTGCAGAAAAGGGCTGTGCAAGTATACCGCCGCGAGACGGGGCTGTCCCCGCGTCGTAACGGCATTTTCCGACCGCATGGTGCCGTTGCTGCAGCCATTGTCCGCCCGCGTCCGCGCGCGGTCAGAAGTCTCTCCCTTCCTTCCTTCTTCCTTTTTTTTTTACGACAATCCGAACGGGTGTCGACGCTGCAGAGTCCGTATAGCTCGGCTGCAAGGATCCCTTTTATGACAGTGCAGTAAACTCGTAAAAAACGTCTCGCGCGCGCAAGGTCAAGACGTTTTCCCGATGCCTCGGTCTTCTGTGTCTTGTGCGTGCTTGCGCGTACACAAAAAACCGAGAGCGTGCAAATCCAAGGTCTCGCCGCGATGCGCCGTCTTTTTTCGGGTAGCGGAAGGTCGTCGTTGTCGCGAGTTTTTTCTTCAGGTAGATTTTAATGCAGTGAAGGTGATACGAGGCTATGTTCGTTTGTTCGCTCGGCTTTGTGATGTTTTGGTCGCTCTTTTTCGAAGTCCGTGCAACCGCAGCCTTCGAAGACGCGATATTTTTAAATAAAATAAATTGTAAAAAATAGCAGTAGTGTTGGTGTATTATTCAGCGAGAAATCTCTGAGATCCAATCTTGTGAATCCCGTCTGTTTTGAATAGTCTCCGCATAGCTTCGCAACTTATAAAATTGAAGTTGAACGTCAGAATCCATTGAAGTCAAGTGATAAGGGATACCTTAACTTCAAAATGGTTATTTCCTTTTGGTGCGAAAGGGCTTTTTTGTGCGACTACGTGAAATATACGAAGACATTGTTGCGGCGAAATTGAAAATTAAGCATTCCAATTCAGCCAACAAATTGAAAGCGAGCTATAAATATTTTGAAATATCGTGAATGGAAGAAGCACGACCGCAAGAATGCGCGCAGTGATAAATTGGCCGCTATATCTTACGCAAATCATCGCTTACTTCTGACAAATGGGAAATCTCTTCAAAACGCAGGTATAGCGCAGCCTCGCGCTATAACTCAAGCTCCTGCATATCCTTTATCTCCCAGCCGAATTCCTCGAAATCTTTTCCATGCACACATTATAATATATGTACATCTCGGCTCGCTCTCTTCTCTCTTTCTCTCTTTCTCGGCCATCGCGACACGCGAACACTTATTCCCTTTAATTTAAAAGTTTCACTGACGCAAGCGCGCGAGATAAATCGCGGGTAAAAAAAGAACGTCCACGGCGAGTAAATTTCATTTTAAAAAAGTATTACCCCGGGCGCAATAAATATATATGTAGGTGCGCGCGCGCAGAGGGCGCCGCCGCTTAACGCGCGCATAGTAGGTCGCTTGCGGAAACCCATGTCCGAGACGTATAGGCAATCTTGCAAATGAGAATCGTGAATAACGAGAAGCGTTAGCGCCCCCGCTGCAATATCCCCGGCTCTCTCTCTCTCTCTCTCTCTTCTGCCTCTCGGCGAGAGCGTATATACATACATACATGCGACTATGTAAAAAGCGTGTATATACAGTTATATTTAGTACGAGCGGGTAAATGTATATAGTATATACGTAGAGCTGGTCCCTCTCGCTCTCTCTTGGTCCTTTTTCTCTTGCCACCTATTGGCTCGCTCGCTCGCTTGCGCGCCCACGTTGCTGATAAATTAACCGTCATATTGTTATTTTTCATTACGAGCGAAAATTTTAAATTTTCCCCGTTACGGGCGCCGCGAGTAATTTTGAACTAAAACTTAACTTAGCTTTAATGCCTCGGGCGCGCGCGCGCGCGCGCGAGAACAAGTTATAAGCGCTGTAACTTCTGGCAAAAGTCTTTCCATTAATTTTCTTTCATAATTAAACTTTTAATCGAAAAAAAATCCATCTCCCGCCCGTTGCAAATGCCGCGGCGAACGCGCCGCATATTATATCGTTCGCAATAGCGACTATAGTTATAGCAGAGCTCTTTTATTTCGGAGCCGCGCAGTATAGCGACGAAGCCCCGATTTTTCTATTTAATCAAGCCGAAATCGCCTCGTAACCGATAAAAGGTTCGGATATCCTCAAACATAAGCTGAATTCGCAGTGTCCAGAGCATAGCAAGAGAGGGAGAGAGGAAGATTTCTCGCGATCTTCGTTGCAGTAGTATAACAGGCCAGATAATACGGCGGTTATCGGCTTGCTGAGATAGCTAACTCTCTCGTCTCCTCCGAGTCGCGCGTCACGTGTGGCACTCGAGACTTTTTTCTCAGCCGATCCTCTCGAGCTAAACGAAAAGTCAAGCGCTCCGGCGCACACACACGAGGAGCTCGTACACATAGCTACAGCTATACCGGCAGACGCGGCTAGACTAGGCTAGCTGTATATGTATACGCGTACGCCGTAGGTGTACAAGTCCGTGTATACCTATATACATATACGTATACGCTATACATCGAGCCCCCAAGCGCGCGGGATACGACTGCAGCATTGGCCATTGCCTGCTGCAGCAATGGCCTATTTCGCTCGAGAGTACGACCCATTTCGCGCGTAAGAGCCCGTCCTTTCTCAGTCTTTTCTAACCGAGCTCTGCGCTCCTGCCTCGGGGCTCCTCGAGGCACACGAGAGAGAAACTCGGCGCTGTACTCGCATGTGCGCGCGCGCGCGTATCTATACCCGCAGAGACGTGCACAGGACCCGGGCGGAGAGAGAGAAGCAGTGCGCGCCGAGTTGCTTGGCTTTATATAAACGCGAAGCTCGTACGAGCAAAGTCACGTTCTTTTTTTTTTTGCTCTCTCTCTCTCCTCCCCTCGCTTGCGGCGACCGCCGTCTGCGTTATGAGAAAAGTTGGGCTGTAATAAGCTGCGAATTTTATCGCGGCTAATATTGACTTTGAATATGAGCTCGCCCGCGCGCGAGCTTTCCCCGTGGCCTTAGCAAATAATAAACATCGTCGCATTCGTTTCGAGTCGCGCGCGTAACAATTTCGCGAGCCGCCGAAAATAAACAATTCGGCTTTATTCAAAGCAGGCCGTATCTCTCTTTCTCGCGCGCGAAACAAGCCGTATAGTCCAGTCGGAAAAAAAGCTCTCTCGCAGTGTCCAACTACGCGCGGATGTACCAGTTGTACACACAGCGTAAATCTCCGTACTCTCCACCCCCTCCCCCGCAGGCCGTAGTTTTTTTTCGTGGACTCGCAGAGCTTAATGACTCATGCCCTCTCTGTATTTTTACGTATCGCGACAGTCGTGTTAACGCGCACGCGTTACATATATATACGCGTATATAACGCGTGTAGTCGGCGCGCGGTTTATGCGCGAGAGGCATTATCCCGACATTATACCTGTATACACCAGCTGGGCAGCGATGTAGCGCCGGGAAAACCTAGGCGCCACTCCCCGCAGAACAGCATCGTGCGAAACTCGCTCTCGCTATCTCGGGTTTACGGCTCTGCGATAGAGAGACAGAGAGAAAGAGGGAGACTGCGAGGACACGCCGAGAGGCGAATGATTAATGATATCCCGCGCCAGGCGGGGTACAACGGTCATTGCCTCGTGTGTAATACACGTGAATCCCGGAGTGCATGCGCGTCGCGCTGCTGCTCTGCTTATTGTAACGAATCCGATATCCGCGAGAAATTAGCGATGCTTCTCTCTCTCTCTCTCTCTCTTTCTCTGATGAAAATACGCACGAAGTCCAGGTATTACACGAGAACATGCACGCGAATGTTTATGTTTTTAGCACGTACTTGCAATCGGTGAGAGCGGTATCCTCTTATTAGCATATACGTGCGAACGCGCTCGATCGTGATTTTCCTGATGAAAAGCTCTCGCGCTGCGCAAGTACTGACTTACGACTTTGTGTAGATCGACGTTATTGCATTGAATTATATTCGTGAAACGCTCGTCCGAACAATTGAAGAACGTTAAAAAACCATTTCGTGTAATTCCAAAAAAATTAATTTGTCAAGCCTTGTTTTTCAATATCAAAGCCTCTCTCTCTCTCTCTCTCTCTCTCTCTCTCTCTCTCTCTCTCTCTCTCTCTCTTGTACAAAAAAGATTGCGCGGTTAAATCAGGTGCAGTAAAGGAAGGTCGCCGAGGAGTGAAGAGCCTAATTTATTATCGTAAATGCCAAAGCAAGTGGAATCAAGGGGCAATGAAAAAATTGATGTCTCGCCAGGGCGAGTGTATCGCGCGTGTAATCGGTAAACAAGCGTTTAAAAAAGCATCAGGACACCTGTAAACGATTCCGCCTGGCCATTCGCATCGGAATAAATCATAAAACATATAAAAATCATCGTAAAAAGCTCGTTTACAGGCCGTAAAAGAGTCGTAGAGCCGAAGACGACGAGGCGGTGGATATAGACGCTTTCACTCTCGAGCACACGCCGGCTATATACACACGGACACACACATATACATGCCTATACCGCGCGCGCGCGCGCGAAAGCTTACAATATAAATAGCCATTTTTGCAATGGTATAAAAAAGCAGAGAGCAGCAGTAGCCCATCTCATGACTGTTGAGAGTATCGTTCTTCCCAATGCAATGATGGCTCTTGTATAGTTTTAGGGGTAGTTTCGGGCCGGGGAGGGGGAGGGGGAGACTAGCCGACTATACAGGGGAAGTTGCCGCTGCGATTCGATGCGGCGTTCCCAGCTGCTGCTGTCACTGGTGGGGATCTCTCTCTCTCTCTCTCTCTCTCTCTCTCTCTCTCGCTCTAGTCTAGCCTGGCAACTCTCGTATACCCGCACACACTCGAGCGCACAGCGCCAAGCTTCCCGCAGCTTCCCTATCTGTATCCGTGCGCGGCGCACGTACACGTACGCGCCGGCCAGGGGTGGGGGGATGCAAGCCTAGGCAAGCTCGCGACGGCAGTTGAGGCGCATGAGCACCACTTTTATTGATTCCGTAACTGCCGCCATGATACTGGCGCGTTTCGGGGGAGGTGGGAGATGCCCCGACGACGACGACGACGACGACGACGACGACGACGGGGGTGGAGTGAGCCAGCTAGACTAGAGGGAGGGGTGAGGCTGATGGGGTGGAAACTCTGCGGAGATAAAAAGGAACGAGGGTCGCTACTACTGCTACTGCTGCTGCTGCTGCAGAGAAAGGGTAAGAGAGAGAGAGAGAGAGAGAGAGAGAGAGAGAGAGGTGGAGGGCTTGATGAGGAGGAAAGAGAATGGAGAAGGACGCGCGGGAGTGTAGGTGTATCTTACGTGCAAAATAAAAATGCAGAGGAGGCAGAAAACGAGCTTACCCGCACTACTGCTGCGCTGCGAGCCCATATTGTCCGAAAATGCGATTACGCTGAAATGAAAAATAAAAAGGTTTTATTAGTTGTGCAGCCATGCCGGGGTGTATTTGGAATATTTTAGTGCGGCTGTTTCAAAGAAAAATATTCTGCGATCGAGATAGTTTTTACCCAGTGTTTACTAGATAGATATAACATTATTTCAGTTTTTTTTGGTTCCTTATTTCGTGGAGCATTTTAGTTTTAAACTTGGTTCTAAATCAGATCGCAATATCTGATGAAGCTAAAGAATTCAATACACATGTTTACTATAATTCAAGGGACAGTCTCGGGCAGAGTAACGTAGGACGTGCAAAGGTAGATTCTGCAGTTACATTAGCATACATCAATTTAAACGATATTATACAAAATCATAATTTTTCAGCAAAACATTCTTATCCACCGAGTAGAATATTTTCAACGAGATTTGTTCGGAACTCGTTGGCAGCAGCCCTTTCGAATACACAATCTCCATAATTCGAGACCAAGCAGATCAGCCTCCTATTTACACGAGACACACAAAGCATCGTGCAATCCCGTATATTCCTCCGGTAAATTCGTCCGAAGTATCACCGCTATCCCCGCATTGCTCGCGCGAGATCCCCGAGTCACGAGAGATTAAAAAGGGCCCGGGCAAAAGTCTCGAGCCTCGTTCGCGCGATTCGGCAGAGTAGATAGCGTCGCGTCGGTGCTGAATTCCTTTGGGGGAAAGGCTTAACGAATGGTCAAATCGGCTTAGCGGATGCGAAAGGGGGGGGGGCAGGAGGACGGGAGAGTAGAAGCTATACGTATAAGCCCCTGGTCGCGTTGGCGCAACATCCAATAGGGGACTATAGGTATATCCATGTAGAGTAGACACCGGGGGACAGCAGCAGCAGCAGCAATGCGTGGAGATAATTAAGCCGCTTGATCTATGGTCGTTTCGCGAGTTCGCTCGTTATCTCCTCGGCACTCGCACTCTCTCTCTCTCTCTCTCTCTCTCTCTCTCCGCTTCGGTATTTAGTTCAGTTTCGGATATCCAGTCGGAGCGAGAGGGGGGACTATCGTGGTATAGAAAGGGTAGAGCCACACAGAGGGAGAGCGAGCGAGGGAGAGAGAGAGAGAGAGAGATGACATGGTACTCGTGCGCGAATACCAGCGTGCAATGGTCAAGATAGAGAGAGAGAGAGAGAGAGAGAGAGAGAGAGAGAGAAAGCACGAGGTCGACGTTCAATGGTCCAACCTTTTCCGTCGCTTCATCCCTTTATCGCTCTCGTCCCTCTCGCTCGCTTGCGCGCGTGTGCGCGTTGTGTATATACGTGTATAAACTCCCCGACAGCAATCGTCCTCTCCTCTTTCCACTCTTTCCTCGTCGCTCTCTAGCTCCCTCTCTCTGTCTCTCTTGGCTGCTTTATTGTCTGGAGCCGCTCCATCGAGGGTGCATCCCATTCCCGAGCTTTAATTGAGACATAAATAAGGTTTGTTTGGCTTTGCTGCGAGAGAGAGAGAGAGAGAGAGAGAGTGAGAGAGCTCCGGCCAACCAGGCCATCCCTGGGAATTGGGATTGAGGCTTTGCCCGATATACAACTCGTTCTGCATAATGGCCACGTTAAATTTCCACCGCGTAAAAGTGAAGGGCGAAAAAGTATTTTTACCTCTCTCTCTCTCTCTCTCTAGAGCTGCTGCACTCTCCCTATCTCTCTCTCTCTCTCTCTCTCTCTCTCTCTCGATATATACCTCTATATAACACCTCTCGTTGTATACGTGTAATGTATTCTATCTCGAGTGCGCGCTACACCTATACCACATATTACACGCCGTCTCTTCCCTTTTCCTTCCTCCTCGGACTCCCGAAAGCTCGTCAATTTCCGCAGAGATGCCGCGCGGGCTCGAGTTATTGCAAGCATAACGCAACAAAGAAACGCACGAAGCAGCGTTAACAAACCCGTTTCCCGAACCGTCTCGCACTTAAAATAAACAAGAGAAACAGAGACAGAGAGTAGGCGTCCGCTTGTACACGTCTGCGGGCGTATAGGTATAGATATATAGGCGTACGCCACGCGCTCTCGCCGAGAACAAGACGGAACGTACCGCGCCGCGAAGAGACAAGCGAGAGCAGAGGAGAGAAGGAAAAATAATGCGACAGGCTCTAATGCGCCATCGCAATTTTCGAGCGAGGCCAGCCAGCAGGTAGGCAGTTTTTTCCTCGTTTCCCTTGTGTTCTCTTCTTTTTTCGCTCCTTAAGAGAAAGACGATGGGGGGGGGGGGAGAAAGAAATATGAGAAGGGTAAGGATAGGGAGAGACTTATGGAATATAGGACTGTACATTTGTCCGGCGACGCTTTTACACTCTATACAAGTTAATCTCGGTTCAACCCTTATTTCAACGTGACGCGAATAAAAGACTCGGGTGAATAAAACGCGCAGTGTTATCTGTACGACATTCTCGCGTTCATTATCGTTTTAACAACTCGAGGAGCTAATTCGCACCGAGTTAATAGCGGCTTTTTCAAATTTCGAGTTTGGCACTGGTACTTTTATTCTTTACTCCCGAGTCTGTTTTATACGTATTCTGCTTACATATTGACTATGTTTTAATCTTACCAAATTCTTTAATTTTACCAAATTCCCAATCAGAAATGTGTCTAAATACCGATCGACTTTACAATCAAAATTGAAAACTTTGCGATACAATTTGATCAACACGAGCATTCGTCACTTCCATAAATTTTCTCCCCCTCACTTCCTTGCGCCAATCCGCTGCACATTTCCCGGAGAACCAGTCGTATCGTGTGTATTTCGTCGGGAAAAAGAGGAAAGCGCAGGAAAGCGACTATCTAAAGCGCGCGCACGACGAGTTGGTCGGGAGGGGAAAAAAAAAGAACCGAGCAAGGGCGCGCGCGAGCGAAAAAAGCCCGGGACTGGGAAGAGCTACGCGCGTCATCCGTCAACCCCGTTTAATCTCGCCTCTCATTTGCTCGACTGCGAAACGACCGAACGACTCCCCCGCGCGCGTCCGCGGTTATTTTACATCTACACACACACTCCGAGGCCATTGTTTTACGCGGAAACAAAAGGAGGATGCGCGCGCGCGAAGGGGGGGGGGCTCGCTTTATTTTCAGATCGCCCTTTTATATGGCCAGAGAGAAAGAGAGAGAGAGAGAGAGAGAGAGAGAGCGAGAGCAACAAAAGAAATAGTCACGCTATCGTGCAATTTTAAAACACGCCGAATTTACGTTTGGCTTTTAATTTCGTCGTTATTCGAAAATTTTTCCGAGCTCGCGAATCGCGCAATTTAATGCGTCATTGTACTTTCATATTCTACCGGAGAATGCCAGGGTCGTTCCGTCAGAAATGCCAACTTTGAAATCAAAACTCGAGTACATAGGCACTTTGTCGACTGAAATATACCAAAGCCATGAATATTCAAGTGCGCGCCGAGCAGTGCATTCCTCAGATCTTCAGATTTTCTCATTTCATACAACTTGACTGTAAAAATCGTAGTACGAATTGGTATGAATACACTACGAAACAATGGAATGGTAGGTTATTATGTTTATATTGTATGGATTCTATATAAAATGGACAACTCAATTCTAAAAAATAATAATTTTATTATCTTTAAAACAATTTTGAACAATTTAGTTGAGCGGAGACGGTTAGATAAGCAGAGTATTGCGTTCGTAATCAAATGTTTCTAGCTTCGAGCCCAATAACTCTCGGCTTTTCTGGGACACCTCTATGTTTACTTATGTGTCTTACATAGCGTCGAAGCTCCAGTAGTTTTGATTCTACTGACACAATTTTAGCATTGTACACCTAAACTATAAAATCCTTTTAAATATTCAATTCATACGTATTTATAGAATTTAAACGTAAAGTTTCAGACGAATTTGCGTGAATAATTTTATCATTGCAATTATCATATTTTATCCAAAAAAATTTTCTGTTGCAGCTCATCAACCACACAATGAAAGGAGTAAGCTGGTGTTTTATATGCTTACATAAGCCTAAGTAAGAGAAGTGAGGAACTCGATGAGCTTCCCGAAATAAGTTAACGGAAGAAACGTTAATTGTAAAAGTGTTGCATCGGATAAACTGCTTGAACTTTCCGATGAAAAATTCAAAAAGACAGCCCGCAATCAGCGTAAGAACAAAGAGACTCGAAATTTCCTGCAGTTAAACCGCTTGGCTATAGCGAGTCTGAAATATTGACCACTAAATATAGACACACGCCCGAGCTCAAGAGCAGCAGAAGCAGCAGAACTCGAAGCCATAGCCGAGCGCAGAATTCTAATCTAGTTGCTCCTTCTTCCTTCCGCCTCGCTCTGCTGCTACTGCTGCTGCTGTAAGACAGCCTCGGAGCTAATGTCCTCTCCCTCTCTGCTCCCGGCTGGCGCGTCTTCTCTCTCTCTCTCTCCCTCTCGCTTCACCCCCGCGGGAGCATCTTCCGCTAATGAAACGCCGGTGAGCTACCGGCGCCGCGTGCCTCCACGTAGCTCGCCCGTCGAGAGCGAGCGAGAAGCGGAAAATCGCGACTCACCAGCTCGCTTGCGCGCGTATACGTACACACGTATACGTACATATAGCTACCAGTGGAGAGTATAATGCGAACATGCCTGCCGAGGGCGATTTTGAATATTATATTGGATTTCCTTCTCCGGGGCGCAGACTAATATGTGGCGGAGACGAGCGAGCGTCTGGCGCGCGCGTAAAGCCATCAGGAATGAGCTGTACGCGCTGTAATATGCGCGCGCGCGCGGAGCAGGGATAGTTCGCGCCTTTTGAAACGTGAAAGTATGGACGAGCATTCGTTTTTCTGAACGAGATTTAGCGACGGCAGTGTTCCGCTGTCTGTGCAGCCATTGAAACGACGCAACGTTAATTGAGTGCGCTATGATTTTCGGTTTCGCGTGCTAAATTATAGATGTAAAATTTTTATTTGCTCGCCCTCAGTAAGCACATTTATTGGCTACATTCAGCTTTATCGACAATCTCATTGGAATGCTGAAGCGATTTTGTCAAATATTTGCACTACTGCACATAAATAATTTAAAAAACGAAAAGTTGCTTTTAATTCGATATCGTTCTAAAAAATTAATCTTCCCATGAAATCGATGCGAACACCATTACTCTCCCCCAATCTTGTCATCCACGATTAATATCGACTGGTCTTACTTAGCGAAACTACACGCTTTTTCATCCTGTGCACCACTTGAGTATAGATAGTTACGAACCTCACTCCGCCGTGAAATGAGACGGTGTACACTTTCCGAGCGTTATAACCTGTGTAATTCGATCGCGGCGTATACGTGTACAGTATACACTATATACATGATATAGCAGCCGTGTGCTGTGCACCTATGCAACAAAGCAGGCGTGTCCGGCAACTGGATTTGATCATACGGGATGCAGCTACTCGATGACGAATGAGCCCGCTCGTTGCATTATACGCGCGGCGCAATTTATGCCGACAACCCGCGGCCCCCGAAGAGTTAACCTCGCTCCCGCGCGAAGATTCCTATCGTTTTAGAAAAATGCAATTTCGCTGCGAGAGCGCTTTTTTTCTCTCCCTCTCGCGCAGACTTACGCCGCGGTTCTTCGATTTGCATTTTCCATTATCTTTAATGGGGCTGCCGGGCTGTTTGTCATGATCGAAATCAATTTTATACCAGATATGTCGTGTGGACTGATGTATTTTTTTTTTTTTTCGTCTTTACTGGCTCGACGAGTTAGGAGAATCGAGCCGACCGCGATAGCCGGTAGCTTCTGCGCCTAGCACTTTTGTGAGCTTAAATTATTGTTTGTTTGTGTTACATTACTTGTATAAACTGACTTGAAATAAAATCGCTCACACTACCTTATTTACAGTGCTTACCTGTTTCGCAATAAAAAGAAAATTCAGTCAAGATCAATTTCCACAAATCCATTTGCATGTACTAACAAACACTTCTCAGCAAATCATTAAATTTATGCGGCTCACTGCGCCAAAAATGTCCAACCCGCTGTACACTTCCATCAAAGCGAGCCCACCTACCCATGAACTGCAACATTCTCGTAAATATCGCCTTAACCGCCTGTTTCCCAACAATCGTAAGGTACAATCACGCGACGCATGCGCGCCGTTCGAAAATGAGAGTCGCACAAATAGAGTGAGCGATACGTCGGGACTTACCGCGGTTACTGAAAAAGCTTTCACCGCGTCTACGTCTTCATTAGCCGGAGACGGGAGACGGTAGGCGCAGGTGAAACCGCGCGTCGCGTTGAATTACGCGGTATAGACGTCGTAACTACGGATCAATGCGTAATGACGATTTAAGACACTCTCCCGGCGAACGTTAGCCATATCTTCATTAGAATGACGCGGGAGGTGATGTCTTTTCCTGGGCCACGGCACCCAGAGAGATATCATTGGAGCGAAAAGCCCTTTTGTCTATCTTTCGCCGGGAGAGTCGAGAGAAGGGATCGGAGCCTAATGTCTTCTGGCAACTTTCCTCATTTCCGATCGGGAGGGATATGTACCCGCTGCCAATTTCGTAGCAGAGCGACCTTTTTCTCCTGTACGATCGGGAGAGAGAGAGGTACTTTCGACAATTAATTACAAAGGATTTTTCCGAATTTAATACACTAATCTCAACTAATATTGGAAATAAATTGAGAGTCTATGCGGCGGCGGCTGCTTTTGCAAACAAGAGCGACTCCGTAATTTTTTTCTCGAGCGCGAGTCGCCGGTATATGCGATCGTAAAGCAATCGCGCACAGTAAAACACGAAGAGAGAGAGAGCACGAGCGGCACGTCGGTGACACACAGCCGCACACATCGCCAGGCCATAAAGCAGCCAATAAAAGCCACGTCAAACCGGCAAGAGTATAGAGAGAGAGTAGACTCGGCAGCGCAAATCGAAATAACTCGCGGTCCCTCTCTGCGTATTAACCTCTCAACCCCGGCGGCAGTCGTGCATCATCCTCGTGATCAACGAGGCGCCAGTACTGCGCTCTCATTATCACGAGCGCCGAGACTCAAAGACCCGACTTTCCGCGGACGCGAAATTGGCTCTCCTCTCTCTCTCTCTCTCTCTCTCTCTCTCTCTCGTAACGCGTATTGCGCATTAATCCTCCCTCTCTCCCTTCGTCCAATTAGCCGGGCGATATAAGCGTCAGCGATTTAAATACGTCGTCGGGGCGAAAGAGGAAAGGAAACTCTGCGCTGGCTGCATCGTCTCGGCGTCGGGCGAAGGAGGCGTCGCGTACATAGCCGAGCGAGAAGGTGGAGCGCGCGCGCAGCAGCAGCCAAAAGAGAGCGCGAGCAGTAGGGGCTTTCCTATATCCCCGGTGTATGCGCGCGGAAAAGACGCCCGTGAAAGGGGTGAGATTCGCGCGCGCGCGCGAGCGAGGGGAAAAAAGGAAGGCGCGCGGGCGGCTCCGCGCACAGCGAGCGCGGATGTATGTCGGGCACGTAGCCACGGGGATTGCCTCGATGTGCCATAGAGGCAATCATGCCGGCAATGCAGAGGCTCGTCTCGTGCCGTCTTCGTCCTCGTCGTCGTCGTCGTCGTCTGCCTCCTTGTCTCGTGCTATACTCTGCACGTACAGCCGCTTTACTCTTTCTCTCTTTCTCTCTCGCCCGACTCATCCCACTGATGAAAACTCTATAGTACTCGAGACAGTTTTCCCTCGCTATATACACTATACAGCTATACTGCACAGTCTACTATACTTATTTCCTCTCGCTCTTCTCTCTACGCGCTCTTGCTTTGTAAAATCTAGGAATCCCTGCTCTCTTTCTTAACTGTGCAGAGAAGCCGGGAAGAGGGGGGGGGGGAGGGGGATTTCTCGGCGCACAGTAACTTTTCTCCGAGCTGCGAAAATGTCGTTTTCTTCATTTGGAGAAATCCTTATTAGACTTTAATCCTTTGCGAGCCCGGCGCGCGCCCGCGCGCAAGAGTTCGGGGAAACTTGTTGAAACTTTGCTCGTTTCCGTTGCAGTTTCAAGTCCTTTGCATTAGGGCCCGGAATATAGACTTTCGATAGTTTTTAAGTGATTCCGGCTGATGTTGCGCAGTTTTTGTTTTTTTTTTTGCCCAACATCGCCGGCCTAAGACGAGGCTTTTAATTTCGTCGATTTCATCGCGGGAATGGTTCGAGCGTACTTTCAGCGTGATTAAGTCCCGTTCGAGTTCGGGTTCTCTTTTCTCACTCGAAACTCGCGCCGATTTCCGACTGAATTAAAAATACGACTCGCCCTTCTCGTATATGATACCCTACGCCTTCGGCGAGCAAGAAATAGAGTTACGCGGAAGCTCCGCGCTCGCATCAGTCTCTCGACCAAAAAAGAACACGTCAAAGGCTCGCGGAACTCGCAAATTCAATCCGGCCCCGCGCTGACAAACGAGCTTGGGGGCATGGGGTGATCTCTCGCGTCGCCGTAATAGAGAATATTCATAAATTGCATTTCTCGACAAAGAGCAACGCCGACGACTATACGTACAGCCAGATAGAGTCCACTCTCGCGAGCAGTAGTCGCATCAGTATTCAAAGTGCCGGGCTACGGTATATGGAAGGAGGGCGCGGCTGGCGGCTGCTGCTCCTCCTCGGGACGTACAGAAGAGAGAGAGAGAGAGCGAGAGAGAGAGAGAGAGGAACAAAAACGCTCGAGAGGAGGATGTTGCATTAATATTTATACGCGAAAGGGGAATACGGTAGAGAGACGAAGCTTATGTACACGGTGCGGCAGCAAGAGCGAGGGGTCGACTGCCAGAGTACGCCGGTATAGAGGAGCGGAGGAGGCCGAAATGAAATGCAAATGTCTTAACGAGCCACTGAGGGACTGTCGGAGAGTACCTTTGCGCTCTCCCGGTCACGAGTCTATATATACACACGTACATATATATATACATCTCTTTCCGTCTCATCAACGTCCCGGGTGATAATGCCGAGCGAGAAACTGATCTCTCAAACCGGAGAGAGAGAGAGAGTGGCCAACTGCACGCACCCCTTGCGCCACTCGAGTTTTCGAGGATTATAATCAAGTTGCGTTGCTCCGAGTCCCTTTACTGCTCTGATTATATACCGCGTATACGGAGCGGGAAAAAAAAGCGTCGGTGAGGAGTAGCGCGCATGTACTTACGCAGTTGGCGCGCGCTCTGCGCTCTTCGGACGAAGCGAGAAGCCTTGACGGGACTTGTTACCAAACACCATAAATATCCGGACTTTTTTGAGAGTTCGTTTTTACGCAACCGAGAAGGCTCTTTTTCTCTCAGCGGGTGTACACACAGGTAGACGAGTGTATCCCTATAGAATAAACTGCGCGTAAGCGCGCGCAACTGCTGAAAATCTCGTAGCGGCAATAGAAGGTTATACGCACCGGCCTCTCTCTCTCTCTCTCTCTCTCTCTCTCCGCGCGCGCGCGCGAGCGTCAACAAACTGTAAAGCGAGCGACTACGCGCAAGTAATTATCGTTTGTCCCGTCGTAAAGCTTAATTGAACGGTGCGCCCGTAAAAATCCATAGTCCATAGAAAATTTCATGCATAAAAAGAAAGAAGAAGAAGAAGCAGAAGCAGAAGAAGAGGATTCCGGGAAGAGAGCCAGCGCGGGCCAATTAGTTCGCTCTCTATATCTTAGCCGCGCGGACAGGTGCGGTGTGTACATCCTGATTTCTCCGCGTCACGACACTCCCGGCGTTCTAGTTCGCGTTGCAGGACATAGCTATAACGAAAAATCTCGCGCATACACGCGCATAAACTGCGAGACTCGGGCTCTTAGCTTAGCGAGACCATCAAACAGATCACGGCCGCTCGGAGTGTGTGGTGTGTGTGTGTGTGTGTCTGTGTGTGTGTAGGTGTACGTGTGTGCGATTGGATTCGTTCTTCTCTCGTTTCCGCGGCGAGGAAGCGAAGGGTCTACCCTCGCAAATCCAAGTCCAACTCTACGGCTTTCATTATAAATCCAGCCACCCCAGCCAGTATATCTCCTCGCTTCGCTCTCTTCCGCGCGCGCCTTCCGAATTCCCAAAGTCGCTCGGTAGTGCTGGTATATATACGAGGCCCCCTTGAAGCCCTAAGTTTCAAGCCCCATTCCCCGCGATTCATTATATCGCTCCTACGTTACCACCCCCTTTCGCCCGGTCGTTTACTCTCTCTCTCTCTCTCTCTCGCTCGCTCGCTCGCTCTCTCTCTTCTCAGCGAAAGCCCAACCTCTTTCGTTTCCTCTCGCTAGAGCAAGAGGGAGAGAGAGAGAGTGAGAGAGAAGGATCTCTCCGTGCACAGCGAGCAAAGAAAACATCGCGAATGTGTTTTTCAATTTGGAAGACTGCCAGGAACAGGAGCAGCCCTTCTTCTTCCGCTGCTTCTTTTTTGCGCGTCTGCCCGGGCGTTTCTTTTCTTTTCTGTCGTAGTTTTTTTTGTTTCTCGTTTCACCGCGTGCGAATCGGAAAAGCTCGCGCGGAAGAAGGAGCGTGCGCGGCCCTGACGTCCACGCATTAACGAAATTCGTTGCTACGCGGCGTGGGCGACTTGCGAGAAGCTCTAATACTCGATTAGAATTCTTTCGCATGGCGATGAGCGGGGTATAATGCGCGCGAGGGAGAGAAAAACTCGTCGGCGCTCGGCGCGCGCAGGCCTTTTCAATTTGGTCGGCAGCCAATCGGAAACTCTCTCGTAATGTACACTTTAATATCCTGCGCTTGATTTAAACTTTCTTTTTATCCCCGCAAGGCAGCAGCATCGGCAGTAGCAGCCGATGCCAAGCTAAGTTCGATTTGAGCGGCAGGCACCGGATGCACCTAACGACGTCTTACCTACTCGCAAGCGACTCCTTATTTTTCTGCGGGGAACACGTGTTCCGCCTTCCGCTAATCTGCGCACACCCTCAGCGTATATTCCCGTAAGAGAGAGAGAGGGAGATGATCGCAGATGCCACCGTATCGGAATACTGTCTGTAGCTGCACAGCCGTCGCGCGCGAGAACCTCAACTTTGGCCGATCGGACGCGCCTGCCAAGTTCCCGCGAAGACGAGGAAAAATTGCCGAGTTGTTCGATCTCGGAGAGCGCAAGTTCTGGTAAAGAGGATCTGCATTGCGGGGACAGAAAATTCGAGGAAAATCTCGAAAGCTCGCTCGAAGAATTCAACAGCGAATAAAAGACAGCGCTCGCCGCGCTTATCCGCGTCTCCGATCGCGTGTTTCGCGCAAGTACCGCGCGCTCAAGTTTTCACGGACCTGTTAATTGGACCTCTCTCGCGCAGCCGCTTATCTAATGCGAGAGACGTGTGCTCCCCCTATCAAATTTCAACCCTCTCTCTCTCTCTCGCTTCGTTTCCCACTTGGCTGTGTGCAACCGCCGCAGGTACACGTGAGAGCGCTTAGGAAAATGCCCGCTGGCAAAGAGTTTCCAGCGCGAGCGAGAGGCTTCGCCGATGATCGGTCTCGGGTTCGCGCGAGCGCTGCCCGCAGGCACGAAGATGTCGCGCGCGCTCCGCGATGGCCCCCACTAAAACCAAATGGGTCGTTTGATTCCGAGGCGATATCTCCCTCTCGTATACGGGAGAGAAAGCGAGAGAGATCTAGTGCCCGAGGGCGTCTCGCGTCCGACACGAGAAGGCGCCGCTTCGGTATATAGATAGAGAGAGGAGAGACTGGCGAAATATATGCAACGGCCAATATCCTGGCGAGTTATCGCGACGGAGGGTGGCCGAAGACACTCGCTTCGGCTCTGTGTGTCTCTCTCTGCATTATACCTCGTTATCGTGCGTTTATCCTCTGAATAGTGTTGGTCAAATAGCGGGGGGGAGCAATGTGTTCGAGCATAATTAAGAAATCTTGGACTACGTCGCTCTCCATTAGCATTTTGCCCACGGCGCACGTTCCCATCGACGACCGAATAATATATGTTTCGAGCAATTGTTCGGGCCGGTCGAGCGAATTAATGTAAATCAAATTTAAACAAACAGTATATCGTGCATTTTGTATTTACGTGTATTTTAGCTTCGAGAATCTTGAGTTGAAGAACCAATCACGACATAAGGTCGACTAAGCTAGACCAGGCTTAAATGGCGAGGCAGTAGCAGCGGCAGCAGCAGAGAGTAACGCAGTGTTTATCGTATCATATCCCGAATCCCCGTATATAGCCTATATTGCCCGATCCGCCTGCTTAGGGCCGACTGTACACGCCGGCGGCCACCACGTAATCCTCTGCGCTCCCTTTACTCTTGACTCAGACTCCATAAACGTAATTTGTTACAGGCGTTATGTGGCCGTTGCCACTACTGTTTGCTGCCGTCGAGCATAATCGAGTGCAAGAAGGCTTACTCGCTGATTGAGCTTGTGCATGATTTTAAAACTCGATAAAACTACGCGTGGCTGCTGAGCGCCCCTTAAATTACGACGATATATAATAGTTGTTCGAAGTATAGTTTTCGACGTGCTTCAGCCGACGTCGAACGTTTCAATTCACTCGAATATTTAGTTGTAAACGCGATGAGAAGAGAAAAAAAGAACTGTGTAATCCGTTCTTTGCGAGCGTCTGGATCTGCCGAGAGAGCGTCGTAAAAATGATTGAAAGCGCCGTTACTTTTTATTGAATCGTCTGAAAAAAAGTTTAATCTAGCCATTCTGCGGAAATTAATCGGCTTTATTTTCACGAATATAACGAAGTCGAAATCTATGAAATCGGCTCATTAAGGAGCGTCTTTTTGGCACCGAATGGCCCTCATAATTAAACTCACTTCTTCCATCCGAGCCATTAAAGCAGTCTGCAGGTGAACAAGAAACGGCGATTACTATCGCCATTTGGAAAAATTTATATGCTAATGAAGAGGAAGATCAAAGCAATATAGCCATGTTTCGGAATGGAGTTTGCTGAAAAACAGTGTCTCGGATTAATTTAGCCAACTGGAAATTCAAACACTCTCAATCCCATCTCGTATAAAACGATGTATAATCCAGCTTCAGGCGCTGTGTATAGTGCCCCCGTACTCTCTCCATCTAATTTATTAATTTTAAATAATTCATGCAACATATATTTTTTATAGCCCACATTATATAGCACAATTTTAATGAACTTGCTTACTTTGTAATTTTAAGGTGCCACTAACGCTCAATTTGCATGCGCAATGGCCAATATAAAGAAGCCAAACGTCCGTAGAAGATGGGACAGCTGATGTTTTGCAAATTCTGCGATGTGCATCGATACACCACAACTGACTTCCGTTTTATGCACCAAATCTTTATATATGTATTAAAATAATTACCTCCCCTGGTAGAAACATTAAGGATACATTACGTATATTAATTGTTGGTTAATTTTGGAGTTAGACATAAAAAGCTTCAATTTTATTTCACCAGAACACGCCATCATTATACAGACACTTTTGATACGCGGCCACTCTAAACTCCGAGCATTTTTTTCCCACAGCAACAGCAATTACAAAACTAAACGATTTTTCATGAATCAAATTACGTTGAAATTTGATCATCAGCAATTGTATGTTCGATTGAAAAAAAAACGCTTCTGCCTCGATTATATTTACAAGTGCAAGTCTAACGCCCTATCGGCGGGCAAATGTGCAGCCGGTGACGCAGCGACGCGGCAAGTTCGTCGAAGGGAAAATTCTCGTGATCTCCATTGCGCATATACGAGTCCCAGGATGCTCTTTCCAGGTCGAGGTGGCCCCCGGAACGCGTAACACGCATTTTTATCAAACGTTACGAGCCTTGAAACGACCCGGATGAAAACCAATATCTTACCATCCTTGGAGAATTCGTTTTTTCTTCGCTCTTTTACTTTACGTACTATCTCTTCCTTCCTTTTGTTCGACTCGTCGCCAGTGCCACTCTACGTACTGATACGCCGAAAAAAGTTCGGTATTCGATAAACTTCTGTTACCGCGTACGCATCTATCTTTGAATATTTCATGAGGTTTATGCATGCAACTATAACATTCAACTGTTACTCTGTAATCACACTAATGTCGCAGCGATTGTTAATGCAATCGAATGTAATGACAGAGCATAAAAATCCGGGATGTACAAGCCGAGATTTCTATGAAAATTTCATGGGCGCCATGCTAATGAAATTTTCATTCCTCTCGCGCGGCAAAGAAAAGAGATTGCAGTATCGCGCGCGCGCGCGGGAATTCGAGTGCTTTTAAAGAATAATATTCGCGATACTTAGACGGGGGGTGTGTGCGCGCAGAGTGGAGGGTTTTATCTTTCTCTCTTTCTGCGTCGTCGTCTACATACAATCATTTTGCGGGGTAAAGCTGTGCCGAGAGAGAGAGAGAGAGCGCGCGCCGCAGGATTTAAACTCGAGCGTGGAAAGCTTATACAAAGCTCCAAATTTATTGGATGGAAATCCTCTCCGCATAAGCGAGCGGTAGCAGCGGCGGCAGAAGCAGCCCAACTTCTCTATATAGACGCAAAGTTGCTCGCCGGGATTAACACTTTCCTATCTTCGCTCCAATGCTCGGCCATTTTCAGACGCAGAAGCCTTTACAACTTCTCCTCTCTCGCACACCCTTCTATAATACACTCTTAGGCATACACTCTTTTTATTTTATCGCTTCTAATGAAAATAAATGTCCGACGGAGCTTTCATTAAAATCGGGAGGGAGGCGGGGTATAGGATGCAGCGGTACGGCCTCGAGCTCCAAGTGATTATAATACACTTATTTTGTATATCGATTATCGATCGCGAGAATCGCTTTAATAAAAGTTATTTATGTACTCGATGTGCTTTAATAAAAGTTATTATTCTCGATCGGTGTGCGCTTTTGGAGTCTATATATGCGTGTATACATGCGCGGCGGAAACGGCCGGAGCAGCTTCATTTCTAATATTCATAAAATCCCATTTGGCCTTGCACAAAATATTCCGCGTTGTTTACGGCGCCGTGAGACGGCGCGGGCGCACGTGCCATTCCAATAAACAAGAGAAATTGCTGAGAATGCACAAAGTAGCTTAGCTTTTTACCATTAAAAGCGTCATTGGATTGAATTTGCTTTACGCATTGCTGGCGCTGCTGTTGCTGCTGTTGCTGCTGCTGCTGTTGCTGGCGTTGCATATATATACGTCGCTGGGCATATAAGCGCTGCTATATACACGCGCGGAATAAACAAGATTTGCGTTCGGCGCCTTGCACTCCGCACATACAATTATCGTTATAATCGTATATCTTGGGAAAGCTCGCTCGGCGCGCCACCGGGCGAAACTTTTCCCCGCGTGCGCCTGCGGGATTTGGGAAGCGAGCTTTTTCGTGAAATAATGCGAGGAAAGATGGGCTTGCGAAAAAACGGAGAAACGTTTGCAGCCGCAAGAGCTTCTATTTTACGGGGCCATTGCCGCGGAATAAAATAGACGCGGAAAGATTTCTTTTCGAAGTGCTCGCGCGCTTTTTTTCTTCTTTTTTCTTATTATCGTGGGGAGATATAGTTGTTAATTTTTCGTTTTACCGCGGCAACCGAAAAATTGATTGACGAATCGAGTGTAATAACGAAGCTGCTCGCACATATCGACGGAATATCAGATAATCAGAATTGAAAATAAATTTCCTTCTCGCAATTCTGTATAAGTCTCCGCCCAAAATGATCGGTATCCTCTCGAGCGATCATCCGGCTGCAATTAATCCCACCCCCCTCGCAGCTTCGAACGGCATTTACAAGGGCATTTAATTAGAACAGCAGCCCATAAGTCTTGGAGGCTCGAAAAAAGCAATTTCTTTATCGCGCATCTCGCTTCCTTCCAAAAGCAGCGGCGGTAGTAGCAGCACCACCAGCAGCAGCAGCCGCGCGTTGTTCCACGACGAGGTCACGCCAGAGGGGCTGCTGGCATTTATGGAGTTAACATTTCTAAAACTTGCCAGTATCCCTGGACCGTACCTCGACCTCCTCCTCCTCCTCCTCCTTCTACCCTCTTCTAAACGAGGTACGCGTTGCGCAAAAGGCTGCAGAGCGAGAGAGAGAGAGAGAGAGAGAGAGAGAGAGAGCGAAGGCGAACAGAGCGCCAGGAGCAAAAAAGATAGTAACGTCGGCGCCGTTTGGGAGTCGGGGGGGTAATGGCAGTCTTGGAATTGCGTTATCAATCTCCGAACCCCTCGCGGCCGCTCACCCCCTGCGCGCGACTCCATTTCGCTCCACACCCCCCCTTCCAACAGTAGTAGCAGCAGCAGCAGCAGCAGCAGCACACCGGAAGCCGAGCCCGCCCCCGGGAGCGGGAGAGAGAGAGAGAAAATCCCCCACAAAGTCAAGCTCTCGCCGGAGGCTACAGCTTCCGGCCAAGCCCTCTCTTTGTCCCCACTTTCCTCTGGCTGCATAACGCTCCATTCTCCACGATGTATATACATTATACATATACGTATATGCATACTACATAGCTATCTCTCTCCTGCGATTTTTCCAACTACAACTATCTCCCTTCTCTCCGTCCCTCGCGGGAAGGTCATTATTGCATTTTGCATGCAGTGCTATATATACCTGCGCGCATTTTCTTCCTCTCCGCGCTAGAAAAAAGAGGGCCGCGCTCGCGCGGTAGCTCCCGATCGAGCTGCGCGCACCCTCTCCCACGTGTACAAACGGCCGGCGTAACGAGGAGGAACTTTCCACTCTCTCAGGATATTATCGTTCCTCGCGTTATTAGCTGCACTCTCGACGATTGCGACTCGATAAAATCAATTTTACCGAGAGCGCAGTACGTTTGCCACTGCTTCGGCGGCTGCTGCTGCTGCTGCTTGCCGGCGCCACCACCGACGCCGCGATTGCCGATGTATTTACGGGGTGAACGCATTACCGAAGACGGCCGGGGGAACTTTAAATAGTCGCGGACTCCGCTATCGTTATCGAAACGCGCGTGACGAGGCCGCCTCGAGTGCCTCTTTGTGTATATGTGTACCTCGAGTTACGCGATTTTCCGCGGCTCGCGCGGCCGATTGGCGCTGAGCGGAAATTCGCGGAGGCGCGCAGTGTGCGGTGCGGGAAATTAAAAACGGACGGCGCGCCGAAGCTTTTACGAGCGCGCCGTGTTTTTGTATAAATTATCTCTGCGTATCTCGCGCCTCGCGCACACGAGAGCGAGCTCTTATTGCACAAAAAGTAGCTAAGCGCGCAGTCTCCGGGTTATAGCGCGCCGCGGGCGAGGAAAAATAGTATTAAAAATCAACGTCGTTTTCACGGGAGGGCGGCGGATCGGGGCTGCAAAAACTCATTCGAAATAAAGTTAAACGAAAACGCGCGAGCGAGCGCGAAAAAAGGAAGGGCAAAAAAAGGAGGCGAGAGGCGCGCAAGGACGCGCGCTCTCGGCGAGAAAATGGGAAAAGCGCGCAAGAGGGTTGAAAGCCTGCTAGATTGCCAATAGAAGAAAAGGAAGAAGAAGCAGAGGCAACGCACATAGCTGTACACTGTGTGTGAGTGTGGGTGTATGGAAGGGCAAGTATAGCGAGAGAGAGAGAGAGAGAGAGCGCGCGAAGGCATTGTTCACGAAAATGCCCGGCAGCTAGTGCGCGCTCTCTCTCTCAGTCGATAGCGTATATCGGCTTTCGGAGACCCAAAGGTTACCGAATCGTTCCGAGACTATCTTAATGGCTGGATAGATCGTTCGATACTATGGCTCAGTCGTAAAGGCTATTGCCTCGCCGCTGCCCTCTCTCTCTCTCTCTCTCTCTTTCTTCCCCCGCACTCTGTTTCCTTTGGCGCTCGACTTCGTTGCCGCTATACCGCTGCCTCTTCTTCTTCTTCTTCTTCTGCTGCTGCTGCTGCTTTGCCATAAGGCGCAACCCTTGGATATACTGTACACTGTACCTATGAAGAAGTTGGCTTGGTAACACCCAATTCCCGGTTACGTCCGTTCGCTTCTCGACACCCTTTCGGAATAGGCTCTGATGGCTAATCAACTTCTCTGCCGACTGTTCAGAAGCGGCGGGATTGAGCAATTAATCGCTACTTCCGCGAGTTTCAGGAGACGATCGAATACACAGCGACGCGGGCGAGGATTACGTGGGTGCGATTCATCTTGTTTAGCGAGTCGAGGGTTGTTTATATAGCTTTGGGTATTGTTTCGGCAATTAAGCGAAGCGCCAAAGAGCTTTTGATTATACTTGGAAGCTTGTTAGAGGTCAAATTTATTTAGTCAAAGCTAGCTAACGAGTTTTTATTTAATTTTTCTTTAAGGTTTTTTCTAACGCGTCTTAAGATAATGGGATGGTTTACCATAGAAAAAGGCTAGCTTTCAGGAGAAATGAAGAGATACGATTGGGTAACTCATTTGCGGTTAATATACATTGTTTTTACATACACTGCATGAATACTGAAAAAAAAATCAGGAGAGGATTGTGTATAAAAAAATGTTATAGTGTCCAGGAAAACGAATGAGCGAAGTTCCCTGGTAAAAATTGTAATTTAAAATATATTGTTTATTTTAATAAAAATTATACTTCATTGCCAAGTCAAACGGTTCAGTGTAGGCAGAGTGTTTGATTGTATTATCTCTTCGATTTTCACGAGTCTAGACTATTTTTTATCGTACTCTATGTAAAAACAAGCTTTTTTTTCTAATTACTGCAGTGCGTCCCCAAAAATACAGAGAACTTTCTATTCACCCGCGAGTATAAGTACACCAACCGCGTTATCGTTTCGAAAAGAAATCCTAAGATTTTTCGAAACGCGCAGAAAGCAGATTTTCGCGCTGTACTTTTCCATTCGAAAAGTTAAACAACGGCAATCCCCCCAGCGAAGCAGTTTCGAGTTGTAGAAAATCGAGTTTGAAAACCGAATGAACCTAACATTTCCCTCTCTCACCCTCCGGAAACAAAACGCAGACAACCGCAGCCCTCGCCCCGCACAGCGCGCGGCAGTATCGTGCTACGCCGCTATACGCGCTCGCACTCCCGGCAAGAGAGAGAGAGAACGAGGGATAGAGAGAGAGAGAGAGCGAGTATTGAAAGTAATTAATATCCCCTCTTTGCAGTGACATTTATGCGCTTGGAACAATGCGAGCCGCGCGCGTGTAACTTAATTAAGGCAACGACGCGGAGCCGCCCGCGGCTTTGCGGCCGTCGCTCGCGTTCCCCATATCCGCCCGCGCGGCGCGCTCGAGCGCAATATTATCTAGTCTGCTCGGTTCGCGCGCGCAGCCATGGAAGCCGCAATGGCCCGGACGCCGCAGCGGTGGAATTGTATTTGTTGCGCGGTGGCAACAACGACCACCTTTCCCGAAGACACACAACCGGCTCCCGACGAAATAGTGCGAGCGCCGCGAGAGCTGCTCTCTAGAAAGACTATATTCCTGCTGGGAATACCGAGAGCTCTCTCTCTGCGGTGCGCATAATGGCGTCAAAAACGAAATAATAAGGAACGCTGTTGCGCCGCGGGAAATGGCTGCGTTAAATTTTATTGCGAGACTCCGCCGCGCTGACTCGTTGCCCGCCAGAGGGAGAGAGAGAGAGAGGACAGGACGGGCTGGGCTGCGCACTTTGGGATTAAGTTAACTGCGAAAGGGCGTTTTTGAGACGCAAAAGTTGCACTTTAGTTGTCGGAACACTTATTAGCGGTCTCGATGACTTTTCGGATTAATTTTACGCGCGAGCTTTCCGAGTTTCAGAGGCTTCCTCGCCGAGTATTAATACATGTACCAAGTACAGACGAACGTCAAATTGATCCAACGATAAATCTCGTCCCCCCCGAGCAATAATCGCAACGGCTATATCCGTATATCGCGACAGCTCGTAAAAACGCCTACAGCGCAGAGTGATGTGCTTCGAACTCGTTTCGAATAATCAACGCCGCGGCGGATCCTCGTTCCACTTGCGCAACGTCTCGCCTGTGCGATATACCGAGGGATTGTCTCGTAAATCAGCCGCGGCCAAAAGCCGAAGAGCAGAAAAATTCGCATTCGAGACCGCGATGATTTACAAGCGGCTCATGCGTCCGCGTTCCACGCACTGGTAGCCACGGAAATTCTACTGTATATGATATAACGTATACAATATTACGTATACCATCGTATTACGCGCATAACTGCCTGATTAAAAGTAACGAGACGAGGTGTATAAAGAAAATTTACGACCAAATCGTCGAGTGCGTCTGCGGTCACTGTCGTGACAAGCCCGCGTGTCTCGCCTATGTTTGGAGTCAATCCTTCAAGCCGAGAGCATCCTACCGCTTAGCGGTATTATATAGCGTGCGCTATACTGCTATCCTGTCATTCAGAAAGGTGTCGACTACACAATCACTTTTACGAGATACTTATTAATTGTTACTGCGCCTTTTACGATCGCATAAAAGTGCTGCAACGAGCATTTGAGTGCCGCGCACGAGCCGGAGAATGAGAGACAGAGAGAGAGGGAAAGAGACGAGCTCCGAGAGGGGTGGGGGTAAAGAAGCTGAGGTGTCGCGTGGAAGTAGGCGGGGGGTGGGGGAGGGGGGGGGGAGAGACTATACCTCGGAATGGATTATTGTCGCGCAGATGCCTGTTACTTGGAAGAAAGGCAGGACACACGCACGCGGCATGCGGATGAAAGGTAAAGAAGGGAAGCTCTGCTGCAGAGTGGGAGGGGAGTGGCCAGAAGAAGTCCTTGAGAGCGAGCAGCTAGACGTGCTCGCACGCGTGGCGTGTTGCCTGACTGCAGGGGTCCGCTTTTGTTTCCCAGCGTATAGTACTGGCCGTTTGTCGCGTTGAAATGTTGATGAAATAAATAGTAGGGGATAAAAGTGCTGCTTATAGTTATCGTTGTAGCTGTACTGTTACGTTATTGTTAATTCGGTAGATACAAGCACATTGTAGTTAAAATACATTTACGAAATTGGTCTACTACTTTCGTATAACGAGCAATTTTCTCGCCCCGTGAATCACACGTTCTTCCACGTATTATACGCAAGGATTGCGTGCAATAAACGACGTGCGCAGGAGTGAATAGCCGGGCTTAAATTTATTTTACATTTCGTAGATAAAAAATTCATGAAACCGCGATCGCTTCGTCAAATCCGGACTTTCTCCAGTTTCTCAAGCAGACGCGCCGCAAAAGGAGAAAAGAAGCCACGTAAAATACGTCAGCCGACAGAAATAAAGATAACCGTTCCAGTCCAAAGACATGGCGCGCGGCGCTTTTCCCATACTCTTCCAAAAGTTTTTCACACGAGAGAGGCAACTGCCCCGTCTGTTTGCAGACGCATCGTTGTCTTCGCCGCCTCGCTATACACAACGCGCGCGTTTTCACAAAAGCCCGCCGCCACGGAAGAAATAAAGCGCCTCGACGCGCAGAATCGGAAAGTCTCTTTGCGCGCGGGGGAAGCGACTTAAATGAAGCGCGCGCGCTCAAATCGAGGGGCTGCGGAAGGAGGTGGATAATGCGCCCGAGAGGAAACAAGAACAGACACGCAGAGCGCGAGTTTTCTCAAGCGCCGTCGCTCCTTTTCATCTCTTCCCGGCCCCCCCCCCCCTGCATATACCCTCCCACACGCCTCTCTGGGAAAAAAAATGTGAAGGTGGAGAGAGAGAGAGAGAAGCTTCCTTTTTTCCAACTCCTTTTCGCCAGGCAGGCGGGGGCAGGCTTTTCTCTCGCTTTCCTCGGCTTATCTCCCCCAGTAAATCCGGCGATTTTAATACGCGCCGCACTCTCTCGGCAATTTTCAACGCGCGCGGCTACGCATTCCTTGATGCCGGCGGCGGCACACCGGTCTGTGTGTGCGTGTGCCGCTGCCACCCCCTCGCCCGAGACTTTTTCTTATGCTTCTCGCTCCCTCGCTCGCACACCCTCTCGACGGAGCGACGGCGGGCGACACTTTCCTTTTTTCTTTGCGCGCGCCGAGATCCGGCACTGGCTTTATTTTTACAGCGCTATTTAAAGCAATTTCTGATTTCCCTTAATTCATTACAACGTCATTCCAGGCAGCCGCGTAATGCCCGCCGCCCCGAGAATGGTTGGCACTTTTCATCAGTTAAATTTTGCAGGCGAGCCCCTGCGTGTTTGGAATGTCGAGCACTCTCTCGGCTGCTCTGGCCGCCGTTGCGCTGTATGCGAGAGACGAGAGAGTATGTAGGGTATGTAGCGTAGTCGAGCCGAAGCTGCCGGAGTGCGCGCGCGCGGAGCGTCGGGGATATTAAAAACTTTGAATGTTTTTGCGCGTCGTTATTTTCATTATGGCGCGCATATTCCGCCGGCCGCGCGCGAGCTCGAGTTGTAAGGAGGATTAAGAAAAAAGGATTTTTATTCCCATCGCCGCGGGCATAATTTTGTATTTACATTTCGCGCGCTTCGGTTTATATATCCAAGCAATGTACCTCTGTGTCGGAAGCTCAATTAACGCAATAGATTTTTCGGGGCAAATGTGGCCGATTCTCCTAGGAAAATGCACTTTTCGGGGGTCCAGAAATCGAATGTTTTTTTTTTTTTAAAGCTAGAGGTTTCAGACCGATGAGACTTTCTTCTGTAAGCCATTTTAATAACAACTACGAATGTTTCCGAGGCACAAACAAAATTTTTAATTGCACTACAATAAAGTAAAACAAAAGAGCTTTAATTTGAAAAAAATGTGCCCAGATTTGATGCTCTGATCAGAAGTGATGTCCGTTTAAAAAAATAAAATATAATAAAAATCCGAATAGCCGATTTTCTTTTTTTCTCCATATATACCTTCCCCGTGTTAAATTCTCACGCTCCATGTTTACCAGGTTCCTCTGCATTTTTGACTATATCTTTCAGCTTACAGAAGAAAGTCTGATCGGTCCTCGAGCTTTAAAAAAATTTTCGATGGCTGGACCCCCGAAAAGTGCATTTTTCTAGGAGAATTGGTCACATACATAATCGGAAACGTCGTGTCGGTCGAGACAACGAAATGAAAATGTAGAAACAGCGAACGTAAATAAAAAGTCTCGCGATGGTCATTGAGCTCGTGCTCTGAGGCGTACGTACACGCATCGAAAGCCATTTGCACACGACCGCAACGTATCTATACCGGCTATACGGACGCACTCGTGTATACGTATGTGGGAAGGAAGAGAGACCGTAGACGCACACGACTCGCCAACCCTCCGGACGCTCGAGAGCAAACTTTCTTCTCGGAAAATTGAGCCGGATTTGAGTTATTGAACGGCGAACATCCTCTCCTCTTCTCCGTCTGGCCCGCCGTCTCGTTTCCGCGCACAATACATTCATCGCCATCGCCAGAACAAAGGGGAAGGAAAACTTGTAAATAAAGAGGACTCCCGCTCGCAAGTGAGAGAGCGAGAGAGAAAGGGAAAGGGAGAGCAGCCGCGTCGGAAGCGGCTCGACTGAACTAGGCGCCACCCTATATCGTCAATCTGGATGAGGGTTAATAAAAATCAACAGTAACGCGCGCGCATCTCCCTCCTTTCTCCCGAACGACGACGACGACGAGGACGACGCAGCCATACTTGTCGCGCGCTCGCGCAATCGCGAGGAGACAGACAGACAAAGAGAGAAAGAAAGAGAGGGACTGCGTATATGAGAGACACAGCTCGCGTAATTTATCGACTATTTTTGTGGCACGCGCGACAATCGTCCGCCCGTGTACGGGGTATTTGGCAATCATGGGAAAACACTGCGATCGTTGAAAATCTCGCTCTCCTTTGTTTGCTCTCGAGAAGCGAGTTTCTCACGTCATCCGGTTTGACGACGATCCATACCCAAAGAAGGTTCGCGCACAATGCGATCTTCATATTTTTTTACCGGCGATTTATCGCGAGGCAAGAAATAATCTTGTAAGCGTTGCGCTAAGCCCCGTGTAATATTCCGAAGCTGTCGCGTACGCGATGACTCTGTCGGACGAAACGACGAGGAACTGGTTGAGAGATATCGATGCAAAAACTAGTTCTGCGCAGTATTCATACGAGTTGGAGAGTAGATGCTCTTCTGTGTAATCGTTCGTCCAGAATGATCGAGCTTTAATTAAGATGTTGAGAACAAAATTCACGGATAAATTATTCTCAAGTATACATAATTATTATCCGCGCGCGCTGAGTTATCGCGCACTCACGCGTTCGCATAAGTTCCAATTCCGTATACGTGTGCTCATGCGAAACTTCGTGAATCAGTTTTAATTGGAAACTAAAACGCGTTCTCGGCGTATCTCTCCGCGCAGTCTGCGGCCAATAGGTAAAGCCTGCGCCCGCGTCCGCCAAAAAGTCCGCCTGGAAATTTATCAGCGAACAAGCTTCGTATCGACTTTCATGTGTGGCATTTCGCATTAAGAACGGCCATTCGGCCCGATAAACGCGCGTTTTATTTAGTGTAAATTACCGATATTCGGCATTAATTTTTGTATAATTACGCCGTAAAGAAGATCAGCTCGACAAGTTAATCTTCTCCATTCCCACGTTCGCCCAGCGGCAGCAGCAGCAGCAGCAGCTCTATAAGCGCGGTCTCTACAAAAAAAGAAAGAAGAGGCAAATAAAATACAAGGGATCAGCTGCGCGACATGCGAGAGGCGCGCGCGGTGTCATCAGTTGTACATTCATACAGCTAATCAACTGCCGCGGTCTTCATCCCCGAAACACACGGGGCCGAAGCTAGCCTCGATAAATTTTCCCCGGCGAGGCAATTACTCCGGGCGCGAGGCCGTATAACTGCCTCCTCTCCTTATATACCGTTCTCCTCTCTTTCCCTGTCTCTCTCTCATTCGAATCCCTCGTGGAAATATAGTTTGCGCTCGGCCGACATTATCGTGCGAGTGAGACACACGCGGCAAGGAGAGAAAAAAAGCGACGGAGATCAGCAGGTAGGCGGCGCGATAAATATTAGCGAGTCGTTCTCGTTTTTCTTTCCTTTTTCGGCGCCTTTTTTTTCATACAGAAGTAAGAAGAATAAAGAAGACGAGAAAAGAAAGAAAAAAAAAATTGAAGCGAGGAGGGAATCGAGGCGCAGAGGGTGGTCGCGCTCATTTCTCAATTCCCGGGCACTCTCTCGCTCTCGCTATGGACTGTTCCTGGACTCCACCCTCGAGAAAAATGCGTGTAAACTGCGCTCGATCGAAGAGTGGCGGGAGAGAAAGCGAGAGAGGCGTATATATAGCGGGAGAGCGCAAGGATTCCGAAGAAAGTTTATTCGTCGCCGTGGCGAATAAGCCCTGGGAAGTTCAAAGTGCTGTGCCGCTTCGCTATGATACTGCTCGCGCTGCTCCCGGGCTCGCTTCTCATGCCTATATGTACACGAAAATGAACGATCGTATTCCGCGAAGGCGTCTTCATTATTATTCTTCTCGACGACTGGTTTCCCCGCTCGTTTCTTCGTGTGTCAATGATTTCTCTGACTGCTCAATCAACGGGATTATCAAGAGTCGTATATGAGATTGGGGAAAATCAGAAGGACATTTTGCTCGTCTTGTAGATGATTGTTGTACAGATTTTTTTTTCTACTTTACCTCGGCAGATAATTAATTTGTAACTTATTGTTTTTCAAAGTATAAACTCATTCTTAATCTGCAATCGCTTACGCAAGCATGTGATTAATTACACTTTTTTACGAATTGTTTCCACATATTTCTTGGGTTTTCAATGGATTTTTTTGTAAAAGATTTTTCGACATTTCCGTCCCGCTATTTTCGTTACATCAAAAACACTTCAGTCGCTTCTTTTTAAAATAAAGAATACTGTAAAAATCAATTACATAGCAATGTAATTAGAAGACAGTATTCTTATAGTAATAATCGTAAAACTTTGTATATTAAAAATAAGCAAGTTCATCGAGTCAGATAAAGTTACAGCAACTATTACTGCCTCATAGAATAGCTTTCGTCAATAATAAATAGGCAGAGAACGTTGAGAAAAACCTTATTTTTTTATTCCCTGATACAAATGTTACAACAAATTTTTACGTTTTTTCTCTACTCTCCAAGTA
The DNA here is from genome assembly GCA_018906965.1 of Philotrypesis tridentata. Taxonomy (NCBI): domain Eukaryota; kingdom Metazoa; phylum Arthropoda; class Insecta; order Hymenoptera; family Pteromalidae; genus Philotrypesis; species Philotrypesis tridentata. The sequence goes on from JACCIB010000005.1 coordinate 5,557,012, forward strand.
TAAAATAAATTTGATTCACCCACTTATATCTCAATTTCTCCTCGGTTTTTGCTCCCTTGCCCCATTTATCTCTACAATTTATCTCGAGATTTATCTTGTTTTGTATTTTGTGCGCTCTCTCTCTCCCCCTCCCTTTTCCTTCTTTAAGACAACAGCCGGACTAACATCTCCATGTCTATGCGTTCAACCTCCACGTCACATCCGCACCCCCGAACGGTTGCGTGCATGGATGTCGTTTTGGGAGCTAGCACGCATCTCAATCCAAATGTAGCAAAACACACTCGCCTCTCGCTCCGCTAATCCTATCCTTTCCAGAAGGACCCTTCTCTCACCCCAGCCATTACTTCTTTCCCTTTTCTTTTCCTCAATTCTTTTCCCTCGGCACATCTATCTTCCCTCTAACCCTACACACATATACTTCCAACAGCTCGCAGTAACCGCGACTCGACAGAGATCTACTGGCCTCACCGAATATACTTGTCTGTCGGACTCTCCTTATTCTTTCCTCGGCGTCTTCAATGTATATTCATCGACGATAAGCAACTGCAACATCGCCGACACCCGTAAGATCCCTCTGCAGCAGCTCGAGAAAGAGGGAAAGACAAAGATCTTAACGGCCTCGGCTCTTTTACGGCTATTGCCGATCAACAGACTTTTTCTCTCGCCGGGGCAGACGAGCGATAGCTCTGCAGTGTGTGTATACATATACGTATACCAGGAGAGAAGATCCCTCGTCGCCGTCGAAGAAGCTGTCGAGCTCGAATTTTTTTTACGGGCTCGAATTTTCCAAGGCTCCGAGACTTAACTCGGTCCCGGCACACCTTCGACGCGACGACACCACAGAATGGAGCGGGCTATATTGATGACTGTCTCGATCGCGCGAGAGCAGACTCTGTCGTGTCTCCATCGAGACGAGAGCGACTTTAAAGCCAGATAAAGATTTCACAGTGGGAAACGAGCGAACCGATCGCACGGAGCCCCTTATCGTTGGCATTGATTGCGCAGCTTATTGATTTTTGAGGAAAGCTCCGACGACTGGGGTGAAGGAGCAAGCGACTTCTGATTGATTCCCACGGTATAAAACGGTGTTTCTTTCGTCACTATACCGCCTCGTCGATATAAATTAGCTCTGTCTCGCGAATTGGACGTTTGGCTTAGAAAAGGGACTTTTTTACGTTCTGTTCAGAAAACGCGAAATGAATACAGCGATGAAAATCCTGGAAGATACCCTCGGAAACGAAGTTTTAGGAGCTTTCGAATGTAAATTCAACATGGATCGGTGGAAGAAAAAAAAAGGCCTCTAGTCTATTTTTCGGCTCTTAATACTTACCGGGCAATTAAGCGAAATGACGATAATGACTTTTCTTTAATTGTTATTGCACTTTTTTTTTCTTCATTTCGATTAAGGAACTAAGGGGTATTTACCGCGCTGGAATAAATATCGAAGGAGATTACGGGCAGAGTCACTTTAAGTTTTAACGAGGATTTCTCCGCGCAATGCCGGTGGCATTATCAAATAATTGAGAGGTGTAATTCAGCCCTATCTCCGCTCCATCCCCCAGGACTTTTCGTATATACTTTTTGCTCCTCTCTCGTGCCTCTGCCCCCCATCTTCCCGCGCGCGGCTCTCTCTCTCTCTCCCTCTCCCTCCCTCTCTCTCTCTCTCTTTCCGTCTGAATTTTCAATTCGCCGCGGTACATATTTAAAATTTAATCGCAAAATTTCTATCTCTCTCCAAGTGAAAGCTATCTTTAATGTACTCGCGGCGCCGAGCGCAGTGCCTCGCGCTCCATTGTATGATAAACTATCAACATTCAATTTTCCAGCGGTGCGCACATAGCGTTTTCAATCTTGAAAAAAAAAGGAACAAAAGAAAAAAAAGAGAGAACAGGTCGTGCGAGGCTGTTATAGCCTCGCAATTTTTGCAGTAACGTTCCCCGAGCTCGAAAACTCGACCACCTATCGCATAATAATAATTTCTACTTGCACAGGCCGTATCGCACACAGAGACGGGGCGACGGGGCAATTTCAGAAAGGGTTCGGTGGGCAGAAAATCGAGGCGCACTGCCGCTGTGCAGCGGCAGCGGCACAGTTATAAGTCGCGAGCGGAAGAGGGAGCGAAAGAGAGATGCGCCGCGCTATCGCTTCCATACCTCGCTGCGCGAAAATTCCGCAGCCCCTCTTGCCCGGTGTACAGCGTATAACGAAAGTGCTCTCTCTCTCTCTCTCTCGCTCCCTCTCTCTCTCTTCCTCTTCTGCAGGAGAAGAAGCAGCAGCAGCGGTAGCCTCGATCTCCGGTAGCAGCAGCATAGCAGCAGCAGCAGCAGCAGCCAGACGAAATAAACAAGCCTCCGCGTAATGTGCCTCGTATGTCTCGCGGAAAGATTAAACAGTTAATAAGAATAAGAGTCTCGTGGGGGCGAGCGAGATATCTCTTCCCCCTTATATTCCGCGAAAGTGCAGATGTGAGAGGTATATAGGTGCGCTCTCTGCTGCTGCGGGTGGTCGGAGGTGGAGGAGGTGGAGGTGGAGGAGGAGGAGGAGGTGGAGAAGGAGATGGAGGCGATGGAGAAAACCGAGGGGGGTTTCTTGCCTTTCTCGCGAGAGACTCTGCAGCGGCGGCGGCGGCGGCGGCACCAGCAGTAGCAGCTCTCGCGCGCGCGAGAGAGAGTATGTGCGAGAGAGAGAGAGAGAGAGAAAGGCAGAAGGAAGGAAGACGTCGGAGGCGGGGGAAGGGGAGAGATTTCCCTGGGTAGTTGGAGGGAAATGGCGGCCATCTTTCCCGCAGGCTCTCCTCGAGAACCAATCGCCTCTCTCCCAGGACCATTAAGGCGGCAACTTCGGCTGAAGAATTGCCGCTGCCACGTTAGACACATTTTTCTTACTTTTCCTTTATTCCTCGGCTCGCTCGCTCCTTTCCTCTCTCTCTCTCTCTCTCCCCCGGGCTCCTGCAGGACCCCGCGGCGCGCATGCAGGCACCTTCTCTCTCTTTCTTTATCTCTCTATCTCTCCTGCGCGCCACTCTCCTCCGAGGAGACAAGACCTTTCTTCTCTTTGTCTTCCGCTCTCTCTCTCTCCCTCTCGCACTCTCGACACTACACTTTTTTAAACCTTGCGAGCGATCTCTTTCTCTCCTCCGGGCTTAGCAAGTGCGCGCTTTCTCGGAGCTTCCAGCGTTTTTTTCGCGTCGCCCCCCCTTGCTTTTCTTCTTTTGTCGCGCTTTCCTCGCGTAACCCCCTCGGGGAATAAAGGAGGGCCCGTTTGCATCACGCGCCGCTCGTCCCTCAGTAGCGGATAGACGCCTTGGCGTCAAACGGCAGGTGGCTGACCTTAATAACGCACGGAGCGCGGCGTGTGTAACGCGCACCGGAGAGTTTCGCCTCTATTGTGGAGGGAGAGGGAGAGGGGGAGATACTGGGAACGCCGCACGACTATGGAGATGCGAAGGTAAAATCAAAGGAACGCGACGGACGTACGCTGCGTTAGAAACACTGTGTATAATGTATGCGCCGCGCTGCCGTTTCGTGGAAGCGGAGAGAGATGCGATTCTGCGTGTCGCGTGGTATATCATGCACTTGAGAAAAATCGGGATCGTCAGTCAAAACTTCGGTGGCAGATCGTCTTTCGTCGACGCGACGAGGAATGCGGATAAGCAGCTTTTTGAATGGTCGTAACGCTTTTCGAACATCTGCGTCGACGAACAGCGCCAACAGCATGTTGCCGTATTGTAATTTCAAAGTGTATACGTAGGAAATCGTAAATTTCGTCGAGAGGGAAGAACATCGAACAGCGGCATTATGTCGACGAGAAATATTGCACTGGCGGAGTCGAAAAAAATTTTTTGACTTGATTGCAAGTGTAGAAAATTAATTTCTGTAATTTACACACATTTCTATATACATTTATTTATTAGTTAAATAAAACGCAACGACGCACATCATATATTTATTTTAAGACTAAGTAGCTTTTAACGAATAGGCGCAACGCGTAATGCATAATAGAATAATCTACCGAAACATCAGAAATAATTTGTAGCGAAAAAAAAGGAACATTTTCGTTCGTCACGCTAACGTATCTCTATCGTAAATAATGAATCAGGGCATCGGAGTAAATGTAGCGGCTTTAAGTGCAGCAATTACAATAAAAACGATGCTCGGCAGGTAAAACCGCAAGGTATAAAAATTATACCACCTATAAACTTTCATCTTCCACGGCACATGAAGCACAGCGTGAATAATCCAGAGAGTAAGCCCATACAATCTATGCACATTGTACCAGTTTCGATGCGTAGGAAAAAAAAGAGAGGAAGGAGAGAAAGCACACAACGAAATAACGTAATCTAAGCAGCTACATTGACGAATATTGCCACACACGCGCGTTCACAGGGGGGAGGGGGGGACCAAAGCTGTCGCAGGTATACACAGCAGCTTCCGCCGCATCACCAACGATTTACGCGCTCGGAATACTTCAATACTTCCACTGCTCCCATTCGTTCTCGACTCCATAGATGCACGCGCAGCTTTCTCTCCGTCTCTCTCTCTCTTTCCTTGCTCTTGTTCTCTCCGGTGGGAAAAGCCCGACTATGGAGCAACAATGGCCGCTCGTAACTCTTCGCACCGGGACTAATGCGACTTGATATTATTATATTCATAGGTAGGTGTAAATAAGAGATGCGAGAGGGAGAGAGCGCACTACGCTTCGCGTTTCGGGAGTCGAGCACGCGATTAAGTGGTAAAACGTATATATACGAGGAGTTTGTCAAGGTGGAACACACATTGACGTGTGCGCGCGCGCGCCAATGAAAGAAGAGCGCGCGCTTTCTTCGAGCACTCGATCATTTGCTTCGAGGAACGAAAGCGCGCGCGATATAGGTGTAAGAGAGCGAGAGAGAGGAGAAGGATATATATGCGTACGTAGAGAAATGGAGTGTCTTTCTTTAGGGAGAGAAAGACATTTTTTCTTCACGGGCCGTGCATCTGCAGGGTTCACGCGCACTTCGCTCTTTTTCTTCTTCTGCTTCGACAGAGACAGAGAGAGAATCGAGAGATGCTAAATGGCGTCATGAATCTTGAGTGTGTCTTTGAGGAGACACCGAGCTGTATACGTATGAATGTTACGAGCACGGCGACTGTGTTTGTGTATACTTATTTTTTCTCTGCTTCTACAGTGCACCGGGTATTACATCTTTTAGTGGAAAAATGATTTATTATTCAATGTCTTTTTTTCAGATTTTATGAATTGCAAATCTATTAAGCTTTTGTTAGTAGCAATACAATCATTAAGAAAATTGACAGCGAGATTTTTAATACATTAATTTGACAAAAAGAAATTTAATTTTAACGCTTGCTGTAACGCCCGTCAACTTTACGAAGTCAGCGCTTCAATAGCTCTGTCGACACATCCCATCGCCAAGGTATTCAAACAGCGACCCTAATGATCTTTTCCTTTTCCTACTTGCCTCTCTCCGGTCCATTCGCTCGCCTATCTCTATCTCGCTCGGCATCGCATTCGCAAGTGTGGTTTTATACTTGGCTTCACGTGTACAGACGCATACAATGGCAGTCGGCGACGCCGGTTTTATTTCTTTTATGCGTTGTTTCGTCGCCGCGCGAGCTATTTCCAATTCATGAACGACCTCGGGCTCGACCGGATCTCGCAGTCCCCCCCATTCCTCCTCCTCTGGGTATAGTCGCTTACGTATGTAAGTGACTTGGCCCATCTGACTTATGATTCTAATGCGCAGCTTGATACTATTATTGTGTGTATACACACTTCGACAGAGCCCTAGACTCGGCGATAACGATTTTCGACGGTACATTTTCGCTCATTTCTAGGCTGCTTCACTCGTTCGGTTTGTTTTCGGCTCTCGCCTGCAGCTCTCGGCTCCTCGATTTGGAAGGGAAGCCGCGAGCGAGTGGAAGAGGGGAGGAGAGAGAAAAAGGAAGATTGGATGTCGTCATGAGTTTTAATTGGATGCTGATCGCACACGTAGACGAGGAGGAATTTTTGAACTTGAGACGAGGGAACCGGTCGCCGCGACGAACAGGAAATTTCTCTCTTTCTATCTGATTTAAGAGGTCTCCTTTGTCCGCTAGCCTCGGACATTTTGTAAAAAATACCACTCGAGTCACATGTCTTTGTACGCCAGCTTCACGACCCACTCTTCTTCCCCCCCCCCCCTCTCTGTCCAATTTTTCGTTTAATTGGAAGGTAATTCCATTGAATTGGTAGTTAAACGTTAACTGTCGAATCGATTTCAATTTGGATCATCATGAGGTGTAAACGTTTATTGAATTTAATTATTCGAATTACAAACTCAATTATTCTGTGTTTTACTTGTACGCAAACTTCTCGTATAACAATACATAAAACTTTACGTATAAATCCGAATGATTTGAAACAATAAATGTTTTCAACATCAACTTATTAAATATATATTTTATGAATAATCAACAAGTCGATAAAACAATTCAACGAAATAGCAACAACTCCTGTGCAAAAGTTGAAACACATATTGTTACAGACTTGACTGTACACCCGGAACTCCGCACCTGACAAAATACAGCCAATTAAAAGTGACTTTAACGCATCCATAAAATACGATTGCGCGCGCAGGAGCGCCATAAAATAATCATCGAAGCGATAAAGTCAGAAGCGAGATCCTAAACGACCCACAAACCCAGAGAGAGAGGGAGAGAGAGAGAGAGAGAGAGAACACAAGGTTGACGCTATCAGACCTCTGAGAGACCGGTCAGTAATATAGAGTGTACACATGTTTCAAAGCGGTCCCCGCAGCGTAGCTCTAAACGTCGCACAGCGTCTGCTCTCATTCCAGATTTATGAAAAGTACCGGCTCGCTCATTTGCGACAATAGCCGGGAGATCATCGAAAAGTGGTCGAGTAAATGTCACGAGCCCTTTGACGACGACGCGGCGGCGGGTGACGGCTCTCAAGGGTAGTCGGTATAGAGATACCAGGAGCAGTACTGCGGGGGGTGGCGAGGGAGAAACGAAGTGCGCCCATTGGGTTTATGGCGGACGGAGCAAAGAGAGAGAGAGAGAGAGAGAGAGAGAGAGAGAGAGAGAGAGAGAGAAAGTAAGAGCCGTACATGCCAGAGTGGAGGCAGTATAGCTCGCCGACGAAGTCGTCAAAGACTTTTACGAGCGAGTAACGGGATTTAAAGTGACGATGATGCAACCTCAAGGTGCTCACTTTATCCTTCACGGCCTCGTAAATGTAACCGATGTCATTGTCAGATACGTTTGACTCTGCTCGTTTTTTTCCCCCACCCCTTCTCTCGACTCTTCTTCTTCTTCTTCTTCGTCGTCGTCGTCGTCGTCGACGGCGACCTTATTCCGCCGGTTTGCTTATACCACCCACGCGTGGACTATTCGCCGAGAGACCATACGTTTCGCTCTCGCGTATATTGATGGCTCTAAGTGAAAAGGGAGAGTATCGGACAAGTGCAGGCTCGTAAAAATTTTAGAGTCGTATTATACGCTTGGTGCGTATACGACCTTTTCTCGGAGAGGCTATAATGCCTGTTGTAGTCCAGATTTCGATTGTACGGCAAGTTTTGGGTCATCGGGTCGTCGTGTCACTCTGAACGATATTTTCTTTAGCAAGTTAAATAGTGCGAAGGATTTCGACTCACGTTTATACGGCTTGGAGTTTTTTTTTTTTTTTTAATTGAGCGTTTTTTTTCCTGGTCTACGATCACGCTCTCTTGCTAAGGGAAGTGGAACTAAGTGAGCGCCAGACTGCAGCTGCGGCGATAAAGGACTTGAGCGTCCTTTTACCTACTTCAGGTTCTGGAATCCTGCTTTAAGTCTTACCGAGCGCGCTTTTCGCGTTTATTCATTGTTTTGTAAGCAAGATTTTTATGACGAATGCCTTTCAATTAATTGCGGGAAATTTTTATTCGATATGGAAAATTTCTGAGTGAAAGTGGTTGTAAAACTTTTGTTGTCTGGGGTGTTTCTTGTACCAGTAACTGGTACGTAACACAGTATCTATTATAGGATAAGACGAGGCATTGTTTACTATATTATTGATTTATACATTTACGGTTTCCTCTGTTTAAAGAATAATGTTTAAGAACCATGCGATTGTTCATAAATCAATTTATTTAGGAAGGCTAAAAAAATTGAAATACATGTTAATGCAATAAAGTTCTTTATTTATTGGTAGAAGCCAACTGTAATCAATTAATTTCCGGGTTTAATATACCGATCGAAAATATAAACGAAAATGAGGCATATAAATAAGAAGTTTATGGCCAATGTGGATTCAAACCTTCAAAATCGAGTTCAAAATAATAACCGAGATAATAACAAACAACAAAATATACGTAACAATGACATTGACTGCTAAAACAAACAAATAGCGCAAGGTATTGATCCAGGTCCCATTAAACGTCATATATTTCACACTGAAAAAAGACTGTTGGCAGTTTTCCTCTGTATTCCGCATCTCAAAAACATTGGGCCACACCGTGTTTCTCGAAAAGCACCTTGGACTTGTCTGTTACTACTGAAAATCCCCAAAAATCCTTGAGCGACGGTAGCACCATCTAGGGGCATTAACGTCAATCCGATTGTACAAAAGTCCCAGGACTCGGTCGCTCGGCTGCGCTGGTAAGTCACGGGAGAAAGGGGAACGCGCGGTCGAAACGGTATACTTGTTCTCTCCTACCTCTCTCTCTCTCTCCCTCTCAATCCGTCTCGCTTTCTCTCTGTCTCTCTCTCTCTCTCTCACTTTATCTGCACTCGGCCTTTATATTTCCCGCTCTTCTCGACAGATGGCCGCTCAGCAGCCGGCGCGTGCTTTAAACGGCGTAAAGGCGAACGCGAACAAATTCGCGGGCTGCTGCGCGGATTTACGAGCGAATTAAACCTGACAATTATTGTTATTGTAGCGCTCATATAAGGAGGTAACAGATAATAAATTCGGCCGTAAAAGCGTTAAACTAGTGGCGCGCGTTTTGTAGGGCTGGTTTAGTGCCGAGTCGCGTGCAACACAGCGCTCGTTAAAACAGGCCGTAAACCGTCGCGAGAGAGAGAGAGAGAGAGGTTGACGCGCCGCAGACGACGTGTAACCACGTGCGCGCGCGACGACGCACACCGCAGACGCGACCGGAGACAGACGCAACGCGTGCACGCAGCGCGCCGAAACTACAGAAAAAAAGAACCTGTTCGCCTTTTTTCGCGGCTCGCTCCGCGCCTGCCGCAAAGCGAGAGAGAGAGAGAGAGAGAGAGGCCTTTTATTGCCGCGGTGCGAAATTCCAAGCGGCGTACGTGGAACAAAGACTCGAGAGCGCCGGTCTTTATTTACCGTTTGGGCGCGTATAACACGTGTGAAACGACGACTACGACGACGCGACGACCCTTTATCTTTTCGGCTCCGATGAAACGCATTATACGGTTTTGAAGAGTCGAGGGGGAGAGTTTTACCGTTCCTCCGCGCACATCTTGTTTGCATAGGGCCGGGCTCTGGGCTTTTTATTTATGAATAAAAAAAGGTGAGCTTCCGAATCTTCGAACGGCGGGACGAGAGGGCGTCGATATAAATGACGATGTTTATGCTCGAATGCGGTTATAAAAGTTTTTCTACTTCCCCGCTGATGATAATTGCCGTAGGTTGTTACCATCGAAGCGCTCTCGCCGCCGACGCTCGGCGATCTAGTTTAAGGGGCGACCGTAAGAGTGGATTAGGTGCCACTTCCCTTCTCTTAGTCTGCACTTTTGGCCTCGCTCGACTCTTGATGGTCTCGTCTTTTTCGAATAATCTTGGACTATTCTCTTATTAAATGGTTGCAGCGCAGGTATATTTTGGAAAAAAATGTAATTGCTGCGAAAATGGCGATTAGTCGAGCGAGTCTATTTTACACAAAATTCGTTGGCAACCGAAATTTGACAAAAGATAGTAAATTATAGAATAAAAAAAATTATTTTGTTTGAAAAAAAAATAATAATAAATTTTAATAATTACGTACAAATCGTAAAAGAAGTGTAGAAAAATCTATCTCAACTATTGACCGAGGAAATTTTTTAACGTGTATACAATGCTCATTTGTTTTAAGTAAAAACTACAACTACGAGATGAAATAATTGATGTTCCGATGAACCCTCCTCTGCACTTGGAATACTCTGAAATCAAGTTAAAAATTCAAGGGCTACTATGCGGAGAGCCATAGAAATCGTGTTTCACACATACTAGTGCTATTCACACCTCGCTTCGATTGTCCAAATATAGATTTACCGCTGGCATCAAGCTGGTGCATCAGACAATCCTAACCACTGCCAACTCGACCCTTTCGCCGCGTACAATATACAAAGAGCATAGGAGAGAGAAAGAGTACAACAGAGCGAGCATAGCACACACAGCGAGTAAAATTATCACGGATCATCGCAACTGGCAATAAGCGGCCGGTCGTCGCGGTCGATAACAATTGCAAAATATCCCCCCACCTCCCCCACCCTCTCCAGCGAAAAAGGGTCGTTACAACGGCAAGGTGCCTATATACACACAGACGCACACCTACACCCACGGCGTAGAGAGCGAGAGAGAGAGCCCGATAGCGGCGTAGTTAGAGGCTCGTTTGATTAGCGCAGTGCGGCCAGTATTTCAGCCAATCATGGGATCGTAATGGCCTCCGGTCCGGCGCAGCGACTCGGTCCAGCCGCCACCGCTAGATGTCGCCGGCGCGGCGCCCAAGCGTCGCTCGTAAATCCTCGGGGATTCCCGCCCATCGCATGGCCGTGGAGGCGGTGCTTACCGGCTCCGCGGGCTACGTCACAACGCCCCCTTCTCTCTCTCTCTCTCTCTTACTCTGCAGCGCTCTCTCCCGCCCGCCATCCATCGCACGCACACACACGCGCGCGACTGTCTTCTTCTCACGCTCACGGTTTCTCGGCTGTGCGCTCGCTTTCTCTCTCTCTCTCTCTCTCTCTCTCTCTTTCATCCCACACTCACACGCACACACGCGCGATCGCCACCTCTCCCCTTTTGCATTTTTTCGTCGTCGCTGCTCCTTTTCTTAGACGCTCTCTTTCTCTCTCCCTCTCGCTCGCGCATTGTGTCTTTCTCGGGAACACACGGGCTTTCCATTCGACTTTCTCTGTCGCACGCGCTTCTCTCTATCTCTCGAGAGGGAAGCCACCCACGCGCACACAGAGGGACAGTGCGAGAGACAGAGAGAGAGAGAGAGAAACTCGCGGAATCTTTATTTTCCGGAGCCGAGCGTCTCTCTCTCTCTCTCTCTCTCTCTGTCTCTAGCGCGAGAGAGTCTCGAGCTTCTGCGTCCCTGTCGCTCATCCGCACTGTGTATACGTACTATACGGTGAAAGGCAGAAAAAGAAGAAGCTAGGCACGCGTGCCGACGGAAGGGAAGCTCGTCGAGTCCCCCGCGCGAGCCGTCGCTTCTCTTCTCCGAGTGTATACAACGCGTATACACATGCTCGCGAGCGAGAGAGTGCGTATGCGCAGCCGTTTCGAACGGTATTAAAACTAATTTAAGCGGCGTTTGTACGGGCGCGATACGGCCTTTGTTTATTGCTTGTTAAAGCGCTTTGGATTAAATATAAAACGAGTTGACGAGAGTCACAGACAGCTCGACTAGACCGAGTGGCGCGCGAGAGAGAGAGAGAGAGAGAGAGAGAGAGAGAGAGAGCTTCCCCGTCTCTCTCTCTCTATGCGTGTACGTGTATACATACACGTATACGTATCTGACGTAATACACGTACATAAGCCTTGAGAGTAAAACTCGCCTCTTTGACACTCACTTTTTTCGCGCGAGTCGTTTTATCGCGTGTTTCTTTGTCCGATTCGCCGGCAGAGAGAGAGAGAGAGAGAGAGAGAGAGAGAGAGAGAGAGAGAGAGGGCGAGAGAGAGAGGGGCAGGAATTTATTTACGACTCGTTCTTAGACTGTTTAGATTTATAGTGGGCACTTTGCAGCGTGCTTTTGGGGCCCCGCAAACTAAGAGGTGTCGACAAAAATAAAAAAGAAGGAATGAAGCGGGTGAATATAATATATACACATGCGCAGGACTTTTGTTGCCGGGCAGTCGTACATGAACTCCGGAATATCTTAATGTGCCGCGGGATTTCGCAAGCCATTACGGGCATAATGCACGTGCGTAATGGTGGCCCGATAGCTGATAAAGGAATTATACGTCGCGTAATTGCACGCGGAAGGTATTTTACGCGAGAGTAATTCAGATAATGCCCGGTATATTCAGTTTGGTTTACAGCTGCTCGAACGGAGCTGCACCGCCGCCACCACGACGACGACGACGAGAGGAACACCGGTGTGCAACGGCTTTTGATTTATCATTTTTCGGCGGACAACGCGAGAGAGAGAGAGAGAAAAAAAAATCGCCTAATGCTCTTGCGCGCGTACAAGCATTTTCATAATTGCCTCGTAAAATAACTTCGGCATCGAAGTAGCTAATAGCGCGCGCGCGAGCTTATAATGCTTCAGCCGCAGCGAGTTTCGCCGCCAGCGAGAAATATATAATATCTATGCGTCTAGACGAATAATTCATGCAAATCGTCGCGGCGCAGCTACAGGGAGAGAGAGAGAGAGAGAGAGACCGTTCGCTTTTTCTTTATTTTCCCGTACACACTTGACGCACTACTCTCCGATTTTTCATTCACATCCGATACAAATATTTCTTCACGAGAGAGAGAGAGAGCGGATAGATACATATATAACGGATTTTCGAAATCTCTTGTCGCATATCATCGAGCATGTAGATATCTTATTTTTTTTAATTTCGTCAAAATGGTATATTGGCCGAAGAAAGCCGGGAGCGCGGCGCAGCGCGCCGGAGAAAATAACTTCCTAACTCCTCTTTGATTAAATTTTAAGCACGCCTCCGCGTCGTAACTTACGCTGCGCGCGCGCGCGCCACCTGATCAGAAAATAAAACTCATCGCGCGCTGGGCTCTCTCCGACTCTCCGCGTATATATCCAGATGCCAATGCTTCATAAACCATCTCTCGAATAAATAACGGGAGCGCGCCAATTCTCTCTACAAAGAGAAAAATCACTATAATACCCCTCGAGCGGCGGGTATATAAATCGTTAGCGAAAATTAATTCGGCGATTGACGATCAAAGCGAGAATCGAATTTCCCTCGCACATACGTATATACAATACGAGGTAGTCTACATACGGATGATGATTGCCAGAACGCGCGTATAGCCAGTTAATATCGCAAAAGGCTATCGTCGTCCGCTGGAGCTGCTCCTAACGAATGGGGCATCGGGGCTAAGCAACGCAAATATCGTATACACGTATGTGTGTGTGTGTGTGCGTCTGGGACGGTATATACACCGTGATCCCATCGGCGTAGCCGTATTATACATCGCACACGGGACGATATATATCTACATTCTCTCGCTTTTCCCCGAGACGCAATACACAGTTATACAGCGCGCGCGAGTCGTTCGTATTCCGGGCACAATATTCCTGGGAAATTGTGTTTATAGGAATAGTGAAACGTATCTGTCCCCGGGGAAATATAGACCTTTAGTCTGGAGCGCAGGAACGCGCGGGTTGGATTGTGCGCGGCGTCACTCTCTCTCTCTCTCTCTCTCTCTCTCTCTCTCTTGCTCTCTCTCTCCTCCAGAGATACGTCGCCACTAAAAAGATCAATACGCCATCCTCCGGACTGTTTTCTCTCCGGCTCTCGCACTCGCGCGCGCGGAGAATATCGCGGGAGGCTCGCAATAACGCCTTTTCGTCAATGCCAGCTGCTGTCGCCATTTCTAATAATAAAGGAGATTAGGTCGAAAGACAGAGAGAAGGAGAGCGAAGGACCGTTGGATTTTGCCACGGGATCTAATGACGCGCCCCCTGCGCGCGTATAATGAAGACCGACGACGATGCTCGACGCGCGAGCTAATCGCGTCGGACGCGCTCCGACGAATTCGCCATTGTTCAATGTATTATACGCATCCGAGCGAGCTCCGAGGAGTAATTTGATTTTCGCCGATTGATGCGGTAAACAAAGTGTAATGAGATTTGCCGCGGGATTAGACCGAGAGAGAGAGAGATGCGCTGCGTGCTCTTTCTCTCTTGATTTGAATTGTAAAATATAGTGAAACGGCTTGTCCGACTAAGTGGATACGCGCAATAGCGAATGAAACGTAAATGGCGGTGGCGAGATCGTAAATCGTTGCGCGAGCTTAGGAACGCAATATATATGTGTGAGTTCGGACAGTAGGCGCTTAGCGCTCACGCTTTAATATTACGTACTTGATCCAATTCTCATTTCGAAATTGCGGTGCGAGGCATCCGCGCGACGATCGAGGCGATAATTCTTATACTCCCCTGAAATTATCCCGCGCGCTGAGAATTAAATTAGAAAATACATACTCGGCGCTGCGGCTTATCATCGCCGCCGCGCGAGTGTCTTAACACCGCGTGTATTTACGCGCGCACTGCACTCGGCGATCCTTAATTCCGCCACGTGACGATCGCCGGCGTGATCCTAAAAATATCTAAAGGTATATTATAACACAGCGCGCGTTTGAGGCGGGAATAAAGAATTCAGGTTGCTCGAGCGTTTAAAATTAGAGTTTTCCGAAATCCGACGCGGAATTCAGCTGCAAACGCGTTGTGTGCAGCGCCGTCGTCGCTCATATAGTAGGTGTACATCGCGCGTATCGTGTTGCAGCGTAGGTGAAGATCATCAACGAGAGTTCGCGTACTCGCGGCATGTGTGAGAGTAGGCGAGCTGATTTATTCGCGCGTTTACGTAAGAACGAGAGATTTGCACTCGTAGTACACGCGGTGTATAAAGTGTGTTATGGCCACGTGAACAAGGCATTACGCTCGTTATATCAACAAGTATACGAAGCGAAGTTTGTATATCGTAGGATTTCTTCATTATTCGCGCTTGGAAAAAAATAAAATAAAATAAATTACATTGTTAGATTAATGGCACGAGAGTCATGCGAAACGATTTATTGTTCATTAGTGCGCGTGTTCTCGAGACAAAAATTTTCGTAAAATTTTTTTTTTCCACGGAACACATCTTTGGTTCTCGTATCGCATCGTATATACACTCCGCAAAAACTTTCGTCCACTTTTTCCAATTAGGCGAAGCGCACGAATGAAATAAATCGCCTCGATTATCTGCGCCTTTAATCGGCCGAACGTACAGCCATAATGTAAAAAACAACGCGAAATAAATTACGCAAAGAAGCGCGCGATGCTCGCGTAAATTTGTGCTATGCGCCGTATCCGCTGAATACATAAATTGGCGATCGTCGTGCGCCTATCCTTATTAAGAAATATAAGAGCTTCGAATTAACGTCGCGGCCGCGAGAGCTGCCCAGTCGACTACAGCTGCTTCGCTCGATATTTAAATTATAAAAAAAAGGGAGCCGAAGTTATGCGTGTACACTCAGCAGACTCGAAGAGGCCACTATCCGCGCGCGCGTGCATCTGCCCGTCGGAATGAAGTCGGCTCTTTCGTGGCGCGGCCACTCGAGCGAGCGAGGCTCAGACGGCGCATACGAGCGCGCGGTAGTTGAGTCGCTTTGGAATAACTGTTCGGACGACAGAATGTTTATGTACAGCGATCGGGGAGCGCCGATTGCCGAGATGAGACGCGATATTGACTCTAAAGCCTCGCTCGACTGCAGTACCTGCGCGCCGCTAATTCGGTGTACGCGATTAGCGATCGAGAAAGAGAGAGAGAGAGAGATAGAGCGAGCGAGAGAGCGTTTGAAGCGGGTCGTGAAAGAGGGGCTTACATCGGCCGGCGTTTTACGCATTCTGATGGTATGACGAATGTGGCGATAAAAAAATTTTCAATCGCTAATAAAATTCGTATATAATACGAGTGCGCAGTAACTATTTACGAGAAAATTCATTCGGATATCTTTTCAGCATATTACCGCGCTGGGCTATACCTCTCGCCAAGTACTGAGGCTAACATTTCCTCAAAAGCCCATACAACGAGCCAACAAAGAATCTCAAAGTACATAGCAACAGCGTGTCGGTAGCGGTTGCAAAATAACGAGGCGCGAGAGAGCGAGAGAGAAAGAAAACTCGGCATTTTTTAATTTCGACGGTTCCGCGAAGGTCGCTCGAACAACAAAACGTTACCCCGTCGGCTCTCGTTACGTAATTCCATAAAGCAAAAGGGGCGAGAGAGAGAGAGAGGAGAGAGAGAAAGAGCATACAGCCAACTCCACGGACTTGCCGGCTTTGCTTTTTGCGCCCGACGCGCGACTCCCACCCGGCCCTATCCCCGGCGTGTTTTTATCGAGAAATCTGCACTTGTACAACGCGCGCGGCGCGATGCATTTGCGGATAAGCGCCCGCGCGCGCGCGCGCAGCTATATTCCCTCGTTGAAAACGCCGTTGTCCCTGCAATCTACGCGCGATGCGGGATAGAGCGCAATTTACCCCGGCTCCGCGCCTCGAATAATTACGTGGAAAGTAGCCG
Source organism: Philotrypesis tridentata (assembly GCA_018906965.1). Lineage (NCBI taxonomy): Eukaryota > Metazoa > Arthropoda > Insecta > Hymenoptera > Pteromalidae > Philotrypesis > Philotrypesis tridentata. The sequence goes on from JACCIB010000005.1 coordinate 5,573,479, forward strand.
AGGATTTGCGGCCCGAACGTATATGTACGCGCGCATATATTCGTCATTGTGTACATGTGTACTGTGTACCTCTCTCTCTCGCTCTCTATGTATATAGCACGTCGCTCGTTACAATAGGCGACCAGTCACGTGCCAATATGGAATTACATTCGCGAGCAGGAAGAGAGAGGGAGGGGAGAGAAACGGCGATAATTATCCGAGAGACAATCTTTTCTTTTGTCCAAAGAGAGAGAGAAAGAGAGAGAGGACCTCGAGGAATTGCGCAACGAGCGACGGCCGAGAAGCAGCGGGAACGAGGATAAATTGCACTAATTTTCAACGGCCTCAATCGTCGAATTTACGTATACATATACCGCGCAGACGGACGTAATGGACGCGGCTATGTCCTCTCGCCGCTCGCGGATTCGAATTTATAATGCTGTTTGATTTTGAGAGAAACGCGCGCATTTTGCTGCAATTATTCACAGCGTTTTTACTTACTCCGAGCTTATGTAATACGGCGGCGTTTTATCCTCTTATACGACCGCGAGTAGTGCGCGCACGATGTTAAACAATTTTGGGAGTAAACACGTGCGCGCGACGAGAGAAAGAGAGAGCTGCCGGGAAAATTGCCCGGCGAAATTTGTATTAGTTTTTATAATAATGCCTCGATGTTCTAGTTGATACGCGCTCCATATGCGCATAATTTTCCGCGTTAACTCCCGCTCGAGATCGTGTGCGTCGCTTTGTAAACGCGCCGCTTTCGAGGAAAATATATAACTCGCTTATATCCGTCGTTAAAAATGCCCGCGTGTCTCTATCTTTTATTCCGAGCACACACTTAGCGGAAATCGTATACTAATACGCCAATCGCGATGCGATCGATATACCCATATATGCGAGCGAGCGAGAGAGAAAAAAGTAAAAAAAAAAAAATTTACTTAATGATACGCGCGTTGGCTATTTACTCTTTCGAAGTAATCAATATTTAACGTACATACAAAGGGATAATTCGCACACAAAGCGAAGGCAGTCGCTCTGTATATATCGTCGGTCCAAGCGCGCGGCTAAAGGTTTAAAAAGCGTCGATATTTCAGAAAAAAAAGAGGTGTACTCCTCTCTGTCCCCGGCATATCCGACGGTAAATTTATTGACCACTCGAGGTTTTACGCGAATACTTGAGAGAAGTAAAATTTAATTTTTTTCTTCAAACGAACGTTACGCGCGCGGTGCGCCGGGCCATTTTTAAACAACGCACTTTTTTATTACCCCCGTAAATTCCGCACTAAATAAATTACACGCACTGCAGACGCACATTTTCGATCCACTGTATATACAGATATATATTATATAACGGCGCGCACACGTACGTCGCGCGCACTGATTTCACTCGAAGCCCTCGCCGCGCGCGCGCGCGAGATATATCTCGATTCCGAAATCCTCGCCATCCGAAGTCGCCCGTTAGATTTCTTCAACTGCGCGCGGAGATCTTCTCGAAACGAGATCCTTTCGACTGAGCTCAGCGAAATTTCACTTGCGGGGTTGCAGCGACTCTCCGGGACGGCAATGACGAGAGACTCTCCGACTTTTCGCTTTCCACCCGAGGCTGCAGCGCCGGGTGAAAGCCTTTCCCTCCGTATAGCGCGCTATATACTGCTCGAAGAAGAAGCGAAAAAGAAGAAAATGCTTTTTCGGCCGCGCGGTCAAGCGGTCCGGCGACACACCGGAAGAGGCCTCGGTATATAGTAGTGGAGGGGGGTTACGGCTTCGCGCGCGTCGGAAGCTTTTCTAAAAAGTGAAATTTTTACGGCACTTTCTACCCCTTGTAAAACGTCCGCCTGTCCCTTTAGCGCATGCTGGGAATCCTTTCTCTCTCTTTCTCTCGCTCTTGCGGCTCGACTTTCTATCGCGCGCGCCTCCACTTCTGGAACACGGCATATACACGAAGTCCCCACAGAGAGCTGCAGTGCACAGCGTCTAATTCGAGATTATGCGTCATGAGCGCGCAAGTCACGTTCGCAGGTATTCCTCACCTCCCGTATAAATTCGCCGTGTGTCGCCAAGCGCGTAGACGGCGCGCTCCTCTTTTTTTTCCCTCCTGCGCGCGTTCCCGTCTGCGTGTCTTTCCAGCTTTCTGGAGTGTCTTACGTACACGTGTGTGTGTCTGTGTGCGTCTGTCTCGTCGCGGTGCTACGTCAGCTGGGTAACGACGACTCCTGCCTTGTACGTCACTCCGCGGCTTTTTCTCGTCGTACACACGGACGCACAGACAGACAGACGCGCGCACACACACACCGCGCCTTATCTCCTAATTTATTTTTCGTTCGCATTTGCACGCACTGCCGCGGCTGTTGAGTATTCATCTCTGTCGCGCCACCCTCTTATTCTCGAAAACCGTGTATACGTCCTCGTCGTCGGATATAGCGAGCTGCTCCCGCCGGCTTCGCTCGAATCACGGATTTTCGCAGCCCGATCAATCTCGGCGATCGAGATGGGTATCGCTGCGGTTCACTACTACGCTGTCGCCCTTCGCCGAGTTTATTTATTGAATTGGCCAAGTGCCGCATGCGAATGCAGCGCTACAACGCTCGTTTTTTTTCTCTCTCTATCTCGCGAGGTACACACAGAAAATTTCTCATCGCGATATATTGCGCGTGAGAGAGGGCCTTGATGCTCGAGCGAACGAGAGGGAGAGAAAGAACGAGAGAGAGAGAGAGATGGTCGCTTCGGATTTCCTTAATTCAGCCGGTAAAGTTATTGCTAAATGCCACGAGTCGCACAATGAATGCTAAGAGGAACAGGGAGAGAGAAAGAGAGAGAGAAGCTTAATGCGTTTTTTTGTTGTACACGATTAGAGATGCGGCGGGATGGATGGCGTTCCTTCGACAAACGAAAAAAAAAACACACACAGTCGCTCTTGTGTTGCGCGCGGGTGCGTGAGTCACTGATGGTTTCTCGCTCTCGCCGCGCGAGCGATTTTTAAGCCGAACGAAATTTATCCTCTCGCTGTAGCCATTGTGTGAACTCCGCGCCTGTCGAAGAAGCGGATTATTCTAATCGGTCTCCTCCGCGTGTGCGAGCCGCAACGGAAAGGCAGACGCATCAGCCGAATGGGAATTTCTCCGCGCCGTCGCTTCCTCGCCGCGGCTTTTTGTTCGCTGTATACTGGGCGGCGCGGGCCATTGTCATATCGGCTCGTCTCTCCGCGATGAATGAAAGGCGGCGAGGACATACGCGGAGGAGACGCGCGATGCGCGCTTAAAATTCAATCCAGATCGCGCGAACGAACACGGCTCGCACTCTCTCTCTCTCTCCCCGGATTTTTTTCCATGCGCGACTCTTCGCCTTCTGTTAACCCCGACGCGATCGTGCAGCGAGTATCATGCACGTCTCGCTTGTGCGATATATTACCTTCCAAGGCTGAGCGTACGACGGAGAGAGAGAGTGAGGGAAACCGGAATCGAGCCGTTGACGAATTATTTTTTTCTCTTTTTGTTTTCGGGTATATTTATTATTCGTGAAAATCTCGGCCGATTGTAGTCGCGAGGAACACACCGCCGACGAGTCCTTGTGTTCTAGGAAGAGACGAAAAAGAAATTCTTAATGAACGCGCTTAAGTGTGACTCCGTTAACTTTGTCCCGCGGCTTGCCCCTCCCCCCCTCCCTGAATGCGTATCTCTCTCTCGTGTACGAAGCTCTCGCTTTTAGCATTTTTCATTCCCGTGTCCTCCTCGCGTTTCTTGCTCTTTTTTCGTCTCTCTTTCGTTCGTTCCTCGGCAAAATTAAATTATTCTTCCAGATTTCCAAACGCGCATTATTATCCACTCTCCCGGCAGTCCCGCGGAATGCGTGATATAACGCGCGGGAAGTTTTTTCGGCATTCCCCGTACACTATACGGCCGGAGCCGTTTCTTTCTCGCTTTCTCTCTCTCTCTCTCTCTTCTCTCTCTCTCTCTCTCTCTCTCTCTCTCTCTTTCTCTGGTATAGAGAGGCTCTTCGCAGAAAAGGAACATGGCGGAGCAAGAGGGTCCTGCGCGCGGGTTCCCGAATAAATCCTTCGGCGGCGGCGGCGGCGGCTTCCCCCTTCGTCTTTCGTTCCCTCCTACACCGCCGCGTCTCTGACCCCTCGTTTATCGTGTTCTCTTCTCTCTTTCTCTCTCTCTCTCTCTCGGCTCTTTCGTACGGGATCCATCCGCAGACCCGGCCGCGCTTACAATATGCCGTGTGTGTTCTGCCTGTCTCTCTCTCTCTCTCTCTCGATGCCGATGCGCGATACGCCCGATCAAAATGGCTTTTCGAAGGTGTTTTCAGTCCTGCTGGCGGTGGCCGTCGTCTCTTGGAAGGAAGGAGCCCGGCTTATCGGCCTGGAAGCCACCAATATACTACCGTCGAACGAGCCTTTATTACGAATTAGACGTGGCTTTATCGATCGATTTATGTGTGCCGAATGAGTGTTATACTTATAAGACTCCGCCAACACGCTTTCTCTCTCTCGCTTTGATGCCCGCGTGCAGCCATTATAATGCAGTCGAGTCTCTCTCTCTCTCTCGCTCTCGCTCTTTTCTTTTGTCGATTATACACTCGTTGGTTATATAAGGAGTAAAATGTTTTATTGGCCAGTAAACGTCCGAGGCGCTGTGGGATTATAAACTATAGGAATATACGTTGCAACGGCGTCGCGTGCATGTGAGAAGCGTCGGCGGCGGCGGCGACGCTTGTTTGTTTTAAAGCTGCGCGCGCGCGCGCGCGCGGGAATGAAGAGACAGGAAAAAAAAAATCGTTGAGCAATCTCCGGAGGCGTGCTTGTATACACACTCTGTGTAATACGCGCGCGGCCGGAGGATCGATTAAGAAATTGCAAAACAAATGATCGTCAATCCCCCGGAAAATTAACTTTACGACGCGGCTAAATCACCGAGCGTGTCAATGCGTTCAATGCGCGCGCGCGCACACACACCGGTCTCAATGGCTTATCAACATAAACGCTCTGGTGCATCCTGTAAATCACACACCGCCGCCGCCGTCTCGAGAGATCCCGTAAGTAATGGCGCGTAAAAATCTCCCAGGCAGTGATATATTCCATTGCAGGCGTTCGCGCGAGCGAGACCGAATGTGTATTATATGCCACTCCGCTAAAAGTGTATACCCCGCCGGCAAGCGCTGCTATACGCGCACGGCTTTCTCTGAGAAAATTTTTCTATCGCTCGCTATACAGTGTGCAGAGAGAGAGAGAGAAAGAGAGAGAGACGGTCTTTATCTCGGGGCCAAGGCACACGCACTGTACCGCGCGGCAATTCTTTACGACGGAGCAAACAGGCTGTGCAGCTCTCTCGCGTATTATGTTCTTTGTGGGTACGATCTCCGCGTGTGTGCTCCGTATACATACGTGCGCGCGAGTTTATACACGTGTGTGTGTGTGTGTGTGTGTGTGTGTGGTGTATAGCGACGCGTGTGTTCCGTATAAGTATACGGGATCAGGGAGGTGACAACGAAGTTTCAATTGAGCGTAATGTACGGGAGCTATGTACCGGAGCACCGAAATAAAATCGAGAGACGACGTTTTCCGGAGAAATTTATTCGGCTTGTCACAATAAAGAGTAAAACTTTCTTTTTATCGATCGTGATGACGGCGCATTGTAGGCTAAATCCGTATGTAATGATCGATCGTGTAATACAGCTCCCTTGTTCGCCGTGTACAACAATGCGGTGCGCGCGAGAATTTATGCAATTTTGTCCTCGCAATAAATAACATCGGATTAAACAAGTATCGCGCGCGTCATAGGCTGCCGACCGACGACGACGACGACGACGAGAAGCGTATATTCGCGTCGGCTATATGCAAAGCCCGATATACATCTAGCACATTAAATAACGTCCATCGCGCATAAAAATTCGTTACACGAGGTATTCCAGTCTTTATCTCGTAGCTCGTGTGTTGTATACCCTCGCAATTCTCCGCAGCACAAAGGCAAACAACACGACGACGTAGTTATCTCGGTCTCTCTCTCTCTCTCTCTCTCTCTCTCTCTCTCTCTCTCTCTCTCTCTCTCTTGGCTGTATATATAGCAGCAGCAGCAGCCACAGCATCGAAAAAAGCTCCATTGACTTTCTCTCCCTCTAACCTTTGTAAAACGCGCGGCGTACACACACACACACAGCTTACATCGGGAGCGCATCAGCATCGAAAAATCGGCTCTCTCGCAAGATGAAGGAGCGCCAGTTGCGTATTTTCCGGTCAAGGCCCCGGGGGAGCGCCCCTTTTCCCGGGGCATTTATCTTCGGAGCAGCGGCTCCCCCTACCCGCCTTTTTGCTCTCTTCTCGCGAGCGCTCCATGGCGAAACCAATAAGTAAGGTCTTGAGAGCAGGAGGAGGAGGAGGAGGGGGGAGGGGGGCAGAGGGGGAGAAGGAAAGAAGGCGAAGCCAAGAGATATATCTCCCGAAGAAGATAGCGTGCATGCGTTCGTGGATTATTAAAGGTAACTCTCTCTCTCTCTCTCTCTCTCTCGCTATTCCTCCGCGCGTATTAATGTTTCATGAACGCGAGAGGTCGAGCGCTCGGAAAAAAAATTTGAATCGTTAATACGCGCGTAGCTTTTATGAATTGAGAAAACTGCAAAGGCGAGCTGTATTAATTTTGCGTCGTTATATCCGGAAAATTTATGCGAAATTGCTGCCTCGGCTGGTTTAAATGCAGTTGGAAGAATCTACGCAAGCTATCGTATAAGTTGGAAAATTAATTCGCGCTGCGTAGTAGCCGTTGGCCAAATTCGCAGAGTGAAACGATGCCCAGCTGCGGATATCTTCTCGAAGAACAAAGGGATACCGTGCAATAATGCGATCTGCCGCGCGTCAAGTCGGAGGACGAGTTTCTGCTCTGTCTCCCTCTCTCTCTCTCGTGTCCGAAAAAAAAATTTTTTTTTTTTTCATCTACACGACCGTTCGCGAGTTCAGCTTATGCGCGCGCGCGCACTTGAGTTACTCGCCTTAATCCGCGTGTGATTTATAATAATGGGAACGCTTAATTTATCGCCGCGGCTGCTGCGCGACTTATTAACATATTGCGCTTGATTATGTGGCTGCTGCTGTTGCTGTTGCTGCTGCTGCTGCTGCTGCGCGCGCAGACCAGAAAAACGAGTATTCGCATGGCGTATACTCGAAATATTGCGAATAATTTTTCGTGATTTAATGTCTTTATATACGTTTAAACGGCTGACTTTGCACCGAGAGAGCTGTATAACGCTTCCTAGCCGTTAGGACATATATTATTGTGAGAAATTTTTACTTCCAGAGCTCTCGCGATCATTCCGCGCATAATATACCAATCGAGCCAATGGCAATAATAGATATAGCTCGCACGCGCGCGTTGTATACAATGTTATTTCTGTTGCGAGGAGAGAGAGAGATAAGGTGTTCTTTACACGCAACGGATCGCTGAAATAATCGTATACGCGCGAAAGATTGTCACGGCTCTGAAATGTCCGAGCTGTCAGCTTGGACGCAAATTTACAAGCGAATTCCCAGCGAGATCCGCGCGAAAGTGCGATTAGAAAAATCCACTGGAAGTAAGTCGATAGATAGCGAGTCTCGATAATATTAGCCGAGAAATTCAATCACTCTACGGAGCGCAGTGAGCAGCAGTTAGGATAAAATACAGCGGCAAGTTATATTCATCTCGCGATGTATAAATAGCGATCTCGGCGGCGCGCCGCGTGATTGGCAAGAAGCTGACTTATCCTCTCTCGCACGTGCAGGGGTACCAGTGTACACGTATATGTATACGTCTGAGCTAATCAAACGCACAGGTATACATCGAAATTAGGATAGCCGAGGCGCCGCTGATAAGCACCGAGGAAACGCGGAGAGTAAAGCTCGTTTCCATGCTTTTACGCTTATTGGCTGGGCTGCGCTGTGTATATGCATGTGTAGTCCGCGTACAGTACACACGAGCGCGAAGGAGGCAGCGGAGAGAAGCACTGCAGCTCTTCCGTGATTGTGTGCGCCGCGGCTCATCGGCGAAAAGTGCTGCGGCCGTTGGAGTACGGAGTGAAAAACGCAAAGCGTTAAGTTACGCGCTCTCTGCGTAACGAGCGCCGGCTATGCGCTGCTGCTGCGTATGTGTACATTTGTACATTCTGTGCAATGTTATGGATATACGCGCGCGTGCGGAGGCGAAGCCGAGATTGCGATAAACGAGCGGCGAGAGGGGGGAGAAAAGGGATTTTTTTCGTGAACGAGCGTCGGGTAGCGCTTTTGTGTCGCTGTTATTATCGGTTTTGTGCCTTAATCGTTCCGAGTACTTAAGTACTCGGAAAAACGCGGAGTTTCCCTACGGCAGAGTAACACGCGCGCGTATACTACTTTCCGAGGAATTGTTTCCGCAAAGGTCGAAACGACTGTGATTTTTAAAGGAAAATAATGCTTTTTCATGCGCGTGTCCCACCCCCCTCTCTTTCTCGCTCTACCTCGCGATCCGCGACGCGACGCGACGAGCGATCGCGAGGGCACGATTTTTTTTTTCTCCATTCGCGCGTGCACAATGAAAAAGGTTATCCGAACAATCGCATCAATTTCTCGTTAAGCCGCGAACCGACCGCCGCGCGGCAACAGCGGGGGCTATGAATAAAAACCTCGGCCCGAAAAAGCCCACCACCCCTCCGACGACGAGAGAAGGAGAGAGTCGTAAAAAAGAGAAAGCGTATACATATACCGGGAGCGAGCGAGCGCGCGCGCGCGCGCGATTTTTCTAATGACCGTATCGAAGTTTTATCGGCGTAACGCATAAGTTTTACAATTGTGTACACACACACACGGGGCAGGTTTATAACGCAAGGTGCAGCCCCTGATGCGCGCGCGAATGACGCCGCAGTGCGCTACTGATGTGTATATAGAGATACGCGAGAGAGAGATATATACAGAGAGAGAGAGAGAGAGAGGCGTCAATATAGCGAGAGAGAGAGAGAGAGGACGACGTGTTACGACGTGCCGTTGTCGTCGAGGCTACGAGCCGTTTATGTTCTGTTTACGTTATTGCGTCGTCCGCCCAATCGCTCGCCTCAGAGAGCAAAGCTATTGGCTATTTTGTCTGGATGTACGCGCGCGACTCTGGCGTGTGCATTTGTCTGGTCTGCGCGTATGTATCATCGCGATACTACACCTTTCTCCCTCTCTCTCTCTCTATATATATATACAATACTCTTTCGATCTCGCGCGCCCCCCAAAGTCCGTTGTTCGCTGCCTGCGAGCGTTTGTCACTCGTTCCCTTAACTTTCTTATCAAACGCGCTGCCACCGCAGGATGCTGAGACTCGGCCTCTTCGCAAGAGCACAAAACAATCGTCCGTACCGAGGCTCACGTGGGCCACAGACGCACACGGCAGCGACGACTCCCGACTTCTTTCCTTCATTTCTCTCTCTTTTTCGCCATTATCCAGCGCTGCGCGCTGCTACTTCTCGCGGACCGCCGCCGCGCTGGCCGCGTAGTTTCATTTGCATACCAAGAGAGCTTTATGGGTGGTTTACTTTCGACACGTCGTTCAGCGTCCGTTATTACGCGGTGCTGCACTGCTGCTGCTGCTGCTGCTGCGCTGCAGTCGGCCGGGCGCGAAAACGAAAAAATGCTGGACCGCAGCAGCAGCAGCAGCAGCAGGCGCGCAACAGACAGAAAGAGAGAGAGAGAGAGGAAAAACGCTCGCCGACCAGGCCTTTACGAGACTTTCATCGCTGACTCTCGAAGTCGTAAATTCCCCCGCCGCCGAGAGGGAGATATATACTGTATATATGTACCTGGTGCAGCAGCCAGCCAGCCAGCCAGGCAGCGGCGGCGGCGGCGGCGCACAGTTATACGCAATGCGCGCTTAACACTGTAATTTCAGCTCGCGCGCTCCAATGCGCGCCCTCTTAACGTCCTCTCAGCTCGTTCCGCGAGACCATTCCAGCGACGTTAGCTGCATTGCAACGCCGATCTTTCTTTCTTCCGTTCCTCCGCACGTACTCTAAGCTCTCCTCTTTCTCTCCCGCTTTTTTAGCCATCTCTCGCTCCCCTTCGCCCCCGGCGCGCCTCTCCATCTGTTTCCGATCGACGGCTCCATTCTTCCCGAGCTGCGAGGCGCTCCGCGGTCTCCGCAACGCGTCGTTATTCTCTCGCGAATCGACTGCCCTTCGGAAAATTTAGCGCATCTGGAGCTTGATTTCACGTTGAACGGGGGGGGGGGGGGGGTCAAAACGGAAAAGCGGCCATCGCATTGTGTGCCTTTTCTTTATGGGCCGCTTGTTTGCGAAAATGAAACAGTTGGCGGAGTGTATATACTATATGCGCTGCGCGAATTACCGGTGCGTTTTATATAGAGCCATCGGGGGAAAAAGTTGCCTTGCGCCTCGCGCGACGATTTACGCAAATATTCGAAATATTCCGCGGGAATAAAAAGCCATACATACACGAAATACACGTGCAGCGTGCATACTGCCGCAGCAGCCACATAACGAATGAGCGATGTTCTCCAACTGTTATACGATCCACTCGCAGAAAGATAAAAGACCACTTCGAAATTACGTGCAAAACGCCGTTGACCGTAATAAAACGCAGAAATATGTCGACAAAGTGCTCGTACTCTTTTTCTCTCCCTCCCTCTCTTTCCCTCCGCGCCGTGGCGATTCTCGCGCGCGCGCGCGCAAGAAGCCTACGAAAAGGATTACGGGACCCATAACCCGGACGCGCGCGCGCGAGCAGCGTATACCGCATCGTGCTTCTTCTGAAATATATCGAAGAGAGCCGGCGCTCGCACACGCGAAACGTTTTCGTTTCGTTTCTTTACTACTGCTGCACGAGAAGCGTAAAATGAGAGGCAGTCGCGGTGCTTGTGTATGTATATATATTATATATATATGTTCGAGAATGTGTGCGCTCGCGCGCGAGAGTGTAAGTGTATATATCGACGAGGGCAGCGCGCGCGCGACTGCTGATCTATGTTTCTTTCATTTCTCCGCTAGGTTGAATTGTTTTTAAAATGTAACGTATACTTTTATGCTTTATGGCTAAAGGAAAACTGTGTCTGAGATGAAATTGGCTTGGCGCGCGGCGCCGAATGGAATTGCCGCTTGATGGCGAAAGAGCGAGAGCGCCGCTGTCGGTTTCCTTATGTCGGCCGGGGAGAGGAGAGAAAAAAATGATTCAATTCAATTATAGTGAAAGTACATCGCGTATTGGAATAGTTATGAGTGTACAAGCGATTGAGCAATTTTTCATTCTTCTCCTTCTCGCTCTTCGCGCGCGCAACTACTCTCTCAGATGCATGTATATACACGCGCGAATTGAATATTTAGGGCCTTTCTCGCTCGTCATCGTCGTTGCGATGGAAATTAATGAAATGCCGAGGTGCACGCGGGAATACGGTGGTCAAGCATCGTTGGCAGTTTTGTTTTTTTTTTTGCATAACAATTAAAATCAGAGCGATATATATCCCTCGATATACAAAGTGGGAAAGTGGGTGATAAAATATGAGAAAAAAAGACAACGAAACAAAATTAATTTACTGTACGCTTTTATTCGTTCGTGTATCATATAGATATAGCTTATGAGTATAATTCTACATCAAGTTTCGAAAATGGATACATTTACATTCATTGTCACTGGATTACTCTTCGCCATAACTCTTTACTCCTGTTGTACGCCTCGCGCTCGGTGCTTTGTTTCTTTTTTTTTCCTTTTTTTTTCATTATCATTGTAAATCACCGCCGAGACAGTTGTAATACTAATTTCAATAGTCAAGTAAACATGAGACTTCATTACGTTTATTTTTATCTTAAACGCGGTAAGGTATTGTAGGACAGCTATGCTCTCTTAGTACTTTGTTTTCTTGTCTCTATAGTGTTAAACATTAATTAGGTATCAATGAGTGTCTGTGTGGGTGATTTGAGGGTTGGCTAGTTTTTTCTCGCACGCATTCGCTCGCTCTCGTTCTCTCACTCGCTTGTGTCTCTTGCTAATGTACTTCCGTTCGCTCCTTGTCTTCTCGCTCTCATTCTCTCACACTCTCACCGGGGGGGGGGGAAGAGGGTGGAGGGGGAGGACAATACACTTGATTTTTTTTCTGTTTCCTTTAAAGAATATACGTAATATTAATATTTACATCGAGAGATACAAGTTTGAAAAAATTTTCCGGACCCGTAACGACGTCGACGCAGTGAGTATATGTATATACATACACACAGATATATAATATAGCTATGCATCCAGCTGGTAGCCGTCGCGTGGATCCGCGGAATAATTCAAAGAATTTGCCTACCATAGTTAAAAACGCCTTCTACAGTTAAGAAAAAACCTTCAAGGAAAACAAACCGTATGATGTTGAACAATAAATATCGTTTGACAAAAGACGCACTTCTTCGGGGCTCATGAGACGGTCACTTCATAATTATTACATGTATGTGTATTAAAAAGAAAAGTCTCATTCGCTTATTAATGTATATATTTATATATCATACGAGTGCATCGAGAACAATTGCTGAGAGGACACAGAAAAACTCTTCATTTTTTTTACTTTGTTTAAAACTACGTTACATTTCAGTTTCTGCGTTTCGAGAGAAAGTATTCCTTCTCGGAAGTGGTTTCGTTGAGCTGCCGAAAGTGTAAGCGTTCGTCGCGTGTAATAAAAAAAAACCTAAAAATTTTTTCTTTCTTCAAGAGAAATGCTGTATAACTTAATAGCCATTAATATTACTGCTAAACAAATCGAAGCGAAGCAAATAAAAACAGTCGCTGGCACAAAAGCGTATAGAAGTAAAAAAATAATGTAAAAAAATGTCGACATTCGGCTGTCTTTTCCAAAATATAACGTCGGTTCGGAAATTTCTTCAAAGCCTCGCTCGCTTCCTTTGTACCACCTTTTTCTTAGGTCGTCATAGGCGAGCGAGACGACGATTTCGCTTTGCATAAATATTAAATTAAGAAAACGTGACGATAATAAAATCACAACAACGCGCAAATACTATCAAGTTTTGTACGACTCTTTGTGCGCTGGCTGCTATGTATGGTTTTTCTTTTCGATTGGACATTTGTACGCACGTGCGACGACGAACGGAGAACAAAACGTATTCAAACCTTATGCTCGCAGCACTCATTTACACTAAATTTTTTTAACTTACATCTTTCCTTTTAATAAGTCTACGTACTAATGCTTGAAACTCTATTAGAAGCTGCAAGCGCCATAATCACGTTACGCTATGTTTGTGTTTTTCATTTATTTATAAAAAATTCAATCGCAACTTTTCTCTTGCTCACTCACATATTATCAATATTCCACTTTTCACATTAACAAAAAACAATTATAGGACAAAATTACAAAGTAAAATAAACAGTTCATAAATAAACAATGACATCTATAAGTATAAAGAAAATATAACAAACAATTTTTTCAACTTGATCCATGCGCTTCCCGTGAGACGGATTTCGATTACAATATTCATGTCGTTTGTGTTTTCTATTCCTCTCTTGTTATCGTTTATTAATTACTTTTAAATTCGTACGTTTAATTCGTTAAAACTACGGTTTCACAATTAAAATGCGGCCCCGCGACTGCTTTCGCGTCTGTCGCCGGGAGGGAGGCGGAGGTGGCGGTGGAGGGAGGGAAGGGGGTGGTGGTATTTTTCGCCTCAGATTTTGCGCGACGACGGAGAATTTCCGCGAAGGCTTGCACATTCCTTTCGCGTCCTATTCTACGTCGCCTCGCTCCATCTCGCACACCTACACGTTTCCCCGCATTCCGCTACGTATAGTAATTCGTTTTAAGAGAAGTCTACGCGACGACTCGGTCGCTCGCGGGTTTGGCAAGTCGGGCAATTGTTGTACTACTTGGAGAAATTCACAACGCTCGATCGGGTTGGATTGTATATTACACATTGCAAGTTTCGTAATATTATATTTATATATTGACATTTGCGCGTGAAAGAGTGTAGAAGAGTTGTCGAAAGAGATAACTCGCGTAGGGGAAAACTCGCGGGACGAGGATCAAGAGTCGAAGGTTCTGGAACAGTTTGAAGGAAGTCTTTAGGATATGCTACGCGCTGATTGGAGTTACGTTATAATGCCTAATATGATGAATACAGATAGATAGATAGATAGATCGAGAGGAAGCTTTCGAGTGGACGGCGCCTGCGATTGTTTGGCTATTCGTTCGCTTGCCTTATCTTTTGGAATTTAAAAATTTTGAGAGCATTTCATTTTACGTATATGTTTTGATTCTGGGACAAGACAGAAAAATATCTGTGCTCCACATCTGGAAAATTTGTCGGTTATATTTAAAAGTCTAGGATCGTTAAGTTCTATGCGTTGCATACAAAATTACATTCGAAAGGTCACGTGTCGAAAAATGGTTTTTCTCATCCTTACTGTCTAAACAAAATCCAAAACACTTACGTATATAATTACACATGCATGTCGACTGGATTTTCTATTTTTCGGCATTTAATCATTTTTTTACTCATATTATGCTCAGCAAAATATCCACCGTCAAAATCTGTACAGTTATTCACCTCGGCTATACGAACTACAACGCAATTTCACACTTTTTTTTCATTCCCGTCTCCGTTTTGTTTTACGTATGTAGAATCATCGGACGTTACACATATCGGCGCCGCCACAGACAGCTGCTGCTGCGTTATGTCAGAATAATCGGTACGTATCATTAATTAACGACATAACATCAAACGTAACTAGCAGTACAATAGATCATGTATTTAATATACGGACTACATATCGAATGTTTAATATATAAAGCTTTCTACAAATAGTTACACCATTCTTTCAAAAAATCACTCTCCACATCAAATGCTCTGCGACTTCCTCTCTTCCCCAATTGCCATGCTCATTTCCCAACTACTCCGTTCCATCGAATATATACCGTATACTTATGCCAGGGTGGGTAAATGCGTGATCACATTTTTTTGACGTTATTCTGCTATAGAGGAATCATAAGTTTTAATTACGATATACGGTTACAAGAACAAATCGCGCGAGCTTTCTGCACGCACCTGTTCAATGATCATGAAAAATTCTTCTCCTCTATCTACCTCTTTCTACTGCAGTCACACTGTTTTTGCTATATTGTTACTATTTGTTTGTTTGCTCGCGTCGCCTGAGGCTTGTATTTAAAGCGCTGCGTTTCCGTCATAGTACTCCAATATTCGCGCCGTCTACTGTTTTTTTATCCTCTGCATCATATATATATGTATATATGTATATACTCCCATTTTTATTTTCTTTAGTCTCTCGTTATTACACGCTACACAATATTATGGATACACCGGTATAGGTACGCTCGCTATGTGAGATTATACGTGAGTATATTTTTTTCTCCTCCTTCGCTTCTCTGCTCGCGTGGACTCGCTTCTTAATTATGTACTGTTCGATTATTTATAATAATATTTCATTAGATACTTAACGGCGGGGCTGGTTATGAGCTTTTACCGTTCGTTCATACTTTTTTTAAATTATTAATATTTTTTTCTTTAAGTTTAGGTTTATTTTATTCTATTTTATAGATCAATATGACATTACACCGGACGTTCATGGCGCGGAGTTGCCTCGGCATCGAACCGCGCCCTTGTACGTTTTTTCTTATACTTTTTTGCGCTTCTGCCTTCTACAGTAGGGAAAACTTTCGGTCTCTTCTACACTGTTACGTACATTTTCAATACGTATGAGAATTTTCCATTTCTATTTTTTCATCTTCATTACTAGCTTTAGATTTCACAGGGATAGTTTTCATTATTTTAGTACGATCACGATACTTTATTTTTTTTCTTTCGAATAATTCTGATGAGATGAAATTCGAATTGAGCAAGAGAGATGGATTTTTTTCCTTTATAGACTTTGTTTCCTTTATTGTCTTGATCCAAAAGTTCATTAGACGAAAAATAAATAGCGCAATTGTGTAATCTGAATAAGAATTTCATTTATATTCGAGATACTCTTTTATTTCTTATTATCCTCTGAAAGGGAATAAATTTCGCTTCATCTCTCGTAGCTCAATTTCACGAATCCTTCTCTATTTAAACGCTATTCATTATTGTTAAATATGTCTATGATTTACGTATTTTCGGTTATAATGGACAATAATTTTTTTTCATTAATTTTTAAAATCTTCGTCTGCAATATTTTTTCTATACTGCCCGTAGTTTTACTTAAAACGTCATCTTTTTTGGATATACCCTCGCATTATTTCTTTTTTCATTTCATCTTCAGCTTCATCTTTTTAAGAGTAAAAACTAATTAAGTAATACCAACAACAGGCTTTAGATCTACTGAAGGTCTACCCTGACACCAAATTACGTATTTAATGTACTATGAGTGAGATACTCGTCCGGTAGTAGTTTCGCCGTTTCCACATCCTCTGCGCTTTTCTTTTCTTCTTCGTTAATTATCATCATCATCATCATCATCATAATCATCATTTCAATTCGCATTAATTTTTTTTCATCTACAACGGAGGGAAAAATTCGATCAATCTCTCGACCGTAGATTATTATTACACGCTTCGTTGCACTGTAAGTACGGGCTTGAACATTAGACGTAAAGTACGACAGTAGACTCTGAACGAAAAGAAATTAATGAGAAAAAGCAGTGCATGTACATTGCGAACGGACGAAATTTATATATCACTATGTCAACTGGCGACGCAACAAAAAAATCAACGGGTCCTTTTCGTGTAGCCTAATATATAGCCCAAAAAACGCTAATTTTATCATCAAGTACAAGCGATGCAAAAACAGACGGATTAACAAAATTAACTTTTCATCTAATGTCGCGGTAACACGACTGTCTCTCTGCAGCACACTGCGCCACACGATCCCTTGGGGCTACTGTGGTGTGACGAGCTGCTGCTCAGAGATGCACGTCCTTCGCGACATTCCTCGCTTCGGTACATTTTCTTTTTCTTTTAAATAAAGGCTCTAAACGCTAATTACGTAACTTGAACACAATAAAGACTTTCGCTTACATTTTTTTTTCATCATTCTTTCAATAACATTACACAAAATCAACATGGCTGATTCGGAGGGAAACAGAGCGAACCAATGTATACGTCTCTCGTATGGTACGATTATAGCAATTAATGATTAGTCTTTTAAATTTCTCGAAATTCGACGTCAGAACTCCATTCACCGGTTTGGATCAGTACGTTTCGATTTTTTTTTTTTCAATCATCATCACTTGTGCGTCAGTACTCACCGTTGTACATATAACATATTATATGCCTCGGCGCACTCTCTCTTTCTCTCTATATGAATAATCAAGTGTCTCTGGGTGCTACTGAAAAGTTCATGCACTCGGCAACGATGACGACGACATACCAATAATCTGTATTGTGAGTCGCCTAATTATAATAACTGATTTAAAACATGCAGTCTTCTCTCTTCGGACGCTGAATCGCGCACGCACACGTCGATAATTATACTCTACTCGCCGCAGCTGTGGAGAGAGGGATGGCACATTAAAAAAAAAAAAAGAAAAAAATCGACGCAGAGCCAGCGATGATCCTAGGGATCGTCGTCGCTCTGGTTAGCGTAGTTGTGCGATATCTGCTGCGTAGGAGTAGTAGCCGTCGACTTTGGTGGCGATGCGCTGGCTGTCCTCGGGTTGTCACCGGCTTGGCTGCCGGCCAGCTTAACATGAGCGGCCTCTAGGTAAGTACGTAGTCTCGCGGCGTCTGGACGAACCTGCTGCTGCTGCTGCTGGTGCTGTTGTTGTTGTTGCTGCTGCTGAGCAGCGGCGGCAGCTGCGGCAGCGAGTTGGCGGGCTGCCAGCAACGCAGCCGACTCGCGGTCCGTCCACGACACCTAGGACAGATAAAGGCGGCCCAAGAGGCTATCCTATGTGGGCACCTTGCTCACCGCCTTGAGCAGATCGCTTTGGGCCTTGTCGAGGCCGGGGACGCCGTGGTGCTGCTGCTGCTGCTGCTGCGCCGCCGCGTGCTGCTGCTGAAGGGCGTTCTGCTGCTCCTGCTGCATCTTCGCCTGCTTCTCGGCCTGCTGCTTCTTCATGAGGTCCTGCTCCTCGCGCTCGCGTCGCGCCTGCTCGTTTATCTCCTTCACGGCGCGCAGCTCCTTTTTCAGCTTCATTCGCCTGTTCTGGAACCAGATTTTGATCTGGCGCTCGGTCAGGCACAGGGCGTGCGCGATCTCTATTCGCCGCCGTCGCGTCAGGTAGTGGTTGAAGTGGAACTCCTTCTCGAGCTCGAGCGTCTGGAAGCGCGTGTACGTTTGTCTACCTCGGCGTCGCGGACAGCCGTTTGGTCCTGCAATCAGAAAATGTCAATTGTTTATTGCTATCTTTCTATCTCTCCAGCGTTCATTCCATTTTACGCTTTATTTGTTTGTGTGTGTGTGTGTGTGTGTGTGTGTGTGTGTGTGTGTGTGCGGTTCTTTCGTTCTCAAAACAACCCGAGTTCAAAATTTCAGTACAAAGCTCTACGATAGCTGAAAATTCTTCTCCCTCGTACTTTCTCCTGGCCTCGGAATGAGAAGCATACAGTTGCTATCTCGGAACGGTCAGTTTATTGCGTAGGGGTTGCGCGCGTAGCAAAGCAGGAAAAAAACGAGAAAGAGAGAGCGATCGGAGCGAACAAAAAAAAAGAAAGTTTTTCTCGAGGCAAAAAAAGGAGTCGAGGAAAAGAAAAATGTCATCTGCCGCAGCGAACCCTTTCTATGCCTGGAAATTCCTGCAACTCGAGCCCTGACTTTCACCCGCGCGCGCTGACACACGAGTCAAAGTCGTAAACGCGCGGAGGGATACACGGCTGCCGCTCGTCCGGAAAGTTTTTTTTTACAGTGTTTGGGTACAGCGTCAGTTATCGAGAGAGCCGTGGGATACTCCAGGTAAGACTCGGGGATTTACCTGCGCGCGCGCGTTACGCATAGTCACTCAAAACGATGACTTCCACCATCATAAATGTCGAAAAGTCACCGTGAACTTGATTTACGTTTTAGCCGCTACTTTATATTAAAACGCGATACATATAAGTGTAGGAAGCACGAGGTACACACGAGAAACGTTCTGCCGGGTAATTAGCATGGCACAAATCTCTCGTGAGTGACGATGGATCGCTTTGAAGGATTTTTCATCGATCCGAGCGTAAATAGCTGTGCGGAAATTGCCATTGAGAATTTGCGGTGGAACGTAAAGTTATTGGGAAAAAGTCTTCACGGGTGAGGGGGAGAGGGAGGGGGAAGTAGGTTTCTTGGAAGTGAAATTTTTTTAGGACAGTCAAGTGACTAATGAAGCAAAACGATGGTGCAATAAAAAATGGTTTTAGGGCTGCAGGTAAAAGAATCGCAATAAAAAAAGCTGGGGACACGAACTTAGTGCACCTCTTGGCTTTATGAGTTTTACGGTCGCACACTGGAAGGAAGGAAGCGCGCAGTTGTCGAGCATTAATTTAGTCAAGTCCCACTATAATGCCGAGTTTTTTTTTCGTTTTTTTTTTCGAAACTCGCTTCCCTAAAAATAAACTTTAGCCCATATTAAATAACATAGAGTATAATCCACTTTCCCTCACGCAACTAACTCCTCTCGCACAACTTTAATTGAATTTCCAGCCGAGCAAAGTTCAATTCGATTCCCAGTCTCTCTTTCCCTCTCTCTATCTCTCCCCTCGAGAGCGCGAGAGAGCAAACGAGAATCTCAGTGCGATTTTAAAAATCGAAAAGCCATAAAACCGGGGTCTTCTCAACGCCGAGATAACGCCCGCAATAAATAATCGTCGAGAGCCACGCATGCAAACATCATAATACCCTCGGGACGACAGACAATGGCGTTCGGGTTCGTTTTGAAAGAGTGCAAAAAAAAAGAGGCATTCCACCCTCGCTGAGAGCCGAGCGTGCGCGCAGGTGAAAGGCGGCGACATTAAAGCGCGCGCAGCGTCCGAAATCGAGGAGAAAATCCCGCGGAATGCCCGGAATGCCGATATTGAATTCAACATGGCCGTTTCGAGCGACACACACGCGCGTACACGCGCACACACACGTATACGTACACGTAGAGAGAGAGAGCTTCCCTCGTGTCGGTCGATTCCCCCACGTGTGCTATGCAGCAGGGAAAGCTACCAAGGGAGAGAGAGAGAGAGAGACAGAAGCGAGAAGGGTGGACCATAGGTTACCTTGGCAACCGGAGGGGGAGACCATTTCATCCTGCTGACGGTACGTTTCACGCTCGCTCGAAATCTTGCATCCCCTCACAATACTCTCTGCTGTGTTATATATATTTCTCTGTCTCTCTCTCTCTCTCTCTCTCTCGCTCTCCACGCGCGCGCGAGCGAGTTCGCCCTTTTTGGCGGATTCTCGTGTACGCGTGCGTTTGTGTATGTGTATACGCCTCGTGGAAGGTAGCCCGCGAGTGTCCCATAAATAGCCGTCCTCCCCCCTGTGTCGACTTGGAAATACGAAAAGCCATTAAAAAAAAAACGTCCCTCTGGAATTAGCTCTCCGAGTATAGACGCTCTGCAGCGGAGTCCTACGAGCTTTGTGATACACGCGAGTGTATACAGGAGCGAGCGAGACACACGGGAGGGAGAAAGGAAGCGCCGTCTTATTCGGCCTATTAAAAGTGCGTGCTGTCGCAATAATTTCCCGAACGGAGATTAATTATGCACCGCGGCGAGGGCTGAGGAGAGACGCTATCTGTTCAGCCACCGCTGTATATACTGCTTCGTTTCGTATAAATACTCGATGTAAAACGGTATTAGAGGACGTCGACACTGCTGCTACGCTCTCTGTCTCTCGCTCTCTGTTTGGAATTTAAATAAAGAGATGTTTGTTCGGCGCACAATGGCAGAGACACACGGGGATAGAGAGAGCGAGGAAGAGAGAGAAGGCGACCGTAAAATTACGAGCTCGACTTTTTGATATTATTATTCTTTCAAGAGTCGATGCGCCGCTCCCTTTGTCTGGCTGTAGTGCACAGCGCGGATAGGAAGAAATTTGTCTACTTGCTTATATCGAGGAGAGAAAAAGAGAGAGAGAGAGAGAGAGAGAGAGAGGTGTAATGCGCGCGTGCACAGGGCGATCGTAAAAATATTCCCAACGCGTCGCCTTCCTCTTCTTTGTGCGCGAGCGTAGTACATCGATAAATTGGCCGATATAATATACGCGGAACTTTGAAAACTCTCTCTCTCTCTCTCTCTCTCTGTCTCTCCATCGGATATGTAGAGGGAAGCTCGTAATAATCAATTAACTCGAGCCCATAAATCGCCGCGACAAAACAATCAATTCCGGCGAAATTAAGGCCAGCCCCGGCACCGCAACATCCAGTCTGCAGCCGTGGTGGCGGGTCTGCTGCTACTAATTGCGGCCGTATATTAAGTTTAATATCCGAGCTACTCTCGCTCTCTCTCTCTCTCTCTCTCTCTCTCTCTCTCTCTCCTCTCTCCTCTCTCTCTTTCTCTTCGTGGACACACGCGCTGCACGATATTGGGGAAGTTTGCGCGGGCAGCTCGTGTCACACACTCGGGGAGCCGGAACAACTACTCTCGGAAACTCGACTCTCGGAGTCTCTCTCTCTCTCTCTCTCTCTCTCTACCCCTAGAGAAGAGCCGTCGCCTCTGCTGCTGCTGCTGCTGCTGCAAAGTTGGCCGTGAAACGCGGGCGCGCGCGTATACGCATGAGCGAGAGGGCAATAAATCCAGGCCCGAGGCTGTTAATGCCAAAGTCAGACAGCTGGCTGCTCGACTTCCCTCTTCGTCCGCAACTTCTGCCTCGAGCTTTTTTCTTTTCGATAAGCATGGGGATCTCTCTCTCTCTCGCTCTCTCGTTCTGCATCTCGTTCTCTCTGATGGCACTTTTTTTTTATAATGGCTTTTTGTGTCGGGGACAGCACAGCAGGATTACGTCGAGAGACAAAGCGAGACAGAGCGTAAGCGTTTTTCTTTAAAGTTTTATAAGGTTTTTCTTGTTTGCCAAGCAAGGCTTTTATGCTTATTTTACGCCGAAACTTCGCCCGAAGCTGTACAATTTTAATGCCCGCTCATTATTGCAGTTGATAAAGAAGCTCGTGTGCAGGGTGTGTGTGTTCTTATTATTGGGCAGCTCTGATAACGATTGGAGCGCAAAAAGAAACAAAAAAATTTCATCTCAACTTTAAAATTCATCGAATGCTCGGAAGAGCAGTTCTCGGAGCGCAGTTACAGTTACCCGCGAATCGAAAGGCCTTGGGAGCGCGCAGTTTGTGTTTACTTTTTAATAAGCAGTAACCATCCATCACGGTGACTTTCATGGCCCCCCAAGACTCAATCACCTCGCGCACTCGAAAGTCGCCCATCTTTTTTTTTTTTGTCCTTTTTCGTCCCCCATAATTCAGCCCATATACGCGCTCGGTTCCGCGCGCCTCGTTTTATCTATCGGCTATATAGCGACACACACGGCTCGCATTCGAAAAGCGCGAAAAAAATTTATCGTTTCCCTCCAGCACGTCTATACTCTCTCGCTCTCTGTCTCTCTGCGTGGACGTGTGCGCGTCGCGCGGAGACAAAAGAGGACAGAGCGGCGAGCGAGAGAGAAAGAGAGAGAATTTTATTCGCTCGGCTCGAGAATATCCTCGGGGCGTGCTGCTCTGCAAGTGGCAGTTAATGGAAGTGGACCGGACAGCGTCGGCGCGTTTTCGCTTAGCCGATCGAGTTCGCCGCAGCTCGTCTGCAGCGCAGTAGCACCGCAGTCGAGGGCACGATATAGCGAGGTCCTACTCGTAAATCTCAGCGAAGCGATTAAACGTCAACCGCGCGAGAGCGCCGATTTCGGCCCCCACATGTCTGCGCTCTATACGCGAGCGCCTGCGTGTGTGTACGTGTGTGTCTCTTCGGAGCGCGGAGACGCGCGCCGAAAACAATAACGGCGATTTTAACGGCCATTTAAGGCCGTTCCAGCGCCGTTTACACTGACGTTTTATTGCGCTCTCGACTCGACTTATCTTTCTCTCGCGCAACGGACGCTCTCTCTGCGCTCGTGCGCGCAGCCGAAAGGGGAGGAAGGAAAAGAGTAACGAAGCCGATAAGCCGCATAGCGGCTTACTGTCAATCTTGACACTCTGCGGAGTGGGAGGGAGGGAGAGAGGGAGAGGGGGACGGAGACACCGAAAGAGAGAGAAAGAGAGAAACGAAACGGCGAGAACGCATACGCGCTTGCAGTTTGTCGGACACGACTCGAGTTACCCATTCTCGTGTCGTTATAAATAGGCTCGACGACGACTAGCGTATACAGCAGTTGAGCCAAGGAACGTAAGGGAGAGAATGAGAGAGAAAGAGAGAGAGAGACCACTCGCCGGGTATTTATCGTCGATTATATGGCGTCGTGGCTCGAAGAAAGAGGAAGGACTCGACCGCCGAACGCTTTACGATTTCCTGCTCTGTCTCGAGATTTGTTTATCGCGAGCGCCGATTCGAGTTTCCGATGCGATCCAGCGAGCGACTACTTTAGGCCGAGATTTCGCGAATAAACGCGCGCCATCGCCCTCGTCGAGACGCGGTGACACGATTACGCGTTGGTTGGCTTAGGCAGAATGAGTGGCGCTTTTTTTATTGCGATGCCTTGGCGAGAATTTCAGATGGTTTGGAAAAAAAATTTAATTCACTGCGTACTGGGAGCAATTTTAGTAGAAAGTACCAGGATAGCAATGCGTGGCATAAGAAGTCCATTATTTCACTGTGTTTATCATCAAACTTGCTAAGCTCGTATACTAACTTCACGGTACATGATAATCGACTGCTAATGACAAGTACGTGTCAAATATTTTTGATGTGAGCCAATACGTCAAAGCCTAAGTAGAATTCTCACTAAGCAAGTGAAGCATTATGGCTTTTGACAACTTGCTTGATGACTTCTTTGTAAAATAGACAACTCCCCAAATGGTGATAAAAATAAACACAATTAACAAAAGTATGCTTAAAACATTATCGTACGTCAATTTTCGCCTTCCTGACAATTTTATATCTCAAATATTTTTCTACGAGGCCTTTAACGTCGGAGCTAAATAACCGATATTTTGAAAGTTAGCGAATTTATTTCTGAAACGTTTTATCAATCAACACCTCTATCTCGAATGGCCCACCGGGAGAACTTTTTTTTTTTATCGTGAAAGCAAGACGATCGACATTGCAAAACATTAGGAATGCAAAGCACGCGAATGACAATTCACCGGAAAGGACCGAATTGTCGTCATTGTTTTACCGTGACAATTTAATTGGATAACATCGGGCTCTCGTAAGTTATCGCGCATAAACGTTCCTTATACATGCATAACACTCGAATACGTGATTTCTTCAACTATATAAACTCCCGATGAGTTCGCTGTCGTGTTTTATGAGCGGAAAATCGTTAGCGATACATACAGACGCGATAAACACGTAACGCGTTTTAAAGCAACTCTTATACACGAGATCTCTCTCTTTCCCTCTCTGTCTCTGTCTCTCTCTCTCTCTCTCGGACCATAAAAAGCAAGCATCAGCATTACACTTGCAGCCTCAATGACGATTGTCAAAGCGATCGCGTTTCAAACGGCAAAGCGCGAGCGTTTTGCAAATTTATAAATACGTGCTCGCGAGTGTATGTATATATAATACGTGGCGTAGCCGATGTGCGCGAGGCATCCGCAGCGTTTTCGAGCGTCCCAATTATCCCGGCATAGCTCTGAGGGCCGATAAAGCCGTCTGTAAGGGCTATTCCAACTCGCGCGTATTTCGACACTAAATAATACACGCGCATGCCTATATCCGCACGCACGGACGCGCGCGTTCGTATCTCTCGCTGCTCGTCTTCGCTCGCGATTCCGCGGGTTTCGTTTTCTTTTTTTTTTGTTTCTTCTTGCTTTTTTTGCGCCCGTAGCGATTCTTTTCTCTCCTGCGCTTCTATCTTTACCCTCCTTATTTCACTCCCGTTAACTTGGCGCAGGAATGATCGCGCGGTACAGCCGAGGGGAAACGGCTCTCCCGTATAATACTCGCTTCGCACACGCGCGCGAGCGCGGGAGAGTAGCTGTCTCCGTTTTTCACGGGCTCTCGGAGATTTTATTCGCCTGCGCCGCTGCGCAACCCAGCGCCGCTCGTCGTCGCGAAATTAAGCCGTTCCGGAGATATTTATGAATGGAAAACGCGGCGAACAAAGAGTCGACGTAAAGCTTCCCTCGAATTACGTACGACCTTTATATATATATAGTATATACGTATAGTGCGCGCATACTCGGCCGAGACTCTCCCTTTTAGAGATCCCCGGCCATAGAGACGTACGAGCCAGCGCCTTGGAGGAAGAGCTTGCAATTTGCGAAACGACCGTCAAAGCGCGAGTGATCTCTCTTTTGCTCTTGCGCCTATGCGAGTCTTCTTTCCTTCGGCGGCTCGGGTCCGAGGATAAATATAGATTGCCGACTCCGGCCGCTATTGTGCGGCTGCGAAAAAATTTTTCGGTCATCTCTGCTCTGAAATTCGAGTGCGCGCGCGCGCGGTGCGAAAAGCAGCAGCAGCAGCAGCAGCGGCGGCGGCAGCAGCCAGTTGCTGCTGCTCTGCGGCAGGTCGTTTTATAGGCTGGACACGCGCGGGCGTTATGTGTTTGTAATGACGATAAATCAAGTCGTAAACGCGATGTTTCGTCACAACGAAGAGCATAAAACGGGACGTTAATTGCCTGCGAATATCCCAATAACGGGCAACGCGTGCGCCGAAGCACACGCACTCCTCTACCGTCCCTTCTTTCCTTATCCGCGCGTAATCGGCGTCGATGTGTGTAATATACGGCTCGGCAAACGTTCTCCCGAGGAATCTCGTTATTCACGGCGAATCGTAATCGCGGGGGCCGATGATAAAAACTACTATAGGCTCGCATGCACCTTCATGCGGAAAAAGTTAAAGGGGAGAGAGAGAGAGAGAGAAGAGGAACACGTGGAAGCGAGGCAAAGGTAAAGCAAGAGTGTAGCATTACACCGGCCGTGCTGTAGTCGTCGGCGTGCGGTGTATACAACGCGTACAAGAGAGAAAGAGAGAGAGAGAGCGCGGCTGCGTCCATCACGCCTGCAGGCAATAGACTTAAATCCTGATTGGTTGGACAGCTCATTCCAGTCTCGTACGCAGCCGTTGCTGCTGCTGTTGCTGCTGCTGCTGCTGCATGCCCTCTATACGAACAAGCAAGGCTTAACGCGCTTTGCGCGCACACTTGCGCCACAGCAGCAGCAGTGGTGTACACAGGCTGTGGCGCAGCCACCGCACTAATAAAGGATTCCGACGAGGATAGATGGCTCGGAGAGCTCGAGGGGGCGGCCGAAGCCGCCTCATTGTTCCCCAGTGGAAACCCGCGCGAGCTCGCTCTCTCTATGGCTAAGGGTGCCCCTGCTATATGAGTGTACTATGTCCTCCGCTGCCATTATCCATCGAGCTTTCTCTCTGCGGACGACACCGGATACACGGCGCGCATACTCCGCCCGAGCTGTCCCTCCCGTTTGGCGGATGTGTCGGCAGCTGATGCGTGCCTACATATTGCGTATGTATACGCAGCGAGGCTGAAAGTCCGGGAACACGAGGGAGTAGAGAGAGAGAGAGAGAGAGAGAGAGTGTGTGTGGAGCTTCGAGTGCAATGTTGTTCTTGTTGCTGCCGTACGTTGGGGTGGTTCTTTTAACGGGGAGGAATTTCCTCGCGGGGTTTCGCTCGCAAAATTGTAGCTCTTCTCGCTATGCGAGAGAGAGAAAGAGACGAGGATGTTGTATTTTTGAAATTTCGCACGCGAAAGATGGTGCGCAGACGCGCGCGGCTGATATATGGGGGAGGAGAGAAGCTACGCGAGAGTTTGCAAACACATCGGAGAGTAATTTTAGGCCGAAGCGCGCTCGTTTCGAGCTCGAAATTGAGACGTAACATGTGCGCGCTGAAATTTTTACGCGCAAATTGCGGTCCGAAATTTCAAACACATTTCGACTTGATGATTCTCGCGCTAACAATAGATAATTTGCCAACTTTAGCCCCCTCTCCCCCCCCCCCTCCCCGGCCCGTGGCACGCACCTTCATAAAGTTTCGGCTCGTGTATCTCAGTGGAAGCAAAACGCGCGTTTTCCTCGCAAAATCCGCCGAGCCAGTCGTAATTTCACTGCGGGATATAGAAGGCCTCAGAACTGGCCTGCTCGGCTTATTATGCTTCTTGGTTGTAAGAGTCAAAAGTCACCGAGAAAGCGCGCGGGCGCCTTTCCCCGTGAAATTACGAGCCCGCGAGGATTCTCGGCCGCGCCGCGCGCAAATCGAGAACCGAAATATAGTCTAATGCAATATCTAAGCGTAAACAAGATTTCAAATGGAGCAATGCGGTATGAGGATCGCGCGCAAAGCGAACGTTCCTCTCTCTCTCTCTCTCTCTCTCTGTCTCACTCGACTCTGGCGGAGCTGCGCGAGAAACAACGAATCGATGTTTTCCCAATAACTCGCGGGATAAACAAGAAATTTCCTGCTTCTCCCGAGACTAGAAATACATATATATGCTGCGTTCTCTTATTTCTTCTTCTCTCGGCTCGCACACCAACTGTCCTCGAGTCGCTCGCGCGACCACAACGTACACAGCTCTCCGAGCGAGAAACTGCACCAGCGCGTGTACCGCATATGTGTATACCTATATAATACGCAGCGCGCGGGCCGGATAGTCGCGGTCTACAGCGACTCGCGCAGCCATTTTTCGCAATAAGCTCTAATCTCTCGCGAAATTGTGGAGTCGGCGGAGCAGAAAGAGCGTTGCACCAGCCTCGAGAATTTATACCCGGACGAGGGTCGCGTTGCTGTACTGCTATGTATTGCTGGCATGTGCGTGTTCGTATGCGAGTATGCGTGAGTTTTCGCAAAGAGTTAGGGAGCAGAAGGGAAGAGATATCGAGACGACACAAAAGCCATTTTACTCTCCCCTAAAGCTTCGTCTGCAGGATAAAGAGCGAGTGAGAGAGAAAGAGAGAGAGAGAGAGAGAGAGCTGCGTATGAAGGAAAGAGCCTATAAATTGCCGACTTTTTCGGCGCTCGCTAAAGTGGGGAGGAATTTATTTACTGCAAAAGTGAATATCGGCGATTAACGACTCGTGCGAGGTCACTTAGAGAGCTTTACGAGCTTATTATCGAGCGAGAGACAGAGAGAGAGAGAGAGATAATTGTTTCGCAATCGATAAGCATCGTACGAGTGAAGTACGGCTTTGGTTATTTATAAAGCGGCGCAATTATCGGACTGCGAAACAACAGGCGCTTCGCCGTGTACATTAGCGGAATAGAAAACGCGCGCAGGGGGGGGGGGGGCCCAGGAGGAGTGGAGATCGATACGCGCGGCGCGAAAGAAGCGAGTCACGTAGCAATCGTACACATCTCGGCCGTATAGATCGAAGTCATTCGGAATTTCATCCGCACACGCACGGGAGACGCGATTCTCCATATTCCATTCGGTTGAGCCCGTCGCGTCGCGATATGCCGAAGCCAGACGGACGGAAAAAGAGGAGGGATATTTGTAAGTTCGCGCGCGTAGCATCCGCCACTGGTGTGCGTGTCTACGTATCTATACATACGTACACCACAACGCGGACACGCGGGGTGTCTGCAGACTCGCGCTGCTGGTATAACTCTCGGTATATCCCGAGTACGGCGAATCTAAAATAAATGCAATCTCGACGCACGCACGCACGCACGGGGGAGCGAGCTCTCGGATTAAATTTTAATTCCAAAATAAGGGAATGACATATTGGAATGGCTGCGAGAGCGAGGGCAGCAGCAGCGGAGTGTGCGCCTGCCGCCAGCCTCGGGAGGAGGGGACGACCCGGAGTGGGGAAAGGGAAGGAGAGAGAGAGAGAGAGAGTGAGAGAACGCATTAGAGAAGACAGAAAGCAGAAATGCAAAGATAAAGAGCGAAAAAGCATTAGAGGAGATAGGCGAGAGCAGCGCGCGGCTGAGCCGAGAAATAAGCAGCAAAGAGATGGATGGCGTGGAGCGAGAATGGAATACGAGAAAGAGAGAGAGAGAGAGAGATACGGCAATGGAGATAATGAGAGAACTAATATACTGCAGTCGGAAAAGCTTGTTTAGCGCTCGTTTGGAAATGGCTCTATTGGTCGTTAGCTTCCATTACTAATCGATTAGAAATTCAATTTATTCGTTTGAATGAGCCATCAATTTGCGCGAGGTTTTCAATAGTAGCGCGCTTCCTTATCGATTGCTCTCGTCGTCGTCGGGAGCTCTATATCTCCGATAATTCCCCCCCCCCCCCTCCCTCTCTCTCGAGGCTCGCTCTCGTCCGCTTTAATTCTGATAGCGCGCGCGCGCGCAGTGCCATAAACAGGATAAAAAATCACCGGAATAAGCCTAAAAATCTCCCCAGAATTCCCTCGTAGTTTCCTCTCCGAACAGACAGCGAGAACAATAGGGAAAGCGCGAACTGGAGCTCGGGGAGGAGCATGGGGAGGGCGTGAACCCTCGTATACTCGAAAGGTACGATGCCCCGAGCTCGAGCTCCGCCGCCGTTGCTGTTGCCGCCGCCACCGCCGCCGCCGCCGCCGCCGACACCATACCGTAGCGTACGCTCCGGAGAGAAAGCCGGAGAACCCCAAGGCTCTAATTACGATCCAGAGCAGCCCACTCTCTCCCGACACGCCATATTTCTACCACCCTCGACGTCGTTACATGCAAATGCTTCCGTCTCTCTTTTTGCTAATAAACGTTCGGGGGGCGGCCGTGTTCGTCCCAAAAAAAAATCGATGACTGCGAGAGAGAGAGAGAGAAAGAGAGAGAGAAACGGGCAGAAAAAAATATAATGAAAGGAAAATCACGCGAAGGTTTACGTAGCTATCACTGTAGTCTGTAGTTCTCGAGGTAGCTCTGGGTGTGTGTCCGTGTATGCAGAGAGAGAGAGAGAGATAGAGAATTAAGAATGTGGGTGCTAGCGCAGCTTCGCCGGTGGCGCGAGTCTCTCTTATTAAAAAGTAATTGAGCGCGAACGGGCTTTTATTAAAATTAATGCGGCGAGGGACTTGGAAGAGAGAGAGAGAGAGAGAGAAGTAGAGAGGAGAGAGGGGGAGATTCAACGCGCGCACGATTTAGCAGCGAAGTGCGCAGATGATATCGGTATTTAATGTGTACATAACGAGGCTCCAGAAAACTTAGTCGATGTTAAACATGACTGCAGTTTAATTGGATTCTTCGGGGCTTTTTATAATTTCAGCGATCCTTAGATATTGCCAATTCCGTTCTGTTCTCGGCTCTGTTTCATATTGTATAACCACCGCTAATTATAGTTCCCACACTTTATTCGCAATAATATTATGCCCCGGAAAGTACAATGTTATATCGGGAGCACGATATGTATATACCCCGCGCGCAACGCTCGCTCTGCACGAGGCCTTTCCGCAGAGAAAAATCTCGAATTCCGCGATTGATTTATTTCGACGACGCGTCACGCCGTGTACAATACGAGAAGAACGCGCGGCTGAGAGGGAGAAAGAGAACATATTTTTTTTATCAAGCTCGTATACCTCGTCGGCTCTCTCTCTCTCGGCGTTGACGGAAGCAGGTTAAATAAAAGTCGTGGCAGCGCGCGGGGGGAAAGCGAGAGAAGGAAGACCTCGGCGAAAAAGAAGCAGAGGCGTGTTATATGTGGTGAGAAATACTCGAAGCCACATAATGTTTAATCAGAGCACGTTGCGGCTTTACGATATTAGCCAGTCGTCGTCGTCGTCGTCGTCGTCGACGTCGTTCCCCTCTGCCACGACGTTGATCCTCGTTTTCCAGGCTTATTTACCCTCCCTCTATCCTTCGGGACACTCGAGAGATACTTTCCAGCCTCGGGGTGCCGACGGGAGAGGGGGAAGAGGGAAAAAAAAACGATCTCGAACTTTCGCTCGCCATCTTACCATCTCGACTTTTCGTTACTCTCGAAGTCTCCGGACGCGAGGCCGTGCAGTCGGGCGGCGCTGTACTGACGGTGTGTAGCGTGTGCACATATTGGCCGAGCCGTTACCCACCCATCAAGACGTCGCCGAAACGCTAACCGGTTCCCGCTCGACGTACAGAGAGACTCGCTCGAGAAAATCTAGGAGAGTACGCTCCACACACAGATTTTTTCAATTTTTATGGATAATATTGTACCGTGCGGGGGGGCTCGGAGGTGAGACTTTTTCGGCGCAGAGCGCGTGCTCTGCTTTCATTTTCGGGATGGTGTGTGCGAACTTCTTCAGCGAATCTCGGGATAGCGTACAGCATAGTGTATATACTTATTTATCTCTCTATACGGCAAGGCCGATGTGTATATATATAGCCTGATTGAAATAGGCACAGGTTCCGTTGCGTATCCGCAAGAGCCGCTCGTTTAATTGACACTAAACGACCCTCTCACGCTATATCGGGTTTATTGTGTCTGATCGAGCGTAATGCCTCTATTGAGTTCAAGGCACGAAGGGGTAAACGGAGTTTGGGCTCTGCGCGCGCTCGCAACGCTTGGATTCTTTTCCATTTCCGAATCGCTATTACAGTCATTGATTCGCAATCGTAAAATGCGAGCCGCGCCACGATAGACGAGATTCAATTATTGCCAATTTTTCGCAACCGCGGCCGAGAGATCGACGCGGGAAATCTTAATTGATCGCGCTTTAATGAGCTCGGAATGCTTGTTTTCGAAAGTCGCGTTTACCTGGGACGCGAAAAAAAAAACGAACTACTGCTGCGATAATCATCGATCGTCCTCGTTCTTAATACCGTTAAACATTACAGCGGCATAACGAGCCGAAAAATCCGGATAGCCATAAAGTTTCCTCCCTGTAGTGACACACTGTATCCGTTTATTTGCCTTCTGGAAAGAGCGCGATTTCGGCGGGCCTCGGCTCGTAAAAAAGCTAAGCTTCAATTTGGCGGGAGGAGGAGGAGGAAGAAAAAAAATACAGATTAGGCACAAGTGCGCGCTCTAGCTCTCGATAAATTTTCCGCGTCGCCGCGCGCATCTAACGACGCTATACATACTACAGAGCGAGAGAAAGAGTGAGAGAGAGAGAGCCAGAGAAAAAAACACT